>OX243945.1:7500-1283750 GCA_945859725.1 Drepana falcataria | reverse complement strand
ACAGGAAACAAGCACAAACACTTGACTATGCAGGCCTCGATATCTCAATGAACGAGATTAACTTCCAACCAATTCTGGAAAATTGTGATGTGGACGCCGCTAGTAATATGTTAGTTGACTCCATAAGTTCCGCTATCACTTCAAATTCTGGGACACGAAGAGTATCAAATAGGAAACTCATACATAAGCCCTGGATCACCAATGGCCTGCTACGTTGTCTCAGGAACAGAGATAGCTTGCATAAAAAGTTAAAAAAGGATCCTGATAATATAATTCATATCTCAACTTATAAGAGATACCGGAATTTCTGTTCAGCTATACTAAAAAAAGTCAAACGTAATTACGAAAAACAATTAATAGCCGAGGCAAAACATAACAAGAAAAACCTTTGGGATACCATTAAAAATATAACAAACACATCTCAGGTGGTTGATCATTCTAATTGTCTAATAAAATCGAATAACCCACAAAAGAGTGTTGATGATATAAACCGCTATTTTACAAATATCGGCACAGATATTGTGAATGAAATTATTAAGCAACAGCTGCCAAGGACAGACTATAAAAATACCAGATTGCAAAACAGTTCGAGATGCTCATTGGTTAATCTACCTACAGACGAAAACGAAATTTTTTCAATCATTATGAGTCTGAAAGATAAATGTGCTGTAGGGATTGACCAAATTTCAGGCAAGATATTAAAACGCTACGCAAATTTACTAATTCCTGTCATTACTCATATATGCAACCTAGCCCTATCAACTGGCGTATTTCCAAGAGCTTTTAAAACAGCTGTTGTTAAACCTATACATAAAGGGGGCGACAGAGAGTGTTTCGATAACTACAGACCAATCTCCATACTATCTACACTATCCAAAATTTTAGAACGACTCATGAACAAACGGTTGGTTCACTTTCTTGAGACGAATAACCTGATTTCACCCGCTCAATTCGGTTTTCGATCTGGTAAATCCACAAATGATGCGGTTCATAACCTCACAGACGCTATCGTTAATAATATGGATAAAAAAAGGAAATGCCTCACTATTTTCCTTGATTTGGCCAAGGCTTTCGACACTGTCTCAGTCTCCCACCTTCTTGAGAAACTGGAAAATATTGGTATCCGAGGCATTCCCCTGAAATTATTTCAGAACTACCTGCAAAACAGGACTCAAAGAGTGATGGTTGGTAAATGGCTGAGCAAAGACCTCCCTGTAAATTGCGGTGTACCGCAAGGCAGCATTCTTGGACCTAGTCTGTTCCTGGTATATATTAATGACCTGTGTCAATTAAGCTTACCAAATGGTAAAACTTTTACCTTCGCCGACGATACGGCTCTCTTCTTTAGCGGCACCAGTTGGGAGGATGTATTCCGGAGTGCACAGTGTGGATTCAATGCCGTGTGTTGTTGGCTAAGAGCCAATCTTCTTTCACTAAATGTCTCCAAGACGAAATACATGACGTTTCATTCGAATAACACCAACTCTCCTCCATCAAGCAACTTTGTTATTAACGCTCATTCATGTAACAGCGCATCACTCACATGCCACTGTCCGTTTCTGGAACGAACTGAAACTATTAAATACCTTGGAATCATTATCGACCAAAGAATGACTTTCAAACCGCATATCGATGCATTGGTTACTCGTCTACGGAAATTGATATATATATTTAAATCGCTCAGACACATAGCCGACCGCGGTGTTATAGGCATGGTTTATAGTGCTCTGTGCCAATCATTGATTGAATATTGTATAGGTTCCTGGGGTGGTGCGGCCAAAACTCACTTGATTGAAGCCGAAAAAGCACAGCGTGCAATACTCAAAGTGTCTGCCAAACTGCCATATAGGTACCCGACGACAGATCTTTACCGTCTCTGGAATGTCCTTACCGTTAGACAGACTTTCATAGCTAGCATCATTGAAAAAAAACATTCGCAGCTTATATACGATCCTGAACTGATGACGGGTAAACGTAGGAAAGGTACCGTCTGCCAAACGAAAACCTTCCAAACATGCCTTGCCCACAAGTTCTTTTGCTACCTGGGGGATAATCTTTACAATAAATTGAATAAATCCCTTAATATATACTCACTATCTAAATATGAATGTAAGCAAACTATCAAGAAATGGTTAAAAACGCTCGACTATCTAGCGACGGAAAACTTATTAAACTCTCAAACTTAGTCTCACTCCCACTGGAGCATGTCGCATTCGCATCCCACACACATTATAACTCAATCATGCACAATCGCAATACACAAATTTATCATCTTACACACTCAATTTACACACGTACCCAACACACTCATTATATCTCCCCACACTAAACTTCCACTACACACACCCATCTCCATACACGCACACACACACTTTCACATACACATACACGCACGCACACATGCACATAATTATTATATTTACCTTAAGTTAAATGTAAGTAAAATTAATCATCTAAAGCACTGTGGGGCACTGGTGACCTGTACTACAGGTATTGTATACCTATCTCAGGCACCAGTCTCACACATTATTAAGTGTTAAACTTACTTACTTTTGTGTGAGAAAATAAAGAAATTATTATTATATTATTATTATTATTATTCTTCTTTGGAATGCACTCTCCCCGGAAATCAGGATGTGCAATAGCAGGGATACATTTAAAGCAAAAGTGAAGCAATACTACTACCGCCAAGTAGAAACAGAGTAATATTTATGTGTAATATACAAAATGTGTATGTAGATTTATTCTATTTATTATATATATAATATTAGATGTATGATATTATTGTATGTTATATATGGCATTTTATATATGTAAATTGAATAAAACATATAGGAATTTTATATTTCCCTATTGTAAATATCTTTTAGCCTGCCATGAATATCTCTGCACCACCCAAAGGTTAACTGGGAGAGAATGCCTTCGGCATTAAGTTCGCCTTTGCAATAATATTTGCAGGAAGTTTTAATGAATAAATAAAATAAATAATAGAAATGCTGTGGCTTTGGAGTGTATGTGGACATTAACCTAACGAATATTACCAAAAGCCGTCGTGGTTTGAATAGACGTTTCTCAAATTGAGATTGCATGATCCAACGCCAACGTTCTGTAGCAATGTTTGGACTTACAGTATATCATACAGCTATATCATAAAGGAGAATGAAGAGATAAAGGAGTGAGAAAAAAGAATCTTGCAATCCCTAATTAAAAGACTTATGTACAGTATCCTCGCCATCTGCCACGTTGGAACCTAAAACGTATCTCTGGCGTAAAGTGGGTATCCTCACGCCTTCCCACAAGGGTCCCCGAATAAGTAGTTAGTGTGTAAGTTGAACCCACACACTCACTTTCCACCAGAGATATATTTTCGGTGCCAACGTGACATAGACGAATTCATCGTCGACATACGTCTTTAAATTTCTTCTCAAACTTTTGGTTTTTTTTCTTCACTATAAAGCTCATTATGTAACTAATCACTGTACTTAAGTTCAGAAATAATCATTGTTACATTCGGGATTCGAACTTAAAACCTCTGTGTTTGTAGGTGACTACTTCTCCTGGCACAGGTATACTTAAAAGGAGAGCTCAAGGACGGGAACGTCAAGAGTACTCGAAACCGACGAGCATGTATGAAGAGACTGATGAATGACGACCGTCTGGTCTAGTGGTTAGAGCTCCTGACTGTGAAACTTGAGGTCGCGGGTTCGAATCCCGCTGAGGGCAGATATTTGTGTGATGAACACGAGTATTTGTACCTTAGTCTTGGATGTCCTATGTATTTGTGTATATATCTAACTATATAAGTAAATATATCGCTGTCTAGGTACCATAACACAAGCTTTGCTTAATTTGGGACTAGGTCAATTTGTGTGGAATTGTCCCAGGTATTTATTTATTTATTTAATGTGGACGAAGCGAAAGAGGTATGCAAGTCTAGAGAGAACTGGCGCTTTAAACTCTCTGCCTACCCCGTTAGGGACTTGGCATCGTGATATGTATATATATGAATATTATTATTATTTACTTGAACCACTCGGCGGTGCAGTGGGGTAGTTTTCGTAATCCAGATTCGTTTGGGAGCTCCTTAGCTTGGGACCTCGGGGCACTGTTCCGTCCAGTCCTCCGGTAGTAAATATTCTAAATATTGTGTGTCCAAGGTGTTTTAGTGAAGACTTATCGCTTTAATGTCAAAATGTCCGTTCCGGTGTATCACAAGAAGCCACATTCTTCATGACTTACGCAATCGTTAGGCGGGCGTAACTTTTTTTAATTTTCAATTTATTCTTGAACGTTAGACTTTTTGCTTACACAAGAGCACAACAAACACTCTTTAGTGGCAACACTGCGTCTCGTTTCATTACACTTCGGCAACAAAAACAAGATCAAAAGCAGACGGTGTATTATTTTTTTTGTTTTTCCCACTCATTGCTCCCTGCTAGAGCCGTGGTGGCCGAGTGCTACAACATAAACATTTCCAGTTCGAATCCCGACAGTACGAATGAGTTTTTCTGAACTTATGTAAGCATAGAGCATTAGCCACACTACGAGGTTTACGTTTGAAAAGCAATTCAAAGGCGTATGTATAGTCGTGCTTGAGTAACGGCGATGGACTCGCCATCTGCCACGTTGGCACCTAATATACCTCTGCCGGAAAGTGGGTACTATGTATACACCTCTGCCAACCCTTTCGGAGACCCTTGTGGGAAGGCGTGAGGGTATATTTTCGGTTTTAATTAATTAATTATGTCTTGTTATTTTTAAGTTTCTATCTTAATATGATCTCAAGAGCCCCTTAAGGCGTAGGCATAGAGAATAGAGCGTCAGTTCTCTTTATACTTTCGCTTCATCCACATTCATCATTCCCTTTATACATGCCTATCCTTGAGCGTCCGATCTAGGAAGGTCTAGATATAGGAAAGAACACTATCGGTTTTCATCACTTAAGATGCTATAATGAGAGTACACAGCCGTGGTAATTTCATTGGCACCACCACTGCCTACCGAATCGGTGGTCTTAAGAAAGTGAAGATCTTACTAATATTATAAATGTGAATGTTTGCGGTTCTTTCACGGCCAAACAGCTGAACCGATTTGGCTGATAGTTGAAATGGTGATAGCTTATACCTAGGAATAGGACATATATGTTCTTATATTATAATGTATGATGCTCTTTCACGGCATAGCGGCTAAGCCCATTCTAGCAGGAAAATACATAAGCTACTTTTTCGAACTCCACGCGGGTGAAGCCGCGGGCATAAGCTAGTGTACAAATAAAAGGCCCGAAGGACGTTCGGAGTTCAAAGTTCAAGGTAAGATTGTCGAGTCAATGCCCCCAATAATCAACCAATGGGAGCGTACCGCCGCGACGCAATTTCAGCTCCGACCAATCACCGCCCCCAGAGGCGAAGTTTCATTGGTCCGATGCCACAAAGTAAATTGTGTTGGATCGAGACGCGGGAATGTGGAAAAATACAGGACTATTTTCACGACATTAGGAAAAACTTGTCGTGTTTTTTTTTATACACATGAGAAAAACGGCACTTGTAAAAGTTCTTTTAATAATAGTTTTAATATTTTAAGCTATCAAATTTTTATTCAGTTAAATACAGGTCAGTAAAAATTTGAGAATAATGCGACGTGTTGACGTTGACGTGTGACGAGTTTAATCAATAATACTTTCTAAGCTCTGAGTGATAAGGCTTATTTGTTCACTCAATGAGCCACATATATGTATAGTTAGTTGGGACGAGGTCTTACGAACGAATTTAAATTGGTGAACCCGTAGGACCATCTATCCTCAATCTACACGCCTTCCCACAAGGGTTCCCGAAGGGGTAGGCAGAATTGTATACGTAATACACATACACCCACTTTCCGCCCGAGATATATTTTAGGTGCCAATGTGACAGATGGCGAGTCCATAGCCGTTACTCGAGCACGACTATACATACGCATTTGAATTGTTCCCAGACGAATGCAGACTTCCTCTCGATGTCTTCTTTCACCGTAAAGCTCGTGATGTGACTAATCACTGTTCAGAAAAACTCATTGGTGCAGTCGGGATTCGAGCCTGCGACCTTTGTGTCACAGGCGACTACTCGAACCACTCGGCCACCACGGCTTATCAGTTTATACAAACCCAACTTAAATAACGATCCATAACAGGGTTCCAGACAGCTTACCCCTAAATTAGCCTAAACTACGCCTACTGACCTAGGCAATCAAGAAACCTAGGATTTGTGTATTAGGTTAGGAGGAAACCCTAAAAGCCTTAATTTGCCGAAACCTACCGCATTCGGCCTTCTAACTTACTACGCACTACCCGACTTGATACTTTGCTTAACAGCCGCGGCGGTCGAGTGGCTAAAGTAATCGCTAGTAGTGAAAATGGCAGGTTCGATGTCTGTATTAACGAAACGTTTGTGCATCATATGCAATGGCGTAACAGATAGACTGCCATATTTTATTGACACATTAGAAACCACAGAAAAAATATATATATTTGTGAAATGTGGGTGATTTTAATGTCTCCACCGTTTGTCGGTACTGCGCCAATAAGAGAGTTGAATATAATTTCTTTTATATTTTTTGTACTTATGTTTAGGATCAATATAGAGAGAGAAATTGAGACTCAATAAATTTCACTTTGTTCAACTTGTCAACGTCAACGTCGCCAAAACGTCTTGGGGTTAGGGGAGGGGGCTTATATGAGATTTCTACAAGGAGCCCTCCTGCATTTCCGTCCTAGGGGCGAAACCTTAAACTTCACCCTTAGCCCCCTTGCTGTGCCACCGGCAACACGAGCCAGAACGCACTCCCGCCAACCCTGGGCCCACGTTGTGTGACAGCCAGGGCCTCCACCCTGACAATCTGCAAGCCTGTCAACCCCCATTTAGTCGCCCTTTGTAGCATGGAATACCATAGCCAAATTCTTAATCCCTGGCTATTGGGGTGCAGAAGCCTTGTCCTGGTCCAACTTGACAAGATCAGCGTTGTTATATATATTGTTATACCACACGGGTGGCAAACAAGCATGCGGTCCGCCTGATGGTGAGCGGTTACCGCCGCCTATGGACGCTTGCAACACCAGTGGTATCACTCGCGCGTTGCCGACCCTGCAGGAATCTTTTCACACCCGAAGAACTGCATATAGCTGATCACTCACGGCACCTCTTTCAATTTGTACTCACCTTATCCACGGGCATGGATGGGCACGCTCGGCAAAGGTTCCAGAATGAGCCGATCATCTGGGGATTGCCTCCGGGGCCGACGGTCACGGGCTCGAGTCTACGCCCCACGAGGGTCGAGAAGCTGGGGCATTCGCCGCTGTAATCAAAACGAGTTTTCGTTATTGTTACATGACAGATGAAGGGAGATAAGAGCGACGTTGAGTACACTTTGTCAATTTTACTGTTGTTATTAAAACATGTTTAGTTTCGTCGAGAAAGTGAAGTTAAATAAGCAGTTACGTATACATTTTCATATACATATACATACATATGTATATTTAGCCAAATTTAACGCGGAGGAAGCCGCGTGGGAGGTATAACTGTCCATTAATAATTTGGGTTATAGCTTGTGCCATCCATGAAGACGTGCCCTACTATTCTTCCTTATAGTTTATAGTGTAAGTGTGCAACCTTCCACTAATGTTTGAGTGTTATCGGTATACACTGATTACCTATGTGAGCACACGCACACTACAGTTAGACTCGGGTCATACTCCCCGCATCCCGCGACCCCCTCGACTAGGAATTGGCGCGCTAGCTAATTGGCTGGCTAGCGCGCCTTCGTGGATGGCACTATCTATAGTGTAGCTACCCTGCATACGGGATGCACCTGAGAACATGTGCCAAAGCGAAGTGCCAGCGGATATCGTCTAAAATACTATGTATAAAAAGAAAAAGGGTGGTGGTGGCCGAGTGGTTCAGGATTGCAAGTTCGAACTCCGACTGTACCGAAGTTTTTCTGACTTAAGTACCTACAGTGATTGGTCACACCAGGAACTTTACGGTGAAGGAAAACATCGAGAGGAAAACTGCAAACGTCTGAGAAGAAATTCAAAGGCGTATGTATAGTCGTGCTTGAGTAACGGCGATGGACTCGCCATCTGTCACGTTGGCACTAAAAATATATACATACATACATATCATACGCCGAGTCACTAACGGGGTAGGCAGAGAGAGACGCCAGTTCTTTCTAGACTTGCATACATCTTCTTCGCTTCGTCCACATTCATCAGTCTCTTCATACATGCCCGCCGGTTTCGAGTACTCTTGACGTTCCTTTATCTCTGGCAGAAAGTGGGTGTGTGGGTACTACCTACACAGGTGTTTATCGTTGTGTGTTTAGATATTTTTTTTTAAATATTAAGGTAGCCCAACAATATGACATATTTGGACACTTTTATACAAAAATCTAAAATTAAAAACCTAATATGTACCAATATGTATATTGTATAGGTACACAACACTTTTACAATCTGTTACATAAAATAAAAATTAAGTAATATATGTTTTGCTTAATCTAGGAACATTGTCAAAATATGCTTTTTTATCTTGCTTACACTGTCTAAAATTGATTTTTTTTATCTTGCTTTTAATATTCTTTTTAGAGGGGAAAGATGTCCACACCTAGGCTAGGCAGATGGAATTATATTACGAGCAAATTCGTGATAATGGCGAGTTTTTACCTACATTTGTTTAACCAGCAAGCCAAGTTGTAAAAATTAAAGTCGTAAGATTCAGCTCGGCCAAAGTTCGCCAACTGCTGACTGCATCTCCCTCTCCAGGGGGGATATTGGCAGATATCCAATAGAATTTCAACTTATCTCAATCGGGGGATATTGCTCTTCCAATAAAATGTATGTGCTTTGCATCTTAGAGCGATAAAGATCATTCTGACCCGAGATTGAGTTCTGTTTCAAGAAAATTTGTGATTTCTTTTAAGGTTTTTTTTATTGAACAAGTGTTTACTTAAAAATATTGCGACATTTTTTTATTTATTTAGGTTTTCCAACAATTTGTTACATTAATACATATAAGAGTTACAATTGTTTTTTTTTTATAAATATAATGCACAATAATTTATATATTAACTATAGTTTTTAATAAAACATATCCTAAATGTTAATCCAGAGAATCTACATATATATCTATCTTTGTCCCAAATTTCATCCAATTCCGGTCAGCTATTCTAGGGTGAAAGAGGAGCAAGCACCCTCACAAGATATATCTAAATATCTCTGCCTACCCCCTCGGGGACCCTTGTGGGAAGGCGTGATATATCTACATTTTATAATCTATATATATATATATATAGGAGATCCCATTTGTGAACTCACTCATCACGAAATCTCAGGAACTATAAGGCCGATTGACTTGAAATTTGGTAGAAGTATTCCTTACGCGATGTAGAGGTCAGCTAAGAACGGATTTTATGAAACTCCACCCGCAAGATGGAACGCGGAGGGGTTAAATAAATAAAAAACACGTTTTTCAACTATTGCTTCTATAGGTATGAAACTTGGTCAAAATATATTTTTTTGGCATGATATTAATTTACAATGTAATATAATGAGCCGTGGTGGCCGAGTGGTTCGAGCAGTTGCCTGCGACGCAAAGGCCGCAAGTTCGAATCCCGACTGTACCCATGAGTTTTTCTGAACTTAAGTAGTGATTAGTCACACCACGAGCTTTACGGTGGGAAGACCCTTGTGGGAAGGCGTGAGGATTTATTATTATATATATATATATATATATATATATATATATATATATATATATATAATAAAAGCCTGAGCCACAGCAATGCGTGGCCGGGTCTGCTAGTATATATATTATATAATATACCAATATTTTTCTAATGTTAATCTCGAATTTAATCAGCTTAGCATTAACCCAAGGACAAACACGATATTTTGGATAATAAATCCAAAACTGAAACACACCCTCTGCCCCACCCTACCTATCTTCTCGCAGAGTCCCTAATGGGGTAAATGAAGAGAGTAGAGCGCCAGTTCTCTCTACCTCTTTCGCTTCATCTACAACTTTAGCGTTAGTCTATTTGCTACAGGTATTAGAGGGTATAGTATCCTCACGCCTTCCCATAAGGGTCCCCGAAGGGGTAGGCAGAGGTGTATAGGTAGTACCCACACACACTTTCCGCCGGAGATATATTTGAGGTGCCAACGTGACAGATGGCGAGTCCGTCGCCGTTACTCAAGCACGACTATACATACGCCTTTGAATTACCCGCAATGGTATTATGGTATTCCAATCAATACTTCACCAGACAAATAAATGAAACGATTGGGAAAGTACGTTTTTTTTTTTTCTACAACAAGAGTGGCAAACAAGCATACGGCCCACCTGATGGGAAACGGTTACCGCGGCCTATTTACGCTCACGATACCGAAGTATCACTTGCGCGTTGCCACTCTGGGTTCGGAGAGTGTGTTGACAGCATAATGGGTTTAATCCCTCTGCTTCCTTAAGAAAATCAAAGGCGTTTGTATAGTCGTGCCTGAGTTACAGCGATGGATTCCCCATCTGTCACGTTGGCACCTAAGATATATCTCTGGCGGAAAGTGGGTGTGTGGGAACTTATACACCTCTGTGTACCCCTTCAGGAACCCTGTGGGAAGGCATGAGGATATTATTGTTACTTTAGTTCAGAAAAACTATATACTAACTCCACCAGGGATCAGATCTAGGACTACGTGTATCAAAGGAGTTTCCTTCCCCGAACGCTCAGGCTGTGGAATGAGCTCTCCGTTGAGGTTTTCTGTAGAGAGTACAGCGAGTAAGAGAGGTAGGGCATAACGGGTTTCCCGTTCGAATTCGGAGCTGCCCGACTGGGGCAGGACCTCCACCTTATAGAAGTCCGTAGCCAAATAACACAATATTTTGTGTTGTGTTCCTACGCGGTGAATAAGGTTTCCAGTAATGAGCTCCTTGGGGAGGGGGCAGGATTGTTACATTGTGTTGGAAGCATGCAAGCAGAGGGATTAAACCCATTATGCTGCCAACACACTATAACTCTCCGAACATAGAGTGGCAACACGCAAGTGATACTTCGGTATCGTGAGCGTAAATAGGCTGCGGTAACCGTTTCCCATCAGATGGGCCGTATGCTTGTTTGCCACTCTTGTTGTATTAAAAAAAAAAAAAAAGCATGGAGTTCTTCAAGAAGAGTGTGAAAAGATTCCTGCAGGGGCAGCAATGCGTGACCGATATCTTTGGTATTACCAGCGTCCACAAACGGCAGTAACCGTGTAATATAAAAAAAAAACTAAAAAACACGCTTTTTATAGAAAACCGAACCAAAAAAATAGAAAATAAATTTCGATAATATCTTAAAAAGCGTGGGGTGCATGGTGTCAATAGTTATAAATATTTTATTGACAGATATTAGTAGAGTGATTATCATTTCGGTAATATCTTAAAAAGCACCCCACGCTTTTTAAGATATTATCGAAATTTATTTTCTATTTTTTAGTTCGGTTTTCTATAAAAAGCGTGTTTTTTAGTTTTTTTTTAACTACATATTATTTATTTTCAACTTTTTAGTTATTAGTGTATTGTCATCGGTCCTCGATAAGTCTACAAAGTTTGAACGAAATCTGGCCGTTTAAAGTGGGTCAAAATCGAGCCCAAAGAAGTCGGTTACATACATACAGGTGAAGCTAATATAAAGCGTGTAAAAAAAATACTTTTGATCTTGCTTTACCAGACGACTTGTTAAACCACGCCTCTTTTATATGGTAAAAAACATTAAAACACTAATAATTGGAACGTCAAAAGTACTCGAAAGCTGCGAGCATCTAAGAAGAGACTGATGAATATGGACGAAGCGAAGGTCTATAAGAGATCACTGACGTTCTACCTTCTTTGCTTACACCGTGATTGACGTTGCGTGTATGTATACGCATAGAACTGTACAGATCACCTATGGAAAGCGGTTAACAAATCCCATTAAATAGGCGCATGTTATAATTGTCGTATTACGAACTTATAGGTACACTATGGGACGAGAGGCTACCCTGTGCACAGCTATTCCTTGTGGAAGCTTGGGAGCTAGTCTTATCCGTCATCTGTCACAGAAACACAACACTACCTGAGAGCAATGCCATTTGGGATCTTCTTTAAGGATGTACTGCCTTAGTGGCAACTCCAATTCTGCATGGAAGAGACCCCTACAGAAGTTTCTTCTCGATGTTTTCCTTCACCGTAAACCTTTTGATGTGACACATTTCTGAACTTATACTTATCTCTACGTCTCCCACAAAGGGTATGCAAAGGTCTAACAACCCCTCGTTTCGCCGGAGATATGCAATGGCAAGATATATGACAAGTCCGTCGCCGATGCTCAATCACGACTTACACATACGTCTTTGAATTCCTACTCAAATGTATGCAGGCCCCCTCTCGATGTCTTCCTTTACAGTAAAGCTCGTTTTGTGATTAATCACTGTACCTACTTAAGTTCAATAACGACTCATTGGTACTACAAAACGACTGGGCTGTGATAAAATGTCTGTATGACATTTATCTAGGAATGCCATTAAAGCGACTTAATTGTGTGATAGTAATGGGGGCGGCGATGACAGCATCCAGTGGGATTAGCAAGGACTATGACGTCACCCGAAGGCACCCTGGTGTCGTGACGTCATCAACATCTCCGCAAATTTGTCCCTATGTACATTACTCTATCGATTCAGCTCAGAATATTGTCCTCCCATATATAGTGGGTAATGAACAGGCATCATTGCGAACAAATCAGTGGCTTGCCGACGTCTGAGTGATTTAAACGTGCACTGGAGAGATTTTTTCTTTTTCGTTATAAGTGTTTAAGGTAATATGAACGTTCACCATAATGTCGCAAGAACTAGATTATTTCGGCAGAGGTTCGTCTTGGATAGGCTGGTAAGTTTTTACGTGTTTTTTTTACGCCGTAAAAAAATAATGCCAACAACATTGTGACGTTTAATTACCGGGTGTACCAACCTAACAGCTGATTCAAATGTAAATTAAATTAATCATAAAACTTACACATTTTGCAATTACAATGTATATATATATATATATATATATATATATATATATATATATGTCTCTATGAAGCACAAACACAGTGAAAAACTGCATGAAAAAGCCTTCAATGTCATACTAAATTCGTTAAAATGGTGCCTAGGTTTATATTGACAGATATAAGATAATACTTACGAAATTAGTATCCCAGCTCGAGAACGGCACTTAATTTGTTATCCGAACGGTGTAGTCGATGGTTGTAGCGATTTAGATTTTGAATTTAGAATTACTCAATTTATTTGAATGATTATTTTTAATACGCGAGCGCGTTTCGGAGGTGTTTTTCGAAGGAGACCGGCGTGGTGGGCGACTGCCGCAAACTCCTTGGAAAATCAATAACTACCCCGACTCAGTGGCCGCATGCGGAACTCGGCACAAAATATAACACTGCTCACCCATTTCCGTATTATGTAACGGGGTTGAAGCGAGACGGTAATATATCCGTCCACTCTCCCCGCCAACAACCCCGAAAGCGCGCCAATAAGCTTCTACAAAATGGCGGATGACGTTTGACGTTTCAGCGCGAAATCTGTCACTCTACGCGTGATAATTTGATTTGGAATTGGTGTTTTATCGATTGTATTACTTCATTTAGATCGTAAAATAGCATACATAATGATTTTGCGAGTCGGATATCGATTTGTTTGTTTCCCCTGCGTTTAGTTATTCACTTAGCGCGTTTTCTTGAGACTTGATATTATATGACGGAAAATAATTAATTATTTTGCAAATCTGTCATCTTTTGATTTCAAGTGACAGCGCTTAAGAGATAACTTTGTCATTTTCAAACGTAAAATAATAGCTTGGGGTCAATGACATTGCTCAGCATAGGTAGTTAATAATATTTCCACATTTATTTACCAACTGCTTAATGTTTTGGCGCAATGCAGCAAGCTCTACAGTAAAATTACTTAGCTGCAGTGAGTTGCTAAGGTTGACAATAGGTAGGCACGCGAAAAATATTATTCAAAAAGTCAGACTGGCTATCTCTGGATTTCATTCACGACTTTATAACTAATTCATGTCACTCAGAACGACATAATTTATTTGTGTTGGTGCGTTGGTAACATTGGTGCGTTTCAACTGTATGATTAACGAGATTTTTAATTGGGCATTCTGTTCTGCGTTCAAATTTTGACATTAATTTTTTTTCTTCAGGGCAGTAGTAGTAGTTACAAGGCATGAGTCGTAATCTGCAGAGCCCAGATCGCAGGTTCATACTTGTGATGTGAAAATAATTAGAATGCATAGAAATTCAAACTAAACTAGACTTATAGATACGCTTCATCCACATTCATCAGTATCTTTATAGATCGCCGCCTTCGTGCACTCTTGGCTTTCCCATCCTTCAGTAGGTACATGATCGATTTCATCTAGGTAATTGGAACGTGGTTATCCTCTTGTTCGTTCTCCTGAGCCGTGGTGGCCGAGTGGTTGGAGTAGTTGCCTGCAACACAAAGATTGTAACTTCAAAACCCGACTGTACCAATGAGTTTTTCTGAACTAAAGTACAATTATTAGTCAAACCACGAGCTTTACGGTGAAGGAAAGCAACGCGAGGAAACCTGCCTACGTTTGAGAAGAAATCCAATTGCGCAACTCAAGCACGACTATACATACTATAGTCGTGCTTGAGTAACGGCGATGGACTCGACATCTGTCACGTTGGCACCTAATATACCTCTGGCGGAAAGTGGGTGTAAGGATACCTTACTACCTATAAACCTCTGCCTACCCCTTCGGGGACCCTTTTGGGAAGGTGTGAGGATATAGTATTATTATTAGTATATAGGAATCATTATTATGTATATTCAGAGTATTTAACTAACGTTTAATTTCCGTTTCAATCTGTTCTTAGACGTATTTAGACATTTCTCAGACGTATGCAGGTTTCCTCTCGATGTTTTCCTTGACCGTAAAGCTGGTGGTGTGACTAATCACTGTACTTAAGTTCAGAAAAACACATTGGTACAGTCGGGAATCGAACTTGCGATCTTTGTGTCGCAGGCAACTACTCGAACCACTCGGCCACCACGGCTCTATTACTTTATTATTGGCATTATAAATCCCATGTGTTAATCCAGCTAATCCAGTCTGTGCCAAATTAAATCCAACTCCGTTCATCGTACAATAAAAATCTTAACAAACTTACGCATTTATATTATTTAGTAGGCTAGATTTCTCAAAATTGGAAGCGTCAAACGACACCTAACGCCATCTGTGCAAAAACGTTTGTAGCTTTAAATAGATGGAGTTCTTTAATGAAAAAAGCTTCCTACATTAAGTTTGTTGTTGTATGCACGTTGTTAGTTCGAGAAAACGTTCATAGATGGCGGCTGTTTATTTTACTAAGTAGATTACTACACATTTTATAACAAAAGTATTTTCCACTCATTTACCCAATAATATTATTTACTAGCTTATGCCCGCGGCTTCGCCCGCGTGGAGTTCGAAAAAGTAGCTTTGGAAATTATCCTGCTAGAATCGGTTTAGCCGCTATGCCGTGAAACAGCATCATACATTATAATATAAGAACTTTAAATTTTTCAAGACTAAAAAAAAAAGAAGGAAGCATAGGTCCTATTCCTAGGTATACGCTATCACCATTTCAACCGAAGAAAAGAACCGCAAGCATCCAAACTTTCACATTTATAAGATTAGTAAGGTAGTAAAGCCGTGGTGGCCGAGTGGTTCGAGCAGTTGCCTGCGGCGCAAAGGTCGCAAGTTCGAATCCCGCCTGTACCAATGAGTTTTTCTGAACTTAAGTACAGTGATTAGTCACACCAAGAGTTTACGGTGAAGGAAAACATCGTGAGGAAACCTGCATACATCTGAGAAGAAATTCAAAGGCGTATGTATAGTCGTGCTTGAGTAACGGCGATGGACTCGCCATCTGTCACGTTGGCACCTAATATACCTCTGGCGGAAAGTGGGTGTGTGGGTATTACCCATACACCTCTGCCTACCCCTTCGGGGACCCTTGTGGGAAGGCGTGAGGATATTTATTTATTTTTTAGTAAGATATGATGATAGAGCCGTGGTGGCCGAGTGGCTTTAACAGTCATCTGCAACGCAAAGATAAGAGGTAAATCCCAACAGTAGGTACTTACCAATGAGTTTTTTCTGAACACATGCCACTATGAAAGAAAACATCGGGAGGAAACGTATAAATTCAAAGACGTATGAATAATAGTCGTGCTTCAGAGTCGGCGCTGGTCCCATTTTCACGATGTCTGGGATACAGTGCTGCTTGCTCCTTCGGGGACTCTTGTGTGATAGGAAATCAGAAGGACGTGCCTAATATATTAATACCTACTATAAAATAATAAAATAAATAGATTAACTATTTTGAACTATGTAGGTATGATAGTTTAGAGAGAACTGGTGCTGTATACTCTTTGTGTACCCCGTTAGGGACGGCGTGATGATATGTATGTATGTAATGATTAGTCACACCACGAGCTATACGGTGAAGGAAAACATCTAGAGGAAACCTGCATACGTCTGAGAAGAAATTCAAAGCCGTATGTATAGTCGTGCTTGAGTAACGGCGATGGACTCGCCATCTGTCACGTTGGCACCTAATATACCTCTGGCGGAAAGTGGGTGTGTGGATATTACCTATACACCTCTGCCTACCCCTCCGAGGACCCTTGTGGGAAGGCGTGAGGATATATATATACATATATATATCCTCATATTTATATATATATATATATATATATATATATAAAATAAATGGCACCTATTATAAATGCGAATGATGTATGGATGTTTTTTTAATGACGCCAGAACAGCTGAACCGAATCAGATTAAAATTAGTACAGGGATAGGTTTTCAGCACGTAGGATATGGTTGGACGAATGCTCAAGAAAAAAAAAAGTGTAGAATAATTTTATTTGGGTGAACTCGCGGGGCGCCGCTAGTACCAGACTAATATATTTTTTAAGTAAGTGTCCGTAGCGAAGGTATGAATAAAAATTAAAGTATAGGTAAGTAATAGATTTTTTAATAAACTGTTTGACATAATGACTTATGTCAGAAGCGTAGAAACTAAATCGATCTGTATCTAATACTGGTGACAAATAAAAAAAAACAATCATAGATTTGTCATTCAAAATTCGAACACATTTATTTTTAACACTAACCATAATGGAACGAGCACAAAAGACACCTATTAACCTGGATTACAGGAGTGGAAATCTCGCGCTAACTTCATAGTTATTTTTAGCAATGGACAAATTAATTTCGGTGGGAATATAAGAACACTAGCTGTCCCGCCCAGCTTCGCTCGGGTGAAAAAGTAAAAAAAGGTTGAGTTTCATAAAATCTGTTCTTAGCTGACCTCTAAACCGCGTACCAAATTTCAAGCCAATCGGCCTCATAGTTCCTGAGATTTCGTGATGAGTGAGTTCACAAATGGGATCTCCTATATATATATATATATATATAGATAAGATTCGCAGACATGAAAAGCAGAAGTGATTCAGTCGAAACAACACGTGATTAGCGTAACAATAGGAAATAAAAATACTATATATAGCCTACAGCTTATGTCGCAGATCGCAGGGTTGCCAGTTCAAACCTGAGACGTCTAACTAAACCAAAGAGGCATATACACTTAATATAATAATAATAATAATAATAATTTTTTTTTCGTTTATTTCAGGCAACACATTTAAATAGATGTTAGAATTTAAAGGGCCCATATAATATATACCTTATCCTAAAATAGATAGCTATATTACATAAATACCTTACAGACTAACATATATATCATAACAATTACGTGTGTACATTAATTAAATGGTAATAAAATCTAAATCAAAATCTTTTTATTTCACATAGGCCCAGGTGGGCACTTATAAAACGTCGAAAAAGAAGCACGGTTCGGGTTGGTCGCTTCCATGGAGAAGAACCGGCAAGAAACTCCATGGTTACTCTTTTCAAATCATTAGGCATATACAATATTTTTTTCGTTACAGCAATAGTACCCAAGTATGGGGGAACAACGTAGGTCCGACAATAGGTCGTTGCTTATATACAAAGCATACTATATATATAGCAATAATTCAAGAGGACACCCAATCATTGGTACAGTCGGGATTCAAGCTTGCGATCTTTGTGTCGCATGAAACTACTCGAACCACTCGGCCACCACGGCACCACAAGGGTCCGCGAAGGGGTAGGCAGAAATGTATAGGTAGTACCCACACATCCATTTTCCGCCAGAGATATATTTTTAAGTGCCAACGTGACAGATGGCGAGTCCATCGCCGTTACTCAAGCACGACTATACATACTCCTTTGAATTGCTTCTCAGACGTATGCAGGTTTCGTATCGATGTTTTCCTTCACCGTAAAGCTCATGGTGTGACTAATCCAAGATTAATTACAAGACCCCATTAATCGTCGCTGGGGCGTATGTTTATTTTTTTAATTATGGATTTATGGTGCGGTCAGGCGTGTCCTGTGTAAAGTGACGTCACAACGACCGTTCACGCGACGGAAATATCCATTGCAATCACTTTTAATATAACAGTTTTAAAATTGCATTAATCATTGATTTTATTGTTTACTCCACGTACCCAGAGTCCTCATCCCCATACTGAATGTACTCATCCCCATACTGAATGTCCTCATCCCCATACTGAATGTCTTTTCAAACGTATGCAGATTTGCTCGTAGTAGAAATCGTATATAAATAAAATTATCATGTTTAAAACCACGCATTTTATCACGGCACGATTACTTAAGTTCATGAAAAACTCATTGGTACAGTTGGGATTCGAACTTGCTCTCTGCATTATAGACGACTAGTCGAACCTACTCATCTTGGCTCTTATCATATATACGTACATACGTATATATACATATCTATATATATATTTCATCTGTGCGAGCTGTGTCACTGAACTTCTAAACGTGAGGACCGAATTAAATAAAACCTACTGTTTTTTTTTATACCACTTGGGTGGCAAACAAGCATGCGGTCCGCCTGATGGTAACGGGTTACCGCCGCCTATGGACGCTTGCACCACCCCTATCACTCGCACGTTGTCGACCCTGCAGGAATCTTTTCACACCCTCTCCAGGGAAAACCTCAACGGGGAGCCCATTCCACAGCCTTAGCGTTCGCCGAATGAAACTCCTTTGGAACCGCACAGTACGAGACCTTTATGGTTCTGTGTCTTCAGGTGGATTCGAGAATGGCTTAGATTCACAATTGCACCCGATAGGTGGCGCTGCGATCGTGTTTCAGGAAATTTTACTTTTCCACCCGGGCAAAGCTGCGCGGGACAAGTTGTCTAGGGAGAACTGGCGCTCTATACCCTCTGCCTACCCCGTTAGGGACTCGGCGTGATGTTATGTATGTATATATATATATATATATATACATAGCAGGTGACAAAAACTTGTCACAGCGGCGTAATGGTTACGATGCTGATGTGTCGTCAATGTGCCTGAATCATTTGGACACTCATCACAACACCCAAACCAACGGTTCTCACTTCTCACTACGTTATCACTTGAAAATTATAATGCATATTATGAAAGCGTCGTTTATGTGAGAAACACACATAAGCAACAGCTTGATAGATTTCGAAAAGATACACTTTGATGAGAAGTGAAATTGTTAAGGGTAATTAAACACATTGCGAGCTTCTTTACTTGGTATACGACAAATTCGCTTCTTTTTTTAACACTCAGACTGTGGAATGAGCTCCCCGTTGAGGTTTTCCCTGGAGAGTACAAAATTGAGTTCTTCAAGCAGGATATGAAAAGATTCCTGCACGGTTAATACCCCTGGTGGTGCAAGCGTTCAAAGTACAAGGTGTAAAGTACATACATACTTAAATATCATCACGCCGAGTCGCTAGCGGGGTAGGCAGAGAGTATAGAGCGCCAGTTCTCTCTAGACTTACATACCTCTTTCGCTTCGTCCACATTCATCAGTCTCGTCATACATGCTCGTCGGTTTCGAGTACTCTTGACGTTCCCATCCTTGAGCATCCGATCGATTTGATCTAGATAGTTGGAACGTGGCCTTCCTCTGCCTCTTCTTGCACACACTTTTGCTTTGCAAAGTAATCTTTACAGTATAAACAATGACTAAAGAAGTCGCTCGTGACTCACTTTAGTGAGTATTAAGTGAGTATAGAGCCAGTAGTACGCCGAGTCCGCGTGTCCGTGAGTGAGTATTTTCAGTAATATTGCAAGTGCTAGTGGGAACTACGTAAAACGCCCGCGAGTCTTCCAGATGGTTTCGATGTGTGTGTGACTAGCATAGAATAGTTAACCGTCGCAGAAGGGACTTTACGTCAAAACAATAATATAATTTTTCTTTGACTTCATGATGCTTTCACACGAAGCGGGAGATGTATATTAGCGATTTATATAGAATACATTTTGGGATTCAATACTGAGGCTACCTATATATTTGTGTAACGTATTTTATAATGGTACTACACAAATATGACCTCTGAAGAAATTATATCAAACTTAGATTTGTGTTAACTTAAGTCTACGTAAAATGGAACCACTGTAAAAAATAAAACGGGGAGATGGTGTCACCGTTTTCTTTTCCTAACATGTTTTTGTTCAGTATGTGACGTTCAATAAGGGTTCCGCATCCCTTACGTTGAATAAAATATTTTAGATTTGATTTGATACCAATATCTCAAGTTTTTTGAAGTGAAAACTTCTTATGGCGCGTTGGGCACTTTTGTGGGTGAGCATTTTCAGCCGTTCTCGCGACAGATGAGATTTTACACAGATATACTCCGCGTGTATTCTTATAATATACGTATACTATAAGCGCTCTTTGCATGGGCATTCGTTCGTGCTCTCGCGACAGACGAGATTACATACCTATATGTATACTCAGAGTGTATAGGTATGCGAGAGCGCTGCATGCTATACGCAGTCTTTGCATGGGCATTCGTTCGTGCCTTCGCGACAGACGAGATTGAGAGTTTTTTATATTTATTTTATAAATGAATATTAAACGGAAAATTTATTTATTTAAATATTTCATTTGACTTGTGTTGCTGCTATGGTATTGTGTTAAAAAAACAAATCTAAGTGCCCAACGCGCCATAAGTTCAAGTTTTCACTTCTGCCTGCACTCCCGGAGTGCAACCCGTAATTTTTTTTTAAACAACAAGAGTGCCGAACAAGCATACGGCCCACCTGATGGCAAACGGTTACGGAAAACAACTCCTGAATTAATAGCCATTTTACACATTTGAAGCACTTCATGTTGTACTATCTAGAACTGAAACAACGGTGAGTTCATTCCACTGCTACAGCTCAGGAGAAAACTCAAGGATCCATTAGAATCAGAACGTCACATAATATTACATATAAAATAAGCGTTACTAAGAAAAATCTTACATACATACATATCATCACGCCGAGTCCCCAAAGGGGTAGGCAGAGAGTATAGAGCGCCAGTTCTCTCTAGACTTACATACCTCTTTCGCTTCCTCCATATTCATCAGTCTCTTCATACATGAAGAAATATCTTGTTAGGGAAAAAACGGCGCTGAACTAACCGGTGTTTTATCTGTGTTACTACTCTATGTGCGTACGTATAGAGGCAGTGCGCATGTGTGCGTCCCGTTACCCGCGGATTCTAACCTAAATCTGAATTCCGTACTCCAGTGCTCGCTACTGCCCGGCCAGTGCCGAACGAACTAAAATAAAACGCTTTATTCCAAGCCAACCTCAACCTTTTAAAATAAAATTCACTTCTCCGTAAACAGTGTCAAATTAATAAATAAAATGGTTATAAATAGTGTTGTAGGCAGGCCGGGAGTTCTCGGCAGTGAATGTTTTCGGTGACAAATAGTTGTTGTCGATATTGATGTACTGCGAAAAGCGTCCAGTGTGTAATGAAAGGAAGAAAGTGATTCTAAATTTGGATTTTGTTTTGGAGTTGCTTGGAGAGGATACTTGTAGCGGTAATTTGCATTTTTAATATCGTAACGGTAATTCATATTAAAATGAGGCTTAAGCTTAGAATAAAATTACCAATAGCTTAGTGAAGGACATATTTAATTCATCCAAATGTTCTGCTAGGATTAGCGTTTCTCATTTACATTCTTAAAATCGATTATAGACTGGTAATTTGAAGAACAGTGTTTTCTTGACTTTTTTTATTATTTAGGCAAAAAGACGTATAATAATAATTTATTTCCATATTTGTTACTAATATAATAAAAATATATATCCTCACGCTTCCCACAAGGGTCCCCGAAGGGGTAGGCAGAGGTGTGTAGGTAATACCCACACACCCACTTTCCGTGACAGATGGCGAGTCCATCGCCGTTACTCAAGCACGACAATACATAGGCCTTTGAATTTCATCTCAGACGTATGCAGGTTTCCTCTCGATGTTTTCCTTCACCGTAAAGCTCGTGGTGTGACTAATCACTGTACTTGGTAACTCATTCGTACAGTCGGGATTCAAACTTGCGATCTTTGTGTCGCAGGCAACTGCTCGAACCACTCGGCCACCACGGCTTGCTAGTAAATGAACTTATTGCTATGTTATTAACATTATATTGTATCGAGAAACTTACGTTACCTAATTCATATACATTATGGGTTCCAGGTGCAATAAACTAGTCTAGACCCGTAACAGTGTAAACTGGTCCAGTGCCCCTGGAATGGACCATCTATCCTGCTTGCAATTATTATTATGTACATTCGTGCTTTAGGAAGAAGGCTCGCCATCTGTCACGTTAGCACTGAAATATATCTCCGGCGAAAAGTGGTTGTCACATTGCCTACCTTCGGAGGCCTTTGTTCCTCACAAGCAGCAAACTCATTATTTTAGATCTTCACAAATTGCCTGGAGTTCCTGCACCTGACAGCTGCTTTAGGCATTCTGTTTCTTATAATTCATCTGTTTTTATTAACTTAAATCATATCATTTATATTATGACGTTTGTGACGTTTGACGTGGTGGCTTGTTAAACCGCGAAATTTACGGCGAAGGAAAAAATTGCGAAGAAACCTGCATACGTTTGAGAAGAAATTCAAAGACCGATGTCATGTGACAGCTGTCATGTTGACATAAATGATAGTCGGTAAATTGGCGGCATTTTTGAAAATTAATAATTATTGATAAATTATATAATTTCTCCAGAATTGTTCAATTACTATTGCTATATCTATATCTTCACACAAAAGTGTTGCAAGAGGTAGGCAGAGGCGAGCTAATACCTTATTACACGCTTTATATTAGCTTCACCTGTATGTTTGTAACCGACTTCTTTGGGCGCGACTTTGACCCACTTTAAACGTCCAGATTTCGTTCAAACTTTGTAGATTTATCGAGGACCGATGACAATACACTAATAACTAAAAAGTAGAAAATAAATAATAGTTTAAAAAAAAAACTAAAAAACACGCTTTTTATACAAAACCTAACTAAAAAAAAAATGATAATACCTACTCATATCTGTCAATAAAATATTTATAACTATTGACACCACGCACCCCACGCTTTTTAAGATATTATCGAAATTTATTTTCTATTTTTTAGTTCGGTTTTCTATAAAATGCGTGGTTTTTCGTTCTTTATAACTATTATTTTTTACTCTAAATGCTTAGTAAGGTGCCATCGTTACCAATGCCACTAGGTCTAAGTTTCTAACCATCCAAGTATTAGTATTTGTTCCGAAAATATTCCTTTTACAAACTCATAATTATGGAATATAGACGTTATTTCTACTGCGAAGTAGAAGAAGTGGAATTACATGTAAAGATGGATAACGAGCTAATAACGACCTATTCAGAAATATCTAAAGCAAAGGGCGAAGTCTCCCCCAAGTATACGGTAAAAATAGTAGTTAAAAAAAACTAAAAAACACGCTTTTTATAGAAAACCCAACTAAAAAATAGAAAATAAATTTCGATAATATCTTAAAAAGCGTGGGGTGCAAGGTGTCAATAATTTCGGTAATATCTTAAAAAGCACCCCACGCTTTTTAAGATATTATCGAAATTTATTTTCTATTTTTTAGTTCGGTTTTCTATAAAATGCGTGTTTTTTTTAGTTTTTTTTAACTACTATTTATTTTCTTCTTTTAGTTATTAGTGTATTGTCATCGGTCCTCGATAAGTCTACAAAGTTTGAACGAAATCTGACCGTTTAAAGTGGGTCAAAATCGAGCTCAATGAAGTCGGTTACATACATACAGGTGAAGCTAATATAAAGCGTGTAAAAATTAAAACAACAAGTTGAGTCATAGTGCCCTTGTGGTTCCAATTCGCTGCTTACATACATACATAAAATCACGCCTCTTTCCCGTAGGGGTAGGCAGAGACCACTTTTTTCCACTTACTACGATCCTTACATACTTCTTTCGCTTCGTCAACCCTCATTATTCTCTTCATACATGCTCTTCGGCTTAGGGTACTCTTGACCACGCGTTTTTTCAGGCTGCTTGCAAAGGGAATAATATAACAAGGATATGTCTTCATGCTAAGGGATAGGTAGGTGTAGTAGGGACCCAAATACCCACTTTTTGCAGTATATTTTAGGTGCCTACTGAGTCCATCGCCGTTACTCAAGCACGACTATACATAAGTCTTTGAATTACTTCTCGATATTTTCCTTCAACGTTAAGCTCGTGGTGACACTCGTCACCGTATTTACACTTAAAGTATAGTAATAATATTTTAATTAGAATAGTAATTAAGACACAGATAAGCCAAACTCTCCATCTGTCACGTTAGCACCCCAAATAACACCATAAATGACATCACTGCCAATTCTTATGACGACCCTGGTGAATAGACGTGAATAAAAGAAAAAAACCTCTTGATACTTGGGTAATCGAGCATTTCGTCACAAGATTTTGATACTTGATCGAAAATTACGCATTCCATTCATTCTGATTTTAACGATCAAAATTATTGTTTCACCAAAAGTAGGGCATGACGGCCGTCAACCAACCTCCCTCGTCCTATTAATATTCAGTGTTGTTATCACAATGAGTCCCTTTCAGATTCTTGAATGCAATACATAGTCTTAATTTTAACAGTGTATTACTTGCCGGTGCTTCTAACAACGCTAAAGTATATAATAATAATAATAATCATATATCCTCACGACTTGTCATAAGGGTCCCCGAAGTGGTAGGCAGAGGTATATAGGTAGTACCCACAAACCCACTTTTCGCCAGAGATATATTTTAGGTGCCAACGTGACAGATGGCGAGTCCGTCGCCGTTACTCAAGCACGACTATACATACGCCTTTGAATTGTTTCATGTCCTAATGTATAAATATATTTTCTCACCTTCCACGGGTCCCCGTAGGGGTAAGCAGAGGTGTGCAGAAGAGGAACTTCTGTAGTTTGTACATAGTACAAACTCGCAATTAGTACCGGGCGAATGCATACTTTTCACCTTCAAGTATGGTTAACGTAAACACAGAACGGAAATCTTAAATTCTCTCCACACATAGTTTGTTCAAGAGCTTTAAAACATCATGACGTATGATGTTTTAAAAAACCACAATTAACTCGTATCACTAACATTACATGCGACTTTATCCACCGTAAAAACCACATACTAGCCACGCAAGGCTACCCCCTTGATTATCGTCGTAATTCAACCTATTTATATACATTAAAACTTTCATCACGAATCCCTCTGTTGGGGAAAACCGAAATTCCGTGAGATTTGGAAATACCTACTATTTGTAGATTTTTTCCGGAATCATGATAAATTTAATAGCTGGGCAGTCCATTCTATTTGCTTCTGTCCAGCGCAAACTCCTTGACCTCCCTCAGAATCAGAATCAGAATAAAATTTATTTGCCTTCTTGTGTATTACATAATGTCTCTGTGGCCGGTGTGGGCCCTGGAGAGGTGAGTCAGCTAACTTATGTCCTAATGGATCTATGTTTGCTGTGTTCTCTTTATTCGCAATATGAGTTTACATACACAGATTACGTATTTTATTTATTTTAATTATTATTATTATGTATTTTATTTTAAGGGGACGCGGGGCTTTCATTTTGACCTCCCTATACGTCATGAGAGACACTTTTTACACGCTTTATATTAGCTTCACCTGTATGTATGTATGTATGTAACCGACTTCTTTGAGCTCGATTTTGACCCACTTTAAACGGCCAGATTTCGTTCAAACTTTGCAGACTTATCAAGGACCGATGACAATACACTAATAACTAAAAAGTAGAAAATAAATAATAGTTAAAAAAAACTAAAAAACACGCTTTTTATAGAAAACTGAACTAAAAAATAGAAAATAAATTTCGATAATATCTTAAAAAGCGTGGGGTGCTTTTTAAGATATTACCGAAATGATAATCACTCTACTAATATCTGTCAATAAAATATTTATAACTATTGACACCATGCACCCCACGCTTTTTAAGATATTATCGAAATTTATTTTCTATTTTTTAGTTCGGTTTTCTATAAAAAGCGTGTTTTTTAGTTTTTTTTAACTATTATTTTTCTTTGATCTGACCCATGTATGTTAATCTTGGTCTTCCTCTTCCTCTCTTCCCCTCTATCTTTCTGCCGTCTGTACATGGAAGATATGTGAGAAAAAATATGATTGGGACCTTTATCAACGTATTTGCGTTTGCACCCAAAACACAGATTGTTTGAATTTTAATCTGTGCGTTTGTGCACGCTAATCTCAGAAACGGCTTATCCGATTTCGATGTGGTTTTCACTATATACTGTGGTACGATTCACTTAACATAACCAAGATAAACCAAAAGATATATCCAAAAAAATGCAGCCCAAAGCCGGGCGAAGTCGCGGGCACGGCTAGTAAAACATATAATTTGTGTTAAGTTGATATAGATACCTACTTAGCCTAATAATCTGCCTCTGTGCCAAACTCCATTCAATTCCATACTTTGGTTTTTGCGTGAAAGTGGAATTAATATCCCCACTTCCCATTTGACTATAAACTACGTAATAATATTTACAATTGCTAAGATAAAAAATCCCCGTTCAAATATAACGTGTGAAGAATGTCACAGTATTTTCAGCTCTATGTAGTTCATCCATTGATCTATCTACACCATCTGCAATTTAGCGGGTAATGACCTCTACTTGCCCTTCGGGGAGGGTGAGCTGAAAGCATACACGAGTATACCTAATGAAGGCAATGTTTTGCAAACCTTTTATACTAAATCTATACTAATATTATAAAGCTGAAGAGTTTGTTTGTTTGTTTGTTTGAACGCGCTAATCTCAGGAACTACTGGTTGGAATTGAAAAATTCTTTTTGTGTTGGATAGTCCATGATTCTAGGAAGGCTTTAGGCTATATAAAATATAAATAAATAATAGTTAATATTAAAAAAATCTCTGAAAAGTGAGTGTGCAAAAGAGACAGACAACAAGATTCTGAGACGTTTTCAATATATTGACAAATACTCTGTCAGAGTGACGTGTAAATATTGACGGTAAAGGTGCGTTCCACTAAGCGCCCACAACAATGAAAATTCTCCTATACCTAATCGATCAACATAACGACCGCGGTCGTTGTGGTCGCGGCGAAAACGTCAATTATAATGTCATAACTTACGCTCACGACGGCCCATCTAAAAAGGTGGGTCGAAGTGATCGTTGAATCGAAGAAAATTTGCGTCATTTTCAAAACTCAAAGCATATAAAATGGCGACTGTACCTCTTACCAAATATCCAAGTGTCGCCGCAAGACATTTTAATTCCATTTGAACGTAAATTAATTTAAAACACCAATAATATTAAATATAAAAAAAACATTATATTTTTTTTCAATATAAATCTATTTAAATTAATCAAGTTTATTTTCAAGGCTTACAGATTATAAACTAACATCTTAAATCTTTTGCTTTTTTTTTACTAACTCGCCGTTTGTATTATTTACCTGCACGCTCAAAACGCTCTGTAATCCATTCCATTTGAGGTTACGACAGTAACGCTTGATGTAACGCATAAGCAAACTGTGGTCGTGAGCGTGATCATTGTGAACGCTTAGTGGAACGCACCCTATGTATAGCTAGACTGACATTTCATTCAAGTAGTAGTTTTGACAAACCTCAAATTACAGTTTCTTTCATAACAACAAAAGCAAAAAGATGTTTGTTGTGTTTTAGTGTGAGTTTCATAATTAATCGTCGTATTTTATTAGTAATACCACCCGTAAGGCGTCAAAATATCCGTTGGCGCACACCAGTTCGATCGCAGCGTAACGCAAGTCCTATTCAATCGCAGTGTAACGCAAGCCCAGTTCAATCTTCGAGCCAATGAGACTGAAGAACAGCGTAGGCAATGGTAAATACAAATTTCTCCAGATTTATTTCCTGGGGAATTCTGAAGAAGAAGTAAATGAACGCTGTTCGCAGATATCATTTAGCAGTTACAACAACTTTTGCATGAACATAATCAGTTGATCCAATTGTTCAAAACTGTCTTACAAGTAATGTGATGCCATCGGACAATCAGAAAATAGTGATCACAGCAGACAAGCAACCTGCAGGAGACAACATGTCATGAGAGAGGCATCAATGCACCAATGTTAAATGATGTTGCCTTAATCGTGATTGGGGAGAATATGTATAATAAGTCTCGCGATATTGTAATGTAACCAAGAAATGATGCCATCATCCTTCAGCATATTAGGGCAAATTCTCACCTCTTATCAAAATAATCTAATATCCATGTAACAATAAACGAATATAAACTACACCTAAACAATACTTTTAATGCCTAACTTTTTAACATAACAGTAATGTTTCAAACTACTTAACCCTTTCGTTAACAAGTCAGCAGGCATTTCAGTAGTTGGCAAATTGCCTTGGCATTGAAATTTTGACATTGAAAAAATGGCATTGCCATGTACTCAGCCTCAGTACTGGACAATGCCACTGTCGGTTGTTTTCTGCATTCATATGATATTACAGTACCAGACAATTTAAAACAGAAACCTGTATAAGATCTCCTGTCAATAGTATTTGATGTCCAATCTGAGTCTACAAATCCTTCTAAGTTTTTATTATCATTTGTAAACATTAAACCATAAGATTTTGTTTTATTTAAATATTCTAACACTCTCTTTGCGTTTTTCCAGTGAACTGCAGTAAAACAATTGTTAAACTGGCTTAAATAGCTGACACTGTAACTGATATCTGGGTGTGTAAGTATAGACAAATACATAAGACTTCCTATCAGTTGCTGATAAGGATATTATTTACAAACATTTTCTGACTTATCCAACTTCAAATTACATTCTATAGGAGTATCAACAACATTACAGTTTGACATCTTAAACTTATTTAAAATATGTTCGACAAAATGCTCCTGATCTAATGATATACAACCATTTTTATATACTTTTACTCTCATACCTAAGCATTCTTTCACTTGCCCTGAATCTTTAGTTTTGAAATTAGACATTAAACTATGTTTCAGTTCATCTGTCAATGCCTTGCTACTGGAAAATATGAAAAAATCATCGACAAACACAGTTTTTAAAATTTGTTCCTTATTTACCTTTTACTATATAAACATTGTTCCAATTTAGACTTAATATAACCCTGGCTTAACAAACAATCATCTACTCTCTTATTCCACTGCCTTGCTGATTGTTTAAGTCCATAAATTGCACTTTTTAGTTTGAGTACACTGTTACTCTGACATTCTGAATTAGGTGGTACTTGCATGTATACTGTTTCATCAAGGTACCTAGCCATTTAAAAATGCAGTGTTAACATGAAGATGAGTAATTTCTAAATTTAACTTTACACTTAAAGAAAATAACATTCTCAAAGTTGAGTGTGTTAATACAGGTGAGTATGTTTCTTTATAGTCCACACCTTCTACTTGGGTAGAGCCCTTAGCGACTAAACAAGCCCTATATCTCACTTTATTATTACTTTCAAACTTTCTTTTGAAAACCCAAATTTTAAATTCTTTTCACAAATTCTAGAGCAAGTGAATGAATTTGTATATCTAGGAAGCATGTTCACACGAGATGGAAAGTATGAAAAAGATATTGAAAGAAGGCTAACTGCCGGTATTAAGGTGATGTCGTGTCGTGTCGTGATGGGGCCATGTCGGTTTTGATGGCCAGCAACGGTTGCTGTCCACAGCGTGATATTTGTGCCTACTTTATTGTATGGCAGCGAACCCTGGGTATTTCAGAGGAACTATGAAGATAGCTTAAATGCAGCTGAGATGCGATATCAGCTGCGAAAAACGTGCGAAAATCTTAGTTCGAGTCCGGAATCAAGAGATTCGCAAATCAACTGGCGTGAATCAGGGCGAGATTGAAAGGATGAAGAAAGGCATGCTACGCTGACTTGGACATATAGTAAGGTTGAGTGAAGAAAGATTGACGATACAGATATACAAAGCAAAAGTGTGTGCAAGAAGACGCAGGGAAGGCCACGTTCCAACTACCTGGATCAAATCGATCGGACGCTCAAGGACGGGAACGAAAAGAGTACTCGAAACCGACGATCATGTATGAAGAGACTGATGAATGTGGACGAAGCAAAAGAAGTATAAAGTCTATACTCCCTGCCTACCCCCTTAGGGAGTTGGTGTGATGATATGTATGTATGTATGTATGTAAATTATCACCCATGCGAAGCTGGGCGGGTCAGCTAGTGTTTTATACTACTCGTTCGTTTTTTACTTTTATACTACCGCGATAGCTTGATAACACATACTAATAATATTAAATCAAATCAAATCATATCCTCACGCCTTCCCTCAAGGGTCCCAGAAGGGGTAGGCAGAGGTGTATAGGCAACACCCACACACCCACTTTCCGCCAGAGGTATATTAGGTGCCTACGTGACAGATGGCGAGTCCATCGCCGTTACTCAAGCACGACTATACATACGCTTTTGAATTTCTTCTCAGACGTATGCAGGTTTCCTCTCGATGTTTTCCTTCACCGTAAAGCTCGTGGTGTGACTAATCAAATCAAATCAATATATTTTATTTCACATACGCCTAGATGGGCACTTATAAAACGTCGAAAAATTTACACGGTTCGGGTTAGTCGTTTCCATGAAGAAGAACCGGCAAGAAACTCCATGGTTACTCTTTTCAAATCATTTGGATCACAGATATACAATATGTGTTACAGCATTAGTACTTAAGTATGGGGGAACAGCGTAGGCCCGACAAATAGGTCGTTGCTTACTATACAACAAAAAAAGCGTAAAACAAGATAAGTATAACAAAGTTAGCAACATCTGGGAATCTACAAAGCCAATGTTCACACAGTCACAAAATAAGTGATATAAATATTGTCATCAGGGCTGTAATTCTCTTCACGGGAATAATGTAGGTTCCATTCTTAAAATCCTTTCATTTCATATTTAGACATAATATATATATATACGTATACATATATATATATATATATATATATATATATATATATATATATATATATATATATATATATATATACACATATATATATACATATATATACATATATAAAGAGCCGTGGTGGCCGAGTGGTTCGAGCAGTTGCCTGCGACACAAAGATCGCAAGTTCGAATCCCGACTGTACCAATGAGTTTTTCTGAATTTAAGTACAGTGATTAGTCACACCACGAGCTTTACGGTGAAGGAAAACATCGTGAGGAAACCTGCATACGTCTGGGAAGAAATTCAAAGGCGTATGTATAGTCGTGCTTGAGTAACGGCGATGGACTCGCCATCTGTCACGTTGGCACTTAATATACCTCTGGCGGAAAGTGGGTGTGTGGGTATTACCCATACACCTCTGCCTACCCCTTCGGGGACCCTTGTGGGAAGGCGTGAGGATATTATTTATTATTATTATATACATATATATACTAGTTGTCCCGCCCAGCTTCGCTCGGGTGGAAAAAAAAGATGGTGGCGCCACCTATCGGGTCCAATTGTGAATCTAAACCATTCCCAGATCCCCTTGAACACACACAAAAAATTTCATCAAAATCGGTCCAGTCGTTTGAGAGGAGTTCAGTGACATACACACTCACAGAAGAATTATATATATAAAGATATATCAATTAACATCATCACGCCGAGTCCCTAACGGAGTAGGCAGAGAGTATAGAGCGCCAGTTCTCTCTAGACTTACATACCTACCTTCCTAAATTCTCGCCTGTTTCGAGTAATTTTGCGTGGGCGAAACCACGGGGATTAGTTAGGTCTAAACATGTTTGATAAAACCGAGTACATTGTCACCTAAATGGAACACACCGGAGCCTTGGAAACCATTGTTGGCAGCACTATCTTATCTACTTACATTGTTATACCGATCGATACTCAGGTTCGGATACCTAAAGTTCCCAAAATAATTTCCCCACCAAAATAAAGTTCCCACAACTAGGTTAAACATGAACATTATTTCAAGTTATCGTATCTTTTAATAGTACGCCAAGAGTACTCGTAATCGACTATGTATGAAGAGACTGATGAATGTGTGTGAAGCGTACCTATGTCAAATCAGAGAGAATTAGCGTTGTACCCTCTGCCTAGCCCGAGAGGGAGGGAGGGATCGATGTGAGCAGAATTGTAACACAACAACGCGTTTCGCCTAAAATATGTTTCGGTGTCAACGTGACAGATGCCAAAATCGCCGTTTTTCAAGCACTATACATTCTTTGAATTTCTTCTCAAACACTTGCAGGTTTCCTCTCGATGTTTTCCCAAGTTTCTTAAGTGCATGAAAACCAAATAATGCAGTCAGTATTCGAACGGTATATATTTAATGGTGAATAATATGAGGTATTAAGGACCCACTTCCACCTTCCACCACCGCACCTCTCGCCATCGGCGGGGAATTCATCCCCATACCTTGGAACCACAAAGGTCTCGCACTGTGCGCTTCCAAAGGAGTTTTCTTCCGCGAACGCTCAGATTGTGGAATGAGCTCCCCGTTGAGGTTTTCCCTGGAGAGTACAGCATGGAGTTCTTCAAGAAGGGTGTGAAAAGATTCCTGCAGGGTCGGCAACGCGCGACTGATACCCCTGGTGTTGCATGCGTCCATAGGCGGACCGCATGCTTGTTATTGCTTGCATGCGGATACTATATTTAGATACACATTTTTCTGATAATCCTTACAAAACATAAACTTGCAAGGTGTTTAGGTTTTCCTGATGAGAAGTGTATATTAGAAAGATTGTTCGTAGACTATGTTCATTGTTAATAGGTCTGCATTTACAACACCAAAACAAACTGAGTGAAACATAGCCCGTTTAGTATATTGACCAGCCTTACACGTAAATAGTCGACGAATCCGGGTCAAAGCAATAGTGCGGTCAAGTTATATATAGTCCGGGCTCGTGAACTCCTGTTACAGTACAACAGATGTTGGATCAAGTGGAACCAGAGTTTTTAGACTGCACGGTAATCAATAATAAAGAAAAAAAAAAGCCGAGCTGGCCGAGTAGTTAGAGCAATCGCCTACAACGCAAAAATTGCAAGTTCGAATCCTGTACCAATGATTTTTTCTGAACTTACTGTGATACCTGTTATACTCTGATACCTGTATACGTCTGAAAAGACTTATGTATAGTCATGCTTAAGAAACGGCGATGGTCTTGCTATCTGTCACGTTGGCACCTAAAATATATCTCCGTCGCAAAGTTTATTGAGTGACTAAACAGAAAACTGTACTTATACATTTTAAGTTGATAAATGATGAATACAGTGACAGGAGTAACAAGACACTGTAATTAATTCTGCCTAGTCTAGACGTTATCATGGAGTAAGAGGCATGGCGACCCGGCACGGAGAAGGCATGTAGATGACACTAAATATTCTCATATCCTGTTTAATAATAGTATATTCACGGACGGACGTGGTATAATGTGAGCTATTGTTGTGTACGAATATTATTAATAGACGAGATAGTACATACATACATATCATCAAGCCAAATCCCTAACGGGGTAGGCAGAGAGTATAGAGCGCCAGTTCTCTCTAGACTTACATATCTCTTTCGCTTCGTCCACATTCATCAGTCTCTTCATACATGCTCGTCGGTTTCGAGTACTCTTAACGTTCCCGTCCTTTAGAGTCCGATCTATTTGATCCAGGTAGTTGGAACGTGGCCTTCCTCTGCCTCTTCTTGCACACACTTTTGCTTTGTATATCTGTTTCGTCAATCTTTCTTCACTCATCCTTTCTGTGTCCAAACCAACGTAACATGCCTTTCTTCATCTTTACAATCACGCCCTCATTCACGCCAGTTGATTTGCGAATCTCTTCATTGCGGATTCGATCTAATATCGTTACGCCGCACATTTTTCGAAGAGATCGCATCTCGACTGCATTCAAGCTATTTTCATACTTCCTCTGACATACCCAGGATTCGCTGCCATACATGGCAACGAGATAGTACTCCTATGTATATTTATTTTTCTATATTATAATAATATATCCTCACGCCTTCCCACAAGGGTCCCCGAAGGGGTAGGTGTATAGGTAATACACACGCACCCATTTTTCGAGTACTCTTGATGTGGCCGTCCTTGAACGTCCGATCGATTTGATCTAGGTAGTTCGTGGTCGTCCTCTGTCTCTCCTTGCACATTCGCTTTGTATATCTGTTTCGTCAATCTTTCTCCACTCGTCCTTTCTATATGTCCAAACCAACCAATCAGTGAATTTTGCGTTTGTTTATAGCGTGTCTAGAAGTCTAAAGGGGCAACAACACACGAACATACAGATATTCGCGTGCATTATATATATTATTGGCAAGCCAGACATATACAAACCGACTTTTATATCGGCTTGCATTCGACCACTGTTTGAATAATCAGAGAAATTGCGCTCAACACTAGTACAACCCGACATGAGAATGGTTCCGAATCTTTACGTTGTATAAAATGAAGTCGCTTCCGCTGTCTGTTCGCTACCCCACAGGGGGTGCCCTTAGCTGTGTTGCTTAGCACTAAAGTGCCTGGCTGGAGGCCTAGGTCTCGCCTTTGCCCGGTTAAGTAGCAAAAGTTCCCGGAACTCACGCTACGAGAGACAAAACAAAAAAAAAAAAAAAAACTGTCTGTTCGCTTAGAACTATTCAACGATTTGTAATGCAGTTTTCAGCAATAGATACGAGTAATTCAAGAGTAAGGTTTATATGTATGAAACATACATATTATTGTACAGAAAAGCCGAAAAATTCGAAGGTTTGTAATGTGATGTCGTAACAAACATATTTTTATGCGCTTAAATCGCAAACGCTTACGAGATAGATCAAGTGAATGTACTATGGTATTGTATATCTTGTAAAGATCTATAAAATTGTCCGCGATGGTATAAATTTATATCTAAAGGATAACCCACAGTAACTATTTTTATCTTTTACATATTATTAGTGTCTACATACATTACACCCGTGCGAAACCGGGGCGTATCGCTAGTTAAATTAATACGGATTGTAGTATTGATGCAAATCGATAAAGATATATAAGTCTGAGAAGAAATTCAAAGGCGTATGTATAGTTGTGCTTGAGTAACGGCGATGGACTCGCCATCTGTCACGTTGGCACCTAATATACCTCTGGCGGAAAGTGGGTGTGTGGGTATTACCTATACACCTCTGCCTACCCCTTCGGGGACCCTTGTGGGAAGGCGTGAGATTATATTATTATTAATTATATTATATATTATTATATTTATTGACATTCCTATCCTAGAGTGTCCGATTTATTGTACGAAAACACGGTGTTATGACTATCAATAGGTATGAAACAAATAAGTAGATATTATTCGTCACACCATGAGCTTTAGGGTGAAGGATAACATCGCGAGGAAGCCTGCAAACGTTTGAGATGAAATTCAACGAATACGTAGGCTATAGACGTGCTTGAGAAACGGCGATTTATGAATATATAATATATATCGCGTTGGCATCTAAATAGATATCTCTATACACGGTAAAAGAGGCTTGTCACACCTCAGCATACCCTTTTGAGGACACTTGTGAGGCCTGAAAATACATTTATAATATTAAGAGAGGTAGGGCATAACGGGTTTCCCGTTCGAATTTGAAGCTGCCCGACCGGGGCAGGGCCTCCACCTTATAGAAGTCCGTCGACAAATCACACAATTTTTTTGTATTCCTACGCGGTGAATAAGGTAATAACCCTAAAAAAGCTTCTTGGGGAGGGGAGGTTGTGATATTATGCAGAAGAATTAGTCCCATTATGCTGCCAGCATAGTATAACTCTCCGAACACAGAGTGGCAACGCGCTTTGCTATCGAGAGCGTAAATAGGCTACGGTAACCTCTACCCATCAAATGGGCCATACGCTTTAAAAAACTTGAGCATGTAAATAAAGGCTCTAATAGTCAGGTCGTTCTTAGTTACCAGGTCTTAAGTAGTATTCTGTTACGAAAGCACTATATGTGTATGTTTCTAGTAATACGTACCGATGTCTAGTTTTCATATTCCAAGCTTTGCGTAGTTTGGAACTAGGTCAATTTGTGTGGAACCGTGCCAATTATTATTTAGGTACTTATATTATGTTGAATTAAGAAAAAAAAACATTTCTTAGAAATCGTAAGTGGTAATCAAACATTAAAGGATAATTTGACGGATCTCTGAAAATCAGAATAATGTATACAAGTCGAATTTAGTACAGTCATTAACAAAACTGTATCAAGGGCATCGTAAGCGCAAAATTGTGTTAATATTATGTCAATGTAGCTAGCTTGGGTTCCACTTTCGCACACAATGTTACAAAGACGTACGCTTACTCGGGAACGGGACGAAATTTTCGCATCTGAGTTACTGTATATGCAATATTGTAAGGCGTGGTGGCCGAGTGGCGCGAGTAGTTGCCTGCGAATTCGAATCCCGACTGTACCAATGAGTACAGTGTTAAGTTTCTCAACTTAAGTACAGTGATTGGTCACACCACGAGCGTAAGATGTATGTAAGTCTAGAGAGAACTAGCGCTCTATACTCTGCCTATTCTGTTAGGGACTACCTCTTTCGCTTCGTCCACATTCATCAGTCTCTTCATACATGCTCGTCGGTTTCGAGTACTCTTGACGTTCCCGTCCTTGAGTGTCCGATCGATTTGATCCAGGTAGTTGGAACGTGGTCTTCCTCTGCCTCTTCTTGCACACACTTTTACTCTCTATCAAGTAGACGTAGAAACGACAAGGGTTAAGGAGAGGAGGTATCTACATTATGAGAATACTGACATATACGTTTAAGAGTAGACAGCCTCCCGTGGAGACTAGAGAGCTTTCTTGTACGTGATAGTAATATTTTATAGATCGGACAATGTTCGATGTATATTCATGGGGTTCAAAGGGTTATTAATCGCGATAAAATACTATTTAACTTCTATTTAACCTAGATAATATGCGGTGGTGACCGTGTGGTACAAATATTGCAAGTTCGAATCCCGATTGTACCAATGAGTTTTCTGAACTTAAGTATCGTAATTAGCCACACCGCGAGCTACACGCTAAAGCTTCACGTAAGTCTGAGAAGCAATTCAAAGGCGTATGTATAGTCGTGCTTGAGTAACGGCGATGGACTCGACATCTGCCACGCACCTGAAATATATCTCGGAATGTGGGTGTGGGTACTACCTATACACCTCTGCCTACCCCTTCGGTGACCCTTGTGGGACGGTGTGAGGATATATACAATGAAGTCGATCAAACATTCCAGGATGGGAACGTGAAAAGCACTTGAAACTGCGTTGTAAGGTCTGTAAGCCTAGCGAGAACTGGCGCTCTACTCTCTCTGTCTACCCAGGGACTCTACTCTACTCTACTCTACCCGACTCTACCTAGCGTAAGTCTAGAAACTCGTTGATACACCTGCAATCATGACAAGATAAACTTTCGTATTTCTAACATGAATATTTGTGTTCATAACTTCTTTCAGCGTCAGTGATTCATGGGCAGTAATAAACACTAATTTATAAGTCGAAACCCTACCTATTCGTACATCTGGAGTGTCTTGAGTGTTTATGAATGTAACGCGCCGGGAATTCCAGAGTAATCGGCTTTGTCTGCTTTTGTAGACGGCAGATTCTTTGAAACTTGTTTATCCTCTTACATAGCTAGTAAGCCCTGCAACACTGAGCGTGTAAGCTCTTGCATCTCTGGAGGAATTATCCAACTTGGTCTTGGCAAACATCGTATCAATAAATCTAACTCAAGACTCTTTTCAATATTTTGTACACACTGTGTGGTATGTCCACGCCCTATATCTGCCCTTGGTCCAATGGATCTGTGGTAAAATTGCTTATATTTCGGGATACAATTTAGCGTATGTATTAATCCAGACTATTGGCTATGGTTGATTCAAAGTTTATCAAAATTCAGCTCTCTCGTGATTGAAGAATAAAAAAACACACTACAAACCATCGCATCTCTAATAATGTGATTAATTTATTTCTATGCTACTGTTCTGTGCTTATTTTCGTCTCCTCCGACCCCGAAGGGGTAGGCAGAGGTGTAACACCAAACTTAGGTGCCAACGTAACAATAGACTAATCCGTCGCCATTTCCCAAGATTTGTTCACAAACATGTGTAGTTCTCTTTACACTTTCCATTCCAAGCTCGCGGTGTGTCTATCATCGCTATATAAAGGTTTTGAAGCGGGCACCTACAATAACCACTTGGTCAATTCAATTTCACCAGCGATGACGACCGTCTGGTCTAGCGGTTAGAGCTCCTGACTGCGAAACTTGAGGTCGCGGGTTCGAATCCCGCTGAGGGCAGGTATTTTTGTGATGAACACGAATATTTTGTACCTTAGTCTTGGATGTCCTATGTATTTAAGTATTTATCTATCTATATAAGTAAATATATCGTTGTCTAGTTACCATAACACAAGCTTTGCTTAATTTGGGACTAGGTCGATTTGTGTGGAATTGTCCCCGGTTATTTATTATTTCTTATTATTATTATCAGCTCCTAATAGTGTGTCGCTTAAAAATGATTGCAGCTGAATGTTTTTCCAGGTTAAAATGTCTGGGGAACAACCACCTCAGACAGGGGCAACGACCCCAGGGGCTGATAGCGTGGTGGACCCGACGCAGGCGCCGGCGCCCCGGAAACAAGCCCGGGCGAGGGGCAAGGCGCAGCCGGAGAAGCCTAAAAGAAGCCTCTTCTGCCTTGGCCTCACCAACCCGTTGAGGAAACTCTGTTATGATATTGTTGAGTGGAAGTATCCTTTAGAAATATATATATATATATATATCCTCACGCCTTCCCACAAGGGTCCCCGAAGGGGTAGGCAGAGGTGTATAGGTAATACCCACACACCCACTTTCCGCCAGAGGTATATTAGGTGCTAACGAGACAGGTGGCGAGTCCGACGCCGTGACTCAAGCACAACTATACATACGCATTTGAATTTCTTCTCAGACGTATGCAGGTTTCCTCTCGATGTTTTCCTTCACCGTAAAGCTCGTGGTGTGACTAATCACTGTACTTAAGTTCAGAAAAACTCATTGGTACAGTCGGGATTCGAACTTGCGATCTTTGTGTCGCAGGCAACTGCTCGAACCACTCGGCCACCATGGCATGATAATGTATTTACTATCAATAAATGTTCTGAACCAACTTCAGACCGTTCGAGTACATGATTTTAACGACGATTTTCGCAAACTGCATAGCTTTAGCTGTGTTCACACCGTATCCGTCCGGAGATACTAATAATACTAATCAGATACTGGTGAGTACTTGTATATTAACTAGCGACCTGCCCCGGATTCGCATGCATTGTACAGTATTTTATACCGTAATTTTTCTCCTGCCGTAGTGTCGCATCAGCTCATTTGGAAAATATTAAAACAAAAAAGAATCACAAAAAAAAAATCGGTTCATAAAAGAAGTTATCCGCGAACACACATGAAAATAAAAATATTTTGAAATAAATAAAAATGTACTGCTACGTATGTGGACCGATTTTACCGGGACTTTCACTGGCAAATAGCTTATGTTAATAGGAATAACGTAGTCCACTTTTATTTTGGAAACTGAAAAAAAATTTTTTTGTTAAATTCCACGCGGACGAAGCCGCGGGCACAGCTATTATTACTGTAAACTACTCTCCACTCTAAACATCTAATTTCTTTCAGGAAAAAGTAGAATGGATCTTTATGGTAATATTTACCGGGGAGTGTGTGTTGAAGATTATAGCGTATGGGTTCCTGATGCACCCAGGGGCTTACCTGAGGAATACTTGGAACAGTTTGGACTTTACTATAGTGACTATTGGGTATGCTTTTGAATAACATCATTAGTTTAAGAACTGGGCTCTTGTCGGCGTCTCTGATGCGATTCCTTCCATTTGCCTCTTTCTGCAGAGTTACATTTTCTTTGACTCATGTATCTGCGTCTTTCTCTTATACATTTTCTTCTAAGATATTAGTAAAGAAGCTGTCATGTCTTATATCTTCCTCTACTATACTGGACTTTCTGTAGACTTGCTTCGTAACCTCCTTGTCGGTGCCATTTAAACATTAAACATTATTTAATTTATTAGAAGTCGAATAAACAAGCAGTTGTAATTAAATGGGGTTGTAAGAGGCTGGATGAAACATAATTAGACTAAGCTTAATTTCCCATTAAGACAATAATATTAGTTAATTTTAAGGGAAGCTAAGTTCTGTTCGCATTTATGCGCAGGCAGCATAATGGGACTAATCCCTTTGCTGCCAATACAATATAACAATCCTCCTCTACCCAAAGAGCTCATTATTGTAAACCTTATTCATCGCGAACACTATACAAAAAAATCGTGTTATTTGGCTATGGACTCCTATAAGGTGGAGGTCCTGCCCCAATTTCGAAACCCGGTATGCCCTACCTTAAAAACCTGATAAATTTATCAAATTCCAATACATTCCAAATTTAACATAACAAAAATAATACATACATATCATCACGTCAAATCCCTAACGGGGCAGGCAGAGAGTATAGAGCGCCAGTTCTCTCTAGACTTGCATACCTCTTTCGCTTCGTCCTCATTCATCAGTCTCTTCATACATGCTCTGACATACACAATAATAAAAAAAAATAATATTTGGAACCATCCCCTGCTTTTTCCAGACATTGTATATAAGTTGTGTCATCTTTTCGTCTCATCTTTTCTATATCCCCAAAGCTCGTGTTTCATCAATAAAGGCTTAGGAACTCATCCTTACTCTTGTTACAGTATAGTGAGTATGGTATTACAGTCAATATCTCAAGATGTGTTTGATGTGAAAGCTTTGAGAGCTTTTAGAGTACTGCGACCTCTACGGTTGGTGTCCGGAGTGCCAAGTAAGTTCCTTAAGTTCCTTAACCAGCACCGGTCCTTACTTAAGGTAGTCCTTAACCAGTACTGGTCCTTAATTAAGGTAATCCTTATGAGTTCCTTAACGTAACGTCCTTAACCAGTACCGGCCTCTAGTCCTTAACCAATACCGGTCCTTAATTAAGGTAGGACGCAATTGTTTGGTCGACGCTTTTGCACCTTATTTGGGGTCGACAACGCTCGAGTGATACCCTAATAATCGTAATACGAGTGATACAAGTGTCCATGGACGGCGGTAATCGTTTTCCATAAGCGGAGAACCAATTTTTTTAAATACTTTTGTTGTTCTAAAAATTATTTGTGTATGTCGACTTTCCAATGTACACCAATGTTCCCACATCTCACGAAACATTGTAATCAGTGAATTTTCAAACTTCTTTATTATTTACGTTCATTGGTTTTGTAATTCTATTCCAATGAAGTTATTTCATTATACATCATAAGAATTATCAATAAACTCGTAGATTTCCAAACTTCATACGAGTGTAGATAGTGCCATCCACGAAGACGCGCCCCACTATTCTTCCCTACAGTTTATAGTGTAATTGTGCAACCTTCCACTAATGTTTGAGTATTTTCGGTACAAACCTATGAGTGCACACGCGCACTACAATTAATAGAGTCGGGTCATACTCGACGCATCCCGCGACCCCCTCGACTAGAAATTGGTGGGGCGCGTCTTCGTGAATGGCACAATCTATAGATAGCTCAGAGGGGGAGTTTCTGTGCTTTCTATGAAGTTGACTAAAATACTAATACTATAACGCCTAATACCTTGACTCTGGTCTAGTGGTTAGAGCTCCTGACTGCGAAACTTGAGGTCTCGGGTTCGAATCCCGCTGAGGGCAGATTTTTGTGTGATGAACACGAGAATTTGTACCTTAGTCTTGGATGTCCTACGTATTTATGTATATATCTATCTATTTAAGTAAATATATCGTTGTCTAGTTACCATAACACAAGCTTTGCTTAATTTGGGACTAGGTCAATTTGTGTGGAATTGTCCCAAGGTATTGTATTGACTAGAATACTCTATGAGATGAAGCTCTCCCAACCTACTAACAAAGTGTCACATACTTAAATAACAATTGTGTGTAATTTAAATGTATCCCCACAGGTCTGCAAATAGTATTGAATTCAATATTAAAAGCGATGGTACCCCTGTTTCACATCGCCTTCCTCGTATTGTTCGTGATCATCATCTACGCTATTATTGGCCTGGAACTGTTCTCTGGCATTCTCCACGAGACCTGCTTCTATGCTAACGAAACAGGTATGATAATATCCAGGTTTCAGGTAACGGCTAGTTTTAATATTATTTCTAGGAATACGAAATTGGGAGGAGGGAGGAGATTTCTCCTGTACATCCGTTTAGCTAAGTGTCCTACTTATTGCCGACCACTCTAGGTCTTAGCAATTTGATGTTTGGAAGATGTCTTATCATAAGAGAGGTAGGCCATAACGGGTTTACCGTTCGAATTTGGAGCTGCCCGACTGGGGCAGGACCTCCACCTTATAGAAGTCCGTAGCCAAATAACACAATTTATTGTCTTGTGTTCGTACTCGGTGAATAAGGTTTCCAGTAATGAGCTCCTTGGGGAGGAGGGGGGATTGTTGTATTGTGTTGGCAGCAGAGGGATTAGTCACATTATGCTGCCAACACACTATAACTCTCCGAACACAGAGTGGCAACGCGCAAGTGATACTTCGGTATCGTAAGCTTAAATAAGCTACGGTAACCGTTTTCCATCAGGTGGGCTGTATGCTGTTTGCCACTCTTGTTGGATAAATAAAAACGCAAAATTGAGTCACGCGTTGAGTGCCAAGAATGCTAGCGGCATTGCCACATTGTATGGCAATGCTGATTTGCTGAGCGAAATATTCGCCAGCCCTCTTGTCAGTTCTCATTATACATATTCGGTTACAAACTTTTTCTTGACTGCTTCTAGACAAAATGGTGGATGAGCCAAATCCTTGCAGCAGCGAAGGTGATGTCGGCTTCAAGTGTGACTCCGATCAGCTCTGTCGGGAGTATTGGGAGGGCCCTAACTTCGGCATCACAAATTTCGACAATATTGGCTATTCCATGCTCACAGTCTTCCAATGCATCACCCTTGAAGGATGGACTGACATTATGTATGCGGTAAGTTCTATTGGGAAGTACAAACATGGTGAAGGATAACATCGAGAGAAAACCTGCATATGTTTGAGGAGGAGTTCAATGGCGTATGTATAGACGCTAGAGTAACGGCGATGGGCTCGCCATCTGTTACGTTGGCACCTACAATATATCTCTAGCGAAAGTGGGTGTACGGGTACTATCTATACACCTCTGCCTACCCCTTCGAGAATGGCGTGAAGATATATACAAATGATTTCGTATACTTAACACTGACCAGAGTCTCCTTTCAAGCAAGATGCCTGTGCTATCTGGCCCCAGTCTTTTATAATTATGAAACTTACTGCGAGGTTCTTTTTTTTTATACCGCAAGGATGGCAAACAAGCATGCGGTCCGCCTGATGGTAAGCGGTTACCGCCGCCTATGGACGCTTGTAACCCCAGGGGTATCACTCGCGCGTTGCCGACCCTGCAGGAATCTTCTCAGGTAGTATGTTTGCGTGTGTGTGTATATTCTTTCGGTTACAGGTCGCTGACGTGAAGGGTAACACGTGGGTCTGGATATACTTTGTTACTTTGGTGATTTTCGGCAATTTCTTCGTAATGAACCTTATTCTCGGAGTTTTGTCTGGGTAAGACTTCTAAACTTTTCTTCTTTAAAAAACTTCCTTAAAAACTAACAACTAATTTGTTACCGACTGGTAAAGACTACTGAGTATCTAGAATTAAGCACAAAATATTTATTATTTTGTAGGCCTTATAAAACTTTCGATTTATACGTATTTCCGATCTCATAAGGGATAGAAACACTGTTACTAGAAATGTATATCTATGAGGAAAGATTTGTATGTAAGTACTGGACCGATTTGAAAAATGTTTTCGCCATTGGAAAGCTACATTCACCCTGAGTGACATAGGCTATATTTTCTATTATAAAACAAGATATGTCCACCCGTGCGAAGCCGGGACGGACCGCTAGTAATTTTATATCATGCAATTTTGTTCGTTGTTTTGAAGGGCCTTTGACTGACTCTAAAAGCATCCATGAAACATCAGGCGTACTTAGAATGAGCGCTTGTATTTTAATAGCTTTATGAGCCGTATATTAAGAATTATTGCTTTTTCGTAATCTCGTTTAATTTCCTTCTGAAGTGCAAGAGTCCAAAACCGGCGGTATATATAACTTCTCCTTTGTAGTATTTGTGGCCGAATCTGGAATCTATGGCCGGAATGGAAATGCGACGGCAAATTCAATCTAGTTTATGGATTTAGAGATAAATAAAGATCACAATATCGTGGGACATAGAAAAGATTTCTTATTTCCGAAAATAAAAGAGAAATATTCTATGGAACAGAACAGATTTGATTTGAATAGACATCGGCTACAATTCACATATGGGCTGAAACATATTTGTATACATATAATAAAAATGTAACGGATCGCTGTCTGTACATGGAAGATATATTACCTTTTTCAACGCAAATAGCATCCAAAACACTGTTTGTCTGTGCGTCTATGCACGGTTATCTCAGAAACGGCTTATCCGATTTAGATGTGGTTTTTCAATAATATAATGTGGTAAGCTTTTCGTAACGTGTACAAAGTAAATCAAAATGTATATCCAAAAAATGCTGCCCAAAATCGCTTTTCCACGCGGACGAAGTCGCGGGCACTGCTAGTATCCAATAATAATTTATGAATTTGTATGTTTTTAGTGAATTCTCTAAAGAAAGAGAGAAAGCGAAGAGTCGAGGTGATTTCCAAAAGTCGAGGGAGAGACAGCAGTTTGAGGAAGATTTGAAAGGCTACCTCAACTGGATCACTGTGGCTGAAGAGCTGGACCTTGAAAATGACCAGGGTCAGAAAGAGGATGAACAGGATTCGCAGGGTGAGTACACAAAACTTTTAATGGTAAATTTTCTTGCGATATGCCGCAGTTCGTTCGATGGCAACACTTAAATGTATATATCGTATCGACAAAATGCTACATAACATGCCTATTTTGAAGTTGTCCCAGCTAATTTTGAAGAAAGTTGGTTTTTTTTCGGGATCTTCAACGACAGCAATTTAATGGCATAATGCATTTAGCACCATTTATATATGTACTTACTTAATATATTTTTATAAGTATACATGAACCACAGAGCCGTGGTGGCCGAATTGTTCTAGTAATTGCCTGCAGCACAAAGGTTGCGAGTTCGAATCCCGATTGTATCAGTGATTAGTCACACCACGGGCATTTAAATATGTATGTTTTAAACAACTGATAACGGTCTTATACATGAATTGAAAGGCAACTAAAACAGTAAACATAAATCATCGTTTTAACTAACGCCTTTGATAGGGTAACATTTATAGAATGATTCAGGGCTACCAAGTATGCTACAAAATCATAGTAAAAATGTGCTGTATGTATTTTCCAGGAAATAAAAAAGATAGGAAAAGTAACGATGGATCACAGAGCAATGTGAACATAAACGGAGATCCACAGAAGATGGGCATTTGTAAGATATATTGCAGGAGGTTCGACAAGGTACGCACTTTGGACCCACATTGTTTGTCTACTATATAAGTATCCAATACAATGACTACAATAACTAAACATAGATCTCCTTGTCTGTTGGTCTGTCTGAACGAGAAAAACTCAAATCCACCAAATTTACAGAGAAGGAAAATATAGAGAACATTCATACGGTAAAAAAATCAAGGATGTAAATATTATCGCGCTGAAATGGCAACGGGCTCACTCTTTGTTACGGTGGCACCTACCTTAATTAATCTACACCTACATTAATTACACCTACATTAATCTTCAGCGAAATGCGTGTGTTAAAATACCTCTGCGTACCCCTTCGGGGATCCTTAGACCATCGTCGTTTCTCAAGCATAAATCTTTGAATTTCTTCGCAAATGAGCGTCGGTTTCCTTAAGCGTAAAATCCGTGCAGAATTTTTATTTTATTGGGACAAATAAATAACAGTATTACATTAAAGTTTACAATACAAGTAAAAAATATAAATAAAATATAACGGTAAATGTAAAACCCACACCATTGACCTCGAAATAAGGCATAGGGAGAAAAAACAAAAAGAAAGAATTAGGTTTCGAACTTGCAATATTCAGTAGCTGTGTTAAATGTTTCAGGTAAATCGCCGTATGCGCCGAGCTTGTAGAAAAGCAGTGAAGTCTCAAACGTCGTACTGGGCGATCATCGTGCTTGTGTTTCTCAATACTTTGGTGCTGGCCACCGAACATCACAAGTAAGTTAAATGGACACGCCATATCTTCACACCTTCCCTTCACTCATCCTTTCTGTATGTCCAAACCAACTTAAACTTTAAGAGAGGTAGTGCATAACGGCTTTTTCCGTTCGAATTCGGAGCTGCCCGACTGGGGCAGGACCTCCACCTTATAGAAGTCCGTAGGCAAATAGCACAATTTATTGTGTTGTGTTCCTACGCGGTGAATAAGGTTTCCAGTAATGAGCTCCTTGGGGAGGGGGAAGGGTTTTTGTATTGTTTTGGCAACCGAGGGATTAGATTTATTATGTTGCCAACACAATATATAATACTCTCCGAACACAGAGTGATAACGCGCCAGTAATACTTCAGTATCGTGAGCGTAAATAGGCTACGGTAACCGTTTCCCATCAGGTGGGTCGTATGCTTGTTTGCTCTTGCTCTTCTCTTTATATATATAATTCTTCTGTGAGTGTGTATGTCACTGAACTCCTCCTAAACGGCTGGACCGATTTTTATGAAATTTTCTGTGTGTCTTCAGATGGATTTGAGAATGGCTTAGATTCACAATTGGACCCGATAGGTGGCGCCACCATCTTTTTTTTCCACCCGAGCGAAGCTGGGCGGGACCACTAGTTGTATATAAAACACGCCTTTCTTCATCTCTACAATCACACCTCACGGCAGTTGCTTTGCGAATCTCTTCATTGCGGATACAATCTTATATCGTTACACTGCACTATTCTTAAACCATGCCTTTTTAAACAGTTTGCTGGTTTTGTCTTAAGACTTTGTCTCGGATAATTCTGATCTCCACTCACTAATAGCTCTTATTTTTTCTATTTCCAGACAAGACGAATGGCTAGACAGATTCCAAACATACGCTAACTATCTGTTCGTGGTTCTCTTCACAATGGAAATGCTGGTTAAAATGTATGCATTGGGATTTCAAGTGAGTGCAAGAACTTACACACATATTTTCATTTCATCTCACAAGAGGCTACCTTTATACATGCTCGCCAGTTTCGAGTACTCTTGACGTTCCCGAGTGTCCGAACGATTTGATCTAGGTCTGGGAGCGTGGTGGTACTTTGCCGCTTCCACACACTTTTATATCGTATATATATATATATCCTCACGCCTTCCCACAAGGGTCTCCGAAGGGGTAGGCAGAGGTGTATAGGTAATAAATACCCACACACCCACTTTCCGCCAGAGGTATATTTGGTGCCAACGTGACAGATTGCGAGTCCATCGCCGTTACTCAAGCACGACTATACATACGCCTTTGAATTTCTTCTCAGACGTATGCAGGTTTCCTCTCGATGTTTTCCTTCACCGTAAAGCTCGTGGTGTGGCTAATCACTGTACTTAAGTTCAGAAAAACTCATTGGTACAGTCGGGATTCGAACTTGCGATCTTTGTGTCGCAGGCAACTGCTCGAACCACTCGGCCACCACGGCTTTTTTTTCAATATTCGATATCTATATATTTTTATATATAGATATCGTATATCTTTTAACAATATTAGTTATAATATAAATAGTAGATAGCCGTGGTGGCCGAGTGGTTCGAGCAGTTGCCTGCGACACAAAGATCGCAAGTTCGAATCCCGACTGTACCAATGAGTTTTTCTGAACTTAAGTACAGTGATTAGTCACACCACGAGCTTTACGGTGAAGGAAAACATTGAGAGGAAACCTGCATACGTCTGAGAAGAAATTCAAAGGCGTATGTATAGTTGTGCTTGAGTAACACATATACCTCTGGCGGAAAGTTGGTGTGTGGGTATTACACATACACCTCTGCCTACCCCTTCGGGGACCCTTGTGGGAAGGCGTATATATTATATATAGTAGATGACCGCTCACCATTGAAGTTTTATTTTTTTATCAAAATGTCCTTTATTTATAATTTATCTTTTACCATCGCACCTTCCTCGAGTTTCCTTCCGCTGACGCTCAGGTTGTGGAATAAATTTCCCGTTGAAGTGAAAAGTCCTGCAGGGATGGCAACGCGCGATACCTATTCATAGGCGGATATAAAAAAACTGATTATGTTTCCTTTTAACTTCCAGGGTTATTTCGTCTCTCTCTTTAATCGCTTCGATTGCTTCGTGATGCTCTGCAGCATCGTAGAGCTCGCTCTCACGATAACTGACACCATCCCACAGTTGGGCATCTCTGTGTTGCGATGTGTACGTTTGTTGAGGGTTTTCAAGGTCACAAAGTGAGTATAGAAGATATTTACCAAAAACCATTTTTTAATTTATTAATACTTCCTGCAAACATTTTGCAAAGGCGACCCTAATGCCTTAGATAAAGATTAATGATCTAATAAAAAAATAAGTAAATAGTTAAAGAAACTAGGTTATTTATTAGATCTAGATCTAATAATTAACCTAACAATTCCTTTAGAATAGACGCTATGTCCGATGTAGTAATTTACCTCCATATCTCCACGCCTTTCCACGAGAGATGGCAAACATCGAGACGAAACCTGCATACGTTTCAGAAGAAATCCAAAGGTTTATGTATAGTCTTACTTGAGTAACGGCGATGAACTCGTCATCTGTCACCTTGGCATCTAAATTATATCTCTGGTGGAAAGTCGGTGTGTGGGTACTACATAAGAACCTCTGCCTACCCCTTCGGGGACCCTTGTGGGAGGGCGTAAATAGGATATATAATAATGATTTTGAATTTCAGATACTGGCGCTCACTGTCCAACCTCGTGGCATCTCTCCTCAACTCTATCCAATCCATTTTCTCCCTGCTCCTTCTCCTCTTCTTGTTCATTATGATATTCGCCTTGCTCGGCATGCAAGTGTTCGGAGGCAGGTTCGATTATGCAGCCGAAGAACAGAAAGAGAGACACAACTTCGATTCATTTTGGCAAGCTGTGTTGACAATGTTCCAGGTGAAATAAGTTCTTTAATATAGTATTTTAATGAATAATAATTAGTACTGAGTTAAGTAAAACAATTATATTATTTTACCGGTTATTGACACTGAACGCGTTAAGAAAAGCGCGCCAAAGATGTCTGGTTGACAGCTGTCAGTCGAAACTTGCCACAGACAAGGCACCACGCCAATCTAAAGCTGCCTGACAGCTGTCAGTAGCAAGTGACACCTGTCAGTCATACACATCAAATCGTGAAATACTTTCTCATTATAACGATTTTCTCTAATAGAATACACTTTTATAACCAGTACAGTTCGAGTTGGGTCTCACTGCTGGACCATAATACTACTCGGAAGCAGAGTCATTTCTGTGCGATTTACTTTGAATTACTTTCCGTCCGTTGTGTTCTAACTCTCTTCAGCTGCTTGTTTAGCATCACGCAATTACTTCAACTAATTCCTTTTGTTAGATCTTAACCGGTGAAGACTGGAACGTGGTGATGTACCACGGCATCAACGCGTACGGGGGAGTAGGGACTCCTGGCATGCTGGCGTCTATCTACTTTATCGTAATCTTCATTTGCGGCAATTGTATCCTTTATAAATTGTAATTGTAAGCCGTGGTAATCGAGCGGTCGCCTGCAACGCGAAGCAAGTTCGAATCTCGACTGTCACAAGGAGTTTTTCGGAACGAAGTACAGTGGTTAGTCACACCAAGAGCTTTACCTGGAGGAACCTGCATTAATAATAATAATAATTCATTTATTTCAGATACCAAAATCCATACATTAAAAATTCCAAATCAAATCAACATTAAAAATAAGTTAAAATTATCAAAATAAATCATAATAAATTAAGGAGAAATTCAAAGGCGTATACATAATATATAGTCGTGCTTGAGTTACGGCGATGGACTCGCTATCGTTGGCACCTAAACTATATCGCTGGCGGAAAATGGGTGTGTGGGTACTACTTATACACCTCTGCCTACCCCTTCGGGGACCCTTATGGGAAGGCCTGAGGATATTTTGTAATTTGGGTATAAATTACCTTACAAAAAATATACAGATATCCTTTTGAACGTGTTCTTGGCCATTGCAGTGGACAATTTGGGTGATGCTGAGGAGATGGACGAAATACAAAAAGCACAAGATGTATGTCCCCCTTTATTAACTACAGTACAATAAAAAAAATGTTTCTCCCCTTACCTTGGAACCACAAAGGTCACTGCGCGGTTCCAAAGGAGTTTCCTTCCTCGAACGCTCAGGCTGTGGAATGAGCTCCCCGTTAAGGTTTTTCCCTGGAGAGTACAGCATGGAGTTCTTCAAGTAGGGTGTGAAAAGATTGCGATTGAGAGGTAACCGCTTACCATCAGGCGTACTGCGTGTTTGTTTTCCACCTTTAAAAAACAAACTATATCTGTGACAAATTTCATACAATTCCATTCAGTATTTTTTGCGTGAAAGATGAACAAACACAAGGGTATTATTATTATTATTATATTATATACTAGTGGTCCCGCCCAGCTTCGTCCGGGGAAAAATAAACTTCCTGAAACACGATCGCAGCTCCACCTATCGGGTTCAATTCTGAAACCATTCTCGAATCCATCGGTCCAGCCGTATAAGATTTTCTATATTATATATTGCCCAGAATTGGGACTTTACGGCTATAAAATAAAAATATATTTTATATGCAAAGGATGCCGACAACCCTGAGGCTGGTAACCCTCAATTGGATGAAGAAAGGGGTGAGACTGACGACGAGTACGTGAATGAAGAGGAAGGATATTCCAGTGAGGGGTAAATTGCATTTTATATATTCAGAAATTGCTTGGGCTTGTGGCTATTAAAGCATCGAAAGTAATGAGATAAGGAAAAGAGTAACCATGGAGTTTCTTGCCGGTTCTTCTCCATGGAAACGACCAACCCGAACCGTGCACGTTTTATAAGTGCCCACCTAGGCCTATGTGAAACAAAAATATTTTGACTTTGATTTTGATTTTGTGTACTAACCATTATTGAAAAATACTTTACAAAAATACCTGTATCTGTATATCTATAATAATTTTTGTTCTTCTGAAACTTTCATGATTAGTGGGAAATTCCACCATTCCACCACCAATCCGCGACCTTAGGCGTCTCGCCTTTATAACTGCTGAACTACTTGTCATCCAGCCTTAGGTTTTAGCTCTCCTCATTTCTATCGTAGCAAATCCTCAGATGCATCTCTGAAACAAGAGCTACTTGTATCTTTTAGTATGTTTATTTTGGTTTGAACCAGATTGAAAATTAAGATGACATTCAAGAGAGGTAGAATTTGGAGCTGCCCGACTGGGGCAGGACCTCCATATAGGGATTAGTCCCATTATGCTGCCAACACAGTATAACTCTCCGAACACAGAATGGCAACGCGCAAGTGATACTTCGGTATTGTAAACGTAAATAGGCTGCGGTAACCGTCCTCTACCAGGTGGGCCGTATGCTTGTTTGTCACTCTTGTGGTATAAAAAAAAGATGAAATGGTATTGCTCAGATCGAGAGTCCAGAATATGAGATGGTTAATACGTTTTCTATTATTATATTTATTAGGGTATTTATTTTATTTTAATAGGAAAACATACAGTTACATCTAATCTAAGTTTACATAAACAATATTTAAGTTACAACCATTAACATGTTTTCGCAGTATATAACAAAAAGTAAGCTTGTTTAAGCTAGGCTATTTCTTATATGAATATATATCTAAATACCATCATGACAAATTTGTTGCACAGTTAGAGAACCAAGATCTAGTCAGCGTCCTTTTAAACACATCTGCTTTAGAATTAAATAAGTCCAGTTTGTCTAAACTTGCTGAATTGAACGCTTCTGAAGCTCTTATCAGAAAAGAGTTATGTCTAAAGTAAGAAGAGCTGCGAGGAATAGACAGGAGCGATGGTTGCTTAAATCTATTAGGTACTTTAATACCAACTCTTGAGAGCAAGTACGGAGAGTCCAATTCATTCTGACAAATTTTAACTAATAATGTCGTATCCGCTATGTTCCGTCTTAACTGCAAAAGTAGAAAGTGATATCTGACGCACCTTGCCTGGTAGCTAACATCAACACAATTACATTTTCTTTGTAAAAATCTAAGGAATTTACGTTGAATAGACTCAAGTCTGTATTACCTATAGTAGTAAGTAGTATTACATATACACCTCTGCCTACCCCTTCGGGGACCCTTGTGGGAAGGCGTGAGGATATTATTATTATTATTATTATTATAATACGTTTTCTTTCGTTTCCTTAGCCGGCCTTATAGGAAATATAAAAGGGTTCCGAGGTAAGACCAGTTCGATGCTATGAAACCGACAACGTAGATATAACGGGTTTGTTGTCATGACAACCATATTGCATTGTTTAATATCACATATGTATGTCACATATTCTTGTCTACCGCTAGATGTCGCTGTATTTTTCACTACAACTGGTTATAGATATATTCTACGCTTATGCTATATAGGAAAGAAGTTCGTTCAGCCGCTATGCCGTGAAAGAGGATCATACATTGTAATATTATGAGGACTTTGAATTTTTCAGGATTAAAAAAAAATTTAGCTTATGTCCTATTCCTAGGTATAAGCTATCACATCGGTTCAGCCGTTTGGCCGCGAAGTAAGTCTAGAGAGAAATGGCTCTCTATTCTGTGCTTTAAGCAAATTACAAATGATATTTCGTTGGCATGATTGTATGTATGTACGAAATAATATAAACATAGCACCGAGTACCTCACAGGTTTGGTAGAGAGTAGAGTGCCAGTTCTCTCTAGACTAACACAACGTTCGCTTCATCAACATTCATCCGACTCCTATATTCACGCTGGTTTCGAGTACTCTTAACGAAAGTAATAATAATAATAGGATAAAAGAGCTATTGTGAACAGTGATCAGTTCAATGATCTCTTATACAGATCTGACCATGAATATGAAGAGACGGGCTCAGAAGAAGACATTGAAGACCAGGAGCAAGAAGAGGGAGACAACGTCGATGACGCACTCGTGAACCCTGAAACGAAACAAAACGGTAATGTTTTGTCAATTACAAATTTGGAAACTTCCACAAATATTGCAGGTTCAAATCACAACTGTAGGAACCAATGAGTTTTTCTGAACTTAAGTACAGTGATAAGTCACACCACGAGCTTAACGGTGAAGGAAAACGTCGAGAGGAAACCTGCATACATCTGAGACGACATTCAAAGGCGTATGTATAGGTGAGCTTGAGAAACGTATGTCTAAAGAGAATTCGCGTCCTATTTTTCTGCCTACCCCGTTGACAGTCGACCGTCCCGACGCTTCCTACTCGGCGTGATGATATGTATGTTATCCTCATAAAATGAACATTAGCCAAATTTTGTAATAGCAATATCGAACCAACGGAAGAAGGATACTCACCTTTTCGAAGGCTTTTGAAGCAAAACCTTGCTTAAAACAGGTGATATTAAGAAAGAGTCGTCCCCACCGAAACGTCAGGTGCCCACATCAGCGCTGCCCCGGCGGTTGTCTGAAGTCCAGATAAAGACACAGGAGAAGCCAATACCAGATGGTAGCAGTTTCTTCGTATTCTCCAAGACTAATTGGTATGTATCCACTATTATATTGGCATCCATATTGTTAGAAAGGTACTTCAGTTCTATACTATTGCAGTCATCGTCACATATTTATTTGTAAATCATAACTGTGTTCTATGGTCGAGTGGCCGAGTGGTTCCAGTAGTCGCATGAAACATAAAGGTCGCGAGTTCGATACTCGACTGTATCAATGAGTTTTACTGAACTTGAGTACAGTGATTTACACTAAGATCTTTGCGGTGAAGGAGAGTGAAACTGAAACCTGCATACGTTTGAGAAGAAATTCAAAGACAAGTATAGTCGAAATATATCTCCGGCGGAAAGTATGTGTGTTGGTACCACTGATACACCTCTGCCTACCCTTTAGTGGCGTTTGTGAAGGCGTGAAGATGTTATTATAAATAGCGTCATTCACATAGTTCACTAGTAACTAGAAGCAAAGAAAGAAATCGATTATCACCATTTTCCAGATGAAACCTTGGAATAATTCCCCCTTTTTAGCATTCATTCCCATTTTATAACTTCATACGGTCAGACCTGCACTATCCTGCTTGTCTCAGGTTCCGAGTTACCTGCTACAGAGTGCAGAACAATTCCTGGTTTAGAAACCTGATCCTGGTGTGTATTCTGGCGTCTTCGTTGATGCTCGCCATGGAGGACCCCGTGGGAGGGAAAGGCAGCGAAGGTAGAAGTGAGGTGGGACATTGAATACCTTAAAATATTAATAAATAACCTTAAGAGAATGTGTAACCACTCCTGCCCACAATGGTACTCGACACACAATTACATAAATACATGAGAATGTTTATTAAACCTTTTATTTTTGTTTCCTCACGATATTCTTCTTTGTGGAAGTTGGGGTAGGCTAATTAGTATAAGAAAGAAAACTTTAGAAAACCCTTAATTAGGCCCGTTCCTTCCACCTAATAGCCAAGGCTTAACAATTTGGCCATGGTATCCCCTGCCTGTCGTAAGGGGCGACTACATGGCGATTGACAGGCTTGCGGATTGCCAGGTGGGGGCCCTGGATGGCTCACAACGCGGGCCCAGGGTTGGCGGGAGCCTGATGTCGATGTGGCTCGTGCTGCCGATGGCACAGCGAAGGGTGAAGTTAGGCGCCTCGGGGTGTGTTCAGGCAAAGTGCAGGAGGGCACTGGTGCGTTCCTCAGGAGATCCCAGATCCTATATGTGCAGACGATTGCCGCCGAGTGGGTTTTTGAGCATGTATGAAGAGACTGATAAATGTGGACGAAGCGAAAGAGGTATGTGAGCCTAGACAGAATTCATCCCCATACCTTGGAACCACAAATGTCTCGCACTGTGCGCTTCCAAAGGAGTTTTCTTCCGCGAACGCTCAGGCTGTGGAATGAGCTCCCCGTTGAGGTTTTCCCTGGAGAGTACAGCATGGAGTTCTTCAAGAAGGGTGTGAAAAGATTCCTGCAGGGTCGGCCACGCGCGACTGATACCCCTGGTGTTGCAAGCGTCCATAGGCGGCGGTAACCGCTTACTATAATAGTAAAGGTAAAAAAAATAAAATAAAAAACTGGCGCTCTATACTCTCAGCCCACCCCGTTAAGGATGGGTTAACTGAGGGGAAATGTCACCAAGGGGAGGCCCGTGCCTTAAATAAGCGCCTGCTTTTAATATGGTCCCTATGTTCTTCTGATTTCAGATCTTACGTAAGATTGACTACTTCTTCACGACTGTGTTCACCATCGAACTGCTCCTGAAACTCATCACGTACGGATTCATTCTCCACAAGGATGCCTTCTGCAGATCCGCCTTCAATTTGCTTGATCTCCTCGTTGTCATCGTTTCTTTGATATCGTTGAGTGGGTGAGTGGCTATCCCGTAATTCATATCCATTTTAATATTTACTATCACGGCCCTTTTCGGAAGACATGGCATATAAATAAATAAAATTGGAGAGTCTGTTTGTAATATTAAAATAACCGCTTTTTACTAAAAGCACGTGTACATGGAGATGTATACACAGTTTTATACACAATTTTTTTTAAATTTTTGTCTGTCTTTTTGTTCCGGTTATCTCTGAAACGGCTGGACCGATTTTGACGGGACTTTCACTGGCTTGTTACTGATACTGGCTGATAGCTGATGTTATCAGGAGTAATTAAGGATTTGGAGTAACTTTTTTTATTGAGATAAATAACAGTACCTATTAGTTAAAGATTTACGAGATTAACGAACAAATTAAAATTATAAAAAAATACAATTACAGAATTAATAAGTGATCGTAAAACTGAACAATTACTTTTTTGTTAAATTCCACGAGGACGAATTCGCGGGCTCAGCTAGTATACATATTATTCTTCACGCCATTTAAATCTTTTAACGTTTCTTAAAGCACTCCATGCTGTATTTTCACACCACTTTTTTAGTGTAACTTATTCTATTGTCTTCCCTTCAATATTTTAATATCCATCGCTATGAATAGCTTGGCCAATCAATTTTCTTTCTAATGTAAATTAACAGTTATGATCATATACAGTCATATCCCATCGAATAAATTCGCTTTTTTGATGAAAAAGGTTCCCTCTCCCAATTGCAATACTTGTGACGTCTGTGACGATTTATATCACATCTTGATGGAATGTGACCAGAACAAAGATGTCAGAAGAACTATGATTGGATGTAGCCAGGACGTGGGTCTGTGTAACAGTATCCTGGCGAACCCTAGTTCTGATGATATAAAATATTTATTGAAATTATATAGATTTTAATTACTTTTATATCCAGGTGTCCTCACGGAGTGACATAGTCACTGTGCGACAAAATTCCTAAAATAAAGAGAAAAAAAAAATCCTATAAAAAAAAACCTAAAATAAAGAGAAAAAAAAAACTTTACATTAATAACTTCTTCCGTACAGGTCCAGCAATGTATCCTTCATTAAGATTCTTAGAGTGTTCAGAGTGTTGAGACCTCTGAGAGCGATCAACAGAGCGAAAGGATTGAAGGTCAGTAGAGTTTTACACAGTTTTATGATAATAAAATTAAAGATATGTCAAATACATAACTTGTAAAATTGTTATTTTTAAACACGCTTTTATTACCTTCATACGTATGTTAGTATCTAACGGATACTTTGAACATGATTTTGAAGTCCTTAAAAACGTCGGATTAAATCGAAATTTTGCATACTTATCAAGGACCGATGACAATCCATAGTAGGCTAATCAGGATTACCGATGGGGTCTAAGATAAATTAATTTAAAAATAAAACCGTTTCCAAATTAAATCGAAAGTTGCATCGTAGTGTTTCTGAACGCAATCCGCTTTACAAGTTATGACAGTATTGACATTTGAACATATTTACGCTGTCAATGGAATCAAAACAATTCAAATAATTTAACCATTTTATAGTTTTTTGTCGGATTTTCTACGTAAAGCGTGTTTTTTAGATTTTTTAATTATTTTCTAGCACGTAGTACAATGCGTGATCGTGGCCATTAAGACGATTGGCAACATTTTGTTGGTGACCAATCTTCTACAGTTTATGTTTGCAGTCATGGGAGTGCAAATGTTCAAGGTAGGGTGATAATACCATAGACACAGTAAAAATATTGCGACACCTTTGGGTCAATTTTACGTAAAATTAAATAAAAATTAACTTGGAAGTAAGTATTATTCTGCATCTATATACCATGCACTTTTTGAATAAAAAATCAATATCATCTGATTTCGTTTTCTTTTGTATGTGTGAGGCTTTTATCCGTGCAGATTTCCAAATTAGTCATACTAACATTTTTTTTTGCTTTTGCCCGTGGGTCCAAAAAATTCGCTAACAGCGATGCATGCTTCGTTACCATTTTTTTCTTTCACGGTAAAATTTGCCCAAAGGTGTTGTGTGTTTTTAGTGATTATAAGTATAATTGTGATTTTTTTGGACTCAAAAAAATAGCTTCGTTTGTTTTTTTTTGCTGCTGCCCTACCTTGACATTTCACTCGGATACTAGGAGTGAGGTACTTGGTTTATCAGTGTGTTTACAATTTTTTTTTATTGTCCCCAAAAATCTCTAAGTCAGATCAGGACACTGGCATCCTTTTGAAAATTTAATTGTTTTTCCTTTTGTTATCAATAAAACCAAGGACTAAACGAATGTAAGTAGGCCTGAAAATTACTTAAGTTTAAAAAAAAATTTATAAAATATATTTTTTAACACATTTTTTTGCATTTTTTACACACACATATATATACATCGTGCTACACACAACAACACATACGCACAATTGGACAAAACTGGGTGAATAAATAAAAAAAAAAAATAATTAAAAATCTGCTGAAAATTGGTAACGTTTTGTTATTGTTCGCTTTGGTATTAATTAACATTTATTTACTGCATTTTACCGCTTCGTAGTATGTCGTGAAGTGTGTTTTCGCATCTATAAAATCAATTGGGAATATTTTTGTCATAAATCATATGCTACAATTTATGTTCGCTGTTGTTGGCATACAGCTTTTTAAGGTATTCGCACACTCAGGCCGTAACAGTGTTGTCATATAGTTTGTCTATAATTTATTAATATTTATATATTTAACGTCGTCATAAACATTGTTCCATATTATAAATTTATTTTTATTATTCATTTAGACAATGTATATAGACGTTGTCGACATGTGAAAAATAATACTAGTTGAATATCTCAAAGTGTTACTTTGCACTTATCAGATATTGATTGGCTAGCTTCGATTTATTTATACAACAAAATATCTCATGCTTCATTGGGTAGTCTAACTTCGATATATGTATACAATGACATATCTCATAATTCATTGACATATATGACATATATGACATTAGTTTGTCAGTTGTAAAATATGGTCGTTATTGTGGTAACAAGTAAGTGCAAAAGTAGCACATCAAAGTTTTTGCTCATAGTAGATGTTGGTTAGATAACACGGCTATAATATTATATTATAGTACAGGTTTCAGGCGTGCTAAATTATATACATACTAGATAGATACACATTTCATTATAGCTAAATATAGTTGTGGTCAAACGAATATCTTCTATGTGCAATTGAATATCTCAAAGTGTTAAATTTGCATTTAGCAGATATTTGTTTGTCAGCAAGGTCATATTTTATACCGCTGTCCAACATAACAATGAAGCTTTATTAATACAATTGTCGAATAAAAATAGTAATGTCCGCAAAGGTCTGCTTCTGTATATTACTGTAACATGACAAATATTACGATACAGGCATCGAAACATCGTAAGTACACTTGTTATGTCAATGTAATATTTATTTAGAAGTGTTTAAAGTAAAAATTTCAATGTAGGTATTAACCATTGTATATATTCCTAATGCTTTGTATGAAAGCGAGGTCAGGTGATTTTAATATTTTTGTTTCAACTAAGTAATTGAATCTGGTAAAGTGAACGAAATGTACCCGAAGGTATAAAACAAAATAAAAAAAAACAATATAACCCCACACACTTCAGGGACCTTGCAGGAAGACGTGAGGATATGTTGAATAGGTAGTACCCACACACCAACTTTTTACCGTTACTCCAGCACGACTATACATACATACGCCTTTGAATTGCTTCTCAGACGTATGCAGGTTTCCTCTCGATGTTTTCCTTTACCGTTTTTTTTTTTATACAACAAAGTAGCACATCAAATATAGTAAGCTCTGTAAAGCTCGTAGCGTGACTAATCACTGTACTTAAGTTCAGAAAAACTCATTGGTACAGCCGGGATTAGAACTAGCGATGTTTGTGTCGCAGGCAACTACTCGAACCACTCGGCCACGATATTTTAAATTATTATTATTGCAGAGGCCTATTATCTCTCGATTATATATAGATATACTAGTTGTCCCGCCCAGCTTCGCTTGGATCAAAAATTAAATTTCCTGAAACACGATCGCAGCGCCACCTATCGGGTCCAATTGCGAATCTAAACCATTCTCGAATCCCCATGAAGACACACAGAAAATTTCATTAAAATCGGTCCAGCCATTTAGGAGGAGTTCAGTGACATACACACTCACAGAAGAATTATATATATAAAGATGTGTAGTGTATATAATGATGCACTTTGGTGTACTAAAAAGCTGTTTTAAATGTACGTGAACCTATTTTACTGTACATATGACGACCGCCTGGTCTAGTGGTTAGAGCTCCTGACTGCGAAACTTGAGGTCGCGGGTTCGAATCCCGTTGAGGGCAGATATTTGTGTGATGAACACGAATATTTGTACCTTAGTCTTGGATGTCCTATGTATTTAAGTATATATCTATCTATATAAGTAAATATATCGTTGTCTAGTTACCATAACACAAGCTTTGCTTAATTTAGGACTAGTTCAATTTGTGTGGAATTTTTTTGTTTCAATGTGCGTCTGATTTCAGGGTAAATTCTCTAGTTGTACAGATATCACTAAAGTGACAGAAAAGGAGTGCAAGTAAGTAATCTATATCTTTTTAAGCTTTCTATGATGAGGTAGGGCGTAACGGGTTTCCCTTTATACCCTTCACTTATAACGGCGAAACAAACTCTCTGGTTCCCTTACATAGCATTGGTTAAGTACAACAGTACATTAGGGGTGTATTCCCCCTTTACACAGCCATTATGATCTATCGTTCACTCCAACGGACAAATGTGACACTACCCAAATTCAGTGCTATTTGGATGTGGTCTTCATTTTTACAAGTCCCGTGAATTTTACTAAGCGAAAACTGGTTTGATATTAGTTAAAGTAATTTAGATTCTGCAAACATGTGTAAATATTATATTTGTCTTTTTGTTTGTTCCGGCCAATCTCTGAAACGACTGGACCGATTTAGACGGGACTTTCAATTGCATAAAGCTGATCTAATAAGGAGAAACTTGGCTACTGTTATTTTAGAAACTAAACAAAAACTTTTTAGTTCAATTCCACTCGCACGAAGTCGCGGGCACATGTAGTTATAAGTAAATCTGTATTTCTCAATTTAAGTGACTTGTATTCTTTTTGATAAATAAATGTCTTAAAGCATACATCTTAAAAACGGCGAGACCGAATTGCCTCCAACCAGTCATTTCGTAGGTGCTCAGCGTTCACAGCTCAAAACGCTCCTTGTGGGGTCCGGTCTTACGACGAGCTAAGGAGCTTGACTGGGCTAGCCTCTCACTCTAACCCTCGTGTGGGGCCTTATATAAGGCTCAATATGTTGGTACACCTTGGCAGGATCTAAACCGCCATTCATTTTTGATTAGGTCGAACGGTCGTTACATTAACGGTTGGGTTTATTTTGTCGCACTTGACCTAGGCATTCCCATATATCTGCCTACCATTTGTTCTATCCTTATAGGGTCGTTTTTAAGATAGTGTGTTAATAACCATCTAGAATTATTTTCAGATTGTTTTACTTTTATTATTATCTATTCCAAGAAGTTTCATAGAAACGTAGATGAAAACCAATCCAAATTTGTTTTCTCGCTTACTTAATTGCTCTCCTATATAAATAGTGCGATCCAAGACACGCCCCACTATTCTTCCCTATAGTTTATAGTGTATGTGTGCAACCTTCCACTAATGTTTCAGTATTGTCGGTACTCGGTACACACTGAGCGACCTATGCAACCTATGAGTGCAAACGCACACTACAATTAATAGACTCGGCTCATACTCCCCGCATCCCGTTCCGCGACCTCCTCGACTAGAAATTGGTAGTCTTCGTGGCTGGCACTATCTGTAGTGTGGATTTCTGGCGTAATAGTTTTTACAATTTTAGGGGTGCATACCTAATATTCGTGAAGGGACAGCCAACGGTGAAGGACAGAGAATGGATTAAGTTCAAATTTAATTTCGACGACGTCCTCAGTGGAATGCTCACTCTGTTCACCGTGTCCACTTTCGAGGGGTGGCCGGGGTATGTTGACTTTCTACTAATCTATAATGATTAATCTATAAAATTGGAGTCTCTGTTTGTAATATTCAAATAACCACTTTTTACTAAATGCATATGGATGTATACACGACACGGTATATATACCAAAATAACATTATTTAAAAATTTTGTCTGTCTGTCTATTTGCTCCGGCTTATCTCTTAAACGGCTGGACCGATATGGACGGGACTTTCAGTGCGAAATGGCTGATGTAAAATGGAGTAACTAAGGCTACTTTTTTATTTTAGAAATTGAAAATTTTTTTTTGGTTAAAAATAAAAATCACCCTTGTATATATGCTACGGTGAAAAGCTTTAGTCTTGAATGGTCACGTGACTGAACTCAGATAAGAATTTCATCGCAAAGGCGATTGATAACTTTAAATGTTTCAGCTTGCTTTCCACATCAATGGATTCCAATGTTGAGGATCATGGACCTATTGAAAATTCAAGGCCACTGGTCGCCTTCTTCTACATCAGCTATATCATCGTTATTGCGTTCTTCATGGTAAGTTTGCGGCAGGCTAACGATAGACGGCGTCGCAATCTGAATACATCGCGCTAGCATTGTTCTCGCAACGAAAGATATTAGCGTTTTATAAGGTAATAATACTGATATATCCTCACGCCTTCCCACAAGGGTCTCCGAAGGGGTAGGCAGAGGTGTACAGGTAGTACCCACACACACCCACTTTCCGCCAGAGGTATATTTAAGGTGCCAACGTGACAAATGGCGAGTCCATCGCCGTTACTCAAGCCAAGCACGACTATACGTACGCTATTGAATTGCTTCTCAGACGTGTATGCAGGTTTCCTCTCGATGTTTTCCTTCACCGTAAAGCTCGTGGTGTGACTAATCACTGTACTTAAGCTTAGAAAAACTCATTGGTATAGTCGGGATTCGAACCTACAAATCCTACAATCATTGTATTGCAGGCAACTTGACCACTCGGCCACCCGTGGTAGCCGATTGGCCAAATTTTACACATCATTTAACTAGCCAACTGAAAATCAAGGCCGTCACCCAGCGTACACTGAGCTGGTTCCATACACACACTACTTTGTGTATGGAACCAGTTTAGTGTAAGTTCAGTAAGGTGTTTAACATAACATAGTTATTAATTGTTTGTTGTTATTCGTTCTTCTAGTAACGTAAGTTGTATATTTTTTTTATTTTTTTATTTGTTATTGTATAAGTTGTGTTCGTCTGTGTGTTAAATAAATAAATGTTAATGCGATTCCTACGATTTACGATATTTTCCAGGTGAACATCTTCGTCGGGTTCGTCATCGTGACGTTCCAGAAGGAGGGAGAGCAGGAGTTTAAGGATTGTGAATTGGACAAGAATCAGAGGAACTGCATCGAGTTTGCACTGAAAGCTAAGCCCATTAGGAGGTAAGAGCCGTACTTTTGAATGTAAGCGCTTACTAGGGATATGAGATTAATGGAAAAGAATAGATTTTTCTTTATTCGAAAAAAAAAACGATTTTACAAAAAATAAATCGATTTTTGCGAAAAAATAGTTTTTTTGTATTATTTAAAAGTACATGCTTTTCATATTCCAATAAAAACCGAATAGATTCATATTAACAATTTGTCAGATTAATATACAATAAATCCAATAAAAATAGACGAATAAAAAAATAACCAATTCAAAACTCAAAATTAAAGGCAATGTTCCTTTAAAATTTAAAGGTAAGAAATTAGAAAACCATACATATCATCACGCCGAGTCCCTAACGGGGTAGGCAGATTATAGAGCGCCAGCTCCCTCCAGACTTACATACCTCTTTCCCTTTGTCCACATTCATCTATCTCTCCATACATGCTCGTCGGTTTCGAGTACTCTTGTCGTTCCCTTCCTTGAGCCTCGATCGATTTGATCCAGGTAGTTGGAGCGTGATCTTCCTCTGCCTCTTCTTGCACACACTTTCGCTTTGTATATCTGTTTCGTCAATCTTTCCTCACTCATAATTTCTATATGTCCAAACCAACGTAACATGCGTTCACGCGTGCTTTTCGGACCATTCTTTAAGTAATTAGGTAGGGCTTGGTTTTAAGGTTGTCTTCTGTGAGGTAACCTTGGTGCTTATTGTTGTCAGATATATTCCGAAGCACCGCATCCAGTACAAGACATGGTGGTTCGTTACCTCGCAGAGGTTCGAGTACGTAATATTCTTCTTCATCGTGTTGAATACCATCGCCCTGATGATGAAGTACCATGGCGCTTCACCGGAATACAAAAAGGTAATTTAAATATTGGCGTATTATTTCACGACCGTCTGGTCTAGTGGTTAGAGCTCCTGAATGTGAAACTTGAGGTCGCGGGTTCGAATCCCGCTGAGGGCAGATATCTTGGATGTCCTATGTATTTATGTGTAATATATCGTTGTCTAGTTACCATGACACGAGCTTTGCTTAATGTGGGACTATGTCATTGTCCCAGGAATACCTTGGGACAATTATTATTATCTATACTTCTATACCAATATTATAAAGAGGAAAGATTTGTTTGTTTGTTTGTTTGCTTGTAATGAATAGGCTCCGAAACTACTGGACCGATTTCAAAAATTCTTTCACCTTTGGAAAGCTACATTATCCCCGAGTAACATAGGCTATATTAAATTGGACCCGATAGGTGGCGCTGCGATCGAGTTTTAGGAATTTTAACTTTTTCTCCCGTGCGAAGCTATCCCTTTATGTGTGTCTTAAGGTGGATTCGAGAATGGTTTAGATTTACAATTGGACCCGATAGGTGGCGCTGCGATCGTGTTACGGGCAATTTAACTTTTTCACCCGAGCAAAGCTGGGCGGGACAGCTAGTTAGTTATACATTCATATATTTATATGGATACTATCTGTACCCCGCGGTTTCACGCGCGACCCGCGCTGCCCATATTTGTATACCTTGCCTTGTTGCCATTAGCCTGAAGATACAAATAATTCCTTATATGTTTCAGATCCTGGACTATTTAAATATGTTGCTGACTACGGTATTCATGTTGGAGTTTGTGTTTAAACTGGCTGCATTTAGGTTTAAGGTAATGTATATTTACATTTGTCGACCGTCTGGTCTAGTGGTTAGAGCTCCTGACTGCGAAACTTGAGGTCGTGGGTTCGAATCCCGCTGAGGGCAGATATTTGTGTGATTAACATGAGTGTTTGTGCCTTAGTCTTTGGATGTCCTATGTATTTGTGTATATAACTATCTATATAAGTAAATATATCGTTGTATAGTTACCATAGCACAAGCTTTGCTTAATTTGGGACCCGCGGATTTGTAACGCGCCTGTCTGTTCGCCATAAACTGCTAAACTTCTAAACGGATTTTCACCTAGAGACTACGAAGTTATATGTATTTTAGGTGCCAACGTGACATATAGCGAGCCCATCGCCGTTAATCAAGTACGACTATCATACGCCTCTGAATTTCTTCTCAAACGTATGCAGGTTTTCCTTCACCGTAAAGTTCTTAGTGTGACTAATCACTGGATAACTTCATTCGTCGGGATTCGAACTTGTAATATTTATGTTGCCGGCCATTGGTCAAACCACTCGGCCGCCACGGCTCTTATAATATTTATACATATTGTCTTGATTTCAAATGACTTTGGTTTTTTTTTGTTTTTTGCAGAACTATTTCGGTGACGCTTGGAACACGACCGATTTCATTCTTGTCGTTGGCAGTATCATAGACATCGTGGTGACGCAAGTCAACGAGAACAAACCCGAGGACGTGAGTGGACTTTTTATATTGGCATGTCTGGCCATTAATGTTGTCTTCTTAAAAAAAAAGTTATAAATACGATGATGACATTTGAAATAACAAGACGTACTGCATTTTTATTAATTTGTATTATTATTATTTATATTTTATTTTTAAATTTGGGACCGTTGCTCGAATAATTAGTGACAATTAAAGAAATCCTTGTGTCCTTTCCATTTTCTAAGGCGCTCTGTGCAACGGTGTATATCGTTGTCCAGTTATCACAAAAAAAATATCTCTATATCTTTTTTGTATTGTCTCTCCTAGCGTGAGTTCCAGGAACTTTTTCAACTTAACCTTCTTAGGTGCTAAGCAAACACAGGTAAAGGTACTTTAAGTTAATTATTATTTATGTTTCTTGTTTCAGTTTCTCATGACAGTGGTGAATAAAAAGGATGACGAGGTAATATTTATCGCCACACCTTTTACAAATATTTGTAATTAGTTTAAAATTATAGAATAGAAAATCATGAGGGGGCGACATGGGGGGTGGCAGAACTGGAGCTTATTATAGATAGGTAGATTACTTATATTTACGGTAATTATCCTAACAAGGGGGAAATAGGGGGGGGGGGGGTCGTACTGACGTGAATTATAGATAGGTAGATTGTTTTTATAAAATTAGTCGGCGTGATGTTATATAATTGATGTGATATAATTCATTTATTTCAGATATTAAAATCCATAAATTAATAAAATAAAACAAATTGTATTGTTTTTTTTTTATTTTTTTTTACAAAAGATAGATATTAAAAAGTCCATATCAAAATTATGAAATATTAATATTATTAATCAAAATTATAAATATTGCATTACACTATTTAAAAAGTCCAAATCAAAATTAAGAATAAATCAAATATTGCATTACACTATACCACAACTACACTATATAAAGGACTAGCGGTCCGTCCCGGCTTCGCACGGGTGGACATATTTTATTTTTACAAAAGAAAATATAGCCTATGTCACTCAGGGTGAATGTAGCTTTCCAATGGTGAAAGAATTTTTCAAATCGGTCCAGTACTTTATGAGCCAATTCGTTACGAACATACTTACATACAAATCTTTCCTCTTTTTAATATTAGTATAGATAAATAAATATACATACGAGCACTTTTCAAATCGGTCCAGTACTTTTTAAGCCAATTCGCTACAAACATACTTACATACAAATCTTTCCTCTTTATAATATTACTAGCTGTTCCGCCCAGCTTCGCCCGGGTGAAAAAGTAAAATTTCATGAAACACGATCGCAGCACCACCTATCGAGTCCAATTGTGATGTAAGCTGTCCTATCTTTTAAGTTGGGTCAAACTGCACACGGAGTGCAAATTTGATTGAAATCGGTTAAGTTGTTTAGGAGCCCACCGCGGACTTAATTGCCATAAAAAAGGTTATAGTGAGTCAATCTTAAAAGATGGACATATGCTGTCGCGGACTTTTTTTTGAACTTTTAGAGAGGAACAATTCCATCATACATGATATTTGCGTATCTTAAACCGTTTATGCAGCGAACGCAACGGAAGCTCTCAAAACGGAATAGTTTTTCCCGTTCTTGGAACATTTTTCATTTATGCTTCGTTCCTATTAGTCGTAGCGTGATGTTATATATCCTAAAGCCTTCCTAGAGAAATGGACTATCCAACACAAAAATATTTTTTCAATTCCAACCAGTAGTTCCTGAGATTAGCGCGTTCAAACAAACAAACAAACTCTTCAGCTTTATAATATTAGTATAGATTAGTATAGATTGACCGCTAGCGTACAGCTGCATCCACCTCCTTAACATCGGCGCGTCCCACCGCTGGGCTAATACCGATATATGTATTCCAGGGCAATCTTTTAAAGTACATCACATTCTTCCGTTTGTTCCGCGCTATGAGGCTCATCAAGTTGCTGTCGCGAGGGGAGCGGATTCGAACCCTGCTCTGGACGTTCATAAAGTCCTTCCAGGCCCTTCCGTATGTCGCTCTGCTGATCGTGTTGCTATTCTTCATCTACGCTGTCGTTGGGATGCAGGTAAGCTGTTTTTTTCTAAAAACTATTATATCTAGTGCCATCCACGAAGACGCGCCCCACTATTCTTCCCTAAAGTTAATAGTGTAAGCGTGCAACCTTCCACTAATGTTTGAGTGTTATCGGTACACACTGATTACCTATGAGTGCACACGCACACTACAATTAATAGACTTGGGTCATGCTCCCCGCATCCCGCGACCCCCTCGACTAGAACTAGATGGAACGCGTCTTCGTGGATGGCACTATCTATAGCTGTTACCCTGCGTGGTGATGTGTTGATCCTATCTATTGATTGTATATCGTCTAGTTCCTGTTTAACAACTTTGCTTAGTTTAGGCAACTATACAAGGATCTCCAAAGGGGTAGGCAGAGATATATTTTAGGTGCTAACTTGACCGATGTAGAGTCCATCGCCGTTACTCAAGGACGATTAAACACGCCTTTTATTTCTTCTCAAACGTATGCAGGCTTCCTCTCGATGTTTTCCTTGAACATAAAGCTCGTGGTGACTAATCACTGTACCTACGTTCGGACTCATTGTTACAGTCGGAATCCGAACTGGCAATCAATGTGTTGCGGGCAACTACTCGAACCACTGACACCACGGCTTAATTAAGGCCTACTCGTAGGTCTATTTGTGTGATTTTGTATGGATCTTTAATTTTGTATGGAGAGAATGAATTGAGAACGATTGACGAAAAAAGTGTATAAGGCGAGTGTAAATGCGAGTGTTGGAAGGGGGAGACCTAGGCGGACGTTTGAAGACCAAATCAGGGACGTCTTGAAAATAGGCCAGGTCAAGAGTACCCTTACCCTTAACCGATGAGCATGTATGAAGGGAATAATGAAAATGGACGAAGCGAAACAAGTATGTAAGGATAGTAGCAAGTGGAAAGAAGTGGTCTCTGCTTACCCCTACGGGAAAGAGAGGTGATTATATGTGTGTATGTATGTATTTAACGTGGATTTTTACATATATAAATATATTTTCTTACAGCTATTTGGAAAGATATTCGTTGATGAAGACATCATTACTCGGCATAACAACTTTCAAACCTTTGGAGGGGCTCTCATGGTGCTCTTCAGATCTGCTACGGGTATGTAAATAGCCTTCATGGCGGTAACTTCAAAGTACATATCAAGTTACAAAGCTAGACTGCCACAAGAGTCCCCGAAGGGCCAGGCAGAAGTATGTAGTGACAACCCTTTCGCCGGATATATAATTGACGTGTCGCCGTCACTCAAGCCCCACTATGCGTACCCCTTTGAATTGCTTCTCAAACGTATGCAGGTTTCCTCTCGATGTTTTCCTGCACCTTAAAGCTCGTGTGACTAATCACTGTAATTAAGTACAGAAAAACTCATTGGTACAAGCGGTATTGGAACTTGCGATCTTTGTGTCGCAGGCCACTCGGCCACCACGGCTCATTTTAAATGATAAAAGAAGATTCATAATGATGTTCCTTCGCAGGCGAAGCGTGGCAAGAAATCATGATGGCACTGTCGCCTAATAAGGACACGCACCCTTTCTCTGACGTAAACTGCATCAAGACAGATACACCTAGTGGGGAGATTGAACGGGACACCGAGCCCTGTGGCACATGGCTTGCCTTCCCATACTTCATATCGTTCTCTTTACTCTGCACGTTTCTAGTAAGTAATATTTTAGCTTGACAACAATTTATGTATTTAAGTAAAGTGTTGTCAAGTGGGTATTTCAATTGAAGTATTGTTTCGTATTTTGCTTAAACGGTTGTTAATTATTTTAATCAAAGTGTTGTCAAGTATTGTATTAAATGTGTTTTACGTTTTATGTTTACAAATAAAAATTGAAATTTTCTGCCCTTTGTATTATCCAAGTAAGAATCATGGCAAATGTTATTTGTTATACATTTTTCAGATCATCAATTTGTTTGTTGCTGTCATTATGGATAACTTTGACTATTTGACCAGAGATTGGTCTATCCTTGGGCCGCATCACCTTGATGAGTTTGTAAGGTAAAAGCTTTCACGTGTCCATTGTGTCCCCATACAAATATAAATTCAATATTCAATTTATATCTGATTCAACCCCGTCAATCAACAAAGTCATGAATCTGAAAGTGCGTCCCTTACAGTAGTTAGGATATTGTTCAGCCTCTCAGACTTTTAACATAAGGTGAATCTGATAAGATGTCTGTTTCACTGAATTGGGAACCGACACTCCTACTAATATTATAATTGCGAATGTTTTTGAGTGTGTTTGTTTGAGTTTCTTTTCACGCAAAAACGAACTCGAAGGAATTGGATAAAATTTGGTACAGATATAAAGTATTTTAAGGAATAGGATAATTAAGTTTTATTACGGAAAAAATCCGGATAATAAAAAGACAATTGGCGTCCAATTTTACGCCTACAACACCGGGGGCAAAGCTAGTCACAGACGTATAAAGCATAGCTAATATAATAAGTGCCTCAGAGTCTATATAGTTCACATAACATAACACCTATCATTTTGAGCACCCAGGGATTGACTACTAAACCATTAGCGAGAATATGACTTGAGAGAGAATATAAACTTGAGGTCGCGGGTTCGAATCCCGCTGAGGGCAGATATTTGTGTGATGAACACGAGAATTTGTACCTGAGTCTTGGATGTCCTATGCATTTATGTATATATCTATCTATATAAATAAATATATCGTTGTCAAGTTATCATAACACAAGCTTTGATTAATTTGGGATTAGGTCAATTTGTGTGGAATTGTCCCAAGATATTTATTTATTATTATTATAATTTTTTTCCTATTATTTACAGACTTTGGAGTGAATACGATCCAGACGCTAAAGGCAGAATAAAACATTTAGACGTCGTTAACCTACTGCGAAAAATAAGTCCCCCACTAGGTAAATTTCAAAGTATTAAATTTTTTGAAGCGCCGTGGTGGCCGAGTGGTTCGAGCAGTTGCCTGCGACGCAAAGGTCGCAAGTTCGAATCCCGACTGTACCAATGAGTTTTTCTGAACTTAAGTACACAGTACACAGTATTAGTCACACCACGAGCTTTACGGTGAAGGAAAACATCGAGAGGAAACCTGCATACGTCTGAGAAGACATTCAAAGGCGTATGTATACTCGTGCTGGAGTAACGGCGATGGACTCGCCATCTGTCACGTTGGCACCTAATATACCTCTGGCGGAAAGTGGGTGTGTGGGTATTACCTAACACCTCTGCCTACCCCTTCGGGGACCCTTGTGGGAAGGCGTGAGGATATATTATATTTTATTATATTATATATATTAATTTTTTTGATTAGCTTTGAGTTTGATAGTCAGCCTTCTACATCCATACTTCTTGAAATTTCAGGTTTTGGCAAACTCTGCCCACACAGAACGGCGTGTAAAAGACTAGTCTCTATGAACATGCCCCTGAATTCAGATGGCACAGTGAACTTTAACGCAACACTGTTTGCCGTTGTTCGGACACAGTTGCAGATCAAAACTAAGGGTACGTGTTTTAACTATATATTTTAACACTAAGCAGCTTTTTCTTAACTTACAGCGTAGGACAATGGTAAAGAAATGGTAATGGTAATGAAACCTGCATACGAATGAGATGAAATTCCGTATCTATATAATAGCTTCGACGTTCTCACCATCTGTTATGTGGTTACTCAGATGTATCTAAGGTGAAAGAGTGTGGTTTTGTACCTCTGCGTATCCCTCCAGTATTACAGCTCCTCCCTGAATCACAATATTATAAGAAACTTATTTAAATCAAGCTCAATAGTGTTAGTAATATATCGAAAATTATGACACCAGTATACACGTAATTTGCGCTTTAATATTTCTTTGTGAACAGTTATCTATATTCTCACGCCTTCCCACAAGGGTCCCCGATGAGGTAGGCAGAGATGTATAGGTAGTACCCACACACCCACTTTCCGCCAGAGATATATATTAGGTCCAACGTGAAAGATGGCGAGTCCATCGCCGTTACTCAAGCACGACTATACATACGCCTTTGAATTTTTTCTCAGACGTATGCAGGTTTCCTCACGATGTTTTCTTTCACCGTAAAACTGGTGGTGTGACTAATCACTGTACTTAAGTTCAGAAAAACTCATTGGTACAATCGGGATTCGAACTTGCGATCTTTGTGTCGCAGGCAACTACTGGAACCACGCGGCCACCACGGCCACAGTTCGTTTAAAGCACTAATAATTATTTTTACGTACTAGGTACCATCGACAAATGCAACATGCAGCTGCGGGATATTATTAAGAAGGTCTGGAAGAGAACTTCCCCGAAACTCTTGGATCAGGTGGTTCCTCCTCCGGGAGACCCTAACGAGATCACTGTAGGAAAGTTCTATGCCACGTTTCTTATACAAGACTACTTCAGGAGGTCAGTAAAAAAATCCACCATACTATTATATCATCAAAGTACACAAGAAAAAAACAATGTTCAACTTTATAGTGAGGATATAAAAATGTATGTATGAAATATTTTTCACAGCTATTTTCAACTTAAAACTTAGACTTAGCAGACTAAATTATAATTATGAATCCCTAAATTATTATGAGATACCCTTATATCTATAATTGACAGTAACCTTCGTAGACATTCATTATTGTATTACATACAAAGTATACGCATTTATAAGAACAATTTATTCGCTTATAATTTCAAAGTTCTGTACATATATCCTTTGGTTAATTTTCATTTTAACTGTATTTATTTATGAATCACTAACATTATTGTTTCTATTTTTATAGGAACCATGCGTAAGTTACACAAACTCTAAGCAACTCCGAGGATTTTATTCCGCTGTATTTTACGCTTGATCGCTCTTGGCAAACTATACAAGTTTGTTTTGAGCCAAGAGCGTCGCTTGAATTATGTTTTTCCCCTTTTCCAGATATACATATCTCCGTTTGTGAATGAATTATTCTCCTGATTTTGAGTATTAGGATCATACAATCGACTCCATACAGTCACTGTGCAGAGCTTAGGCTACTGTTGAGATTGTATGATTCTGAATATTTTATTTTGATTTCAGCTTCCCTGCAAATAGGGTTGACATTCGCCGAGCCATATTTGCCCTTTCCTTGGTTGACAGCATGATGTTTTTTCAACGAAACATTTTTGAAATATTCCATAGCATGTTTCCTCTGTGCAATTACCACATAAATGTTACAATCACTTGCTTTGAACGCACAATCTTTAAAGTTTCTTTTCTTAATTCTTTTGCGTGACAAATTTTGTGTTTGTAAATGGTTTCTGCATGGAGAGCACAGATTTATTTTTTATATTGGCTTTTAAAGAATAATTATGAAGAATCTGCAAATGGTTGTAAGATCATCCCACCGAGAGAACATGTTATCGGAAATTCACGATTTGTGGTGAGCCTAACATCGGTGTAACTGACTTTGTCAAAGATGAATTCAATCTTACTTCGGCAATGATAACATTTCAGTAATTTTTTTATCCAAAATACCAAAGTACCCAAAATCCGATGAAAACAATATATTCCAGTATACCTTATTATAGTGGTCTGATTTAGTGCTCGCTTGCAACTGTGGATATGGACGTTCGAATATGAATACAAAAAAAAAACAAAGGAATAACTATTCCGGGCGCCAACATCTTTACCGTTCCTACCATGTGTGACGATAAATACAATATTATATTCGAGAAACATATGACACTATATGATGACGTTATAAATTATAAGCTCATTGATATGTTTGGCGAGTGAAAAAAATAGCTCAGGCTTCTTCATAATCGAATAATCCAGAAAAGAGCGCCAAAGCGTCGCTGACCGCTGTCATAAGCGAATAACCGCGCGAACTGACGCCTGACTGACAGCTGTCAAAAGCAAGTGACATATACATACAACGTGTCCAAATCCTGACAGGTTCCGAAAGCGAAAAGAGCACGAAGCGACAGAGTTTAGCCAGAACACCCTGCAGGCTGGACTCCGGACCCTACCGGAGGCTGAGCCTGAACTTAAGAGAGCGATATCAGGAAACCTTAACGAGGTTGCACCTGAGGTTGTTGAACCCATGCATAGGGTAAGTATGAAGTTAGAATTTGCGTATAGTTTTTTTTTATTGATGCTGTGAACACCTTTTAATGTCCATCCTTTTGCATTAAAACGAACTTAGGGAACACTTGTATATACGTCTTATTTATATATATTTTCGGAGGAAATTTTTTCCCCGACAAAAGTGAATAATAAAACTAGGAATGTCCGTTATTCTTGATACATGATTGTAATAGTTCTTTGAGAGTTGAATATATATTGCACAAAAGTTATTGCTACCACCAAAATTCAATTTAAGTAAAACTTTTTTCGTAACTATGGTATTTTTCATACTTCAAAGCAAGTTTTTCTATCATCATGGTAGTCTGAAACTCTATGGTATCAGTGGAAGTCGTATTCTCAGATCAATGTCTTTCAGCGTAACCATACTCTCTTTGGCGCTGTGTGGACCAGCCTCAAGAAACACGGCCGTGAGAGCTTATACGGACGGGATAGGAGAACCGTAACTCCGAATATTAAACTTAGTGAGACTGGTGAGTGTATTTCTATCTTTTAATCAGAGTCGGATAGAAGGTAGAAGGATGTTTTTTAAAGATAAAGGCAAACAAGTATGCATCCCCTCTGATGGTAAGTGGTTGCCGCCGCCTATGTTTGCAATACCAGGGGTATCGCGTGCTGTCGACCTTGCAGGAATCTTTTCAGACCCTTCTTGAAAAACTCCACGCTATACTCTCTAGGGAAAAACTCAGCTCTATAAGTTAATTATTCTGAATTATTTGTACTGACTTCTTATTAATGTAAACTCTTTTAGGTGAGAAAGGCGCTAATTTAAGTTCGATGATGCGCAGAGAACTCGGAATGGATGGAAAAATACCTGAAGAAGCGTGAGTAAACTTTCTGAAATAAATACAGTCTTTGGTAACGCAGGAGTAGGCAGAGGTGTATAGGTAGTATGGACAGATGGCGAGTCCATCGCCGTTACTCAAGCACGACTATACATTCACGCCTTTGAATTTCTTCTCAGACGTATGCAGGTTTCCTCTCGATGTTTTCCTTCACCGTAAAGCTCGTGGTGTGACTAATCACTGTACTTAAGTTTAGAAAAACTCATTGGTGCAGTCGCAACTACTCAAACCACTCGTCTACCACGGCTCTTTTAAGCTATTGCATAGCTTCTATCGCGGGCCTCGAGCGTGGAGACCGAATCCAGAAATTCCGTAACGAAAATAACCTAACACCTTCAAAATTTTAACACATTCGGATATAGAACAGTTCCAAATTCAAAATTGCCGGGGAATATGGAAACGACAGAACTTAAAAGGCATGCCTAGTACGTAAGCAGCTGTTTGTGAGAAAGTATATAGGTGTATTGCATAAGTTGATCAAAAATGCTATGCAATAGCTTTACCGCGGCAGTCCCCGAGTGCCACACGTTTTTTTTTTATTTAGACTGTCCCTGTACGGGACCGATGGCGTTCAAGTTCAGAATGAGGGCATTTGTATCTTCATTTCTGTAATACTACCTACATTATAGTGTAGGTCTCCAAATTAACAAAATAAATAAATAAATATCCTCGCGCCTTCCCTCAAGGGGTAGGCAGAGGTGTATAGGTAATACCCACACACCCACTTTCCGCCAGAGGTATATTATGTGCCAACGTGACAGATGGCGAGTCCATCGCCGTTACTCAAGCACGTCTATACATATGCCTTTGAATTTCTTCTCAGACGTATGCAGGTTTCCTCTCGATGTTTTCCTTCACCGTAAAGCTCGTGGTGTGACTAATACTGTGTACTGTGTACTTAAGTTCAGAAAAACTAATTGGTACAGTCGGGATTCGAACTTAACTTCTAATTAACATGAATATACCAAAACGTCAAAACCATTCTATGTAGCAGTCGTTAATGCTTCATATTTTCAGGAAATACGACGATGGCAACCAGAGCGATGGTGATGAAGAAATTGCCATGCAGCCTCTCTTACACGGAAAGGATTCAGAAAGAATATTTAAAGCTATCGAGTGAGTATAATTCATTAATTTCTCCTCTCCTTGTCATAAGGAACCAGTAGGGTCGTAGAACTCCTTTTGAGTTTCTAACGACAATTCTCCGCGTTCCCTAAACTGTATTTTACAAAATTTAATGGGAGCAGTTAAGGCGTGGAAGTATAATAAACAACCCTGTCGCTTTTAAATATTAGTTAGCATACGTATTTGCAAAGTACAGATAGGGCCATCCACGAAGACGCGCCCCACCAATTTGTAGTCGAGTGGCTCGCGGGATGCGGGGAGTACGGCCCGAGTCTATTAATTGTAGTGTGCGTGTGCACTCATAGGTAATCAGCGTCTACCGATAATACTCACACATTAGTGGAAGGTTGCACACTCACACTACTATGAGGAATATAAGTGGGGCGCGTCTTCGTGGATGGCACTATCTATATACGGAAAAATACGACATATACAGGGATCAGGGTTCGATCAACCAGACGCTAGGGAAAGGAAATCTCCTCAATATATAGTTGGTATTGTTATTAATAACATAGTAGCTAGCTTTATCTTCATTAAGTCATTATTATTTTATTATTACATATTTATTATATATTTATATATATATATATATATATACATGTATTATTGTAACGTGTCCGTTATATTCACAAAATAATCATTGCACATTACAATTAAATGAGAAAGCGTATGAAACATTAGACAGTGTGTCTGTGACTTTTTTGGTATTCTGGTTTTATTTTAAACCGTTATTAAAGTTTTAAAAACAAATGCAATAGCTGGCTGGTTCGAGCAGTTGCCTGCGACACAAAGAGCACGCAAGTTCGAATCCTGACTGTACCAATGAGTTTTTAAGGACTTAAGTACAGTGATTAGCCAAACCACGAGCTTTACGGTGTAGGAAAACATCGAGAGGAAACCTGAATACGTCTGAGAAGATATTCAAAGGCATCATTAAATCATGTAAAGTGACATCTATCGTGTATCTTACGAATTAGTTTGTGTATGTGATGAGTAGTTAGCAAGCATGCCTGCGCTGTAATATCCCGCGGGTCACCAATTTATGGAAATGAATATCTATTTCACATTATAAGATCTACATCACAAGTACGTCAATTTTGTTTCTTTATTCAAATTTTGGGAATACATTAATGTGGCCAGTATTATTGGTTGTGTATGTAGAAAATATAAAGTCAGTCTTTCCTATTTAAATGCTACAAGTATTTCAAAATTATCGCTAGATGGCGTTAGTAGTCGGATCTTCTGCTTAGTAATTTATAGGGCACCTGTGAATGTTTCATTTGAATTTCATTGTAAATTCACAGAAAAACATCCAACGATTTAATGGAGAGTATGAGAACTAATAACTGTAAGTGCATTCTAGTGTGTCGTGATTGTGATTATATTTATTTATTTCATCTCGCATGGTAAGCGGTAATCCAGTTTATGTGGCATGTAATAACTTATAATACGTAATATCACTTAACATTTATTAACAAACGAACGTGTATTCTTTCTGTCTCTACAAGATTTTTTGCAGTGTTTGGTTGTGAGTGAGTTACTGTGTTTATAACTTCAGGAATGTTTCGATAGATGGCATTAGCTTACAGTGGATACACTGCCATCGAAAATTAGGCGCACAAGAAGAATAAATATTGAACATTTTAATTATGTGAAATAGTATTAGTAATAGCGTAGAAGATATGCAACGTAATTTTATGAAATGTGGCGCAGCTTTGAATATAGTTTGTTGTAAAAATATTAATAATCTATTTGCTACAGTAAAATGTACACAGTTAATAAAACACAAGTTAGGTAGGTTAAAATGGGTAGAAAAGGATTTTTTCTTATATGTGTACGTGCCCCAGCTGGCTAAGCTAGGCTATATATAAATAAACTATATAATAAGAATAGTTGCCGTGGTGGCCGAGTAGTTCGAGCAGTTGCCTGCGACACAAAGATCGCAAGTTAGAATCCCGACTGTACCAATGAGTTTTTCTGAATTTAAGTACAGTGATTAGTCACACCACGAGCTTTACGGTGAAGGAAAACATCTACAGGAAACCTGCATACGTCTGAGAAGAAATTCAAAGGCGTATGTATAGTCGTACTTGAGTAACAGCGACGGAATCGCCATCTGTCACGTTGGCACCTAATATACCTCTGGCGGAAAGTGGGTGTGTGGGTATTACCTATACACCTCTGCCTACCCCTTCGGGGACCCTTGTGGCAGGCGTGAGGATAAGTAATAGATACCCGAGCTCTTTGACGTATAATATTTTTTATATTTTATGTTTAATTTATAACAGTAAGTAAAAAAACATTACCTTTGATATTTTTTCACTAATTACTAATTAAAGACCTACAAACTTTCAGATAGCTTTACCAATACCTGAACACACAACAACCCAATCAACTATATACCGAAGCACCCATGAATGTAAACATCTTCGAAAAGAACCAAGCACCTAAACATGCATAAACCATAGCACCAAAACACCCAATTACCCAAACTCGCAAATCTGAACCCAAAACTGAAACACTAAAATGCATATGGCCTGCACACGTAATCTAAACTAAATCCTAAACACCCCAACACCTAAACAAACCGACACACCGACTGGTATATATTTCATACCTACTTTTACTTTACCTGTAACACAGGTTTCTCAAACCTACCTCAGGCACCAGTCTCTCACAATAAAAGGAATTTACATAGCTGTGTATCATACAATTGTCTTCCTAGTTGCTAAGATGTTTTGTGAGAGAAAATAAATGAAAGTTGTATTATTATACAAAATGTCGTCACTAGTGATGTACGAATTTTGTCGATGTATTTAAATCTTTTTCTTACCCGTACGTAAAAGGAAGCTAATTTTGAAAAAGAAAACTGGGAAGTTTGTTTCTCCGTTTCTTTTGACAGTGTTTTTTTCTCTTGGAAACGGTGGTAACGATAATTTTATATTTAGTATGTGACGTTCAATAAGGGTTTCCTGTGTCCCTTACGTTGGGGGTTACGTAACCTAAAATTCTCAAAGAAGATTCCTGCAGGGTCGGCAGCGCAAGAGAAATACCCCTGTTGTTGCAAGCGTCCATAGACGGCGGCCGCTTACCATCAGGCGGACCGCATGCTTATTTGCCACCTGTGTGGTATAAAAGAAGGACTTAAAAACCAATCCTTTTGCACGCAAATAAATATTTGTGTCATGATTAACATCTTTTTTGTTTTTTTTTTAGACCGCTCTTACTCACACATACAACAACAAATGTATTTGTTATTTGTTATACTTATACCAAGGCCTTTTCTTCTTAAACAAGTAATGATATGTATACTTTTGTCATATCCAGATCGTGACAGACGGACGACCCAGAAGAACGGCCACTTGCCTTATTGCGTAGAGAATCCAGCGGAGAATCTTATTACTCGAGTAAGTTATATATACGTCAAGCTTCACTGTCTACAGTGGATACTCTACAGGTCTTCGGATGTGGGTTCGATTCCCGCTATTTACAAATATATGTATGGCTATCATATTTATCTATGTTCATACTAAAGTTAACTTCAATGAATTCATTATATTTTATATGTTGTACAGAATAACCCCCATAAATTATTAATCTATGAAATACACGACCTTTCCTACGAACAAAAATGTTTTCACACGTTTGCCCACTCCTTCGAGAACTCTTAGACGAAAGCGTGAAGATATGTAGATGACATGACAATATCATAAGTCACAATCACAATCACTATTAGAATCTTAATTAATTATAAAATTATAGTTTGTGAAACCCCACGTTGGGCGCCAATAGCTACAGATGGCTTTAGTGACGTCTTTGAAACCCAACATGGCCACAGATTGTGAAGTTACACACGACACGACAACAGCTATTCGCGCGAGGAAAACTTTTACTTCCATTCTAACCATTTATGCCTTCATTCTTATTTATGCATTCTGCCTAGGTACTGACGGAGCAGGGACTCGGCAAGTATTGTGACAAGGAATTTATTCAGAGTACCTCTCGCGAGATGCAGGAGGCACTCGACCTCACACAGGACGAGATGGACGCGTGAGATATACTTTTATGTCTTTAAATTTTATTGTCACCCTACTCTTATGCACTGTGTCTTGTGCACGTTCTTTACCTTCTGATGTTGTAAATGCGAAAGTTGGTGAAGATGTTTCTCCAAAATTTAAAACTAAATTTGGCACAGAGGTATTATGTCCGTTCGAATTTGTATCTGCCCGACTGTTTTTTTTTTTTTTTTTGTATTGTCTCTCGTAGCGTGAGTTCCGGGAGCTTTTGCTACTTAACCGGGCAAATGAATCTGCCCGACTGGGGCAGGACCTCCACCTTATAGAAGTTCGTAGCCAAATAACAAATTTTTTTGTGTTGTGTTCCTACGCGGTGAATAAGGTTTCCAGTAATGAGCTCCTTGGGGAGGGGGGAGGATTGTTACATTGTTTTGGAAGCAGTGGGATTAAACCCATTATGCTGCCAACACACTATAACTCTCCGAACACAGAGTGGCAACGCGCAAGTGATACTTCGGTATAGTGAGCGTAAATAGGCTACGGTAACCGTTTCCCATCAGGTGGGCCGTATGCTTGTTTGCCACTCTTGTTGTATATAAAAAAATAAATATGTTATTAGCTGGAACACTGGATTGGTGAGACACGCGCGTAAAGTTTCATTTCTTATTAGTTTTTTTTTCTGCTCTGAAACATACCACGTGTCAATCCAGCTAGTATACATATCTCTGATCCATATTCCTTACATTTTGATACGTCGTTCTCTCATGATTGGGTAACAAACATCCGTACAAACTTTCAAATTTATTATATTGGAAGGATTATTTATACTAACCGATCCGTAGCCGTGGTGGCCAAGTGGTTCGAGTACAAAGATTGCAAGCTCGAATCCCAACTGTATCAATGATTATTTCAGAACTTAAGTACAGTGATTAGTCACACCACGAGCTTTACGGTGATGGAAAACATCGAGAGGAAACCTGCATACGTTTGAGAAGGAATTCAAAGGCGTATGTATAGTCGTGCTTGAGTAACGGCGATGGACTCGCCATCTGTCACGTTGGCACCTAAAATACATCTCTGGCGGAAAGTGGGTGTGTACATGCTACCTATATACGGATGCCTATCCCTTCGGGGACCCTTGTGGGAAGGCGTGAAGATATTATTATTTAAACTACGTAATCGCAGTTCTAGAACTGGTTGGATTTATTGTACTACGGCTAAATACCATAAACAAGTATATCTTTAACTTGTGCCTCTTATTACAGCGCCGCTAATGAAATAATACTGCAGCAGCGGAACTTGAGTCCGGTGTACAACAGAGAAAATAATGTGGTTAGTATCACGGTATATACAAATAAATACAAGAGTAACGGCGATGGACTCGCCATCTGTCACGTTGGCACCTAAAATATATCTTTGTCGGTAAGTGGGTTTGTGGGTACTACCTATACTCCTCTGCCTACCCCTTCGGGGACCCTTGTGGGTTGGCGTCAGGATAAGCTTACGTGAACTAAAACATCATTTTTCTTTCCAGGAGAGCCTGTATTCCAGGCAAAGCCACCCCTTCCACCAACCACCAATACGGTCTTCCAGAAAGAAATAACCAACCACCTCTGAGACGTCTGGGATTCAGTAGCAACCCATATAGGTTGATAACCATATGGGTTTTTTAACCCAATTCTGGGTTTTTTTTGCATGAGGCCTCTCGGGTAGAGGAGAGTCGACGTTTTTGATGAGTATTTTATATATATTAATATTACGGTTAATAATAATAGATGCTTAGCTTCAAATGGTGTTGCGTCAGATTGTGTAAGGTTTTTTTAGGTATTGTATTACAAGAGGGTTGTAAAGTTTGTTGGTAATTTAAGGTTTGCCCCAGTTTTTTTTATTTATTAAGTTTTGTTCCATTTTGAGTAAACTCCTTATTTATTAAGATATGTTTAATTGTGAATAAATCCTAGAGATAAGTATACGCGAAAGTTTTTAATGATTTTTTTTTTGGGATTTAAGAAAAGATTTTAAGTGCTGGTCCAAATTGCTTTCCTATAAACTTTTTTCTTTGTGCTTTTTCCGAAATGATGTATGGCGAAACGTATTTTTACGGAAGATTTTAAGAGAATCTGATCCATTTATAATAAATATTAATATAATATATTAGGTATACGTGGCGAGGTGCCTTATTTATCACTTTATAAATGATTAATATATATAATATATATATTAATATTATATATAATTATATAAATTAATTATCATCAATGTGCCAAATATGCCTTTGTATTGTATGATTTAGCGCTGTTACTATGTGCTTCGAAAGATAATACGATAAAGAAACTTTATAGTAAAACAACTCGCTATGGAACTGGATTTTGATACTGTAATGACATTGAAATAAAAAAAAAAAACACTTTTTTGTATTAAGGCTAAGTTAATGGTGCTTTGATATTTCAGCATTTTACTAAGATTTCATAATATATTATCTATATATATAGGAGATCCCATTTGTGAACTCACTCATCACGAAATCTCAGGAACTATAAGGCCGATTGACTTGAAATTTGGTAGGAGTATTCCTTACGCGGTATAGAGGTCCGCTAAGAACGGATTTTATGAAATTCAACTTTAAAAAAAAACACGTTTTTAACTATTGCCTCCATAGGGGAAGCAATAGTTGAAAAACGTGTTTTTTTTACTTTTTCACCCGGGCGAAGCTGGGCGGGACAGCTAGTATCATATAAATACGTATGTATGCATATATTTCTCCAATCCTAGGAGTCACTTCACAGCTCGAACAGTTCCACAATTGGGGCAAGTTGGGGTATAGGAGATCCTCAATATGAGGGAAGAAAAATTTGTTATTAAGTATTTATTAAAAAAGAAATTGGCACCTAATAGACCTCTGGCGGAAAGTGGGTGTGTGGGTATTACCTATACACCTCTGCCTACCCCTTCGGGGACCCTTGTGGGAAGGCGTTTTCTTTTTTAATATATATATATATAAATATATTAAAAAAGAAAATGTCAGAATACTCAATAGAGGACAATATGTCTGACGGTATTGAGACAAACATAAATTGATATTTATATATAGATTATCAATATATTTTTCTTCCCTTTATAATTTAGTTTCTCTAAATTTATATTTTATATGGATATAAAAAATATATATTTATGTTCAATCAAATCAAATTAATTGTTAGGAAAAATACTATTTATTTCTTATAAATCCGTAAATATTATAAATATAAATCCGAGTTAACTCTAGTCAAAGCTTATTCATACTGAGCGCTTGTTAAAGATTTTTCTCTGAATGTTTATGCGGGATGACATTATTTTTACTATGTACGTAATTTTTCAAGGAAAAATATTTGTTATTATGAATAAATTGTTGAAACTGATAGATATTTTCTTTGTGGTAAAGTTCTATAGCCATACCAAGACTCGCTGCAGACTCATCGGATGTGGCCCCAATAAACTCCCCTTTGGAATATTCGGTAGAGTTTTTAAGAGTGTGAATATATTCTTACAGAAAAAGAAGGAATTCTTGTATGTCCGTACCTAACGTGTACCCAATGTTAAATACTAATGTGTAATATTTAACTTGACTTCGGAGAAACCACTTACTACCACCACCAAGGTAAACAACTAACCAAATTTAACCAAATTTGACCAAATTCATGGAAGAATGCACTAATTAGCTTAAGTGACTCCTACACACTTACACACCTCTGCCTGCCCCTTCGGGGACCCAGGGGAACGTTCACGGGGGGAAGTGAGAATATTTACAACCTGTCGGCTGTGTATAAAATGCTTGGCTATTTTCAGAAGTATAGTGTATCTTACTAATATTATACATGTGAAAGTTTGTAAGTTTCGATGTTTGGATGTTTGCGGTTCTTTCACGGCCAAACGGCTGAACCGATTTGGCTGAAAGTTGAAATGGTGATAGCTTATACCTAGGAATAGGACATAGGCCACTTTTTTTCTTTTATTATTTCAGAAAATTTCAAAGTTCTTATATTATAACTAGTGGTCCCGCCCAGCTTCGCTTGGGTGAAAAAAGTAAATGCCCTAAAACACGATCACAGCGCCTCCTATCGGGTCCAATTGTGAATCTAAGCCATTCTCAAATCCATCTGAAGACACACAGAAAATTTCATTAAAATCGGTCCAGCCGTTTAGGAGGAGTTCAGTGACATACACACTCACAGAAGAATTATATATATAAAGATGTATGATACTCTTTCACGGCATAGCGGCTGAACCGATTCTAGCAGGAAAATTTCCAAAGCTACTTTTTCGAACTCCACGCGGGCGAAGCCGCGGGCATAAGCTAGTACGTTATAATATATTGAGAAGTATAGTGTTTGCGTAATGTTTAGTTGCATACAAAATGAAAGTACACAGATATTATTGTTACCAGTCGTCTATTTCAAAGAGCACGATGTATTATCCTATGAATTGTTCAATGGCTGTCCAAGATCCACATCTTTCAATGTTTCAAGTTTTTCATTGATTTCAGTTTTAAGTTCACTTATTAGTTCATCTAAGTGGTCATCTTTGGAGTCTGTATCGCGCCATAGCGCTGAAAAGTTACTTCTTATATTTGAAAACGATTCTGGTATTATATCTGAAGTTTCTTGGTAGGTCAAAAGCTTCGCTACTTCGCCAGAAAACTTTTCTTGAGCAGCCTCCAACGTAACGCCATCTTGAATGATGAAAGGCAAAGTAGCTGAGGATATGTCATGCACGGAGCCTGTTTCTTGATCAGGAGAACTTTCCACGTCCATTTTATTTGTACTTAAATCTTCATTGATTGAAATACTCTCCTTATCTATCTGATCACTTTTCGACATTTCATCCAATTCGTCTTGTAGCTTTTTAATCAAATTCTCCAAGTCTGCTATTTGTGAATCAATGTCTTTTGCTTCGGTGGTGTCCATCTTTCTTGTGTTCTCAATTGACAGCGTCCTTGTGTCGAAAGAGCTACTTTTCCCAACATCCAGTCTCAACTTGTCAATTAGCAGCTCGATTTTTTTATCCGTTTCCTTGCTCTCTTCCATTATTCTGTTCATTCTAGATATTGCTTCATTCTTGCTTTACATTGTTCACGCTTTTCCCTCTTGTTCTGCTCTATGCAAGGGTCTTCAGGTGGTGGGGGTGGAGGAGGAGGTTGCGGGGGGCAGCCAGGCCAGGGAATGTCAGGATGGGCTGCGCTGGCGTCGGCAATTGCGTCACACCGGGCGGTGCCTGTTTTCTCGCGTTCTACGATGCAAACTATAGGCTCACCTGGCTTTATGACAATGGGTGGATTCTTTACCTTTTCAATGCAGACTGCCACACAGGCTGGGGGAGGCTCCACTGGCTCAACAGGAGGCGCCGGGCATATCTTTATTCCAGCTTTTTCTTTCTGCGCAATTCGTTGCAACTTACATGGATCCGGTGGTGGAGGTTCTGGGGGAGGTTCGATGTTACATTTTTTCATGTACATAGTACGTTGGGTCGGATTTTTTATTTTAATTCTATTATTAATGTGTCCATTGTGATTTTGGATTTGGGACCGATATTGGCTGTCAAATGGAACGCTGTCAGTTTTTTAATATTATTTGGTAGAGTATTGTTTATTGACTATTAGGGGTGACATTATCGGTTTATTCATGTTGCCAATTATTTATAAATCAATTATGCTAGAAGTGTTATTGGTTTATTAAGTTAAATTGGCATATTGTTCTTAATAGATATTTCTCTAATGTGTAAATAACTAAACATTGGATTTGATATTCTTATTCACAGAAGGTATGAGTATGATCATGCTTGTGACAGGCGGTGGACTTTTAATCTGTCACGTTGGCACTTCAATATTCTGCTACGGCACTATAAATTGGACTAATTAAACGGCACCCACATTAAGGCCCTATTATAATATTACAAGCAGTACTAGGATTCACCCGCGTAAAATCGATTTCATTAGTTTTATTTCATTTATTTTCGGAACAAAACTAATTACAGCTTTTTCGAACCCAACATTTTTTTGCAACTATAAGTATCCTATATTCTTCCCAATACCTTAGAAAATATTTGTACAAAGTTTTATGATGATCAGTTTTTATTGTATACGTGAAAGCGAAACAAACAGACAAACTTACATTCACATTTATATTATTATAATAATATATATCCTCACGCCTTCCCACAATGGTCCCCGAAGGGGTAGGCAGAGGTGTATAGGTAATACCCACACACACACACACTTTCCGCCAGAGGTATATATTAGGTGCCAACGTGACAGATGGCGAGTCCATCGCCGTTACTTATGCAGGTTTCCTCTCGATGTTTTCCTTCACCGTAAAGCTCGTGGTGTGACTAATCACTGTTATATTATTAATTCAGTAAAAATATGTTTAGTAAGCAACACCATCAATATATCGTAATATCAAAACGAAATCACAAACGTGTTGTTCTACCATTACTATGGTTCTACCGTCGTGGAGTTCCGAGCCGCGTGATGCTTCCCGCCGTCTTTTTGGCGCCAACGCACCCGAGCGACTTCCGACTCCGTCCGACTGCTCCCGATTACTCCCAACTAAGATAGCGGCGCGTAACAAGTGATTTGGATGTTTTATAACATCGGCTGAACGGCATTGGATGAAATTTGCTCAAAGAGATAGATTATTACTAGTTTTTAACACTCAGGGCATGTTTTATTCCAATAAAATCAAATTTAATATCGTGGAAAACACGTATATGAATAAGCTCAAAGCAGCGACAAATTAATCAAACTCAGTTTTTAATTGCTCATGTTTTTTTAATGTCTTCAGAAAAGATTTCGCCAGGTTCAGGTTCTCGGCAATTTTCCTTGTAGCCTCTGGGCCCGATGTTCTTGATTCTGTCCATGCACAGTGGAGGCTCCGAACATGGGCGTTTTTTCTTCTTGGCAGGGTTGCAAATAGGGAGGGGGTCACAGGGATGGATATACTCTTCTTTAGCGCAAGCACGCACGTTCATAAAGCTACCTGGACGGCATCGTGCTGTGGGAAAGGTAGCAGGTAAGTGTACCGCACAGTGACAGATTATGTCCCGAAGGGGTAGGCAGACGCGTACCCACAAAACCTTTTAATTTGTGAGGTATTTATCAATAAATATTAAAATTACGATTGAAATATTACGTTATATCATGTCCAAGTATTATTTAGGTTCGTAATTCTTTCCATCTCTGAATGAATGCATCTCGGAATGAATCTCAACTCAACTGCATTTATACTAAACTAGCTGTCCTGCCCAGCTTCGCATACATAAGTACATACATATCATCATGCCGAGTCCCTAACGGGGAAGGCAGGGAGTATAGAGCGCCAGTTCTCTCTAGACTTACATACCTCTTTCGCTTCGTCCACATTCATCATCTCATCATACATGCTCGTCGGTATGCTTACTCCGCCATAATCAGTATTCTAAATCTTAATACAATACATTGATATCAACATGAGTTCACAAATATTAACTTGTTTCGAACGGCAGAGCAGGATTTTTGATCCTCTCCAAGCAGACAAAGGGCTTCTGGCAGGCTCCTTTGGGTTCGTCCTTGGGGTCGCACAACGGTGGGGGGTCACACGGGTGGGGAGGGATCACCTTTTCACAGCTCATCACATCTATCCTCTGTGATGTTCCTGCCATGGTGGGGGCTGTAACTAAATATATTTTTTTTGAGTGGTTCTAGTATTAGTGGTGACTTTGAATTAGCGTTCCTTTTATTTTAATGTTTGAATGGATTTAATCTATATATATATATATGTATATATATATACTAGCTGCCCGCCCGGCTTCGCACGGGTGCAATATTGATACTAATAATAATGTAAAACATAAAAATGCTTATGATGGTATATCCTTAGAGATAATTAAATACAATCACACACACACACACACACACACACACACAATCACGCCTCTCTCGCGTAGGGGTAGGCAGAGACCACTTCTTTCCACTTGCTACGATCCTTACATACTTCTTTCGCTTCGTCCACTTTCATTATTCTCTTCATACATGCTCTTCGGTTTAGGGTACTCTTGACCTGTATATCGACCATTTGAAGATATACTACTCCGTAGTACATTCATTTGATCTATCTCGTAAGGTTTACCCAGCGTTTGCGATTTAAGCGCACAAAAATATGTGCCTATGATCACAATAAAAATCTTTGAATATTTCGTTATTTATTAAATAAGAAAAAAAGAGGCGAATTTGGAATAGTCTTGGTTTCCGATTTTCATTAATATTGTTTGATATTTGAGCGTTTTTAGCTGATCTCTACACCACGTAAGGAATACTCCTACCAAATTTCACGTCAATCGGCCTTATAGTTCCTGAGATATCCAAATGAGTAAGTTTACAAATGGGATCTCCCCGCACTCCACCTTGCGGGTGGAGTTTTCAAAATCCGTTCTTAGTTGACCTCTACACCGCGTCAGGAATACTCCTACCAAATTTCAAGTCAATCGGCCTTATAGTTCCTGAGATATCCTAATGAGTAAGTTTACAAATGGGATCTCCCTGCACTCCACCTTCCGGGTGGAGTTTCGCAAAATCCGTTCTTAGCTGACCTCTACACCGCGTAACGAATACTCTTACCAAATTTCAAGTCAATCGGCCTTATAGTTCCTGAGATTTCGTGATGAGTCAGTTATATATATATTAGTCAAATATATATATATATATATATATATATATATATATATATATATATATATATATATTTATGTATATATATATATAGGAGATCCCATTTTTGAACTATATATATATACTATATATATATATATATACTAGTTGTCCCGCCCAGCTTCGCTCGAGTGGAAAAAAAAAAGACGGTGGCGCCACCTATCGGGTCCAATTGTGAATCTAAACCATTCCCAGATCCCCTTGAACACACACAAAAAAATTCATTAAAATCGGTCCAGGCGTTTAGGAGGAGTTCAGTGACATACACACTCACAGAAGAATTATATATATAAAGATAGGAGATCCCATTTGTGAACTCACTCATCACGAAATCTCAGCAACTATAAGGCCGATTGACTTAAAATTTGGTAGGAGTATTCCTTACATGGTGTAGTAGAGGTCAGCTAAGAACGGATTTTATGATAAAATTTTTTTTTAAGACACGTTTTTCACAATAGGGGGGGCAATAGTTGAAAAACTTTTTTTTTTTACTTTTTCACCCGGGCGAAGCTGGGCGGGACAGCTAGTATGGTGTGTAAAGTGGACGTTTCAGGGGCCTGAGGGCCTTGAGGACTGATTAAATTGTTGTATTTCTTTTACGACTAAAACATATCCTGTGTTATTCCATGTAATAATCCACCTTTGTGAAAATTTTCATCCAATTCCGTTCAGCAGTTAGACCCTCACAGGGTATTTAAAATTTCAGTAGATAGGTGCCAACGTGACAGGTGGCGAGTCCATAGCCGTAACTCAAGCACGACTATACTCCACTTTGCAAATAGTACTCCTACAACTATCTTTAGTTTTTAATGTCTTATCTTTAGCACTATTGGAACTGTCTTCGCTTGCTTTAATTTTATTGAGTCCGCTAGAGATTTTGAGCTCTTCCCTACTATTTACATCTCTTGGAGCGGCGTTTCTCTCTATACAGTCGGGATATTCTTCGTTGGCTGCGTCTGAAGCTTCCTTGACTAGAGTTTCTTGAGAGCCTGGGTACGCTTTCAAGTGAGGTTTAATAACTTCACGACAGTAACTATATCGGTTGGACGTTCCGTCGTCAGATAGTATATTATCTTCGTGTATGTGAATTTCTTCTGTAAGACTTTCTCTTATTATTTTGACTGATTCAGGGCTTTCACTCTCTTGAACAAATTGTGTGAACTCGAATAACCTGATTGATCCTTTATCGGAATCTTGGGCTTCGTGCGTTGTGGTCACGAAAGGAATAGAAGACCGTGTTTCTAGTATATGTGTATTGCTAGTTTGCGTTTGCTTGTCTATCACGCCGAAGAGTTGTTCGAAGTTACATTCTTCGAAGTTCAGCCCCGGATTCATACTATTGATAGAATCAGTTTTGGGTTATATTTCTTTTGATTTGTTGCATTTTGGTGTACTTATACTGGTTTAATCACATTTTAATAAAATTTATTCAAACTTAACTGCGTTTCTATGTTGTTACCGAATTTGATGTCATATTTCAAAATCTTACTGTCATGAATTTGTTCTGACTTTTTGTATATATTCTTTTATGGCAGTAGAAAATTGTTTTTTTTTGGAATAGGTTACATACGTAGGTAGGTCAAGAGAGATGAACGCCCTCTCTCTCGTCTCGTCGTCGTCTCGTTCTCATTAGAGATACAGATCTGTTTCGTTTCATCCACATTGTCCAGTTTCTTAATAGACGCATCTGAGATCGGTGTGGATGAAGCGAAAGAGATCTGTGAGTCTGAAGAGAACTGGTGCTCTAATCTCGCTGCCTCTTGAAAGTTTCGGCGTGATGGTATGTATGTATAAAGCGAGAGAGATAAAAATATATTATGTTTAGAAGAAATTCAAAGGCGTACGTATAGTCGTGCTTGAGTAACGGCGATGGACTCGCCATCGCCACGTTGGCACCCAAAATATATCTTGCGGAAAGTGGGTGTGTGGGGGTACTACCTATACAACTCTGCCTACCCCTTCGGGGACCCTTGTGGGGAGGAGTGAGGATATAATTATTATTATTATACTAGCTGTACCCTGCCACGCTGTGGATATGTGACTAATGTAAAAAATAGATAAAAACAATCCTTGATGCGGTTTATATATCATGCTAAAGCTTCAACTCGATCGGTGCAGAACTTTTAGAATTTTTGAAGCGTACACAAACCAACATAACATTTTATGTATTTAGATTTTATTGTGTAGGATACGTTTTCAAAGGAAAAGTCACACATTTTTATAAACTCATTATGCTTTTATTTCGTACTGGTGCGTTTGTCTTAGAAATACACTTATTACAAGTTAAAAAAAAATGTCCCTTTCTCGTCTACTATTACAATGTCACGAGATATGATCGCTTAAAAAAAACAATATGCTTTAACAAAAAGAAAGCAACACCAAAATTTTTTTTTTAAATAAATATAAAAATTATACAGTTCCTGTCACTGAACTAATATTGAACATATTTAAATATACACCATGTGTTTTATGTGTATACAGCGGGTTTGGTTCATGAGAATATAAAACAATTAAAGAACAAATTATAAGAATAAAAAAAAATTGCGAATGACAATAAAAAATAATATAATCACGATATTTTAAATAAAATAACTATACAAAAATCGATTAAGTTTGTTTTACAATAAATCCACAGTTACATGAGTATCTTAAAAAACGCTCTGAATCTTTGGTTGTATACATTTTATTTAATTATTGCTTTCGATAAATTAAGTACATATATTTAAGTATAATTATGCATATGTATAGTAAGGAAACACTGGTTAATACAGGCATTGTCATATTTGTCTTTGGCGTACCTCTAAACTGTATGGAGTTTGATATAAAAAAAAAACAATTAGGTATTTAAACATGCCTCCATTTAAAATCAATAAAAACCAAAGAGATACTTTATTAAATAATAATAGGATTTATTTACATTTACTTAAATCTCATTTTCAATGAAAATTAAAATACAACTTTAATAATAATAATAATAAATGGACGGAAACGATAAGTTTTTAAAATAATAAACAATTTACTTAATAATATTAAAGAAAGACGACGTTCTAACTACCTTGGCGAAATAAGATAGGAACGTGAGAACTCGAAATCGGCGAACATGTATGAAGAGACTGATGTATGTGGATGCAGCATAAGATGTCTATCTGGAGAGAACTGGCGCTCTACTCCCTCTGCCTACCCCGTCAGGGCCTCGGCGTGATGATATGTACATAGTTATCATCAGTATTGAACAGAATGGTGATACTAAGAGCAATTGTTATAAAAAACTTTGAACACGACTTAGAAGTTAGTAAAATATTACCTCATTTTTTTAAATAAAAAAGTATAAAAACTCAAATAATCTCAACAGTAATTTCAGAATTTTCTAAATAAATATAATGCTTTGAAGACTGAGTTCCATTTATTTTTGTAATTATGCCCCGATAAATGAAACTTTAAGTGAGCTCAATGCTCAATACAATACAACAATCATGTACATAGATATACATTTTGCAGTCGTTAAAAAAATAAGTTATTATTAAACGAATTTTATTTTGAAAACGTTGTTGTGCAATTAGGACAGCTTAAAATAATAATAATAACCGTTTATATAATATATATATATATATATATATATATATATATAATTAGCGGCGATGTATAAATATAAAACATTCAGAATCCTTACGATTTTGTAGCTACATTGAGGTAACGGAAACAGTAGACGTTAAACATTGACGTAAATTAATTATAGTTAAATATGTTTAATTATAGTACGTACATTATTTACATTCTTAGTCACAATGAAGTTTCATTAACACTTTGGCTCTCTCATTTATTTAATCATTTAACTAAAAATAATGAGTATAAATGAAATTACGATTAATAAAAAAGTATAATGATTATTAATGAAAGCAATAAATTCAGAGAAAGCTGAAGTTTTAAGCGTTTTACTGACCTCATTAAAATTAATAACTTAACTAAATCTGGATTGTACATAATGACAATGAAGTTTATAACGTATTATATTATATTGATACTATCTACACAATCATGAGATTACCCAAAAAACAACGAAGAATTATAATTTAAATTTTCACAATTTATCATTTATTTAGTGTCCTTTATCACTTAAGATTTGTTCGTTGTGATTCGCCGACCGCTATTGCTCGCACGGCGTCCTTTGATATCTGGAAATAAATTGCAATTTCAAAAATTAAGTAAAGAATTAAAATGTGCAGAGAAACGATATTAGATCGAATCCGCAATGAAGAGATTCGCAAATCAACTGGCGTGAATGAGAGCGTGATTGTAAAGATGAAGAAAGACATGTTACGTTGGTTTGGACACATAAAAAGGATGAGTGAAGAAAGATTGACGAAACAGATATACAAAGCAAAAGTGTGTGCAAGAAGAGGCAGAGGAAGGCCACGTTCCAACTACCTGGATCAAATCGATCGGACGCTCAAGGACGGGAACGTTAAGAGTACTCGAAACCGACGAGCATGTATGAAGAAACTGATGAATGTGGACGAAGCGAAAGAGGTATGTAAGTCTAGAGAGAACTGGCGCTACTATACTCTCTGCCTACCCCGTTAGGGACTTGGCATGATGATGATATGTAAGTTAAGTATGTAATGTAACACGTGGTGGCAGAGACTTAAAACACAAAGATTTCTAGTTCGATTCCCGAGAGTATCAATGAGTTTTTCTGAACTTTTCTCCACACTACGAGAAGGAAGGTGAAGGTGAAGGTAACATCGAGAGGAAATCGAATAAGTTGGAGAAGAGATTCAAAGACGTTTGAATTGCGATAGACTCGGCATCAATCACGTTTGCACATATAATTTGCGCACATTCTTTGGCGATACTACCTACACACGCCAGTCTATCCCTTTGGGGACCCTTGGGGAAGGCGTGAAGATATATATACTTATATAAATATATAAATTAAATTGCGGCTATAAACTGAGAAATACCTATATATAATAATAATATATCCTCACGCCTTCCCATACGGGTCCCCGAAGGGGTAGGCAGAGGTGTATAGGTAATACCCACACACCCACTTTCCGCCAGAGGTATATTAGGTGCCAACGTGACAGATGGCGAGTCCATCGCCGTTACTCCAGCACGACTATACATACGCCTTTGAATTTCTTCTCAGACGTATGCAGGTTTCCTCTCGATGTTTTCCTTCACCGTTAAGCTCGTGGTCTGACTAATCACTGTACTTAAGTTCAGAAAAACTCATTGGTACAGTCGGGATTCGAACTTGCGACCTTTGCGTCGCAGGCAACTGCTCGAACCACTCGGCCACCACGGCTCTCCACTCGGCCACCACGATTATTTATTTACAATGTAATATAACAAAAACCTTAGACACAGCAACGCGTGGCGTATATATCGGGCGTCCCGAGATAAATATATAAACACGTTATATATATATATAACTGGCGCTCTATACTCTCTGCCTACCCCGTTAGGGACTCGGCGTGATGATATGTATGTATATGTATATATATATATATATATATATATATAACGTGTTTATATATTTATCTCGGGACGCCCGACAGAAGAGATAACTTAAATCTAAGTTGAGTTGTTGATATTGAAATTTTCAATTCAATATTCTTGTTTAACACAACACATCCACAACTTGGCAGCACTAGTCAGCATATCAATGATGATATTTAGCATTATTGAATAGCTTAGTAGTCTTTATACACAAGTAACTACTAAACTATCTCCGTAACGCGTTACGTAACGATGTTTACCCTTCCATAAGAAGTAACTTCAAAATTGAAACAAAACATGGACAGACAACCTGCATACGTTTGATAAGAAACTACGTTTTAGCATCACCTTTGCAGAATGAAGTCTCCCCCTATCGGTGACTTTAAAAGTTCGCAGGGAATCACTTAAATTTAATGCTCTGCAAGTTATTCGCGTTCCCTCGGGATTCGTGTGTGCCCTTTGTCGGCTATACCGGAGGGATTACTCTCCAACAAATGTTCCAGTCGGCACATTGTAACGATTTTTGTATCCTTGCTCTCGTTTATTTATTCACAAACTGGCTGTCCCGCCCAGCTTCGCTCGGGTGAAAAGTTAAATTGCCCGTAACACGATCGCAGCGCCGCCTATCGGGTCCAATCGTGGAATTTAAGCCATTCTCAACTCCATCTATTAGAATCGTTTGGAGCTAACAGTTAATTGTGACTGTCAAATAATACACAAATAATTTGCAATAAAATAATATTGCGACTATAAATTGAGATGTAAGCTATCCTATCTTTCAAGTTGGATCAAACTGTTTGTACATGGTGCAAATTTGATTAAAATCGGTGAAGTACTTTAGACCAACAACGTGACGCGTAATTTATATAGGTATATACCCCACGGCGTTGCTTGCAATCTCAGGATTGATTCGCTGTTGAATTATATTTTGAAGTAGGTATTTGACCATTGCTATGTTCCCATTTTCCCCAATTTCCCATCCCAGAATTTTATTAACATCCGTTCAGTGTTTAAGAAGTGACCAAGTTAACAATAAAATTTTTGCATTAATAGTTTTAAGCACGAGTGTGGTAGAAATCTATATGGCAACATTTTACAATTAAATATTTTTATTAGAACATTAATTTGTGATTTTATATTTATTGTCGTTAAGTCCTGGTAGCGGAGTTCAAGTTGCCTGCAACACACATATTGCAAGTACGATTCCCGACTGTACGCATGAGTTTTTCCGAGCTCAAGTACAGTGATTAGTCGCACTTGCTTTACGTAGAAGGAAAACATCGTGAGAAAACCTTCGCCGTGTTTGAGTAACGGCGACGGACTCACCGTCTGTCACGTTGGCACCTAAAATATAATCCGTCCGACCAAATAAGTGTGAGAATACTACCTACACACCTATGAATACCCTTTGGGGACCCTTGTGGGAAGGCGTGAAGTTTATTTTACGTGATTCATCTCTACAAGTGGCTTTGACGATAGTTACTGCATTCGATGACATATAAATCCGTTTGGATCGAGAAAAATCCCCAACACTAAATTACGATATTATATCTCAAGTTGCATTGTATCTTTTGTAAAGGTTATAGGATTCAAAATCAAATGGAAATAGTTTAGGAAGAAACGAAATCTATGGAATACTTCAAAGCACAGTGGCTTTGATGTATCTTTATAGGGAATACTGCCTTGTCTGCTTTTCTCAGTCAATGTTTAACAGTCGGGGACAAAGTGGTTTGTGTGGAAAGAGAAAATTGTTGTTTTTAATTTTGTCCTCATATTTTTTACGTTTTTTCTCTCTATAAGAACCTTCCCCAGACTTCATCAAACATGAGTTTCCAGTATTATATTTATATTACCCATTCTGTGGAATTCAATGAATATCCAATTCAATGTTAATCAATTAGAGTATCCTTTGGAAACAAAAGGTACAATACAAGTGCGAACATAGATCCCTGAGGTACGCCACGGAAGCCATCGGTCCAGGAGTGATAAAACGCTACAGATTTATTCAACACACACGTCCATTTGTTTTTCAGCGGTTGTTAAACGACCGAAGGCTTTAAAGGCAGTAAAATTGCGTGGAGACTTAATGTTTCACTCGGTTTTGAGGTTAAAGGCTTTCGTTGGAGCGGTGAGCTCTTAAAGGATTACATTCGGGTTTTGGTTTGATGTTTTTATTTAGGTGAAGAAAGATTGACGAAACTTATGCGAAAGTAAATAAATAATTAAAGTGACTGCATACAGAGGCAAAGGAAGACCACGTGTCTAATATCTAAATCCAGTTGATTAATAATTTTAGAATGAGCATCAAGAGTAAGAATGCAACGTAAGAGCTGACGCTCTACACTTTTTGCCCACGCAAAGAATAAAGATACATCTAATACTTAAGATAAATGTCAAAACTTTTAAATATATAAATAATATAATATTAATCAATTTAAAAGATTCTTCAGTACATTTTAAAGTACATGAAATTCACTTTCACTTGTTTGCAGCACCATTTTATTTTTAATTCTAATGTTTTTGATTGTATTTTCCTCTTAAATGTACAAATTAATAGCCGTTCTTTTGCCGTAGTTTTAGCAAAATCTCAAAAATGGTATGATTTAAATTACATTTTGATGAGTTATTTGCATGAAAAAATTTTTATTATTCACCCAAACGAAGCTGTGGGACATCTAGTCAAGTATTAATTGTATATATTTAAAGCTACGCTATTTCTGTATTAATGAACTTAATGTCAGAATTGAGGGGGGCTTATGGTAGGGGCACGGGATTGGATAATAAGGTTGCTTACCACTTGGTTAGGAGGCCCGTGGCGGCGGAATGCGAGTAGGGCCCACCGTACGGTGAGTATTGTGAGTAAGGAGCCGCGTACGCGTACTCGCTCGCTAGGGTGGTCGTGCCTGAAATAAACAAACATATAACTATACCTATAAGTATATGAATTACTTTAATATTAGTGTTATTAGTCACACCATACCACACGGCCGTGGTGGCCGAGTGGTTCGAGCAGTTGCCTGCGACGCAAAGGTCGCAAGTTCGAATCCCAACTGTACCAATGAGTTTTTCTGAAAGTACAGTGATTAGTCACACCACGAGCTTTACGGTGAAGGAAAACATCGAGAGGAAACCGGCATACGTCTGATATGAAATTCAAAAGGCGTATGTTATAGTCGTTGCTTGAGTAACGGCGATTGACTCGCCATCTGTCACGTTGGCACCTAATATAGCTCTGGCGGAAAGTGGGTGTGTGGGTATTACCTTTACACCTCTGCCTACCCCTTCGGGGACCCTTGTGGGAAGGCGTGAGGATATATTATTATTATTATAGTCACACCACGAGCTTTGCGGTCAAGGAAAACATCGAGAGGAAATACGTTTTTACTCCAATTGTTATTCAATAAACTCAATCAACTCAAACAACTAAATCAAAATCAAACTAATAAAAACTACTATATAATCATACTTTACGCGAGTGGAACCGCAGGGCATATACATATATTTAAAAAACCGTTTTCTAAGTAATCGGCTACTATCATGCAAGTTTGAACCCCAGTAAGTTCGAAAGAGCTTTCTGATCTTAATTAATGTATACACGGCGAAGAAAAACCTGGAGAAACTTGTACGGATTTGAGATAAAAATCAAATACATAAATATATGGATTCTCCTGCCGGAAAGACGGTCACTAGCCATTTGCATTGGCACCTAACTATATCTACCGCGATTAAATAAAAACACACAAATAAGAAATAAGAAAAAAAAAAATAAGAAAATAGTATATACCATTATTCAGACTTTATTTGCGTGAATCTGTGATACTTCATCACATTATGTTTAAAAAACTATACATTATTATCATCCTTAAACGTATATCTAAACATTATGCCTGTTACATGAAATCTGTGTACTTATTTGTCAAGTAAGACATATGATGCTGAAACACGCCTTGCGGGGAGCGGGTGCCACCGCGTACATCACACCCCTAACACGCAACGTAACGAGCTTATACGCATAACAATTTTAAGCAAACCCCGCCACCCCCACTCCGACAGTTTAATATTTATAACCAAAGTGAGCCTACAAACCCGCTTCAAGTACTCAGAACCACTTCTGTCGCATCACGAAGTCGTGTCGTGGTTCGTTAACCGCTCCAGACAAAGCCCCTATGATCCCCCTCTCCCACTGAAATTATTTGCATAGAGCCCCGAATGAGCTATTAAAGATGTCTACTCACCCCCCCTCTATCTCCCTTATCCCGAGATAAGCAGATTGCGGTAGATTAAAGACCAAAAGCATAAAGAGAAGTGGCGGTCCCAGCGCTCGCCCTTGCGGCACTCCATTCTATAACCTCGCTCTAATATGCATAAGTGCTAAATTTCAGTGGTGCTGTATGAATTTTATGATGTTATATGACGCAGGGAGAGCGGGGTCCGACGAGAAAATTAGATTTTCCCCGAAGTGGCTTGGAGTGGCGTGCTCGACTTTGTCGAAAGCTTTCCTCGGCTCGCTTTTTTATCCTTCGTGATTTTTCAACTGTTTTTCTGTCTGGCCACTTTTGTTTTAGCGCTCATTGTTTTATTGCGGTGCGTGGAGTTTTATTGTGTTCTTAACTTGCGAATGTTCAATACGAATGGAATTAGCTCTTGGGCTCGTATTTTGAAGAAATGTTTCCGTTTGTTCGTTTTTTTACTAATATAATTATTGATTGTTCAATATCAATAAAAGTAATATAGTTAGGGAGCTTTTATTTCAGACTTTGTCTTTAGTATTTTTTACTTATAAGTAGAAATAATCATTAATGACAGATAAATGAATTGAACGTGATATCCATGATAGCGTGGTAGGTTTGAGTATCGTGGGAAATCAAGATTGGAAATGCAATAATATACTATTTAGCTTCTAATATAAGGTAATATGTAATAATATTTTTTTAACGTAGGTCTTACAGTCTTATAGAAAATATTCTTAACACACCACGAGATATAGACTAAAGTAGGAAACGCTAGGAAGCCTATGTACGTTCGAAAAGAAATTAGTAAACCTTAGTGATGCAAAAAAATAGGTATATTACGCAGTCTCAATACTTACCGTCATAATGCGCGTAGGGCGGGTACGGTGGGGCGGGCGGCTGGAGTACAACCAAAGCCGCCGCGTCGGGACTCGCCGCCGCTGATGGAGGCTCGCCCGCGCCCCCGTTGGACCCCGTCGAGTCGTTTGTGGCTGCAAGCCGATGATCTAGTTATAATAACATAATATTTATATTAATGCTGCTTATACCTTACTATCTTATCTTACTAATATTATAAATGTGAAAGTTTTGATGTTTGGATGTCTGCGGTTCTTTCACGGCCAAACGGCTGACCCGATTTGGCTGAAAGTTGAAATGGTGATAGCTTTTACCTAGGAATGCGACATAGGCTACCACTAACTAATATTATTAAGGCGAAAGTTAGTAAGTTTGCGTGTAAATGTTTGTTTCTCTTTCACGGCGAAACGGCTGAACCGATTCTAGCAAGAAAATATATAAGCAACTTTTTCGAATTCTACGCGGGCGAAGCCGCGGGCATAAGCTAGTGTTATCTATTTATATAAAATATTTTGCAAATAGTTTTCTACCAGTTCTTTAATGGGTAATAGCAGCCAGATATGAAACCAAACAGAATTGAAAATATATAAAAATGTTGTTCACGACTGATGTTTCTTATAGCGTATATATTTTCACACCCACAAGGGTACCCACAAGGGTAGGAAGAAGTGTATAGATAGAACTCATGCACCAACTTTTTACACTCTTCTTGAAGAACTCCATGCTATACTCTCTAGGGAAACCGCGCAGTGCGAGACCACTGGTTACTCAAGCAAGACTAACGCCTTTGATATTGATTTCTAACGTATGCAGGTTTTCTCTTGATATTTTCCTTCACCGTAAAGCTCGTGGTGTGACTAATCACTGTACTTAAGTTCAGACATAACTCTTTGGGATATTCGGGATTCGAACTAACAAATCTTAGTGTTGCAGAAGTATATTCGCACATTCGGCCACCACCAACCGTTTCATCTTGGATGAGTCCCTTCTCCTGTAGAAACGGTTTTTTTCTAATAACTCACAGGCTTGATATCTCCAAACACAATAAGTAACCGCAAGAATGTATGTCGGGGGCCAAAGGAACAGTTACCAGGGTTGTCACCGCACAACTTTCAGGGCGTGACCAATGACGCTAATGCCAGTGTTTTGGTGCACGGGTACCAGAGACATCCGTTATACCGGCGGGATTATTGGCTGAGTAATGAGTTAGCTGAATGCCGTTTGTATTACTACGTAATTTTCACAGTCGGGATTCGAGTTGCAATTTTTGTGTCGCAAAAGCTACTCGAACCACTGGACCCACCACGGCAATAAACGTTAAATAAAAGCTTGTAATTATGGCAAGTAGGCATATGAGTGCTTTCAGTAAATTCATCTTGTCTATAGAGAGTGCCATCCAGGAAGACGCGCCCCAATATCTAGTCGAGGGGGCCGCGGGATGCGGGGAGTATGACCCGAGTCTATTAATTGTAGTGTGCGTGTGCACTCATAGGTAATCAGTGTGTACCAACAATACTCAAACATTAGTGGAAGGTTGCACACACTATAAGGTATCGGGGAGAATATTGGGGCGCGTCTTCGTGGATGGCTATACCTACAGTTAAATCCATCTAAAGAGAGTGTAATTTGACAAAGAATCTTAATACAATAGTAAACCACAAAGCTAGAGGAAACAGGTCGCCATAGACAACAGGTGTTGTATTACAGGTAGTGTTACTGGGAGGCGGGAGAGGGGTCCATTCACAGGATGCGGTCAAGACGGCATTCTATAAGATTGGCTATTTGTATGTTTTGATACTTGACGATAGTATTTTAGTACTCAAGAAGACGGACACATCAATGATCAAGAAATTTGACCGACTATGTAATAGTCAGGCTTTCTGCAAAATTGTGTACGTATATTATCTTTAATGCGTTATGTTTTTGTAGTAATTAAATACTTTACATTTACTTACTAATCTTACTACCTAATTGGCAAATAAGCCTAAGGCCCATCTGATAGGAAGCGGTTACCGTAGCCTATTTACGCTCACGATACCGAAGTGGTCCTTTGCGCGTTGCCACTCTGTGTTCGAAGAGCTATACTGTCCTGGCAGCTCACTATACTGTGCTGGCAGCTTAATGGGACTAATCCCTCTGCTGGCTTCTGCTGAAACCTTATTCATCGCGCATGAACGCAACACAAAAAAATGTGTTATTTGGCTACGGACTTCTATAATGTTATGTTATTTATGTTACGTTAAACTGCCTAATTTAGCTTCCTTTTTCATATTCTTCTAGATATAACCCTATATTATTATTATTATTATATATATCGTCACGCCTTCCCACAAGGGTCCCCGAAGGAGTAGGCAGAGGTGTATAGGTAATACCCACACACCCACTTTCCGCCAGAGGTATATTAGGTGCCAACGTGACAGATGGCGAGTCCATTGCCGTTACTCAGGCACGACTATACATACGCCTTTGAATTGCTTCTCAGACGTATGTAGGTTTCCTCTCGATGTTTTCCTTCACCGTAAAGCTCGTGGTGTGACTAATCTACAGTCGGGATTCAAACTTGCGACCTTTGCGTCGCAGGCAACTGATCGAACCACTCGGCCACCACGGCTGTTATTTATATATTATTATTATCTATCCACATTTTTCTGTGGTCCTTATTAACTTGTGTGTATGTTGTCGCCGCTTGTAAATGTAGTGGCATTCAACTAATATTTAACACCTAGTTGTAAGTTATTTTTAACACGCTTTTATTAGCTTGGGTTGTATTTATGTATGTATGTAACGGTATCTTTAAACTTAATTTTCACCAGTTTCCAGAAGTCTGATTAATTTGAAACTTTGCATACGTATCAAGGACCGATGACAATACACTAATAACTAAAAAGTAGAAAATAAATAATAGTTAAAAAAAACTAAAAAACACGCTTTTTATAGAAAACCGAACTAAAAAATAGAAAATAAATTTCGATAATATCTTAAAAAGCGTGGGGTGCTTTTTAAGATATTATCGAAATGATAATCACTCTACTCATATCTGTCAATAAAATATTTATAACTATTGACACCATGCACCCCACGCTTTTTAAGATATTATCGAAATTCATTTTCTATTTTTTAGTTCGGTTTTCTATAAAAAGCGTGTTTTTTAGTTTTTTTAACTATTATTTATTTTCTACTTTTTAGTTATTAGTGTATTGTCATCGGTCCTTGATACGTATGCAAAGTTTCAAATTAATCAGACTTCTGGAAACTGGTGAAAATTAAGTTTAAAGATACCGTTACATACATACATAGATACAACCCAAGCTAATAATTTTTTTTAGTGTTTACTATGTAAGTGGCCTTAAATAAATAAGGTAGAGTTTGGTATTGATTTGGAGCAGATAAACAAATAAATGACGAGAATTTCAAATTCATTAAATTCGCAACACTTACCTCGTCATAGATACATTGTGAAAGACGTTTTTTAAACAGTGTTGATACTATTGTGAAACGTAAACCGCACGATGAACTGCGGTCAGTTCGGGGTCCGTTGCTATGGGGAGCTTGATAGCTCTATCTGTATTTCATTCATTCAATCTTTCATTCAGTGTTAAAATTGCTGTGGTCGAGTGGTTCGAGCAGTCGCCTCCAACACAAAGATTGCAAGTTCGAATCCCGATTCTACCGTTTTTATGAACTTAAGTAGTATAGAGATTAGTCACACCACGAGCTTTATGGTGAAGGAAAATACCGAGAGGAAACCTGCATTGGTTTGAGAGACATTCAAAGGCAAAGTCTTGCTTAAACAATGGCGATGGACTCGCCATCAGTAAGGTTTGCAACTAAAATATATCTCTGGCGGAAAGTATGTGACCTCTGCGTACCCCTTCGGGGACCCTTGTAAGAGGACATGAATACATAATCTTTATTATTTTTAAGCCAAAAACTACTGAAGAATTGCATATTCTATGACAATGAACATACATACTTTTTCGGATCATTGAATACATAGTCAGAAGAGTTATCTCAAGTCAGAAGAATTATGTATCACAAGTCAGAAGAATCAGGTTTCAAAAGTGGGAAGAATTATCTCACCAGAATGCGCTGTGTAGTGAGGATGCGCGGCGTGTTCATAAGGCGCGTCGAATAGTTCCCCGTAGTACCCCGTAGCGCCGCCCGCGGCGCCACCGAGCTCCGACAAGAGTTTGTACTCGTCTTTGAGACTCCATTTTGATGATGACCAGAGCTGATGACAAAAACACTTTTTAAAAACACAACCTAAAATCCTTCATACAGAGTGTGTCAAGGTGTTTGTTCCTCTTTCACGCAAAAACTACTAAATAGAATTGGTTGACATTTGGCACAGAGATAGCTTTTTAGCTGGATTAATGGTAGGTATGGTAGGATGGTAGCCTATTTACTCTAACGATACCGAAGTATCACTTGCGCGTTGCCACTCTGTGTTCGGAGAGTTGTACATACTGTGTTGGCAGTAGCATAATAGGACTAATCCCTCTGCTGCCTACACAATATAACAATCCTCCCCCCTCCCCAAGGAGCTCATTACCGGAAACCTTATTCACTGCGTAGGAACACAACACAATAAATTGTGTTATTTGGCTACGGACTTCTATAAGGTGGAGGTCCTGCCCCAGTCGGGCAGATACAAATTCGAACGGGGAACCCGTTTGTTCTCTCTTAATTGAAATGTTTGTTCCTCTTTCACGCAAAAACTACTGAATAGAATTGGATGACATTTGGCACAGAGATCGATTATTAGATGCATTAATATATTGTCATGTTCAATTCCTCATTTAAAAAAAAAAAGCGCTTTAATAAAATTTCAAACGATTGAATCAGAGGCGCATGCTTGTCAATATACATTTTATATTTTATCTGCAGTGGGGGACACACCACATGGGACATACATGTGTATTGTGATGTTATAGTGTGACAGTTGGGAAGAACTGTCAGGCACGACTTAGCATCATCAAATCTATTCTCAGACTAGAGTTGCCACTAGCATGGCTTAAAACACATAGGAAGTGACGTAATTAGCTCGCGACCGCCGCCATTCGTCACCGGAACAAGATGGCCGACGGAATTAACGCGCGAAATTCGCAGACTGTTTTGGTAACCGCTATGTTAACTGGTCGAGAAAATTAACTGCATCGGGTTATAATATACAACTTGGTTGTTAACGAAGTTAACTTAAGAACGTTATATCTGGGTTCGAAAATTTGAAAAGTAATTTTAAATGTTAATAAAATACAAATATATTGAATGCTTGGCACTTAACGTTCAGTAATCTATAATCGCTAAGCGAATCAGCATTGCTTTACAACGTGGCAATGCTGCCAGCTATCTTGGCAGCATTCGACGTGTCGGAGATTTGGCATTTATTTTTGTAAATGTATATGTCAATTGTGAGTTTGTTCTTAAGTATAGCATTTAATGTTGTTTGTTTAATTTTCCTCGCATAGTTTTATATATCTTGACCAATAATTGTTTTTTTTAGCCACATTACTAACACTTTAGGTAATCCTTACTAATATTATAAATGTGAATGTAAGTTTGTTTGTTTGTTACGCTTTCACGTAAAAACTACTTAACCGATCATCATGAAACTTTGTACACATATTCTCTAAGGTATTGGGATTGTACACATACTAAGGTATTGGGAAGGGTGTAAGATATTTTTTATTACAAAAAAAAAAGAAGTACTTAAATACAAATGAAATCGATTATTCCGCAGGTGAAGCCGCGGGGTACAGATAACCTCACTGTACATTTATAACTAAAATCAATAGATACATATTTGTCTAAACAATTAATTTTCTTTTTTATGTAGAGATGAGAGAATTGTCAAATGTAATATAGACATGTAACTGATCGTGTGGTACCTATACTATTGTCAGATGTATGGGTTTAAATGTGACCATTTTCTTGCACTTACATTCGAGTAGATTTGATCTCCATTGTAGTGACTTCTCTGCCTTTTGATATCATCTTCTGAATGGCTGTTAAAGTCTCGGTTTTCATCTGTGAACAACAATTAATCATACTACTTTAAAGGATAGACTTATAGTTACTATAACCCAAGTAGTCATGCTTGAGTAGCGGCGATGGACTCGCCATCTGTCACGTTGGCACCTAAGATATATCTCTGGCGGAAAGTGGGTGTGTGGGTACTACGTATCCCCGTCTACCCTTGTGGGAAGGCGTGAGGGTATATAACTCAAGTCGATTGATTCCGTGTACTGTCATATAATCTTCAAACCTTTGTTTAACGGGATCATAGCGGTCCGAAATCTTTAAAGTATTTGTCAAGTTATTATTTATAATAATAATAATAAATAATATCTACCTTGGGACAATTCCACACAAATTGACATAGTACCGAATTTAGCAAAGCTTGTGTTATGGTAACTAGACAACGATATATGTACTTATATAGATAGATATATACATAAATACCTAGGATATCTAAGACCTTTACTCTTGGACAAATACCCGTGTTCATCACACGTGTCCAAAAATATTTGAACGTAACGAGATAATTCCAATGGGAGGTTCTAATAGCCTAATTAAGTTGTCTTAAACTGTGCTAGTAGAACGTATGAAATATATTGTAATGGTTGGTATAATAACTGTAAAGATTCTCCAGTAAATTTAATAGCTTAGTAAATCTTGGTGGTCATGGCTCTGTGCACACCACTATGGCACCGTGAAGGTAGGGACGGCAAGAGTCGATGGATTATAACGATAAATCGATGGTCGATAGACTCTAACGAAAGATTTGTTGTAAGTACATACAAATAAACGCTAATTTATATGCATTAGATCATTATTGTTTCAATGCAATTGTAAAATCCTGAATCCCAGCAGGAATCACCTGAAAATAGCCTTGGTGGCCGAGTGGTACGAGCAGTTGCACAAAGAATGCAAGTTCAAATCCCACTGTATCAATAAGTTTTTCTGAACTTAAGTACAGTGATTAGTCATACCACGAGCTTTACGGAGAAGTAACCACGGAAGCCTGCATACGTTTGAGACGAAATTCAAAGGTGTGCTTGAGTAGCGGCGATGCCACGTACACCTCTGCCTACCCCTTCGGGGACCCTTGTGGGAAGGCGTGATATATATACTTTGTAAACAATTGAAGTAAATCCCACAGAAACCTGGGGACAGTTCCACACATATTGATATTTATTGATCAAACTAAGCAAAGCTTATACTAAGGGAACTTATACTAGACGACGATATACATACTTAATTAGATAGATATAAACATTATATAAGATATCCTAGACTACGGTGAAGGAAAAACATCGAGAGGAAACCTGCATACGTCTGAGAAGAAATTCAAAGGCGTACCTATGTATAGTCGTGCTTGAGTAACGGCGATGGACTCGTTATCTGCCACGTTGGCACCTAATATACCTCTGGCGGAAAGTGGGTGTGTGGGTATTACCTATACACCTCTGCCTACCCCTTCGGGGACCCTTGTGGGAAGGTGTGAGGATATATTATATTATTATTATATCCTAGACTATCGATAGTATTTTTCTCCATCCCTATTAGTTCTGGGACACAAACGCGGTTCTCGCTAGGGGTCGCAAGTCATTACACTGATATACTTATAACTTTTATACTTAAAAGCTGTGGTAGCCGAGTGGTTCGAGTAGTTGCCTGCAACACAAAGATCGCAAGTTCGAATCCCGACTGTACCAATGTGTTTTTCTGAATTTAAATAGTGATTAGTCACACCACGAACTTAACGGTGAAGGAAAGCATCGGGAGGAAACCTGCATACGTCTGAGAAGCAATTCAAAGGCTGTATAGTCGTGCTTGAGTAACGGCGATGGACTCGCCATCTGTCACGTATTTTGTGATTATACCTTTCCAAAATGGTCTCCGAAGGAGTAGGCAGAGGTGGGCGGTAGCCCACTTTTCATTGGATACATTAAGGCGCAGTTAAATTAATTTCTTCTTAAGCTCACTTAGAATTACTATCATTGAATACACCTACTTAAAATCACTGTATTTAATTCAGAAAGACTTATCGGCACAGTCGAACCACTCAGTTACCACAACTGTTTTAAAGCTAATCCTCAGGCTTTAATTGTATTTAGTCATTTGTGTACAGTCAAGAGTACTCGAAACCGACGAGCATGTATGGAGGGACTGATGAATGTGGACAAAGCAAAAGAGGTATGTAAGTCTAGTAGAACTGGCGCTCTATACCTTGTGCCTACCCCGTTAGGGTCTCGGCGTGATGATATGATGATGATGCTATATGTACATACCTTGATCTTCATGCCGTTTCCTCTTCAGACCCGCAGTGTTGCCATTATGCAAGCCTTCCACTTGCTCAATGCCAAGGATCCCGTTAATGCTATAACTACCACTATTGGTCACGTGTTGCTCTGTGGTTGGGGATAGGACGGCTGTAGTGCCGGGTGCGTTCCCGGCGTGGGTTATAACCTGGAAATTGTGACTTTATTACTAACTTATAACAGAGCAAAGAGTATTTTACGAAGTATAAAGTTAAGTGAGGATTTTTGTTATTCTTTCACGCCAAAACTATGGAACAAAATTGGATGAAATTTGACACACAGATAGAATATTAGCTGGATTAACCGGATATGTTATCTTCCAGAATAAAAATACCGATGAAATCAAATTTCCGCGGAAGAAGCCGCTTAGTTCAAGTATTTATACTAATATTTTATAGAGGAAAGATTTGTTTGTTTTTATATTGAATAGGCTCCGAAACTACTGGACCGATTTGAAAAATTCTTTCACCATTGGAAAGCGACATTCACGCTGAGTGACATAGGCTTTTTTTTTTTAATAAAAAAAACTAATGTCCACCCGTGCGAAGCCGGGACGGACCGCTTGTATAAAATAAATTACATTGGGACCATTCCACACAAATTGACATAGCCCCAAATTAAACAAGGCTTATTATAAAGTACTATGTTAAACAGGAAACGATTTAGAGATATAGCACTCGGCGATTAACATTTGAATGGAGTTGGTTGATATAATAATAAGTAGCTGTGCCCGCGACTTCGTCCGCGTGGAAGTGACATTGGGCAGCACTTTAAATTTTACATCTAATCATTGTTTTCATCCCCTATTTTTATCTTACCCTGAATGGTAAAATTTATACAAACTTTGAATGCCACATTAATGTATATGTAATCAAGAGCCTACAAAATAAGTTTCAAGCTTCTAGCTTAAAAAATTACGAATCTTCCATACAAACTTTCATCCCCTATTCCTACCCCTTACAACCCTTATTCGCATTAAAAAGTAGCCTATATCCTTCTTTAGGCTCTAGAAAAACTTTGTACCAAATTTCATTAAAATCGGTTCAGTCGTTTAGGCGTGAAAAGGTAACAGACAAACAGACAGACAGATAGTCGATAGAGCACGGCATTTTGTTAAATTTAATTAAAACCAATGTAAATTCTGACATCTTTGTCCAGATAGCATTCCATCGGTATGGGATACATCGTAATTGACTTTATAAGTGTTGTAGTTGGGCATGTATTTAATCAAAAGCTATGGTGTACTTACTGAAACAACACTGCCTTGTGCAGACGAGATTTCCTGCTCCTGCTGTTGCTGTTGCTGCTGATTGTGGGCATGCTTCGCTTTCTCTGCTGCTTTGTTCCGGACGATCCTGCAGACAAACATTTACCATAATACATCCTTACTAATATTTTAAATGTGAATGTAAGTTGGTTTGTTACGCTTTCACGTAAAAACTTCATAACCGATTATCATGAAAGTTTGTACACATATTCCTGGAGGTATAAGAAATAACATAGGATTTTTATTGAAAAAAAAAAACATTTTTACGACTGAAAAAAAGCCGGTTTGCTGATATTTTTTTTAATGGAAGATTCAAAGCTTTAATATTATAAAGGCAAATATGTATGTTGCTCTTTCCACGCGGGCGAAGCCGCGGACATAAGCTAGTTCACTATATTTTCAAGACCCTTTTTACTTTTATCAAACGGTAAAGACGGTGTTTCTGTCTCTGGTGCCCCTAGATGAAAAGAGTTCAGTTCGACCTGCCCTGCACCATAGACTATAACAGCAGTAGTACCTCTTCTAAATTTATGAATTCCTATTTTTTGAGCCGAATAAACTTACGAATTTGAATAATTAAATTAATTATTTAATTATTATTATTAAGAGGTCTCGCGCCGTCTAGTTGAGACCTCTCGTGACAGACGGGCTGGAACATATCTTGCTCAGAGAATCAGCATTGCTATCCAGCGTGGCAATGCTGCTAGTCTTCTTGGCACGTTGCCTCGGGATACCGATTTGGGACAAATATTTTATCTGTAAGTAGTTAGTTTCAACTGTTCCTTGTAAATATTGTTTATTGTTGTTATTGTAAATAATTACTTAATGAAGTGTCTGTCGTAATCGAGGTCTGGAAGGAAGGCTGATCTTACACCCAGCTAAACCCAACTACAAGTCGGGATTCGAACTTGCAATCTTTGTGTCAACTTACTCGAACCATTCGGTCACCACGGCTTTTTTTTTAATCGATTTTTATACTTAGTCATAAAAGTTTGCCAAGACCGCGTTTTTTCATCGCAAGGAAACAATAGTTGTCGGAACCACGACAAATTGCGCCACGCGTCCGTATATTGCGAAAGGATGTCGGGTCGTGTGTCGCACGCGGGACGCGAATTATGTGCGGGATTGTCGCCGAGTTTTTTCTTATTTCGAGGGTGCCTCAAAATGGATTATTCATGTCATTTGCGACTAATTGTGTTATTTTGTTTGCTGACGTGAGAAACAGTGGTTAATGTCGCCGTTGTAATGGGTTTTACACCCACAAATGTACAATCTTTATCTTAAAAATATGTATTTGCACTCTCTTACGTCTCATAACTAGGCAAAGTCTCTTCATTATTATTATTATTATTATTTCCCGTCCGAAACACAAGTGAATGGAAGATGTAAAAAGAGATGAGAAAGAGATGTAAAAAGAAGATGTAAGAAGAGTGAGTGCATGGTTTTTCAGGTCAGAGAGAGACACCTTGATGGAATACCACCCATACGCTTGTATGGTACACCATTGAGAATGGTTGAACAAGTCAGGTACCTCGGCCATCTGGTGACCTCTGATCTGAAGGATGATGCAGACATAGAACGTGAGCGCAGAGCCTTATCTGTCAGGGCAAACATGGTGGCTCGCAGGTTCGCTCGGTGTTCGAGAGGCGTCAAAATTACACTCTTTAGAGCATTTTGTACGTCGTTCTACACGGGCAGCTTGTGGGTCAATTACACGCAAAGGCAATACAGCGCCTTGCGTGTACAATACAACAACGCGTTCAGGATGTTGATGGGGCTGCCTCGATTTTGTAGCGCATCGGGGATGTTTGCCGAGTCGCGAGTCGACAGCTTCAGTGCAACTATGCGGAAACGGTGCACATCTCTGGGGCGCAGGGTCCGGGATGGCTCCAGCTGCATACTGAGCATGTTTGCTGAGAGGTTTGATTGTCAGTACCTGAACCATTGTGCAATGGTGCATGTACTGACACAATCAAAGTCTAATATTTAAGATGTGTATGTAATTACTAACTCTAGGCTAAGTTCATACATGTAATCTACTAACCCATGGCCCCTGATGGTCGAAATAAAGAATTTATTATTATTATTATTATTAAAGGAAGACCACATTCCAACTTCCTAGAACACACCGATTGAGCAAGCATAGGAATGATTAGGGTACGCGAAATCGGCGAGCATGACTGATAAATGTTTATCAAGCGACAAAGATCTGCTAACTTAATTGGCACTTTCTGCCTACCCCATGTGTACAATCACACGGTGATTACTTTGAAACATTTATACATGTATATGAGAACATACATAACTGAGAAATCGCTTTTTCGCAAAAATGCATTTGGGAATTTTATAGCAGTTTGTAATCTGTTTTTTGTTTTTTACCACAATCACAGCAATAACTAAAGCCGGTATCATTTTGTGGTTCGGCCATTTTGCCAATGTCGCGCGCGGTTGACAGTTCATTTTCCCGCCATGATGGATGGCGGCGCGCGAACGTGAATTATTGCTAGCGTCCGCGGGGTTGACATATGCAAAAAATGTTTCGAAAACTTATCAAAAAGGTCGGATTATGATTTGAGGGGCACGTAATTGACTCATCATCAGCATGTCGAGCTTACTATGATTTATGGGATACGCGTAATATTGTTTCTCTTAGGATTTTATCTCTCTCACTATTTTTATTACTTATCAGGTTAATAATGGTAACCATTTTTGTCAATCTGTTTGTTGCACATAATAGTATATACGGCACAGTTAACAACATCACAATTTTTATCGTTTTGTCTGTTTATGTATTCCAGCTAAACTCGGCAACGGCTGGCTTGCATGTGACGGAAAGTTCACTGACAAATAGCTTTTATTATAAGGATAAGCTTAGACTACTTTAATTCTTTCATTAAAGCAATGTACGATTTCTATTAGACGTATAAGAATTTAACGCCGGGGGGTGGTAGTTATATATATATATATTTTTTATTATTTATATTTATTTCAATGTAAATGAAATACTTTATCAAGTAACAAAAAAAATAATGAAGGAAAATCTCGAAAAACCCTGAACCAACGTACATCTAAAATTATCATAAAAAATAAATTGCCAAATTCACTTTACGTTAACAAATCCGCAAAAAGTAATGATATCCGTTTCCGGTCGGAAGGGTTACCAGCCATGTATTACCATAATATTTTATTACCCTCCTTTCTTTGGTACAATTGCTTTAATGTTGGCAGCACTGATTTATTTATGAATGGGGCAGTGGTAACTTCAATCAAACTACTTTGGAAAATAAAAACTATATAATATATCCTCACGCCTTCCCACGAGGGTCCCCGAAGGAGTAGGCAGAGGTGTATAGGTAGTACCCATACACCCACTTCCCTCCAGAGATATATTTTCCAGTATTTTCCAGAGCAGTTGCCTGCGACGCAAAGGTCGCAAGTTCGAATCCCGACTGTACCAATGAGTTTTTCTGAACTTAAGTACAGTGATTAGTCACACCACGAGCTTTACGGTGAAGGAAAACATCGAGAGGAAACCTGCATACGTCGGAGAAGAAATTCAAAGGCGTATGTAGTCGTGCTTGAGTAACGGCGATGGACTCGCCATCTGTCACGTTGGCACCTAATATACCTCTGGCGGAAAGTGGGTGTGTGGGTATTACCTATACACCTCTGCCTACCCCTTCGGGGACCCTTGTGGGAAGGCGTGAGGATATATATATATAAAATCCTAACCTAAAATTATGCCACCAGACAAATTATTCAGTTTGTGCGCGGGCGGGAAAAAATCAAATGTCAAAATGGGGCTGCCAGAGTTATGGCTTCAATTACCGACGAGCGCGCGGGGTCTTGACGTTTCGCAAGCTAGTAACTTTTTTATTTTTATTATTTATTATGGCTATAGGTCGTTATTGTTCAGTTTTTGCATCGTTAAGAGTAGCGTTGTAATTATATGAATACAATTTTGCCATGTTTTTTTAAAGCTTTGCTGCACTTATTTTTTACCAAAATATTATCAAAGGACTTGTTTCTTTAACTGCATATTCTAATCTTGGCGTTGGATCAAAGTTATTTGGTATTATGTAATTCCCTAATTTCATATAATTTTTTTGTAAACGTTGCTAAGTTTTTAGCAACAAGAGCCAAATAACACATAACCTATCTGAAAAGCTAGCAATATTAATGTTTATTGCATTAAGTCGCAACAATCCACGTTTTCTACAAAAAGCCGATTATCAGTCTGCAAATTTCATACATTCCCAAAAATTCCAGAACTACAACAGTCAATTTTAAAATCATTCCGCACTCAATACAAGGGTGATTTCCACCCCTAAGTGCCCCGACACGCGTCCGACACGTGGCCGACACGTGAACGGGACGACACGACGGAACTCCAAAATGTGGCCGATTCAGGGATAAATAGGAATACTTTGAGTGGAAGTGAGAAGTTTTGGGGAAATCGTTTTGGGGGAATTTTGGAAATCAATGTATTCTCTGACCCCTTTGAGGGCAAAAGACATTTATACCTATACGACGTGTAGGTCTCAAATTTATTTATGCATATACTTTAGCAACGTTAGACATAAGTTTAAAATTTATTTATTAAAGTTAAATTTTATTAGAAGAATAAAACCCGTATTAAGTAACTGTTATTAAAATTTTAGAAAGGCGTTTTGCCTTCTCGTCAGATACTCATGAAATGAGAACTCTATAGTTCTTATGAAGCTAATTGCAACGGCAGATAAAAAACGAGCAGCTAAAAACAGACATTTCGAATTGGAAAAGGTAAAGGTCGCAAAACAACTGGCGTGAACGAGGGTGTGATTGTAAAGATGAAGAAAGGCATATTACGTTGCAGAAACAGATATACAAAGCGAAAGTATGTGCATGAAGAGGCAAAGGAAGACCACGTCCAACTACCTAGATCAAAGCGATCGGACGCTCAAGGACGGGAACGTCAAGAGTACTCGAAACCGATGAGCATGAAGAGACTGATGAATGTGGACGAAGCGAAAGAGGTATGTAAGTCTAGAGAGAACTGGCGCTCTTTACTCTCTGCCTACCCCGTTAGGGACTCAGCTTGATGAAAAAACTAAAAGAGACCAAATCAAAATCGGGCGCGTCCAAAGAATTCGTGAACTCTATTCAAAAACAATCCGAATGGGCTCAAAATAACCCCATTAAGCAACCCTCGATTGCAACACAATTGCTTATTGATACGATAGTTTGTCTAATGGAGATGGGGTGAAATGAAACGGACCTCGGATGCACTTGGTCGCAAATAACTTTATTAGATTTAAAACATACTTTGATCCAATTTTATGAATTGGAGTTTTGATGCTTGGTACCTGTTTCAAAATCAAAATATTTTATTTCACCATAGGCACTTATAAAACGCCGAAAAAGGTGCACGGTTCGGGTTGGTCGTTTCGTTGGAGAAGGACCGGCAAGAAACTTCATGGTTTATATGTTACAGCATTATTACTTAAGTATGGGGGGAACAGCGTAGGCTCGATAATAGATCAATGCTTAAGTTTAGTGGACAGCACAAGGAAAGAATTTTCTTTACGCACCATACCTTGTGACAACGACACGACACGTCACAATTCTGAAGGCGATGGACGAAAATTGTATTATACGAACTGTACCAGTAGCGGTTGGAACACCATGTGCACGAATAAGGCATGCAATGGGGTCGGACCCAGGGAGATATTGGCTCCGCGTTGCTCATTGTCAGGAAGCCCGGCTTACCTACAGAAGGGAACTGCGTTTGTAGAGATTTACTCTGCATTCGATAACTAAGCATTTTGATGATTTGCATATTAATGCATATACATTATATATAATATACATTAGTATATTATATGCGACACAAAGATCGCAAGTTCGAATCCCGACTGTACCAATGAGTTTTTCTGAACTTAAGTACAGTGATTAGTCACACCACGAGCTTTACGGTGAAGGAAAACATCGTGAGGAAACCTGCATACGTCTGAGAAGAAATTCAAAGGCGTATGTATAGTCGTGCTTGAGTAACGGCGATGGACTCGCCATCTGTCACGTTAGCACCTAATATACCTCTGGCGGAAAGTGGGTGTGTGGGTATTACCCATACACCTCTGCCTACCCCTTCGGGGACCCTTGTGGGAAGGCGTGAGGATATTATTTTATACATTAGTGTATATAACTGAATTTGTAAGCGATATTAACTAAGGAAAGAACATGAGCATCTGTGCAGAACGAATGCGAAGAATGAGACACTATTAAATGTTGTTGTCCCTCTCTACTTCCGACAGTTAATCGATCGAAAAATCAAGGATGAGAACGTCACGTTACTCTAAACCAACGAGCATGTATGATGATATGAAATAAGCTTCTAAGCCTGGAGAGAACTGGCGCCCTATTCACTTGTATACCATGTCCATGGTGGTATGTACGTATGTATTTGACGACCGTCTGGTCTAGTGGTTAGAGCTCCTGACTGCGAAACTTGAGGTCGCGGGTTCGAATCCTGCTGAGGGCAGATATTTGTGTGATGAACACGAATATTTGTACCTTAGTCTTGGATGTCCTATGTATTTAAGTATATATCTATCTATATAAGTAAATATATCGTTGTCTAGTTACCATAACACAAGCTTTGCTTAATTTGGGACTAGGTCAATTTGTGTGGAATTGTCCCAGGTATTTATTATTATTATTATTATGTATATGTATGAATATGTATATAGAAGTTTCCTCTTCCTATTAAAATAATTTTCCAACATAGCTTCACCTCACAAATTAATATAGCAGATACGGTTCAAACCAAACACTTGACATCAAGTGCTGCCAGCTTACAAATCCTCGCGTCTAATTACGCGTGGTGTTGCCCGATTAGATAAACGTCCCCGGACATAGTAGTTTTTTTATTAGTTTGTGATCGCGTGTCTCCGTTTATCGCGATGTTATCGCTACCGTCTATTAATTTGTGATTGTTTTATCGCTCGTGTTGTGTCGAGGTACACGACATTTGGATCAAATTAGTAGATTATGGTAGATATTAACGGCTTATGTCAAAAGGTCATCTCCCTTTGCTGAATAGTTGACTATATTTATAGAAGGCAGAGGTCTGTAGGTGTTAATCACACACCCAGTTTTCGCCGTCCATCCTTATATAATCCTTAGAATTTATTTTAAAAAATATACATAAGCAGGTTTTGTCTCGATGTTTCCTTCCACCGTAAAGCTCGTGGTGTGTCTAATCACTGTACTTAAGTTCAGAAAAACTCATTGGTACAGTCGCAATTGGAACTTGCAATATTAGCGTTGCACGCAACTGGACCGCCCGACCAACGCGGCAAAAATGCATAAGAATTAAGATGCGTAAACATAATTGCAAGCAAGGTAGCTAGCAAATAATATTTTGTAGAAAGCTTTCGACCAAAATATTAATATAAATAAAAACATAATCATCTTTAATCGAAAATCCATGTCGCCATCAATGCAAGAATAACTTTTATTGATAATATATGAATACACTGTTATTATGTGGAGCAGTAATAATTCAGCGGAGAGATCGGGATGTCCGGTGCGAGCGAGCACGTGTCTGCTTCCGGCGGCGCCATCTTGGATCCCACCCTAGTATTTCCGGCGTACGCACGCAACCCATTGGTGGGCCATGAGATAAAATACTAGGTAAATATGTTATTTTAATATCAAAACTTACAAAAAATATTTGCCCCAAATCGGTATCCCGAGGCAACGTGCCAAGAAGTCTAGCAGCATTGCCACGCTGGATAGCAATGCTGATTCTCTGAGCGAGATATGTTCCAGCCTGTCGCGAGAGGTCTCGATTGGCGGGGCGAGACCTCTTATACAACTATTTTTTCATAAATATTGTGAATTGATACATAAATAAAATTACATCGTTCATTTTATGTAAGATAAATAGACTGTATCTTCATCATTATATTATCGTACCGAGTTCTTTACGGGGTAGACTTACAGACCTCGTTCGCTTCATCAACATTCATCAATCTTTCATACATGATTGCCGGTTTAAATTATTCTTACCGTTCTCATTATTGAGTGTTCAATATATATTTTAAAATTTTATTAATTAATATCTTAAGCAATATATCTATCCTAATAATGTTGTTAATTTTAAAATTTGTCACGATGTTTGTTAGGCAGATGTGTATAGGTAGTACCCACACACCTACTTTTCGCCAGAGATATATTTTAGGTGCCAACGTGACAGATGGCGAGTCCATCGCCGTTACTCAAGCATGACTATACATACGCCTATGAATTTCTCCTCAAACGTATGCAGGTTTCGTCTCGATGTTTTTATTCACCGTAAAGCTCGTGGTGCGACTAATCATTGTACTCAAGTTCATATCATATTGAAGGCGAGATGGAGGTAATAAGTAGAAATTATTCCCTTATGCTCTTAAAATAATTTATTCTCCACGTACTTTTAAATTAAGCGTCGTTATTCTTCGCTTACTTAATGGCCCGACCAACTCTTTCCCTTCGAGCCTGATGAAGTGTAGCAAACTACACCCTAATATATAGGCGAAAGGGTAGGAATTACAATAACTGTCGTGAAGTTTTCTCAAACTTTGCAAAGTTAAAGACATTGTTTTAGATCGTGGTACATACATACATACATATGTATATATTATGTAAAGCTAAGCGTTTATTATGTACTTCCAATATTAGGATTACAAATATTAGACATATTTGTAATCCATGCTAATATGAACTGTAACTAAACGTATAAAAGTTTAGTTACAGTTCATTAATAAGGTTTGCAATAATGAGATCCTTGGGGGGGGGGGGGGGGTAAAATTGTGTTGGCAGCAGAGCAGAGGGATTAGACCTATTATGCTGCCAACACAGTTCAACTCTCCGTACACAGAGTTGCAAGTGATCGGCATCGTTAGCGTAAATAGGCTACGGTTACCGTTTCCCATTAGGTGGACAGTATGCTTGTTTGCCACTCTCAATATATATACATATATAACGTATATACATATATATGTATGTATATATATATATATATATATATATACGACGAGTCACACCACGAGCTGAACGGTGAAGGAAAAACATCGAGAGGAAACCTGCATACGTCTGAGAAGAAATTCAAAGGCGTATGTATAGTCGTGCTTGAGTAACGGCGATGGACTCGCCATCTGTCACGTTGGCACCTAATATACCTCTGGCGGAAAGTGGGTGTGTGGGTATTACCTACACGCCTCTGCCTACCCCTTCCTGGACCGTTGTGGGAAGGCGTGAGGATATATTATTATATATATGTCCCCGTCCTTGAGCGTCCGATCGATTTGATCTAGGTAGTTGGAGCGTGGTCTTCCTCTGCCTCTTCTTGCACTTTCGCTTTGTATATCTGTATAGTCAAACTTTTTTCACTCATACTTTCTACTGATCCAAACCAATATGACGTGCCTTTCTTGCACACATACATATCATTAAGAGTCCCTCACGAGATAGGCAGAGGGAGTAGAGAGCCAGTTCTCTCTAGACTTACACACCTCATTCTCGTCTGAGTTTGAGTTATCTTGTGGAAGTCTTAATTGCGGATTGGATGGATTAAAGATTAAAGAAAGAGAAGATGGATAAAATACCTGTTAATACTGGAGACGGAAGGCACATTATCCTGACTGCAGATCCCCTCACTCAGCAGTCTATCCCGGATCTCCCACGCAAACATAGTAGGGTTTTCTCTCTTGTAGGCTGCTATGGCATCCACTACTGGTGGGGTGGCCACCTTCGGCTTTGATCCACCGATCACGCCAGCTTTGAAGCTTCCGGTCTCGTAGTACCTGAAAGGAAATACGTAAAATCAAATACATAACTCTTAAGAACTTTGAATAGTAACACCATGAGTTTTACGGTGAAGGAAAACATCGAGAGGAATCGTTTCAGTTGAAAATTCAAAGACGTAGTCGTATTGGCCGAGTGGTTAAACATTGCTAGTTCGAATCCCGACTGTACCAATTTTTCCTGAACTTAAGTGCAGTGATTAGCCACACCACGAGCTTTACGGTGAAGGAAGACATCGAGACGACACCTGCATACGTCTGAGAAGAAAGTAACGGCGATGGACTCGCCATCCGTCACGTTGGCACCTAATATATCTCTGGCGGAAAGTGGGTGTGTGGGTATTACCTATACACCTCTGCCTACCCCTTCGAGGACCCTTGTGGGAAGGCGTGATGATATATTTTATATATTATTTATTATACAAAAAAGAAAAAAGCCGTGGTAGCCGTGTGTTTAGAGTAGTTTAGTGCGACACAAAGGTCGCAAGTTCGAATCCCGACTGTACCAATGCGTTTTTCTGAACTTAAGTACAGTGATTATTCACACGTAGTAATTATAGTAAGTAATTATATTCTTAAAACTCGTATACAAGAAACGATCAATATGTTCATACTATTAGAATCGAATAGCATATTCTAGTTGGTGTTGCTAACACTCGCAAACAAAAGGTTATTTTTTCTGGCAACCCTAGCTTGTACCCTTACATTACGATAATGTTACCTACTCTCTTGGGACGGAGTAGCGCCCCTGTTATGAGACCCTAAGTATATACAGGCAGAGAAGTGTTAGCTATTTTGTTACTTATTTTTATAATGGTTTGTTTTCGTGTCAATGTAGATGAAGTTCAAAGAAAGAGTTTGTACCTGTAAAATCCTGAAAAATAATTAGCTGTTTAGACGTAAATAAATACATACATACATACCATCACGCCAAGTCCCTAACGGGGTAGGCAGAGAGTATAGAGCGCCAGTTCTCTTTAGTCTTACATACCTCTTTCGCTTCGTCCACATTCATCAGTCTCTTCATACATGCCCGCCGGTTTCGAGTATTCTTGACGTAAATATATATACACGATGAATTATTTTAATTTCAATGAAATTCGTCAAATTACGACTTACTATGTTGTTTTGTCCAAATCGGGTAGATAGTTAGGATATAAAAACCTGGGAATCAGATATATATCATTGTGTTCGCGACAGTACATCAACACACTCTCACTTAGGGTGTGATCACACTTGTAATTGACTTATCTCAATGGCATTTGTGAATAATTCCACAAAACACTGTCGGTGTCCACGCACCCTAAAGAACTGGTTAAGTGCGGTTCAATCCAGTTATTTTGTTTCTAGCTATTAGTATAAATTGGCTTTATTGGCGTACTATGTTTCGATAAAAGAGCCAAACATTAAAATCTTGTAAAATAATATTTGTTGGGGCGACCGTCTGGCCTAGCGGTCAAAGTTCCTGTTGCGAAGCTTGTGGTTGCGAGTTCGACTTTCAGAAAGAACTGGATGATTGTGTGAATATTGTTTTTTTAGTTCAGAGCACAATGTGGCCTGCCTGATGGTAAACGGTTACCGAGAGTGCCACACGCGTGTAATCACCCGTGAAGTGTATCCTACAAAAACCGATATAAGATTTTAAGGATGTTCGTTTTCTTTTCATGCAAAATCTACTGAATGGAAGTGGATGAAATTTGGCTAAGAGATAGATTTTTTAATATCTAAGTATCTTAGCGACAATTGATCGCTGGACAAGGATCGCTGTCTGTACATGGAAGATATATGAGAAAAAATTTGATCGGGATCTTTATCAACGCAAATAGCACCCAAAACACAGATTGTTTGAATTTGTGTCTGTGTGTCTGTGCATTTGTGCACGCTTATCTCAGAAACGGCATATCCGATTTAGATGTGGTTTTCAATAATATAATGTTTAAGCTTACCCTTTTCGTATCATGTCCAAAATAAATCAAAATGTATATGCAAAATATGCTGCCCAAAGTCACTATTATTTAATAAAATATCGAAGACTCAATGAAAGCACTTTCCAATTACGACGATAATCCAATCAAAAATCGCTGAGTACTCTAACGATAAATCATTGGTCTCCTTCAAAGGGTAGGGTGACCATCCCATTGTACTATTATTTTATTGAGTCGAGAAATTTAATTTTCAACGAGTGTAATGCCAGCTCCCGCGGGATGGGCGGGCTCCGGGACGAGTCGAAACGTGGACACAATTTATGGTAGATTTGGGAATTCTCACTCGCTTGTTGATTTTGCAATATGGTAGAATTCGCCTCGGTTATATGGTAGGAAGGGATTTCTTTTGTTAAATTGTTTTTAAGTGTTATTAGAAGATTTTTAGTGAGAAACTCATAAAGTGTTGTTATAGAAACAGACTTATAATTATATGCATTAACATTTAACTGTTAGAATCCCAACTGTATCAATTAGCTTTTCTGAACTTCAGTAGGTACAGTGATTAGTCACACCTCGGACTCGTGAAGGAAACATCGAGAGGAAACTTGCATACGTATGAGAAGAAAATCAAAAGCGTATGTTTAGTCGTGCTTGAGTAACGGCGACGGACTCGTCATCTGTCACGTTGGCACCTAAAATATATCTCTGGCGGAAAGTGGATGTGTGGGTACTACCTGTACACCTCTGCCTACCACTTCGGGGACCCTTGTGGGAAGGGGTGAGGATATATATATTCTCATTTAAATCTGCTGTAACGATAAAGTTGAACATGTAGAATCTAACGATGTTTATACTTTTCAATGAATCCTCGAACTTGATCTAAGTACATCAGTCCTCACGCCCCATTTTAGAAACCATACAATTAATTATTGATATTTCCTCACGCCTTCCCACAAGGGTCCCCGAAGGGGTAGGCAGAGGTGTATAGGTAATACCCGCACAGCCACTTTCCGCCAGAGGTATATTAGGTGCCAACGTGACAGATGGGGAGTCCATCGCCGTTACTCAAGCACGACTATACATACGCCTTTGAATTTCTTCTCAGACGTATGCAGGTTTCCTCTCGATGTTTTCCTTCACCGTAAAGCTCGTGGTGTGACTAATCACTGTACTTAAGTTCAGAAAAACTCATTGGTACAGTCGGGATTCGAACTTGCGACCTTTGCGTCGCAGGCAACTGCTCGAACCACTCGGCCACCACGGCTATATATATATTATTATATAATAATATCCTCACGCCTTCCCACAAGGGTCCCCGAAGGGGTAGGCAGTACAGTAGTAGTATAGGTAGTACCCAAACATCCACATATATTTTACGTGCCTCATACATCCAGCCTGTATATTATACACTAATATAAAGTTTGCATGGTTTTGATACTTGCTAGAAGTTAGTTTTCAATCACATAAAGCGCCTCAACGGATTTTTATAAACTTTAGCATAGAGGTAGGTAGGTGGCATTTTGAACAGGAAGCTCTATTGCATCCGACCTTCTTGGAAAACCACTAATCCTGTTAGCTTCCAGTTATATCAGCATACATACATACCATCATGCTGAATGCCCACGGGGTAGGCAAAGGAAATAGAAAACACATTTTCAATGGAACCGTCTATGGCTGGCTGCCCCAGAACATGGCAAAAACATTAAACTCCTTCAAGTAACTTTTATTCGAATACTATTTCTCTTTATAACTTATACATATGTAAGTATATTTATGTATATGTTATTGTATGTGTATAAAGTAGGTATATGTTTCGTATTTATTTATTTAGATTGCTTAGTATATGTATATTATAGTGTTATAATGGAAGGTTCGTTAGAATAAAGTGTCGTTATAGTGTAACCACCAGCTATTATTAAATTATCCCGAACCCCAGCTCGTAACAATAATAGTAAACGTCTATATTTCATCCGCTCAACTATCACACCTACCTTTTTTCTCTATTTCTTTTCTCTCTTCACTTGGTTGCCTGGAAGATATCGCTTTTGCAATAAGGCCGCCTATTGTGCGCATTACATGTTGTTCCCTGTCTTTTTGTCATCCTATTTGTTTTTATATATGTGTGCGTGTACAATAAAGAATATTGTTATTATTATTATTTTCTCTTTTCATACAGACCTTTTCCGCAATCATCAACCTCTTCATGCATGCTCGCTGGCTTCGAGTACTCTTGATATATGTTACGAATCTCGTATCCAGAATGTCGCCCTATTTTCTCCAGATCAAAACGTAAGCAGTGGAAAGTGGCACAGTGTTGCCAGCAATAATTACAAGTTTTTATTTCTGGGTACACACGGCCGGTCAGAAAGCGTGACGGCTCACTTCCGCCGGCCGTGCTATATACATACGTGGGTATGTATGTATGTTTGATTTTCTGCTTTTTATATATGTACCTACATTTATATAATAGAGTTGGGATTTTAAGTCTAATTGGTTGTAAAGATTAGTTACGTTTATGAAGGAAGTATTGTTAACTGGCTTTTAATCGCTGTTAGATGGAAGAGGGAGATATAAGTACATCTTCGTACTTATATTATGATTAAAAAAGCCGTGGTGGCCGAGTGTTAAGAGTTATCTGAACTTAAGTACAGTGTTTATCACACCACAACCTTTACGGTGAAGGAAAACATCCAGAGGAAACCTGCATACGTCTGAGAAGCAATTCAAAGGCGTATGTATAGTCGTGCTTGAGTAACGGCTGGACTCGCCATATGTCACGTTGGCATCTAATACATCTCTGGCGGAAAGTGGGTGTGTGGGTTACTACCTATTCACCTCTGCCTACCCCTTCGGGACCCTTGTGGGGAAGCGTGAGGATGTATTTATAAAAAAAAAAAAAAAAGTTCACTTTATTACGTTACTCTGTAATTGAATACCCCGAGTTCCTCTCGCCACTGTGTGCCCTCTGGGTGTACATTGAAATCTGAAATATTGTAACTACTGTGCATGTAATGAATATCAAAAGACTGCAGGGGGTCGTTCCGATCGACAGTATATCTGGACATAGCGTCATAAGTACATATACATTTGCCATCTTCGAGGTATCACAAATTTCAATTCTATCGACGCCCAATGTCAAATATATGAGTAAGCTGTGCCCGCGATTTCGACCGCGTAAAATTCGACTTTTAAAAAAGAAAACATATCCCATACGTTGATCTATCTCTCTGCCAAATTTAATTCAATTCCGTTCAGCCGTTCTGGCGTGATTGAGTAACAAACATTTATAGTCACAAACTTTCGCATGTATAATATTAGTAGGATAAGATATTTATTAGGTAACAACTAGCTTATGCCCGCGGCTTCGCCCGCGTGGAGTTCGAAAAAGTAGCTTTGGAAATTTTCCTGCTAGAATCGGTTCAGCCGCTATGCCGTGAAAGAGCATCATACATTATAATGTAAGAACTTTGAATTTTTCAGGTAAAAAAAATGTGGCCTACGTTCTATTCCTAGGTATAAGCTATCACCATTTCAACGTTCAGCCAAATCGATTCAGCCGTTTGGCCGTGAAAGAACCGCAAACATCCAAACTTACAAACTTTCACATTTATAATACCTATTAGTAAGATAAAATTGGATTATGAATGAGTTGCAGGAATATAAAGCTTTTTAATCAATAGCACGTTTGTTAGTAATACACTGCAGTCTACTTGAGTCAAAACAAAACACGACACGAGTGGGGCGGGAATAAATTGCAAATCAAAAGCTATTCACCGATGTCCACAATCCCGCGGGAATAGTGCCGGGACGGCCCGGGATTCGAGATGGATATGTCGCGCGGTAACAAGGAAAATGTTTTGCGTTTAATTTGGAAATTGATAATTTTTTTCATGTTTGTATCGTGACCGAGTATCCTGTAACGAACATTGCCAGTTCGAACTTCGACTGTACCAGTGAATTCTGAACTTAAGTACAGACCAGGAGAGTACAGCATGGAGTTCCTTAAGAAGGGTGTGAAAAGATTCCTGCAGGAGTCAGCCCGAGCGATACCCCTGGCGATGCAAGCGTCCATAGGCGGCGGTAACCGCTTACCCTCATGCGGGCTTCATACTGGGCGGCAAACAACTCATGGGATATAAAAAAAACTTAAGTACAGCAGTGAGTACAACCTCTGATCCTTTCGAGAGCTCTTGTGTTGGTGTATTCACGCGTCCCAACATGGGGCCTAGGCAGAAGTGTTCATCCTCAAATCGTCAGAGGTATAATAAATATAAGTATAAGTAGTATAAGTAAAAGGAAAGATAGATAAGTATCCGAAACGAAAACGATAAATGAACGATGACTGTGAATGAAACGATGTAGATAATTCTAGAGAGAACTAGAGCTCTCTATCGCCTTTAGATTACGGCTTATAGCTTTTGACAGATGTCTTCTCATACATACATACATACATATCATCACGCCAAGTCCCTAACGGGGTAGGCAGAGAGTATAGAGCGCCAGTTGTCTCTAGACTTACATACCTCTTTCGCTTCGTCCACATTCATCAGTCTTTTCATACATGCTCGTCGGTTTCGAGTACTCTTAACGTTCCCGTCCTTGAGAGTCCGATGGATTTGATCCAGTTAGTTGGAACGTGGCCTTCCTCTGCCTCTTCTTGCACACACTTTTGCTTTGTATATCTGTTTCGTCAATCTTTCTTCACTCATCACACTCGCCACTCGACACTCATGTGTCCAAACCAACGTAACATGCCTTTCTTCATCTTTACAATCACGCCCTCATTCAATACATACAGTGCTATCTTATCTTACTAATATCATGAACGCAAAAGTTTGTAAGTTTTGATGTTACCTACCCTTTCACGACAAAACGGCTGAACCGATCTGCCTGAAAGTTGAATTAGTGATGGCTTATGCCTAGGAGTAGGACATAGGCTACATTTGAAGCCCAAAGTTCTAATATTATAGAGTATGTTGCTATATATGAACCGACTCTAGCTGGAAAATACATAAGCTACTTTTTCGAACTACATGCGATGCCGTAGGCCTTAGCTAGTATGTATATAATATGTACATATATATAACCGTGAAACCTGCAGTCGAAAAACATACAGTTAGAAGGTCAAAACACGTGTTTGCATTTCTTTTGGTATGGTTCCTGTAAGATAATTTGCCTTCACTGTTAAGCTGATCCCGTTCCCCGGGTTTTCATTGCACATCACTAGCCAGTTTTCAATTTAAAGTGGACAATGGCTACTGTCCATTCGACCCTTAGCTTTGTTGTTCAGTTATACTGGTATCATGATAATCTGCCGGGTTGCAAAATGTTCGAAGCTCGCGGTTATTTTTAAACCAGGTAAGCTAATTCCTTCTTCATAATATTTGAAGCTTCAATAAGGTAAGTTAATACCTGGTCTATACAAGCTTAAATATTTAAGGGAGGTAATACTAGGGGTACAGTGATTAGTCACACCACGAGCTTTAGGAAAACATCGAAAGGAAACCTGCATACGTCTGAGAAGCAATTCAAAGACGTATGTTGCATACTAACGTCTGAGAAGCCATTCAAAGGCGTATGTATATTCTTGCTTGAGTAACGGCGATGGACTCGCCATCTGTCACTTTGACACCTCAAATACATCCCTGGCGGAAAGTGAGTGTGGGTATTACCTATATACACCTCTGCCTACCCCTTCGGGGACCCTTGTGGGAAGGCGGGAGGATATTAATTTTCACATCACGTGTATGAATCGAAACACACATAGTGAGAGATAAAATTTACTGCATTTATGCAGTCATCATCAGTTAAGTTAATTACCTCATCAAACTTGTAAATTTTTTTTTTTCATATATTTTGAGTTTCCCGTGTACATTGCCTTTTAAGCTCATACACGTTGCCTTGGGCATAGCATACATAAGCAAATTGGAATCGCAAAAAAATACTGATTCCTTAATTGATTCATAAAAACACATTAACGCAAGCAAAGCCACGGGAAAAACCTAGTTTAAATAATGCTAGCACTAAATAGGCATTACAGCGCAAGTTAACGATACATTTGCGGTTAACCTATGTTTAACTGCGTAAGTTACCACTCAGTTAAACCACAGGCTAATGTACAGGTTTAAGTTAGAATTATTTATTAGGAATTAAGAAAGGTGAGCCGACCAGGTATATATAATACATGTATATATATATATATATATATATATATATATATATATTAAAGATGTGCCCCGCGGCTTCACCTGCGTAAAATCGATTTCATTAGTATAATTTTGACTAACTCTTTTCGGAAAATAACTTATCCTATGTTTTTATCCATGCCATCCTTATGGCATTAAGATGTGTTATTAATGTAACTTCTTTAATACCGACACGATAACGTCTTTTTTAATCAGGTACGTAGGTACTTATACCAGGTAACCTGGTGGGTAGGGTAAAATGGTAGTTAGAAATTATTATTATATTTCAAGCGTAAAGGTGGTATTTGTATTATATATCTTATTTATATGTACATATACTCGAATTTCAACAAAATTATTATAATGAGATCATAAAGTAAGGATAAGAACAATGTACAATTTCTATTGAGGGTTCCGTGCTTTAGGTTAAGCCTTTTTTATAAATATTCACGACTATCTACATTCATCCCACGAAGGGGTAGGCAGAGGTGTGTAGGTGGTACGCAGCTCACTGAACACTAGTACTCAAGCACAACTAATACATTTGCTTTTAATTTCTTCTAACACGTATGCAGGTTTTCTCTCCATGTTTCCCTTCACCGTAAAGCTCGTGGTATTCGTGGATTGAGGAAATCCCAAACTCGTGGTTTGATTATTAGATGAATAAACCAAAAGTTATCTGAATTTAAAAAAAAGGAGGAGATTCGCCATTCCATTGGTATATTTTAAATAAAATAAATATCCCGATTCAACAGTTATATGCTGAATCCGTGACAAATCCCAAATTGAGAAAAAGAAACCATTTCGCAACGAAGGTTCAAGCGAATGCGCACGGTACCCTAATTAACATCTCGTCTATTACACAAAATGGGGAACAAAAGAAAATGACATAAGTGTATTGTCTAGCGGGCGCAAGATTATAGAAACAGTGTGCGCACGCGCCGGCGCGCCCGCTGGCCGGAACGACGCACACACCCAATAATACCTCTATAGAGAATCACGTACAACACACACACATACAAACCTAAACGCACACACATTTGATGAATACATACATCATGATATATACCGGTTTATACGCATGTGTGTGTGCACCTACGTACGGTGCTTTACTGTTTCATTGTATACACCAAACGATACTCTATGTTATTTATAAATATATTTAAGCGCAGCCATTTTGAAATTTAGTCGGTGATATTGATTGTCTATGGTCTCTCCTTACCTAATGTATCTACGAATGTGTAGGTCGATTTCTACGTTATACCTGAAATACATTGAAGTTTGAGATTCGACTGCAAATGAATGTTTGAATTTCTTCATACAAGTTCTCAACGTAAGTAATGATATCCACAAATTTCCGGTTGTCATCAATAATCGTATCGGCATTCTTTGCCTTTTAATTCAACAACGATTCATGGTTTAGTTTGAAGACCTGTACAGTTCAAATACGGAATCCGGTGACACTTCTCTATCTCTCATCTTTTTAGGTGCTAACATAACAGATGGCGACTTCGCTCCTGCACCTCCTGCACGACTGTGAGCAGGTTTCCTCACGCTTTCCCACAAGGTTCTCCGAAGGGGTAGGCAGAGGTGTATAGGTAATACCCACACACCCACTTTCCGCCAGAGGTATATTAGAGGTGCCAACGTGACAGATGGCGAGTCCATCGCCGTTACTCAAGCACGACTATACATACGCCTTTGAATTTCTTCTCAGACTTATGCAGGTTTCCTCTCGCTGTTTCCCTTCACAGTAAAGCTCGTGGTGTGACTAATCACTGTATTTAAGTTCAGAAAACTCATTGGTACAGTCGGGATTGTAACTTGCAATCTTTGTGTAGCAAGCATCTACTCTAGTTTTTTTTTTAATAACTCCATTTGTCCGTACATATGTGTCTGGGTGTATAGTCAGAGAAATCATAGCTGATTAGATCTTGAAACCTACTTCTTGCAAGCTAGTATCTAATAATTACACTTACATACTCATAGAGCCGTGGTGGCCGAGTGGTTCGAGCAGTTGCCTGCGACGTAAAGGTCGCAAGTTCGAATCCCGACTGTACCAATGAGTTTCTGAACTTAAGTATAGTGATTAGACACACCACGAGCTTTACGGTGAAGGAAAACATCGAGAGGAAACCTGCATAAGTCTGAGAAGAAATTCAAAGGCGTATGTATAGTCGTGCTTGAGTAACGGCGATGGACTCGCCATCTGGACGTTGGCACCTAATATACCTCTGGCGGAAAGTGGGTGTGTGGGTATTACCTATACACCTCTGCCTACCCCTTCGGGACCCTTGTGGGAAGGCGTGAGGATATATTATATTATATTATTACATACTCATATGTAGCTACATATACTAACCCGTAAAAATGCGATGTATATATATCATGCGATGATTCCTTCAAAAATACCTAGTAGACTTCTAGGCGATGGTCCCCGAATGGGTAGGCAGAGGTGACATCCTGGCTGCAAGTTATATTTATTATTTTTAGCATTGCTATCCAGCGTGGCAATGCTGCTAGTCTTCTTGGCACGTTGCCTCGGGACACCGATTTGGGGCAAATATTTTATCTGTTAGTAGTTAGTTTCAACTGTTCTATGTAAATATTGTTATAAATTCTCTTCTACATCTTCGGGGTGAAATAAGTGCAATATTAAAATAGGAACCCGTTGTGCTTTCAAAACTAACCTGGACAATATTTTGGACACACACCCATGCGACACGCGCAACTGGCGACTTATGTCGCACGGTCGCACGCCGCTGTGCGCGAGCTCCACTATCCTTTGTCGCACGACATCGGGCAGCGGTCGTCCGTTCACGAACACGCCACCCAACTGGTTGACGCCACCGTGACCTGAGGGAAAAACAAATATAAATAATATATCCTCACGCCTTCCCAAGGGTCGGCAACAAGGGTCCCCGAAGGGGTAGGCAGAGGTGTATAGGTAGTACCCACAATTTCCGCCAGAGATATATTTTAGGTGTTAACGTGACAGTAACGGTGAAGGAAAACATCGAGAGGTAACCTGCATACGTCTGAGAAGCAATTCAAAGGCGTATGTATAGTCGTGCTTGAGTAACAGCGATGGACTTGCCATCGGTCACGGTGGAACCTAAAATATATTCCCCGGAAGCATTTAAAAATGTGAAAAAAAATCATCGTAAATTGAAACCCGGATATTCATTAGCAACGTCAACTTTAATCCGGTCATGAACCGGGTAACGATTTGCAGGCCAGCGAAACGAATGTTGACACTATCAATCTTTTGAAAAATAAATGACCGGTTTTAATGGCACTTTCTCCCGGAATTTCCAGTAGGGCTTTACAGTGACGTAGTATTGCAATCATACTTCAAGCATGTGAGTGCATGAGAGTGGCAGATATATAAACTATAAATTTGTCACGTAAAAAGAGACTGACTGTGACTGTTCAATATAAATGACGAGCATGTATGAAGAGAGTGTAGACGAAGCGAAGGACGTATGTAAGTCTAGAGAGAACTGGCGCTCTATACTCTCTGCCTACCCCGTTAGGGACTAGGCGTGATGATACAACGATGGTGATAGGCTTTGTAGATTCTTAGATCTTGCTAACATTGTTATAATTATCTTGTTTTATGTATGCTTTGTATAGTAAGCAACGACCTATTGTCGGGCCTACGTTGTTTCCCCACACTTGGGTACTATTGCTGTAACGAAAAAATATTGTTATTGTATATGCCTAATGATTTGAAAAGAGTAACCATGGAGTTTCTTGCCGGTTCTTCTCCATGGAAGCGACCAACCCGAACCGTGCCCCTTTTTCGACGTTTTATAAGTGCCCACCTAGGCCTATGTGAAATAAAAATATTTTGATTTTGATGAAAATAACATTATTTTATAGCAATAATGGCAAATAATAGCTAATAGCTTCGATGGGGCTGGCAGAAGGGTGTAGTGGTACCCACACACTCACTTTTCGCGGGAGATATGTTTTAGGTTATTTATACTCAAGCACGACTCATATGAGTTTGAATATCTTCTCAAACGAATTTTTATTTGATGTTTTTCATTGTGTAAACATTATTTTAATAATGCCTAATATAACATACCTATACAGTATTGGAGTAAAACGAAAATATTGGCGAAATTCCGTGAAACCACCACCAAAGTGTAACATTAAAAAGGCAGTTTCCCGGGTATGCCCGGGTCGGGAGGCGTGACGCATCGATCCGTCACGCCCAGTGCCCGGGTGAATCGATACCCGGCACGTTTGTTTTGGTACACGATAATTGGTTTGCGAGATGCTAGCATTATCTGGGGAAATACAAGTCGCTATATTTAAAAAGCGTATGGGTTTGTTTTCATCTTAAAGCGAAATGGTATGACGTAATATGGAATTCAAAGGTTTTTTTTTATTTTTGCCATAGACGATAGTTAGATTTAAAAAAGTCATTAAATAATAAATATATGTTAATAATAGCTTAAAATACGTAAAAAACCATAAGAGTTCCGTTGGAAAATGGCGTTAGGTACATTAGCATAGTTTTTTCTTTTGCTAATTGCATAGGTACTTAGGGCGTGACCACAGAATACAACATTGGAATGTAGGTAGGTAGTTTACATACATACATACATACATATCATCACGTCCCGTACGGGGTAGGCAGAGAGTATAGAGCGCCTGTTCTCTCTAGACTTACATACCTCTTTCGCTTCGTCCACATTCATCAGTCTCTTCATACATGCTCGTCGGTTTCGAGTACTCTTAACGTTCTCGTCCTTGAGCGTCCGATCGATTTGATCCAGGTACAGATCCAAATGTTTTATTTAACATAGGTATTTGCTTCAAAACCAGCCAGTTTAATATATTTTTAAATCCCAATAATTAAATTATTATTTTTCAATCGGTAGTATTTTATTCCCTCAAAGACAGACAAAGCCGCCTTACAACTTAATAAACAATCTATCGTTCCATTCGTTTTTTTTTATTTCCTTGAACAATTACTTCTCCTTGTGTGTTTACTTGCGTAAGGCCAGTTATACGAACATCCCTATTTGCCAAAAGTAATCTAGCTCATATAATTTAACTGCCCGCTTTATAAGCACCACTCAACCCTGAGTATCGTCAGAGAGAAGATGCATGTAAACTAAAAATAGGGCCTTATTCCGGCGAGTAATTAACCTTAATGGGACGCAAGATGGCTGCCCGGAAGCTGGGGACGCTGGAGTAGGTACACTCCAGCTGAAATGTCACTTGATTTTTAGATATAAATTAATAAATAAATAATAATAAATACCTGGGACAATTCCACACAAATTGACCTAGTCCCAAATTAAGCAAAGCTTGTGTTATGGTAACTAGTCAACGATATTTTTCTTAATGTTAAAAAAAACAAAGTAAGCTAAGTATTGAGATGTTGAGTTATTAAAATAATAAATACTTTATACCTAACTAATAGTTAATGATACAAGTACTTCACGGGGTAGGCAGAGAGAGTAGAGGGCCAGTTCTCTTTAGACTAACAGCCAGTTCTCTCTAGACTCCCCTTTCGCTTCCTCCACATTCAGCAGTGAGTATATCCTAGTTGTACCTAATACCTATTATAAATGCGAGTTTATGAGGATCTATAGATATAGATTACTCAATCACGCCGTAATAGCTAAACCGAATTGGATGGAGTTTGGCTCAGTGATAGACTATTTATTAGCTGGAGAATGTGGCTATATTGTAATAAAAATCTAAATGTTATAACGGTGAAAAAACCAAATAAGAATCATATATTAAAATTATTAAACTTTATTTATTTTTTAATATATAATAGAATATACAGATATTCGTAGTGGACTGTACATCCCCAAAGCATTTCCCAGCAGGTGTGTCCGGCTTTCTTTTCTACCAATTTTCCTGTTTAGCCTCGTTTTAACATAAGTGTCTTAGGAAAATTAATGCGGGAATTAATTAAATAGTCTATCTATTTATAAAGTATCGTTATTGCAATAATATTATTAAAATCTAAGCCGTTGTGACATCCGAATAATATACCTACTTACAGGTCATAAGTCTTCACGGTGTAGAGATAGTCTGAGAAAGTTTCAGAGAGCGCCAGTTCTCTCTACGTATACGTCATTCGCTACATACATCAGTCTCTTCATATCACGCCGAGTCCCTAACGGGGTAGGCAGAGAGGTATGGAGCGCCAGTTCTCTCTAGACTTACATACCTCTTTCGCTTCGTCCACATTCATCAGTCTCTTCATACATGCTCGTCGGTTTCGAGTACTCTTAACGTTCTCGTCCTTCAGAGTCCGATCTATTTTAATCCAGGTAGTTGGAACGTGGCCTTCCTCTGCCTCTTCTTGCACACACTTTTGCTTTCGAAGCCTTTCCGTAAATACATCAAATATCATTAATAAATTGCATTATGTCCCATAATGTTAATGGAGTTGAAACAGCGACCGGATATTTTAGATTCAAATTAATATGGACCGGGGCGGGTGGTTTCCTGTGTAATTTCCTCCATTGGAATCCCTGTATTTTTAAAATTTACCACGCAGTCATTCCGTTCCAAATGACTGGGATTTGAATAAATTTTTTTTACAACTACAGACTGACAGCAAGCGGATACGCATTACGCGCATTAGACGCATGCTACTCACACGATGCCGGAATCCTTTCACAGTCTTCTTGAATGATGCTGGACCATGATGTACTCTCTAAGGAAAACCTAAACGGCCTTCATCCCACAGTATGAGTGCTCAAACATACAAGTACCTAAGAGAGATAGGGCATAACGGAGTTTTAACGAAGTCCGTAGCCAAATAACATAATTTATTGTGTTGTGTTCCTACGCGGTTAATAAGGTCTCCAATAATGACCTCCTTAGGGAGGGGGAGGATTTTTATATTGTGCTGGCAGCAGAGGGATTAGTCCTATGATGCTGTCAACACAGTATAACTCTCCGAACATAGTCTCTCCTCATCTCCGTGGCAGCGCGCAAGTGATACTTCGGTATCGTTACCGTAAATAGGATAAGGTGACCGTTTCCCATCAGGTGGGCAGTATGCTGGTTTGCCACTCTTGTAGTATTAAAAAAGAAATATGTTTGAAGAGACCTAAGAATGCTGCGAAGTAGGTCTGTAAATCTAGAGATAGCTGGCGCTCTACTCTCTCTGCCTATCCCGTGATATACGTCCGCACCAATCAAATATCAAAGTATCATATCATATCATCACACCTTTAGTCCCTAACGGGGTAGGCAGAGAGTATAGAGCGCCAGTTCTCTCTAGACTTACATACCTCTTTCGCTTCGTCCACATTCATCAGTCTCTCCATACATGCTCGTCGGTTTCGAGTACTCTTGACGTTCCCGCCCTTGAGCGTCCGATCGATTTGATCCAGGTAGTTGGAACGTGGCCTTCCTCTGCCTTTTCTTGCACACACTTTTGCTTTGTATATCTGTTTCGTCAATCTTTCTTCACTCATCCTTTCTAGATGTCCAAACCAACGAAAACATCAAAGTAAATTAATTACAAAGTCAAATAAGCGATACCTACGAACAGGTTACTGTTATAGTAAAATTAATATGCATGAAATAGCACCCTTTATACAGGTGCAAGGACGCAACGTCATGCGCATGCGCACCCTAGCGCAATTTGATACATTATTAATTGTATGGGATATTCAATGCTTTGTACTAAAAAAGCTTCAATAGAGAACGTGGCAAACAAGAATCCGGGTCAACCGACGTTAAGCGGTCACCGCCACCTATGGACGCTTGCAACACGTTTCTTAAGAATTTTTTCCTTCACCGTAAAGTTCGTGGTGTGGCTTAAGCTCGGAAACAATAGTGGGTACAGGCGGGATTCGAGCTAGCAATCATTGTGTTGTTTATTATATAATAAATACCTATGGACAATTTCCACACAAATTGACATAACCCCAAGTTAACAAAACAAAACTTGCATTATATAAACTAGACAACGATATATTTACTTATACAGATAGATATATACATAAATACATAGGACATCCAAGACTAAGGTACAAGTACTCGTGTTCATCACACAAATATCTGCCCTCAGTGGGATTCGAACACGCGACCTCAAGTTCCGCAGTCAGGAGCTCCAACCACTAGACCAGACGTCTGATAATAATAGTATATCTTATATGCAGAAATTCATACATACATACATATAATCACGCCTCTTTCCCGTAGGGGTAGGCAGAGACCACTTCTTTTCACTTGCTACGATCCTTGCATACGATACGATCATTGCAGAAATAGGATATCCAAATTAATTGGCGCTGGTACACTGGTGGCATCATCTAATACGTTGGTCAGCAGAGCGTGACGTGGGGAGCTCGCGTGTTTAGTGGCACACTGGAATGTTGCACTCAACTAATACATTACATCATTACTTTACATAGTGTCGTACCCAAGTGGTATTCTCGCCTGCAACGCTCACATTGCAAGTTCAAATCCCGACTGTATAGATAGTGCCGAAGACGCCCCACTAAGTTCTAGTCGAGGGAAGAGAGGATAGAAGAGGCGAGAATAACCAGAGACTATAATTTGTAGTGTGCTCATAGGTAATCAGTGTGTACCGATAATACTCAAACATTAGTTGCAACACCTTATTCTACCTTTTCGGGGCCCGTGTCAGAAGCGTTTTAGGCCGCATGCTTGTTTGCCACTCTTGTTGTATAAAAAAAAAAAAAAAAAACGTTCATGATCCATATTTAATAATAATAATATATCCTCCCGCCTTCTCATAAAAGTACCCGAAGGGGTAGACAGAGGTGTATAGATAGGTACCCATACACTCACTATCCGCCATACCTAGATATATTTTAGGTGCCAACTTGACAGATGGCGAGTCCATCGCCGTTACTCAAGCACGACTATATCCTTATATGCACCTATATGTATCTACGTTTTTATTGTGGATACTAAGTAGATCAAAAGCACGCTGAAAATTTTCAACGAAAGCTTTGAAAATAACACCACAAAGGATAAAAACGAATCACCGACATAAAAAAACAAACACAAGTATTGAGATAATAAACGGAGAGGGAACAACACCGACCGGAAGTGGGATTACCATACGCGGACCGGATGCGAGCCCGCCGCCATTGTCCCGCCATCTTGTTTTATTTTAGTTGTAAAATGTCTGTCGGATGCTTGTGTAAAGATTTGTTTAATTTAGAGAGTTTATTTACCTATCTATCGAACACTCAAGTACGGGAATGTCAAGAGTACTCGGAACCGGCATGTATGAGGAGATGAAGAGACCAGTAGCGTAGCTACCTAGGGGCTAGACGGGGCAGAGCCCCTGGGCCCCCAAGCTCAGGGACCCTCGGACCCTGACTTACTAACTATACATTGAACTAGTGAACATTTCTCCCACATTTCGAATATCAATAAACCGGATTCTAGGCAACATAGTTTTAGTTTTATCATTAAAATAAATTACAATTTGTATTTTGCTTTTAATTTTATTATATATATATATCCTCACGCCTTCCCACAAGGGTCCCCGAAGGGGTAGACAGAGGTGTATAGGTAATACTCACACACCCACTTTCCGCCAGAGGTATATTAGGTGCCAACGTGGCAGATGGCGATTCCATTGCCGTTACTCAAGCACGACTATACATACGTCTTTTTGAATTTCTTCTTAGTCGTATGCAGGTTTCCTCTCGATGTTTTTCTTCACCGTAAAGCTCGTGGTGTGACTTATAACCTTTGCGTCGCAGGCAACTGCTCGAACCACTCGGCCACCCCGGCTATTTAAATTTTACTATGGAGTCGAGTGTATTACTACGAATACGGTACAAATGATTTTAAATAGTTTAGTTGGGGCAATGGAAAAGTGGCTGGCAGAAGATCAGTGGGCCGAAGAAGAAAGTCGTGGCTGCGCAATATTTGCGAGTGGACCGGCATCAGCAATGCTGCTGAGCTGTTTTGCATCGCGAAGGACAGACAGAAATTTTCTGAGCTGACGGCCAACCTTCAGTAATGGAGAGGCGCTTAAAAAAGAAAATAAAGAAAAGCCCTAGTTAATTTTTTGCGTCTTTTGTTACCTACCTATGCCACTGGAAGAGACTGATGAATGTGGACGAAGCGAAAGAGGTATGTTAGTGTAGAGAGAACTTGCGCTCTACTCTCTCTGCATACCACGTTGGGGACCAAGCGTGATGATAATTATGATGATGATGATGATAATTATTTGTTAGGTTACGATAGTAAGAAACCATTACAGTTTATTCAATTTAACAAGTCGACGTGGTCTCCACCCTATAACGCTTTAACTGCCCATTATAAGAATAAATCGCCGTAATATTTAAACCAGACTTAATTAAATAATTAAATCTAACAACCAAACTTTACATAATAATCGAACCCCCACCTATCCGGCAAATTAAATACGCAACCACTTACGCCACTACTTGACTACCTTTCTAAAATCTCGCAAAACTCGTTTCAAAATCACACAACGTAGTGCGTAGGCGCATCGTGACTGGCCAATCAGCGGTAAGCAACGTATGTGTGCGAGGAATGTACGTGTGTGAGGTGATATATGGTTGTGTCGATGTGTGCGTGGGTAATTTGTCTCGAGTTAAACCCAGTATTAGGTGAGCTATTGTGCATTTGATTTTGAACCTTATCTAGCTAAGAATAGGGATATTGAAGATGGCATTGTTATGTTGGCAAAGCGAATGTCATTCAACCAACCTAGGCGCGTCTTTCATATGTGTATTCCATTGTTTGAAATAATTTGTACGTGATCTATGGTTGGTGAGTCAGTTCTTTTTTTAAATTGTCACAGGAAGTTGTATAAATCTTTTTGTTGGTCATAATTTCATTGTTTTGGTGACATTTTTTTTAAAGTAAATGGGCACACGTCGTTAAATGCGATGGCTAGAGTAGCTTTAAACGTAAATTAATGTACATATATGTATGTACTTCGCTCAAATTATGGGTTACGTTGATGGTTTCAACATGACTCCGGTATAAACGCCGCAAATATAAAATTACTAATATTACGTAGGTACTAAAATGACGAGCTGGATACTAGTGCTAGATACTTGTAGCCTGCACTATTACCGGTTATTATTATTATATCGTCACGCCTTCCCCGCCTCCGAAGGGGTAGGTAGAGGTGTATAGGTAGCACCCATACACCCACTTACCGCCAGAGATATTTTTTAGGTGCCAACGTTTCAACGGTTACTTCTACGTTTACTTAACGGTTAATTTCTTCCCAAACGTATGCAGGTTTTCTCTCGATGTTTTCCTTCACCGTAAAGCTCGTGGTTTGACTTATCACTGTACTTAAGTTCAGAAAAACTCATTGGTACAGTCGGGATTCAAACTTGCGTGTCGAACCTCTATTCGCCGGAGATATATTTAGGTGCCGTGGATAAGGAGCCATCTGCCACGTTTAACCTAAAATATATCTCGTTGAGTAGGTACTACTTATACACCTTTGCCTACCCGTTCGGAAACCCTTACGGGACAGCTTGTTGGCAGCGATGAATTAAAGTAAACAATACTATCTTATAGCTATATTTACATTGTGTTATCGATCTCTAGTAACGATCTTTGATCCAATCCGCAATGAAGAGATTCTCGAAACAACTCGCGTGAACGAGGGCGTGATTGTAAAGATGAAGAAAGGCATGTTACGTTCGTTTGGACACATAGAAAGGATGAGTGAAGAAAGATTGACGAAACAGATATACAAAGCAAAAGTGTGTGCAAGAAGAGGCAGAGGAAGGCCACGTTCCAACTACCTGGATCAAATCGATCGGACGCTCAAGGACGGGAACGTGAAGAGTACCCACATGTAAGTCTAGAGAGAACTTTACTACCTCTGCCTAGCCCGTGAGCCAGTCGGCCAGATGATGTTTGTGTTAGGTAGGAATATAGGTACTATTTTATATGTCCGTTGTTCAGAAATACTCAACGATACAGACCAACGGGGTTTGAACCTGCAATCGTACCTTTGCAGGGTAACACGATACTATAGGTACTAGCTGTGCCGTGCAGTTTTAATTACATACATATTATCACGCCGAGTCCCTAACGGGGTAGGCAGAGAATATAGAGCGCCAGTTCTCTCTAGACTTACATACCTCTTTCGCTTCGTGCAGTTTTACATGCGTCAATTCCGATTCAATTTATATAGTTAGTAATTGGAACGTGGTCTTCCTCTGTCTCCACACACTTTCGCATTCTATATCTCTTTCGTCAATCTTTCTCCACTTATCCTTTCTATGTATATACATATACAGATAGTGCCATCCAAGAAGACGCGCCCCACCAATTTCTAGTCGAGAGGGGAGTATGATCCGACTATTAATTGTAGTGTGCGTGTGCACTTATAGGTAATCAGTGTGTACCGGCAATACTCAAACATTAGTGGAAGGTTGCACACTTACACTATAAACTATAAGGAGGAGTAGTGGGGCACGTCTTCGTGGATGGCATATTCAAAGGATGGGTTAAAATATTAGGTAAAATATTTAGTGATTGTATCTCGCGATCGACTATATAACGTTGGCATGTGATTTTTTCGGGAGGTAGGGTATTTATATATATCCACGTCTTCTCACAAGGGTCCCCGGGTAGGCAGAGGTAGTACCCATAACTACTCGCAACACCAGGGGTATCGCTCACGCAGTTATCTTTTACTAATACTAATATCCACCTGTCAAGATCTAGATAAAATCAAGTGTTGATTTAATGCCAAAAGAATTAAGAACTTTAAAAACCTATAGGTCGTCGAGGTATGAAAGTCTAGAGAGAACTGGCAAACTATTCTCTCTGCCTACCCCGTTATATATAGATATTCATTTGTAATTTTTTTATTGAATAAAGTATTAAAAACCTTTGTCGTCGACTCAATACATAATTGTCGTATAACTACGAGAGTTTTATAAAACCATGAGCAAATCTGTGGATATAGCATATCTCATCATACAAGGATTCCCGAAGTAGGCAAAGGTGTAAAAGCACCCTCTTCTCTCTCTTCTTCTCCTCCCTAATATATTTAGGTACAACGTTTCAGAATTCCGTTTGAAGCACGTCCATACATGTCGTTGAATTTCTTCTCAAACAGAAGGATTCGTCTCGTTATCTAAGCTAATGTGATCAATCACTATACTTAAGTTCAGAACTCATTGGTACAGTTGGGATTCGAACTCGACTACTCGAACCACTCGGCCCCAGCGTCAAGCCGAGATAACCTAAATATGACACAATCCAATTAGCCTGCGACCATCAGACACATGTATCCAAGACAAAGGCATAAAGCCATACAGCCTTTCAATTAATCCGAACGCAGCCTGACGCACCCACACAAGCAAGCGAGCTCCGCCTCACGACAAACCACCAATCGGAACGCTCCGTTGGCCCTCCCGTGCGCTCCGAGCCCTCCCATTGGCTGGCACGGTAACGATCTTCATTCTGGAGGGTATTTTTGGGTGTTTTATAGTGCCTCGCAGATGTTACTAGGTATTTTACAGTGGCGGTTTTTATGTTTTGTCGTCAGAATTATGATAATATCGTTATGAGAACTCGTTGTTTTTACATAATGGCGTATGGGGATGCGGCTTTTTTTATTTGCTCAAAGGGTTTGGGAATGGATATTATTCGAGACTTTAGCTTATATTTCAGCTACATTGGATCTGTGATGGGATAATCAGCGTTACAGTTGTATGTTATTGGTTAAATAAGTGCTAGTTTCGCCTGCGATGAGCACTGCTTTTTTATACCATGCCTTGCCACAAGGGTCCCCTAAGGGGTAGGCACATAGGTAGGCTCCTTTCTTAATAAACAGGATATCTGATGCTGTATTTTCCAAATAGGCTTATTATTTATTGAGATAAGCAAAATATTTCTTCCTTTTTGCTCCGTTTTTGTACAAACCAACGTAACTTGCCTTTCTTCATCTTTACAATCACGCCCTCATTCACGCCAGTTGATTTGCGAATCTCTTCATTGCGGATTCGATCTAATATCGTTACTCCGCACATTTTTCGAAGAGATCGCATCTCAACTGCATTTAAGCTATTTTCATACTTCCTCTGACATACCCAGGATTCGCTGCCATACAATAAGGTAGGCACCAATATCGCATTGTGGACAGCAACTCGAGCATTCTTGCTGAACAACGCAGATAGATCTTCGGAATAATGGTTATTGCAAAGGAGTCAAATAGTTGGTAGATACTGGTTAGTGATTAGAGCTCCTGACTGCGAAACTTGAGGTCGCGTGTTCGAATCCCACTGAGGGCAGATATTTGTGTGATGAACACGAGTATTTGTACCTTAGTCTTGGATGTCCTATGTATTTATGTATATATCATTCTATATAAGGAAATATATCGTTGTCTAGTTACCATAACACAAGCTTTGCTTAATTTGGGACTAGGTCATTTTGGGACTTTTTTATCACATCCAAGACCCGAAGTACCTACGGATGTTCATATGCATCACACAAATATCTTCCGACAGCGGGAATAGAGCCCAAGACCTCAATCTTTACAGATCTGTGATCAGTTCGCTTATCAGCTAGATAATGATAACTTTTTTTTTATTTTACTCATATATCACATTGTTAAAGGACTGGCCTAAAACACATCTGTTGCATTTAGCATTTGGAAAAAGAAAAGAAAAAAAAATCTAGTTAGGTAGGTACTGGCATAAAACACGTTTGGTGAATTTAACCGTTGCCAGTATGATGGCCAGTAATGTTTTAAAAAGGTTCCATTATTTAGGCGCCAAAATGAATACTTACATGTGTAATATTCCATCATATTCTGGTTGTATCTGTAAGCGGCGGAGAGGTCTACGCCTCCTCCGGCCCTCAGGCCGAAAAGGGCCGCGAATGTGGCCTTGCTTTGGCCCTCCAGCTTGCTTATTTTATTCACAACACTTCAAATAACCATCAAAAATTACTCGTCTTTCAACACTGTAAATTCATAACGACGCCATTTTGAAAACGTTTTCAATTAGAAAGCACCTCCGCACTGTAAAGAACTCGTTTAAATTAGGAACGTAATTTATTAGATACACAGTTTTGCCGAGTACTTACACATTATATTATTATTCTTAAGTTTTTGTACACTAAGTCTGTTAGTTATTTTTTTTAATAATTAAAATTTAGAATTTCAATGTTTCGTCTTCTTCTAATGTTTTACACCTGTTTTAAAATTTACCGATTCATTGTTTGGGGATTTTAAAACTTAATTAATTAAAATAATAAAAAGATTTAAAAAAAAAATAAAAAATGGGGAAAACATAGTTTTACAAAAAATTTACACTTTTAATTATTTATAGATATTTAAAATACCTTGTACATTTTGTTTAGGTGTATAACAACTGAATACTGAAAGAAACAAATTTATTTCATATTTTTTAAAGAAATTTAAGTATTTATTTAGAGCAAACGCATTTCACTTGATTTCGCGTGGAGCCGGTTGATCACTGAGTACAATAATTAAAAACTAAACTCTACAAAAGAACCTGTTAATTGCGGTTTAAAAAAAACACCAAGTACCAATCCCTTGCCCGGAAAATGGCATAAAACATTTTTATTTTCAACAGCCGCTTCATTTCAATGCACTAATGATTTTCACGATTAAAAAAATCGATTGGATACCGTGAAAGCAGCATAAAATCGCATCGACCATTGCTAGTTGTGATATCGATTCGTTTGGTGTAATTTTGCCGGTTTTTGGACGATTTTCCGGTGTTTGACCACTACTTTTCCGGTTCAATCGTCGCAGGTGGGTCCATAAGTCCCTTTCTCGTGAGAATACTTTTTAATGACGGCCGATTATGAAGAGGAAGTGGGAATTAACGCGTTTAGTTTTGTCTTTGCTCAAATGAAAGCCAAGCGTTTATGGATGTTATAGTATTAATCAAGCATAATTAACAGTGTTCTAATGATTGGTCTGAAATTAGGCGGAACTTACGATAAGATGCGAAGGCTTTTAAAAAAAAATTTTTTTATAACATTTATCAAGTTATATGATGCTAATGTAAACTTAAGCAATATTATTAACTTTTAAAGATTTTTATGGACAGTTACGGGACATGGCACCTAACTTTACCTACCAGTTTAAATTAATACCGCTCTTATTCATATGTTCACAGAATAAATTACATACATACATGCATATCATCACGCCAAGTCCCTAACGGGGTAGGCAGAGAATAAATTAATTAAGAAAAATAAGAAACAAACGTTAATTATCTCAGGCCCATCAAGACTTTCAAGGATAAAATGTAAAAGATCTATTTTAGTATTGGCTATAGGCACACAACTGATAATTATAGGATATTTTTATGTCTTAAACTGAGACCGACGGCCATTTTAACCGACTTAAAAAAAGGAGGAGTTTTCTCAATTCAACCGTATATATTTATAATTTGTTTTATATGTTCGTGGATAGCTTTACCTACTTTGAAATCTCAATTTCATCTCAGCACGTAATGTTTAAGATCTTGGAAAATCTAACCGTACACAAGTTAGCTGATCGCGTTAAAACTTATGAGAATCCACGTCACATCACTAAACACTATATGATTCGATCCATATTCAAAAAGTTCCGTTCGAAAACCGATACTTTGCACCAATTCGTTTGTTAATTACTAAAATTCAAATTAGGATACGTCTTAATCGAGCGCTGTCCGGTTGGGCACAGATGGCTTAGTCTATTTTGAGGTATATTTTACGGTTGATTCGTTCAGAATCGATCGATTGTAACAAGAGGATCAGTTTTCTGTTATATTAGACGCTGGCCGCCGTGGGATTGTGTCATTATTTTTAATTATGCAACGACTCTTACTCAATGCCCCTATAGATATTGCTCTGGAATTCTATTAAGTCACTAGGGTCATGTTTTTAAGAACATTATTAATTTGTTTTAATAATAATCTTAGATTAAACTTCTCAACAGAAAAATCGAAACACCATGCAAGTTTATAAAAAAATATCCCTAAATATACATTTGACATATATTCCTAAATACCCACATATTTCTGATACATTAACTTGCAAGGTTTTACGATTTATCTGATGAGAAGTGTATTTACAAACTTTCATTAATTTTATTAGCGTTTACTTTGTAAATAATGCATACTGGTAATTATTCACAATATTTTGAGTAGCTATGTATGTATGTGTGTATGAGAATACTCGAAGGAAAGAGCTCTTTCCGCCGGAGATATATTTAGGTGCCACCGTGAAAAATGCCGACCCGCCCTTTCTCACGACTAGACATGTGTACGTCTTTAAATATATTAATAAAAAGGTTTCCATCGTCGTTTTGTATAAAATAATTACATATATTTGAATAGTAGTAGCTGAGCTGCATTTTGTCAAATGGCAAAATTGAAACTGAACGGTATTTTCCTGAACTTCAATGAACTTGAGTTGATTTATCATATTTTTCCATCGTCGTTTGATATAAAATAATTACATATAATAGTGGTAGATAAGCTGCTTTTTGTCAAATGGCAAAATCGAAGATAAACGGTATTTTCTTGAACTTCAATGAACGAGTTGATATATCAGACCCCGAGCTTTAAGATGAAGATATGAAAGCATTCACGTATTCACGTCTAAGACCATTTTTTCTATTTTTTATACTGTCATTATTTTGAGCTCTAGATACGCCATCTGTCATGCACTAAAATGTATTTCTGAAAAATTGGCGTTATTATCCCTCTGCCTACATCGGAAGCGTGAGTATTTTTTTCACAATTTTTTTTTGATACTAAGCCTTTTAAAAAAACAATAATGTATATAGGTACTTTAGTTAAAGTTTACTCTACAGGTAGGTATAATGTTATATTATTCACACGGCTAGCCGGTTATATGATATCTGGGTTCTTATTTAGACGGGTACGTATTAGAATTACATGCCGTATTAATTTACATTGCGTAGGTACTTATATCTACTGATAAAATACCGCTGTATGTTTTTCGTAAGCTTATTCTGGTTTAGGCTTCGAATTATTGAATTATAGTCACACGCTTTTTTTGGTATTTTCTTTCTAGCAAATTTAATTTCGTTCTCCTCCTTTTAACCATATTTTTTAGTTACTATATTATTATTATTATTATTTAGTAGGTAGTAAGTAGTTACTAGAACCTATACATTAATTATTATTAATACATTATTAATATTATTGAATTTCGTTCTGAAATAATAACGCACCCATTTTTTATTTTATTATATTTCTAATGGCGACAAACATGAAATCATCGATTGATAACGTCACATCACTTGAACACAAGAGCACTTCGTTTACACAAAATCATTTCTTGTTAAAAAGTAAAGCGAATTATTTGGAACCAATATTTTTTAAATATAATTATAAAAAAAACACTGCACAATAGCAATTCGAATTTCAAATCGTTCTTAATTAAGGAGACTACTGCACAGTATTATAGTACCTAATTTGAATTTTAAATCGTTCAAAACTAAGCTGGCTGATTAAAAAAACCGGGAGCTGAGATCGAAATTCGAATTTTCGTCACTGGAACACGTCACATTCCCGCGCGTTTCGCTCGATGGACCGCGCGTCGCGCCGCCAAAATACTCTCTAGTCGGCACGTGGCGCGCGCTGGCGGGACGTTCCGATTCGCAACCCTCGGGATAGCGGGCGCCATCTTGCTTTTGTTATCATTGAGTTGGGATTTACAATCTGTTTGAGTGCAGAACACCTTTAATATGTCTTATAAAGCAGAACTCACTAGCCAACATTTCATATTTATTAACTTTTATTCAATAAATATTCACCTGCATAGGTAATTTCATATGCTGATTTCAATTTAAAAGGGAGCATTTATATTCTACATCCGAACGAAATTAATTTTGTCCGCGCGATAATATCTATAATTGACCGAATAGGTACATTGAATATTCTATTTGTTTTCCTTCACTGTGAATCTCGTGGTGTGGATTAATCTGATTAAAATTCGAACGTGTAATCTTTGAGTTACAGGTGCTTTAACGAACCACTCTAGGTTGTGATCACGAGAAAATTATGATACCATAAAAAAGAAAGAGATGCTACCAATATCTCTGATCTCCATACAAACACCTTTACGACTCATATTGAATTGTCTTCCCCGTTTTCTCTTCCCCTCTATCTTTCCTTCTAAGATATTCATAAAGAATCTGTCAAGTCTTATAAGCCTGTCATTCCTCTACTGCCATCAACTGTCTTCAGCAGCAGGTGCATTAACCTGGCTAATGCTATAACATAACGCAATGGGCCTTACAATGTCATACAAGTATATAAATCTATATATATATGCTTTTGACAGATGCCGCTGTCAGAGACTGCCTAAACGTTAAACCTATGTACAAAAACCATTTACTAGATACCTGCTTGTAATCCGATTGTTTATACCTAAAAAAAGGAAAGAATCACTAATCACTGTAGGTACTCAAATAATAATCAAATGCTACTTAAAATAGTATTTCCAAAAATATCACGAAAGAAATATAACTTCTTTCCTTTAATATAATATAATAAATATTATTTATTATTATATTTATTATATTATATTAAAGGAAAGAAGTTATATTTCTTTTGTGATATTTTTGGAAATACTATTTTAAGTAGCATTTGATTATTATTTGAGTACCTACAGTGATTAGTCACACCACGATATTTACGGCGAAAGAAAACTTCGAGACGAAACCTACATACTACATACGTTTGAGACGAAATTAAATATTAATGTATTTAATATGTAAATATACGGAACTTGAATAACTATTTCGTTTCATACATTTTCATCTGTCTATTCATACAAGCTTTGATCTTAGTACTTATTTGGAGAGTGGTCTTCCTTCACACGTTCGTCTGTTTTGTCAACCTTTCTTCTCACATCCTGTCATGACAAAAATGAGAGATGAAAATGTCTCACAACATGACGAAAAAAATATTTCAATGCAGTCATTGACTTTTGAAGCTGACTGTACTTTATTTGACGATGGTTGAATTTTATACTCGTCAGTACTTCAAAATAGCCGAAGTTCACACTTTTAGCGGTAACTGTGTAAGATTTATCCGTAAACCGTAGTTGTATAATATGTTGGGTAGTTGAGTTATGGCATTATGCGTGTCTCACAACGGTTCATTAGTTCAGGGGCTTCATTAATTATCCATACCTATTGCATTACGTAGTACAATAATGACCATACAGCCTAACTTAGCGACGGCCATTAATATTATTAAGTTGGTATCAAACAGAGAAAATATTTGTTCAAATAAAGAATGAAAAAATCACAAGACTTATTTTGTTTGAAAAAAGAATCAAACAATACATTTATTGACTTTTAAAACAATTACAAAAGTTAAAAATCGAACACTTCAAGCATTGCTCTTAAAACTACTGACAGGTTTCGAGCTAATGCTCCTATGTATATTAATTCAAAATCGACCTTAGAGCATGGTGTTAGAGTAGAAGTTATAGACGTTACACCTTCTGATGTGCGCTGTTTTGTCTCCGAAAGCAAATTTTCCAGCTTGCACAAATTTGTTCTGATTGGTGGGACGGCTGTCAAAATTTAACAAAGGCGTTTCTAATGGAGCGGAACCGGAGGGTATGGTTGTCTCTCTCTAGCGTCATTAGGGGTCACGCGTCAATTGTAAATCTTAAGGGGTTCTGTAGAATATGCAAATTATATTTTTAAGTACCAATGACATTGACCTATGATATAAATTAATATCTACGTACATATTGGTTTAATTATTTTATTTTTGTATCATGGTATTCTGTATCAGGATTCTGGTCGGAAGATCTCTTAGAACTCAGACTCTTTTTAACGTCTTCTCCAATATTGTAACGGGTATCATGTACTTATTTACACATTACAAATAGACAATAAAAATAATAGCTTTTAGTGTTCTTGTCAGTGAGAATCGAACCCGCGATCCTATTCGCACTTATGGCTGCGATACTGCCGTTCAATAAACCGTTTAATAAATTGTGGGTTAAAAGTGTGGGTTATATTATCATTGAACGTCTTTCCATCGAGTGAAGGTTTTAATAACGTCATTATTATTATTATTATTATTACTATTAATATATAGGGGTAGGCAGAGGTGTATAGGTAATACCCACACACCCACTTACCTCCAGGGATATATTTTAGGTTTATTATATTTTATATATATACATATCATCACGCCGAGTCCCAAACGGGGTAGGCAGAGAGTACAGAGCGCTAGTTCTCTCTAGACTTGCATACTTCTTTCGCTTCGTCCACATTCATCAGTCTCTTCATACATGCTCGTCGGTTTCGAGTACTCTTAACGTTCCCGCCCTTGAGCGTCCGATCGATTTGATCCAGGTAGTTGGAACGTGGCCTTCCTCTGCCTCTTCTTGCACACACTTTTGCTTTGTATATCTGTTTCGTCAATCTTTCTTCACTCATCCTTTCTATGTGTCTAAACCAATGTAACATGCCTTTCTTCATCTTTACAATCACGCCCTCATTCACGCCAGTTGATTTGCGATATTTTCTCAATTCGGGTTTTTTTTTATACAATAATAATTTTCCTTTTTTTTATTTTAATTTATTCCATATCTTGACCAGAATTAGTTACAGTACTGATGACAATATTTGTGTCACTTGTATAATTTGTCTAATTTGTGAATGTGAGAACATTGTAGGCTTTGTAGATTCTTAGATCTTGCTAACATTGTTATAATTATCTTGTTTTATGTATGCTTTGTATAGTAAGCAATGACCTATTGTCGGGCCTACGTTGTTCCCCCATACTTGGGTACTATTGCTGTAACGAAAAAAATATATTGTATATGCCTAATGATTTGAAAAGAGTAACCATGGAGTTTCTTGCCGGTTCTTCTCCATGGAAGCGACCAACCCGAACCGTGCTTCTTTTTCGACGTTTTATAAGTGCCCATCTGGGCCTATGTGAAATAAAAAGATTTTGATTTGATTTTGATTTGATTGATATATTTTATTATATATATATAATACATCGAGCGGACACTCAAAGACAGAAACGTCAGGAGTACTCGAAACCGGCGGACATGTATGAAGCGTCTGATAAATGTATACGAAGCGAAAGAGGTATGTATCAGGCAAGTAGAGGGAGCTGGCGCTCTATCTTCTCTGCCTACCCTGTCAGGGACTCGGCGTGAGGATATGTATGTATGTATAATACATAAACATAAATAAAGATTAACTAAATAATTAAATACATTCATTAATAAGCGCCTAAAATTATAAGTATTTCTTTTTTAAATATCAGCTACTACTAGTAGCGCCATCTAGTGGCACTTTGTATAAAACTCTTGCATTCTGATTCGAAGCGTATTAATTAACGTATTCGACCGTTTCAATAAAAAATTTTTTTTAAAGAATCCATAACAAAATTAAATTATTTGTTTACAAAATTTGAATGGATGATTGAAGATAGATTAAATATTGTATGGAAGAGGCAGAGGAAGACCACTATCCAACTGCCTAGACGAAATTAATTGGATGGATAGACCCGCGACCTCAAGTTTCGGAGTCAGGAGCTCTTACCGTAACACCAGACGGCTGTCAGAAGAAAAGAAAAATATAAAAAAGGTACTTATTTTTATTATTGTCCTAAAATTCTTTTCATATACTTATGTATATAGGTTAAAGAATTTAACTCGAGGGAAGTCACGTGGCAGAGTAAGTATAAAATAGTAGAAAGATGCACGTTCTCACAAGCAGCCCCCGGCAACCAGTCCCTAGTAGCCAGTCATCGCAATTAGTTCCACACCGGGAACCGAACTGGCGACCTTCGCCGACCGGAAGTTGCTTTAAACAGGCTCGGTGAGTTTTGGGAAGCTCGACGTTATTATTATTATGTCAAGTACAAGCTTGGCTTAATTTGGGACTTTTTTAACTTATGTAGGCTGATGAATTTAGTCGAAGCGAACTGGCGCTCTATACTCTCTGCCTACCCCGTTAGGGGCTCGTGATGATATGTATATATGTATGTTAGGCAATTCCACGTAAATTCCTCGAGTGACCGATTTGATCCAGGTAGTAGGAACGTGGTCTTCCTCTGCTTCTTCTTGCACACACTTTCGCTTTGTATATCTGTTTCGTCAATCTTTCTTCACTCATCCTTTCTGTCTAAGCCAACATGTCTGTATTTATCTTTCACAAATCATCATCATCATCATATCATCACGCCAAGTCCCTAACGGGGTAGGCAGAGAGTATAGAGCGCCAGTTCTCTCTAGACTTACATACCTCTTTCGCTTCGTCCACATTCATCAGTCATACATGCTCGTCGGTTTCGAGTACTCTTGACGTTCTCGTCTTTCTTTCGTTCTTTCACAAATCAAAATGATCAATGAATTATCCCATTGAGATACGGTAACAAATAAACCCACTCCAGTTCCCAGGGATGTGGCTGCGGTGGCGGTGTCGATTACATGCGCCTGCGCCGATCTCATGGGATTGTCTTTGGGGTTTGATAGACTACGTGAAGTGAGGTCAATGGTGTAGTGTTCTTAGTTATATTATGTGAATATATATATATATATATATATATTTATATAATAATATGCAAGTCTAGAGAGAACTGGCGCTCTATACCCTCTGCCTACCCCGTTAGGGACTTGGCGTGATGATATGTATATATATAATAATCCTCAAGCCTTCTCACAAGGGTCTCGGGCAGGGGTAGGCAGAGGTGTATAGGCAGTACACATGCACCCACTTTCCGCCATAGATATTTTAGGTGCCAACGTGACAGATGGCGAGCGAATGTCTTCTAAAACGTATCCATGTTTACCTTGTCTGCGTCTTGGTGCTTACCGTAAAGCTCGTTGTGTGACTAATCAGTGTACTAAATAAAGTTCAGAAAAACTCATTGGTACAGTCGGGATTCGAATTTGCAAGTATGACGCTCAATGAGTGGTCTCTATGTTATGATTGTACCCCTTTGGGACCCATTTGAGCGTGAGGAATACTTTTGCTTCTAAAAGTCACATCGCGCACGATGCTCACGCGCATCGAAAGGGAAACCGACCACGCAGTAACAAAAAATATGACGTGGGCCAAACGAACTGAGTGAAGGGATCGAGCTATTGCTTCTCCATAGCAATATCGTTTGGATTGATAGTTGGTGGCCGTTTAACGCTACTATGACATAGTTGTAGGGGTTACGTTGGCTTGGACATATAGAAAGGATCAGTGAAGAAAGATTGACGAAACAGATATACAAAGCAAATGTGTGTGCAAGAAGAAGCAGAGGAAGACCACGTTCCAACTACCTGGATCAAACCGATCGGACGCTCAAGGACGGGAACGTCAAGAGTACTCGAAACCGACGAGCATGTATGGAGAGACTGATGAATGTGGACGAAGCGAAAGAGGTATGTAAGTCTAGAGAGACCTGGCGCTCTATACTCTCTGCCTACCCCGTTAGGGACGTGATGATATGTATGTATGTATGTAGCTGTAGGGGTCTAGGTCAAGTTCGAACCCCGGCAGTCACAACACAAGCTCAATGGTGAAGAACGCGACTGATGGCAAGTCCATCACTGTTTCTCTAGCACGACTATACTATATTATATTCGACGGCCGTCTGGTCTAGTGGTTAGAGCTCCTGACTGCCAAACTTATGGTCGCGGGTTCGATGACCGCTGAGGACAGATATTTGTATGATGAACACGAGTATTTGTACCTTAGTCTTGGATGTCCTATGTATTTATGTATATATCTATCTATATAAGTAAATATATCGTTGTCTAGTTACCATAACACAAGCTTTGCTTAATTTGGCGCTAGGTGATTGGTGTGGAATTTTCCCAAGGTTTCTATTTCGATTTACATACGTCTTTGAATGTATTCTCAACATTTGCAGGTTCCATCGGGAGGTTTTCTTTACCGTGAATCTAGTAGCGAGTAATCACTGTACTATATTAAAATGTGAAACACATTCCAATAACATAAATATATCAATTACGACAGTCGGTTGGACGTCATTCATTGAAAGTTGGAGTACACGTCTCAGACGGTGAATGGAGGCTTTTTGTGAGGGTACACTTGTCCAAATCGCTGTGAAATTGGTTGCCGCCGCTGAGGATGAAGCGCTATACAGACTGGGTGTGGCGCCACTACCAGCGGTTAACAAAAACAAGGTAAGAGCGAGTCGGTCGAAAGTCGAGGTGTCCGTTGATTTTGTCATTCTATTTTTATGTATCTTCACGCCTACCCAAAAGGGGCCCCGAAGGCGTAGGCAGAGGTGTATAGGTAATACCCGCACACCCACTTTCCGCCAGAGATATATTAGATGCCAACGTGACAGATGGCGGGACCATCGCCGTTACACTAGCATGTCTATGCATACACCTTTGAATTGCTTCTCAGACGTATGCAGGTTTCCTCTCGATGTTTTCCTTCACCGTAAAGCTCGTGGTGTGACTAATCACTGTACTTAAGTTCAGAAAAACCTATTGGTACAGTCGGGATTCGAAATTGCGACCTTTGTGTCGCAGGCAGCTCGAACCACTCGGCCACCACGGCTTTTTCATGTCTAGTAAATATTGTATGTATTATGTCTCATGTACATACATACACGCAGGGTAGGCAGAGAGAGAAGAGCGTCATTCAGAAACAGTGGGTTACTACTTCTACATTTAACTTACTTAGAGTTTCACAAAACAAATAGCGTGAAAGAGGGTTTGATTATAAAAATGAAGAAAGGCGTGTTACGTTGGTATGGACATTTAGATAGGATGAGAAAAGAAAGATTGACGAACCAGATGTACAAAGCGAAAGTTTGTGCAAGAAGAGGCAGAGGAAGATCACGTTCCAACTATCTAGATCAAATTCATCAGACACTCAAGAGTACTCGAAACCGGCGAGCATGTATGAAGAGACTGATGTGGACGAAGCGAAAGAGGTAAGTCTAGAGAGAACTTGCGCTCTACTCTATCTGCCTACCCCTGTTATAAAATCAGCGCGATGATGTGTATGTATGGTACATACAAATTATCTTTTATATACCTACCTGTTAAAGCGTGTTTTATCAGTGTAGCTAAGTCTCATATTATAGTTTTTTTATTATCTTAAGTTTTTCTCCGTTGATAATATTTTTATATAGTAAAATTATTAATTATTTATGTAGTCCGCTCACTCGGCCGCTGTCACAGGCACCACACCCTTAGTCTATTTATACAATGTAGTCTTATAATTATGTGTAAGCATGAGTCACTACACCAGTGTGCCTAAAAAACTCCTAAAATCTTTCACACTTTTTCCTTTGATACTGATCCGACAGTTCAATATTTTTGTTTTTTTTTATTATTTTACACACCAATAAGGTGTCAAACGAATTACCCTGATGGTAAGGAGATACCATTTTTCAAAGCTTGTGATGTAATATTTTAGGATTATTTTACATCAAAGCTGAACATAGATTGTAATTGACATTTTAAATGCAAAAGTTTGTGAGGTAAATTTGTGCCTCTCACGCATAAACTGCTGAGCGGAATCCCATTAGTTTTCTCACAAAGATAGGTTATAAGCTAATCGTACGATTATGTTCTTTTTTCGGAGAAAATCTACGAATAAAATAAAAAAAATATGACTCGATCAGATTTTTTTTTAAATTCATTACTCTTGTCGTAATAGTTATGTCAAATTGTTAATTATGGAAGAATATAATATATTTTAAGAGAGAAATATACAAATAGATAACACCTAAAGAAACTGAATAAGCTATCACGAAGTTAAGTAAAAAACTAACAAATGAACAATCAAAGAAAGTCTCGGAAGCAAATTAAATTTATTCAATTTAATAATTAATTTTAAACAAGATTGATGTACCTATACGTTTATAAAGCTATGTTTTTTCAAGTAAAAAAACCCAGACTAAAAGAAATCTAGATTAAACATAATTTATATTAGTTACGCGAACTGCATTTCGAAAGCAATTCTTCAACATAGAGTTATGTAAATGTAGACAGTTACGGTAAAATGCAAATCAATAGATTTTTTGTCTTTTTAAGTCGAAAAATAAAACTTGAAAAGATGCTTTCTTTCGCTTTGTATGGAAATGTTATGTAATGTTTGAGATATTGTGTTTTTTACGACAAACAGTTGTGGCGAGATATGTATACAAATTATTTTTGCTTTTGCTGAAATTTGCTGAAAAAGAAATTAAGTGGATACAATTAGCATTGGAGACATTAAAATTGATAAAAGAATTTTGACGAAAATCTGCATTGTGTCTTGTCAACATTTCGCTGCATTAAAAATATGTTAATTGAATCTTATTGTGAATGTTTTAAAGCAAAATTTGTCTAAGCTATTTTTATACCACTCGGGTAAATAAGCACGCCTGATGGTAAGCGGTTACCGCCGCCCATGGACGTTGTCGAACCTACAGGAATGTTACAGTATATAGGTATCTATTTTTTCCTAGGGTCGTCAACATTTGGCTGTAATAGAATTGAGTGAATTTTATTTAATGTGCATTAAAGCACATTTTACTTAGTACTCCAAAATTAAAAAAATACTTTGCCTAGTGTTTAAAATTGGTTGTATTGAAACTTAGTAAATTGTATCTTATTAAAAGGGTTTCAAAGCACATTTTTATACAGTAATAGAAATGAAAGGTACTCACCATCTCCACTCTGGTTACTGCTGTGCGCGTGGTACTGCTCGTCTGAAAAGTCGTACTCTACATTAGGTCAGACACATCTGCTCTCAGAACTCATTTTGCTTTTTTAATAAATACGTTATGTTCCCTCGTAAAGGTCTTATTGTCCCAAGAACTTTAACAAATTTAAATTCAGGCTTTTAGACCTTTTAATATAAGTTAAAAGGTCAGAAAGTAGTGTGACTAATCGTTGTACTTAAGTTATGAAAGACGCATTGGTACAGTCGGGATACGAACTTGCAATTTTTGCGTTGCAGGCGACTACTCTTCCCCTCGGCCACCACGGCTTCTATTTCCTCACACAATTTAACCAAGTTTGAAGAATATATATATATAAAGTATTAATACCCATACATTTTAAATTAAGGACGTTATATTTTGATGACGTAAATATTTTTTGCATTGAATTGCAAACTTCTTGCTAAAATTTTTAAAAGTTCTAAAAACGGTATATGAATTATACCGTTTTTAGAACTTAAAAAAAAAAAAAAAATTGCATTCTCACCTCCATTCCGATGGTCTCCCATTAGATCCTGACTCTGCAGAGTAGGTGCATGAATCAGGACCTTCTGCTGCGGACTGTGAGGGTCCAAACCTTCTACCTCCAACAGGGGAGCATGGGGCTCATACCCATGAACTACTAGAGGAGGGGCGTGAAGATCCATGGTATTCAAAATTAGCACATCACTGTCCACAATTCGTTATAAATTTGAAATTAGAATGTCAAAACGGTCAAACGCTGTTCTAATATCAAAATGCGACTTCTTAATTTAAATGTTTGTAGCTTTCTTTTTTCAAATCACAGCTGTTGAGTTGGTTTAAAATTAAGTTCTTTTTAACACCTCACTTTCTGTTCTAAATCCGATTGTATTTTTTTTTAAATCACATTTTGTTGTGGCACTATTTTTTATTTTATCGTTGCGTTTTCAGTTCGTTGTCACTTCTGTTCTTTTGTAACTCCTTGCACTTAACTTGGCACTGTCGTGAACTAAATATTAATGTAGGGAGAATATTTGAGTATTTTATGTAGTTGAACAAGGATTTTGTCTGTTTGGTTATCACTATATGATCACTATATTATATCAATAATAGTTATTTTTGTCTGTTCATCGTAGTTTTTTGCGGATCTTTTGTCGATGAAGCATTTTGGTATCTGGAACAAAAAAAAGCACATGATTATCAATAGTATTCATTGAAATGATAGTAGAAGGTTTACAATGCTGTCTCTGGACGTCCATAAGTCGAGCGGGCCAGACGGTATTCCGGCAGTGGTGCTTAAGCAGTGTGCTCCTGAACTGTGTCCTGTTTTGACGCGCCTATTCGCGCTTTCCTACTCCACCCAAAAAGTCCCAACTTCGTGGAAGACCGCCCACGTGCACCCAGTGCCCAAAAAGGGCGATAGATCAGACCCATCGAATTACAGGCCGATCGCCATCACCTCCCTCCTCTCCAAAATTATGGAGCGAGTGATTAACACGCAACTCCTGCGATATCTAGAGGGTCACGGTTTGTTGAGTGACCAACAGTATGGCTTCCGCCACAGTCGCTCAACGGGTGACCTTCTAGTATATCTCACGCACCGTTGGTCACTCGCCATTGAGAGTCAAGGTGAGGCATTAGCTGTTAGCTTGGATGTGGCGAAAGCGTTCGATCGGGTCTGGCATCGCGGTCTTCTATCGAAGCTTCCATCCTACGGACTGCCAGAGGGATTATGCAAATGGGTCGCCAGCTTTCTGTCCAGCAGATGCATAAGAGCCGTCGTTGACGGTAGCTGCTCCGAAAGCATGGAAATTAATGCTGGCGTCCCGCAAGGCTCTGTGTTGTCCCCGACTCTGTTTCTTCTGCATATTAATGACATGCTTTCTATTGAAGGCATTCATTGCTATGCAGACGACAGCACTGGGGACACTTACTACACGGGCCGTGCTAATCTCCCTCGTTCCACTGTGGAGGAAAGTCGCGAACAACTTGTGTCTGAAATCGAGAGTACACTTCGCAGTGTCTCCGATTGGGGTCGACTAAACCTAGTTCACTTCAACCCCACTAAGACACAAGTTTGCGCGTTCACCGCAAAAAAAACTCCATTCGCTGTGGCTCCACAATTCCAGAACACTCCCCTGAACATCTCGGAGAGCATTAGGATCCTTGGGGTCGATATTTCTAGCGACGTTCAGTTCCGTGGTCATTTAGAGGACAAGGCTAAGCTGGCGTCGAGGAAGCTCGGTGTGCTCAACAGAGCTAAGCAGTACTTCACACCGCAACAAAGGCTGCAACTTTATAAGTCGCAAGTTCGGCCACATATGGAGTACTGCTGCCACCTGTGGGCTGGAGCCCCTGGATACCAGCTTGGGCCTTTTGACGCGGTTCAGAAACGCGCCGCTAGAATTGTCGACGATCCCATGCTCACAAGCGGCTTGGAATCACTAAGTCTGAGGAGAGACTTTGCCTCCCTGTGTGTGTTCTACCGCTTGTATAACGGGGAGTGTTCTGCAGAATTGTTCGATATGATGCCCACTTCCACCTTCTACCACCGCACCTCTCGCCATCGACGGGGAATTCATCCCCATACCTTGGAACCACAAAGGTCTCGCACTGTGCGCTTCCAAAGAAGTTTTCTTCCGCGAACGCTCAGGCTGTGGAATGAGCTCCCCGTTGAGGTTTTCCCTGGAGAGTACAGCATGGAGTTCTTCAAGAAGGGTGTGAAAAGATTCCTGCAGGGTCGGCAACGCGCGAGTGATGCCCCTGGTGTTGCAAGCGTCCATAGGCGGCGGTAACCGCTTACCATCAGGCGGACCGCATGCTTGTTTGCCACCCAAGTGGTATAAAAAAAAAAAAAAAAAAAAAAAAAAAAAAACAATGCAAAGAAACTTACAAAAATAGGTACCTACTTTAAAGCTGAAACTGAATAGTTAAAAAATATAATATGGTGTCGTGATAAATTTAAGGTTCAATTCAAAGTTGTAAATTCAAATCCTGGAGTCTGATTAATCACCTTCTTTACTATGAATTTTATCACGAGATAAAATAAAGTAGATAAAAAATTCAAAGGCGTATGTATAGTCATGCTTGAATAACGGCGATGGACTCGCAATCTGTCACGTTGGCACCTAAATTATATTTCATGTGGAAATACTACCTACACACCTCTGCCTACCCCTTCGGGCACCCTTGCGGAGAGCGTGAAGAGATATCAATTCTTTAAATGTGTAAAGTGTTTTTATTAGTTTAGGCTTATAGCTTTCAACAATATTGTTGTATTTTATTGAATAAATATAACATATTTTATAGAATGACCGCGTTTCCGTCTAACTCCACAAAGGCTCTGCGCGTACGCAAATATAAATCAAGGCTTCCGTTTTGCAAATAAAATGTGTGTAGATAATATATTATCTAAGCAGAGCGCGGTGTAGCGGGTTCGTGCCCCGGCCGACCATTGTTTCCCCTGCACTGTCTCTGATGTACGAACTCTAAATGTGGCTAAAATATATCAGCTTGCAAACTTAACCATTGAGTTAAAGAGACTGCACCGATCTCTGGTTTTGTTTGGAATTAATAACATATATTGGTCAATGCAACTCATAATCAGATAAGGTTAATATAAGGTTTCCAGTAATGAGCTCCTTGGGGAGGGGGGAGGATTGTTACATTGTATTGGAAGCAGAGGGATTAAACCTTATGCTGCCAACACACTATAACTCTCCGAACACAGAGTGGCAACGCGCAAGTGATATCGGTATCTTGAGCGTAAATAGGCTACGGTAACCGTTTCCCATCAGGTGGGCCGTATGCTTGTTTGCCACTCTTGTAGTATTAAAAAAAAAAACTATCACTGTGTCAACAAGTCATTCATCAATTCAGCCGTTCCGATGGGTTTGAGTTATGAACATTCTCACATAACTTCGCTTTTATAATATTAAAAGGTTGACACACTCAGCCCCACACGGGACTGGCAGTGGTAGCAGAGCGCCAGTTCTCTTTATACTTCCATATCTCTCGCTTCATCTCGTTATTCAGTTCATTTATACTAGCGTCCCATCCTTATGAAGGGCCTAAATAAAGTGCCTGTATAAACTTATGTGTATATTTATAAGTTGTTCTAGGTTGCTCAAGGACGGGAACATCGGGAGTACTCGAAACCGACGAGCATGTAAGAAGAGACTGATGATGGACGAAGCGAAAGAGGCATGTAAGTCTAGAGAGAACTGGCGCTCTATACTCTCTGTCAATTCTGTCAGGGACTCGGCGTGATGATATATGTTGTTCTGGGTTGATGATATACGAAAGGTGATCATAGGAAATTTTATGCTTATTTTCAATACAATTATTGTTATATTAGAATGTTTAGAGAATAACTAATTAACGATTACACGATTCTTTTTTAAATAAACTTTTAAAATTATATTTATAGTAACAATAATAATAACAAAAACTTTTAAAAGTAGTTATAAAACTAACCTAACGTAAAGACAAAATATTTGACGCAAGTTGTTAAAAAACACAATTGAGACATCAAGATGCCGCGTCCAACTGCCACATCCAATTCCATTGTGGCTCCATGTTTTCAGTGCTAGTCCCGGCAGCATTTCTCAATGCAACCGCTCCCACAGGACGCCTTTTGTTACGTTATCTGCATTTTGTTTTAATATTATCTGTATTATTCAGTGCTAGGAAATAAAGCATTGGTGAAAATCCTTTCAATGTGAAGAAAATAAATACCTGGGGCAATTCCACACAAATTGACCTAGTCCCAAATTAAGCAAAGCTTGTGTTGCTTTTGGTAACTAGACAACGATATATTTACTTGTATAGATAGATATATACATAAATATATAGGACATCCAAGACTAAGGTACAAATACTCGTGTTCATCACACAAATATCTGCCCTCAGCGGGATTCAAACCTGCGACCTAAAATTTCGCAGTCAGGAGCTCTAACCACTAGACCAGACGGTCGTCAATAAATGTATGTCCTTTCTATGACGTAAAAAAATATATATTCCCTAGCTTTCTAAAGTTTCCTGAAGGGCTAACCAGAAGTGAGCAGTAACACTTTTCGCCGGAGATATATTTAAGTTCCAACGTGACAGATGGCGAGTCCATCGCCGTTTATCAAGCGCGACTATACATCATCATCACAAATTTAAGAGCTGGGCTCTTGTGGGCGTCTCTGATGCAGTCCCCTCCATTCGCTTCTGTCCAGCGCAACCTCTATAAGTCAACGCTATAAGTCATGAGAGAAATTTTTTCTTTAATCTGACCCATGTATGTTAATCTTGGTCTTCCTCTTCCTCTCTTCCCCTCTATACATACGTCTTTGAATTTCTGTGTTTGTTTTTGTCGATGTTTTCCTTAACTTCGTCAACGGTCGGGGTTCGAACCACCAGTTTCTTTCAGGCGACTACGCAAACCACTTGGCCAATACACCTATTAGTAACACGTCTAAACTCGACTCAGTATGACTCAATACCTCATCTACATGACTAAGCGTGATTTCCCACAGACATCCGGCGTTTAAGGGAATCGTCAATCCTTTAGGTACCTGACCCTCTGTACCTCTACAGACAAAGATGTTTTGATCAAAAGGGATTCACTAAATCACTGGTTTTTCATAATATTAGCATTAAATATGTTACTTGAAAGAATATTTCAAATGTACTATAAAAATATTTCACACCGATAACCGTACACAATGCGATATTGGTGCCTACCTTATTGTATGGCAGCGAATCCTGGGTATGTCAGAGGAAGCATGAAAATAGCATAAATGCAGTTGATGCGATCTCTTCGAAAAATTTGCGGAGTAAAGATCTCGAATCGAATACGCAATGAACGCGGATGTGATTGTAAATATGGTTCTTCAAGGCATGTTACGTTGGTTTGGACATATAGAAAGGATGAGTGAAGAAAGATTGTAGAAACAAATATATAATTCGAAGGAGAAAGAACTGTACCAATGAGTTTCAGTTGAGTCACACCACAAGCTTTACGGTGAAGGAACACATCGAGAAGAAACCTGCATACGTCTGAGAAGCCATTTAAAGGCGTATGTATAGTCGTGCTTGCGTAACGACTCATATAATAATAATATGTCTACATGCATACATATAATCACGCCTCTTTCCCGTAGGGGTAGGCAGAGACCACTTCTTTCCACTTGCTACGATCCTTGCATACTTCTTTCGCTTCGTCCACTGTCATTTTTCATTTTCCACAGTTCATCGCCGTTACTCAAGCACGACTATACATACGCCTTTAAATTGCTTCTCAGACGTATGCGGGCTTCCTCTCGATGTCTACATGCCTTCTCATAAGAGTCGCCGAAAGGGTAGGCAGATGTGTGCAGGTAGTACACATCCATTATCGGCTAGAGGTATATTTTATGTGCCAACGGGGCGATGGACTCGTCATCTGTCCCGTTGGCACATCACTCGGCGACGAGATAAAGAGACGAGATAAATAAGACATATTATTATATATGAACAAATATGTACATATCTTACATGTATATATATTTAATGTACAACCACAACTATACAAAAAGGCAGCTCGCCGCCAAGCCAAGGCTGTGGGAAAATTTGGACAATGCAATACGAATGTCTGTTATACGCGAGGGGGCAAGGTGGCGATGAGTCTGAAGATATGCACTCTGCGATTATTGGTGCGTTCAAATTGACGGTCGCTAATAATATATATATATATATATATATAATATAATATATCCTCACGCCTTCCCATAAGGGTCCCCGAAGGGGTAGGCAGAGGTGTATAGGTAATACCCACACACCCACTTTCCGCCAGAGGTATATTAGGTGCCAACGTGACAGATGGCGAGTCCATCGCCGCTAATAAACACACTGTATACAATCATATTTTAATATTGCTTACACTTTACAGGGTCCGGTAACCACTAACTATCCGATAGCAATGCTGATTCCCTGAGCTAGATAAGTCCTTCTGATATAAGATTATGTTTGTAACAATGTTATACTCACGGCTTACCGCAAGGGTCCCCGAAGGGGTAGGTAGACGTGTATACGTGATACCCATACACCCACTTTACACCAGAGGTATATTAGGTACCAACGTGACAGATGGCGAGTCCATCGCCGTTACTCCAGCACGACTATACATACGCCTTTGAATTGCTTCTCAGACGTATGCAGGCTTCCTCTCGATGTTTTCCTTCACCGTAAAACTCGTGGTGTGATTAATCACCGTACTTAAGTTCAGAAAAACTCATTGGTACAGTCGGGATTCGAACTAGCGATCTTTGTGTCGCAGGCAACTGCTCGAACAACTCGGCCACCACAGCTGTTTCCTTCCTTTCCTTTAATGTTTGTTCCGTAATCACGTAGGAACGGCTTAACAAAATTGTATGAAATTTGGCATTGAGATAGATTTTTATCTGAACACATAGCATATTCCAAAGCTACCAATGAAGTCTATTTTTACGCGAGTGAAACCGCAAGGCATACCTAAGTATAAAAATAAAGACTGACGTTCTAATGGTCAGAGATCCCGGCTGCGAGACTAGAGGTCATGGGTTCGATTTCCGCTATATTAATATAAATTTCTCTGAAGAAATGTGAGTATGTGGGTACTACCTATATGGGTGGGTATACCTCTGCCTACCCTACCTACTGAGTTTGGGTAATCAATTTCACTTTAATTTCCCATCGGAGCTACAAGCATGATCCTTTCTTAAAACTCCCAAGCAACGAGGCGCTAACATCATAAAACCACGATAAAAAGATAACCGCACAGGCGTGGGAACATAGCCGGATCATTTGCGGTGTGACGGACAAACTGACACCTTCTCCTAACATTATTATAATTAGACATGTTTCCAAACAAAATAAGATCGTCCCCAAATTGCTACGTACAGTAGCCGTGTCATTATCACACTGAAGTAACAAGGGTTCGATTCCCGGTACCGTTGAGACCTTTTCAACTTAAGTAACTACAGTGTTTTCTACAGAAAGATTAAGATTATATTATGATTAAAAAAATATTAAGATTTATAATTGGACTAGCTGTGCCCGCGACTTCGTCCGCGTGGAAACGAAAAAAAAATTCCGGTTTCTAAAATAAAAGTAGCCTAAGTTACTCATTGTTATGTCAGCTATCCGCCAGTGAAAGTCCCGTCAAAATCGGAACAAACAGACAGACAGACACACAAAAGAAAAGATAATATTTTGGTGTATGTGCCGAGTATACATCCATATGCATTAAGTAAAAAGCGGGTATTTTAATATTACAAACAGACACTCCAATTTTATTTATTTGTAACATTTGATTGTCTGTCATTTGATAAATTCAAAATCCCAAAACAAAAAGTGTTTCAATGAAAAACAAAGAAAATCTTACGAAAAATATTCAAGCGATGGACTGGCGATCTGTTATTTTGGCACCCAAAAAATATCTCTGGCGGAAAGTGTGTGTGTGGGTACTAACTACACACCACTGCCTACCCCTTCGGAGACCCTTGTGGGAAGGGAAAAACATTATATAAGCCTATGTCCTACCCCGTTAGGGACTCGGAGTGACGATATGATGAAGTCATTTATATTTAGGGAGGCACACGAGTAACGTCAGAGGTCTGACGTCATCGCTTCATCATCGTCAACAAGTAACAATACTTACAAAATGGCGGCGAATATATAATTACTCACGTGATGAAAAAACGGCGACATTGAACCGAACGAATAATTGTTCCGCGGGCAGCCGAAATGTTAGACAAAGGTATCTGTAATTATGGATGGGGTAGCCATGCATTCCAGAAGCGGTGCGGGACACACATAAACTTACTTATAATTATAAAATAAATATATCTTCCCACCTTCCTACAACGATATACATAGCAAAAGTGTGTGCAAGAAGAGGCAGAGGAAGGCCACGTTCCAACTACCTGCATCAAATCGATCGGACTCTCAAGGACGGGAACGTTAAGAGTACTCGAAACCGACGAGCATGTATGAAGAGACTAATGAATGTGGACGAAGCGAAAGAGGTATGTAAGTCTAGAGAGTACTGGCGCTCTGTATTCTCTGCCTACCCCGTTAGGGACTCGGGGTAGGCAGAGGAGTGTAGATAGTACCCACACCCGCTTTCCATCAGAGATATATTTAAGCGCCAATGTTGGCGGGTCCATCGTCGTTCCCCAAGCATGACTTTACTTACGTCTTTGAATTTCTTCTCAAACGTATGCAGGTTTCCTCTCGATGTTTTCTTTCAACATGAACCTCGTGGTGTCACTGATCACTGTACTTAAGTTCAGAAAAACTAATTAATACAGTCGGGATTCGAATAGTCGCAGGCAACTTCACGAATCACTCGGCCACTAGACTACTAACCTATTCCTAACCTAACGGGGTAAGTAGATGTGTGATTATATATATCTACACGGCTTATTATAAGGATCTCCGAAGGAGTAGGCAGTGGTACTCACACACCTACTTATCGTCGGTACTTTACGGTGAACGACGTGCTTTACGGTGAAGGAAAACACCTTGAGATAGCCCGCATACGATTGAGGAGACTTTCAGACACCTATATTCATGCTTGAGAACGTTCTGTCACGCCGTTAGCTAAATATATATCTTTAATATAGCCTTACACTTCGGGGACCCTAACGGGAAGACGGAAATGCATATTAATCGTAAAAAAAATATGAAGGATGGTGGTCTACCCACCATCCTTCATATTTTTTTTATTTCATTTCATCATTTTCGTTAAACAGGTTTATCGGGTCACGTTTCTTACCCATTTAAATACATACATATACGTAGCATCACGCCGACCCCCTAGGCAGAGAGTATAGAGCGCCAGTTCTCTCTAGACTTACATACCTCTTTCGCTTCGTCCACATTCATCAGTCTCTTCATACATGCTCGTCGGTTTCGAGTACTCTTGACGTTCCCGTCCCTGAGCGTCCGTTTAAAACCGTAAATCTTCATGAGAATTTTAAATTCGTAAAATACGCTTGTTAAATAACAAATAAAAATTATTCGACATTTCTAATCGATGGTCACCCTACTCCAGTATAGGTATAAAGATAACCTGCGAGCTAGTTTGTGTACGAAGTCGCGTCAAGGACACGGCTAGTACTATTTATCATCAAATCAAATATTCAGTTTCCTTTCATTTCCAAAATAAATGTTAAATTCAGAACGTACAGTGATTTGTCACACAACGAGCTTTACGGTGAAGGAAAACTTTAAAAGGAACCTCCACACGATTTAGAAGAAATTCAAACACGTATGTATGTACGTGCTAGACAAATAGCGATGGACTCGCCATCTGTCACGTTGGTACATACAATATAATTATCTCCTATATGTAAATAAATATAAAATAATTCGCAAAACCACTCGCGTGAACGAGGGTGTGATTGTAAAGACGAAAAAAGGCATGTGGCGTTGGTTTGGTCATATAGAAAGGATGATAGAATGAGACGAAACAGATATACAAAGCAAAAGTGTGTGCAAGAAGAGGCAGAGGAAGACCACGTTCCAACTACCTGGATCAAATCGATTGGACGCTCAAGGACGGGAACGTCAAGAGTAATCGAAACCGACGAGCATGTATGGAGAGACTAATGGATGTGGTCGAAGCCAAAGAGGTATGTAGGTTTAGAGAGAAATGGCGCTTACTCTCTGCCTACCCAATTAGAGATGGCGTTTTGATATGTATGTATAATAAATTTGGTTCTAATCAATCGCAGTGGTTGGCCTAGTCAATAAAATAGGATTGCAGGTTAAAGTACCGGCGATTCGTTTATCACACGGCATTTACGGTAAAGAAAAAACGTACATACTTTTGATAAGACATTCAAGGATGCAGGTTTGAAAAACATCAACTGACTCGCCAACTGCCATCGAAATATGACAAGTGGGTATTTTACAATGGTGTAGTAAAGGAAGAATAAATAATAATAAATACCTAGGAACAATCCCATACAAATAAATAACAATAAATACCTAGGAACAATCCCATACAAATAAATAACAATAAATACCTAGGAACAATCCCATACAAATAAATAATAATAAATACCTAGGAACAATCCCATACAAATTGACCCAGCCCCAAATTAGGTAAAGCTTGTATTATGGTAGCTAGACAACATACATACATATTAGATATACAAACATACACATATACATATCATCACGCCAAGTCCCCAACGGGGTAGGCAGAGAGTATAGAGCGCCAGTTCTCTCTAGACTTACATACCTCTTTCGCTTCCATATAATTACCTATACTAATAATAATATCCTCACGTCTTCCCACAAGGGTCCCCGAAGGGGTAGACAAAGGTGTATAGGTAATATCCATACACCCACTTTCCGCCAGAGATAAATAATTACTGATATACATAAATACATAGGACAAGTAAAACTGTAGAAAAACTCGTGTTCATCACACAAATATCTGCCCTCAGCGAGAATGGAACGCGCGACCTCAAGTTTCGCAGTCAGGAGATCAGCTCTAACCACTAGATCAGACGGCCATCTAAAATAACCGAATGGTACAAAAAAACCTTATGAAAGCAAACCCTAGTTGAGTTTCTCTACATTTTTCATCATTTACTCTGCTTAAGACACTTTATCTCGCCACGACTGAAATTCAGTCATTATCAGGTAATGCATATTCCACAATAACCCTCCAATTATCAGCGGACCGTGACACCGATGAAAAGTAAAGTTATTTTGTAAACAATGGCAATTTAACGGTAGATTTGACCCTTGCGTGCGCGCAACTACGATAAAATACTGCCGTAATTTTGGCCATTTTTACCCCCTGTTGTGTTACTAAGGGTCCCAGATCCTACTTATATTATAAAATAATATATCTTCATCACTTCCTGCAAAAGTCCCCAAAGGGGTAGGCAGAGGGGTGAAGGCAGATCCCACCCACTTTCCACCGGAGATAATATATTTTAGGTGCAACGTGTCAGATGGCTAGTTCAACGCCGTTACTGAAGCAGGACATACATACATCTTTTGAATTTTTTCTCAAACGTATGTAAGTTTCCTCACGATGTTTTTGTGTGTGAAGTGGTGTGCTCGTCTCTACGATAAAAAAAACTCATTGGTACAATCGGAATTCGAACTTGTAATATGTATATACGTTGCCGGCTACTCGAACTACTCGGCCACCACGGCGCATACATATATATCCTCACGCCTTCCCACAAGGGTCCCCGTAGGGGTAGGCAGAGGTGTATAGGTTGTACCCACGCACCCACTTTCCGCCAGAGATATATTTTAGGTGCCAACGGTACTATACATCTAGGTAAATTTACAATATTGATAGGTCAATACAGTTTTTGTTGTATTAAATAAAGAACACAATTTTTTTATCATAGATAAAATCTTCTTAGAAAATGTAAAAAAACTGTATTCAATATAGAACAAAAATGATTTCGACAACGAATCGAGATACTCTCATTACAGCACACACGAAAACGGACAAATGGTACCACACTTAACACGTTAATGATAATTGGTTTATTTTTACCCCCGGTTAACCCTGCAGTTAAATTGAAGCCTGCATGCCTATGGTCCGTGTGACCCCGAGTTAAATGCTTGAGTTAAACCATCGCTGTAATAAATAGAGGGTTAATTTTGAACTGCTTTCACGACGCTATAAATTATACACTTATGAATTACATACGTAAGCTTAAAGCGATGGAATTCACTCTACAACCTCAATCATTCATTCATTCGGATATCATTCATTCAGATTACATTCAGAGAGATTGAGACTGGTTCCGATGGTAGCTCTATTAACAGCTAAAACATGCGTCTAGACGGAAGCCCAGAAGGGGTAGGCAGTGGAGTAAGAACACCCTCTTTCGTCTGAGACATGTGTTGTTGCCATGGTAACAGAAGGTCCATACGTTACGTATTATGGGCACCAGATCCTACTATATTATATCCTCATGCCTTCCTACTCTTCCCCGCTTCCCCGATGGGGAAGGTGAAGCGTGCGTGGTGGAGGTGCTTTCCGCCGGAGATATATTTTTAGTGCCAACGTGACAGATGGCGACTCCATCGCCGTTACTCAAGCACGACTATACATACGCCTTTGAATTTATTTGCAAACGTGTGCAGGTTTCCTCTCGATGCTTTTCGCTAGTGTGACTTATCGCTGTACTTAAGTTCCGACAAAGCATTGGTACACTCGAGATTCGAACTTGCATTTTTTTGTGTTGCAGGCAACTACTCTAACGATTCGGCCACCAGGGCTTTTTATATACATTTTCTCGCCTTCTCGAAGGGGTTGGCATACCCACACCGACTTTTGGTTGGAGATATATTTTATGACGACAGCACAAAGATGTTCATTTATTACGTTCATTGACTACATAGCGAACATATGCACTTCTTATTAGTCACAATGTGAGTAACCCACAAATCCCGAGCCCACAATAGCCCCCAGTTCCCACGCCCACGGTCCAATGTCTAGGCCGTGGGAGCTGCGCATAATATGATGTAACTTATGTCATATAGTAGGTAAGCACGAAAGGAAAAGCTATCACTTTTAGAAACAATAGCATTTTTTCCATTTCGTTCAGAATTTTTCTCGCGGTCTGGAAATATTGAGTTGGATTACATCATTTGGGGTAACTAAAGCCGTAGTGGCCGAGTGGTTCTAGGGGTCGCCTGCAACACAAATATTGCAAGTTCGAATCCTGACTGTACTAATGAGTTTTTCTTAACTTAATTACAGTGATTAGTCACACCAGGAGCTTTACGGTGAAGGAAAACATCGAGAGGAAACCGTTTGAGAAGAAATTCAAAGACGTATGTGTAGTCATGCTTGAGTAACGGCGACGGACTCGCCATCTGTCTCGTTAGCACATAAAATATATCTCTGACGGAAAATGGGTGTGTGGGTACTACCTACCTATACCCTTGTGGGAAGGCGTGAGGATATATTATTATTATTACTTAGTTGGAATCGCCACTAAATAAACGCACGTTATAACGCATAGCGAACTATAGCGACCTTGTGGCGCGCCTTCTCCTATAAAAATATAATATACCATTGTGTCGGACAGACAGACGGAAATTGAACTCAGATCCTCAGTACAGTTATAAGACACACCATGAGCTTTACGGTGAAGGAAAACATCGAGAGGAAACCTGCATACGTTTGAGAAGAAATTCAAAGACGTATTTATAGTCGTGCTTGAGTATCGACGATGGACTCGCCATCTGCCACGTAGGCACCTAAAATATCTCTGGCGGAAGGTGTGTGGGTACTACCTATACACGTCTGCCTACCCTTTCGGGGACCCTTGTGGGAAGGCGTGAGAATATGCTTCTCTGAAAATCAGTTTAATCCATACTAATGTTTCTTATCTTACGGAGGTATTAAAACCTTCCTCGCGCCCTCCCACAAGGGTCCCAGAACGGATAGGCAGAGATGTATAAGTGCCCTTCCGCCAGAGATATTTTAGGTGCCTACGTGACAGATGGCGAGTCCATCGTCGATACTCAAGCACGACTATAGATACGTCTTTAAATTTCTTCTCAAACGTATGCAGGTTTCCTCTCGATGTTTTCCTTCACCGTAAAGCTCATGTTGCGTCTAATCACTGTACTTAAGTTCAGAAAAACTCATTAGTAAAGTCGGGATTAGAACTTGCAATGTTGGTGTAGCAGGCAACTACTCGAACCACTTGGCCTTCCTTGACAATCAATACCACCAAATGTAGTTAAAGAAACCAAATGCTTCCTTAATCTTGGGAGGATTTGTAGGAGAATAGTAGCCTTGATAGTAAACGGTTACCGGCCACGCCAAGCGACATTACGCGTTGCCCTGCAAGAATCTTTTCACACCCTTGTTGAAGGACTGCATTCTGTATTTAAGAGAGGTAGGTTTTCCGTTCGAATTTAGAGCTGCCCAACTGGGGCAGGACCTCCACCTTATAGAAGTCCGTAGACAAATAACATAATTTTTCAAAACTCTAGGGAAGACCTTAACCTAGTGCTTATTCCACAGCGTGGGCGTTGGCAGAAGTAAACTTGAAATTTGAAGGCGGTGAATTCAAAGGGTTAACGGTTGAATTGTGTAGACGTTAAAGTTAACTTAAGTTAAACTTAGGGGAACTTCGCTGAACATTTCCTGCCTTATCGCACAATAATAACGTTTTTACCGGCTTTTTACTTAATGTGTACTTCAACATCTTACATATTATTCTATTAAGAGTGGTATAACCAATTCTATAATAATAGAATTGTATAATTATAATAACGTCAAGAGTACTCGAAGTACTAGTACTCGACGAGCAAGTATGAAGAGTCTGATGAATGTAGACGAAGCGAAAGAGGTATGTAAGTCTAGAGAGAACTGGCGCTCTATACTCTCTGCCTACCCCGTTAGGGACTCGGCGTGATGATATGTATGTATGTATAATTACAGGATGTCAGGCATTAGGAAACACATTGTTATGGCCGTCTTGTCTAGTGGTTAGAGCTCTTCGAAACTTGAGGTCGGAATCCCGCTGAGGGCAGATATTTGTGTGATGAACACGAGTATTTGTACCTTTAGCCTTAGATTTCTATGTATTTATGTATATATCTATCGTTATAAGTAATTATAGCCCTCATCTAGTAGCTATAACAAACTGTGTGGAATTATCCCAAGGTATTTTCAGTTTCGAGTACTCTTGGCGTTGCCATACTTGAGTGTGCAATTGATTTGATCTAGGCAGTTGAAACGTGGTCTTACTCTGCCTCTTCTAGTTATCTTGGCATTTTAAAACTAAAGGATGTACTTATTTCGTTATTTTTTCTTGTAATATACCTTTTAAGCATCTGTTAGAAAGGTTTCCTTATAATTAACCAATCAACGCTGCGTTTTTGCTCTATTGTATAACAATCAGCCAATTAGACGCGGGGGTTAATGAACTGCCGTCTTTGATAGATAGGGCTGTCACTGACTTTAAAGACAACACGCCGAGTCCCTCATTTTTACATACAAATTACTTTTCAGGGCACGCGAAGTAAACACTAGTTCTATCTGGACTTAACACACCTCTTTCACTAATTTATAAGACTCTTCAAACATGCTCGGTATAGAGTACTCTTGACAATTCTACCTTTGACTGTTCGATTAATGTGTAGTGTATTTTTAATTTGTAGTATTTAAGTGAAAATTTACAAATGTCTTTCTTTGTTTTTGTGTTTGTATACCAGCTGATATAATAAATGCGACATATTTCTTCCCTTTTCACACAAAAAACTAGCGAATCGGATGAAGTTTAACACAGTAATAGATTGTTAGTGAGATTGATAAACACAGGATATGCTTTAATGCTTAATAAATGCGGGTGAATCGTCGGCACACAGCTAATATATGTATTTAAAAGCTTACCAACTGAACATGACGTGAAAAAATATGAAAGTAATCATAGTTGTGTTTCCATTATAGTTAAAAAAAAATCCTCGAAATGAAGCGAAATGGATATTTAAAAAAAAAATAGGTACTTAAGATAACAGTAAAACATTATCAGAACAAAACGGTTACAAATCTACATACCTCTCATTAAAAACCGTCTCATCAGCATAGTTCAAGCAACCTGTCGTAGGGGTGACTACCCTCAGGTCATTAGACCCACCTGCGCCGGGGGAGGGTAACACCTGACGTAACGGCTACTTGCGCACGCGCAACTTCCCGCCAACACACTCAGTGTGATTTATAGATCTTTTCTTGAAGATTTAGCCTGACGTCCATATCGAGTGTGAAGAAGCTAACTACGAAGGTAATCTGGAAGATTGAGGTCGCGGGTTCGATTTCGTTCGTAGACAGAGCCTTTACAACAGTCTGTACATACGTCTTTGTATTTCTTATCAAACGTTTACTGGTACCTTCTAATACCAATTTTAAGAGAGGTAAGACATAACGGGTTTCCCGTTCGAATTTGGAGCTGCCCGACTGGGGCAGGACCTCCACCTTATAGAAGTCCGTAGCCAAATAACACAATTTTTTGTGTTGCGTCCCTACGCGGTGAATAAGGTTTCCAGTAATGAGCTCCTTGGGAGGGGGGAGGATTGTTATATTGTGTTGGCAGCAGAGGGATTAGTCCCATTGTGCGGCCAACACAGTATAACTCTCCGAACACAGAGTGGCAACGCGCAAGCGATACTTGGGTATTGTGAGCGTAAATAGGCTGCGGTAACCGTTTTCCATCAGGTTGGCCCGTATGCTTGTTTGCCACTCTAGTTGTATAAAAAAAAAAATTTTTCTTGACCTTAAAGATCTCGACGTGATTAATTACTGTTTAGAAAAACTGGTGTGACCACCGGTGGATGTAGATTTATTATATATATAATATTAGATGTATGATATTATTGTATGTTATATATGGCATTTTATATATGTAAATTAAATAAAACATATAGGAATTTTATATTTCCCTATTGTAAATATCTTTTAGCCTGCCATGAATATCTCTGCACCACCCAAAGGTTGACTGGTAGAGAATGCCTTCGGCATTAAGTTCGCATTTGCAATAATGTTTGCAGGAAGTTTTAATAAATAAATAAATAAAATAAATAATTACATACATTGTCCCCAAATAATATATTGACACAAACACAAATATATTTACATACATACACATATATATATCATCACGCCAAGTCCCTAACGGGGTAGGCAGAGAGTATAGAGCGCCAGTTCTCTCTAGACTTCATACCTCTTTCGCTTCGTCCACATATATTGACACTAACACATTGATTGCACCAATGAGTTCTTCTGAACTTAAGTACAGTGATTAGTCACACCACGAGCTTTACGGTGAAGGAAAACATCGAGAGGAAACCTGCATACGTCTGAGAAGCAATTCAAAGGCGTTTGTATAGTCATGCTTGAGTAACGGCGATGGACTCGCCCTCTGTCACGTTGGTACCTAAAATATATCTCCGGCGGAAAGTGGATGTGTGGGTATACCTATTATCTATATTAGGTATTACCTATACACCTCTGCCTACCCCTTCGGGGACCCTTGTGGGAAGACGTGAGGATATATTATTGTACTGTAATGACTCCTTAGTTTAAAGGTTGGTAGTATTCATATTCCAAGCACCCACGGTAACCGTTGAACCTCACAGGATTCTCCCTGGTTGTATGGCAGGCATGTACAATTTCACACATAAATTTGGCACCTGTTGTCCAAAGTACAGATAGCATTTTATTTGCATTTCAAATGTAACCCCTGGGGTGGAAACGTTTTAATTAAAACAATGTGGGCCATAGGGTGGATATGAAATTACATTCATGCAGGTTTATAGCCGGCCAGGGCTCCCGGCTGCGAAGCCTAGGTCGTAGGTTCGACTCCTCACTAGAGCACAAATATGGAGTTTGTGTGTTAATCTAGTATGCTCAATATAATAATGTATCTTCGCCTTCCCACAAGGGTCTCGCAAGGGGTGGGCAGAGGTATATAGGTAGTACCCATACACCCAATTTTCGCCAGGAATACATTTTAGGTGCCAACGTGACAGATGGCGAGTCTATCGCCGTTACTCAAGCACGACTATACATACGCCTTTGAATTGCTTCTCAGACGTATGCAGGTTTCCTCTCGATGTTTTCCTTCACCGTAAAGCTCATTGTGTGACTAAACACTGTACTTAAGTTCAGAAAAACTGATTGGTGCACTCGGGATTCGAACTTGCAATCTTTGTGTTGCAACTCGGCCACCACAGCTCTTCTATATATGACTAGCTGTCCCGCCCAGCTTCGCCCGGGTGAAAAAGTTTAACTTCCTGAAACACGATCGCAGCGCCACCTATTGGGTCCAATTGTGATGTAACCTATCCTCTCTTTTAAGTTGGATCAAACTGCACACGGTGTACAAATTAAATTGAAATCGGTAAATTAGTTTAGGAGCCCATCGCGGACAAACAACGTGACACGTAATTTATATATTATTGAAAACCAGAAGTGGAATTATTGAAAATAGTAACGACCTATCAATACATTTATTATAATCAGTACAAATGTTTAAAACTAATTAGGCACTTAGTTATTATTACAAATCTAATCTCAGAAAACGACCGACTCCTCAGAACGCCACTCTATCCTCCATCTTTTTAAACAAGATGTTCCCGCTTGGTATAGAACTCGTGTCTATGACATTCTGCTTGTCCTTGGGCCACAGATAATATTTGGTAACAATATATTAAGATATATATGTAACGTTCAATAAGTGTTCCCAGTGTTGAGTTGAATAAAATAATTTAGATTTTGGTTGTGTATATTCTATTGAATGAACGAATCGATCAAGTAACCAAACAGGTATTAAATAAACTATTAACAGATAATACCAGCCTTAGTGCCACATGTTGCAACATTCAAATTGTATTTTTTGTCTGTATATCGACACGTTGACCCATCAAAGCAATTATAAGGGGTGCAGTCGTTTCCTGCGATGACAATGATACAGAAGTTTGAACATCCTGTATGATTACAAATTTGTAACGGCGCGTGCTTAACTAAGTGTTAGTGAGACGGTGAAAGTGACTATTTAATAAACTTTTTTTTAATACTTTATTTTGGACCTAACGGAGGAAAAATACAGAGTCTGGAAATAACACCTTATAAATAAGACACAGAATTGAGAAAAAAACTTATTAAAAAGAACTTAAATTATGACATAATTTAAGTTGATAGTCTCTAGGTGCATACAAGTATTAGAGGGTCTCTCAAGGGGTAGGCAGAGGTGTGTAGGTAGTACCCATACACCTACATTTCGCCGGAGATATATTTTAGGTGCCAACATCAGTCACAGATGGCGAATACATCACCGTTACTCGAGCACAACAATGTATACGTCTTTATATTTCGTCCTTGCTTTGTTTTCCTTCACCGTAAAGCTCGTGGTCTGACTTATCCACTGTACTTAAGTCCAGAAAAACTCATTGATACAGGATTCGTACTTGCAACTTCTGTGTTGCAGACGACTGTCGAACCACTTGGCCAATACGGCTCTTCTCAAGTCTTGGTGATAAAATTATCTATAGATACTACCTTGTACAAAGTCGGTTAAAGAAGCGCGAAAGAAAACAATTGTAAGATACTTAAAACAATAAGGAATTGCCTCCTTCCTACTTAAAAAACCTACCAACAATATCCGTTAAACGAAAAAAAAACGTTATAATCTCTACCTTATTGGCTAGACAATAAGAATTACTCAAGTTGTACTGTAATTGCTTCGTACAGTTGCTAGGGTTGACCCCTACCCCGGTTCATGGGGGCACGTTTTTATGTAATAAACGGCAGTGTCACCCACCTGTCAACTTAGGTGTTTGACCCTAGTTCATTAGGCTTTCTTATCGGTCAAGTTCAATCGTGACCTTTACAATTTTTTTTACTACAGGTGTACTGCGGCTTCAGACTAGAGATAAAGAGCTAGATTACGATTAGCGAACACAAATATTGCAAGTTCGAATCCCGACTGCACCAATGAGTTTTCTTATTTTTAAGATGAAGGAAAACATCGAAACGAAACCTGCATACGCTTAAGATGTAATTTAAAGACGTTTATACGAACACACATTTATTATCACCGAGTACCTCACGGGGTCGGCAGAGAGAGAATAGAGCCAGTTTTCTCAGATACCTCTTTCGCTTCATTTACATTCATACAAGCTCGCCGTTTCGGTTTCGAGCACTACGTTCTCATCCCTTGAGAGTTCGGTCGATTTACAATAAAAAATAATATATCCTCAGACCTTCTTTCTTATCTTACGGCGGTATTAAAACCTTCCTCGCGCCCTCCCACAAGGTTCCCCGAAGCTTAGGTAGAGGTGTATAGGAAATACTTACTCACCCACTTTCCGCCAGAGATATTTTAGGTGCCAACGTGACAGATGGCGAGTCGATTTGCTCGAGGTAATTGGAAAGTGGTCTCCCATATTCATCACGCATATTCTACAAACTTTCGCATCGTATATCTGTTTTGTCAATCTTACTCCAGTCGTAATGACGGCCGTCTAGTCTAGTGGTTAGAGCTCCTGACTGCAAACTTGAGGTCGCGGATTCGATTCCCGCTGAGGGCAGATATTTGTGTGATGAACACGAGTATTTGTACCTAAGTCTTGGATGTCCTATGTATTTATGTATATATCTATCTATATAAGTAAATATATAGTTGTCTAGTTACCATAACACAAGCTATACTTAAATTGGGACTAGGTCAATTTGTGTGAAATTGTCCCAAGGTTTTATTACTATTAAGGTATTATATATATTTTTTTACATCTCATATCCAACGCCATAGACAAATACCATAAACAACGTTCTAACAAGACAGACGACAATAGTGCCTGCAGGGTGTCTAGACCACAACCTAGCTAGCCTAAATTATATGCTAGGCTCTAAGTAAACACTATGCTTTCTTACCGTTAAGCTCCATTGAGGTTGAACTTGAAAGTTGACAATTTAACCGACTGCAGACGGAGAGAGAGGTATTTGGGGTATATACTTACGTACTATGCCTTTTAAAATGCGGTACGCTTTTATGCCTGTTTGAGCTCATTTCGTGACCATCTTCCTTAATACTAAGCCTTATTTTAAGGCTTTCTGAGTCTTAGGTCTTCTCTAGAGAGTACAGCATGAAGTTCGCCAAGAAGGGATTGATAGACGCATAAATATTTGTGAGGCTAATATCGCCGGAGTTGTCTACAGGAGAGCTCTATCGCCAAACAAGCATGCGGTCGACGTGATGGTAAGCGGTTACCGCCGCCTATGAACGCTTGCAACACCAGAAGTCGTTGCTGATCTATTAGTGAACGCGGAACTTTACAGAACCAGGTATCAATGGGATCACAGAATTTAAAAGAGATACAGAATACAATTTTGGTGTGATTTATAACACCTTAATGGTAATGAAACCTGCAATAGCTAGTGCCATCCACGAAGACGCGCCCCACTATTCTTCCCTATACTTTATAGCGTAAGTGTGCAACATTCCACTAATGTTTGAGTATTATCGGTACACACTGATTACCTATGAGTGCACACGCACACTACAATTAATAGACTCGGGTCATACTCCCCGCATCCCGCGACGCTCTCGACAAGAAATTGGTGGGGCGCGTCTTCATGGATGGCACTATATGTACGTTTGAAAAGAAATTCAGAAAGTGTTTAAACGTATGTAATACCGTTTAGAAGAAACGGCAACAGACTCTTTATTATCTCACGTTGGTACGCAAATATATCTCTGGCTGGAACTGGGTGCCACACCTCTGCCTACCCCTTCGGGTACCCATGTAGAGAGACTTGAATAAAATACTATCCATGAACACTTAGATATTAGATAAATAATGGATAAGTAATTTCTAAGTAAGCACGTGCCTGAGCAATCAGCTTTCTAACGCTTTAACGGTAGTGAGGTTTAACTTAACTGTGCCCTTAACTCTACCAACTCGAAACCTACTTACTATATCTTAACTAATATAAGATGCAGAAGATTTTGTTTTTTTAACTGTGACGATGTTTTCTTTCACCGTGGTATAAAAAAATATCTTAATATATATAAATTCAGGTCACGTTTTTGTCCGCGATGGGCTCCTAACTACTAAACCGATTTCAATCACATTTGCACACCGTGTGCACTTTGATCCAACTTAAAAAATAGGATTACATCACAATTGGACCCGATAGGTGGCGCTGCGATCGTGTTTCAGGAAGTTTATCTTTTTCACCCGGGCGAAGCTGGGCGGGACAGCTAGTATATATATGCTTGTCGGTTTCGAGTACTTTTGACGTTCCCATCCTTGAATGTCTTGTTATCTAAAGGTATAATGAAAATCCTCGCAACTATAGACCGGAAATGAAAGCCTATTTGCTAGTGTGGTCGAAACTAAGATCATTACAATAAGGATTGTCGGACAGGTGGTAGCGACCACAACCGCTTCCGTGGTAGATGACCTTTTGTAATCTCAGCCAGCCTTTTACATTTGGAAGTATATATAACACATCATTTATTAATTACATTTAAACGTATATTAATATGGGACACTGCAAACATTAATATAAATAAATAAAATTTATAGTTTTTTCACCCGCGTGAATCTTAATGGCTATTATTTAAGATCTATATTGGAATAAAATATATTCTGTATCGATCCAGTTAATGGTCTATGTATCAGCAAAGATCTCCAGAAGGGTGAGAAAAGATTCATGCATGGTAGGCAGCGCGCGAGCTGCACCTGACGCTCCCAGGTTGCGGTAACCGCTTACCATCAGGTACGCGTGCTTAATGGTGAAGAAAGCCTGAATACGTTTGACAAAAAATTTTAATACGTATGTATTTGAATTTCTTCTCAATGTAGTCATCGAAACGGCGATGGACTCGCCATCTGGCAAGTAAGCACCTAATGTAATTCTCCGGCGAAAAGTGACTGTTTACACTATAGATACCTCTGCTTACCCCTTCGGGGACCCTTGTGGGCAGGCGTGGAGATATATCAAATTACATCTATACAGTTGCACAAACCATTTCGGTACAAGAATCGATTTGAGTGAATCGAATATCTCGTCCGTTTTTTTGCTAATAGAATTATTAAGTATAACCATTGATAATGAGTATCGAAACCCAATATTGTGTTTTCGAAATGGACTCGGTAGCTGTGGCTTACGATTGATTAGTGATGTTACCGCCAAGTACGTTACTTATCGATAACTTTAAATATACATACATATGCATCACACCTCATGGAGTAGGCAGGCAGTAGGCCGTTAGTTGTGTCTGGACTTACAGATCACTTTTGCTTCATCCATATATTTATGTATATATTTTATTTACAATAACAACAATAAACAGTTTTTACAAAAGACAGTTGTATAACTAACTACTTGCAGATAAAACATTTGACCTAAATCGGTATCCCGAGGCAACGTGCCATGAAAACTAGTAACATAGCCCCGCTGGATAGCAATGCTGATTCTCTGAGCGAGATATGTTCCAGCCTAGCCCGTCTTGTCGAGACCTCTCGTGATAACGAGAGGTCTCGACAAGACGACGCGAGAACTTCTTAAAAAGATGGTGAGTCTCAGGACCCCAAGTTCCCAAAGTTTCAACCGCAAACGCCGCATATATGTAACCTGACCCGAGACAGACATACTTGCGGCGCTTGAGGCACACCTGCTGAGCAGCAGCGGCGCCAGCGGCCACCGATGTGATAAATTATTAATTATGCATACATACCGACACATTCCTAATAAATCGATATAAAAAGAAGTACTGAATAATTAGACCTAAATATTTTGTTTTTTTATTTATCGACTTTTGTTTATCTATAAGACAGCGCCCCATCCCTAGCGCTGACCACATAATTAGCAGTCTGTTTACAATTTCCATCCATTACGCTCTGATCTATTTGTTGTAAATCTTCACGAAGACGGCGATGGCACAGCGGTTTATTGGCTGGGTTGTGGTGTGGATTTGAATCCTTAAGGTAATTAAAATATATATAAAGGTATATAGGTAATATTTTAAGCTCTCCCACAAGGATTCATGAAGGGATAGAGGTGTGACAATCGCCTATTTATCGGAGATATATTTAGGTCATGAAAAATGGCGAGTCCATTTCGTCATTTCTCAATTATGAAATTTTTCTATTCAATTTAAATTTTAATTCAATTATATTTGAGTTTCTTCTCAGGCGTACGCAGGTTTTCTCTCGATGTTTTCCTTCACTGTAAACCTCATGGTGTGACTAATTGCTGCTGCTCTTAAATTCACAAAAACTCATCGGAACAGACGGCCGGTGCGTAGATACACATATACCTACATACATATCATCACGCCGAATCCCTAACAGTCCTAACGGTCCCTAACGGAAGGGAGGTAGATAAATGCTAGAAAAGTAAAACTACCTAATAATATATATTTTTTCACATAAGACAGCGTATTTTTTTTTTTTTTTTATACAACAAGAGTGGCAAACAAGCATACGGCCCACCTGATGGGAAACGGTTACCGTAGTCTATTTACGCTCACGATACCTAAGTATCACTTGCGCGTTGCCACTCTGTGTTCAGAGAGTTATACTGTGTTGGCAACATAATAGGTCTAATCCCTCGGTTGCCAACACAATATAACAATCCTCCCCCTCCCCAAGGAGCCCATTACTGGAAACCTTATTCACCCCGTAGGAACACAACACAATAAATTGTGTTATTCGGCTACGGACTTCTATAAGGTGGAGGTCCTGCCCCAGTCGGGCAGCTCCAAATTCGAACGGAGAATCCGTTATGCCCTACCTCTCTTTAAGACCGCCATCAAACAGTAATATTAGAACATAGTAAAAACTCGGCACATCCTTTCCTACGGGAAACCCATTTCACTCGCTCCCATTTCCCATGATCTGGACAATGCTCGCGACAAAATGGCGGCGGTGACGTCACCGGAAACGGCTCCGTTTTGAATTTGGAACGGTCGAGCGCGCAATGGCGGAACATCCGGCGAAGACGTTACAATGAGTGCGCGACGGTTAACGATACCGATTGTAGATCATTTTATTGATCTGGTTTTCAGACGATCATTCATTGTTTTCATTCCAAGTATTTGGTTGTTCTTGAATTACATATACGTAAAAACATACATACATATCATCACGCTGAGTCCCAAACGGGGTAGGCAGAGAGTATAGAGCGCCAGTTCTCTCTAGACTTACATACCTCTTTCGATTTTTAAACAAGACTGAATTGATTGATTTAAAAAATCTTGTATGATTTATAAACGTAGGTAGAGAAACAAAACAAGTATTTAAAACTAGAGAGAACTGTCGCTCTACTTTGCCTACCCCGTGAGGGACTCGGTGTGATGTACAGTAAGTACAACGCCTTCGCACTCATAAGCGGAAACATATTTTGTATAAATTTTCGTATGTACACTTTTATACCACCAAAATGGCAAACAAAACTTGTGATCTACGCGATGGTAAGCGGTTACCACCTGTCGGGGCTTGCAACATCCGCGTGTGTTAATCCATTTTACATCATGTTAAATGGATGGGATTATCACGTCGATCCCATCACAGGCCTCCTATTCCAATTTGTATAATATAAATAATAATAATATATCCTCACGCCTTCCCACAAGGGTCCCCGAAGGGGTAGGCAGCACCTAATATACCTCTGGCGGAAAGTGGGTGTTTGGGTATTACCTATACACCTCTGCCTACCCCTTGTATAATATATTTTTCATTAGAGAGCCCGTTTACTTTATATCATGACAAGCCATTTCACCAGCATAAAAATCTATTTCAATAGTATAATCGGAACAAAATGTATCCTTTGTGTTGATCTAGCTTATAATCTTTGTAAATTTCATTCAATTATGTTCAGCCATTCTGGCTTGACAAACATACATACATACCACAAACTTTCGCATTTGTTATATTAGTAGGATGATTAAGAACAGAACATGATTAAAGACAGAAAAGAGGCAATGAGATTCCTCACACACCCACTTTCCGCCAGAGGTATATTATAGATGCCAACGTGACAGATGGCGAGTCCGTCGCCGTTACTCAAGCACGACTATTATATACATATGCCTTCCAATTTTTTTAACGTGGATAAGACTGATTTGTACACCTTACTAAGTACCGATATTATTTTTAGTATATATCAAGGTTTGAACTCGCATATCAACACCGATTCCAAACAAAATTTATATCACGGTAAAATTACTTAAGTGAATCAAATTTAATCCTTAAACGTAATGGTAAACGGTTCAATTTGTCATGACCGACCGACGTCGCATACAAAAACATAGCGTGGACAATAATCGACCTTCGTCTCGCACTTGGCCTAGCTTCGGTAGGTTTCTTCAATTGTACGAAATTGATTGAAAATACTTATTTTAGGTTAACTGATGAGCTGAAGGATTTTTTAATTTGCTCGGATTTCTGTGAAGGTCAAGTTAGAATGTCGCTTGATAACGTTGTCTCAATCTTTACTTAATTATACATTATACAAAGCCAGAGGTTATAAGTTCGAACGAGTTGTTCTTAACTATCAATCGGATTTAATATATCCTCACGCCTTCCCACAAGGATCCCCGAAGGGGTAGGCAGAGGTGTATAGGTAATCGGATTTAAAAAATAAATAATATATCTCCACGCCTCTCAAAGGTCCCCGAAGCGGTAGCCAGCGGCGTGGGAACTCATTACTGCCTACCACTTTGGCGATTTCAAATTCTCCTCAAGCGTTGCAGGTACTTAATACCAATCACTGTACTTCAGTTTAGAAGAACTCCTTGGAACATCTGGAATTCGAAATTGACACTCGAACTCGTCCACCATGCTTAAGGCGCGCGTTCATATCTTATATAAGAAAATAGTTGTGTACAAATATTTATTGCAAAACACGTGTTTTGTTCTTAAAGCTAGTGTAAGTTTACTTCCAAGCTAAAGATAAACCCGACTATTAATATTAAACCTTTGAGTTAGCAATCGCTTAAGCCTTCGGTTTTTATATATCACTAAGATGCACTGAGATTAGAGTCATGCTGGCTGAGTGGTTCGACGAATCGCTGGCCCAGCAAAGATTACAAGTTCTTATCATGATTGTAACATTTAACTTTTTCTGATTATTTCGATCGGACACTCAAAGACGTGAACGTCAATAGTACTAGAAACCGGCGAGCATGTATGAAGACACGAAGCGAGAGGTATGCGAGTCTAGATAGCGTTATATTCTCTCTGCCTACCCCGTTGGGGACTCGGCGTGATGATATGTATGTATTTTTTCTGAACTTATATAACCACGAGTTTTACGTTTGAGGAAAACATTGAAAGGAAGCTGCATACGTTTGAGAAGAAATTCAAACGCGTTTGTATAGTCGTGCTTGCTTGAAAATACTTTTCAAGCTGAATGTGAGTGTGGGGGTACTCCTTATTCACCTCTGCCTAGCCCTTTGGGTAGTGGAAAGACTATATAGAGAATAAATTAAATTAAAAAACAATACCTTAGTTCAACGATATTTTTGTATATAATATTCATTACAGAAACTAAACTCACGCATATCTTATTATCTTTGATAATTAAAAAAGTCGAATATTGACCACTGGTCGAATACTCATACACTTTAAACCAGAACAGTACACAAATCCAAATATGATCCCAATAAATTAAATCTAGTTAAGGTCGCGTCCTACTCCAAATTGTCCGAACAAAACTGTTTAAATAAATCATGACAAAAAGTATGGCCATCGCAGCACATCCCTGGCTTATCGACAAAAACGGAGGTCGTTTTTTTTGTCGAGATATCGAGGTCGGACAACCTTAGGTCTTTTGCGCAACACGCCCTGAAAATAGAGAAACCCTAGGAATATGAACTTGAAATTAAACATTGAAGGTTAAGAGCCGTGGTGGCCAAGTGGTTCGAGCAGTTGCCTGCGACGCAAAGGTCGCAAGTTCGAATCCCGACTGTACCAATGAGTTTTTCGGAACTTAAGTACTGTGATTAGTCACACCACGAGCTTTACGGTGAAGGAAAACATCAAGAGGAAACCTGCATACGTCTGAGAAGAAATTCAAAGGCGTATGTATAGTCGTGCTTGAGTAACGGCGATGGACTCGCTATCTGGACGTTGGCACCTAATATACCTCTGGCGGAAAGTGGTTGTGTCGGTATTACCTATACACCTCTGCCTACCCCTTCGGGGACCCTTGTGGTAAGGCGTGAGGTTAAGAGTTAACGAAACTATTTATATATATATATATATCCTCACGCCTTCTCAGACGGATCTCTGACAGGGTAGGCAGAGGTAGTGTACGTAGTACCTACAAACCCATTTTACTTCGGAGATATATTTTAGGTACCAAAGTAACAAACAGTTCATGGTGTGACTAATCACTGTATATTACCGATAGGTGGCGCCTCGATCGTATTTTTTCAGCCGAGTGAAGCTGGGCGGGACAGCTAGTATATATATATATATATATTAAATTGACAAATAAATGTTCATAATCGTGGAAATAAACGGAGACTTTGAAGTTAATTATTATACCTTCGAATACCGTGGTACATGCTAATATCGCCCCTATTTGTACTACAGTTAGAGTGTATAAAGAATATAATCGCTTAATCCACCGCTTAATTGTTACTTCATACTGTAATCACGAACTTTATTCGACTGTATTATAATATAGCGTAACGATTACTTAAAAGTGGTTCTATACAAATCCCGTAATATTGCATCAAGAATGAATATTAACCGTTATTTCCCATTTCTTATGGTATTTATATCAAGACTAGCTTTGTAATGCGAATTCACTCGCGTAGTACTGGATTTCATAGAAGGATATGTTTCAGGAATAAAATATATCCTATGTGTTAATCCAGCAAATTACCAATCTTTGTGCCAAATTTCATCCAAATCCGTACAGCAGATTTTGCGTGAAAACAAACATACACACGAACTTTCACAATTTTGATATATGCAGGAATTCGCTTGTATATTTTGTATGTGACGTTCAATAAGTGTTCCCTGTATCCCTTACGTTGAATAAAAATATTTTAGATTTAGATTTGTGATCCCGTAAAAAAGGGGGAAGGGTAACAAACTGGGTAGTTTCCCAGAAAAAAATGGAAAATCAACCAATCGAATAATTTTTCCTGCAGGTGAAACCGCGAGCTATGCTTTACGTAATCAAAAATGTTTGTGTGTTCGTCCTCTATGCGTTCTGAAAATAAATTTCCATAGGCAGGTGCGCGTGGCGATTGGTTACATCCGAGTGCAGCGCGCAGTCATTGTGCGAAACAAACAAACCGACGTACCGCGTATGCTTCACTGAAGCATGCGCCACGTGGAGCCAGCCGAGCACTTCGATCATTACCACGGGACTGAAAAAACGGAACTGAAGAAAAACCGGAAATTTCCAGACCTTTGTCAGTGTTTGAAGGGGTAGACCTACGTTTCAAAATAAAAAATCAAAATAATTCTATTTCACATAGGCCTAGGTGGGCACTTATAAAACGTCGAAAAAGGTGCACGGTTCGGGTCGGTCGTTTCCATGGAGAAGAACCGACAAGAAACCAGTTCAACCAAATCAAGAAAAAGAAAGACGTCTTGAAAAAAGGCCAGGTCAAGAGTACCCTAAACCGATGAGGTAGTATGAAGGGAATAATGAAAGTGGTCGAAGCGAAACAAGTATCTAAGGATCGTAGCAAGTGGAAAGAAGTGGTCTCTGCCTACGCCTACGGGAAAGAGGCGTGATTATATGTATGTATGTTTTTGGACAACAAAACGCATATGATGTCATCACCAAGACCTTGAAGTGGTAGGAATAGAGTCTAGTATTCCAGTTATTTCTTCATATATCTCCACGCCTTCCCACGAGGGTCCCCAAAAGATAGGCAGAGATGTGTAACTAAAATACCCACACACCAACTTTCCGCCAGAGAATATATTTCAGGTGCCAACGTGACAGATGGCGAGTCCATCGCCGTTACTCAAGCACGACTATACATACGCCTTTGAATTGCTTTTTAGACGTATGCAGGTTTCCTCTCGATGTTTTCCTTCACCGTAAAGCTCGTGGTGTGACTAATCACTGTACTTAAGTTCAGAAAAACTCATTGGTACAGTTGGGATTTGAATTTGTAATCTTTGTGTTGCAGGCAACTACTCGAACCACTCGGCCACCACGGCTCATTTCACGTTTTTATTCATATTGATAATATTATTAATGGACTCGCCATCTGTCACGTTGGCACCTGATATACCTATGGCGGAAAGTGGGTGTGTGGATATTACCTATACACCTCTGCCTACCCCTTCGGGGACCCTTGTGGGAAGGCGTGAGGATATATATTATTATATTAGATAGAATATAGACCTTTAATAAAACTATATTATCAAATCGGTATAACTATTTATTTTATATGGCTAAGTATATAATACAGCCGCATTAGAATTAATTAAAAATATTTATAAAAAATATATGACTCGAATAAAATATAGAGCTAAGTGCTCCTTGCCTATAACAACACCCTTTATATAGCGTAGTGAAACGACTGGTTGAATGCAGACATCCTGTATGCTTCATGGAGCACGGTCTCACGTGGGGCACTAGACCACAGCCCCAGTTGGTGGATCGTTCAAGTCTACTAATTTATTGACCAACAAGCCACCGACCAAAACGAGCTACCTTGAAAATTAAACTTACATATTTTTGTATTGTTTAACCTGTCGCAAAGCATGTGTCTTCTTTGGTAAGAAATGTCATACAAATGTTTACAGACAGTTGTCTTCTAGAATTTGTAGTACGATACATATCATCAGTATAGTAGGTAGGCAGAGAGTATAGAGCGCCAGTTCTCTCTAGGCTTACATACATTACATACTCTTTCACTTCGTCCACATTCATCAGTCTCTTCATACATGCTCGTCGGTTTCGAGTACTCTTGACGTTCCCGTCCTTGAGCGTCCGATCGATTTGATCTAGGTAGTTGGAAGGTGGTCTATTTGTAGAGTATTGTGAATGTTTGTCTGCATGTCCTTTATAGAATCGTAAACGGCTTGACCCATTTCAATGAAATTTTCTGTGTGTCTTCAGGTGGATTCGAGAATGGTTTCTGGGTGGGAATTCAGATTCAAAATTGGACCCGATAGGTGGCGCTACTGAGTACCTTTTATTTTTTCGCCCAAGCAAAGCTGAGCGGGACACCTAGTAGAACTTAGTAGTTTGAAGTCAGTAGAAATGTTCGAAAAAAAAAAAATCAAATTCCCTCAATGGCGGACACATCAAGAGTACTCGGAATGTATGAAGAGACTGATGAATGTGGGCGAAGCGAAAGAGGAATGTAAGTCTAGGGAGAACTGGCGCTGTATACTCGGCGTGATGATATGATGATAATTCCTTTCAATTCATCTCTTCGTATATGCTCCTTCGAGTATCTATGACGTTAATTTAACCATTCAATTTGATCTGAATGATTGATGTCCAACATAAACAGATATTTCGCGACGTTTGTCCCTACACCGCGCACCGCCACGGGCCGAGTTTAGAAAGTGCCGGCGCTATTGTGGTTTTTACTTCGTTTTTTCGTCGGACAAAAAGCGATCGAAAGGTGCTGTCACTAAGATTGAACAAACGTAATGCAAGCATCGTCGCTACATCGAGAGATGTGCATATCTTAACGGCTCTAGGCTTAATAATAGTATTTTAATAGTAGAGAGAGGTAGGGCATAACGGGTTTCCCGTTCGAATTCGGAGCTGCCCGACTGGGGCAGGACCTCCACCTTATAGAAGTCCGTAGCCAAATAGCACAATTTTTGTGTTGTATTCCTACGCGGTGAATAAGGTTTCCAGTAATGAGCTCCTTGGGGAGGGGGGAGGATTGTTACATTGTGTTGGAAGCAGAGGGATTAAACCAATTATGCTGCCAACACACTATAACTCTCCGAACACAGAGTGGCAACGCGCAAGTGATACTTCGGTGTCGTGTGCGTAAATATCTTGCGGTAACCGTTTCCCATCAGATGGGCCGTATGCTTGTTTGCCACTCTTGTTGCATAAAAAAAAAAAGTGTGTGTCAGCTCCGACGCACGACTGAAGTTTACTCCTTACGAACGATTATAAAATAAATAGATTAGTTAATAAGGGTAAATGAATGTATTTCTTATATTACTTAGAGTATGTATGACACATCTATAGAGTAATTTTCTCAATTTTGAAATAAATATCAATTGATATAAATTTATATTTATATCAATTATAAATAAAATATAAAATTTACGATAAAACCTCCGCAAGTTGACAGTTGTTGTAGGTTAATATCAGGTTAATACAATATGCAATTGAAAGTAAATATTAACATTAATTACATCGCCATTCTGTTATTCTCGTTGCCATGGAGAGTACGAGAGCACCAAAAACGTAACGCTGTCATTCATCAGTAGATTTTACCTCTCATATTTTTCTCATACCGGGCGCCTTATATATGAAAATCGATTCTTAAGGAGTAAACTCCAAAAAAAAAGTATTTTGGCTTCTCGACACGTCACGTATTGCGAGAAGGTTTCTTTCTCTGAGATCCTAGCCACTGTTACCTCGGACCCTGATCCCAATACAGGTGGGCCCGTATATTTATTTGAAAAAAAAAAAAATTATATATTATTTTTAAATATGTATATGTAAAGAAAACCTCTTTATTTATCCCTACTGCATAACTGTTTTCTTCAACGTTGTTATTTAGTTTTTATTTTCCGAATTTGACACGTCAGATTTTTTCACAACAGTTTGTAATATAAAATGGTGGAATTAATGATTTAAATGTAGTTTCTCTTACATATTACAGGTAATTATTGTTCAATTATATATTATTATTATTGATGTCTAAAGTTATGAATTAAAACCTTAAACCTCTGTTGGCGGTAAACTTAGAAAGTGCTGTACAGATTTTCATGCAATTTTACGAATAGACAGACTGTTTCACGAGGAAGGTTTAAGTCTATAATTTGTTAAGGCTTTAAATGTATTACAGAATCGAACATGTAGTCTTAATAATTATGCTCTACTCCTCTTGCGAAGCCAGGGCGGGTGGCTAGTACCGTGATGTAAAAATAGACTTATCTTGATTTTATACCGTCGAATAATTGCATAGGCACATCGTTTGAAATAAAAGTATGTATGTAATAATCATGAATTTGGTGTTTAATTCTTCATTTAGTAAGTTTAATACAAACTAATAATAATATAATATATCCTCACGCCTTCCCACAAGGGTCCCCGAAGGAGTAGGCAGAGGTGTATAGGTAATACCCACACACCCACTTTCCGCCAGAGGTATATTAGGTGCCAACGTGACAGATGGCGAGTCGATCGCCGTTACTCAAGCACGACTATACATACGCCTTTGAATTCCTCAGACGTATGCAGGTTTCCTCTCGATGTTTTCCTTCACCGTAAAGCTCGTGATGTGACTAATAACTGTACTTAAGTTCAGAAAAACTCATTGGTACAGTCGGGATTCGAACTTGCGCTTTTAATACAAACTACTTACTAATTATTAACTAAATCTTACTTGTAGGTTTCTTTTATTTGTGTGTTGTTCAATAATCTTTGGATACTGATAAACCAACAAATTAAAACTGTGGAACGGTGAAAAGTGGACAATCCAAATCCAAAATCTTGTATCCAACGTAAGTCTGTATGTCCTTTACGGAATTGTAAAAGCTGGTCCTATTTTGATGAAATTTTCTGTGTGTCTTCAGGTGTATTCGAGAATGGTTAGATTCACATTTGGAACAAGTAGGTGGCGCTACAATTGTATGTAAGGAAATTTTAGTATTGCACCCGGGCGAAGCTAGGCGTAAGCCTGAAAACAGCTAGTTATACCATTAAATATTGTAACAAATTAACGTATAAAAAAAAAACAATTCTTTACGTTAAATTACAAAATACTATTTTGTATTATTAAAGTTTAAAAAAATATATATATATGTAGTTAAAGTAAGGAAAACTTTATATCATTGGAAGGAATAAGATAAAACCGTCCGCATACTTTGCTTGCGACTGCCGGCGGGAACTGTCAAAGTCCACGACGCTATCCATCTTAACGTATATATATACGTTAGTTTATATACGTAGATAAGGGTATATATAAGGCCGTGGACCAAATGACTAGATGCTTCTAATTTTTATATGGAGTCTCAAACTAAAATGTTCAGTTTTCCCGTGACATGAGGGCTAACGAATATTTCGCTCAGTGAATCGGCATTGCCATACAACGTCGCAATGTCTTCAGCCTTCTTGGCACTTTAAATAGGTACAAAACAGTTGTACCTATTTAAGTACAATAAATAAAAGCAAAAAAGAGAATAAAAACCAAATAAGTCAGCATAAAAATTTTACAGAATTCTAACTTGCAATCTTTGTGTCGCAGGCAACTGACGAACCACTCGGCCACCACGGCTTCTTTTATATAGACACATACATATCATCACGGCGAGTCCCAAACGGGGTAGGCAGAGAGTATAGAGCGCCAGTTCTCTCTAGACTTTATACCTCTTTCGTTTCGTCCACATTCATCAGTCTCTTGATACATGCTCGTCGGTTTCGAGTACTGTTGACGTATATAGATACCTTAATTTTAATATTTTAAAAGCCTCAAACATCGCTTCCCTATTCATTCGCATCACCGGTGTAGACGTTGGAGCTTGGGAACCACGTCGAAGACAAAGCCAGCTAACCTAGACCCGAGCGACAATAGTTCCCACACTTGAACCAGTAGATAAAAACATATTATCACAATGTTTTGAGCTTCTATGTAATAGATAGTAATGCTGACATTCTTGGTTAGCTATATGTATGCGTAGATTGTTCTCTCACGGATGGACAGACAGACATGTACAATTAAGGTATATGTGAATTTAAGGATGAATGTGGACGAAGCGAAAGAGGTATGTAAGTCTAGAGATAACTGGCGCTCTATACTTTCTGCTTACCCCGTTAGAGACAACGTGATGTATGTATGAATTTAAGGAGCTGTGATGGCCGAGTGGTTCGAGTAGTTGTCTACAACACAATTGCTGGTTCGAGTGCAAACTGTAGCAATGAGGTTTTCTGAACTAAAGTACAGTGATTAGTCACACCACAAGCTTTACTGTGAAGGAATACATCGGGAAACCTGCATACGTCTGAGAAGTAATTCAAAGGTGTATGTATGTATGTGCTTGAGTAACGGCGATATAGAAATCACGCGTTACTACAAAGGTCCTCAAAGGAGTAGGCAGATGTAACATCCACATTTCGCTAGAGCTATTTATTTACGTGCAAACGTGAAAACAGAAGAGTCCCGTCGGCATATTATATCATCCAATTCTATGCACTTTATACCTTCCCACTTCCAAGTCCTTTTAGGGGTAGGCAGAGGTGTAACAACAACCGATTCAACCAATCCGTTAGTGTTTCTCTTTCCCAAATATTTGCGTTTTCAGTGAAATATTCATGATATGGTAATATGTAACTTAATTTCAGCAAAACCTTTTGTAGCCGACTACTCAAACCTCTTAGCCATGGTGATGATTTTCAGCTTTTATATTTAAGCATAAATTATACACTTTAGTACTGAGTTTACAGTTGATAATGTAATAAATTTTATTCGTTTCGTTCGACAATAACAAGTTAACAACTTCTTTCAGATGGCAATTGTAGATAACCAATTAGTTTTAGTCTTTTTAAGAAAACATCCGTTTCACTATCTTACTGTATCTTTTTATATCTGGGCATAATTTAATGCTAAATCAAGTCTTAACTTTCTAAGCTGGAACAATTTAAATTATTTTCTGATTAAGATCGGCGTTCTGAAAATATTTTTAAATGTTTCAGTTGTTCGGTTCTTATATAACCGAATGGATTAACAAGTTGCCTGAGAATTGAGGATTATGGGTTCGAGCTCCGACAGACTATACTTATGCCTTTTTCTGAACTTAAGTACAGTGATTAGTCACACCAAGAGCTTTACGGTGAAGGAAAATATAGAGAGGAAACCTGCATACGTCTGAGAAGCAATTCAAAGACATGTCTGGCGCTTATTACACCTCTGCCTACCCCGACAAGATCTCTATAGAAGGAAGAAGTGGTTTTATATAGTAAAAGTATTATTATTCTAGTGATACTGAATGTCAAATCATTTTAATGCGACGTAAAAATAACGTTAATATTTTAATTATACCACTGAAAGTCCTACTATGTCATGAAATAATTATATATTTATGTTAAACTATATCTAAATGCTGTCAAGAAGAGAATTTTAAGGAAGCATTTTTCTCTAAATAACTCTTTTACCGGGATAAATTGACAGCATATCTTATGTTAGAAATTGAACTGCTGACTTTAGTATATATATATATATACTTCAGAATTGGTCAACAATTATATAATACGTCCGAAGCAATCTTTGGAAGTATAACACTGTTTCAAATAGACTAAAACTTACTGAAAACTACAATACTCTTGGCTAAAAGATATATATCATATAATAGCGTAATTTGCTTGTTATAATGCCTACTAAAATATTCATTCGTACTTGGGTGTTTGAGCTCACGTTTACACAAGACTTATTCATAAAACACAGCATTTTCGCCTACCTACAAACTTTCATAACAGGCGCAAAAAATAACACAAAAAAACTAAGTACTACATACCTCTAAACGCGGAAAATCGGACGGTCTACTATCACGTAACCAAGAGAAAAATCTCTTTGGTGTTTGAAAAAAGAACTTGTGAACTTTCTACTGGAAAACACTGGGAGTCTTGCACGGTTCACACAGACACTTTAGTTTTGGAATTATTTGTTAGAGAGCGCGGCGCGTACGCGCTCCACAGCGGACGGTATACAAATGCGGTTGAGTGGAACTGGTAAAACTCCCGCGCAGTTAGTTGAAACCTCCATTCGTCGACGCACACTACCATCGCACTGGATGAGCATGTATCCTTATGTACTTAACTCGTATGTATACGATATTCCAAAGGCGGATTTTCGTGATTCTCGGCGGTTGACGAATCTTAATTGATCCCCAATTTCGAGTTATTTCGGTAAGGTTCCCTTTTCTAATTATACAATAAAAATTATAACATATCCTCACGCCTTCCCACAAGGGTCCCCGAAGGGGTAGGCAGAGATGTATAAGGCTATCGCCGTTACTCAAGCACGACTATACATACGCCTTTGATTGCTTCTCAGACGTATGCAGGTTTCCTCTCGACGTTTTCCTTCACTGTAAAGCTTGTGGTTTAACTAATCACTGTACACTCATCAGAAAAACTCATTGGTAGAGTCCAACTTGCGACTTTTATGTCGCAGACAATTACTCGAACCACTAGGCCACCACGGCTTTTTTGTTAGGTTTTGATGTTACCATAGAAAATTATCAAAAATACGTATATTCATGAACACTCACTTCAATTTAATAATAATAATAACGAATATTATTATGTTAATACATAACTACGACGATTGTACAACAAGAGCTATTCGCCGCTTACCTTGTAACAGACATCAACGCGCTCGATTTGTTTTCCAAAGAAAGCAAGCTACTTTTATTCAGTTCAAAGTCTTATATTTGAGAACTTATTCTTGCTTTAGTTTAGTGATGTATTTTTGTTTTAACATTTTAACCCTATAAATTTATTATATTTACATAATCGATCGGACACTCAAGGACGGGAACGTCAAGAGTACTCGAAACCGGCGAGCATGTATGAAGAGACTAATGGATGTAGACGAAGCGAAAGAAGTATGAAGTCTAGAGAGAACTGGTGCTCTATACTCTGCCTATTCCGTTAGGGACTTGGTGTGATGATATGATGATGATGATGATATTTAGATATACAGGGTGTGTCCGAAAATAATACAGTTGTCTTCTAGATGTTGTCGGTTATAATGTGAATATCAAGACGAAGAAATACAACGGATAACTCCAAAAATGACGAATCAACAACATTATTAATGATATATCCTCACACCTTCCCACAAGGGTCCCCGAAGTGGTAGGCAGAAGTGTATAGGTACTACCCTCACACCCACTTTCCGCCAGAGATATATTTAAGATGCCAACGTGCCAGAGTGCGAGTCCAACGCCGTTACAAACGCCATTGAATTTATTTTCAAACGCATGCAGGTTTCCTCTCGATGTTTTCCTTCACCTTAAAGCTCGTGTGACTAGTCATTGCCTAGGTTCAGAAAAACTGATCGGTACAGTCGGGATTCGAACTTGCAAACTTAGTGTTGCAGGCAATTCATTCGTAATGAGGGTGTATTCTTACTTCGGGTATCATGTGGAAAATCATGAATGTATATAATATTCAAATGGTACAAAGAAAGATAAAGTTCGTTAAACAGATATAACTAAGGAAAAAAAGTTGCAAGCATTGAATGGAATCGCCACCGTCACACAGCTCTCTTTCACAAAGTCGGTTAACTAAGAGTTATTACTCCATTATGAAACTATAAGTACTTCATTACTCAATTTACAGAACTTACTTATAAAGAATCTTGCCAAATTTATGAACTAATATTTTAAAAAATCAGTGAAGTGGGAGCATTTGCCATGCTCTGGGGATTCCGTACTGCAGAACGACATAGACGGCCGTCTGGTTAGAGCTCCTGACTGCGAAACTTGAGGCCGCGGGTTTGAATCCCGCCGAGGGCAGATATTTGTGTGATAAACACGAGTACTTGTACCTTAGTCTTGGATGTCTTCTGTCTCTGCCTACCTTATCGGGGACTCTTGTAGGAAAGCGTAAGTTTAAAATTACCCTGTTTTTTACAACACCAAGTTGATTAAAAATTAATAATGCAGATTTTTAATGCATTATTTAATATCTGGAAGCGCATGTTATTACGGGTTCTATGTTTAACGTATGAATGTTTAATAATAATTTTGGTACAAACCCTGGAACAACCCTAAAAATATTTCTTCCATAGCTAGCAACTACTTCAGTATTGCACCATTTGAACTAGAATAAATAAAATAACAGAAATAGAATTAAAAGTGATGGCACTAGAGACAGGTGGATGTGTTGTCTCGCTCTCGCTCAAGGCAGGTGGCGTATAGCCGTCCCTGTCGACCGGAAGACGGCGCTGATGGATAAACTGTAACGACCAGTTGTCGTAACTGACTTTTGGTTCATTGCGGCTCTCAAAGATTCATGCACAGAAAAATATACATGCTATTTAAGATTTTGCGATGATGGCTGAGTGCTTTGAGTAGTTGCCTGGAACGCAATCTTTGCGTAAGTTCGAATCCCGACTGTACCTATGTGTTTTTCTGAACTTAAGTACACTGATTATTTACAAAACAAGCTTTAAGGTGAAGTAAAATATCGAGAGGAAACCTGCATACATTTGAGAAGACAGTCGTGCTTCTGTATCGGCGATGGACTCGCCATCTGTCACGTTGGCACCTAAAAAGTATATGTAAGCAAAGGTGTGTAGGTAGACGGAAAGTCTACCTACACACCTTTGCTTAGGGCCTAGTGCCTACGTTTTCGGGCATAATAGCATAAAGAATTCTTTATTCAGTAAACAAAATCTCGTCTGCTTTTAAGCGTCAGCCTGTGATAGGGGTTTTTGCTCCTTCCTAGTCTAATGTCTATGGACAAATTTTTTTTTAGTCAATATATGATAATATACATATAACGAAGTAAAGTTTGAGCACCGCAACGCGTAGAACAAAGCCGCACGCGCCAGAGTTCTAACGTCAAAACTAGACCGCTTTTTACACGAATCTTACTAGTTTCGCAGAGAAATAGCGGTTTGCGTGTATTTAATGCGAGTACCGTAAGTATAAGCATTTTGTATTTTCTAAGAAAAATAATTAGAAGGCTATCTTTCTTTTTTTAATGTTTCGTCTTTGTCAAGAAGATAATACTATTTATATAAGTAATAGTATAACCCTGGTGACGGAGTGGTTAGAACAGTTGCTTGCCACGCAAATATCACAAGTTCGCATCCCATCTGTACTAAGAAGTTTTCTGAACTGCACAGTGGTTATTCAGTCGGTGAAGGAAAACATCAAGAGGTAAACTGCATACTAAATTCATCTCAATCAATGACCTGAGAAGAAATTCAATGAAATATGTATAGTCGAGTATATTGCCTTGATTAACGACGTTGGACTCGCCATCTGTCTGGGACCTTCGTGGGAAGGTGCGAAGATAAGGATAGGAAGGATAAACAAACTAAATTGTTGTTTGTATTTAAAGTACTCTGGGGCCTTGGGGTCCTGAGGCTCACCGTCTTTTCGATCTTGCTAACATTGTTATAATTATCTTGTTTATGTATGCTTTGTATAGTAAGCAACGACCTATTGTCAGGCCTACGTTGTTCCCCCATACTTGGGTACTATTGCTGTAACGAAAAAATATTGTTATTGTATATGCCTAATGATTTGAAAAGAGTAACCATGTTCTCCATGGAAGCGACCAACCCGAACCGTGCTTCTTTTTCGACGTTTTATAAGAGCCCACCTGGGACTATGTGAAATAAAAAGATTTTGATTTTGATTTCTTTAAATAGTTCTCGCGCCGTCTAGTCGAGACCTCTCGTGACAGGCGGGCTGGAACATGTCTCGCTCAGAGAATCAGCATTGCTATCCAGCGTGGCAATGCTGCTAGTCTTCTTGGCACGTTGCCTCGGGATACCGATTTGGGGCAAATATTTTATCTGAACTAGTTAGTTTCAACTGTTCTTTGTAAATATTGTTATTTGTTGGTATTGTATATAAGGTTTATAATTGAGTACTCGGTAATACAACGCGGTAAACGGTTATCGTTTACATAGGCACTCTACAAGTGTAGTAAAAGAATTGATTTCAATAGTGACTAACAAGTTTGTGACCCACTGATAGGCTGCTATTGCTCATATTGGCTCTCTTTTTTATTTTTTTTTATTTATACAACAAGAGTGGCAAACAAGCATACGGCCCTCCTGATGGGAAACCATTACCGCAGCCTATTTACGCTCACGATACTGAAGTATCACTTGCGCGTTGCCACTCTGTGTTCGGAGAGTTATAGTGTGTTGGCAGCATAATGGGTTTAATCCCTCTGCTTCCAACACAATGTAGCAATCCTCCCCCCTCCCCAAGGAACTCATTACGGGAAACCTTATTCACCGCGTAGGAACACAACACAAAAAAATGTGTTATTTGGCTACGGACTTCTGTAAGGTGGAGGTCCTGCCCCAGTCGGGCAGCTCCGAGTTCGAACGGGAAACCCATTATGCCCTACCTCTCTTAATTCGAACCGGAAACCCGTTATGCCCTACCTCTCTTAATTCGAACGGGAAACTCGTTATGCCCTACCTCTCTTAAATCTCTACTGTCTCTCATCGTATTTTAAGAACTTCACCTCAATACTCAATAGCTCATCAGTCAGGTCATTCTGTCAGCTCATCCAAAGCCAGGTAGTGTCTTTGAATTGTAGGCGCAGAGCAAAATAAAGAAATAACCGCCTTCGTTTTGCCCAAAGTAGGTTGCCTAGTTACCATAACACAAGCTTTGCTTAATTTGGGACTAGGTCAATTTGTGTGGAATTGTCCCAAGGTTATATCCCGCCGAGACAGTCACGGGGTAGGCAGAGAGGTGTGAGTTCTCTCTAGACTTCTCTCGTCTCTTCATACATGCTCGCCTGTTTTGAGATTACTCTTGTCGTTTCCATTCTTAAGTGTACGATCGATTTGATCTAGATCCTGTACTCTATAGGGAAAATCTCATTGGGGAGTTCATTCCACAGCCAAGTAAATGTTTGAGTTTTCGGATTGCTTCAATAGTGTGTCTAACAATTTTGTTGTATTATTTTTAATAAAAATGGGTATCAATTGACTTTCTGCTCTTTTCTATATAAACTTTACTTTACATCAAGCTTATTAGGTATACAAACTGAATATTTGAATGATAGCCATGCATGGCAATGAATTGCTCCTCTTATACAGAGTTTATATGTTATTTAATCTTTTCTACCCCTACGTAAAAGGGAACAAATGTTAAAAAATAAAGCCGAGGATTTTGTTTCGCTGCTTCTTCTACAGACAGTTTTCTTTCTTGGAAACGGTAGTAACTTTAGTTTTTATTAAGTATGTGACGATCAATTTCCCAGTGTTCCCTGTGTTCGTTGAATAAAAGATTATAGATTTTTTTACTGTGCCAAATTTAATTTGCCTTCGTCCGCATAATGTTCGAAAAATAGAAGCAAACTTCCCAAACGTATCAATAGTTTAATCCTTAAAAGACGCGAAAGGTCTCTCCAACAGTTCGAAATTTCTCTGACTAATAACTAACTAAAAGAAGTTCAACAAGAACTACCATTCCTGTCGAGGGGAAGACTCTGCACAATTATTGTACTTCCGTTCCAGGATGCTAGTGGTGTGACACGGCGCTAGGAGGATCGATATCGATAAAGGGTACAGTTTTATCGACATTTAACTTTACAAACAAAAAACAGTTTCTTTAACTGTCAAGTCAGAAATAGTGGTAATGTTATATTAATGAAAATACTCACTAATTTAGTTCGTAATACTTAGCTGTTGAAGTTGGCAAAGTAGGAAAAAAGAAAAGAAGACTTTCTTTACATTTAGTTAACAAACACGTGGTTTGTCTAATGGTAACCGGTTACCCCCTTCCAATGGATGGTTGTAGCATCATTTAAGCGTAAATTTCCGCCAGAGATATTTTTTAGGTGACAACGTAACAGATGGCGAGTCCATTGCCATAACACAAGCACGACTATACTTACGCCTTTTGAATTTCTACTCAAACATATGCAGGTTTCCCCCGTTTCCTTCACCGTAAAGCTCGTGGTGTGAAAGTTCAATAAATCTTATTGGTACAGCCTGGATTCGAACTCGAATTACTCGGCCAGCATGGCTCTGAAATAAAACACTAATGATAGATATACATTTTTAATCATAATAATATTGACTCGATAACATTCTTATAATAAATAAATACCTTGGGACAATTCCACACAAATTGACCTAGTCCCAAGTTAAGCAAAGCTTGTGTTATGGTAACTAGACAACGATATATTTACTTATATAGATAGATATATACATAAATACGTAGGACATCCAAGACTAAGGTACAAATACTCGTGTTCATCACACAAATATCTGCCCTCAGCGGGATCCGAACCCGCGACCTCAAGTTTCGCAGTCAGGAGCTCTAACCACTTGACCAGATGGACGAATGGACTTTAAATAAAGCACCGTCGAACCTGTAAAAATCTTATATTTAGTTTCGATAAGCAAGAAATTGCTCGGCCTGATACATGATTCTTAAATAGCTCAGAAACATGTGTTGTTACATCTCTGCCTACCGTCCAATACACTTTTGATGAGACGCGAAGCTACACCAAACCCAATTGCCCCCAATCACTGAGCACGGCAATCAATTAGCAACTTTTCCACCAACTTATAATTACATAAACAAGCAACACTAAACGCTCGTAAAAACTTGAATCAAATTGCAAAACTAGAACCAGTAACGCTGTAACGTTAGGTAACGTCGACATCACAGGCGCAGCACTGGCCGGGAGCCCCGCACGCGACGGAGCGCGACGAAGAAAGTACAGCCGACTCGTAACGGCCATCGCAAGGCGAATGAATTAAAACCATGTGAGATAGGGTATACCTGTATTATAAAGGGAAATATTTGAAAAATAACGACTTAGGCAACGGGACAGATCAAGAAGTTACACGCTAGTGGGAGAAAACAGTCGTCAGGTTGTACAAAAAGGGGAAGGAAACGGCTCTGCCTTTAGACAGGATTCCTTTCGGTTTACGCGCATACTTAAATCATCCCAATCAAACCCATTTGTAAAAAATAATAATATACCCTCACGTCTTCCCACAAGGGTCCCTGAAGGAGTAGGCAGAGCAGTATTGGTAGTACCGATCAATTATACAGCTATAATATAAAGTTCATTAGGAAAAATGAAATACGTATGTATAGTCGTGATTGAGTAAGAGCGATGGCCTCGCCATTTGTCACCTGGCAGCTACACACCTCTGCCTACACCTTCGGGGACCCTTGTGCGAAGGCGTACACTGGGTAGCATGAGCCTGAACCGAAAGAGGTTTTGTCTCAGAGGGCTAACCATTCGTCCGAATGGTAAAAGTTTCATCAGTTCCACCGACAAGGGTTCCTGTTATATTTAAGAAGATAAACATCTTAAATACTTAACTCATCGTTGAAATGCGTTCCCTTCAAATGTACAGCCAACGATATTTGACCGAACCTGCAATGATTAGATTTCCAAAGCCACTGGCGTGAACGAGGGTGTGATTGTAAAGAACAAAGTCATGTTACGTCAGTTTTGACATATAGAAAGGATGAGTGAAGAAAGATTGACGAAACAGATATGCAATGCTGTGTGGAAGGAGAAGTAGAGGAAGACCACATTACGACTTGGCTTAATACACCCAAAACTTGATGAGCATGTCTTAAGGGTCTGATGAAGTTTGATGAAGCCAATGAAGTTTCTAAGTCTAGAGAGAACCTGGCGCTTACTCTTTCTACTTATGAAGGACTAGGTGTGATGATTTACTGAACGTAAATATGGAAAATAGCTTTTTGCACCTACAAAGGTCTTTAGGGGTGCCAAAAAGGCTGGTCTTCTATCATGTTTTAGGCACTCTGAATTTCTTCTGATCCACATGACAAACCAATGTATATTCAGTAGCACAGTGACGTTTTTTTTATACAACTAGAGTGACAAACAAGCTTATGCCCCACTTGATGGGAAGCAGTTACCGTCGCCTATTTACGCTCACGATACCGAAGTGCCACTTGCGCGTTGCCACTCTGTGTTCAGAGAGTTCTTCTGTTGGCAGTATAATGGAACTAATCCCTCTGCTGCTAACACAATATAACAATCCTTCCCTCTCCCCAAGGAGCTTATTATTGGATACCTTATCCATCTCGCAGGAATACAACAGAAAAACTTGTGCTATTTGGCTACGGACTTCCGGAGTTGGTCCTGTCCCAGTCGGGCAGCTCCAAACGGGAAACCCACTATGCCCTTCCTCTCTTAAATACATTACAAACCAATAATTGTTCAGTATTACAGTGATTTATCACACCAAGAGCAGTGAATCAATTCAGATTTGTACCTACCTTCCCTCCCCATAGCTTGGAACCACACCTGTCTGTCTGTCTGGCACGGGGTTTCAATGGAGTTTCTACCCATGAACGCTCAGGCTGTGGAATGAACTCACCGTTGAGGTTTCCTTTGAGAGTACAGCATGGAATTCTACAAGAAGGGTGGGAAAATATTCCTGCAACGCGCGAGTGATACCCCCGGTGTTGCAAGCGTACATAGCCACAATACTCCAAGCTACACTAATCTAAACTAGATCTAAAGTCACAATAGTTTAAAGTTTGGAAATTGGACCTTACGTTCAAAACATATAGACATAGAGATATTATAAATCTCTAATAAACAGTACATCTTAAGAGCCGTGGTGGCCGAGTGGTTCGAGCAGTTGCCTGCGACGCAAAGGTCGCCAGCTCGAATCCCGACTGTACCAATGAGTTTTTCTGAACTTAAGTACAGTGATTAGTCACACCACGGGCTTTACGGTGAAGGAAAACATCGAGAGGAAACCTGCATACGTCTGAGAAGAAATTCAAAGGCGTATGTATAGTCGTGCTGGAGTAACGGCGATGGACTCGCCATTTGTCACGTTGGCACCTAATATACCTTTGACGGAAAGTGGGTGTGTGGGTATTACCTATACACCTCTGCCTACCTCTTCGGGGACCCTGGTGGGAAGGCGTGAGGATATATTATTATTATTATATCTACCTTGCAGAAGATCGCAACTAAATGAGTAGTATGGCCATCCTGCGATGAGTAGTTTCCAAAAAGTCCATTCCAATTCCACATCGAATGGGAGATGGGGGACTTGTTTGTCACTATACTGCTAAGACAGGAAGTTCAACTGATACGATCGCCCACTCGCGAGTATTAACTCTAGCGTGGTGGCCGAGTGGTTCGAGTTGCCTGCGACACAAAGATCGCAATTTCAAATCCTGACTGTACCAATGAGTTTTTCTGAACTTAAGTACAGTACCACAAACGTCGAGAGCAAACCTACATACGTTTGAGAACCATTTCAATAGCGTATGTATAGTCGTGCTTGGGTTACGGCAATGGACTCGCTATCTGTCACGTTGGCACTTAAAATATATCTCTGGTGGAAAGCGGATGTGTGGGTTCTACCTATACACCTCTGCCTACCTCTCCGGGTCTCTTGTAGGAAGGCGTGAGGATATATTTGCTAGCTACTGGTCATGGTAACCGGTTATCATCACTTGATCTAAGACACTGTTATGACTTATATCCTAACAGAACTTCAATCTAAACGGCTAAACATAATCGCTACAAAGTTCATAGCACACAAAAATAGGCCCTAATGTGAAGTAAATCGTGCCTGTTGCTTCCGAGATTACCGTACACACATACATAAATACAATCACGAACATTAGGTATTCGAGGAGCGGGTAATGCACGGAGTTTAATTAAGTACATGAGAGCGACAGAGGCAGGAGATCAGCCGACGCTCACACACGTACGTGCGAGTGGGACGGAGCCAGTCATCTGTTATGTACGAGTATGTCGTAGGTGTGCGCACGCGCCGGTTTTTATTTCACTCACACACGTGTGTTGTGTTGTGTCGTGTGTATGTGTGGTGTATGCTTTAACGGAAATTTCTAGTACATTTGATTTATATTGCACTTGACATTTTAGTCGGGATTGGAATCAGGGGATTGCTAGGTGGAAGTTGTTTGCTGCTCTGAAAAATAACTCATGTCTTCCCACTGCAGCCTTCTCGTATATGTATAATATATTAATTATTTTTATATTTCAATAAGTGTATCCTTCTAAATAAAATAATAGCGAGTTATTGAGAATATTTTAAAGAATTTGTTACGCAATCACGCCAGAATTTATTATAATAATAATATCGTCACGCCTTCCCAGAAGCGTCCCCTAAGGGGTAGCCAGAGGTGTATAAGCTGTACCCACCTTCCAAGTATGGTGATTAGTTACACCACGAGCTCTACAATGAAGGACAACATGGAGAGGAAACCACACGTCTGCGTAATTAAAAGGCGACCTAAAATCGTGTTTGTGTTACGACGTGAGCGATGGACTCGCCATCCGTCACGTTGTCATATAAATATATCTCTGGCGGAAAGTGCGTATCTAATAAATATATTATAATAAATATTTTTTTTTGTGGACGATGCGAAAGAGGTATGTAAGTCTAGAGAGAGCTGGCGCTCTATACTCTCTGCCTAGTTAGGCACTCGGCGTGATGATATGAAGATGATGTTCTAGTCGTTAAAAATACGAGCTAATGGCGACTTATAAATTGTTCCAGCCATAGACAATCTGTTTATATGTCATTTGCATTAGTAGAGGTCTAATTGTGTTGAGTTAATTAACTCGGTTTGTCTTAAAGAAACAGTTACACTGTACAGGTGATGTAGAAGGCAGGTTGGTTGACCGGCGCACGTGCGGAATATTTATCAATTACGAGATGAACTTACCGCTCTGCCAGCCAACTGTAGCCGCCTGGAACGGCGCCGCTATGTACACACGCAGGCTCTGGTGGATCGCTCAGTTCCGAGCTTATTGAAGGCATATTTAACGACATCTATACAATCTTAATATATATAAATCACGTGTCACGTTGTTTGTCCGCGATGGACTCCTAAACTATTTAACCGATTTCAATCAAATTTGCACACCGTGTGCAGTTTGATCCAACTTAATAGATAGGATAGCTTACATCACAATTGGACCCGATAGGTGGCGCTGCGATCGTGGTTCAGGATTTTAACTTTTTCTCCCGGGCAAAGCTGGGCGGGACAGCTAGTATACTATAATATTATAAAGAGGAATGGTTTGTATGTAAGTATGTTTGTATTGAATAGGCTCCGAAACTACTGGACCGATTTGAAAAATTATTTCACCATTGGAAAGCTACATTTACCCTGAGTGTCTCTTATGGAAAAATCTTATGTCCACCCGTGCGATGCGAAAATACAATTTGAAAGAAGAGTACTGTATTCTTGATATGTGTTTGTTGATAGTGCATTACAACTTATCTTTAGAGGTCAATGTTTGGTGCTACAAACAAAACAATAATGATATTAGATCTTGCTAACATTGTTATAATTATCTTGTTTTATGTATGCTTTGTATAGTAAGCAACGACCTATTGTCGGACCTACGTTGTTCCCCCATACTTAAAAAAAAATATTGTATATGCCTAATGATTTGAAAAGAGTAACCATGGAGTTTCTTGCCGGTTCTTCTCCATGGAAGCGACCAACCCGAACCGTGCTTCTTTTTCGACGTTTTATAAGTGCCCACCTGGGCCTATGTGAAATAAAAAGATTTTGATTTTTGATTTTGATTTTGATATAATAACCTGTAATGATAGTTGTTAGTAAGAATAAATAAATAAATAATTAAAACATTTTTGTAATCTGTTTGAGTTTATATTAGAATTATACTATTTTCATTAAAAGCTTTTTCTTAAGATCGGGTTTCCACTTGTTGCTGGATCGGGAATTTTAAAGACAGATTTGGTGCTACCACAGATAATATATTTAAAAAGAGGCTCTTTATAACACTAGCTTAAAAGCTCTTTAAAAGAGGACAGGTAAGGTTTTTTGTTTGTTTGTTATGATATAACTCAAAAATTATTAGACCGATTTTGTAAAATTTTTTAACATTAGCAATCTAAATCTTTTTTTCCTCTTTATTTAATGAGTTTCGCCGCACAGCGACTATGTCACTCCGTGAGGACACCTGGGATATGAAAGTAATTAAAATCTACGCTTATATAATTTCAATAAATATTTTATATCATCAGAAAGCTAAATCTTAAATAGTTTTTTTTTATGTTGAAATAAACGATAATTGAAAAAAAAATTAAACGCAGGTGAAATCGCGGCGCACAGCTAGTAAACTGTAAAATACAAATAATGTTTCTACCTTTGTCCTTTAAAGACTAAAATTATCCAAACTCAAATCATAACTTTATATAACTTAAACAATATGTAAGTCTAGAGAGAACCGCTCTACTCTCTCTGCCTACCTCGTGGGGGACTCGGCGAGATGACCTGTCCGTCCAGCATCCGCTCCGTCTGTACTCCACCGCAAGTAAGGCACACTTAGCACAACTTTTTTTATGTATATATATATATATATATATACATATACTCTCCACAATTACCTTGCGTGTGTGTCTGTCTGTCCGTAGGCTGGCGTGAGTGTGTGTGGTAACTGTTCATATGTGATTTGCCCGGTTCGAAAGAATGACGATTTTTTATCCATTTACAGTTTTTTTTGGGAAACCCATTATTTTAACGTGTTTTTTTTAATATGATCATAAATTTACCCTGCCTTCATTAAAGGAGCTAATCAGTGACAGCCGTGGTGGCCGAGTAGTTCGAATAGATTGCCTGCAACACAAAGATTGCAAGTTCGAAACCCGACTGTGCCAATGTGTTTCTAGTACCAGAGATATATTTTAGGTGCCAACGTGACAGATGGCGAGTCCATTGCCGTTACTCAAGCAAGACTATACATACGCGTTTGATTTTCTTCACAATCGTATGCAGTCGATTCTTTGAATATATCTATGCGTAGGAGAGGTGACTTTGAGAAAATATTTCTTTTGACAAACAATCGAAGTGGGCATTTTCAAAGTTCAATTACTTTTCATCGTCAGAGACCTAAATAAAAGTTGGAATTTACTGTCAATGAGCAAGCAAGGATAAGCATGTGTTTGATAAAATTTGTCGAAAATGTTACGACGCCGGTCGTATAGGTAGTTTTTAAATGCAAAGAAAACATACGAGCGCATGGCTATGTGCAGTGAGGCATTGAAAATAGCCGATTAATATGCACTCACTTCGACGCCATTTTGTGCCTACCGGTTCCGTCATAGAGTAAAGCAAGTCACAGAGGTACTGTTGGATGTTGCCAACCATGTGATGTGAGACCATTTTGTATGTAACGTATATTTATTATCTTTTTATGTCACAAGATGTCGCTATACATCAGATTAAATCTCGCTATAGAGATCCTCTGTGGACATTATATATATATACGCCTTCCTCCGAAGTTTCCGAAGAAGGCAGAAGTGCATCAGCGACCTCATCAGAGGTACGTTTTAGGTGCCAATGTGACAGATGGCGAGTTCACCGCCGTGCAAGATTGCAAAGACGATGCCCGGCGTACTGTACCAATGAGTTATTTCTGAACTTAAGCTTTACGTCGAAGAACTAAAGAGAGAAAACCTGCATACATTTAATAAGAAATGCCAAGACGTATATATATATATGACGACATAACGGTCCTCCAGGACGCCCGACAAAAACATACCAACACTACACAAAACCGACCACTGTTCCGTCCTCGCCGACGAGGCTCGACGCGAATAAGCCGTAATGTTCCCCCCCGACCCCCGCCGCAAACGCCGGCCCGCGCCGAGCCTGACGCGCAAATCCCGCCCCCAAATAATATTTAAATAAAATTACCAGTCCAGCCCAGCTCCCTTGCTCGCGATCCAGCAACGCCCTAAGCCGAGGTTCGTACCCCACAGGGGGTGCCCTTACCTGTGTTGCTTAGAAATAAAGTGCCTGGCTGGAGGCCTAGGTCTCGCCATTGACCGGTTAAGTAGCAAAAGTTCCCGGAACTCACGCTACGAGAGACAATACAAAAAAAAAAAAAAAAAAAAAGCCAAGACGTGTGTGTAACATCGCAATCTGGCATTTTGGCTAATATAAGTGAGGGAGGCACTTGTATATATATCCTCACGTCTTCCCACATGGGTCCCCGAACGGAGAAGGCAGAGGTGTATCACATAGTTTCCGCCAGATATATTTTTAGGTGCCAACGTGATAGATGGCGAGTCCATCGCCGTTACTAACGACTATACATTGTAGGAAGGAAGAAAAATCCGAAGCTATCTTCAAATTCTTTAAATAAGGTGACGCAATTGTGTTCAAGTTACGTTCAAAGAAATGAAACAAAAATAATATAGTATCCGATTTAGGCAAGCCTTGTAAAGAAGCATGAATGAAAAATAAAAATAGCAATTTATTCTACCCAAGTATATCTGTCGACAATGATTTACTCTACTCAAGTATCGCTTAATCAGCGCTATCTGTCGAACCGAAAATTACAAGTGACAACAAGGCTTGCTTGTTGTAAAATTTAATCGGTATTTTTAATTCCCGAAAGCTACGTCGAATCATTGGTAGTTCATTGACTCGTTACAAGATGGCGCTAGTTTTAGCTGAAGATAGTGGAGGCAGTTGTAGAGTAAACGTTAGTGTAAGCAGTTTTCATTCCAAGGATCGCTACAAGATGGCGCTAGTTGTAGTGTTGGTAGTTCTAAAGCTTGCTTCTAGTGTCAGCTTAAGACAGTACACAGGCTTGCTTCTCATGTGGTTAAACGTTGTTAGTTAAACACATGCTACTAGATGGCGTTATCTTTAAACGTTATCATTTGTAGTTTAGTGAGTAGTTAGTAAGTAGTACTAGTATTTTGAATTTTGCTTGGATTAATAAATTAAACAGCAAAAGTAATCTTATATACAATTAAATTTATTCCCATTCTCAAAATAACAAAGAATTGTCAAGCTTACGGTTCAGAACCAAAGGACTTAAAGATATATTCATTAATTATTTTCAATAGTCGATAATCGATAGTTAATTAGTTAAAAATAATAATTTTCAATATCATTCACGCACCACTACAAAATGATCGGATTGGAACGGAATGGAGATGTCAAAAATAATTGAAAAAAATTTACAAGAATAGTACTTCTTTAAACAGGTTTTATTATTCAATAAATCTCACGAAATATTTATAAATCGTTGCCCTGTCTATAAGAGTTTCACATTCATTTCAAATGGAACTGTATGGCAACCATATTATAAGGTTCAAATTCCATTCCGTGCCAACACGCCCATAGCTACACTCGAAGAGTCATTCCCGGCTTGGTCCAACATACACTCGTCCCACAACACGTCCTCCGCCATTTTATTACTATTATTATTATTACTAGTATCTTTATTAATAATAATTATGATAAATACTTAAACAATACAGTCTTGAGAACACACGGTGAAAATCATTTTACTTAATTTTTGTTTTATTTTGTGAAATTATACAGTAGAGTAGTTAGAAATATGTTTCTTACAAATGCAGTTTAGGATACATTTTATCTGCGGCAACCGAACCCACGTGGCAAGCCCGTCGCTTTCGTTCAACACCATTGGGTTCGTCGCCTTTTTTTATACCACTGGGGTGGTAAACAAGCATGCGGCCCATCTGATGGTAAGTGGTTACCGCCGCCTATGGACGCTTACAATACCAGGAGCATCACTCGCGCATTGCCGACCCTGCAGGAATCTTTTCACACCCTTCTAGAAGAACTCCATGCTGTACTCTCTGGGGAAAACCTCAACGGGGAGCTCATTCCACAGCCTGAGCGTTCGCGGAAGGAAACCTCTTTGAAACGGCGCAGTACGAAACATATGTGGTTTCTTTTCTGTCATGTTATATGTCAACTGAATGATGTAGAATCATTTATATTATAAATACTGGAGATGCCTGGTGTCACTGTACAAGGTAGGAGCTGACGCGACATTCAACGGAAGAGATCCAACTTGTAAGCCTCATATTAATTATAAATAAGACACATCCCGCGATTTCACGTAAATTTAAGTTACAAAATCACACGTATTTTGCGTAAAATATATTTAATTAGTAGACTTCTTTCTTGAAACAGATTCTATCCGTTAATCCAGCAAATAATCTATATCTCTGCCAAATTTCATCCAATATCGTTCAGTAGTATTTGCGTGAAAGAAGAACAAACATATTGCCAATATTTTACATTTATCAAAATATATATATATAATAATATATCCTCACGCCTTCCCAGGACAAGGGTCCCCGAAGGGGTAGGCAGAGTTGTATAGGTAAAACCCACAAACCCACTTTCCGCCAGAGGTATATTAGGTGCCAACGTGACAGATGGCGAGTCTATCGCCGTTACTCAAGCACAACTATACATACGCCTTTGAATTTCTTCTCAGACGTATGTAGGTTTCCTCTCGATGTTTTCCTTCACCGTAAAGCTCGTGGTGTGACTAATCACTGTACTTTAGAAAAACTGATTGGTACAGTCGGGATTGGAACTTGCGATCTTTGTCTCGCGGGGAGTTTATTTCGCCGTTTCCTCTCCTGGCAGGTATTTTTTCTTGGAAACGGTGGTAACTTTAGTTTATACTAAACGTGACGTTCAATAAGTGTTCCCTGTGTCCCTTACGTTGAATAAAATATTTTGATTTTGATTTTGCAGGCAACTGCTCGAACCACTAGGCCACCACGGCTAATCATAATTAGTATATATCTAAATCAATTAAACATAATCGAAGCTGCATTAACCGTAATTGAAGCATTTATCATTTATAACTTGATCAGCTTTGATAATCTCCAGAAGCTTCGTGACCAAGACTGGAGCTTTGAAAAGTCGTATGTATAGCGTTGTCGGCCATCTTGGAATCGGCCATAGCTGTCACATATTTCAGCCAAATAACTTAGCTACTGTACAATATCACAAAGTACATGTAAAATTATTCGTTACATAAACTGTTATTTGAAGGCGATAAGCGTGTCGTAAACTCGGGATAAAATGTATTTTACATATATATACAACGAAAAACTTAACAATTGTAGGCCTTTTTAACCGACTTCATTAAATTAGGAGTAGTATTGTATTCTTCCCGATTAGGTATAATGAACGTTAGATTCTGCAAACATTATAACATACATGACATTTTTGTTTGATAATGCCACGAAGGCAGTACTTCTCAAACTGTCAGTACTAAAAAAGTTTGACAAACAAATTCGCAGAAATCTTGTGCTGTTAAAATGTCACTGACTTACGTTCGACAAACAAAATTGACTAGCATAATAAATATTGCGACATACAGAAGTCATAACATGATAAAAACAGCCATTAGAATCACAGGGGGTGAGGGTAATTAAGGTTATAACAATATTACTTTCCAAACGTCAAACATCCATTTTTTTTACCACATGAATAAAAAAAATTTTTTTCTTTTCATTCGACTCCTAAATACTTACACATTACCAAATTTATTGAATATTACACATTTTAATAGTAATAATTTAATGTAGAAATTGTGGCATTATTTTGGAAGAGTTTACAATAATAACATCGAAATCCATAATCTTAAAAACCACGTGACTAATCACTATTAGGTAATATTTTACACACAGGCATCCGATCCCACTCAAAGACACTCCTCATTACACGTTACTTATTACTTCACGCCTCTCATAAATGTCCCCGAAGGGGTAGGCAGAGGTGTGTAGATAGTACCTATTTTAATAATAATATTATTATAACATAATAATTATCTATATTCAACCACATAAATTCATCTATCTAGAAACGGTAACATCTCCCAACTACAATAATGATCATAAGACATTCTTATTTAGATATTACTTACACATGATTACCACTAAGATCATCTAAAATAGACACATAAATATTTGTTCTAACATCATTGTACGTACAGTCGGGCTATGAAAACTTTAGTCAGTTTTAAAATTTATTTGTTATTATTAGTGACATGGATAGAAGTTTTTCAATCGAATGCATTAAAAAATTAGCTATTATTTATATACATAATTTATTAAAATACGATAGTTCGTATTTAATACGTCTCGGATTTAATCCTTAGAAGTAGCAGCATTAATAGGAAATCATTTGAAACCACTTGCCGCCCTGGAGCAACCAAAAGTTGACTATAACATTTTCTTACCCGACTGTACATACCACGCCACATACACGGCACTGTTCCACAATGTCATATTTAAATTCTAATTCTAAACGTCACTAACATAGAGTTACAAATACAATAGATCGTTCAACTCAATAACGCGCGTGACTTATTATTACTCCAACTGCGCCTCGCGGCTTGACCCGTCATATATTTATATTTTCTTTTTTTGTTCATCATAATACATCCGACAGTACGTCATCCGCTGGCTCGTGCTATTGTTTTAGTAACGTGTTTTGTTATTTTTTATTTACCTCAAAATTTTAGTAATACTCCTTCAAATCCGACGGGTATTCTAAAGAATTGCTCGTTAAACAAAACATTTGAATCTAAATGTTGATTAGAGTTTAGAAGTAAAAAGTACTGTTTTATAACAGACTAGCTGTTCCCTGCCACGCTTCGATGTGGATATGTGACTGATGCAAAAAACAGATAAAAACAATCCTTGATGCGGATTATATATCATGCTAAAATGTTTTTGTAGCGTACACAAACCAACATAACATTTTTATATATTTAGATTTCAAAAAGTTGTAGGTTCTGAATTTGACTGTATATTTTTTATATTCTCAATATCATATCTTCGAATGCAACTCGTCACATATCTAAGTTCCTTTGGTCATATGTAATTAGCCAACGCGCGCTCGTGAATTTTATTGATCAAGGGATTAACCGATTCGAAGGCACTAGTGTACTAGTGTTGTTTTTTTTTTAATTAAAAAAAACTAAAATTTGAATATTTTTATAATTTGTTTATGATTAAAGTCCTGACCTCATTAATTTAAAAATAATTTTGTTATATATGTATAAGTGGGGACATTATGCCATCTCAGCATATCTTGGGCGAGATAATAATGATTACGACAACATTAAATGCATAATGTTATTCATTATTATTCTTAAGATTTTAGTAACCAGAAATGGAGTTCAGAATTGATATATTTTTATTTTTTTGTAGATTCGGTTTTGAAATTGTTCTTTTTAAAAGATCAAGTCAATCAAAGTCCCTTAAAAATATTAGTAATCCCTTAAAAATTTAATTGTGTAATTTGTAAAAATTTCTCAAGTCAGTTTTTCGTGCCTATATTATCCTCATTTTGTCTATATTTGCATGATTAATAATTTGCAATGATAACTGTTTAAAAATAACACTTTAATCATACACAAAATATTTTTGTAACGGTTGAACTAGTTTCATTAACTGCCCTAACATTGATATGATTCAAACTATTTTCTAAAGTGAAATTTGAAACTTATGTCTTTTCTAAAACGTCACACTTTTCAAAGTCTATAGACGTTACTAGCTCAAGATGGAGGAGCGAGATTAAATATCCACTGTTTGTTAAAAATCCCTAACTAATACTGTTTAAAAACACGGATAAAATAAAACTGACAAGATTAATGAGAGAAAGATTGTTCCAAGAGACGCGTGAACATCTTGCGTTAGTTCCATTTCATCTATTTCAAACTTCTAAAACTACCAACATTCCAGTAAAACACTATTATAGTATGTTCAAATTTGGAATGCTACATTAAAGAACTAATGAGACCAACTATTACAATTATTTAAAAATGGAACACATATTTCGCGCGTCTGCTAGAGCCATGATTCCTCCACTAACAATAAAAATCTGATATTTTTAATGTTAGGCAGTATCGTGTTAAACTTACAAGACATTAAAATTACACAGATTTGTAACCTAGTAATTGTTGTTCAGCCGTTACTAGAGAGTAAAGTCCTTGTGTGAAAACGTTGTGGTCACCCCACAACGTTACACGTAGCTTTCCATATGAGTTATTGTCGATGGTCCCTAGAAGGACGCCTCAACTAAGTACGTCCCATCCATTGCAACACCAGTTTGGTTGCCTTGCACTGTGCTCCCGGCAGGAATGTATTTTCCACACGCTTGCTGTAAATTAAAAATATTTTTTTTATTTTACAATATATTTTTAAACATTTTATTTTTATCCCCTTCCATTCAAATGAATATTATTATTTATTTATTTATAGTAAATAGTAACAATAATTTGGAACAACGACTATTTTGATTTAAAATGGAGCTTCATTATTATACATTTTGAATTTAATAAACTAGGTTTTACTTTGAAAATGTGTACATATAGGTAACATAAAGATTTTTTTAAGTAATGTTAAAAATATATGTAAATTACGTTTCAGAAAAAATACATAAAATAAGAACCTTTTGTTAGCTGTTTTAGCAGAAAATTTGGTAAGTTCTTATATTTAAGTAGCATTTTTTTAAACATTGAATATTTGATACCTACCTACATGATCTATCTACAATTTCACATTTTAAACACTTAAGCTTTACACCAAGCGATTTTATTCATGATTACATCGCACACGAACGATAAGAACAAAAAAATTAACTTATAAGAGGTCTGCGTACCTAAATAAAACATTGAAATGTGTAAAAGTTTGCAGTAGTGGCTGTAAGTGTCATAATGATAGTGTAAAAAGCATGCCAATATTAAAAAAAAAACACTTTTTAAAGAACCCATAGTTATGTCATCCACATAAAAAAACTCATAATTCAAATAAAACATATCAATCCACGTATAACCTTTTTTTTAATTTTTCATAACTTTATTCAAATAAATCTATGAAAAATCGAATACCTTTTAAAATGTGTAGATGATTAAAAAGGTTCTTTAAAAAGTCGTAAGAAATAAAAAAGAAAATTTTGAAAAAAATTTAGACCCACTCTTGTGTAATGTAAATGTAATCGGTGATCTTTTAAATGTTCTTTAAGAGTATAGTAAGCTACAATTGTGTTTTTGGGATAATTATATAAATGATTTTCAACTAGCTTAAGTACAGGGCTTCCCTTAAAGGGTACGCAGAGGTGAAATGACACGCTTTATAGTCTAATGTATATCTTTGGAATTTCTAATCGAACGTATGCAGGTTTCTTCACAATGTTTTCTTTGTGATTAGTCGCTGTAGTCAAGTGTAGATAATCTCATAGTAAGTAGTACTACTTAGATAACTCGGTCACCACGAATCTAAATACCACCTATAATAGAAATATGGATGTCGATGTCTTCTTTATGGCTGATATTTAAAAAACTTGATCCTTTTATGATGATTTTTTGGTTTTAGCACGGGTTTCAAATTCACTTTTCATTCTGGATTCTTGTTCTAATAATATTAATATTAACTCAGTGTTTATTAAAAAACCCATACTTAAACATAACTACAATTTTTGCAAATTATATCATAAGTTTTCCTGCAATTTTTTTCGCCAATTAATATTAAACAATGTGTGCAGTGTGTTGGCATCGATTATTGAAACTGTTTGCTTGTATGTTTCAAACAAAGAAATGTATAACGTTATCAAAAAAATACAACCTCAATTAAATTTAAAGCAAATATAATTACATTTACAATACCTACTTTGGATCTACGTTCGTTGTGTTGTTTTACACAGAATATGTGATTCATAAAGAAAAAATACCGATTATCGTAATCGATCGAAACAAAAGACATTGATACATAATTTTGTCGCAATTAAATTGTAAAAAAGATTTTATTCAAAACTCAATTTATTGACAAAATATTATAATTTTTAGCCTATTTTAGCCTATAATATAGTTATTTTTTTTGGGAAAGAATTATACTATTTACAAGATAACTGCGACAAAATATTCTCAACACATAGCATTATAGCAGAAGCTACAATAAATACCACAATTACCAATATACATACGATATACATGACAATATAATTTTTGAAGCATAGTTTGATTCGCAGCCAACACCCTGCATACATTGAAAGCCGCGAATACTCATTTTTGCTTAGTTAACGGTGGTTATCGTACAGCGATTATTTACTTACCCATTTTTTTTCAATCCAAAGAAATATCCTTTTTAAAAACCCTATCACATATAATGTAAAAAATCTACCAAATACAGATAACTTAAAGCTTTTGTAACGAATTTACCTATTAACACAATATTTTTTACCGATTTTAAAAACGTGTAAAAAAATCTGCGTTATTGTAAGTTATTATCTATGACTTAAACTTTTATATTTTATATTATAATAATATTATTATTACGAGTATCAAAAGATAACGCTTTCATATATATAAATCAAAGTTTAAAGTTACTATAAAAAAAAACGTATTGAAACCAATGCTGTCCCAAATTCTCCCAACGTGAATTTCAAAGCAATAATGTATGAACTAAAGCCGCCCATTATCACCCCGACATCGCTGCACGATAACACCTGTACCACGTACTGGTAGAGGATCTTCGCTCGGCGCAGCGGACACAGAGGTGTCCGACGGCCGTGACGTTGACGTGTACCGCCGCGCACCCTTCATCCGGCCCTTTCTACTGCTGTCTAATAGCAGGACCTGTCAGCCAATTCGATACTCAGCGATGGAAACAGTGTGTGCTTGTAGAAATTCGTGTAATTGAAAATTTATATGGCAAAATCAATTTGGAAATTTTGTGTCTTTGTCAAACCTGAATATATCTACGTCGCTGAAAGATTAAGCTAAGCTCGGTAACTCAGTCAGCCAAATTATAGTTACATTAAATTCCAGATTTTAAAATTAAATACAGTAACGTGAATGTTGAGTAATAAATAATAAGAATATAAATAAATATGAAACAAAATCACTTAACAGGTGTGTTATTTTTAACAGTAACATATATAATCCAATATAAATAACATTTCCAAAGTAGTTATTTTTGTCTAGCCTTTAAGTTTTTCTAGCCATAATCACACTTCTTTAATTGCCTTCTATAGACGAATATAATGTAAACATATACTCATATAAATATCTAGCAGATATACAGATCACAATACATGTGGTTGTACACTTAAGGCAAAAGCTATTTTTGCTTTTAGATTGTTCTTTTTAGCATCTAGCCACATTTGCGATGGAAGCCACAACACAGGATCGGAGGCTTGACCCATTGTGATGACACTAGGGGTTCTCGGAATGGCAATAGCACATATAAGTACCTCCCGGCGTGGAAATGGAGCCAGTCTGATTGGACTGATGCAATGCACCGTACGGCGGCGCTTCTGTTGTCAAAATAATCCCAACGTAATAATTAAATAAACTATAAAATATTGATAGAAGAGTGTTATTTTGCCCAAACTAACAGCATGTAAACGAGTTGTAACCAGATTTACATATCAATATGTAATAATAATAATAGTAAGTTTTATTCAGTAACCAAATGTAATGTAAATCTTGTTACATTATGCAAATCTTGTTACAATGATTAATGTTAACTGGCAACGCCAAATTTTTTTCAGTTATTTGTAAATTTCTACATCTTTTACGTAGGTTTGAAAACTTTAAGTGCTTTATCTAAATAAAATCCAATGTTACCTTTTTATAATAAGCTTCTTCAAAAAGGCACTGAAGATTTATAGTCAGATAACAAGACACACAAAATAGAAACAACAGATGCTCATAATTTTGGCTTAAAGTTTGAGAAAGTTTTAAGTACCGTTTCTATTATTTTTACTGTGTAAAATAAAAGTTAGCTTTTAAGTTTAGTGTATTCGTTAATGAGAGCATTATTTAATATTACTTGTATTAGGTATACAAAAAAATATAAATTAATCAATAGCATAGCATTAAACTCTGTCATGCCTCTCTCTAATTAAATAAAAAGTATGATATATTAACCCTAACTCTTCGGTTCAGTACAAAATCTTTGGTTCCATTCTCAATGCATAATGTCCTTCTACTAATACAGTCAAGATTTAACTTGAAACGTTCACGATTGTCACATACTCAAATTATGTCTAGTCTCGATCTATAAGTACCAACTACCTTGTAGAGCATTCGGGTCAACTGCAGACATTATTGTAATATAGAATTGTTCTTCAATACCACAAGATACAAAGAATAGAAGTAGGTAGAATTGAATCCATAATGAAGAAATAACCTGATATTTTTGTGGACAGCAGCCACAGCGCGCACAGCAGGCCAGCAGAGCTGGTGCGTGGCCGGAGTGCGCAGGCGATGCCATTGGTGAAGGCGACCCTGGCCTCTTGGCTGCTCCATTGAAAGGATTCTCCATTTCCACGAATTCTCGGTCCTGAAATTGAACAGAAAACTAACGAGAAGAAAATTTAAATGATTTCGGCTCCACTCAGCCCCAATGAGATGCATAACGTAATAGATAAGCTATGAAGAGATTTATGTGTGCGGAGGAAGCGAAAGAGGTGTCTTTAGTTTAAGACTTTAGTGCAACGGCATGGCTGAAGAATTTAACTGACTAAATAAAGTTTTATGTAACTTTATTGAATATTCACCAAATAAAGAACCAAGTTCTGCGTAAATAAGCAACTATCAATCTTTTAGCATTAGAAAAATGTTGGTGATTTACAGATGATCAGAAAAATTTAAAACATTCTCATATCTCAATTAGATTGACCAAGTGATTCAGCTTTTAAAGTTACCAGGCTGTTATGCATGCTATAAAAGATAAATAGCAACTATTATGTCAAAATAACTTTGTTACAAAAGTGAAGTAAAGTTGTACTACTCTAAAAGGCTCGCAAAAATTTTGGAAGTCAATTCCTTGATTCAAGAAATTAAACCTCTCTAATTTTAAATAAATGATATCATCAATGTATACAAATTATTTATAGCCCAGATAAGATGAAATTGTTCTAAAATAATGCCTTTACTTCATGATCATTTTGTCGAAAACAATAATACCTTGTTTGGATTTTTCGTCACTTCACATAAATCTCCTTAGCAACAAACGCCATTTCAACGTTTAGTTGCCAAAAATCGAGGACTGTATCCATCCTCGTATCATTCACCATATCACTCACCGTTGTACGTTCCAAACACCTAAGAAGATGATGATGTTGTAATTCGAAAATGTCTTCATCTCTGCCAGCGTCATCAAGTTCCACCCCTGACTCCTGCGCAGCAAGGCGGGCTTCAGCAGCCTTCTTTTTAGAGACGAATGCTGCGCCTGAAGAAGCTTTGGCGATGCGGATGCGGGCAAGGCGAGCTTTCTGGAATTACAAATAATTTATTTTAGTGTTTATTTTTTTAATACCACTGGGGTGGCAAACAAGCATGTGGCCCGCCTGGTAGTAATCAGTTAGCCGCCTATAGACGGATATAGTCTAGAATACATTTTTTCACACCACGAAAATCACATTTTAGGAAGAAGGAAAGAAATTAGACTTTCATACGTTTTAAAAGAAATTCAAAGTCGTATGTTTGGTTTCACATGACAAACGGCGATGGACTCGCCATCTGTCACGTTGGTACCTAAAGTATCTACACTTCCTTCGTAGACTTTTGTGGGAAATCGTGGAGATATAATAATGTTTGATGAGATTTTGATCTAGGACCAACGGGACGCCTGAATAATTGGTCGGAAGTAGCGAAGGGTGGGGCGAGGGAAAGAGGAAGGAAGTTTTTTGCCCAACAGTAGGTTGCGCGGGTCTGGTCGCCACAATGTTGTGTCCAACAAGCATGAGAAGTTAATATGGCAAGAATAGAACTGCTCATTGCAGAGTGTATGTAGCACTGTTCCGTAGCAGCTTTTAAATAAAACGTCATTCCCAACAAAACGTTGAGGAAATAGAATTATTTGAGTTCTGTTATGTTAAACAAAGCTATATTATAAACAATATTCAACCAAGAAACCTTGGAAAGTGTAGAATGTTTGAATAGCGATAAATTTATTTACAAAGTTATTTCAAGAATTGCAACGTTTACCGGATTTTTGTTTTCATAATGCGATGTGAAATTATCTTTTGATTCAAAACTGTTCTCTATCGATATCCGGCAATTTTTCATAACATTATAAGGAAAAAAATACCAGCTTCTGTTGTCTTAAAATAAACTATATCTTATATATGTATCCTAGGCGAATTGCGTCTACGATCCTAGATCGTAAACATACTCAATTTATTTGTGATTTTGGTTTCGAAATAGTGATGCAGTTGAATATTGTATTTAGGTTGCCAATTAATTTCAATAAAATTAGACTAGAATCATAACATTTGAGTCGCATCGACTCAGTTCAGTACGAGCAATGAGTGTAGATACAAAAAATGAATAATGACCAATACGTTGGTGGATTAACACAAAGAATATGCTTTATTCCAGAACTGAACTACCAATTTAAAAAGACTTTACGCAGGTGACAACGAGGGGCAAAATTCGTTTAAAAAGAATTACGAAATTTATTAGCAAAATCAAGTTTCAAATCCTGACATTCAGCTTGCTGTCTGACCAATGACTATGTTTAGTGACTTATTAAATCACGAGCTTATTAGTAAAGGAAACTATGTATTAGTCGTACTTAAGTATCTGCCTACCCCGCTAGGGACTTGGCGTGATGATATGTATGTATGTATGTAAGTACGGGCGGTAGGCTCACTATTTGGCACCTAAATCTTTTTCCGACGAGAGGATACTTTTTTTTAATTATCATGACATAGATCACACGCTAATAATTAATAATGCTAGATCAAATTGATCAGACACTCAAAGATGGGAACGTCAAGAGGTGACTGCCAAATGTGGACGAAGCGAAAGAGGTATGTAAGACTTGAGGGAACTCTCTCTACTCGACTACCGCTGCCCTACCCCGTGAGGGACTCGGCGTGACGATACGTATGTATGGAACTCTTTCATAGTGTTAAAGACATACCCTCTGCGCTTTCCTCTTATCTGCCCTTTGGTTCTGATGATAGATCCTGGAGAAGTTGGACACGATGACAGGGACGGGGAGAGCGATCACCAGCACTCCGGACAGGGAACAGACGCCACCAACGATCTTCCCAGCAATAGTGCCGGGAACCATGTCACCGTAGCTGGAATTGATAAGAAATATCATTATTATTAAGTCACAAGCACTATTTATAAGGGACCGGATAATATTCGGATAACAGAAAACATAAGAAACACGACGTTTTCGCTTTAAAAATGAATTGATCTATACAAATAAATAAAATTGGAGTATCTGTTTTGTAATATTAAAATAACCGTTTTTTACGCATAATGGGTGTATACACGGTACATATACCAAAACACTGTAACTCTCCGAACACAGAGTGGCAACGCGCAAGTGATACTTCGGTATCGTGAGCGTAAATAGGCTACGGTAACCGTTTCCCATCAGGTGGGCCGTATGCTTGTTTGCCACTTTTGTTGTATAAAAAAAAAAAAAAAGTTTCTGTAAATTTTTGCCTGTCTGTCTGTTCCGGCTAATCTTTGAAACGGCTGGACCGATTTTGACTTTCACTTGCAGACAGCTGATTCAATAAGGAGTAACTTAGACTACTTTTATTTTAGAAACGGTACAATAACTATTTGTATGTTTTTTTGTAATTAATATTATTTTATATTTTACGCTTTACAAATAAATATTATATTATAAAATAATTATTTGTAAAACGCGGACGAAGTCGCGGGCATAGCCAGTAAAGTGAAAGTCCCGTCAAAATCGTTCCAGCCGTTTCAGAGATTAGCCAGAGCAGGCAGACAGACAAAAATTTTAAAATTAGTGTTAATATTGGATCATGTAATATTTGCTTTGCAGGCGAAATGATACGTATCTAGGTTTACTGCAACCCAATTCCAAACTTTAGCCACCGACTGCCATTTATCGAACTAGTTTTTACTACCCATTACCACATTCTATCATATAGCTCGCAATAATAACACTAGAACATTTTATGGAGATACCAAAAGGAAAATAAAACTGGGACTGCCCATAGTGCGAAAGGGACCGGGACCGGGACCGGGGGACCGGGACTATCTGTGACGCAAATACGCTTTGTCTCTCTCGCACTGTAAAAAATCGATGTTTTTTTTTTATACTACAAGGGTGGCAAACAAGTATGCGGTCCGCCTGATGGTAGCCTATGCCTGCCTGGTGAATGCCGGGTGATGAAGCCTATGGACGCTTGCATCACCAGGGGTATCACTCGCGCGTTGCCGACCCTGCAGGAATCTTTTCACACCCTTCTTGAAGAACTCCATGCTGTACTCTCCAGGGAAAACCTCAAATAGGAGCTCATTCCACAGTCTGAGCGTTCGCCAAATGAAACTCCGTTGGAACCGCGCAGTGCGAGACTTTTAGTAAAGCCTGATCTATAAATGTTTATCCTTGGCACAATAATATAAATTATAAGTTATTATATGCGCCTGCGCATATTCCCTCAAAGCACGTCGAGTTGGTATGCCATTGGTTAGAAAAATGTCTTGTTATTTTTTATATTTGTGAACACACAAAACTCCTGGGTCATTATATCGATATTTGATTATTATATATATATATACTAGCTTATGCCCGCGGCTTCGCCCGCGTGGAAAGAGCAACATACATATTTTTGCCTTTATAATATTAGAGCTTTGAATCTTTCGGGATTCAAATATAGCCTATGTCTTAATCCTGGGTATAAGCCATCACCATAAAAAAATATCAGTAAACCGGCTTTTTTTTTTTTTATCAATAAAAAGTATCCTATGTTACTTCTTATACCTCCAGGAATATGTGTACAAACTTTCATGATAATCGGTTATGTAGTTTTTACGTGAAAGCGTAACAAACAAACTTACATTCACATTTATAATATTAGTAAGGATATATATATATATATATATATATATATATATATATATATATATATATATATATATATATATATATATTATATGAATGTTGTATGAATGATGTATGTATTTGTGTATATACTTATATATATATATATATGTTTGTGTAATGTATGAATTTTGATTATAAATAATAATATTGATGATATTGAAACTAGCCAATGGCACGGTCATGTCAAGGTCAGGTCAATGGTACTTTCGCGGGTCCGATCGTTACCATGTACAAGTATTTCTTACAAATAATACATTCACGCCTTCTCACACGGGCAAAGATGCGTAGGTAGTACCTACACACCCACTTTCCGCTGGAGATATATATTACGTGCCAACGTGACAGATGGCGAGTCCATCGCCGTTACTCAAGCACGACTATACATACGCCTTTGAATTGCTTCTCAGACGTATGCGGGCTTCCTCTCGATGTTTTCCTTCACGGTAAAGCTCGTGGTGTGACTAATCACTGTACTTAAGTTCAGAAAACCTCATTGATACAGTCGGGATTCTTGCTATCTTTGTGTTGCGGTGTGCAGTGCGTAGAGAAAAGCTAATCACTGTCCTGTAATTATTACCATTCTTTTCGCTTCACCGTAGTTAATTAAGAAAAATAATAAGGACAAAGGAAAGGTAGATACAAGACTTTATATGAAACTATTCTCCAGACATATCTCCTAAGTATACATTACGTCGCTAGAAACTGATAGAAAGTGATAACTGTATGAAAACAGACAAACAATTTTATACGCTAATTTAATAAGACATTAGAGTCATTTTATGTTGACATATGTTGTTTCATATGACAGTTATATACCTATAAAACCCGTAGAGGCCAAGTGTGTACTAAATCAAGAACCAGTGGAGCTAAGAATTGTAGTATGAAATCGTAAAAGTATTAGCATTCACCTCGTAAACTTGTGTACACACACGTTTTGCGCTACTGAACACCTACCGACTATAAATAGGTATATAGTACACGCGTGGTGCCTCCCGGTTTTACCCGAGTTCATAACTTATATTTATTTTTAATCAAAACAGAATCGAATTTTCTTCGATTCTTTAAAAAAAAACATATTTGTTCATTTGAAGGCCTTCTGGTCTTGCGGCCAGAGCTCCTGACTGCAAAGTTTGAGTTCACGCGTTCGATTCCAGTTGAGGGCAGATATTTGCGTGATGAGCGCGAGTATTCGTACCTTAGTCTTGGATGTTCTGTGTATTTATGTATATCGTAAAATATCGTAACAAAGTTTCATATTTAGGTAAATTATTAGTAAGATAATAAAGGTACCAACACACCTCTGCCTACCTCTTCGGGGACCCTTAGAGGAAGCCGTGAGGATATATGTATATGATAAGATAATGTTATTATAAATATGATGAGATTCGCAACACAGTTAGCGTGAACGAGGGTGTGATTGTAAGATGAAGGCATGTTACGTTGGCTTGGACATATAGAAAGGATGAGTGCAGAAAGATTGACGAAACAGATATATGCAGCGCGAAAGTATGCTAAAGAAGAGGGAGAAAAAGAGAAAGTTTATTCGACCGATTTTGACGTAATTTTTACCTGAAGATAGTTAGAGTTGTATGGAGATCTAGCAATTCAATGGCGTGTGTATAGTCGTACTTGAGTAACGGCGATGGACTCGCCATCTGTCACGTTGGCACCTAAAATATATCTCTCGGCGGGAAGTGGATGTTTGATTACTTCCTATACACTTTTGCCTACGCCTTCAGGGACGTATGTCGTAGGGCGTGAAGATATTTTTAAAAGCCAGTATTTAATATTTTAACAGTGGTATTATCGTAAATACGTTAAATTACCGCGCTATACGGGTGTGTTTACAATGTGCTTTGTAGTCAAAATTAAAACGTGGACTTTACGACTCCCGTATATTGTTCTGGAACAAATTTAGACTCGGTACATACATCTTACATCACCTGAAAAGATAATGAGCAAAAAATCCCTTTCCATTTATCAAATCATACAAACATATAAATATCATCACGCCGAGTCCCTAACGGGGTAGGCAGAGAGTATAGAGCGCCTATTATCTCTAGACCTACATACCTCTTTCACATCCATTAGTCTCTTCATACATGCTCGTCGGTTTCGAGTACTCTTAACGTTCCCGTCCTTGAGTGTCCGATCTATTTGATCCAGGTAGTTGGAACGTGGCCTTCTTCTGTTTCGTCAATCTTTCTATAACTAATTTCTTTTCAAGCAATATAATGGCGGCTACATGGCATGGTGCCCTACGTATAGGTAGTACCCAAACACCTACATTCCGCCAGAGATATATTTTAGGTGCCATCGTGACAGATGGCGAGCCCATCGCCGTTACTCAAGCACGACTATATATACGCTTTTAAATTGCTTCTCAGACGTATGCAGGTTTCCTCTCGATGTTTTCCTTTACCGTAAAGCTCGTGGTGTGGCTAATTACTTTAATTAAGTTCTCAAAAACTCATTAGTACAGTCGGGATTCGAACTTGCGATTTTGTGTCTGCAACTAGTCGAACCACTCGGCCACCATGGCTTATTGAACATATTGTGATATAGTTATCTAAACGCTATTTTCATCAGTGTTACACGCATGAATATTCTTTAAGACCAAGCCGAAGCGTGGGAACGCTCTATGGTTTCAAGGATAAACAGACGGACATTAAAGATCTTCTGATGTATGCCTCACGAAAATAAACTCCTCAAAAATATACGCACCAGAATAGCGTGTGGATGCATCAGAATATTTATTGCTGTCAAAAACTGTACGTTGTTGATAAATTGGACTGAAACACGTGTAGCAAGTTGGTTGTTATCGTGATTCACCAAAGAGATTCCCAAACATTTCCGGTATACGTACACGGTAATCCCACAGATGGGCAGGGCGTTCGATTATTGCCGTTGAGATATTCGATTATTGCAGATATTTGTGAGATGAAATATTGCCTATGTCTTGGATGTAGGAAGGGTTCCCGAAAGAGCAGATCGAAGTATATAGTACCATCTTTCGGCTGGAGATTTAGTTGCCAACGTGACAGATGGCGAGTCCAGCGTAGCTTCTCAAACACAAATTACTGATATGATTATACATGTCTTTGAATTTCTTCTCTAGAGTATGCAGGTTTCTCCTCTATATTTCCTTTGCCTTAAAGCTCGTGTGATTAATCACTTTATCACAAAGAACTTATTGGTACAGCGATATATAAGAACTTATTGATTCGAAAGCGGAATTTTAAAATTTTTTGTTTGTCTGTCCGTCTATCAGTTTGATCCAGCTAATCTCTGAAACGGCTGGATCAACTTTCACTGGCAGATAAGCTGATGTAAAAAAAAATAAACACAATTGAAAATAAATATATATGAAAGTGCAAGTTCGCAAGGCGACATTAGTATTTTTCTTAACTTAAGTACAGTGTACTACGTTCCAACTACCTAGATCAAATCGATCGGGCGCTCAAGGACGGGAACGTCAAGAGTACTCGAAATCGACGAGCATGTCTGAATAGACTGATGAATGTGGACGAAGCGAAAGAGGTATGTAAGTCTAGAGATAACTAGCGCTCTATACTCCCTGCCTACCCCGTTAGGGACTCGGTCACTAGATTAAGTATAAGAAATGCTTTGTGAGTAAGTAAAGATTTATTGATATTATTATTATACTAGCTTATGCCCGCGGCTTCGCCCGCGTGAAAAAGTAGCTTTGGAAATTTTCCTGCCAGAATCGGTTTAGCCGCTATGCCGTGAAAGAGCATCATACATTATAATATAAGAACTTTGAATTTTTCAGGATAAAAAAAATTTTTGCTTATGTCCTATTCCTAGGTATAAGCTATCAACATTTCAACTTTCAGCCAAATCGGCTCAGCCGTTTGGTCGTGAAAGAACCGCAAACATACAAACATCCAAACTTACAAACTTTCAGATTTATAATATTAGTAAGAAAAGTTTGGTATGACTAGTAAGGTGATGTTGATGATGATGTACAAAACCAGTTGACCACGGGACCTATCAATGGGACTTGCCTGGAATATTTACAGTTACAGTAAACATTTGTGACCTTACAACCGTCCTACAGCAACTCAGTACGGTTGATTGGACCTCCGACGATTCAATCGGAAGGAGAACTTTTCCGTTTCGGAAAATTGGCTGCGAGTTTCCAATCATTTCCGGTCTAATACTTTTATAACTTCAGCGAAGTAAATATGTTACACTTCATCTAGAATCTAGATCAAGAAAATACATATTTTTTTTTCTTTTTTCGAATGTCTCTCGTAGCTAGAGTTCCGGCAACTTGTAACTTGGCATGGCAAGACTTCTGCCTTCTGACTTCGCCAGAGTGCTAGTTTGCGATATAGGGAGATGGGCTGGACTGGATGGTTCTGTATGTTCTTTATAGAATCGTAAGCGGCATAACAGGTTTCCCGTTCGAATTTGGAGCTGCCCTACTGGGGCAGGACCTCCACCTTATAGAAGTCCGTATCCAAATAACACAATGTTTTGTGCTGTGGTCCTACGCGGTGAATAAGGTTTCCAGTAATGCTCCTTGGGGAGGGGGGAGATTTGTTATATTGTGTTGGCAGCAGAGGGATTAATCCCATAATACTGCCAACACAGTATAACTCTCCGAACACAGAGTGGGAGCGCGCAAGTGATACTTGGGTATCGTGAGCGTAAATAGGCTACGGTAACCGTTTTCCATCAAGTGGGCCGTATGCTTGTTGGTCACTCTTCTTGAAATCAACACAGGGCACCTAAAATATGTACCTATATCTCCGACCAAAACTAGCCTACCCCTTAAGGAATCTTTGTGGGAAGCGTGAAGACATATATTATGAGTGGTTCGGATATTTACTTTGTTTCAATAACTTTAAGGTTGATTTTTTATTATGATGTCGTACGGCTGCCCTTAGCTACAAAGTATTATACTGGAAGCACACGGGCGCATTGTGTGAATGGTAACGCGGCGTTTGCAAATAATAACAGAAAAATAACAAAACATGTTTCAAGTTCAAACACACATTGCCATTAAAACATTATGTAAGATGAAGTTATGTCTGGTATGTTATCTATGCTAATATTATAAAGAGGAAAGATTTGTATGTAAGTATGTTTGTATGGAATAGGCTCCGAAACTACTGGACCGATTTAAAAAAATATTTCACCATTGGAAAGCTACATTCACCCTGAGTGACATAGGCTATATTTTCATTTAAAAAACATCTTATGTCCACTCGTGCGAAGCCGGGACGGACCGCTAGTTAAGTCATAATTCAATTTTTTTTAATAATATTTACCCATATATAATATTACTAGCTGTCCCGCTCAGCTTCGCCCGGGTGAAAAAGTAAAAAAAAAGTTGAGTTTCATAAAATCTTAGCTGACCTCTACACCGCGTAAGGAATACTCCTACCAAATTTCAAGTCAATCGGCCTTATAGTTCCTGAGATTTCGCGATGACTGAGTTCACAAATGGGATCTCCTATATATATATATATAGATAATTCCTCACGCCTTCTCACAGAGGACCCTTGTGGGGTAGGGGTAGGCAGAGGTGTATAGGTAATACCTATACACCCACTTTCCATCTAACTTGGTTAACACAACCAGTCTAATGGTCTGAGCTCCTGATTGCGAAGCTTGAAGTCACGGGTTCAATGCTGAAGTCAGATATTTGTGTGATGAACACGAGTAGTACCTTAGTCTTGCATTTATATACATACATATCAATGAGCCGTGGTGGCCGAGTGGTTCGAGCAGTTGCTTGCGACGCAAAGGTCGCAAGTTCGAATCCCGACTGTACCAATGAGTTTTTCTGAACTTAAGTACAGTGATTAGTCACACCACGAGCTTTACGGTGACGGAAAACATCGAGAGGAAACCTACATACGTCTGAGAAGAAATTCAAAGGCGTATGTATAGTCGTGCCTGAGTAACGGCGATGGACTCGCCATCTGTCACGTTGGCACCTAAAATACCTCTGGCGGAAAGTGGGTGTGTGGGTATTACCTAAACACCTCTGCCTACCCCTTCGGGGACCCTTGTGGGAAGGCGTGAGGATATATTATTATATTATACATATCAATGACCCCTAACTGGGTTTCCTCTCGATATTTTCCTTCACCGTAAAGCTCATGGTGTGACTAATCACTGTACCTAATTTCAAAAAACTCATTCGTGCAGTCGGGATTCGAACTGGCAATCTTTGTTGTTACAGAACAGAGCACACGTTACCACAGCTAATTATTCTAACTCCGTTATCCTCACCCCTTCCCACTAGGGTCCCCGAAGGGGTAGGCAGAGGTATTAGCTTTATTTATTTATAACTAATTATATATCATTCTCCGAATAGTGTGTGTGGCCTATCCATCTCCACTTTCGTGTCGCGATGTTCATGCTTATAACGCAAAGCGAATAACGCAAGCATCGCTTTCGAGTGGAAGCCGCCGGACGGAAGGCGTAACCGCGGACGTCCTGTACACTCTTGGCGGCGCACCGCAGAGAGCGAGCTGCGAGCCGTCGGACTGAGCTGGAGCGAAGCCAACGAAATAGCTGAGGATAGAAAGGAGAAGCGCAACCTTATGAAGGCCCTCTGCACCTCCGGGGTACCATAGGACAACAACAGACAGACAGACAGACAATATATCATTAGCTAATGATTGATAACCGCAGCAAGTTTTCATGACAATAACGTCCCGTGTATCCTTGAGAAGACCTGAAAGTTTAATGCTACAGTTTCAGGGCCGTGGGAGCGCTGAGGAGTCGGCTATTACTCGCGCAGCCTTACCGTAATATCCTATTGCAATCATAATTCAAGAATGTTTGAGCGCCATTTGTGTATTAGGATCTAAGCTCGTGGTATCTACTTGAGTACAAAAAACTCATCGGTAGAGTCGGGATACGAACTTGCGATCTTTGTGTATCCTCACGCCTTCCCTTTTGGGTACCGAAGGGGAAGGCAGATGTGTATAGGTAGAACCCACACACCCACTTTCCGCCAGAGGTATATTTTAGGTGCCAACGTGACATGGCCAGTCCATCGCCGTTACTCAAGTACGACTATACATACGCATTTGATTTATTTCTCAGACGTATGCAGGTTTTCTATCGATGTTTTCCTTCACCGTAAAGCTCGTGGTGTGACTAATCACTGTACTTAAGGTCAGAAAAACTCATTGGTACACTCGGGATTCGAACTTGCGATCTTTGGGTCGCAGGCAACTACTCGAATCACTCGGCCACCACGGCTTAAACAACCCTCCAACGAGGATATGCGGACCACTGAGTTGAACCTACGACCTTGACTCCGCAGGTGGTTTCTTAGACTTTCTTTTGGCTTCATAAACTTGGTTTAAGTACAAAAGTTCTGAAGACATTTTATGTGCAAATATAAGCGAGCTTTACTTTACATAGCTACAAAGGGAAAGCTTTGGGTCATTCATAATTAAGCTGCTCGGAAAACCTCTTTGTTTCAAGCAAAGTTTAATAATAATAATAATATATCCTCACGCCTTCCCACAAGGGTTTAATATATTTTCATAATAATAACGGCTATTCAGTTGCAACATCAAACAGACTCAGCAATATTAATAATAATAAATACCTGGGACAATTCCACACAAATTGACCTAGTCCCAAATTAAGCAAAGCTTGTGTTATGGTAACTAGACAACGATATATTTACTTATATAGATAGGTATACACATAAATAAATAGGACATCCAAGCCCAAGATACAAATACTCGTGTTCATCACACAAACATCTGCCCTCAGCGGGATTCGAACCCGCGACCTCAAGTTTCGCAGTCAGGAGCTCTAACCACTAGACCAGACGGTCGGCAATGGAAATACAGTGGAGAAAACATTGCAAAGAAACCTGCATACGTTTAAGAAGAAAATTCAATGACGTTCATATAGTCTACACGCCATTTTTTATACAACAAGAGTGGCAAGCAAACTGCACACCTGATGGGAAGCGGTAACCCTAGCTGATACTGTCACTTGTGCGTTTTCACTCGGTGTTCTGAGAGCTCCATATTCTTTGTTGGCAGCAGAGGGATTAGTCCCATTATGCTCCCAAATATAACAATCCCCCTCCCCAAAGAGCTCAATATTGGAAACCTTATTAATTGCGCAGGAACAAAAAAATACTTGGTTACGTACTTCTATATGGTGGAGGTCCTGCCCCAGTCGGGCAGCTCCAAATTCGAACGGGAAACGGACCCGACAGGTGGCGCTGCGATCGAGTTACAGAAAATGTTACTTTTTCACCCGGGCGAAGCTGGGCGGGACAACTAGTTGTAAATTAAATACCGGTGACATGTCGGAATCGAACTTGCTTTGTTTCGTTTGGCGACCGCGGTGGGTAAACAGAGCTCTGTATATTTGAATAAGACTGTGCGTAGCTTTAAGATCACAACATCGAATGAAAATGTAAAAAAAAAATAAACGAAACCGACAACATCGCACACTTAATTTACAGCGCTGTTAAATTTAAAGACTATTTTCAATCAGTTTGAATTTATCTAGTTTTTGTTCTCGCTGTTTGTAACATCTTTAAGGTATTCTAGGATTTCATTATCTTATCCTAAGCTGTCCCTTCCAAATAGTTTATCTTTATATATTACCAATATCTTATCTTATCTTCTTAATATATATAAATCACGTGTCACGTTGTTTGTCCGCTATGGACTCCGAAACTACTGAACCGATTTCAATCAAATGTGCACACCGTGTGCAGTTTGATACAACTTGAAAGATAGGATAGCTTACATCTAAATTTATAGTCGCAATATATTTATATATATATTTTTTATACAACAAGAGTGGCAAACAAGCATACAGCCCATCTGATGGGAAACGGTTACCGCAGCCTATTTACGCTCACGACACCGAAGTATCACCTGCGCGTTGCCACTCTGTGTTCGGAGAGTTATAGTGTGTTGGCAGCATAATGGGTTTAATCCCTCTGCTTCCAACACAATGTAACAATCCTCCCCCCTCCACAAGGAGACCATTACTGGAAACCTTATTCACCGCGTAGGAACACAACACAATAAATTGTGTTATTTGGCTACGGACTTCTATAAGGTGGAAGTCCTGCCCCAGTCGGGCAGCTCCGAATTCGAACGGGGAACCCGTTATGCCCTACCTACCTCTTAATATTATTTTATTGCTATTTATTTGTTTATTATTTGACAGTACAAATATTATCTGTTAGCTCCAAACGATTCTAACAGATTGCGATATCTGTTGACTGGAATTGAATTCATATTATAGTGAAGATAATAAATACAGTGAAATTATAGATGTTTATTATATTGTTTAGTAGATGAATCATAGATGGATCTATGTAAAAAAGCATGGTGGTCGCCATGACTGATGTTCTCCTACCGTTACCGTTGAATAGATTTTACTACAATGTAATATAACAAAAACCTTAGCCATAGTAACGCGTGGCCGGGTCTGCTGTCTATATATATAAACTAGCTTATGCCCGCGGCTTCGCCCGCGTGGAGTTCGAAAAGGTAGGTTTGGAAATTTTCCAGCTAGAATCGGTTCAGCCGCTATGCCACGAAAGAGCATCATACATTATAATATAAGAACTTTGAATTTTTCAGGATAAAAAAAAATTTTGCCTAAGTCGTAAGTTGTACTAATTCCTAGGTATAAGCTATCACCATTTCAACACAGCCAAATCGGTTCAGCCGTTTGGCCGTGAAAGAACCGCAAACATCCAAACACCCAAACTTACAAACTTTCACATCATATTAGTAAGACAGTAAGATATATTAATTAAATCTATATATTGCATATATAAATAAACGTTGGCTTAATAAACCATTGCGAATTATAACGCCGGGCTATTCCTGTGTGCTCTAAATATTATGTAATGCCAGACGGCGGTTATCAATCGAGTACATTTATAGGAAACTACATGGGCTATACTTCCCACAAGGGTCCCCGAAGGGGTAGGCAGAGGTGTATAGGTAATACCCACACACCCACTTTCCGCCAGAGATATATATTAGGTGCCAACGTGACAGATGGCGAGTCCGTCGCCGTTACTCAAGCACGACTATGCATACGCCTTTGAATTACTTCTCAAGCGTATGCTGGTTTCCTCTTGATGTTTTCCTTCACCGTAAAGCTCGTGGTGTAACTAATCGCGTTTTTCACTCGCGTTAAAATTTACATATACATACATACATACATATCATCACGCCAAGTCCCTAGCGGGGTAGGCAGAGAGCAAGTAGGCAAATTTACATATACCTACTCATATTTTTAGAGCCATGGTGGCCGATAGATTCAAATAGTGCCCGCAACACAGAGATTGCAAGTTCGAATCACGGCTGTACCAATAGCCTAAATATTGTAGCTGCACTCTTATCGGTCATCACGCTTGACATAGAAACAAGAAGTTTCGCTCTGAGAAGAACTGAGAAGAACTGAGGTTTGATAACAGTGGCAGCATCAATATATATTAGTCCGTAGTTAGTCCCATTACGACACATTAAAACGATAGAACATAGTCATGACTCTTCCAGAACATAATCACCTTACCAAATCTCTATACGATCCTTTCGACTATTGTGTAAAAGTTATAAACAAATAGACAGAATTACCTACGCATACAGATTGACGAAACAGATATACAAAGCAAAAGTGTGCGCAAGAAGAGGCAGAGGAAGGCCACGTTCCAACTACCTGGATCAAATCGATCGGACTCTCAAGGACGGGAACGTTAAGAGTAGGTACTCTAGAGAAACCGACGAGCATGTATGAAGAGACTGATGAATGTGGACGAAGCGAAAGAGGTATGTAAGTCTAGAGAGAACTGCCGCTCTATACTCTCTGCCTACCCTGTTAGGGACTCGGCGTGATGATATGTATGTATGTATGTATGTACCTACGCATTTATAGTACCCCTGCTGTACCAACGACTTCGTGTGCTTGGAATTCAACAAAAATATATTGTTCGGTTTCTAAAATATAAGTAGCCTAAGTTACTCCTAACATCAGCTATCTGCCAGTGAAAGTCCCGTCTGAAATCGGTTCAGCCGTTCCAGAGATTAGCCGTAACAAACAGACAGACCAACAAAATTGTAAAAAATATATTTTGGTAAGCATGTTCACACGAGAAGGAAAGTATGAAAAAGATATTGAAAGAAGGATAACTGCCGGAAATAAGGTGAATGGAGCCATGTCGGCGTTGATGGGCAGTAAAAGTCTGAGCAAGAATGCTCGAGTTGCTGTCCACAACGCGATATTGGTGGCTACCTTATTGTATGGCAGCGAATCCTGGGTATGTCAGAGGAAGTATGAAAATAGCTTGAATGCAGTCGAGATGCGATCTCTTCGAAAAATGTGCGGCGTAACGATATTAGATCGAATCCGCAATGAAGAGATTCGCAAATCAACTGGCGTGAATGAGGGCGTGATTGTAAAGATGAAGAAAGGCATGTTACGTTGGTTTGGACACATAGAAAGGATGAGTGAAGAAAGATTGACGAAACAGATATACAAAGCAAAAGTGTGTGCAAGAAGAGGCAGAGGAAGGCCACGTTCCAACTACCTGGATCAAATAGATCGGACTCTCAAGGACGAGAACGTTAAGAGTACTCGAAACCGACGAGCATGTATGAAGAGACTGATGAATGTGGACGAAGCGAAAGAGGTATGTAAGTCTAGAGAGAACTGGCGCTCTATACTCTCTGCCTACCCCGTTAGGGACTTGGCGTGATGATATGTATGTATGTATATTTTGGTATAGGTACCGTGTATACATACATATGCATTTAATAAATAGTTGTTATCTTATTTAATATCAGCTGTCCCGCCCAGCTTCGCCCGGGTGAAAAACGTGTTTTTTTATTTAACGCCCCGCGTTACACCTTGCGGGTGGAGCTTTATAAAATCCGTTCTTAGCTGACCTCTACACCGTGAAAGGAAGACTCCTGCCAAATTTCAAGTCAATCGGCCTTATAGTTCCTGAGATTTCGTGATGAGTGAGTTCACAAATGGGATCTCCTATATATATATGTCTGTTTGTAATCTATATATATATATATATATATATATATATATATATATATATATATATATATAGATTACAAACAGACACTCCAATTCCATTTATTTGTATAGATGTACGTATATAATAAGGAATAGATGTGTACATAGGTCTGTCGCACTGTGTAATGACGCAACTAGTTCAACGACTGGCAACATAGTGTTTTGGCAATGCTTAAAGCAGCTGTGATGAGACAAACATATTCTGTCCTTGATATTTTATTAGTAGTTAGAGAGCTGAGAGATAGCAAGAGAGGGGACTCTTCTCATACAGGTTCTTGGAACTTACCATTTACTTACCAACCATGTAATATTATTATCTTGTAATTAATTAAATAAAAAATTTTATTTATTTACTAGCTCTGCCCGCGACTTCGCGTGGAATTTAACAAAAAAAAACATTGGTCAGTTTCCAAAATAAAAGTAGGTTAAGTTACGCCTTTTCATATCAGCTATCTGCCAGTGAAAGTCCCTTTAAAATCGGTCCAGCCGTTTTGGTATATGTACCATGTATACATCCATATGCATTTAATAAAAAGCGGTTATTTTAATATTACAAACAGACACTCCAATTTTATATATTTGTATAGATTTATGATATTAGTACTGTTTTGAAGAATTGCCTACTTCTACTCGTATCACTTCACCTCTCGCCATCGGGGAATTCATCACCAAAATCAAAATCAAATCAAAATCTTTTTATTTCACATAGGCCCAGGTGGGCACTTATAAAACGTCGAAAAAGAAGCACGGTTCGGGTTGGTCGCTTCCATGGAGAAGAACCGGCAAGAAACTCCATGGTTACTCTTTTCAAATCATTAGGCATATACAATTTTTTTTTTCGTTACAGCAATAGTACCCAAGTATGGGGGAACAACGTAGGCCTGACAATAGGTCATTGCTTACTATACAAAGCATACATAAAACAAGATAATTATAACAATGTTAGCAAGATCTAAGAATCTACAAAGCCTACAATGTTCTCACATTCACAAATTAGAAAAATGAAACAAATTAACACCATACCTTGGAACCACAAAGTTCTCGCACTGCGCGGTTCCAAAAGAGTTTCATTCCGCGAACGCTCAGGCTGTGGAATGAGCTCCCCGTTGAGGTTTTCCCCAGAGAGTACAGCATGGAGTTCTTCAAGAAGGGTGTATTTCTACGTTACATTCCTGCATGGTTGGCAGCACGCGATTGATACGTCAAGTGTGGCCATAGACGGCGGTAACCGCTTACCATCAGGTTGACCGCATGCTTGTTTGCCACCATTGTGGTATAAGGAAATAAAAATATAATCGCAGGTATGTTTTGTTAAGAGTACTCGAAACCGACGAGCATGTATGAAGAGACTGATGAATGTGGACGAAGCGAAAGAGGTATGTAAGTCTAGAGACAACTTGCGCTCTAAACTCTCTGCCTACCCCGTTAGGGACTTGGCGTGATGATATTGATGTTTTGTTACATTCACATTCATAAGTCTCTTCATACAAACTGTTTTCAGTTCACTTCTTAACATCCTTACTTGAATGATTTAATTTACGTTTAATATATATACATACATACATATCATCACGCCGAGTCCCTAGCGGGGTAGGCAGAGAGTATTCTAGCGCCTATTCTCTCTAGACTTACACACCTCTTTCGCTTCGTCCACATTCATTAGTCTCTTCATTCAGGCTTGTCGGTTTCGAGTACTCTTGACGTTCCCGTCCTTGAGCGTACGATCGATTTGATCTAGGTATTTAGAACGTGGTATTATACGAACGAAGCTCCAGTATTATTTGTAGCGTAAATATAAAAAGAACCTCCACTTTAGCGCAGTAAAAAATGGCTTTCCTGAAAAACACGTCAATTCATAACAAGCTACGAGCATCATCATTTTGCCTGAAATGTATTCCCCAAAAGCCGCCAACGAGGACAGTTGAATATTTAAAATTGAGCCTTACGTGAGGGGGATATAATTGTAATTCCCATAACGCTTCGATAGATATATTTTGTTCACATTTTTTCAGTGTGAAAGAGGTGTAAACACGAGAGGACTTTAATTATCCCCCGGGCACGTAAGGGTGCGATAATTTATATATATATCCGTCCCGGCTTCGCACGGATTGAAGCCTTTGTCACTCAGGGTGAATGTAGCTTTCCAATGGTGAAATAATTTTTCAAATCGGTCACGTTGTTTCGGAGCCTATTCAATACAAACATACTTACATACAAATATTTCATCTTTATATATATAAGTAAAGATATATACGTATATACGTATGTGTATTTATATATATATGTACATATGTACAGTGACTAGTCATACCACGACTTTTACAATGAAAGAAAACATCGAGAGGAATCCCCGTTAGTGACTTGGCTTGAAGACATGAATAGTCGTGTTTGAGTAACGGCGATGGACTCACCATCTGTCACGTTGGCAACTAAAATATATCACCGACGGAAAGTGGGTGTGTGGGTGAAACCTACAAACCTCTCTACCCCTTCATGGACCCTTGTGGGAAGGCGGGAAGATATACAAACTCTGCACAGTAGTTCCCTTGAAGCTAAGACAATGCAGTAACAATTTCCTAACGGCATTACTAAAATAAGCCGCCCCAGTCAGTCTGCAATGCAGTCTTCGCGAATAGATATAACGACGTGTATCCACATACTTTGAGTTAGTTTATGAATATACTAGATCTGCCCACGACTTCGTCCGAGTAAAATAAAATTCTTCAGTTTCTAAAATAAGAGTAACCTACTAGAAACTCATTGGTACTGGGATATGATCTTACAATCATTGTCTTGAAGGCTGTTAAAGGATTATAAATATATTCTTGAAAAAGAGCCGTGGTGGCCGAGTGGTTCGAGCAGTTGCCTGCGACGCAAAGGTCGCAAGTTCGAATCCCGACTGTACCAATGAGTTTTTCTGAACTTAAGTACAGTGATTAGTCACACCACGAGCTTTACGGTGAAGGAAAATATCGAGAGGAAACCTGCATACGTCTGAGAAGAAATTCAAAGGAGTATGTATAGTCGTGCTTGAGTAACGGCGATAGACTCGCCATCTGTCACGTTGGCACCTAATATACCTCTGGCGGAAAGTGGGTGTATGGGTATATTACCTATACACCTCTGCCTACCCCTTCGGGGACCCTTGTGGGACGGCGTGAGGATATATATATATATATATATATAAATATATTCTTTTACGGATAACGGGTTCGTGCCATCCCTCCCCTCCACCCCTCCCAACTGCGTTCACGTGACAGACTCCAGTTCCGTAAATATACGTTTAACTACTTACCTAACTATTTACATTCTCTAATGGCGGAGTTTGCGAAGCTATTGTTGGGGGTTACAAAGCTTTTAGGAATTTTAACAATTGCGTAATGCTTCAAAGTACCGGAGTGGCAACAGCGGATGACATATTTATCTTTATATATGTATGTAGCGAAAGAGGTATGTAAGTCTAGAGAGAACTTGCGCTCTGTACTCTCTGCCTACCCCTTTAGGGACTCGGCGTGATGATATGTATGTATGTATGTATAAGCCTTCCCACAAGGCACAGCAACGCAAGGCAAGTATATGTCATAGATGTCAACGTGACAGATGACGAGTCTGTCGCCTTTCACAGGTACGGTTATACGTTAGCTGTTTAATTTTTTTCTCAAGCGTAAGGATTCCGTTCAATGTTTTAATTTACAACCCCGTGGTTAGAGAAGAGAGAAGGTCAAAGAAACTCGCTGGTAAGTACAGGTGGTATTCGAACTTGCAATCTTCAATCAACCAGGGCTCCTATAAGCATAAATGAAATGAAAAAAACCATCAAGAACTACACAATACAAAAAAAAAATTGTGTGTGTCAGCTCCGACGCACGACTGGAGTTTACACCTTAAGTACGATTGTCTAAACATACGCAAAAAGAGTTTATCCAACTGAAAATAAGATTAATACCATATGAAAGGGTAAATTAACAAATTAATGAAAATAATATACATATATAAATATATATTTATTCATTTTATATACATTTATTATAACTAATCGGCGAAATATTTTACATTAAACTTTTCACAATAGTCAATTTCAGATGTGCACAAATATTTCATTAGGAATGTTGATAAATAAGTAGTAAAACTATCGTAAAAATCGGATTATCGATATCGATACTTTATTGACTACACCCTCGCACTGGTTGAGTAGCGCGAAACTGATGCAATTTTCTAGAAAGTTCTTTAACTATTATTACAGATAAAATTCGATCTTATTGCCCTTACATAAGATTGATTTTTGTATTGTACAATTAAAAAAAAATTGGATATAAATAAAATTAACGTAATAAAATAAAATTTAATTAAATAACACTTCCCGATGATAGGAAATGCCACTATTAGCTAGATTTTTGTCCGGCTAGCATTCCTGCACTCAAGAATGGAGCAATACGGCATATCTGCACTTGTTTTTCAAACTTATTGAAAGCGGATTGTACAACTGTCACACACAAGCGGCGGCGGCGTACTGAGCGCGGTTGGTCACAACCAAAATAGAAAGTTGCGCACCATAGGTGCATGCGCACCAAAAACGTAACGAGGTCATTCATCAGTAGATTTTACCTCTCATATTTTTCTCATACCGGGCGCCTTATATATGAAAATCGATTCTTAAGGATTCGTAAGGGACTCAGTATACACTTATTGAACGTCACGTCTAACTATCTATATACATACATATCATCACGCCAAGTCCCTAACGGGGTAGGCAGAGAGTATAGAGCGCCAGTTCTCTCTAGACTTACATACCTCTTTCGCTTCGTCCACATTCACCAGTCTCTTCATACATGCTCGTCGGTTTCGAGTACTCTTAACATTCCCGTCCTTGAGCGTCCGATCGATTTGATCCAGGTAGTTGGAACGTGGCCTTCCTCTGCCTCTTCTTGCACACACTTTTGCTTTGTATATCTGTTTCGTCAATCTTTCTTCACTCATCCTTTCTAACTATCTATATATACTAGTGGTCCCGCCCAGCTTCGCTTGGGTGAAAAAAGTAACTGCCCTAAAACACGATCACACCGCCACCTATCGGGTCCAATTGTGAATCTAAACCATTCTCAAATCCATCTGAAGACACAGAAAATTTCATTATAATCTAAAAGCCGTTTAGGAGGAGTTCAGTGACATACACACTCACAGAAGAATTATATATATAAAGATATATAAAAATGAATGTTTGCCTGTATGTCCCTTATATACGCCTGGACCGATTTTAATGGAAATTTTCTGTTACTTCAGGTGGATTCGAGAATGGTTTAGATTCACAAATGGACTTGATAGATGGCGCTACTGTCCGCTGTCCGTCGCTTTTACTTTTTCATCCAAGCGAAGCTGTGCGGGAACACTAAAACTTACTAAAAACTAAAGTTACACGGATATGTCCCTTCACACATTCACCTTAGACATGACAATAGACACACTTCCGATGTGTGCAATTCCCATAATATCGCGACCCAAACCCACCCCGCAAGCCCTCGCGTGACACATGGCAAGCCTCCGATTGTTAGCAGATGACAGGTTTGAATGTCTGACATATAATACAGTTTGCGATTGTCATATAACACAGGCAAAGGCATTATAGAATTATACCTTTATTATTATATATTATTTTTGCAAACAAGCATGCGGCCCGCCTGATGGTAAGCGGTTACCGCAGGGGTATCACTCGCGCGTTGCAATTGAAAACTCCATGCTGTAATCTCTAGGGAAAACCTCAACGGGGAGCTCATTCCACAGCCTGAACGTTCGCGGAAGGAAACTCCTTTAGAACCGCGCAGTGCGAGACCTTTGTGGTTCCAAGGTATGGAACGACAGATAATAACTTTCTCATAAGATATATGTATTTATCAAATCATATCAATAATATATACATATATATATATATATATATATATATATATATATCCTCACGCCTTCCCACAAGGGTCCCCGAAGGGGTAGGCAGAGGTGTATAGGTAATACCCACACACCCACTTTCCGCCAGAGGTATATTAGGTGCCAACGTGACAGATGGCGAGTCCATCGCCGTTACTCAAGCACGACTATACATACGCCTTTGAATTTCTTCTCAGACGTATGCAGGTTTCCTCTCGATGTTTTCCTTCACCGTAAAGCCCGTGGTGTGACTAATCACTGTACTTAAGTTCAGAAAAAACTCATTGGTACAGTCGGGATTCGAGCTTGCGACCTTTGCGTCGCAGGCAACTGCTCGAACCACTCGGCCACCACAGCTTCATATCAATGTATATCAAACAAGGTTCAAGCTATTAGAACTGGCGAACAAGATTGTGTGTTATACACTTGGCTATTTTTCATATACGAATTATATTAAAGCCTTCGCTAGGTCTAAAGTAAGTTCTTATTTTTAGTACCTAGTACTAAGTTAGGACAGACAGACAATATGCCCCTTCATGATATTAGTGTTGAGACCAAATTGTAGGCAGAATAAGGAATAACTTGTATCTGCTGCAGAAGCGGTTTAAAGTTGACGCAAATTAAAAATAATGTTGCCATTATTTACAAAGCTCCCTAAATCCGTGGGGAGTTGTGAAGTAATTGTAATTAAAATATGTTTCTTAATTATCTGTATTTATCACTTCGTAATGTCAAAAAACCGTGGTACACGCGAGAGTGGTTCGAGTAGTTAGCAATGAGTTTTTCTGAACTTAAGTACAGTGATTAGTCACACCACGAGCTTTACGGTGAAGGAAAACATCGAGAGGAAACCTGCATACGTCTGAGAAGGAATTCAAAGGCGTATGTATAGTCGTGCTGGAGTAACGGCGATGGACTCGCCATCTGTCACGTTGGCACCTAATATACCTCTGGCGGAAAGTGGGTGTGTGGGTATTACCCATACACCTCTGCCTACCCCTTCGGGGACCCTTGTGGGAAGGCGTGAGGATACTTTTTTTTTTTTTTTTTTTTTTTATGTATAGTCGTGCTTGAGTAACGGCGATGGACTGGCCATCTGTCGCGTTGGCATCTAATATACATCTGGCGGAAAGTGGGTGTGAGGGTATTACCTATAAACCTCTGCCTACCCCTTCGGGGACCCTTGTGGGAAGGCGTAAGGATATAAGTACAGTGATTATTAACAACACGAGCTTTACGATTAAGGAAAACACAGAGAGAAAACCTGCATACGTCTGAGAAGCAATTTAAAGGCGAATGTATAATCTTGTTTGAGTAACGGCTACGGCTTCTTTCCGCCAGTGATATATATCAGGTGCCAACGAGACAGATGGCAAGCCTATCGCCATAGTATAAAGAAGAGGGAGTAGGCTATCTCCGGCCCAATTCGCGATATAACTGCCTACTGTCTTAGGGTTGTCACTTTTAGCTAAATATTAGGCGCGGCTGTTCGCGCTTCGCTAGCAACCGCATGAACAGCGGCAATTAGGTATCTATAATAAAAAATGAATAAAGTGAATGAAATATTATCATTAAAAGAAATAAAAACAACATTAAAAACTAACGACTGTCTCTTAGACTATAATCGAATTTGTTGTTATAATTCGAACTTTGTTTTATATGTATTTGATTTACTATTAGTCAATTAGGTACTCGTACATACTTATTTTGAATTACGATTTTCTGTAAGTAGGTAGGTACTTAGTTACTATACCTACAATACTGAGAAATCGGCATAACTATTTTTTATTTTAGTTATGCCGGCAATAATAGCAATAATAATAGGCAATAATAGCGGCAAACCAATTGCCAGATCAAAAGTACCTAATACATTCTAGTAGGAAATTACCTACCTACCTACCTACTTCCTGTGTGATAGAAAACTAATACAAACAAAAATATGTAAGTACGTAGGTATCTCATCATCAAGTAAAATTATATTATGCTGGAATAAGTGACTAACTTACCTTTCCTGTTCAATAGGTAATCTGAACAGAGACAGGTCTGGAATCGATGAATTATTAAGACACCCAAACACACAGCAATACGTTCTTCTGCGATTATCAGACATTTTGATGATGATATTGATGAATAAATCATTTAGCGGTGCCGAAAAGCCGTGACGCGCGCGCGACCCTTGTGCAGTGTTAGCCCCGACTGGCGCACTGAGAAACGGGTCGAGATTTTGTTAAAGCGTGCGTGCGTCGACACATAGATACAATAGCGCACACATACAAGCCGCGCGCGGTGCGTTTGTATGAAGATAACCTACTTCTCTTCTTTATACTATGCTATCGCTGTTACTCGTTTCATAAAATATAATACTAAAAATTACTTCCATACATGAATGTGAATGGAAGTGTATGAAGCGACCGACGTTTATAAGTCTAGAGAGAAACGGCGCCTTACTCTCTCTGCTTACCCCGTAACATCCTTGCCACAAACCCCATCATCTTCCATTCGCCAAACAGTAAATCTCAATTTATTTCCCTTGAAAATGAGAGTAGAACTCAATTTTCTTCTCCAACGATCGGTAACCTAAGATGCCAGGTGAGACTGATCTCTTTTACGGTTACGTTAGTGGAAACCGGCACTTTGACACGTTTTACGGCTTTTGGATTTATCACCGGTTTACGACGCACACCGCGACCACAACACACAACACAGACAGTATCCCATGTACCTAGATCACAGTACCTCTACAGTTTTCATCACTTCGTTTTTTTAAGACTTGATTAATGCTGGCTACGTATTCTACTAATAGTCATATCGGCCTACGGTCTAATGGCAAAGAGCGTCGACCTTGGCTCTGCCTGATGCAGAAATGTGCTCGATACGGAACCTTAAGAAAAATGAGCTCCCCGTTGTGGCTTTCCCTGGAGGGTACAGCAGCAATTCTTCAAGAAAGGTGTGAAAGGATTCCTGCAGGGTCGGCAGCGCGCGAGCAATACCTCTGGTGTTGCAAGCGATCATAGGCTGCGGTTACCGCTTACCATCAGGCAGACCGCATGCTATTTTGCAAAAAAAATACCTAGTGTAAGAAGGTTCGTTTAAGCCTTTGTGCTAATTTTAGGTGATACAGTGACAGATGGCAAGTCCATCGCCTTTACTCAAGCACGACTGTACATACGCCTTTAATTTCTTCTCCAATGTATGCAGGTTTTGTAGTTAAAGCTCGTGGCTACTAATCACTGTACTTAAGCTCAGAAAAACTCATTGGTACAAAATATTATCAGCAATAGTAAAACAGGATAGTCGTTACGCAATGCGCCCGTATAGCCCAACAAAGAATTATGAAAATAACAATTTTCATCGTTATCTGAAAAGTTTCCCGCATCCAGCGCGGCCGAAGTTACACGAATTGTGCCGAACTTAGACGGGCCATGGCGCTTGTTCGTTGAACAAATTTGAATTACAAGTCATTGTAGAGCTTAAAGGAGTTTGGATATAAATTGGAAAGATTTTATTATACGCAATGATGTATTATATATAAAAACCTCATTGATTATACGCTAGTTCTTTAACTACAAGAGTTGTAATTACACTACAGTCACTTAATCCCCTTAACACATCCTGTAATAGGGCATTACAATAGATTACGACCAATGAGTTTTTCAATACGACGTAACCAATGAGTTTTTCTGAACTTTTACGTACAGTTTAAGTACAGTTATTAGTCACACCAGGCGTAACACCAGTTATTCAGTTACTATGTACATACATACATACCATCACACCTCGTCTCGCACGGAGTAGGCAGAGAGAGTAGAGCGCTTGTTCTCTCTAGACTTACATACCTCTTTCGCTTCGACCACATTCATCAGTCTCTTCACGAATGCTTTAGTACTCTTGACGTTCCCATCCTTGAGTGCCCGATCGATTTGATCCAGGTAATTGGAACGTGGTCTTCCTCTGCATCTTCTTGCACCCACTTTCGCTTCGTATATCTGTCCAAATCAGCGTAACATGCTTTACTTCATGTTTGTAATCACACCATCCATGAAGACGCTCCACCAATTTCTAGTCGAGGGGGTCGCGGGATGGGGGGTGTATGACCCGAGTCTATTAATTGTAGTGTGCCTGTGCACTCATAGGTAATCAGTGTGTACCGATAATACTCAAACATTAGTGGCAGGTGTGTGCAAGAAGAGGCAGAGGAAGGCCACGTTCCAACTACCTAGATCAAATCGATCGGACGCTCAAGGACGGGAACGTCAAGAGTACTCGAAACCGACGACCATGTATTAAGAGACTGATGAATGTGGACGAAGCGAAAGAGGTATGTAAGCCTAGAGAGAACTGGCGCTCTATACTCTCTGCCTACCCCGCTAGGGACTTGGCGTGATGATATGTATGTATTTATGTATGAATGTGGACGAAGCGAAAGAGGTATGTAAGTCTAGAGAGAACTGGCGCCCTATACTCTCTGCCTACCCCGCTAGGGACTTGGCGTGATGATATGTATGTATGTATGTATGAATGTGGACGAAGCGAAAGAGGTATGTAAGTCTAGAGAGAACTGGCGCTCTATACTCTCTGCCTACCCCGTTAGGGATTTGGCGTGATGATATGTATATGTTTGTAAATAAACATGCATTACTTCATCTTTCAAATCACACCCTAACTATATACCACTGTGACCATAAATTATATAAATGTACAATATGAATAAAAGCGTTAATTAATCATGTATACTAATGACCTTTCCTTTTATAGAACTACTAGTTGTCCCGACCAGCTTCGCTTGGATGAAAAATTAAATTTCCTGAAACACGATCGCAGCGCCACCTATCGGGTCCAATTGCGAATCTAAACCATTCCCAGATCCCCTTGAACACACACAAAAAAATTCATCAAAATCGGTCCAGTCGTTTGAGAGAAGTTCAGTGACATACATACTCACAGAAGAATTATATATATAAAGATAACGAAAACGTGTCCTTTGAAGTCGCATGGCCGACTCGTATTAAATATTCTAACAACTTCGCTGTTGCCGTGCCGCCGTGGTGGCCAAGTGGTTCGAGTTGACTGCGACAAAGATTTCAAGCTCGGATCCCGGCTGTACCAATGGGTTTTTTTTATTGTAGTACAGTGATTAGTCATGTTACGAGCGTTATTTTCGGGTCAGCACTGACTTGCCTCAAATTTGTAGTCAGTTACTGACCCTGTGTAAATCAGCCTTTACGGTGAAGGTAAACAGCTAGAGGAAACCTGCATACATTTGAGAAGAAATTCAAAAGCGATGTATAGTTAGTCGTGCTTGAGTAACGGCAATTTAAACATACGTAAACTTTTATTAAAAGGAAACTTTTGAAATATAATTTAAAAAATTACGCGGGGGATACCGCGGGACATTGTCAGTTATTAGTAGACGCGTTAAAGTCAACACAAATATGCAATTGTTATGACTATAGCAATCCAAATGTTTGTAAAAAAGAATTCATTACTCATATTGACATACGATTTGTTATATGTAAAGTTAGCCAGCTGTTTGCGAGTGGTGGCTGCTTGCCAAATATTTGTACCAAACATGGCGAATATTGGCCCAATCATATTCATATTGTAACCAATCATGACTGGCAATAGACTTTCCAATAAGTTGTTTTTGTAAAAGGCTTTCTTAAAGCGAAACAAATGAAACGCTATGGGATATTCCATTTTCAATCAACATTTCTGAACGGAATTCGGTGAAATTAGGCACAGAGATAGATCATAAGTTGGATCAATACATAGAATATGTTAAGTAAACTTTAGTATTAACTATCGGAATGTTTAAAAGGTGGAATATCAACATGACCATGCTGACCGCAGGTCATTACTTTTGCAAATATATTGCTGCTCCAAATGGGATTCGAGCTTCAGTATTTATAGTTAAATTGACCCAAATGGTCAGCAGTGAATAAACTGGACATTTCGAAGCACGTCGAATATTTCTGTTTGAATCACCGCCTGGCTTTTTTTTAGACCACTTGGGGAGCAAACAAGCATGCGGCCCGTTTGATGGTAAGTGGTTACCGCCGCCTCTGGACGCTTGCAACCAAGGGTACAATTCGCGCGTTGCCGACCCTGCAGGAATCTTTTCAATTGGCTTGGCTTGGCAGTCAGTACAACTACTTATCAGTCAATCAGTGATGATGGCGAATATTCGTGATAAGTATCAATATTTGTGACTTCAATGTGATTATTAAATTCATTACCGTATATGTTATACAGACAAGACCCAGGAAAACTCAGAAAATAGAACAGTTGTCTTTTAGAAGTCATAGTGTACGTACACGTGAATATGTTTTTTTATACAACAAGAATGGCAAACAAGCATACGGCCTATCTGATGGGAAACGGTTACCGTAGCCTATTTACGCTCACGATACCGAAGTATCACTTGCGCGTTTCTGTATTCGGAGAGTTATACTGTGTTCGCAACACATTATAACAATCCTCCCCCTCCCCAAGGAGCTCATTATTGGAAACCATATTCATTTCGCAGAAACACAATAAACTTAATTTGGCTACGGCCTTCTATAAAGTGGAAGTAACCGCTCCAAGTTCGAACGGGTAACCCGTTATGCCCTCATCACAATTTTAAGAGCTGGGCTGTTGTCGGCGTCTCTGATGTAGTCCCTTCCATTCGCTTCTGTCCAGCGCAACCTCCTTGACCTCCCTAGACGTCATGAGAGACACTTTTTCCTTGATCTGACCCATGTATGTTAATCTTGGTCTTCCTCTTCCTCTCTTCCCCTCTACCTTTCCTTCTAAGATGTTTCTGAAGAAGCTATCATGTCGTATAAGGTGGCCTATCATCTCATCTCGTCTCTTAAAAATTCTCTAAGTGCAAAGTTCGGAAATCAGTAACGAGAAGAAAGTAAACACATTTTTGCAAATATTACTCATGAAATCCAACCTCCGTACTAGCCTATTTAGCATGATTCATGAATGAGCGATGCATGGTGAACTTTTTACGCACATTTAAGAAAATTATGGAGCAATATATTTTATCAGATTTAGAATAAACCATGAGATAGTTTGGATATTTTTAGAGTACCTTGACTTCGTAGTTTTATTTCTGAACGTTTGGTACAGTTGGTTTGACTTTTGCATCGGGTAGTAGGTTCGATTCGCTCGCTATCCGTGGCTCAATCGGGATCCGTCACTTGAAAATGAAAATGTAAGTTGGAGTGTCTGTTTGTAATAATAAAATAACCGCCTTTTAATAAATGCAAATGGATATACACGGTGCATACGCCATTATTATTTTATTTTTTCACTGTCTGTTTGTACCGTGTTGTTTTGTTATTAAATGTTGTGTGTTGTGTTGCTGTGTTGTTAAATTATAAATGTGACCGTTTGAGAGCTTGTTATTTCCTCAATCACGCCAGAAATATTACACTACACCAGCTTCGCCGGCGAAAACGTGGTTTCATTTAGACTCCCTCCTGAAGTGACAGATATCCTACTTGTTAAGCCACCTAATAATCTTTCTTCAAATTTCATACAATTCCGTCCGGTTATCTAATGGTTTTTGCGTGAAAGAGGAGGATCAAAATCAAAATCAAAATATTTTATTCAACGTAAGGGACACAGGGAACACTTATTGAACGTCATATACTTAATATAAACTAAAGTTACCACTCTTTACATACTTTTTACATACTCTTTTTTTTGTATTGTCTCCCGTAGCGTGAGTTCCGGGAACTTGTATGTTTATCCTCACGCCTCCCCAGAAGGGTCCCCGAAGGGGTAGGCAGAGGTGTATAGGTAATACCAACACACCCACTTTCCGCCAGAGGTATATGCCGGTTGCTACTTAATAGGTCAATGGCGAGACCTAGGCCTCCAGCTCACAAATTGTTCGCATTTATAGTAAGATACCTAGGCCAGTTTCAAGATGGCTCCTGTTCAATACGGTGGCTAAGGGGACTTAAGGGTGGTCATAATATCGGCACTCAGATCTCGGGTCATCTCAATAACCTCTTGTAAAGTTTCGCCGACGTTCACTATTCGCAAGGGTGCTTGGAGATCGGCTTTTTAATATTGATGCTTGTAAGTATAGTCGATTGAAATATTGAGCTATATATACATATATATATATATATATATATATATATATGTATATATAGAAGTATATGATGAAGCATGTATGAAGAGGCTGATGAATGTGATCGAAGCGTAATTTGTTTGCAATTGCCTTAGGAACTTGGCGTGATGATATCATACTCGGCGCATGAATATATATATATATATATGTCATTATCTTCATCATTATCATATATCATGTTCTTATGTCAATTAATATATGTAATAAACTCCCTGATAGAATAAGAAGTGAAAATAATTTTAATAAATATAATGGCAGCGAATCCTGGGTATGTCAGAGGAAGTATGAAAATAGCTTGAATGCAGTCGAGATGCGATCTCTTCGAAAAATGTGCGGCGTAACGATATTAGATCGAATCCGCAATGAAGAGATTCGCAAATCAACTGGCGTGAATGAGGGCGTGATTGTAAAGATGAAGAAAGGCATGTTACGTTGGTTTGGACACATAGAAAGGATGAGTGAAGAAAGATTGACGAAACAGATATACAAAGCAAAAGTGTGTGCAAGAAGAGGCAGAGGAAGGCCACGTTCCAACTATCTGGATCAAATAGATCGGACTCTCAAGGACGGGAACGTTAAGAGTACTCGAAACCGACGAGCATGTATGAAGAGACTGATGAATGTGGACGAAGCGAAAGAGGTATGTAAGTCTAGAGAGAACTGGCGCTCTATACTCTCTGCCTACCCCGTTAGGGACTTGGCGTGATGATATGTATGTATGTATGTAAATATAATATAATAGTAGTTAAAGAATTATTGTTGAAAAAATGTTATTACACTAAAGAAGAGTTTATGCAAGATAAGATTAGATAATTGTTTCCTATAAATAGTTTCTTAAGTTTCTATTCATATAAATATTTTTTTTTTAATTTCTATTAATATTTTTTTTCGGTGAATAAATATAAGTTATGTTTATATATACTACTAAACCTTCTACACGATATATATTCTCATATACGCAGAGATCGTTTAATGACCTACGTATCCAATACAATAACGGCTTTAGGATTCTGATGGGATTACTCCGATTCTGCAGTGCGTCTAACATGTTTGTAGGAGCGCGAGTGGATGGCTTCCATGCTATAATACGCAAAAGGACTGCCTCCATACTCAACAGAATTCGGGGTAGTACCAATAGCATCCTCCAAGTGATTGCCGATAAATATGATTCGGCAATCATGAAAGCGTTTGTTCGAGTGCTGGTCAGATAATCCTATTTGAATATATCTGACCAGCACTTTTGCACACATGTGTCGCTAAATTATATTTACTAACATAGATGTAAGAAAATCATTTACTAACAAAATGGACACTGTCTGAATAAATCAATTTATTATTATTTTTATTATATATTAAGGTCAGAATACGTTAGCTAGTACCTATATAGTCCCCCTTTTTATAATTTGTGTCCCATTCATAGGTTGCTGTCCCACAGGGTCCACTGTATACCCCGATATTATTTATTTATTTATTTATTATCGTGATATTATTGTAAGTGGAATCGCAATAAATAATTATGATTATGATATATATATATCATAAATACAATACAACGAAATACAACCTTAATCATTGAATTTAAGTACCGTGGTGGCCGAGATGCCTTAAGAAGAAACATGGCAAGATCGAATTGAACTGATATTTTTTTCTGAAATTTATATAATAATAATATATCCTCACGCCTTCCCATAAGGGTCCCCGAAGGGGTAGGCAGAGGTGTATAGGTAATAAATACCCACACACCCACTTTCCGCCAGAGGTATATTTGGTGCCAACGTGACAGATGGCGAGTCCATCGCCGTTACTCAAGCACGACTATACATACGCCTTTGAATTTCTTCTCAGACGTATGCAGGTTTCCTCTCGATGTTTTCCTTCACCGTAAAGCTCGTGGTGTGACTAATCACTGTACTTAAGTTCAGAAAAACTCATTGGTACAGTCGGGATTCGAACTTGCGATCTTTGTGTCGCAGGCAACTGCTCGAACCACTCGGCCACCACGGCTTTTTTTTTAATAGATAGATATCTATATATATATATATATATATACATATATATATATATACGATACCGATGGACTAGATGCCAACTTGACAGACGGCATATATATAAGTTGGCACATAAAATATATTTTCGGCGAAAAGAAGGCGTTAATAAATATATGTAAGGTAAATTTTAGGTGCCGTCATGACCAACTGTCACGCTGGCACCGAGTCGATCTCGTTTCTCAACCACGACTATACACACGTCGTCAAAATTTATTTCTAGTTACCTATTGGTTACGTATCTGGTTTCCTCAGTTCAAGCTCCCAAGCTTTGCTTAGTTAAGGTACTACGTCAATTTATGTTAAAACTAGCTGTCCCGCCCAGCTTCGCTCGGGTGAAAAAGTTAAATTGCCCGTAACACGATCGCAGCGCCACCTATTGGGTCCAATTGTAAATCTAAACCATTCTCGAATCTAGCTTAAGACACACAGAAACACACAGAAAGCTTCGCCCGGGTAAAAAGGTAAAATTCTTGAAACTCGATTGCAGCGCCACCTATCGGGTCCAATTTAATATAGCCTATGTTACTCGGGGATAATGTAGCTTTCCAAAGGTGAAAGAATTTTTGAAATCGGTCCAGTAGTTCCGGAGCCTATTCATTACAAACAAACAAACAAACAAACAAACAAATCTTTCCTCTTTATAATATTAGTATAGATAATCCAAAGTAAGCATTATATTATATGTTCCATACTGACTGTACTTTCTGCCAACGTCCAGTTATCATACTCCCAATAAAGCCGGGTGTAATCATCCCTGCGATGTTTACCGTGAAACGGTGATTAAGCTCCGGTTACACCGAGCTCACGCTAATGTGTTTATGGCTTTATTCTGTTTGCTTTCGTTGATTATTCACGAGATGAGCGGTCAACACGGCCAGTGGAAAGCCGCACTTAATTAGAACGGCTGTGATTTTGTTAAATAAACTAGAAGCCGTGGTGGCCGAGTGGTTCGAGCAGTTGCCTGCGACACAAAGATTGCAAGTTCGAATCACAACTGTACCTATGAGTTTTTCCGAACTTAGCACCTACACCTCTGCCTACCCCTTTGGGGACCCTTGTGGGAAGGCGTGAGGATACATATTATATAGTAACTAGTAGTAGCCAGTGGTTGAAATACAATTCATTCGGATTTGAGTACTGTGGTGGTCGAGATGCCTTAAGAAGAAAGATTGCAAGAACGAATCGAGACTGAAATATAAGTTTTTCTAAAATTAAATACAGTGATTAGTCACACCACTAGATTTACGGTGATGGAAAACATTAAGAGGATAACTTCATGCGTTTGCGGTGAATTTCAAAGGCGTATGTCGTGCTTGAGCAACGGTAATTGACTCGCCATCAGTCACATTGGCACTTAAAATATATCTCCTGGGAAAAGTGAGTGGGTACTTCTGCCTACCCCTTTGAGGACCCTTGTGGGAGGGTGTGAAGATATAGTACATTAAAATAATCTACATACATACACGTATATAACATAAGAACGGCCGAAAGGGAAGGAGTAAGAGCCAAGGTTTTTCTTTCAGAGACTGTAATTAATTACATCCGGTCCCCTGTCGTTACAACCGGTTCATTCCGGGTAGCAGTGACCTTAATACGTTTTCGGCGTTTTGGTAAATATTACCGTCTGAGTTGGTAATTAAGGTAACTTTTCTAACAGCAGCGAATTAATACAATTGGAATTACCCGGTACTGCGGCGGGTGATGGTGGAAGTAAGACCCATAATCTTATAGAAATCTTTAATATATATATAAATTACGCGTCACGTTGTTTGTCCGCGATGGACTTCTAAACTACGTAACCGATTTTAATCAAATTTGCAGACCTTGTGCAGTTTGGTTCAACTTGAAAGATAGGATAGCTTACATCTCAATTTATAGTCGCAATATTATTTTATTGCAAATTATTTGTTTATTATTCGACAGTCATAATTATCTGTTAGCTCCAAACGATTCTAACAGATGGAGTCGAGAATGGTTTAGATTCACAATTGGACCCGATAGGTGGCGCTGCGATCGTTTATTGGCAATTTAACTTTTTCACCCAAGCGAAGCTGGCCGAAGCCGAAGATTCCATTTAGCAGCATTTTCAGATTTAATTATCTGTAGATTGGCGCGCAATTAGAAATTCATATAAATTTTATTCGTAAACCTTCGCGACTCACAGCGAGAAGTGACCAATCAGACCATTGCAAAGCAACAAAGGTAACAGCCGGAAGCCTCACCGGACCCAACTACTTTTGGATTTCTACTTTTTCCAAAATTTTAAAGATCCTTGAATTGCCATTAAATTCAAGAGGCACTACGAGAAACTTTCGCTGACTCCATCGCCTCCCGTCCGGCAGACTTCTACAGAAAAGTTCTCCTCGTCCACATTCATCAGTCTCCTCATACATGCGTGGCGATTTCGAGGAACTCTTAACGTTCCCGTCCTTGAGCTTCCGATCGATTTGACCAAGGTAGTCCTCTGCCTCCTCTTGCACACTCTATACCAATATAGGGCAGTTTAAACCGCTTTAACTAATCCTGAAGTCTGCAAAAACTATTCCTGTTTCCGCCCACCGCAACACCGCCCTACAGCCCAGGGTATAATAGGTGCAGTCATAAGCGTTTGACCCAGTTTCAGCTTGAAGCTCTCGACTCTAACTTAATTGGTGGGCTATGCCGGTGGCGCGTCTGCTATTTTTGCACCCAAGTACTTTACTTCCGATAGGAAATGTAGCTTAATAAACTGCCCTAAATTCATGACGGTTCTAAAATTTGCAACTCTGTGGGGCTCCTAAGTTGTATCCATTAGTTACTGCCTACCTTAGTAGAGCATTTAGCTGAATTTCAATTCGGAAAATGATCTAGCAATACTATGGATATCTGACTAAAATATTTTATTACGAGTGTTCCCCTTTCATTAAAAAACTGCTGAATGGATTTTAATGAAACCTTACAATAAGGCAGAGGAAGGCCACGTTCCAACTACCTGGATCAAATCGATTGGACTCTCAAGGACGGGAACGTTAAGAGTACTCGAAACCGACGAGCATGTATGAAGAGGCTGATGAATGTGGACGAAGCGAAAGAGGTATGTAAGTCTAGAGAGAACTGGCGCTCTATACTCTCTGCCTACCCCGTTAGGGACTTGGCGTGATGATATGTACGTATGTATATGTACAAAAATATCGCTCCCACATAAGCTAATCTTTATACTTACCTTGAATGAAGTCTACCTTTACACCGCTATGTTCTTAAAAAGTTCTTGAAGTTCTTATCCGACGTATGCGGGTTAGCCCATGCTATTTCTCTCCGCCCTAAAACGCATGGCATGACATGTAACACTTAAGAAAAACCCATTATTACAGTCGGGATTCGAACATGCAATATTTGTGTTGCTACTCGAATCACTTGGCAAGGAAGAATCATCACGCCTTCCCACAAGGGTAGGGGTAGGCAGAGGTGTATATGTAGTACCCACACACCCATATTCCGCCAGAGATATGTTTTAGGTAAGAATGATAATAGAGATATGGTGTAAGAATAAATAATAATAATAAATACTTTGGACAATTCCACACAAGATGACCAAGTCCCAAATTAAGCAAAGCTTGTGTTATGGTAACTAGACAACGATACGACATAATACAAGAACGTCTCCAACTAGCCTAGTTGGCCTGATGGTATGCGGTTACCGCCGCCTATGGTCATTTGGAACACCAATGGGTATCATAAACTACTTAAAGAACTCCTTGAGGAAAACGGACAGTTCAGATCCATGGTCTTTCAAATACTTTCCCATGTTCCAGGTAAAAAACACCTGCTGACGTCTTCAAGTTTGCGTTTGAAGATAAGTGACATGATAAGGTGGCGAGAGCAGTGCAACAGCTATGCGCCTGCGCATGTTTTTCCAAAGAACCATTCACTCCGGTTTATAAATAAAGCAAAAGCAATTGGCATTGGAATTTCTAATTCGAATACACTTCGAAAGTCGGAAACGTTTTTAGCGATCTCCGTTCAAGATTCATTAATTAAATCAGTTTACTGTAAATAGAAGGCCATAAAGCCGTGGTGGCTGAGTGGTTCGAGTAGTTGCCTGCGACACGAAGACCACAAGTTCGAATCCTAACTGTACCAATGAGTTTTTTTTTAAACTAAAATACAGTGATTAGTCACACGACGAACTTTACGGTGAAGGAAACATAGGGAGGAAACCTGCATACGTCTGATAAGCAATTCAAAAGGAGTATGTATAGTCCTGCTTGAGTAACGGCGATGGGGTCGCCATCTGTCACATTGGCACTTAAAATATATCTGTGGCGGAAAGTGGGGTACACCTCTGCCTACCCCTTCGGGGACCCTTGCGGGAAGAGGTGAGAATTACGCGCAAGAACTAAAGGCAGACTAAGAAAGAACCGCGGTGGCCGTGTGGTTCTAGGTAGGCTACAAAACAAATATTGTAAGTTTGAATCTCGACGGTGCTAATGAGTTTTTCTGAACTTAAAAAGAGCGATTAGTTACGATACGAACTTTACGATGAAGGATAGAAAAAAGGTGACGAAACCTGCTTTATGATTTCAAAGGAATTCAAAAAAGCCATTCTTCAAGTTGACAATTAAATAATATTCAACGGAAAGATGGTCTTTATACACCTCCTCTTAACTCGTTGAGCACCCAAGAAGGGGTAGGCAGATATGAGATAGCACCTTCCATTTTTTTGCCAACTTGTTGATATGTGTATTTTAAGATATAAAATATAATATGTATTTTAAGATATAAAATATAATATGTATTTTAAGATATAAAATATAATATGTATTTTAAGATATATTATATATTCAGGTTTCCTCTCAATGTCTTCCTTTACCGTAAAGCTCGTGGTGTGTATATTCACTGTAGGTACTTAAGTTCAGAAAGACGCATAGGCATAGTCGGGATTCGGACTTGCGATTTTTGTGTCGCAGGCAACTACCTACTCGATCCACTCGGCCACCACAGCCTTCAAGATATATATCTATATCCATGGAGTTTCTTGCCGGTTCTTCTCCATGGAAACGACCAACCTGAACCGTGCACCTTTTTCGACGTTTTATAAGTGCCCACCTAGGCCTATGTGAAATAAAAATATTTTGATAACGATTTTTAGTTTCTTGATATTTTCATAATGTCAACCCTATTATTAAAGGCCGTCTGGTCTAGTGGTTAGGGCTCTTGAGTGCGGAATTTGAGGTCGCGGGTTCGAATCCCGCTGAGGGCAGACATTTGTGTGATGAACACGAGTATTTGTACCTTAGTCTTGGATGTCCTATGTATTTATGTATATAAGTAAATATATCGTTGTCTAGTTACCATAACACAAGCTTTGCTTAATTTGGGACTAGGTCAATTTGTGTGGAATTGTCCCAAGTATTTATTATATTTATATACTAGCTGTGACCGCGACTTCGTTCGCGTGGAATTAAACAAAAAAAATGTTGATCAGTTTCTAAAATACAAGTAACCTAAGTTACTATATCAGCTATCTTCCAGTGAAAGTCCCGTCGAAATCGGTCGAGCCGTTTCAGAGATTAGCCGGAACAAACAGACATACAGAAAGACAAAAAATATAAAAAAAAATATTTTGGTATAATAATAATAATAATATATCCTTTATTGTACAAACACACACATTTACAAAAACAAACAGAAATGACAAAGAAAAACATATAGTAGGCACAATAGGCGGCCTTATCGCAAAAGCGATTTCTACCAGGCAACCCAAGTGTAGAGAGAGATAAGAAACAGAGAAAGAAAAGGTAGGTGTGACAGTTGAGAGGATGAAATAGAAACAATCATTATAATATACAAATAATAGGCATTCTACATAAATAAATACGAAACATATACTTATATAACATACATACAATAATATATACATGTATACATATATATAAACAAGTTAAAAAGAGAAATAGTGTTCAAATAAAAGCTTTTTGAAGGAGATTAATGTCTGTGCAAGCCTGATGTTCTGGGGCAACGAGTTCCAAAGGCGGACAGCTTGCGCAGTGAAAGACTTGGAATAGGAAGAAGGTATACGTACCGTGTATATAGCCATATGCATTTAATTAAAAAGCGGTTATTTTAATATAACAAACAGACACTCCAATTTTATTTATTTGTATAAATAGATCGGTGCATCCGAATTGCGTCTTGGAGCCGCATTGCGAAAGCTATAAATTTTCTCTGAATTTAATTGATCGCCTGACGCATGCGCTTAACTGGGACACACCTATAAATATAAGTGATAAGTCACACCACGAGCTTTACGGTGAAGGAAAACATCAAACCTGTATACGTCTGAGAAGCAATTCAAAGGCGTATTTATAGTCGTGCTGGTGGACTATGCGGGACTAACTTGACTGTAGGACTTAAGCTATCGGGCACATAGATTCTGGTTCAATTCGAAGATTCGAAGATTCTGAAGAAATTCAAAGGCGTATGTATAGTCGTGCTTGAGTAACGGCGATGGATTCTCCATCTGTCACGCTGGAACCTTTATATATATATATCTGGCGGAAAGTGAGTACGTACGTACAAACTTCTGCCTACCCCTTCGGTGACCCTTGTTTTCGTCAGTGCAAATATAAGGGGCCAACGTGGTTTCCTGTATACGTTTCCCTTCACCGTTAAGCTTGTATATCGATTCCCACGGCTCGCCTCGCGTGTACATATAAAACTATACATTTTTGAAGGTCTTCTCTAAACGTAAGAAACCTCCCCTACCGTAAAGCTCGTGGTGTATTAAATGACTGTACTTTAGAAAATACAGAAATAACTATATGGTTCGAACCATCACTTTCAATTTGACAAGCGCATGTTATAAATAAAATATATATCCTCACGCCTTCCTACAAGGGTCCTCGAATGGGTAGGCAGAGGTGTATAGGTAATACCCATACACCCACCTTCCATACCAAGGCAAGTAAGTACGCGCTCTGCCTGATGGTTACCGCTGCCTATGCTTGTAACACCAGGGTATCGCTCGCGCGTTGAGGACTCTAGTCTAAACCACGGCACCGCATTTTCCTGCACTATTACAATTTAAATGGAGTACCGCACTTACATTATTTTGGAATAGCAAATATGTAACTTAATATGACTCAATTCGGGGCCTAAGCTCACGAGAACTGAAGGCAATTTCAGCGAGAATATGCTTTATTCAATATCGAATATGAAGTTATTCTATATGCATAGGAACAAAAGTAATATGCCTGATTACAACTTATATGAAATCGCAAGTAAAATATACTTTTATAATATGTTCTCCGTTCACCGGAGATATAGATTAGGTGCCAACGTGACAGATGGCGAGTCCATCGCTGTTACTCAAGCACGACTATACATACGCCTTTGAATTTTTTCTCAAATGTATCCAAGTTTTTCTCGATGTTTTCCTTCTCCGTAAAGCAAACAAACTTGTGATCGACCTGTATTAACCAACTAGCAAAGTTTTAGGCCAACTATACATAAACTAAAGCCAGAACCTATGTGCCCGAGCTGCTTAAGTAGTCCCCTACAGTCAAGTTAGTCCCACATAGTCCACCAATATAGTCCACCAGCATAGTTCACAAACGTTTTCCACCAAAATAGTACACCGAAATAGTCTACCTCATAGTCCACCAATATGGTACACTGAAATTATCCAACCACACAGTCTACCGAAAAAGTGTGATATCGTCCCCCAAATTAGTCTGCTGGCATGGCAAGCTGCAATACTAAAAACCAAGTGTCAAATTTAGCCCAATTGTGCAGACCGAGAATTGAACCCTACTCTTTATGCGTTTACAACTATACTGAAGGCACTTTTCGTTCGAATCGACGGATAGGATCGGAATCTTAAAACAAAATATTCCTCAAAAGTTTATGTCTCGCAATAAAATTAATGAGTCAGGTTAACACAACATCCGCGCGCGGGCTTATCTGCAATCTTACTATTTCTTCTTCCTACGAGTGATTCATTCGCTCAAACAACTATTGTTTATGAGTGTACGAAGCAACCGTGCATTTGGCTATATTCTTTAGTTGCATATAGCATGCTGTACAGCGTGGCAATGCTGCTAACTTTCTTGGCACACAACCGTGGGACGAGTTTGGACAGGTTAATTTTAATATACATACCTACATAGATATCATCACGCCAAGTCTACAGAGGGGTAGGCAGAGAGTGTGTGTTCTACCGCTTGTATAACGGGGAGTGTTCTGCAGAATTGTTCGACATGATGCCCACTTCCACCTTCTACCACCGCACCTCTCGCCATCGACGGGGATTAATCCCCATTTTAACCACCCCACCTTGGGAACCACAAAGGTGTCGCACTGTGCGCTTCCAAAGGAGTTTTCTTCCGCGAACGCTCAGGCTGTGGAATGAGCTCCCCGTTGAGGTTTTCCCTGGAGAGTACAGCATGGAGTTCTTCAAGAAGGGTGTGAAAAGATTCCTGCAGGGTCGGCAACGCGCGAGTGATACCCCTGGTGTTGCAAGCGTCCATAGGCGGCGGTAACCGCTTACCATCAGGCGGACCGCATGTTTGTTTGCCACCCATGCGGAAATAAAAAAGGAGTATAGAGCGCCAGCTCTCTCTAGACTTACATGCCTCTTTCGCTTCGTCCACATTCATCAGTCTCTTCATACATGCTCGTCGGTTTCGAGAATTTTAATATACGGAGTTAAATATATGGTATATTTTCGTTCAAAGATTACGCAGGTCCTAAAGACATCATTCGTTCAAATACTAAATTCCAGTTTTATAAGTCGTAAAATTCTGCTGTAACATTAAGTAAATGTACACGTAGAATCTAACTGTTTTTGTTCTTTTCAGTAATGCTATGGTTTTTACAAACCATGTCTCGAAGTGAGTATTCTTCTCAAAATTAAAATATTTTTTTTCACACAAGTTGTCCCGCCCAGCTTCGCCCGGGTGAAAAAGTTAAACTTCCTGAAACACGATCGCAGCGCCACCTATCGGGTCCAATTGCGATATAAGCTATCCTATCTTTTAAGTTGGATCAAACTGCACACGGTGTGCAAATTTGATTGAGATTTGTTAAGTAGTTTAGGAGCCCATCGCGGACAAACAACGTGACACGTGATTTATATATATTAAGAAGATAGGCCTAGATGGCATTTAGAAATCGTCGAAAAAGGTACAATGCCTTTAATAATGTTAACGTTTTGTCAACGTGATAACATTGACGTCATTTTTGCAAAAAATACTCGTTCTGCAAGAAGGGTGTGAATAGTTTCCTCCAGTGCACAATTGAGGGATACCCTAGCGATAAGCGCTTACCTTCGTGCGGGCCGTATTCTTTTTCACATAGCAAACTAAAAGGACAAAACCTCAACCTTTGGACATTCATTGTCCTTTAGAAACTTCAACTAATGACATGCTATTAGCAATCTGAAGCCTCATATATCCTCACGCCTTCCCACAAGGGTCCCCGAACGGGTAGGCAGAGGTGTGTTTGTATTACCCACACACCCACTTTCCGCCAGAGATATATTTTACTGCTGTTACTCAAGCACGACTATAAATACGCCTTTGAATTTCTTCTCAGACGTATGTAGGTTTGATGTTTTCCTTCACCGTAAAGCTCGTGGTGTGACTAATCACTGTACTTAAGTTCAGAAAAACTCATTGGTACAGTCGGGATTCGAACTTGCGAGCGTTGTGTCGCAGGCAACTGCTCGAACCACTCGGCCCACACGGCTTTTGCAATCTGAAGCAGTAGTTTATTTATTAATTATTCACGAGACAAATGGTATGTGACAATCACACCGCGGTATCTTCAAAGGAAAACATAAAATATACACAGATATAACCTTTGAAGTGAGATCAGAAGCCTTAGGCTTAAATCAGCTGCGCACATTACTTACATACATCTTTCATGTAGCTGGGTTTAAAGAATCTTTATTTCTCAAAAGAATAACAAAAATTCCCTTATTGAGAATAATAATATTTAACAATGCTTAGATTATTGGTTATGGCAATTCGTACAAATATTTTTAGTTAGTTACTAGTAGACAGATAAGATAAAATACAATTTCTTATTGGCGGCAGACAGATAATATTTAACTAGGGGGTAGGGTTAAATTTTAATTGTAACATTAGTAAAAATAAATACGGGTAGCTACCATAGATTAAACAACAGATAGAGCTAGCGTGTTGTCGACCTTGCAGGTTGTTTTCTCCTCTTGAAGAACTCTATGCTGTACTCTGTATAGAAAACCTCAACGGGGAGTTCATTCACAGCCTGAGGGTTCGCGGAAGGAACATCATGAAATTGCCAAGTTCGAGAATTAATAACAAAGTACATACATACATATCATCGGGTCCCCAAAGGGGTGGGCAGAGATATCATGATATTAGTTAAGAAATTACGGATGTGAACGTCAAGAGTACTCGAAACCGGCGAGCATGTATGAAAAGACTGATGAATGTGGACGAAGCGAAAGAGTGTAAGAGAGAACTGGCGCTCTAATACCTCACGGGGTAGGCAGAGAGTGCCAACGTGACAGATGGCAAGTCCATCGCCGTTACTTAAACACGACTGTACATACGCCTTTGCGTATAAACGATTGTCGGTCCTTTTGATGGTTTCCGTCTTAGTGCGGCTTTGTGCTTCTTTTTCGACGTTTTATAAGTGCCCACCTGGGCCTATGTGAAATAAAAAGATTTTGATTTGATTTGATTCGTCACCGTAAAGCTCGTGTGATTAATCAGTGTACTTAAATTCCGAAAAAGTCATTGGTGCAGTCGAGATTCGAACTTGCAACATTTGTATTGCAGGCAACTACTCGAATCACTAAGTCACCATGGCTCATAAAAATAATGATAATTATGATGAAAAGATCTTTCTAACCTCTTTAATAACGTTCAATATTATAATTTATATTAATTACAGTCGATATTCGACCATAACGTCGCGACTAGTAATTACAACTATATATTTGAATAAAGGCGCCTAGTTTTAAAATCATCTCGCTAGCAGCATCCCAAATAGCTGCAACATTAGGGGCTGTCCATTAATCACGTGATGTTTTTTTAACATGTTTTAACCCCTCCCTCCCCCATGGTGGTACGTGGTGAGGTTTACGACTACCTCCCCATCCCCCACCAAAAATCACGTGTATTTTTTAGTAGTAAAGAATCTTAAAATATTTATATTATTTTTAAATACCAGTACAAATTATAATCCTATTCTATTAAATGAAAGACTATGATAAAAATGTCTAGACAGAAAGGTGTATTGTAATACACGCCGCTTTTCGGTGGTTTAGAAATCATGTGTTGGACGAAAAAATAAGTACACGTGATATCTTACTTGTGATATTTCGTGACTTGTGATATTTCGTGACTTGTGATATTTCGTGATTTTTGTCGAACCCCTCCCCCCCTTTCGAACCTCACGTGATTAATGGACAGCCCCTTACTGATACGCGTCTGTCCGTCTGTCAAAACATTCAGATATCGCTAACAAAATAAATACAAGCGCATTCTTACAAAAACATGGTCTCCCTACACCTGGCACTCGTCCAAGGAGTTGGCAATAATATGGATTGAGGGAACGCACAAAGTTCGTGAATCGGTCGTATTCTACGCACATGTAATGTAGCGTTTCCCGTTTGTATTGTGGCATCGTCATTGTTGAATGAGATTGAGTAAAGATAACATACATACATACATATCATCACGGCCCTAACGGGGTAGGCAGAGAGAATAGAGCGCCAGTTCTCTCTAGACTTATATGTATCTTTCGTCGTCCACGTTCATTAATCTCTCCAGACATGCTCGTCGGTTTCGAGTACTCTTGACGTTCACGTCCTTAAGCGTCCGATCGATTAGATCTAGGTAGTTGGAACGTGGTCTTCCTCTGCCTCTTCTTGCACACACTTATAGAGAAATATAGTAGTATTGGTGCATAGTGAAGTTAAAGAATGCTCCCCCTTCTTTCAAGTTAATAGGAGAAGTTTGTTGGATTAAACTTTAATTAAGATGATCATTAGACCTTGATCAAATCGATCGGACACTCAAGAAACGTCAAGAGTACTCAAACGTAGATGTATGTAGTCTAGAGAGAACTGGCGCGACGATACGTATGTGTGTATCTTGAATTCATAAATTTATATTATACAAGTAGCCTATGTCCTTCCTCAAGCTCTAGGCTATCTCTGTACCAAATTTCATTTAAATCCGTTCAGTAGTTTAGGCGTGAAAAGGTAACAGACAGACAGACAGAGTTACTTTCACATTTATAATATTAGTATAGATTAATGGTAATTGTCCTTTTCGTATGAGATTTTAGTACTAACAGGTGGCGACTCAATCGCGATTACCTACGACTTTGTTTTTATTCTCAAACGTGTGCAGTGCAGAGTCTCGATGTTTTCCTTCACTTCGAAGCTCGATGTGCGACAAGTTTTCCGCAACCTTTGTCATTGTTTGAGCTAGAGCCATTGAGCTGAGTTTTAGACTGTAAACCACTTTGATGCTCGGATGCTTTGCGGTCGGTTTGAAGGATCAAGCGACACTGGAATTTATAATCTAAGCTAATCTAAGAGTTTAAAGCTGTTATTAAAAGTAAATTAAAAAGCCGTGGTGGCCGAGTGGTTCGAGCAGTTGCCTGCGACACAAAGATCGCAAGTTTGAATCCCGACTGTACCAATGAGTTTTTCTGAACTTAAGTACAGTGATTAGTCACACCACGAGCTTTACGGTGAAGGAAAATATCGAGAGGAAACCTGCATACGTCTGAGAAGAAATTCAAAGGCGTATGTATAGTCGTGCTTGAGTAACGGCGATGGACTCGCCATCTGTCACGTTGGCACCAAATATACCTCTGGCGGAAAGTGGGTGTGTGGGTATTTATTACCTATACACCTCTGCTTACCCCTTCGGGGACCCTTGTTGGAAGGCGTGAGGATATATATATTATTATATATTATATATATATATATATATATATATATATATTATTATATATTATTAATTAAAAAAGATTATTGTACAACAGATTATTAGAATGATGGCCATGCATGGCAGAGGAAGTTCACGCTCCAACTACCTAGATCAAATCTATCGGACACTCAAAGACGGGAACGTAAAGAGTACTCAAAACCGGCGAGCATGTATGGAGAGACTGATGTATGAAGCGAAAGAGGTATTCAGGTCTAGAGAACTTGCGCTCTATTCTCTCTGCCTACCCAAAATCAAAATCAAAATCAAAATCTTTTTATTTCACATAGGCCCAGATGGGCACTTATAAAACGTCGAAAAAGAAGCACGGTTCGGGTTGGTCGCTTCCATGGAGAAGAACCGGCAAGAAACTCCATGGTTACTCTTTTTACCCCTTTAGGGATTAGGCGTGATGATATGTATGTAAGTATCAGTAGCCTTGACACGGGCTATAACACTTCTCGCTCCAAGGAAGTTGTTTCGACACTGGTCGACAGTCTACTGCCTGACAAAGCTAGTCTTTTCGGCCCGTTGCCGCGGATACCGATTTGGGTCAAACACCTATTCCGTAGTTTCTACACTGTTTGTAGTAAATATATTGTTATTAGCTGTTTCTGCTTAAGTTATAAGGTACTTTAGTCAGCGCACCAATTCGTATTTAACATGATATAATATTAAGAATTGTTTGTTTTAATGCCTTGGAGACACGCAGCTTTAAAAACAATTTGGATCGGATTCGGGTCAAAGTAACCGGTAAATTGGCAAATATATGTATTTAAGGCTATAGAGAGAGGCATGGCGATATATATTATATACTAGCTCTCCCGCCCAGCTTCGCTTGGGTAATAGTAAAAAAAAAAATAGCCACTAAAACACGAGAACGATCTACTGGGTTATAGTTAGTGCCAGCCACGAATACGCGCCCCACTAATTCTTCCTCATAGTCAATAGTGTAAGTGTGCAGCCTTCCACTAATGTTTGAGTATTGTCGGTACACACTGATTACCTATGAGTGCACACGCACACTACAATTAATAGACTCGGGCCATCTCCGCATACCGCGACCGACTAGAAATTGGTGGGGCGTGTCTTCGTGTATGGCACTATCTATAAATTCTATTTAACGTCTGGACTGGTGTAAGAAAGTAATATTTCTCTGCTTGTGTGAAAGAACAGGCAGATAAGTATTGTGGAAACTGTAGGCAATCTGCACTAGTAATAATATTATAAAGAGGAAAGATTTGTTTGTAAGTATGTTTGTAAGGGATTGACTCAAAAAGTACTGGACTGATTTAAAATATTCTTTCACCATTTGAATGCTATATTATCACTGATTAATATAGGCTATTTTAATTGCCATATAAAAAAAATATGGCAAAATGTTTAAAAAATTAATGTCCACCCGTGCGAAGCCGGGATGGGCCGCTAGTCTAGTATATTATACAAACTAACGTAGCGTAGCAATGATCATATGTATATTGTTTTAATGAAGCTAATAACTAACATCTGTCGCGTAAACATTATTGATATTTTTTTATATACAACAAGAGTAATATATACTACTACTACATACTCTAAGTAATATAAGAAATACATTCATTTACCCTTATTAACTAATCTATTTATTTTATAATCGTTCGTAAGGAGTAAACTTCAGTCGTGCGTCGGAGCTGACACACACTTTTTTTTTTTTTATGCAACAAGAGTGGCAAACAAGCATACGGCCCACCCGATGGAAAACGTTTACCGCAGCCTATTTACGCTTACAATACCGAAGTATCACTTGCGCGTTGCTACTCTGTGTTCGGAGAGTTATAATGTGTTGGCAGCATAATGGGCAGCATAATGTTGCCTTGGATCTCATAAGTACCTCATGGGTTTGGAACTTATTTGTTTGTCTTTAGTTTGCTTATTTACAGCGTCTCAAGAAAAAACTGTTTATCTGTTTTTAAGTTTATCTGTTGAAGCTATCATCGAACTTAAACTAATGCTTGATAAAAAAATTCTTCACAAGCTTATGCAGTTTCCCCCTCGATGTTTTCCTTCTCCTTAGCTCATGGGGTGTCTCATTGGTACAGTCGGGATTCAAACTTGCAATGTTTGTGTTGGAGGTTGCCTCCACGTCTCTATCCATAATGTATAGCAATAATATTAGTGGTGTACCACTACGCTGTGTTTTTAGACATTCTGTTGGCTGTAAGCTAACGTTCAGATCCATCAAAGTCAGCTGTTAATATCAGTTTAACTCAAATTGATGAAGGTCTGGGATCTTGAACTCATAATTGGACCTAAAAATACTTTCTCTAAGGTCACTCCTATGGAATTTTGGAACAACTAACAATCGTTTAGATCCAATCAGGTCAATGTCTGGACGCGCGTCACACGGGACAAGGTTCGATACCCGGTTAATTCTTACGATGGTGTATTTTTAGGCAACTTTTATACCTCTCGATTTTTAGTGTGGCTTCTGCTGCGTTCTTCGAGCGGTTCGATTTCAACTTTGGGTAATTTTTGGTATTTTTCACATGATAGATGGCGAGTCCATCGCCGTTACTCAAGCACGACTACATAAATTTTTTTTTTTTTTATACAACAAGAGTGGCAAACAAGCATACGGCCCACCCGATGGAAAACGGTTACCGCAGCCTATTTACGCTTACAATACCGAAGTATCACTTGCGCGTTGCCACTCTGTGTTCGGAGAGTTGTACTGTGTTGGCAGCATAATGAGACTAATCCCTCTGCTGCCATCACAATACCAAAATCCTCCCCCCACCCCAAGGAGCTCATTACTGGAGTCCTTATTCACCACGTAGGAACACAACACAATAAATTGTGTTATTTGGCTACGGACTTCTATAAGGTGGAGGTGATATACATCTCCGAAATTCATTTTATTAAATTAACGCGGATGAAGCCGCCGGGCACAGCGAGTATATCATATGGGATCCTTTAGTGGTTACCGCCGCATAAATTAATCAGTGTCTTAAGTGTACTGTTCTTGAGTTTACGCGAGGGAAGTCCACTTAGAACGTATCTTAGTCCTCATAAACATCGATTTAACTTAACTGTACTCAAATCTATAGCAACTAACTTATAAGAGTTATAGTTTGGGGCGAGAATATTTGCAGTTCGAATCCTGACTGTACCAATGAGTTTATCTGAACTTCAGTAGGCACAGTGATCAGTAACACCACGAGCTTTACGGTGAAGGAAAACATCGAGAGCAAACTTACATACGTCTGAGAAGCAATTCAAAGACGTATAGACGTGCTTGAGTAACGGCGATGGACTCGCCATCTGTCCCGTTGGCACCTAAAATATATCTCTGGCGGAAAGTAGGTGTGTGGATACTACCTCTTCGGGGACCCTTGTGGGAAGGCCTGTGGAAGATGACGCGAGAGAGGTGTGTGAGACTAGTGAGATCCAGGATTCCTCTCTGTGTGATGATATAGCAGAGTGCATGGAATCCGCGATAGATACTGATGAATGTAGATGTAACGAAAGAGGTATGTAAGACTGATGAGGAATAGTAGTCTACTCTGTTTAAAGATATAAAAAGTTCCCAAACCAACATAGTATCCGGTAACCGCCCACCGGAAACATAATCTTATGACCAACCGAAGTTTCAACTGCTTACAGGAAGTGCTTGCTGCAAACTTGGTGCAATGAATGTTGTTATTACATCCGGCTTCCTACAATGTTATTAAGCTTTATCGGAAGTTTAATTATGACTATAATTTAATGGTTACATAACTGCTAATACTTCTCCCACTAAAATTAATAAGTACAGTGATTAGTCACAACACGAGCTTTACGGTGAGGGAAAACATCGAGAGGAAACCTGCATACGTCTGAGCGTCTGAGAAGAAAGTCAAAGTATGTATGAAGCGGGTAGGCAGAGGTGTGTTGGAAGTTCCCGCACACCCACTTCCGCCGGATATATTCTTTGATAGTTTTCCTTCACCGTAAAGCTGTGGTGGGACGAATGACTGTAGTTAAGAGCAGAAAAACTCATTGGTACAGTCGTGATAAAAAAAATTACGCATATAGGTTATTTTATTTAAATTTTCCATATTTAATGTGTACATATAAATATCATAGCTTAAACTTGCTTAAAGTTCAGAGAAACAGAACCAGTTAATTCCAAATTCGTATCATTGAAACAAATTCCCCAAACCACTGAAATACACAAACACCCTACCGAGTAACAAATACCTCATAAACGAAATCTAAACTCGCTATTATTGTCCGTGTTGTTGCAAACCCACGTGTCGCAGTCGACAAACGTTGTTACCCGAATGGAAGCCATATTAAAAATCCCTCTCACAACATCAATAATGCGCGCGTAAACCGTTTTGGGGCGAAAATCAACGACGCCATGACAGTTATTTTCCCGCGTCAATTGTTAATGGCGGCGACAGGTGGTCAACTACGTGTCAGAAAACAATGAGCACAGATCATAAATTCGTAGCCTATTTGTAGACTAAAAATACCAATATTTTTGCACAATAAGTAAAGTTGATAAAAACTCACCCAAGCGTGGTCATAGTGACGATGGTGTACCAGAAGGCAGCAGGAATGGACGTGAAGTTGGTGTCATGTTCATTCTTCTCAGCGTAGAACATCACAGTGGCAAAGATGATAATCGCCATGGCGAGTGAGAACACCAGAAAGCCGAGCTCACTGGCACAGGATTTGAGTGTGTAGCCCAAGATGCGCAATCCTTGGGAATGGCGAGAAAACTTGAAGATACGGAACACTCGGAATACTCTCAGAGTAACAAAAGCGCCCGAGACGTCGTCATTGTCAGTGATCCCCAAGCCGATGTAATACGGAAGGATCGCGACGACGTCGATGATCGACATGACGGAACGCACGAATTTGCAGCGGTCAGGAGCTGCGAATAACCGGAGCAGGTATTCCGCTGTAAAGATCATCACACATGCCGTGTCCAGGCAGAAGAACACGATCTTGTACCTCTCCCCGCAGGGCAGGGTGCCCGCACGACCCGGTCGGTGCCCGCACGGCACTGTTTCCACAACGTTAGCCATCACAGACACTGCAATGAAGAACCCGGTCACGTAGTAGAATACTAGGGCCGCAGTGGATGTGTGCGGGTTCTCAAACGCGCGCCACATTTTCTGCCTCAAGTCCGTGAGCTGCGGTAGGCTCTGGTCCCCGGCTTCACTCAACTTATCGTCCATAAGTCTTTCGGCGTTTTCCCTCTTACGATCCCTATAGTCCTCGTAACAACAGTCCCCGATAACGTCGGGGAGGATACCGAAAAACGCCAGCTCCTCATCGTAGCCAGTCAAGCACTCGTGTTTGGGATAGTGGAGCTTGCCTGTCCTGTAATAATTGAGTATGTGCCTGAAGATATCAGGGTCTCTGTCGAAGAAATACTCGTGGCTGTCTTCGTCGTAGAAAAACTCTCGTTCCGTGGATCCGAGCAAAGAATCCGGATATTTTTCAAGGGTGTTCCGCCAGGTTTCAAAGCGTCGTCCGGAGACGTTGATGAGCAGTTTCTCGTCTTCAGCGCGGCGACGGTCTTTTGGAACTGGTGGAGGGGGGAGCGGGTGCGTCGCGATGGGCACCCACCCGATGGCGGCGGCCCGGGCGAACGGCAACCATGCGGCAACCGACGCCATGGTGTGTTCGCGACACCGGCGCCGCGGCAACTAACTGCTCACAGTCGCCGTTATTTCAGGCTGCCCGCCCAGATGTCAGTGGGGTTGCCACATGTGCCGGTATAATTAGCCCTAGAGCTATTTTTAATTGCATTAAACCAATGTTTAGTCTGATGTTAATTGCCTCGTCTTTCTAGTTGTTTATTATTTTATGATCTTTTGTATGCAACGTTAATATTTACTATGGTCGCTAAAATATATTAATGTTTGTCGACTATGTAACATACATACGAGTAGAACTATAACTGTGTACGTGACTGGTGCTATTTTGTGGCTTAAAGATGAGAGTGTTCTGTTTTTCAAGAAAAACGATAGTGCCACAAGAGTTCGTTCAATCCAACACCGATCCTTTTCTTCTTTTCGAGATCTTTGCGAGACTTCTTTGCGAAGGGAACGAATGTCAACTGCAGTTATGCTATTTTTACGCTTCCTCTGACATAACCAGGATTCACCGTCGGATAATATTCACATAGATAGATTAAGGTATAAGGTTTGCTTTATTTAAAAATTGCTTCTCAATCTAATTGGGTTAGCCTGTGAGTATAGAGGCCAGAATTTAATATTTAAATAAATGCATTTAATATTGCGCGAATGGCAAACAGTACCTTAGATGATTTTCCTCAATTTCCCGTAAACATTCCCAAGGCGAGCAACTCCACCCCGGGCTTGAGGGTATTGCGCGTGCGTGTCCCGTGACGTCACTGCCTAATAAATTGATTTTCAGCAGCCCATCCCTCTCTAGCGCTACCTCACTCCAATTAGTCTGTCCTTGTCCGGCATCTTTAAGCTCTAGTGACCTTTTCTATATTTTTCACTGGTTCAAAAGAGTTTCCTCAAAGGTTCTAAAGAAAAGGCCTGAATGTAGCTCGCGGCAGCACTTTTCAAGAGTCGTTTTATGTAAACGAAGAAAGTTAATTCTGTTTAATTTAATGGCGACCTTTTTTCATTAATAACGCTTTTGTTTTTTCTTTATGATCGTTCTAGTTCCTTTGTTTAAAAAATTATAGGAGCGAACGATTTCTATAGCCAATACATACATACATATCATCACGCCGAGTCCCTGACGGGGTAGGCAGAGAGTATAGCGTGCCAGTTCTCACTAGACTTACATACCTTCGTCCACGTTCATCAGTCTCTTCATACATGCTCGTCGGTTTCGAGTACTCTTGACGTTCCCGTAATAGCTAATATATAGGTATATAGGTTTTAAGTCCATGTTAATATACACTTATTTTCCAATAAAACAATTATCTTTTCGACGGCCTTCTGGTCAGAGCTCCTTATTGCGAAGGATGAGGTCGCGGGTTCGATTCCCACTGAGGGCAAAATGTGATGAACACGAGTATTTGTACCTTAGTCTTGGATGTTCTATGATATAGCGCCACCTATCCGTTCCAATTGTGAAAATTCCGTTCCAATCTAAACCATTCTCGTATCCACCTGAAAATGTATCTCGTAACCACACTGAAAATTTCAGTGTGTCTTCAGGTGGATAGGTGTTAGGTCCAGCCGCATAGGAGGAGTTCGCACAAAAGGAATATGGAGATTCAAGAAGAAGAAGTTCAAGTTCTAGTTTTCATATTGCAAGCTTTGCTTAGTTTGGAACTATGTTAATTTGAGTGGAGTTTTCTTTAGTTATTATATATAAATAATAATATATCCTCACGCCTTCCCACAAGGGTCCCCGAAGGGGTAGGCAGAGGTGTATAGGTAATACCCACACACCCACTTTCCGCCAGAGGTATATTAGGTGCCAACGTGACAGATGCATTTGTTAAATATAATTCTACTGATACTTAGATCGTATTAATAATAATAATAATAATATTCTTTATTGTACACACACACATACAAACAAATAGGATGACAAAAAGACAGAGAATAACATGTAATAGGCACAATAGGCGGCCTTATCGCAAAAGCGATCTCTTCCAGGCAACCAAGTGAAGAGAGAAAAGAAATAGAGAAAAAAGGTAGGTGTGATAGTTGAGCGGATGAAATATACATATTTACTATAATATACATATACTAAGCAATCTAAATAAATAAATACGAAACATATACCTATTTTATACACATACAATAACATATACATAAATATACTTACATATGTATAAGTTATAAAGAAAAATAGTATTCGAATAAAAGTTTCTTGAAGGAGTTCAATGATTCTGCCAGTCTGATGTTTTGGGGCAGCGAGTTCCATAGATGGACAGCTTGCACAGTGAAGGACTTGGAATAGGAAGAAGAGGTTAATGTACGATATTAATATTATCCCGCATTATATTATTGATTACATATTCATTTGAGTACCTTAGCTAAGAGCCGTGGGGGCCGAATGGTTCGAAGCAGGTAGCAACGCTAAAATTGCAAGTTCAAATCCTGATGATACCAATATTTTTCAGATTTTTAATAGGTTTTAAGTCCATGTTAATATACACTTTATTTCCAATTTTAAAACTTTAAAACAATTAAAATTGTAAAACAATTATCTATTCGGTACAGCACGAGCTTTATAGTGAAGGAAAACATCGAGAGGAAGCCTGCATACGTCTGAGAAGCAATTTAAACGCGTATGTATAGTCGTGCTTGAGTAACGGCGATGGACTCGCCATCTATTATATTGCCACCTTTAGTATATCTCCGGTTAAGCAACGGTTAGGGACGTCTGGAAATAAGGCCCGGTCAAGAGTACCCTAAACCGAAGAGCATGTATGAAGAGAATAATGAAAGTGGACGAAGCGAAAGAAGTATGTAAGGATCATAGCAAGTGGAAAGAAGTGGTCTCTGTCTACCTCTATGGGAAAGAGTCGTGATTATATGTATGTATGTATGTTTGTATGTATGTAAACGACGGTAAAAGATGTACATCTACATACCGCTTCGGGGACCTTTATGGGCACAAAGATATGTACCTAAGGCCTTCCTTAGAAGATGAATCCATTACTTAAGTGTGTGATGGTCACACCACGAGCTTTACGGTGAAGGAAAACACAATTTGTATGTAAAGCGTTTGAGAAGAAATTCAAAGGCGTATTTATTAACATTTAATGTTGGTAGCCTTATCATCACGCCGAGTCCCTAACGGGGTAGGCAGAGAGTATAGAGCGCCAGCTCTCTCTAGACTTACATACCTCTTTCGCTTCGTCCACATTCATCAGTCTCTTCATACATGCTCGTCGGTTTCGAGTACTCTTGACGTTCCCGTCTTTGAGCGTCCGATCGATTTGATCTACACAATTTATTAAGTTCTTTGTATACTAACACTATGAACTCATGTCTGAAATAAATGATTTGATTAGTCGTGTGTGAGAAACGGGCTTACCGGTACCGGGATCAGGGTCCAAGGTGGCTAGGGTCCCAGAGAAATAAACCTCCCCATAATACGTGCTGTGTTGATTAGCACTGCTTTCAGCATCAGACCCTTGATCCAACCTCCAACGAGAGCCTCTTTGAGGCGATGGCCGATTATTTATTCATTATATTAAATGATATAACCTCACGCATTTTCTCAAGGGTCAAAGGGGTAAGCAAAGGTTAGGTAGTACCCACACACCCACGTTGCGCCAGAGATATATTTAGGTGACAGATGGCGAGTCCATCGCCGTTGCTCAAGCATATCTATGCCTATGAAATTCTACTCAAACGTATGCAGGTTTCCTCTCGATGTTGTCCTTCACCGTAAAGCTCGTTGTGTGAGTAATCACTGTACGTAAGTGCTGAAATACTCGATACTTATTATATTTATTAGTTATTATATATAATATGTATCTCTCTCTTGTCGTTCCCTCATGACTGAGGATCGTGGTCATCAAGAAGTGGTCCACACTTGGAGTGAATAATTTGCTTCCATCGGCTTCTGTCCATCGCGGCCCTGACGACGGAGCTAAACCTCGGGGACCTGGAGTCTTTTATTTGATCGGTCCATCTGGTAGGAGATCGACCTCGGGCTCGCTTGCCATTAGTGTTCCCAACCACGATCAATTTCTCCAGGCTCTCATTACCCCCTTCGCATTATGTGGCCAAAATACGAGAGAATTCGTTGATGGCATATTGTGGACAGACGGGTTTTTATCTTGAGCTGTGAGAGGATCGACACATTTGTTCGCTTGGCCGTCCAAGGTATCCTAAGCATACGCCTCCAGCACCACATCTCCAAGGCATCAATCCTCTGCCTCTCTCGAGCTCGTATCGTCCACGACTCCACGCCATACAGAAAAATGGGGAATATCAAGGCTCGTACTAACCGGATCTTGGTGTTATTAGTTATTCCCCTCTTTTTAAAATATTTTGTTCAGGCGGGTCATAGCATTCTTGGTCATGTGTATATGTATACATAATATGTATATATTTATGGAAATGAAAATGCAAGTCAGTTTGTAAAATGTACATTTAATCTTACATCATTATGTCACGAAGTATGTACAAGAAAGCGCGCTATTACACTATTCTTACATAAGAATATGTTTATTAACATTAATTATTGTTTATCAAATAATATTTGTCAACAAACGATAATTATTGTATCTTGCATATTGCATCCGAGGAGTAGCTTTGAAAGTCAGAATTTCATGTCAATAGAATTCAGTCAATTGTTATATGTATTGTGCGTCAATTTCAAGACATTAAAAATCTTTACCTAACGTAGTTTCCAACAGTACACATCATCAATGTAGAGAGAATGAAGTTAATGTGAAGTGAAGTTGCAGTTTTATTTAAAAAAAAAATAATAATAATATATCCTCACGCCTTCCCACAAGGGTCCCCGAAGAGGTAGGCAGAGGTGTATAGGTAATACCCACACACCCACTTTCCGCCAGAGGTATATTAGGTGCCAACGTGACAGATGGCGAGTCCATCGCCGTTACTCCAGCACGACTATACATACGCCTTTCAATTTCTTCTCAGACGTATGCAGGTTTCCTCTCGATGTTTTCCTTCAGCGTAAAGCTCGTGGTGTGAGTAATCAATGTACTTAAGTTCAGAAAAACTCATTGGTACAGTCGGGATTCGAATTTGCGACCTTCTTTGCGTCGCAGGAAACGAACCACTCTGCCACCACGGCCCTTAAAAAAATGTGTCTTGACTTTATCCAACTTAATACTTATATACTGTGTTTCAAGTTAATTACCTACAATACGTACGTGTATTCATAAGGAATCAAGAATTAGAAGACTGATTTTAAAAGGAAATAACATTGATCAACATAGGTTCAATTTGTATATAAAAGATTTATTTTCCAACTGTGTCTTACAAAGCAATAGTAATCATTTCTTCTCGAAATAATGTCTAAAATTTTGTAGTAAGTAGGTAGGTATTTTGACGATGCTAAATACACGGAGATCATTAATAAGGAATCAAATACCAAGTTGGCAAAGATTGCATATTGGTAACTTCAGAGAGGTCAAGTTAAAACGCCATATATATTTCACCTGAGGTATTCGGTTCAATGAATTTATACAATAGGCATAGAATTGATGTATGTACCAATTTCATCGTAACATGCTTTTTTCTGTGTTATCAATTATTTTTTGAAAAAAAAAAAGCCAAAAAACCATGTTTGGAAGTGAATATTATTCGCTTTGATAATGCTGTGGTTTATTATCCTTAGAGCTATAAATTTTTATTGCCTCATCACGAGGATATACTTAAAAAACACCCTACAACCTCCTGATGATAACTGTAAAATTGTCCGAGGCTCCATGCATAATATATAAAAAAATATATATTTAAATGTTCGGATTTATAATGTGTTATATATGCAAACTAGCATACGGCCCACCTGATGGGAAACGGTTACCGTAGCCTTACGCTCACGATACCGAGGTATCGCTTACGCGTTGTTTGAATGGTTTAGATTCACAATTGGATCCGATAGGTAGCGCCACTGGTTCCGCAGCTTTAATTTTTTCACCCAAGCGCAGCTGGGCGGGACAACTAGTATGAAATAACCATCATGACACCGAATCCTTAAAGGGTTGGCAGATAGAGTATAGGGGCAGTTCTCCTACTTACGCATCTTTGACTTCATTATAAATGAATTCTATTATACATGCGTGTAATCTTGACTAAACATGAAACGCATAAAGAAGATGAATGAAGAGTTAATAGTTATGGTGTAATTATTGAAGAGCTTAAATGTAAAATAACTTTGTATATGTTAACAAGTTAAATAATACTCAGCTTTGGTGAAATCTAAAACAAATGACTATTTTTTGTTTTATTAAATACTAATACATATAACTAAACAAAATTGCACACGAGACAAATCTTTGGCTCCACTACACGGACTAGCAATATTACATTTTAAATATAAATAAATAGTAAACTTATGTTACAACATTAAAATAAATAAACTATACTTTTATTTAAATTAAACTTTGCAATGACTGGTAAAATTACTTTCTTTGCTAAAACGATTGATTTAATTATAATTTTAGTTGACATTGTATGAAACACATTAATATATACAAACATTAATGACTTGACTAGATATATGTTCACGTAACATATTCTCTTATGTATGTGTGTGTATGTAACCTAAGAGAGACTGGCGCTCTTCTTATCATTTTAGTAAATTAATAATAATAATTACATCACATCGAGTCCCTTATGGGAAGAAAGAGAATAGCGCCAGACTCTCCAAACTTACATACGTCATATAGCATCATCCACGTTCAATATTTTCTTACATGCACGCCAGATTGAACAACGTGGGTTAAGAGTTCGTGAACGATCGGTAAATTGTTGCCTCTTTCAAGCACTTTGATAATGATTCCGAAATCGCTCAATGAAAACATATATTATAAGATTGTTCATTATTAACTACAGTTTGCACAATTAAAGGCTTACAATTAATATAATTTTCAGCCCGTACTTTTATCCATCGCATCCTTAATATCTCAAGTGGTAGAATGGGTACTACGATAAAGATTTTGAATCTTTTGAGGATATTAAAACTCCCTTCATGCAAAAACTACTTAACGGAATTTGATGAAACACAGAGATGGATTAATATATGTATTAACACAGGATATGTCTTATTCCAGAAAAACAATGTGATAATAATATCCCAGCTACAGTTTGTTACTGGTAAGAAGAACGTGGCAGCTAAGTGGACGGTAACGGATAAGTTGATAATGAAGTAGATAATAGGAAAGATCAGGATGAGACTAACACTGGTCCAGATGACGTAAAAGAAGCCTTAGCTAACGGTGGTGGAGCGAAAAGATTTCAAAATACTCAGGATAACAAATTGACTATATAAATGAAACTTGAATACATGACTTCAGAGAGAACAAAGGTGGCAGAAGCGAATTACAATGAGCCTTAAGTCATGAGAGAATTAAAATAATTCTCATAGAGACTAGTGAATCTTGAAGTTGAAGTCTTGATATGTGTAAATATTTTTTTAGTATTTTGGTGAGTGTCTATTGTAAAGGAATAAGAATTCCAAAAATAGCGAATCTAAAGAAAATTCTGAAAAAGGCATAAAGGTTGCGAAAGCTTACAATACTGAAATCTAAGTAAATACAGAGACAGTAACTAAAAAAGAAGATTTTGAGGAGTAGAAACGCATTGTACGAACCCAGCTACTTCAAGATTGTGTGAAAAGAGTTGAGGGGAATGAGATTGAAACTTGAGACAGTTTTGGGACTAGACGAATAAGCACGAGCCGGAAAAACAGCTTGATCGAAAATTTTATAGCTAAATTTATAATTAACACTTAATATCACGCAGGAATGTTGCAAATACTTTTGGTTACAAACTGGAATGTGAGAACATTTGACTAGAACTTAATATAATATATATATATATATTATGTTACTACATGCATCGAATTCTGCTGGTGTTTTATTATTAACATTTAATCTTCACATGATTCAGCGAAATAAACTTTTAATACTTAAGTAAGGATGTATAATCAAAAGATCTGTTACAAGCTGAATAAAGGAGATAATATATTAACTGAAATGTGTACCAATGATACATTAAATAATATATCGTATCTTTTTCAATATGCTGGAGAACAAAGAACATTTTGCACCACAAATAATGAAAGTTCGAATCCCGACTGTACTAATGTGTTTTTCTGACTTAAGTACAGTGATTAGTCACACCCCGAGCTTTACGGTGAAGGAAAACACTTGCGTACGCTTGAGAGTAAATTAAAAGGTATGTGTAGTCATGCTCGAGTAACGGCGATGGAAAGTGGGTATTCGGGGACCCATTTGAGGCTCAAATATATATAAGATCTGAATTAAAACCTAATTCACAAATCTTTCATGGAATATAGAGTTCAGTTAAGGCAGTTTTGTTTAATACTGACCATTATCAAATGTTTGATGTAATTATAAAATACAGACGCTTGTCTTTTGTTTTTATAGAATTTTGTTTGAATAGATAGATAATCAAACCTGCATGTGTTAAAATGAATTGAACATGTTTGAAATACCAACATTATGGATATACAACCATATTTCTTTAGTTCTTTGTCTCAGCAGCTAGTTTCATCGATTACATGTTGTGACATTCCATTTACAGCGATAAAATTAAATATTTACTTAAACTCATTCATAATCCGATTTCATCGGAACTTCGTCTATTATCGTACTACCCACCCACATTCGGAAAGTCCGTTTGCTTCGAATGCGCAAACATTGTTTCTAATACATATATACAATCAACTTAGAAAGCATTTATATTTTGCAATGACTTCGTTTCATTGCTTTTAAACAACCTGCTCTCTAATCATACGATGCAATTTTGACTTTTTTAGTTGAATAAATAGTTCCACCAAAATGAGTACACACTCATACTCATATATAGTACATACAAAAATCATAAGCAGTCTTAAAAGAAGTCATCACAACACCAACGCATCTTGAAACACCAAACCGATTCCCAAATGACACTAGAACTTAAATCATTAACTAAACAATTATATTTCCATTGACTAGTTTCGTAGACTAGATTTGAGAGATCTTGATAAGATACGACTAATTTTTATTACCTATTACCAGCGCACTAAGGTTCATAATGCTTTAACTTTAACTGTACACGATGATCATGAAGTTGCCTTAACTGATTTCGAATGTTGGAGTAAGGGTGATAAAGTAACACTTTTAAAAGGTTTACAGAGTAATACCTCTAAAATAAAGAGATACTTGAAAAACATCTTTACAAAGTAATAGCATAGAGACTTGTAGATGGACAGATTATTATAAAAAAGATACACGCCTAACGCTTTTGTCAAATATACAATTGCATTAACTCCTATATATTTATTGCACAAACTTGCTCAATCACTAAGATCAGACGATGACTATGGCAGTCGTTGAATGTTTGGAGTTCAAGAAATACCTTTCTTGTTGTCTCGTATTTGAATGGCAATATTGCTCAATGCAATAATTTCTTCAGTCTACAAAAACAATAAAATAACATTTTACTAATGATATTATTTCAAGACATGTGACACTCAATAAAGATCGAGCAACTTTGTGGAACTCTTTTCTTATGAGACTTATTTATAGACGCACACATTTTTCATAAACATGAATCCATCAGCCTAACATCTTTACAATACGATTTCGCATTGGCTTTGAAAATACGCCGTTGATACTTATTTTAAGTCACATCCATATTATTATCAACACCAGTTCATCAAAACAGATTTCTTTTAAAAACTCACGCAGCAGCCGAACATTCGAAATCTAAAACAACTCCATATCGTTTTCATAGCACTAGAAGTTGCTGCTGGGAGAGACGGCGTCACAAGAGATGATCATCTTGATCATCGTGATCTTCTTCCGATTCAGCCGAGTCTAAGCTCGGTACGTGATCCAAATCTTGACTCTCACAATGCTGGTCTAACTCCGTTGATGGTGCGTCATCATCCTTCCACTTATCCATGGATCGTCTCCGGGCATTCATGAAGAAATTTCCCACAGTAGTGGGCTCGAGGCCTAGTTGTCTAGCTATTGTTACCTGCATTTCTTTCGATGGCCTTTTTGTTTCCTGAAACGTAGTAAAGGAAGAATTAGTTTTATTCTTTAGAACAGCGGTGGCGGAGAGGTAAAATTATCGCTGTCAGAATTGCTAGTTTAAATGTCGGTAGACTGCATAAAATTATGCAATTTAACTTTAATGTTCGTATTTTAAAGTGGCAAAACAGAATATCCTACAAATATTTTAAATGTATGAAGCATGCATGAAGAGACTGGTGAATGTGGACGAAGCGAAAGAGGTATGTAGGTTTATATCGAACTGGCGTACTATTCTCTTCTACCCCGTTAGGTACTCGGCGTGATGATATGTACCTATGTATTTTAAATGTGAAATTTTGTTATTTTTTCGCGCAAAACAATTGCCAAATTTCATCCAACTCTGTGTATCCTTTCTACCTTTCTATCAATATAATTATGTTTACCTTAAAGATAGCCTGCAGAGTACGCCGCTGGAGGTCTGTGAAAACCAAACGCGGCTTCTTCGGAGAAGGCAGCGTATCCGAACCCATTTCCTCCTTGCGCTTGCAACCTGGAATGTTCATGAGCAAATCTAACCAAAATTAATGTATTCTGTATAAACAACATGAGTTCATATATTAAATTATTCTAAAACAGGAAAAAATGCTCAGTAGCGGCTTAAAAAGCCGAAAGGTTTTTTGTAGAACTTCTAAGAATATCAATGTCCAAATTATTGACAGCAATACTTTTAAATTTAAAGTTAAATCTTCCAAGTTCAAACATTCAATAAATAAAAACTAATATCGAGAAACATTATTCATATTTGCACCTAGAAAATCAAGTCTGCAGGTTCGTTGAATCATGGTGCTCTGAGCTTTACGGTAAAGGAAAATCGTGAGAAGACTTAAGACTACATTCAAATACATGTATAGTCGTTCTAGAGAGACTGCAATGGACATCATCATCATCTGACACGCTGGCGCTAAATGGTGATATTTGTGGTGTCTATTATATATTTTTTAACGGAAAAACAAAATTGCTTTAATGCAATAATTAAATTTACTAACAACTTTTAACGATAATGACAAGTAACAGCGTAATTAATTATTGATACTTACTGCCTCTCTGTGGAATCTGGGCCGCTGAAACAAAAAAAATGCATTCATTAATCTTGGTTGCTATGATAAGGAAAAATACCTATATTGGAGGTACATTCTAAGCATATTTTTGTTCTAAGAGTGAGTAGTAAATAGTTAAATTTACAAGTGTTTCTGGCAATATTGTTATATAATTATTTTGAGAAATAAATACAATTCTAAAAGAATGAGTATAAATCTGACGAAACATATCATATTAAAGATTATAAATATAATAAAGTTTAAATTAAAGAAGATAGAGTAAGTAGATCGCTTTTCCATGGTGATATAGAACCATTTTAAGTGAACATTGACAATACACAGGATGCTGTAGAAAAGCAAACAGTATTTTTTTCTTACGACACTAGAGTAACGCACGTTATCTAAAACAACAATCATGCCACTAGACATTGAATCTACTTTGGTTTAAGGCATTATACGCATCAAGATTCTTATAAATTAAATATTAAATGATCTAAGGAGCAATTCAAAGCAGTTCTGTTATATTGATGCATATAATAACTTCCATTAAAATTATAATAATATAATCTAAAAGGAAATTTAACATACTAACAGTGAAAATAAGATTATAAACAATATTTCCGCATTCAAATTAATCCTTTATAATTCTAATAAATAGAAGAGACAAAATGGAACAAAATTTTCAAAAATATAATAATGATTTAATAATTCATATAGAGAATGTTCAATGATGTATGAGGTATACAAATTCATAATATTCCTAAGTAGATTTAACTAACAGTTCCGATTTGTCCAAGTATTTATACACCAAACGAACAAGAAAGTATTATTTAAAACGGCATACCTGGCGACAATGTGAACAACATTAATTAAGGGTCTGAAATCTCGCAGGCACCTATAAAATCAAATACGAAATAAAACTATTGCAGCCCGGGCGGGGAAAACAAAAAGGAGGGGACGGGGCAGCGGCAGCAGTCTAACATTCATCTTGGCTTCTTGAAGCTAACAAAATAACACTTACCTACAACTAGAAAATAATTGTAAATCATCTAAATTAACAGAGATTCCAATTCAAGGCAGTATCTTTGCCACGTTTATTTAATTCCTTAAGCAAACTAGTTTAGGACTAAAGCACGGGGAAGGATACTGCCTAACCAAACAAAACATCTATAAGAGAAAAATTCTATACATCACATTTACTCCTCTGATTGACAGAAAACAAACATTCCTTTTCTTTGCTAAAGTCAGGAGGCCTGCCACAAAGCTAGGTGGAAACAGCCAATTATGCTTTTAATATTACAAATTCTATGAAATATAGTTTTACCTTGGCGACAAGCTATTTACAATTTTCTTTATACATATGAGAAACCAAGTCCACTGCTACGCAGCCACGGATTGGGGTGATGAATGTGGATACGACAAGGAGAATTATTATAAGAAAGGATTATTTCACTTCAAAATAAATGTAAAAATTTATAAAGAACGTTGTATTCTTAAGAAGGATATCATCAAGATAAACGAAAACAACGTGTTTTCGAAATTAAACACAACATATTGACATTTCGTGACAATTTTAAATATTTCCATTATAAGAAGATACCTCTTTGACGGTAAAACAGACAAACAGACAGGACAATGTGAAAGTATTTAAACACACGAGGGGATAGGAATCTGATGGGAGTTGGGAGGCATGTCAACTAAGGGAGGACTCACAAGCAAGATACATCTCCGGCAGGTTCATATGCCGGCGTGTCCCAGAATGTATGACTGTACATGGAGCCCTGAGACGCCACCGGAGCACCCTGGAACTCCCGAGGCTGCCCGTAGGCCTGCTGAGGCATGTTGTTTACATTGTCGCCTTTTACCGTTTGGTGCTGGTTTGGCGTATCTGCAATGTTTAGAGGTTCCATTGAATTCTTTTAAATTAAGGCAAAAGTTACTGTCAATTCTGTTAGATTTTTTTTAATCGTAGTTGTCATATTGTCGTTTATTATTAATAGTTACAAAAATGATGATAATTGGTTGCTTAGTACACATTAATTACTGTATCATTGAAAATTTATCATGAGTTGAAATCGTCTACTATAAAACGGCACGTTTATCGACTACTATCTGCCCCTATTCGGGTAATGTGCTTCAGTATCAAGGGTTATATTTCTATATCTTAATGAAATTTAAATTCTAAGATGATAAATTTAAGTCTCACATCTGAAAACACTACCTAAATTATTTCTTATAATTCTCAAAATTGCGATAAATTAACCAATCTAATCGTTAGCCTATACTCTATGTATCCTTGTATATTGCATATATGTATATATATTATTTTTGTACCTGACTTTTATTTATCTTAAGTATACGACTGTGTTTTGTAAATATTTGAGGTTATGGCGCCTGATGTTTAATGCAAAGATACGGTTCTATATTTATTTATATATTTTTGGTTTCTCTTTAAACAATCATTTCGGAAGCTGAGGTTGATTGCACGTCTGTGATAATCGCCTTATCAAGCCTATTTTAACTTAGTTTTATCCGTGGTTTCAGGCAATTAATAATTGGAACAATATCATTAGAATACGAAGGTACATTTCGCCACCATCTACAAGGTAAAAATAACAAGGTAAACACGACAAAAACATATAATATACTCACGTAATACAATGATTAATTGCAAAAACAAAGTTTCTCGTTTCTAATAAAACGTTAAACTAATTTGCTCTCGTGATTTTTATTAAAATTGCCAGTTCATATTTTTAAGTTATTATGTCGGCAAGATCGAAAATATTGTTCGTATTTCATCAGCAAATCATCAAGTTCGAATCCCGTTTTCTGAACTTAAGTAGAATGACTAGAGAACTAATACGGTGAAGGAAAACAAGCAAATATTTATTTATTTATTAATCAAAACATATGTACGTTAACATTATTATAAACCAAAGCACTTACATACTAAGCACTTTGGGCCGACATACATACATATCATCACGCCGAGTCCCTACCGGATTAGGCAGAGAGAATAGAGCGCCAGTTCTCTCTAGACTTGCATACCTCTTATACTACCATCTTTCGCTTCGTCCACATTCATCAGTCTCTTCATACATGCTCGCCAGTTTCGAGTACTCTTGACGTCCCCGTCTTTAATTAAATTTAGATAAATATTATATAAAATAATAATATATAATATATCCTCACGCCTTCCCACAAGGGTCCCCGAAGGGGTAGGCAGAGGTGTATAGGTAATACCCACACACCCACTTTCCGCCAGAGGTATATCAGGTGCCAACGTGACAGATGGCGAGTCCATCGCCGTTACTCAAGCACGACTCTACATACGCCTTTGAATTTCTTCTCAGACGTATGCAGGTTTCCTCTCGATGTTTTCCTTCACCGTAAAGCTCGTGGTGTGACTAATCACTGTACTTAAGTTCAGAAAAACTCATTGGTACAGTCGGGATTCGAACTTGCGATCTTTGTGTCGCAGGCAACTGCTCGAACCACTCGGCCACCACGGCTTTTAGATAAATATTAAGATAATAATATAATATATAATTATATTTAGATACGGATTATATACCGATGAAATATAAACAATATTTTTCGATCTTGCCAACATCGTGCCGATTATTTAAATTAAAAATCCCTTCACACATAATATATAAATATATGTCATAAAATCCTAGCTGGCGTCCCACTATGAAAGGCCCTTAACCCAATTCGTCCCAAAAGGTGAAAACCCAGAAGGCCTGTTAGTATATACAGCTAGACAGAGGAGGCGCCCGCCCCACGCGCGATCGATAAAGAGGTGGCTGACGTCACAGGGGGGCCATGTGCTAATGTTGGCTTGCGAGCTGGGTAAACCTTTGCATTTTATATCTTCACGCCTTCGCACAAGGGTCCTCGAAGGGGTAGGCAGATGTGGGTAGGTAGGAGATATATTACACGTGCTTTGTAACAGATGGCGAGTCCATAGTTACTTGAGTACGACTATACATCTTTGAACCAATGTTTCCCTTCACCGTAAAAACTCATTGGTACCTACAGTACTTTAATAGTTTGGACATATAAAAAGGATGAGTGAAGAAAATTGACATAACAGATATACAAAGCGAAAGTGTGTGCACGAAGAGGCAGAGGAAGACCACTTTTCAACTGCCTAGATCAAATTGATCGGACACTCAAGGAACGTCAAGAGTATTTAAAACCTTCGAGCATGTATGAGGAGGCTGATTTGACATATATATTTTTTTATATATAAACTAGTGGTCCCGCCCAGCTTCGCTTGGGTGAAAAAAGTAAATGCCCTAAAACACGATCACAGCGCCACCTATCGGGTCCAATTTTGAATCTAAACCATTCTCAAATCCATCTGAAGACACACAGAAAATTTCATTAAAATCGGTCCAGCCGTTTAGGAGGACTTCAGTGACATACACACTCACAGAAGAATTATATATATAAAGATTACTAGATGCTGATTCTCTCACTCAACTCAGCGAAAATCCTTGCGTTAATTCAGGCGAAAATGGTTAAGTGAAACTTTTGCTTTAAGAAATTTCCTTTATGCATCAAGTTTTATGTTGTTCTAATTCGTACAATAATAGACTTATATTATTGTACGAATTAGAACATCATAAAATAGGCAATACACCACACACAAACAAGACAAAATATTATTATAACATTGGGAATTGGCTAATATCCTCACGCCTTCCCACAAGGGTCCCCGAAGGGGTAGGCAGAGGTGTATAGGTAATACCCACACACACCCACTTTCCGCCAGAGGTATATTAGGTGCCAACGTGACAGATGGCGAGTCCATCGCCGTTACTCAAGCACGACTATACATACGCATTTGAATTTCTTCTCAGACGTATGCAGGTTTCCTCTCGATGTTTTCCTTCACCGTAAAGCTCGTGGTGTGACTAATCACTGTACTTAAGTTCAGAAAAACTCATTGGTACAGTCGGGATTCGAACTTGCGACCTTTGCGTCGCAGGCAGCTGCTCGAACCACTCGGCCACCACGGCTCTTTTATTAATAATTAATTGGCGCTCTACTATCTAAGCCGTCCCGAGACTCGTCGTGGTGATATATATGTACGTATGTATGTATGTACATTGAGAATTTCATAGTGTGAAATACATACATATGTAGAGCCGTGGTGAACGAGAGGTTCGAGTAGTTGCCTTCGTTCGAAAGTTCGAATCCCGACTGTACTAATTTCTGAACTTAAGTTGTTCTGATTACACACACCACGAGCTTTACTGTGAAGGTAAACATCGAAAGAAAACCCGCATTCGTTTAAGAAAAATTTCAAAAGCGTATGCATAGTCGCGCTTGAGTAACAGCGGTGGACTCGCCATCTGTCACTTTGGCACTTGAAATATATCTCCTTGGAAAATACTTACTTTAGAGTACATCCATCTATGTTATTTACCCTATTGTTCGTCATAAAAAAACACAGACGCATTTAAAATTTTTCTTAAGTTTACAATACTACGTTCCTATTTCTCAATATTACTGAGAATCTGTCAATATTAAAATTACTCCCCACCGTACTACCAACTACTCAACAATGACAAAGCAATCTCGACCAAAATCTCGTCAATATATATGTATGTACACTGCCGTAGTAGTATCGTATGACCGGGTCGCATATCGATTGAGAGAAATCAATGGACGCAGCTGACGGCGTGAACACGTATCCTTCTAACTTGAGTTACATTGACAGGTAAAAACAATTGTGTGTCATCCAACTTAATGCAACTACTACTGCTACTACTACTACTACTAGCTACACTCGAGTTATGCTATTTCTTCTGGTAGTATAATCTCGTATAGTCTTACGGTGAGTAAAGTTTCAGGTCCTAAAGAGTCCGTTCTAAATTACAATATGGCGGCATATTGTAATTTCTCTTGTGTGCGAAGCTGGAGGTAGCGCGTTCTATTCCCGCTGGAGGCGGATACTTGTATAATGAACATTACTGAATTGTCGTTAATTATTACAGTATTAGGTGCCATTTCTAGAGAGAATTGGCACTCCACTCCCTCTGCCTACCCTTCTGCTTGATACCTGAATACCATGAAACAATTCCACTCAAATTGACCTAGTTCTAGGCTAAGCAAAGCTTGTACTTTGGAAAGTAGACAAAGATATACATACTTACTTATATAGATACATATATACATAGAACATTCAAGACTAAGGTACAAATACTCGTGTTATATATAATAACGAAAGAGGTATGCAAGTCTAGAGAGAACTGGCGCTCTATTCTGTAGCCCGATGGGAACTCGGCGTGATGTTATGTATGAATGTATATATAATAAAATCCTCACGCCTCGAATGGGTAGGCAGAGGTCTATAGGCAGTAACCACACACCCACATTCCGCCAGTGATATATTTCAGTTGCCAGCGTGACAGATGGCGTGTCCGATTGTGCTTACGAATTAGATTTTCTTTGCAGCTTTCCTCTCGGTGTTTACCTTCACCGTGAAGCTTGTAGTGTGATTAATCACAATCGAGATTCGAACTTGCATCTTGCGTCTTAGTGTTGCAGGCAACTGTTCGAACCACTCTGCTACCATTATATGTAGTTTTTTTATTTAAACTTAACGACTCAAGTCACTCTTATCTTAGTTGCGTTCTTGAATTAGTTAACAGGTCAGTGAACTATACCTAACCCATATCACACAGGTCGTATGATATCAATAGCTGGAAGCTTTATTGATAAAAATACACTTTCCTTTTAAATACTAATAACAAGAATAATATTATATAATTATTATTTATTAATTTTATCGGATATTTGAATCCATTTTTGTTAGTAAACATAGGTTTATTATTGTATTATTAAAAGAGCCGTGGCTGAGTCACCTGCTACGAAATATGCAAGTTCGATACCCGCCTTGGCCAACGAGTTTTTCAAATTTTAAGTACAGTGATTAGTCCCACGAGCTTTACGGCGAAGGAAAATATCGAGAGGAAATTCCGCAACGTTTGAGAAGAAATTCAAAGACGTATGTAGTCTTGTCTATCATCATCATCATCATATCATCACGCCAAGTCCCTAACGGAGTAGGCAGAGAGTACAGAGTGCCAGTTCTCTCTAGACTTACATACCTCTTTCGCTTCGTCCACATTCATCAGTCTATTCAAACATCTATCACTTTGGCAGCTAAAATATATCTCCGGCGAAAATAAGGGCTTCTGTACTACTTCTGCCTAACCTTGTTACTATATCTGTTGTTATTGTTACAACTGTTTCTGGTTGAAATGATGTATTTTTAAATTCTCCAATATTTGCAGCATCTGTTTTGCCCCATAGTTGTCAAAGTTTTCAAAAGTCTTGACGTCTTACTAAAATCATTTGAACAAATTTCATGATATTGTGGTAACAATGAGTAGACATCCTAATACCTTACATTCATTATTCAAGAGTGCGAAAGCGTCAAGTTTATGGATCCCTTAAAACCTTAAAATCTCTCCAAAAATGGGTTTAAAGATATCAACGCCTTCTCTAGAACTTAAAAACAAGAACACAGGTGTTCTAACAGAGATCGTAAGTATTTTAACGTAAAAAGATTAAAGCAAGTTTTCTGAAGTAGTCTGAGTAAGCAAAGACAAGATTTGTAGATTCACGACAGAGATCGAGATTCGTGAAAGAGCAACATACTTTATAAGATCAGAGCTTCGAATTTTTTCGGGATTCAAATGTATCCTATGTCCAAAATCCATTTAAATATTCAGCCAAATTGGTTCAGCCGTTTTGCTGTGAAAGAGCAGCAGACATCCAAACATCCAAGCTTACAAACTTTCACTTTTATCATATTAGTAAGATGTTTGCAGCGATTCCCAGATCTAGATCCAGTTCCTCATGGTGATCCAGAAACTAATCTGCTTAGGCTCGCTTTGACTTCCATTTCCGTTCATCAATAGACACCATTTACAATCAAAACTGAAACTGAATCCAATATCTGAATCTTGAAACAACTGAACGAATGTCATCTGAGAAAGTTAATTGCTGAATATTGCAATGAGGTGTTACAACCGAGACACTTGCAGACTTATCATGATAAGCTAAACATGACGTAGATACAACTAGAGAGTGGGGCCATGCAAACGTACCTGCTAGGCGCAGCGCCGACATTCTCTGAAACTCCGGCTCCTGTAGCCACTTCCACATCCTCCTGAAAGTCTCCCGGCCCGACTTGAGCTTCGACCAAGGCTTCGGGTTTCGCAATAAGTCGCTTAGCGTCCCTTGCGACCGACATAACACCCTCTGAGCAAATATCGCCTGCGGGATTGAATACCTCTTCAACTCCCCGCTTATCCTCTGAGCTAACTCCTTCGTGTTTATCTCCTCCGAGTCATTCGGTGAATGTTGCTGCTGTTGATGCTGCTGTTCCTCGCGCGCCAACAATGCAGCGTTGAGGTCCAAGCCGGGGCTCTGTAGCGGTGGCGAGGGCGACCTCCTTTCGAACGAATTGGGGGACGCGCTGCGCCTACTGTACGCCGACTGTGGGGACAGCGGCTCATTGTACGGGGCTGGGGACAGCGCAGCGTACGACTGCTGCTGCTGGATGACTGTGAACGTCCCTCCTGCATGGTATGCGAATTTGTCCGAGACTGTACTAATTGGGGGCAAAGGTAACAGTGGAGTGAGCGTGGCATAGGAAGCCGGTTCGAGCCCGGGCGGAGTTAAGCGACCGTTGACGGCCGAGAGGGGGTGGAAGGCTGCGTCGCCATCCGGTAGGAGGTCGGCCGGGGACAGGCGAGGCGGCGAGGCGTTGCTCGGGGCGACGATGACAGTGAGCGGCGCGCGGTCGCGGCGTGACTCGTCCATGGCGCGCGGCCGGCGGCGGCGGCGTCGCGCGGACGACTGGAGCACGCCTGCGCGACGCACCCTGCCTGCCCCGCGTGCCTGCAAACACCCCTGTTCCATTACCCTCTAACTAAGCCACCTTCAAAAGCTAAATTCAACTTACCCTACTTGGACTTAACGCTGAATGTGCTCTGGCCAACGCTTCCCTATACCCTCTAACAAGCTAGCTCGACCCCATAGCATAGTCAACCTTATCGCATAACGTTAAAGTCTAGTATCCATCAGCTAGCACCAAGATAGTCTGGCTATCTGACGTGTATGGTATACAATGCACCCTTAACCTACCCCGTGGCGTAGTGACTTGTACATTCCTAATAAGAAAAAGGTTGCTTTAGGTTGCTGGCCCACGTCTACGCTTTCATGCCTTTCTGTGGAGTGAAAGAGTAATGTAAAGTTAAATGAGTATGTTATCGTTCATGTCATGAATGTTGCAGTAGGGTGTATGGCCCCGTTCGGGTATTGCTGTCACTTCACCACTGCTCACCTTATGGTGTATGAACTGTGGAGAAACTGTATATTGTGGGAAATTAATATAGAAAGGCCACATTTAAAGGTACCCACAAAATATAATAAAACTAGTTGTCCCGCCCAGCTTCGCCCGGGTTAAAAAGTAAAAAAAACACGTTTTTCAACTATTGCTTCCCCTATGGAAGAAAACGTGTTTTTTTTTATTTCATAAAAAGAATACTCCTACCAAATTTCAAGTCAATCGGTCATATAGCTCCTGAGATTTCGTGATGAGTGAGTTCACAATGGGATCTCCTATATATCTTTATATATATAATTCTTCTGTGAGTGTGTATGTCACTGAACTCCTCTCAAACGACTGGACCGATTTTGATGAAATTTTTTGTGTGTGTTCATGGGGATCTGGGAATGGTTTAGATTCACAATTGGACCCGATAGGTGGCGCCACCATCTTTTTTTTTCCACCCGAGCGAAGCTGGGCGGGACCACTAGTATATATATATATATATATATATAGATTTAAAAATATAAAAGCTCTTTGTGTCCCGCTAATTTTTAAATGCGTAAGTTTGTGCGTGTTTCTCCCTCTTTCACGCAAAAGCTACTGAATTAAATTGGATGAAATTTGGCACATAGATAGATTTTATTTACATATATATCTTTACTACGCCTTCCCACAAGGGTCGGAAGGTAGGCAGAGGAGTATAGGTAGTTACCAGTACTCCACCAAATTTCCACAAGAGATATAGTTTAGGTGCTAATGTGACAGATGGCGAGTCCATGGCTGTTACTCAAGCACGACTATACATACGCCTTTGAATTGCTTCTCAGACGTATGTAGGTTTCCTCTCGATGTTTTCCTTCACCGTAAAGCTCGTTGTGTGATACTGTAGGTACTTAAGTTCAGAAAATCTCATTGATTCAGTCGGGAATCGAACTTGCAATCTTTGTGTTTCAGGTTGTTAAATAAATAAACTTTAGCAAATATATATTTTTCGCTATAGCAATATTTTTTTAACGAGCATTACATAAATTTTAGCTGGCAATTATCGCCCACAACATAAATTATAATTACTTTTTATTACTTAGTTAGAAGCTCGTGTATACCTTGTTATAATATTTCGCGTTTAGATAACGCCCTTAAAGTAAAGACAGAGGAAGACCACGTTCCAACTACCTAGATCGTACTCGTACAAATTACAAATTGATCGTACACATACGCCTTTGAATTGCTTCTCAGACGTATGCAGGTTTCCTCTCGATGTTTTCCGTCACCGTAAAGCTCGTGGTGTGGCTGGTCCCTGTACTTAAGTTCAGCAAAACTCATTGATACGTACAGTTGGGCTTCGACCTTGCCATCTTTCTGTTGCAGGCAACTACTCGCATCACTGGGCCACCACGGTTATTTCTTTATATAGATAATTTACGTTGATTTGCATTACCGTTGGCAAAAAAAAAAGTAACCCAAAAATACATTTGTGAGCTACACACACACGCGCCGGGGTTCTACAATGACCCCGCTCGACACCTGGCTCATGACAAAGGGCATTTAGGGTTGGCGTGGGGATATGTTTCATCGATATCGATAATTCTAAAGAGGATGTTAGTTGCAAGTCCTGTAGTTCGAGTTGCTTGCAACACAAAGATATTTTTTTATACCACACGAGTGGCAAACAAGGATGCGGTCCGCCAGATGGTAAGCGGTAGTGCTCGTGCGCAAGGGCACCCCCTGTGAGGTACGGACCTCGGCTTGGAGCGTTGCTGGATCGCGAGCAAGGGAGCTGGGCTGTACTGGCTATTGTATATATTTAGCGGCAGGCGGCGGCGGGGCATACGGAAAACAAAATGGCCGCCTACACACGCGCTGTCGAGTTTTACATACATACATACATATCATCACGCCGAGTCCCTAACGGGGTAGGCAGAGAGTATAGAGCGCCAGTCCTCTCTAGACTTACATACCTCTTTCGCTTCGTCTACATTCATCAGTCTCTTCATACATGCTCGTCGGTTTCGAGTACTCTTGACGTTCCCGTCCTTGAGCGTCCGATCGATTTGATCCAGGTAGTTGGAACGTGGTCTCCTCTGCCTATTCTTGCACACACTTTTGCTATGTATATCTGTTTCGTCAATTTAGTATATTATATTACAGTATAGTAGAGTTTTAAGAATGTCGATAACGATTGGTAATATTTTAAGCGCAACACTTTTGTGGTAATGGACGCGGCAGCCCCTATCCCACGTCCTCTAGCTGTGCCAGCTTACTGTTACGTCATTTGTTTTAAATATATATAAATACATGATACTGGAAATAATAATAAAAAGCCTTGATTCGAGTAGTTGCCTCGTTCGAATCCCGACTGTACCAATGAGTTTTTCTGATCTTAAGTACAGTGATTAGTCACACCACGAGCTTTACGGTGAAGGAAAACATCGAGAGGAAACCTGCATACGTCTGAGAAGAAATTCAAAGGCGTATGTATAGTCGTGCTTGAGTAACGGCGATGGACTCGCCATCTGTCACGTTGGCACCTAAAATATTGCTCTGGCGGAAAGTGGGTGTGTGGGTATTACCTATACACCTCTGCCTATCCCTTCGGGAACCCTTGTGGGAAGGCGTTGGGTTATTATAAATAATAGTTAAAAATAAATTCATACAAAATTATCTGGTTTTGAACTAAGTAAAGCTGTGGCCAACAGGTCCCAGAAGTCGCTTGCAACATTGAAATTGCAAGTTTGAATCCCGACTGTACCAATGAGTTTTTCTGAACTTAGGTACTGAGATTAGGGACACCACGAGCTTTTACTATGAACGAAAACATCGTGACGAAATTTGCATACGTTTGAGACAAGACGGGGACAGACTCGTTGGCGCCTAAATGTATTTCCGGTATAACTCTAAGGGAAGGTATCAGAATATAAAAAAAAAAACGTGTGGCACTCGGGGACTGCCGCGGTAAAGCTATTGCATAGCATTTTTGATCAACATATCAAGATACCTATATACTTTCTCACAAACAGCTGCTTACGTACTAGGCATGCCTTTTAAGTTCTGTCGTTTCCATATTCCCCGGCAATTTTGAATTTGGAACTGTTCTATATTCGAATATGTTAAAATTTTGAAGGTTTTATTTTCGTTACGGAATATCTTAATTCGATCGCCGCGCTCAAAGCCCGCGATAAATGCTATACAATAGCTTAAAAACCGGTCAGCAATCAAATCATATTTGCGTATTAACGTGTAGGTAATACCTACATAGTAAGACGCGTAATAAAAACGGCTGAACGGAATTGGATGAAGCTTAGCACAGAGATAGATTATTATTAGCTGGCTCAAGACTAACTACTAACACTTATCTACCTCTGCTTACTCTTTCGGGAACCCTTAAAGACATAAAAAAGTCCGGCTGCTTAGTAATTAAATTCCAAAAAAATACATTTGCGTACCACCGTGCTATACCGACCCCTTGCAGTAGCAACTAGCACCCTTCATGTTGCCAGCTGCGCGTCCGGTATAGCGCGTGACGTCAGACATCGATCTTTTTAAAATTCGAAAATCGATGTTATCGACCACACACCTGTGGCGCGTGCGTGACGCACTATCTGGGTGCAATGACCTTTTTACTTATAACTATCATTTTCAAAATGAGAATGTTAGTAGCTACATACATACCTATATTCATTGTACATTCGTTTTCAAATTCAGAATTACATAATGTTTATTCTAATTTTGAAGTTGGAAAGTTTTTTCTTCAACGTTTTGTTTTACCAGTTTCGAACATGTTTATGTAAGTAGGTACCTACATGTTAGCTAAAAGTTAAGCTTATATCTAACACATACATTTATCAACGTACATAGAAATATACATATGTAGGTATGTGTTGTGAAAAATGCGTGAACTGTTTTTTAAATATTAATTCCACGTTTTGTTTTTCAAGTTTCGAACATCGATGATCGAGTGAAGAATAGAGGTGTGAGGAAATTTTTTTTCAATATCTCTTATTGTTTTACAAATTTCTAATACCATCGAGTGGATTTGCTCTCCATCTCTCGAATATAGAAAATTTTATTTCATTTAAATACTCTCTTTCACTCTCTCTCTCTCTACACTGTTTGCCTGGGAGAAATCGCTTTTGCGATAAGGCCGCCTATTGTGCCTACTACATGTATAATTTGTCATTACTGTTTGTCTTTAAATGTGTGTGTTTATACAATAAAGGATATATTATTATTATTATTATTAAAATAATAGCAAGTGGCTATTATTTAAGAGTTGTTGTTCGTTGATGTCAAAGGTCGATCTATTTGAAGGAATTTTCGGGTGATACGGCAAGTATTAAGAATTACTGCTTTTTGGAGATTGAGGTAGGTGAGTTTAGGTAGTTGTATTGTGGCTATGGATTGATGCAGCTGCTTAGATGCAGACTATTGGAATTATTATTAAATATTCACGTTTTTTTACAAGTTTCGAACATTGATGAGTAAATTGTAGATAGTAACTGTATTTTTTTAATATAACGTTTTGTTAATACAATTTCCGAACATTAATGAGTAGAGAACAAATATCTGTACATATATAAGTAAATAATAGATTTTTTTCTTATACATTTATTTTTAATGTCGCGAGCGTCCATTACTAGAGCGTATAATAGTATGATCACGGGGTAGGCAGGGAGAACCTAAAATGTATAGAAAATACAAAGTAAATGGATTTGAAGAATCGGTTATCCTGAAATTCTATAAGACTTACAAACCTCTTTCGCTTCGTCCACATTCATCAGCCTTCATACATGCCCCTCAAGTGTTGTAACCTTAAAGCTTTAATAAGGTTTCGTGGTTGCACACAGGATATTCCGGATGGGGCTTAAATTAAAATAAATTATATTAAGCTTCGGGTAGGTATAAGAGCTTTTCAACTAGGTCATATTTTATACTAATTATGTATAGTCGTGCTTGAGCAACGGCGACGGACTCGCCATCAGTCACGTTGGCACCTGAAATATATCTCTGGCGGAAAGTTGGTGTGTGGGTACTACCTATACACCTCTACCTACCCTTGTGGGAAGGTTTGAGGATATGTACAATTCTCATCTGTGATAGTAACATGTCTTGTTTAGATTTCGTATTGAATAAATCAATATTATATCTGACATGGTAGCAAAGAGCTTCCTCTATCCGCCATTTTGTTCTATCCCCGCAATAAACTTGAGATCAATTAATAAAATATTTTTTTCTTGTTTCCAGACATTTCCTCATTTTCCAAATGTATTTGGAAAACAACTGCTCATATTAAATAAATATAGATTTTTTTCTTACACGACTTAAAATAATGAAAACGAATTGATGAAGTTCTGAGATCGTCTATAATATCGGAAAATGTAACCCTCCGTGTGAACCGTCGTCATGGCAACGCCGCGTCGAGCGACCCCAAGCTTTTACTCAAGTCAAACTTACATCTATCTCTTTCTAACTCAGACATTTCCACCGGAACTGTGAAAGAGACGAAAGTATTCTGTTATTTCGAGTGAGTGAAAGTTACCCCTGCTAAAATCGATATCGCACAAGGCTAGGCGTCGATTATCCGTTTCATTTATAAATCGAACGAGAATGCTTTAACTCCAGTTGTCGTTTCCATTATATTATACCTTATGTGTATAGCTTTAGGGTAGTATTTGGTAATAGGGTAAGGATAGAGTTAGAATTTATTGAATGGTATACCGCAGTGTAGCATTTTGCTAGGCTCGCGGCATCGACTATTGATTTTCGCGATCTCGCCCGAAGCTCGCTTCGATTTATTGGACTGTATTCGATTCAATGATATTATAAAAGATTTGAATTAAGAACTTTATAAGTTTTTTATGTTGCACGCTTGTGTTCGACCATATTATGCTCATTATTATTATTTTATGTTAGAGCCGTGATGGCTATTTCGATTTTGAGTTGTCTTCACACACAAAGATTGCAAGTTCGAATCCCGACTGGCTTCATACATGCCGGTTTCGAGTACTCTTGACGTTCCCGTCCTTGAATGTCCTATCGATTTGATCCAGGTAGTTAGACCGCGGTCTTCCTCTGCCGCTTCTTACAAATACTTGCATTCCTGTTTAGGCAATATTTCTTTACTTTAAGCTCTGTGAGCTCATCTCTGCCTACCCCGGAAGAGACTCGGCGTGATGATATGTATATATGTATGTCCTAGTCAGTGGCGCAAAAAAATAACTAGGCCCCAACTAAACTATTTAAAATCGTTTGTTCCGTATTTGTCGTAATCCAGATTCGTCGTAATACAGTCGACGCCATATTAAAATTGAAAACAAAAACAATTTGTAACTAATTTTAATGCAAAAATTAAAACTAAGTTGCTATAATTAAAGTCGCATGGAATCTTGTTTCTTTATATTGCGAATGTGGGAGAAATGTTCACTTGTTCAATATATAGTTAGTTTAGTAAGTCAGAGTCCGAGGGGCCCCTGAGCTTGGGGCCCCGGGGCACTGCCCCGTCTAGCCCCCAAGGTAGCTACGCCACTTATCCTCGTCCAAGGCAGCGATGTGGGGAATTCGTCCATAATCCTCATTATAATATAACATATCCTCACGCCTTCCCATAAGGGTCCCCGAAGGGGTAAGCAGAGGAAATACCGAGGTATAGGTAATACCCACATATCCACTTTCCGCCAGACATACATTTTAGGTGACACCGTGACAAGTCCACCACCGTTACTCAAGCACGACTATACATACGCTTTTGATTTGTTTCTCAGACGTATGCAGGTTTCCTCTCGATGTTTTCCTTCACCGTAAAGCTCATGATATGACTAATCACTGTAGGTACTTCAGTTCAGAAAAACTCATTGGCACAGTCGGGATACGAACTTACGATCTTTGTGTCGCAGGCAACTACTCGAACCACTCGGCCTTTCATCCTCGGCCTCGCATCTTCCATAATCAAAATCGTTATAATTGAACTGAGGCCGTACCACGACGCGCTTTTGCATTCATTATTCAAGAATGCTGAGGGCCAGATTTATATCCGTTGTCTAGGTGTCCTTTATACATCCATTTATTTATTTATTTACAATTAGCACGACAACGTGGTCATTTACGCTAATGTGGAGGTATAAGTTAAAAAAATACATATGAGTAATAATAAATAAGGTTAATATAAATGTATTACCGAGAAGAAGATGGCCTTCTTTCTGCGTATGCCAGACACTCATTCATAATCACCTTCCATTCACCTGCCAGCACATCACATTCAGGGTCTACACTTGAGTCCAGGAGGGCATTGAGTGCTGTCAGTGACCTCGGGATCGGAGACTGAGCGTGCGCCACTGTTCGGCAATAGTTTTTGGGCACAAAGAAGCGCGATATGAATTATGATTGTAATAGAACGTTGTCAATGGCCTCATATAACGACGAGGTATGTAAATTTAGAGAGAATTGACGCTCTTTTCTTTCTGTCAATCGGATGTATGTATGAATAGCCTTACCTGATTATCGGCGATGGACTAGCCACGTAAGCACCTTGAATATATTTCTGATGAGGTAGGTACTACTTACAAACCTCTGCCTACCTATTCGGGGACCCTTGGGACAAGCGTGATGATACAATGTCTATATAAGTATATATACCAAAATATTATCTCCGTTTGTTGCAGAATTGCAGAAATCCAAATTTTCTTTCTAATCCAGCAATAATCTTTTCTGTCTCGAAAAACTACTGATTTTGATGTTTTTTTTCGATATTTGACGATAGATGGCGCTGCGTGTTTGTTCCAGATTTTCATATTTTTATAATTCTTTCTCCTTATCGAAGCCTGACGGGACAGCTGGTAGATATACTACCACATAAGAAGTAAGAATAAATAAATATATAATGGTAGGTATGGACGATTTTGATGTGTTTTTATTTTACTAATGATCGCGATAGATGGCGCTGCTTTCGTGTCCATATTTTGATTGATAGGTGATATTTTTCACCCTTGCGAACCTGGACGGGACTGTTAGTGTATTGCATACCATGGTAGAAAAATAAAACTCAACTTTGTGTTTGTTTCTTGTATTGCATCAACTGTAACATCAGTTTCCATCATTATTGAGCAAAGTTTACCTACATTTTTATAAACTGCACGCACATTGACTGGTTTCTTTTTATAACAACCAAAATATATTTGACATCAAAATAAAATAACAGATCCAAAACAATACAGTCACGTGACATTTTCACGCGCGTAGACATTGCAGCTTCACACTCAAAACAAGTCATGGGTCACGTGACATTTTCGCGCGCACAGCTGACAGTCTGAGCGTCATCTTTCGTTGACATTTTAATTGCTTAATTTATTTCGGTTGTTTATAAAAAAAAATACCTGTCAAATGCGAGCATAACAACGCATGCTAATGTCAAAATGCTCTGACTCTTCCATGACAATACACACTCGGCACCATAGCCGTCACATTGTATTTAAGCTTAAGCACCAATTTTCATTATAACAAGTCGTTCGAAATAATTAAACGACTAAATTTCTATAAATATCTTACTATGTATAGGTTAAAAATACATGTTTTAACATTTTTACAAGTCTATAGTTTATTTATCAATGGTAGGCATCAATTCTAATCCAGATGAACTGTACCAAGCAACACAATGTTCATTTGTGCAAGAATAGAAAACTCGAAATTTTGTGAATTTTAAAGATCGAATGGAGACGAACGTAAGTGAAAAATTTCATGTTTATATTACTGTTAAAATATTAAACTATTTGTTATAAATACAATGCGGAACATATTATGTACATAAAATAATTCGTGGACACAAAATATCATAAACGCTAACAATAGTAAATTCGCTAAAATACATGTCAAAAGATTAATGCCTCATCCAATCAACTTATGATTTCATTGCCTACAAATAATCCACTATTGGTTAATGTTATCTTTACAATTATAACTATTTACGTATGTATGTTAATTTAACATAAAAATGTATTCCAGAAATTCACTAAACTTAATAAAAAGATGGACTTGTGTAACATTTTGTTGAACATATTAGAGAGAAAATAAAACATTATAAATCGATAGATGATAAAAAGCCATGCAAGAATAAAAATATATCAGTTACTTATTTTTTTATAAGACAAGTCTAAAGTCGCATAGGTTAGATGTACATGCCAGTAAAGTATATAGTTACTTAAATGGGTATAATGTTATGTATTAACTAAATTATATAATATTAAATATATATATATATATATATACATACATATTAATATATAAATTGTATATATTTAAATTACAGCGAAACTATGCACTGAAGCGTACTTAATCGTAGGATAATATTATATTAGGATTATAATAATTTTTTACTGGATTAGAAATTAAACTCCAGACTGCCTAAGTTATATAGGGTGTAGTAGAAGGGGGAGCAAAATATTAATAGGCAAAATATTTAAAACATAGAATAAAACAAGCCTTTGCAGAAATTATACAGGCTTTTGATAGTCAACACATAGATTGAAAGCTTTCAAAACAATGGTTTAATTACCCTTTATTTCTAGTTAGCACGTTGTATAGAACGCCTCATAAATATCATACAATATTGTTGTATCTAAGGCACATAATGTATAGGCTTTTAATTACTTATTATTCGTATGAATTTTGCTAATCAACTTGAACAAATTAATTATTTTGATGTTACAAATGTAGAAGTTTTTGAACCGTTACTCTGCATATTGCATTCACCATAACACATTGGAATTAAGCATGTCTCGCACTGTTTCTTTTTATACAATAAGATGGGCAAGTGAGTATATGGCCCATCTGATGGGATGCGGTCATCTATTTATGCTCATGATACCGAAGTATCATTAATACATTGCCATCATGTGTTCAGAGAGTTATGCTGTGTTGGCAGCATACTGGGACTAATGCCTCTGCTGTCAACACAATATAACAATTCTTTAGGAGAATGGAATGCAATATATTGTCACAAATTAAGTCAAACTTGATGAGAACTTTACAACACTAAGAATCTGCATACTTAAGAGAATTTCAAGTTGATTTATTCCATCTGCATTCAAAAACTTCCACAAAAACACATCATTTGCCAAGCTATTAAACCATTCTAAGACTACAAACGACTGTGTGATTATATTTCGTCAGAATGACCCAAGTTTCTCAATTTAATGATGTTTGTATACAACAATTGTGTGTCGCATTGTTCATGTTAAACGTAGCATTAAGCCAATAATAAAAAACAACTATTTCAATATAAGACACGTTTGCAATGAACGTTTGCATCACAGTCTAGAATTTTGGGCACCCGTTGCACACGTTAACAATTCATTATTATGCTCTTTTACAACATACCTTCGTGTACTCTTGAAACCAACTCCGATTGAGCCTTTTAATTCAAATCAATTCCTTTTACAGGTACTTTATATTTGACATCTTTCCTATATAATATTATTTGTTATTATTTATGAATGACATGGACACTAGTCTTTTGCCGCATTTTTTAAGCCTACTTCAATTTTGTTTAAAATATCATTTTAATACTTTGGTGTTAATTTTTCAATGCTTTTTGGACTTTTTGGAGACAGTACTTAAGTACTTATGTTTCATCCTCGGTTAGGGATTTATTTTTATGTCCCATTGAATCAGTCAGTCAATGGAACTTTAAAGATAAAAATTAATAAAAAATACGAGACACTCAAGTGAAACCTGAGCGGTTCTGCTTAATTACCGACAACAACTAAAACAACAACAAATTAAGGTTGAATTAAGCTTAAATTCCGTAGATTGATGTATATTTGTATAATCATTCCATTTATCAGAGAGAATTAATATTCCATTTTATTTTCGATGTGGGCTCACGTTCCAAAGCAACGATAGCTTTTTTTCCAAATTTACCGAAATTGGTTTGAATAGCAATCCTTTAGTACATGTCCAAATTGAATAGGTACCTACTCTGAACCAATATAATCAATAAGCCTTATGTATCAACACTATTCATCTAACTGTTACTCTATAAATTGTCTATAGCTAGCAATTGACTACTTCCCGCCTTCGCCTAGTAGATCTATCAGCTGTTATATTTAATAATATACTTTTTGTGATAGCTACTTTAATTGTACCAAAAACTGCCTCCGCCAACCGACACAGAAACACGTGGTGTCATTAATTATATAGAAAAAATATGACTGTCAAACTGTTTGGTATTACGTTTGCGTTCCATCTACATCAGTACAAACTTCTAGCCTCACTATAGCTGTAACATTTGTATTTATTTTATAATATAATTAATTTTATATATTAATTTTAATTTATTGCTTGTTAGTATTGCTAGATAACCTACACAACAAATTCTTACTATACGTCAAAGGCGTCCAACAAATGTTTTGGATTATTTTAATTACATTTAAAAAAAGCTGTTTCTTTTTTTTTAATAATGTTTCTGAAGGCGTATGTTACAGTGTTGCTATTTTTTTTCACTTCCCCAATTTTCTTCGTCATTTTATAAGCTGTGGCGTATTACAACGGATTCATTACTGAAAATGTATCATCTGCCAATATTAGCAATTGTCAGAAACCCTTCGTTGGTTTTTATACTTATATATAATTTCTACAAACTTATAACTTACTCTAATAATATATATATATATATATATATATCCATATATATCATACATATATATATATATTCATGTATTTGGATTAAGTATAATTTGGCCACAATTTTATTTTTCATACGCCTCTTACTTCACGTAAGGGCTCAATACTAATTGTAAATATTGTTTTCATTATTTTTAAGTAGATTATAACATTTACATTGTATCTCTAATGACTAGCTTTCCTCATATGGCCACGATCATTACAAAAACGAAAGATTTTCTTTGTTATTATGAAAAATTAAAATAATGTTTAGGATTAATAGTACTTACTACAGGATTATATTGTTATTAATATTTTAATTAACGTCTTATTCTGCAGCTCAAAAGAAACGTTCAAAATTTTAAATCAATGTTTTTTTTCAGCCACAGAATATACACAAGCCTTAAGTGTGTAATGAGTAGTTCAAATTACGGATATTCAATGAACGGATGGATTTAAAAGAACACTACGATTAACAGGCTCATAAATATTGTATTAAGTTCATTTTATGAAAGGCACCTATAAAATGTCTCTCGACAAACAAATCCTAAAAAGGCTTTATTCAAATTAAAACCTACGTAAAAACAAATTAATTATTTGAAAATCGAATTTCGAAGCATACCGTTAAATGCTCTGCCAGCGAATAATAATACAACTAAACTAACCTCTCTTAAGCAAGACACGTCTTTATAAAATCTCCGTTCAATAAATTAAAAAAAAACTTATTCTAAATTTAACTTTTGTTCAATACAAAAAACACACAACAACGAAACAAAAAAAAAACAACTTATCATATCACACTTGTCAATGTTTTGACGCAATTTCGTCTGTCATGGAAGCATTTTTCTATATTTTCCTAACTGTTTAACAGCTCAGCAAAGTATAATTTCACAAGCTGGGTTATTTATAAATTTTATTATTTCTCTAAATTACTGGAAGGCATGATCATATTATCCTCAATTAATATTCTATAAAAATATTAGGATACACACTATACGTTCTTTTCATAGCTTTTTAATTTTAACATAAGTTTATTATAATTGGAGTTTTCCTTTGCCTTATTAAGAAACATTATTCGACACGCGAACGTTCGCGAACGTGCGCGAACTACGACGTATTGTTTAAATCTAAATTGACAACTACCTTCGCCGTATTCTATCGTATATTTTTATATTTACATCATCTCTACACACCGCTTAGGTTATTTGAAAGAGATCCGTTCGAAGCGAGTTACAAACTATTGCGACTGTCGAAGATAAACCATTCGTTAATTTATCGTTCGGTTGGTTTTGGGATATTCACAAATGGTGTTACGATAACGTATCAACATCTATCGATATTACGTAATGATATACGTTTGAATATCCCAATTTTGAATATCCCGATTATATCTGATGCCAAAATAAATAACCACTAAAACGTTTTGGAAACTGGAATCACAACTTTTTGAAGATACTTCCTATTTACCAATTCTGAACTCTGCTAAGTAAAGAATACAGAATCGCTGTATTTTTTAAACGCACTGAATTTAACAGAGAACGCGATTAGAGGCGAGCGAGACGCGATTAGCGCGAGAGGCGATTCACCTTGAAATTAACACATTCAACCGAATCGCCTTGATTTGAACACGGAATCATTTGCATAAATTTGAACAGTATCCCGATAAGTAACCCGGGGCGATATGAGCGACCCACTAGTGTTGTATATATAAATTAACTACGGAATCAATCGCTTTAGTTTGAACACTCACCCGATAAGTGGCACAAGTATATGCGACTTTTTATGGTGTGTACAGCTACGGGATTAATCGCATAAATTTGAACAGTATCCCGATAACTCACCGGGACGTCTATGAGATCGTCCCGTGTGTGGGCATCGGGATCGATCGCACCAGTTTGAACACTACCCCGTGGAGGAGGCGCAGCTAGGCGGTCCTGTGCGGCAGAGGGCGCCAGTGCGGCGGCGGCGCGGGGGTCCAGCGCAGGGCGCCGCGGGGCGGGGATCACGGCGAACGCAAGGCCGGCTTGTCGGGCGCCACCTCCTCCGCCCCCACGCCGCCCACCGCGCCGCTGGTGTCCATCGCGCTCGCCTCCGACGTGATCACGCTCGATTGGAAGAAACGCTCTGGGTACACATAAGACACTGAACATGAATGGTTGGAGACTGGCCGCTTACAAGTCTGATTCGGTTGTTATATACACATATATTAGTACATTATGTAAATATGGCATCGGAATTTCAGTTGCTGAATATGTGAGCACAGTGAAGGAATGCAAGCAAATGAGAAATTATATAATAATATCCTCACGCCTTCCCATAAGGGTAGGCAGAGGTGAATAGGTAATACCCACACACCCACTTTCCGCCAGAAATATATTAGGTGCCAACGTGACAGATGGCGAGTCCATCGCCGTTACTAAAGCACGACTATACATACGCCTTTGAATTTCTTCTCAGACGTATGCAGGTTTCCTCTCGATGTTTTCCTTCACCGTAAAGCTCGTGGTGTGAATAATCACTACGTACGTACTTAAGTTCATTAAAACTCATTGGTACAGTCGGGATTCGAACTTGCGATCTTTGTGTCGCAGGCAACTACTCGAACCACTCGGCCACCACGGCTCTGAAATTACATTCTAAATAAGAACCGTATGGCCCTTGGTGTAGTTCCCTGACACATAAAGAGTGCAAGGTCGAATCCCGACTGTAACAATAAGATTTTCTGAAAATAAGTACAGTGATTAGTCACACCACGAGCCGGTAAAGGAAAATGTCGAGAGGAAACCTGCATACATTGAGAAAAAATTCAAAGGCGTGTATAGTCATGCTTGAGTAACGGCGATGGACTCGCCATCTGTCATGTTGGCACCTAATATATATCTCTGACGGAAAGTGAGTGCGTGGATGCTACCTATACGACTCTTCCTACCCTTTCGGGGACCCTTCTGGAAAGCCCTCACGGTATATTATTATTATATACTAGCTGTCCCGCCCAGCTTTGCTCGGGTGAAAAAGTTAAATTGCCCGTAACACGATCGCAGCGCCACCTATCGGGTCCAATTGTAAATCTAAACCATTCTCGAATCCACCTTAAGACACACAGAAAGGGATAGCTTCGCACGGGTGAAAAAGTTAAAATTCCTAAAACTCGATCGCAGCGCCACCTATCGGGTCCAATTTAATATAGCCTATGTTACTCGGGGATAATGTAGCTTTCCAAAGGTGAAAGAATTTTTGAAATCGGTCCAGTAGTTTCGGAGCCTATTCATTACAAACAAACAAACAAACAAACAAACAAATCTTTCCTCTTTATAATATTAGTATAGATTATGATAGCTTAAGTCAGAATAAAGTATTTTTTTTATCTAAGCAAGTAATTGGAAACTAGTTTCAAATAAATATTAAAACATTTTGTGACTTCTCAATATTGTGCTTTTTCCCTTAGTCAGATTTGACGACCAAAAGCACAATAGACCAGTGTTAAAAAAGGACAACCAAACCTGCCTCCGAACCCCTTCAAATTGTATCGATCTGTGTTCCACTGGGTCAAGGGGAGGGAGGACGAGAGAGGGGAGGGATTGCACTTAGAAAATATTCCTACGCAGATGACCTCCTTCATCATCATCATTTTAGGACATCTTGGAGCCATCGCCTTTTATATATAGTGCCATCCACTAAGACGCGCCCCACTATTCCTCCCTATAATTTACGGTGTAGTATGCAACCTTCCACTAATGTTTGAGTATTGTCGGTACACACTGATTACCTATGAGTGCACACACATACAATTAATAGACTTGGGTCATACTCCCCGCATCCAACGAACCCCTCGAGTAGGGGCGCGTCTTCGTGGATTATTATTTATTTATTTTTTCCGAGGGTAAACCTCTATAGGGACCCGACCGTCCTGGGGGGGACGAACGGGTTATGTGAGATTTCAACTCACTAAAACACCCTCGGTGGCCATCCTCTGTGAATATAGGAGGGCTCTGGGATCTCCTGAGGAACGCATCAGTGAACCAGTTTCGTGAAAAACATATCTGGCAGCGGTGGGATTCGAACCCACACCTCCGAGGAGGCTGGTGCCTTAAACCAGCGCCTTAGACCGCTCGGCCACGCTACCTCGTAAGTTACTTCGTGGATTATCTGTACTAACATGACGTAGTTCTTTTTCCGTCTTTTCAATATTGTTCCCTTTTAGAACACCATGTATAATGTCATGGTGGACTCACCATCGTCCAGTAACACGACGTGGTCAGGCCCCGTCGGTGCTGTCATGATGTTGAACTCTTCCTCCAGGGTAGTAAAGGGCGCGTTCCATCTGAAGTAGAGAATCGCAGAAGGGAATAGCGTATCAAAAATCTGGTTGCAAAAGAGATGATGATAAATAAATACCTGGGACAATTCCACACAAATTGACCTAGTCCCAAATTAAGCAAAGCTTGTGTTATGGTAAGTAGACAACGATATATTTACTTATATAAAATAACTAGCTGCCCGCCCCGGCTTCGCACGGGTGCAATATTGATACTAATAATAATGTAAAAGATAAAAATGGTTATGGTGGTATATCCTTTAGAGATAATTAAATACAATCGCGGACTTTTATATCGATCGTTTGAAGATATACTACTCCGTAGTACATTCATTTGATCTATCTCGTAAGGTTTACCCAGCGTGTGCGATTTAAGCGCACAAAAATATGTGCCTATGATCACATTACAAATCTTTGAATATTTCGTTATTTATTAAATAAGAGAAAAAGAGGCGAATTTGGAATAGTCTTGGTTTCCGATTTTCATTAATATTGTTTGATATTTGAGCGTTTTTAGAGCGGAATACTCCTACCAAATTTCAAGGCAATCGGCCTTAATTCCTGAGATTTCGTGATGAGTGAGTTCACAAATAGAATCTCCCCGCGTTCCACCTTGCGGGTAGAGTTTCACAAAATCCGTTCTTAGCTGACCTCTACACCGTGTAAGGAATACTCCTACCAAATTTCAAGTCAATCGGTCTTAAAGTTCCTGAGTTATCCTAATGAGGGAGCTCACAAATGGGATCTCCCCGCACTCCACCTTGCAGGTGGAGATTCACAAAATCCGTTCTAAGCTGACCTCTACACCGCGTAAGGAATATTCCTACCAAATTTCAAGTGAATCGGCCTTATAGTTCCTGAGATATCCTAATGAGTAACTTCACAAATGGGATCTCCCTGCACTCCACCTTCCGGGTGGAGTTTCACAAAATCCGTTCTTAGCTGACCTCTACACTGCGTAAGGAATACTCCTACTAAATTTCAAGTCAATCGGCCTTACAGTTCCTGAGATTTCGTGATGAGTCAGTTCAAAAATGGGATCTCCTATATATATATAGATATAATATATCCTCATGCCTTCCCACAAGGGTCCCCGAAGGGGTAGGCAGAGGTGTATAGGTAGAACACACACACCCACATTCCGCCAGAGATATATTTTAGGTGCCAACGTGACAGATGGCGAGTCCATCGCATATTTACTTCATAGATATATTTATATACATAGATACATAGGACATTCAAGACTAAGGTACAAATACTCGTGTTCATGACACAAATATCTGCCCTCAGCGGGATTCGAATCCACAACCTCAAGTTTCGCAGTCAGGAGCTCTAACCACTAGACCAGACGGCCGTCTTTGATAATGATGTTAGCCTGGTACATCTCACTGCTGGGCAAAGGCCTCCCCCATGATTTCCAGGTGTTTCTACCCAATGCTAGTGTTGGCCAGTCCACTGATGTGTTGTCAAGGTCTTTACGCAAAAAAAATGTTAAAAATAAATTTATGACTGTACAATCTTAATGTATAGAGTTTTTTTCGAAAACGCCAATCACAGGTCTTAATATCTTTCTAGAAAGGATGAGTGAAGAAAGTTTGACGAAACAGATATACAAAGCAAAAGTGTGTGCAAGAAGAGGCAGAGGAAGGCCACGTTCCAACTACCTGGATCAAATAGATCGGACGCTCAAGGACGGGAACGTCAAGAGTACTCGAAACCGACGAGCATGTATGGAGAGACTGATGAATGTGGTAAAAGCGAATAAGCTATGTAAGTCTAGAGGGAACTGGCGCTCTATACTCTCTGCCTACCCCGTTAGGGACTTGGCGTGATGATATGTATGTATGTATGTAATATCTTTTTAATTATCTGTATACAAATATTAATAATACTTAGTAGACGAGCCGTGGTGGCCGAGTGGTTCGAGCAGTTGTCTGCGACGCAAAGGTCGCAAGTTCGAATCCCGACTGTACCAATGAGTTTTTCTGAACTTAAGTACAGTGATTAGTCACACCACGAGCTGAACGGTGAAGGAAAACATCGAGAGGAAACCTGCATACGTCTGAGAAGAAATTCAAAGGCGTATGTATAGTCGTGCTTGAGTAACGGCGATGGACTCGCCATCTGTCACGTTGGCACCTAATATACCTCTGGCGGAAAGTGGGTGTGTGGGTATTACCTATACACCTCTGCCTACCCATTCGGGGACCCTTGTGGGAAGGCGTGAAGATATATATATAATACTTAACGAAAAAAACCACATATTTGGATTGTCTAACGATAGCCCTGAAATCCCTCCATGTATACAAGTAAAATAAAGAAATTATGTAGTAGGTACTCGAACCCAGTGAGCATTAACAAAGAGACTGATGAATGTGGACGAAGCGTTATATGTATGACGCACGATTTAAAAATAAATAATAATAATAAACTTTACTTCCCGTGAAGCCGTGGTGGCCGAGTGGTTCGAGTTGCCTGCGACACAAAGATCGCAAGTTCGAATCCCGACTGTACCAATGAGTTTTTCTAGACTTCACCCCATGAGCTTTATGGTGAAGGAAAACATCGAGAGGAAACCTGCATACGTCTGACAAGCAACTCAAAGGCGTATGTATAGTCGAACTTGAGTAACGGCGATGGATTCGCCATCTGTCACGTTGGCACCTAAAATAAATCTGGCGGAAAGTGGGTGTGTGGGTAGTACCTAAACATTTGAATATTGGTGTAATACCTTGGAGGAGCCCTGGTGGAGGCCCGCGGCGCGTACAGGCCCAGTCCTCCCGGGGGGGAGGCCCCGCCGCCGCCCGCCATCACCGCGCCGCCGCCCGAGCCCACCCCTGACACTCCTCCGAACCCATACGTGAACACCTGGAGTCAAATAGTTATGGATACATAAACACCAAAGGTTTCGACTTAATAATAATAATAATAAATATAATTCTGTAATAGAACATAGGTTACGAGTTAATCCAGGTAATACATCCAAACCTTATCCATTCCCTATCCTCATTCTCTTTAAGCTTAAGTTTTAAGAAAGGTAGGGCATAACGGTTATCCGTTCGAATTTGGAGCTGCCCGACTGGGGCAGGAACCCCACCTTATAGAAGTCCGTAGGCAAATAACACAATTTATTGTGTTGTGTTCCTACGTGGTGAATAAGGTTTCCAATAATGAGCTCTTTGGGGAGGGGGGAGGATTGTTATATTGTGTTGGCAGCAGAGGGCTTAGTCCCATTATGCTTCAAACACAGTATAGCTCTCCGAACACAGAGTGGCAACGCGCAAATACTTCGGTATTGAAAGCGTAAATAGGCGGTAACCGTTTACCATCGGGTGGGCTGTATGCTTGTTTGCCACTGTTGTTGTATAAAAAAAAATACTAACATGTACTAGTTATTAGGTTTAATTCATCCTTTATACAAAAGAGGGGGCTTACCTGCTGGGGCTGTGAGTGGTAATGGTTGAAGTGTGACACTGGGGGGTGGGGGGCCTCTGTCCTGTACGCCAGCGGGGAGCGGCGCCGCGGGGACGTGGGGGGCGACCGGACCTCCGGGGACGACGGGGACCCGCTGCACACGAGCTCGCTCGCTAAAAGGTAACATCACTACTTACAGTATCACCACACACTGGGTAGGCAGAGGGAGTACGGCGCTAGTTCAGACATGATCGAATCAAATCTTTCATTCCAAGTAAGGGTCTTGGGGAACATTTATTCAACGTCATGTTAACTACTACTCCATCATTCCCAGGGGTAGGCAGAGATGTGTAGGTACTCACACATCCACATTTTAGCCAGCGATATATTTTTGGTCCCTACCCAACTGATGCCGAGTCTATCGCCGTTCCTCAAGCATAACTTGCGTCTTTGAATTTCTTCTCAAAGAATTTTCTTCTCCGTAAAGCCCGTGTGACTAATCACTGTAGTCAAGTTCAGTAAAACTCATTGGTACAGTCGGGATTTGAATTTGCGATCTTAATGGTGCAGGCGACTACTCAATCGATCGCAATAACTTATAATTACTTACAATAACTTGAATACAAAATATTAGGTACAAATTCTTTACCGGTTGACCTGATGATAGCAACTGGCCGCGCCATGGGAGGGAGGGGTGGCGGGGGAAGCATTGAGCTGCTGAAGTATGCAGGCTTGGGACTCCGAGATAAACTGTGCACCTGAAATAGACAATGAAAAATAATAGGTAGACTGCGAAAACTTAATAGTTAAGATCATAGAACTGATATGGCAAGTAGTCCGGTCTATTCAAAGATTGATCGTAATCGAACCAAATCAGAAATATTTTATTAAACGTAAAGGTTGCGATGAATAATTATTTAACGTCACCTACTAAATATATGACTAAAGTTATAACCATTCCCCAGCAAAAACACATATCATGAAAAGAACCTCCGAAACTACTTCTTTAAGGTGGAGGTCCTGCCTCAGCAGAGGAGCTCCAAATTCGAAAGGGAATCCCATTATGACTTATACCTCTTTTAATATATTACATACATACATACATATCTTCTCACCTTGTCTCTCACGGGGCAGGCAGAGAGATTAGAGCGCCACCATTATATATATATATCCACACGCCTTCCCATAAGGGTCCCCGAAGGGGTAGGCAGAGGTGTATAGGTAGTACCCACACACCCATTTTCCGCCAGAGATATATATTAATATGCCAACGTGACAGATGGCGAGTCCATCGCCGTTACTCAAGCACGTCTTAAATACATCTAAGACCTTGGATCTTTTCTCCCGTTATGAATGACTTTTATAAAGGCAAAGTTATTGAAGACCGCGGTGGCTTAGAGCAGGTCCATACCTGCAGCTGCTGAACATCAGGCTCCTGGCACACGAAGGTGACGAAGTCCAGGGAATCTTGCGGCGCCCCATCGTACTTTCCACTTGAGTGCTGACTCGATAATCCATCGGATGCTGGAACGTAATCAAACTCAATTATGTAATTAATTTCAGTGCTATCTTACGAACCTTATCGGTGGTATACTTATAAATTTGCTCATATATTAGACCGAAAAAGAGGTCTGTAAGTCTAAAGAAAAATTTACATCTCTTCTCTCTACTTAACAGGCTAGGGACAGACGAAATGATACACACCTATGTATATATTAAGTAATGTTCCTATTGGTATAGAAGAGGTGTGATTGTAAAGATTAAGAAATGCATGTTACGTTGGCTTGGATGTATAGAAAGGATGAGTGAAGAAAGATTGACGAAACAGATATACAAAGCAAGTGTGTGCAAGAAGAGGCAGAGACCACGTTCCAACTACCTAGATCGAATCAATCTGATGCTCAAGGACGGGACCGTCAAGAGTACTCGAAACTGGCGTATGAAGAGACTGATGAATGTGGACGAAGCGAGAGGTTGCATCTCTCGCTTCGTCGTGTTGGTCGGTTCGTCGTCGTCGGTTGAGGAGTTCTTAAAGAAGGGTTTTTTTTTATATACAACAAGAGTGGCAAACAAGCATACGGCCCACCCGATGGGAAACGATTACCGTAGCCTATTTACGCTCACGATACCGAAGTATCACTTGCGCGTTGCCACTCTGTGTTCGGAGAGCTATAGTGTGTTGGCAGCATAATGGGTTTAATCCCTCTGCTTCCAACACAATGTAACAATCCTCCCCCCTCCCCAAGGAGCTCATTACTGGAGACCTTATTCACCGCGTAGGAACACTACACAAACAATTGTGTTATTTGGCTACGGACTTCTGTAAGGTGGAGGTCCTGCCCCAGTCGGGCAGCTCCGATTCCAACGGGAAACCCGTTATGCCCTTCCTCTCTTAACACACACAGGTGTGAACAGTTTCCTAAATGATCGGCAGCACGCGAGCGATACTCCCGGTGTTACAAATATCCATAGGCAGATCGCTTGTTCTCCACATTAGGGGTATAAATACACAAAACGAATATGCATTTCTTCTTAAATATTATGCAATGATTTACCAGTGGGGTGCGTTTCAGCGGGAGGCGGCGCGTGCTGGTAGAATATAGTGTTTGAAGGCACCAGCGTGGACTGAGAGGCGCTCAGGGTTGCTGAGCTGTGGGGAGGGATGCCTGCAACAACATATCTCCTATTATATATAACACTAGTTGTCCCGCCCAGCTTCGCTTGGGAGAAAAAATTAAAGCCACGGACCCAGTGGCGCCACCTATCGGGTCCAATTGTGAATCTAAACCATTCCCAGATCCCCTTGAACACACACAGAAAATTTCATTAAAATCGGTCCAGCCGTTTAGGAGGAGTTCAGTGACATACACACTCACAGAAGAATCATATATATAAAGACTAGTTGTCCCGCCCAGCTTCGCTCGGGTGGAAAAAAAAAGATGGTGGCGCCACCTATCGGGTCCAATTGTGAATCTAAACCATTCCCAGATCCCCTTGAACACACACAAAAAAAATCATCAAAATCGGTCCAGTCGTTTGAGAGGAGTTCAGTGACATACACACTCACAGAAGAATTATATATATAAAGATAAAACACTAAAATTAAACCGAAGAGCATGTACGAAGAGAATAATGAAAGTGGACGAAGCGAAACAAGTATGTAAGGATCGTAGCAAGTGGAAAGAAGTGGTCTCTGCCTACCCCTACGGGAAAGAGGCGTGATTATATGTATGTATGTAAAACACTAACATATTATGTACTAATCCCCTAATATTTTACAGTCTTAAGTTTCACAAAATGCTCACCTTAACCACACTCACGCACATATACACAAACACGCAACTCAACACAAACACATACACACACTATCATTCCCTAATTCAAAAATCAATGATCCCTGCTAATCTAACTTTCCCTTTAATTGTGTCAACTAGAAACTCTGTCTCATCTCTCTTTCTGGAAATGAGTGTTAATAAATAAGTAAACTAGTGGTCCCGCCCAGCTTCGCTTGGGTGAAAAAAGTAAATGCCCTAAAACACGATCACAGCGCCACCTATCGGGTCCAATTGTGAATCTAAACCATTCTCGAATCTCCACGAACACACACAAAAAATTTCATCAAAATCGGTCCAGTCGTTTAGGAGGAGTTCAGTCACATACACACGCACACAAGAAATATATATATTAAGATAAAGAAAAAACTATTTTTGCTTAAAATCCACTGTAACGATATAGTTATACATGTAGAATCTAACCTTATTTTTATTTTTTTATATCGTTTATAGTTACTGAAAAATTCATGACTGAAGAAAAACTGTTTCGGAGTTAATATTAGCCCCTTGAATAATGTTGTAATTTTGTTACTTTTAGAGCTATTCGTTTTATTTCTACGTCTCGAATTTATATTCACAATAACAGACAACTTCTAGAAGATAACTGTTTCAGTTCTGATACACCTTTATTGCACAAAATACAAATAAAACACTAATGTCCTATAAAGACTTTGAAAGACGTTTCATTTCAAAAGCAATAATGCCAAGAAGCAATAGTGTTCCTCTATGCACTCCTAAGCTATTCATCCGATTATTGGGAAACTTTGATGACTTCTGCATAAGCCCGCGATGGTTCCAGGATAAGGAAAAATAGATGCGCCAGATGGCGCTGCAAGATATGAATGAAAATTTGGATGGCATTGCAGAGTAACAAACTATGAGCCGTGTTTGCCAAGCTCAAGTAATCGCCTTGTAAAACGATAATTGCAAGGTCGAATCCCGATTGTAGCAATGAGTTTTATCTCAACTTATGTACCCATAAGATAACAATTCGACATGAGCTTTACGCTGAAGGAAAACATCGAGAGAAAACTTGCGTACATTTGAGAAGAAATTCAAAGACAAATGTTTTAGCTGTGGTTAGCACCTAAGAACTGTCTGGTTGGAAGCCTTGCCCTTGTTTGATTTATTAGCTAAAGTTCCCGGAAGTCTAAGAGAGATACCATAAATTTTAAAAGTTAAGGGTTTTAATGCTATTCATAGAGGAAAGGTGACACCAGTCACGCAGTAATTTACATGCCAAGTTTTGGCACGTTGTTGCAAACGTAATTCATATCGCTGAGAAAGGCCAGCTATTAAGGACTTATCTAGTTTCATATCTGATGTTTACTAATAAAGGCACCTACTTAAGACAAATAAGGCTTGCCTACAGCTATATCGTCCGTGCCAACAGTTTTCTAGATCATTTGGTTCGTCCCAAGGAAAAGCAGATAATCAGATATTGTCCAGTGGTTCTAGTTGTCGCCTTCACGCAATGCACCTTAACGCAAAGGTTGCTAGTTCGAGCCCCGGCTATAATTGTGAAATTCAGTATAAATGTATCTTTTCACCGGAGGGTGAAAAGATACATTTATAAATGGCGTAGTTTCAACTGCCAATGTAGATTTTTGTGATGCGATAAATCAAGAATAGCGCCATCTGTCGCATTTAATTTACAACTTTAGAGAAGTTCTTGTTGTTTCGGGTTCACTATATTAATTCTTGACAGGATACCCCGCAGAGATTTGTATGTAAATATCACATCAGAGTATATAAATAGCTCTACATAGAATTATGTACAATGATACTCTTAATATAGTTCGCTGTATTTTGAATTGAGTCAGCTCAAAGCTAAGAATATTACGAACTATATTTAGTCTACGCACGTACTGCGCACAAGTTGAATCTCAATTATGAATCGGTCCTGTTTCTTATGTTGAAAGGGCATTAACGTAACAAAATTATTCTACAAAATATAAACATATAAACAAATGTTAATCTGTAACATTATATTATAATGCTACATTATATTTTTCACACCACTAGCTATACTATGAGGAAAAAAATTTAGAGGAAACCTGAATACGCTTGAGAAGAAATTCAAAGGCGTATGCATAGTCGTGTTTCACGACATGTATCTATATAAGTATACTTATCGTTGAATACTTACTATAACACAAGCGTTACTTAATATCAATTGTTCGAAGATATTTATTTATCATCATCACGCCGTTTTCTTAAATTCTCGGGTCTCCAAAGGGCTCGGTCCTTTATCTATTCTTAATCGCCGGACCCTTCGAAAGTTTTATTATAATTAAGGGATGCTGGCGAATATCATACCCGGATGCATTATTATTATTATTATTGCTTACTGAAACACTGTGACACCAGCATGGCGGAAGGGGTCGCACGCTCGGCGGGCGGTTCAAAGGCGGGCGGCGCCGGGCTGTAGCCGCAATAGTAGCCCGACTCAAGCTTGATGCCGCCCGACCCGCCCGGAGACTCCGAACCAGTCTCTTGGAGAATTGAGGCTGGAAAATATAAGCAATTATAACAACAGTAGGTACTGAATATTCGACAGATTATTTGGCGCATTAGCATAAATACAGTAGAGATTCGTTATTCCCTTAAAAATCCCCCTAAAATGTGCGGCGTAACGCAAGATCCGCAATGATTTGCAAAGCAACTGGATTTTTATTAATGCATGGAAATAGAGCAAATGAAATTGAGATGCGATCTCTACGAAAATGTGTGGAGTAGCATCTCATAAAGAATCTGCAATGAAGAGATTCGCAAATCAACTGGCGTGAACGAGGGTGTGAATGTAAAGATGAAGAAAGGCATGTTACGTTGGTTTGGACATATAGAAAGGATGAGTGAAGAAAGATTGACGAAACACATGTACAAAGCAAAAGTGTGTGCAAGAAGAGAGAGACCGATCGAACAGAATCAAGAGGACTCGAAACCGCAGAGCATGCATCAAGAGACTGATGAACGTGAATCTTTCTACCCTATTGGGGACTGAGCGTGATGATACGTATGTATACTTAGCGCAGTGAGCAGTGTGCGCCTACGCACGCTTATAATTGTACGATATGTACTGCCAGCAGGGAAATTAATTATTTATATAATATATTTAGTATATTTGATTTCCAATCAAAAAGTTTAATATTTATTAATATAAATAATTATTCTAATAATTAATATTTTAATTATAATTTCTATTATTTTTTATTTATTTATTATAATTTCTATAATGAGCATATTAATTTGTGCAGTACTTGTAATTGAGTATCAGAATTAGCTATAGAGCCGTGGTGGCCGAGTGGTTCGAGCAGTTGCCTGCGACGCAAAGGTCGCAAGTTCGAATCCCGACTGTATCAATGAGATTTTCTGAACTTAAGTACAGTGATTAGTCACACCACGAGCTTTACGGTGAAGGAAAACATCGAGAGGAAACCTGCATACGTCTGAGAAGCAACTCAAAGGCGTATGTATAGTCGTGCTTGAGTAACGGCGATGGACTCGCTATCTGTCACGTTGGCACCTAATATACCTCTGGCGGGAAGTGGGTGTTGGGTATTACCTATACACCTCTGCCTACCCCTTCGGGGACCCTTGTGGGAAGGCGTGAGAATTAGCTATAATAAAAACAACAATTTAGAGTTAATAGTTTACAGAGTGTACAGACATACTATGCGAAAGTGTCTGGGAGGGACACAGGGGCCACACGATCCAATTATATATATATATATATATATAATTATATCTAACTATCTTAATATATATATTTCTTGTGTGCGTGTGTATGTGACTGAACTCCTCCTAAACGACTGGACCGATTTTGATGAAATTTTTTGTGCGTGTTCGTGGAGATTCGAGAATGGTTTAGATTCACAATTGGACCCGATAGGTGGCGCTGTGATCGTGTTTTAGGGCATTTACTTTTTTCACCCAAGCGAAGCTGGGCGGGACCACTAGTATATATATATAAAAATGAATGTTTGGTATGTATGTCCTTTATATAATCGTAAACGGCTGGACCGATTTTAATGAAATCTTATGTGTGTCTTAGGTGGATTCGAGAATGGTTTAGATTTACAATTGGACGCTGCTGCGTGTTTCAAGAAGTTTAACTTTTGCACCCGGGCGAAGCTGGGCGGGACAGCTAGTATTAAATAGGTATAATACGCGACAAACGACTATGGTCAAACAACACTCAAGGATGAGTACCACGTAAGTTTTTGTTTTGTTTTTATACCACTAAGGTACATATAGGTAGGCTTACAACACAAAGATTGTACGTTCGAAACCCAGCTGTACCAATGAGTTTCTCCGAACTTAAGTTATCCTTTACCGTAAAGCTCGCGGTGTCACTAATCACTGTATTTATGTTTAGAAAAACTCATTGGTACAGTCGGGATTCGAACTTACGATCTTTGTGTCGCAGGCAACTGCTCGAACCACTCAGCCACCACGGCGTTTTATGATATTATGTTTATGTATGAATGTGAATAACATAAAGACATATTAATAGTGAAATGTATGAAGCCTTACCTTTAGATAACTTCCATAGTTCCTTCGAGGAGAAGACTCCGGTCGCTAGAATAATATCGTTGCAAATTACTCCGTTGTACGGATTGTGACTATAGCCTGAAACCCAGCAGTCCAGACATTAGACCTTATAAACTTGTATTTAAAGTTCAAAGTCGTCTCTATAAACAAACTATGGAGGTTTGTGTAGGTTGTTGTGTATCTATGAGCTGTCATCCTGTCTGGTGTGACGTTAAATCTGACATTTGTTTTTTTATAGACAACAAAACCCTTTCAAATACAGAGTATGTATGTCACTTGACTACTTTCATATATTAATTTATTATTAATTGTAATTTTTATCTCGTGAACACAGATATACAACAACTTTCCAACACTGGAACAGCCATTGTTGGAATTACTAAGAGTAAAACACTAAGAGATCGTGAAGTGCTCGACACCTGTACGTTTTATACAAGATGGCGTATATACATGAAGTGACACCAATGTGCTGATTTACACCATAAAGAACTAAAAGTAGATGCTTTTCTAACTTCAATCAAATTAAATCAATCCATGTCTCTATGGTTGTCAGAAAATCGTCACTTGTTAGAAATGCCCATTTAACTAAATATTATTACACGAATATAACTTGTCTGTGGTTCGACGTTTGACGCAATGACGTGACGTATTAATGCTCCAACTATTGATAATTTCAACGTTCAAAAACTTTATAGCTTAGAAAAGCATCGACGCATACAAAGACATAAAGAGTGAAAGAGAAAGAACACCGACTACAGATACAAACAACAAACCGGCATACAATACGAATTCAATCCCAAAATGTTTTTTTTCTGGTAAATTTTCCAACGAAAGCATGAGAAGGTAAGTGCAAGCCAATTTTGCAATGGGATTAACTCCAATGGATGCACAAAATATGATAGTAAAATAATAAAATAACACATTTCACAACATGATTTTGTGCAAGACCAATATATTCGTTCTACAGTAGTCTTTTGTGGTAATCAGCTCCTTCGAAGGAATGTTCTAGAACTAAAGGTGTCTAAGGTCGAACAACTGTGTGTCACGTGACATATTAACAATATCTGACTTGAAATAACGCTTCATTAATTTAATAAACTATACCAACATATTTTACCACATATTGGATTCAAATAAATACTTATTAACCAATATTTACGAATCGACTTTCGACAATTCAATAGGTGGGTGGTAGCCCCATGTTGGTCGCCAAAAGTAAACGCTAAGAGCTGATTGCCACAAAACTGTAGAAGGAATGAACGCGGGGGTTACCTTTGTTCTTAGCCTCGTGTTCGTTCTCTTTGTCCCTAGGCTGATGGGGTGAGAGCGACCCGCTAAGGATATCTGAAACATATCATCCTGCTTTAGCAGAGCTGTTACCTCATTATAAGGGTGTAATCATAATTGTACAAAAATGTACCTAAATACTACAGTAAGGTTTTATTTCCAACTTAGGGACTACAATCCCTTTTCGTTACATTTTTACGTCTTACTTATCAAAGGATTATACATACATACATATCATCACGCCAAGTCCCTAACGGGGTAGGCAGAGAGTATAGAGCGCCAGTTCTCTCTAGACTTACATACCTCTTTCGCTTCGTCCACACGAGCATGTATGAAAAGACTGATGATCTTTTCATACATGCTCGTCGGTTTCGAGTACTCTTAACGTTCCCGTCCTTGAGAGTCCGATCGATTTGATCCAGGTAGTTGGAACGTGGCCTTCCTCTGCCTCTTCTTGCACACACTTTTGCTTTGTATATCTGTTTCGTCAATCTTTCTTCACTCATCCTTTCTATGTGTCCAAACCAACGTAACATGCCTTTCTTCATCTTTACAATCACGCCCTCATTCACGCCAGTTGATTTGCGAATCTCTTCAAGGATTATCATGAAACATAATAATCAACGTGCGTTCGTAAGATGCAAATCGACGTACAACAGTGGAAACCAACAACGTCTTTTAAATATCTGACGTCGAAATATTAACACTGTATAATGCTTCCCAAGCTATAAATAAATAAAATAAAAATCAACTTTAAGACGAGCTATTGCCATAAGAACATGCCCTACTAACATGATACCAGAAGTTCGAAAACATGAGAAAATCTACAAAAACGCGAGTGAACCCGCGTGCTAAAGCTAGTACATAATCAAAGAGCGAGAGACCTGGCAGACCGTCGCTCCCATTACCATAGCTGTTGATGAAGTTGGCAAGATACAAATCCAGCTCTCTCACGGAAACGTTGATGTGGTATGGGTTCACGCAGAGGCCTGGCTGGGTGCACTCGGGGTGTTTCTCTAAGCGCTCCCCGTCTGTGCTCTCGAGCGGTATCGCTTTGAACAATATCACCATTACTAAATCTAAACGCCACACCTGAAAGAAAAAAGGACTGATGTAGCTGGATTATGGGTTCTCAAACTTTTTAGCGCTGGTTACATGAACTTTTAGAACCACTGATGATAATTTTGAAATAGTGAGACCAATTGATACTATTTGATTAACATACTCCTATTAAATTATATTCTTAATAAAGCGTCAAAATATATGACACATACACACGCCTACATAAAAAATATTTATAGTAACACTTGGTAACTAATAACAAATAATAAACATTACTCAATTTCCAATCTTACTACCTTCATGTTAAAAATCATATTCGTGAGTGCTTTTCCGTGTGTGTGTTGACAGGTCTTGTCATCATCTATGACATACGGAGCTGAGAATGACGGCCTCAGCCCTTGGCTCACAATTAGCTTTATTTATATATAGACCCTTAGTCTTGTTGCGACCCCTGTTGAGCCAGTAGAGCGCACACTTCCACTTTTCACTGGAGATATATTCTAAGTGCCAACGTGACAAATGGCGATTCCATCGACACGCCTTCGAATTTCTTCCCATACCAATGCAGGTTTCCTCTCGATGTTTTCCTTCACCGTAAAGCTCGTGGTATTCAAATCACTGTTCTTAAGTTAGGAAAATTCATTGGTACAGTGATCAATCACACCACGAACTTATTGTCTCTGGCGAAAAGGCCGTGTTGATACACGTCTGGCTATCCCTTCGGAGACCATTGTGCATTATGGACAAACAAAGCTCGCATTTTTAAGAATTTATTTCGTTGCTCAATAAAAGCATTATCGTTTACTCCACATCACTATAAGTTCATAGATAAATAAGGAAGATGCCAAAAGTAGAATATTACTTAACATCTTTGGGCATGACAAACAATATGACGTAATATTGAAATGATACGCGATTTTAGTAGGTCACCTTGGGAGGTACGGCAACGTCATGACGTACACGAACCGACTCTAGTACTGTGTACGTCATATCCTGACATATGACTTCTCGGCGATAGTTCTACAATGTCCCCTACATGGGTAATTATTGGAGCCATAATATCCAGAGTTTGAGGTTCAAACCCTACTTACTATCCTGCTAATACCATAACTGAAAGTTTATATGCATTTCTGTTCCTAGAATTTTATGAAATTTGCCACAGGGATAGATTATTAGCTGGATGTATGTATTAAAAAGAAAACTACCAATGCAATTTAACTGTACAACCCACTATTTATGCCCATTATTTATGTGTATACATATTTACGCCCACAAGGGTCTCTAACAGGCTAGGAATAGGTGCTTAAATTCCCCCTTTCGTCTGAAATATATTTAGGCGCCAACGTGACGGGTAGTCCGTCATTGTTCCTCAAGCATAACTATACATAATAATAATAATAATATCCTCACGCCTTCCCACAAGGGTCCCCGAAGGTGTAGGCAGAGGTGTATAGGTAATACCCACACACCCACTTTCCGCCAGAGGTATATTAGGTGCCAACGTGACAGGTGGCGAGTCCATCGCCGTTACTCAAGCACGACTATACATACGCCTTTGAATTTCTTCTCAGACCTATGCAGGTTTCCTCTCGATGTTTTCCTTCACCGTAAAGCTCGTGGTGTGACTAATCACTGTACTTAAGTTCATAAAAAACTTATTGGTACAGTCGGGATTCGAACTTGCGACCTTTGCGTCGCAGGCAACTGCTCGAACCACTCGGCCACCACGGCTCTATACATAAGTCTTTGAATTTCTTTTCGTTTCCACGCTATGTTTTCCATCACCGTCATCACAGCTCATGGTGTGACTAATCACTGTACTTGTTCAGATGTTTTTACATTGATCGGAATACTCGGGATTCGAACTTGAAATCTTTGCTCAGCCGGCGACTACTCTGACCACTCAGTCATCAAAATTACAAGTTTCCATAAGTTTATCTGATTTTAAATTATAACACAACTAGTTTTGCGTTGAAGGAAATCATGAGGAAACTTGCATAGGTTTGAGAAGAAACAGCATTCAAAAAGTAATAACTGCCTTGAATGTAAGACAATTGACCAAATAGACTATACTAAAGCTATTCTTGACCGGTTGGAGTATAGATTAGTAGGAGAACGTGATTCTTCTTAAAAAAAGGATGAATCCATATCATTGCACCTTCAATCAGAGTAAGTATACATTGAGCAGCATGCAGAGGTCAAAAGCAGCTAGGGTCGGCCAGGCACGAGCATCACCCTGGTGTTTTTGGGCGGTGGTAGCCCCTTACCGTCAGACGGTTCGAGTGCTTCCTACCTTGTGGTGCAAAAAAAAGTATCGTATAGACATTGCACTTTACCTTATCAGCCTGCCTCAAGCAATCTATCCTCCTCATCTTCCCCTTCTGGTCTGGGTTCGAGAGAACGCACACGGCGGGCCTCTTGCCTGTAATACTGAGGACAAAGTCCTCTCGACAATCCTGCGTTATGTCTTTCCGCAGTTTGCCCAACAGTCGGGAAGCCCATTTCTGCTTTACTTCTGCTTTCTCGTTCTGGAAAAAAAGTATAATGATAATCTCACAATCGTGCAATTGTAAATTACACATAGCGACCTGACCCGGCTTCGGCTGTGCACTAGAGCACATTGCAAATACGTTACGTTATGTTACGTTTACGTCTAAGCCTTCCCTACTCACAAATTCTTGAGTTAACTGCAAGACGCGGCGAGAGACTTTCAGGTGAAAAAGTAAAATTTCCTGAAGCACAATCGCCACCTATTGGGTCCAACTGTGAATCTAAGCCATTCTCGAATACACCTTAAGACACACAAAAAGTGACAGCTTCACCCGGGGAAATAGGAAACTTCCTGAAACACGATCGCAGGGCCACCTATAGGGTCCAATTGTGAATCTAAACCTTTCTCGAATCCACCCGAAGACTCAAAAATTTCAATTCAAATCGGTCCAGGCGTTTAGGAGGAGTTCAGTGACATACACACGTACAGTAGAATTATACATATATATATATGTTTCGTATTTATTTATGTAGAATGCCTATTATTTATATATTATAATAATTGTTTATATTTCATCCTCTCAACTGTCACACCTACTTTTTCTTTCTCTATTTCTTATCTCTCTCTACATTGGTTGCCTGGTAGAAATCGCTTTTGCGATAATGCCGATATTGTGCCTACTACATTTTTGTCATTTCTGTTTGTTTTTGTAAATGTGTGTGTTTGTACAATAAAGGATATATTATTAAAGATAGTGATATATAGAGAGCAGTGTGCCAGCCCTCTCTAGTCTTCTGTCAGTTCACCGGCATTCATCAGTCTCTTCATACATACTGTCCGGTTTTGAGCACTTTTTTCTTTTATAATCTGTGAATAAATCTACCTCTACCCTATAGCTGATCACAGCCGAATAGCAATGCTTTTGGGCATTGTTGAATTCCAACAATGAGCGAGGCTTCCATTTCTCTTTGATAAACACCGGAAGAAACGCGACCCTTTCGTCCGTTATAGTACTAACGCAGTAACTCAATCCAAAATAAAGTCGACAGCGTGCCTGTTATTCATCTGATGTCCTATAGGATGCCAATTCCAAAATAAAGTTTAGGTTATAATATTGGCACTATTGATTAGTCCGTGGAATTGACCCCAAGAGCTTTTGTACATTTGTAATGGATTATCATGCCTAAAGTATTTCATAGCAGACCCAGCACTAGACTAGACCTATTTATTATTCATATGCAGTAATTATCACTTGACTAGCAAGGGCGAAACGACTCGTTTTTATGGGAAAAGTTGGGGAGTTTCAATCATGGGATGAAGGGAAATTTAATGGTGACACAATTATATTAGTGACACATTTTGATTGGCTGATGAACATGTACTTTTTAATATCATAAAGAAGTACGGTTTGTTTGTTAAAACGTGGCAAAGGAACTAAATTTTATTTTGAATTGTATTCCGATGTTAATAAAAATTTATTTGCATTAGATACCCAATTTATTGTGATAAGCTAAAAAGCTGTTTAACGTCATACTATCTACACACATTTGCCTATGCCTCGTGGCCGAGTGGTTCGAGCAGTTGCCTGCGACGCAAAGGTCGCAAGTTCGAATCCCGACTGTACCAATGAGTTTTTCTGAACTTAAGTACAGTGATTAGTCACACCACGAGCTTTACGGTGAAGGAAAACATCGAGAGGAAACCTGCATACGTCTGAGAAGAAATTCAAAAGGCGCATGTATAGTCATGCTTGAGTAACGGCGATGGACTCGCCATCTGTCACGTTGGCACCTAATATACCTCTGGCGGAAAGTGGGTGTGTGGGTATTACCTATACACCTCTGCCTACCCCTTCGGGGACCCTTGTGGGAAGGCGTGAGGATATATATTTTTTTTTTTTTTTATATATATACGAGCCAATCAAAGGCAAAGGCAATATATATATATATATATATATATATATATATATATATATATTGCCTAATTGGGCATGCAAAACTCCTGTATATGACTCGAGCAGTGCCCCTTAACATAGGAGAGACTATGTTAGCGTAAGGAACAAACGGTTTTTCCTTCTAGCAGAACAACCATTATTGTATTGACCTTATGAATTTCCGACAACCCTACTCACTGCAACAGTACTTCAATAGCAAGGAGTGTTAATTGACTGTGAACTTCTATAAGCTGGAGGAACTGCTACGGTCGAAAATGTTTCGGAGTCTCCTTTTGTGTGATATTATATGACTTCAACATCAACATGTACTATTTTATAGAATAAAATAATTATAAGATTAATGTTAATATTTCCCTACTTTATAACTCTGTTAAATCCTGGAATGCCCATCTCTGCATTAGCTAAAGCTGGCCTTCGATATTAAGTTCGTCCGCACTATAAAAGTAGCAGAATATTTTAATTGAATAAACATAGATAAAATTGCAATAAAACATTGTGTTTTACCTGTAATTCATATTTAGTATGCCGTTCCTCCTCAAGACTCATCCGCTTCTCGTGTTTTTTGTAATACTTCCGTTTGGCTGCTTGCAAATTGAACCAGGTATACGAAAAGGACTTTACAAATGGCATCAGGGCCTCTATGAACGGATGGAACTCGTCCTGTGAACATTCAAACAGAAATCAACAAGCTTCAACATGTTAAAATGTTATTGAATCCTACAAATTTGGGCGCCCAACGTGGGGTGCATTATTCAGTATTTTTTTCAGTGCCAATTAATTATGTGTCTGATTGCATGGAACAGCTCAACACTGATACATCAAATAAACGATAATAAACTGCGCGTTCAATTAATTACGATCGATAATTGATTGCACTTAACAATAGGAGCTTAACTTTTTTGTTTTTACTATTTCTCTATAACCTGTAAAAGTTTATCAATCAATTATCAACCTTATAAATTTGACACATAGGCATTAGTATCGCTTGTTTTGTTCGATATGACGTCATAGAGCAGAGCCGTTCCCAAAACTTCAAGTGATTATTGAATCAGACAGCTAAATTTGATAACGAAGGTCTAATTATTCAAAGCCGCCACCATCGCAATGCACTGATAAGCAACATGAAGCCTTATATTTCAAACCAGTAAGTTTATTATCGAATACTAGGTACAAACTAAGATTCCAGACATGATGTTACATACAATCAATCAGCACTCAATTATCAACTTAGTGGTGTTAGATATAAGGTTTATATTGCCATCATGGCCTGTTTTGACGGTGACGGCGGTATCTTAAATGCAGTGCGTTCGCAAATAAACAAGTAAATTGTTTAATGAAATCCAGAAGCCGGTTGTTCCACCTTGATCCATATGCATGTATAAATAAGGTATATAATAAATCGAACCGAAATCTCAGTGCCGTTGAAGGCTGGTGTATATGTCAAATATATTTGCGTAGTATTATTATCTCACATCTAAGTAAAATGGATCGGAGATTCAGAGACGGGAACGTGTACTCGAAACCTGCATGTATGAAGAGACTGATGAATGTGGACGAAGCGAAAGAGGTATGTAAGTCTAGAGAGAACTGATGCTCTATTCTCTCTGCCTACCCCGGGACACGACGTGACGATATGTATGTATGTATGTATCGTCGAACGTCAAGAGTACTCGAAACCGGCGAGCATGTATGATGTGACTAGACTAAGACGTATGTAAGTCTAGAGAAAACTCGATCTATACTCTCTGCCTACCCCGTTTGATGATGATATGTATGTATGTGTATGTAGTTAAGTGCGCTAAAGGTGCCATTATTGTTATTGGTGCACGATCGGTGTCATGACCTCTTACTTAAAGATGTACGTCTACAACCGACATGTGTCATGAAAGAAAAAATGCATATTAATTGATTATTCATTGCACGTTGTCCGAACAAATGGCGTATTGTTGTGTGCTGAATCACAACTCATAGTTGAGTTATGGGTTTTCGTATACGACTTTCTTTAACTTATACTAAGTATAGGTAGTAGGGTAGTAGGGTAGGCTGTGAAGGTGCCCACACAACCAGTTTCCGCCAGAGATATATTTTAAATGCCAACGTGACAGAGAGTTTATTGCCGTTACTCAAGCACTATACATACGCCTTTGAATTGCTTCTCAAACGCATGCGGGCTTCCTCTCGATGTTTTCCTTCACCGTAAAGCTCGTGGTGTGACTAATCACTGTACTTAAGTTCAGAAAGACTTATTAGTATAAGTTATACAACTGTTCTTTTTAATATTGTTAATTGTTGTTATTGCAAATAAAAACACTTTGGGTACAGTCGGGATTCGAACTTGCACCTTTGCCATCTTTGTGTTGTAGGTGACTACGAATACACCTCTGCCTACCCCTTCGGGGACCGTAGTGGGTAAGTATAAGGATATAATATTTTATTTATGTATGTATGTAAATAATAATAATAAATAATATAATAATAAATTGAGCTAGCCCTAAATTAAGCAAAGCTTGTGTTACGGTAACTAGGTAACGATATACTTAGATAGAGAGTTATATACATAAATACATAGGACATCCAAGACTAAGGTACAAAAACTCGTGTTCATCACACAAATATCTGCCCTCAGCGGGAATCGAACACGCGACCTCAAGTTTCGCAGCCAGGACCTCTAACCACTAGACCAGACGGTCTGTAGTTATATAGTCAATCTTATACATGTATATAGTTAGTTACTTGCTTGTCCTTACTAATATTATAAATGATGTGGATGTAAGTTTGTTTGTTACGCTTTCACGTAAAAACTACAAACCGATCATCATAAAACTTTGGACACATATTCTTGGAGGTATTAGAAGTAACATAGGATTTTATTGAAAATAAAAACATTTTTACGAAAGTTAAAAAAGCTGTCCACGCCTACGAAGTTGCGGGAACAGCTAGTCTATTTATATAAAAATGTTATGTTGGCTTGTGTACGCTTCAAAAACTCAAAAAGTTCTGCACAGATCGAGCTGAAAGTTTAGCATGATATATAATCCGCATCAAGGATTGTTTTTATCTATTTTTTGCATCAGTCACATATCCACAGCGAAGCGTGGCAGGGTACTAGTAGGGGCCAGTATCTATACAGCTAGTATAAGAGAGGTAGGGCATAACGGGTTTCCCGTTCGAATTCGGAGCTGCACGACTGGGGCAGGACCTCCACCTTATAGAAGTCCGTAGCCAAATAACACATTTTTTTGTGTTGTGTTCCTACGCGGTGAATAAGGTTTCCAGTAATGAGCTCCTTGGGGAGGGGGGGAGGATTGTTACATTGTTTTGGAAGCTGAGGGATTAAACCCATTATGCCAACACACTATAACTCTCCGAACACAGAGTGGCAACGCGCAAGTGATACTTCGGTATCGTGAGCGTAAATAGGCTACGGTAACCGTTTCCCATCAGGTGGGCCGTATGCTTGTTTGCCACTCTTGTTGTATAAAAAAAAAAAAAGTATCTTATAAATGAAGTGAGTAATATGGTATGAAAGCGCATCGCACGTACACTACTGACAATATATGCAAATATGTCGATGTGATGCATTATATGTACGCCGCCTGATCCGCAAACGTGTGGCGGAATTCACGATTGTTTACGCAAAATAAATACGAGTACTATCTATACTAATAATATAATAAAGAGAAAAGATTTGTAAGTAAGTAAGTTTGTAAGGAATTGACTCAAATGGACCGATTTTAAAAATTCTTTCACCATTTGATTGCTACATTATCACTGATTAATATAGGCTAATTTAATTGCAAGAAAAAAATTAATTGTATGCCAAAATGTTTAAAAAATAAATGTCCACTCGTGCGAAGCCGGGACGGGCCGCTAGTTATAATTAATGTGTCAGTTTGTTACGCCGAGTGGTTCGAGCAGTTCGAATCCCGACTGTACCAATGAGTTTTTCTGTATTTAAATACAGTGATTAGTCACACCACGAGCTTTACGGTGACGGAAACATCGTGAGGAAACCTGCATACTTCTGAGAAGAAATTCAAAGGCGTACGTATAGTCATGATTGAGTAACGGCGATGGACTCGCCATCTGTCACGTTGGCACCTAATATACCTCTGGCGGAAAGTGGGTGTGTGGGTATTACCTATACACCTCTGCCTACCCCTTCGGGGACCCTTGTGGGGAGGCGTGAGGATATTTAAGTTCGTAAATACCTACTCATTGGGATCGAGTTTGAGATCTTTTCTTCGCGTATGCAAAGTATTAAGAAATCAAACGTAGCAAGGCTTTCTCTAGAAATTATGATTCAGTATTACACACTGTATGCCCTTCTTGGGTGCAGACAAACGGCCTGGGTTTTCCATCAACCATAGACTAAGTAATCATGCCAGTTATTTATTATAGTAAATCTTCAAAACAAAGCAAAAGTGTGTGCAAGAAGAGGCAGAGGAAGACAACGTTCCCGCTACCTGGATCAAATCGATCGGACGCTCAAGGACGGGAACGTCAAGAGTACCTACCCGAAACTGACGAGCATGTATGAAGAGACTGATGAATGTGGTCGAAGCGAAAGAGGTATGTAAGTCTAGAGAGAACTGGCGCTCTATACTCTCTGCCTACCCCGATAGGGACTTGGCGTGATGATATGTATGTATGTATCTTCTCATCTTGCCACAAAGATCCCAAAAGGTAGGGGTGTGTAAATAGTACCCACTCACCCACTATTTGCCAGAGATATATTGTAAGTGCCAACGTGACAGATGGCGAGCCTATCGCCGTTTCTCAAGCACGACTTTATATGCGTCTTTGAATTTCTTCTCAAACCTTTCCTTCACGGTATCGGTAAAGCTCGTAGTGTGAATAATGACTGTGCATGTTCGGAAATATGCATTGGTGCAGTCGGAATTCGTTTTTGTAATCATTGAGTTGCAGGCAACTGCTCGAACTGCTACTGCGGCTCATTTTTATTACTTTAATGTCTTTAATGACTTTAATAGGCACTGCTTAGACCTTAGATCTAAATATTAAGAACAAATCGAATGGACGCTCAATGATGGGAACGCCACGAGTAATTTGTTTAGTTGAGTAGTTTGTTTCGCTTGCCGATTCTTCTCTCGTCTGAATTTTTTAAACGGTGGCGCCGGTTACTGTATCTGATATAATAACATTTCAAATATCAGAGGTGTATAGGTAATACCCACATTCCGCCAGAGATGTAATTTACGGTGCTAATGTGACATATGGCGAATACATCGCCGTTACTCAAACATAACTGTAATTACATACGACTTTGAATTTCTTCTCAAACTCATCCAGATATCCTCTCGATGTTTTCCTTCGCCGTAAAGCTCGTGGTGTGACTAAACACTGTACTTAAGTTCAGAAAAACTTATTGCTACAGTCGGGTAAGTTCGAACTTCATTTCGCGGGCAACTACTCAAACCTCTCGGCCACCAGGGCTAATTTGATTATATAAATTAGTAGAATAAATAATTCATTATTTTTGATTAATTGTTTATGACCATTATCGAACTCAGCCACCACGGAAGGTGGTAAATAAACATTCAATACAATGGCTTAAGCTAATTATGCCATTCAACAATTATTTGTAGCTCTAACCGGTCTTAAAGCTATTTGAACAGTATTCCGCCTTAGAATTGGGTAATTTTACATGGCTTGCCTTCGAATCGGGCGTACTCGCGACAAATTAATTGCGACTGGCAATTACATTTACATTGCTAACTAACTTCTATTCATACACAAATGCGGTGATCAAGAAGCGCAATGGCTTGCCTTTTGCAATGAGGAAACTTGAAAGTACTTTTTGTTAGAATTCGCTGAATTGGTTTCTTTGGGAATCGATACCCTTTGGAAGGGCACGATATATTTGATACGAAACCTAAACGTTAATTTCCAAAGTTAGACAAAACATAATATTTAACTACTAATTTATTTGAGAATCGACCCCTTTTAGTAAGGCACAATATATGGTAATTCAACATTTTATTCATAACGCAGTAATACAGGTTCTAATAAGCTTTTTCTGAGAACGCAATGTGGTGGAAAACTCTGGTTAAGAATATACATTCCAAGGGACTATATGATATTTAATCGTGCGACCAATAATAGTCCAATATCTAAAATGATATCTCTATGTTAATGAATAGTTTCTTTGCCTAGTAAATTTTAAATCAATCTCTAATCACTAAAAGTTGATTCAGAATAAATTAAGAAATATTTCTAACAAGTAAATTATGAAAAATCCTTATAAGATATTTATGTTACATTTTTTAAAAGTATCCAAACTTTTCAATCAAAAAAAAAAAAGTCTTCCTCCTAGATTTTTTTTTTATTCGTATTTTAATCCTCTTACTCACTGCACCCCTACAAACAATGAACTACGACAGTCAATCAATAGTAGCTATTGACAATCTGATAACTACCTGACGTGACCACGACGTCACCTCTTACGTCATTGGGACAAAAACCTCGTGGTCATAACATGGCCGGACCAATCACAAATTCATAAGTTACGAACCTTGGTTTTATATACATAGTGCCAGTCAAAACATAGAGTTGGCTAACACCGCAGACGGTATGCCCGTCTGCCAAGCACCCGAGGGACTCCCGGCCAGTTGGCAGGACCTCTGCCACGTGCCTGTTGCTACCAAAATAATGTCATTTTGCCAATCATGGCTTAGGAGTTTCATTCAGGAGTTTTAGAAACTTGGCAGTTTTGTCGAGTGATAGTTTTTGCTACTACTAACTTCTGTCAGCCTGGTACCTCCCACTAGGCAAAGGCTGCCATAATTTCCAATATAATGAAATTTTGCCAATCATGGCTTATCAGTTTCATTCTTGAGCTTACAGAAGATTCTTGTCAGATTTGTCGAGTAAAACTTTTTCCTACTACTAACTTCTGTTATCCTGGTACATCTCAGTCAAAGAAGTTAGTTTGTTTGGTCGAGTCAGAGTTTTTGCTACTCTTATTTGTTATCCTGGTACATCTCACTAGTCGAAGAAGGCAGTTTGGTCGAGTAAAAGTTTGAGCTACTTTTTTTTACCAAGCGTAGTTTGGCAGACAAGCATGTGGTCCACCGGATGGTAAGCGTATACCGCCGTCTATGTACGCTTGCAACACCAGGAGTTGCTTGCGCGATACCGAACACTACTTACAACTACTAAGCTTCTACCGACTTCTGTTAGCCTGGTAAATCTGGGCAAAATAATTCTTATTTTCTTGTGTGAAATATAACAAAAAAACGTTGCCAAATTCAACTTTTACAACTTAGTTAGGATACCCTCGCGGGGTAGGCAAACACAGTACAAAAGAGGGGAAATAAAGAGAGAGACTCGGCGTGATGATAGAAAAGTATATTTGGCAAATAAGGATACGCAAGATGGAAAGCGCTTAGCCTAGCTTATGGACAATTTTTATCAAACTTTGTCTCGGACACTCATTAATTTCTCAATTATTCAGAGGTTTGTGTGACCCTTACAGACGCGAGCACCATTAATCCGAAATTACTTTAAAGCACAGATTAAAATTGTATACGATATCTAAGGAACACAGACAAAGTGACAGATAGAGGTGGGTACCAGAGTAATATTAATTTCTATCAGTATGACACTAAGAGAATAAGGTCGTTATGCGTATTGTAAAGGGCCTGAAAACTGAGTAGAAGACCAATAATTTCCTACCCTTGGCTGCCAGAATAGTGAACAAGGTCAACACGGTAAGTTTAAAAAAAAGTGAGTAAATCCATGTTTTGATAGACAACAACACTCTAGCCCCGAGGCAATGGAGCCAATCACAAACGGTGTACAATCAAACCAAACAAACTATTAGGACTTCATCCAACACGGGCCATGCCAACACTGGAGTGCGTTCACCCTGAAACATTTTGGCGGCAAATACTCCTTGGCCGTGACGTTTGCTTCATTATTTTTTTCTCTCCAATTTATTTTATAGATATTGGCGACGGTTCATTGGGGATGCCCGTCTGGACTTGGCCCTGGCACCGGTTGGCTTGCCTAACTGGGTCGGCCACGTCACACAGGAGCACCGGCCAAAATCACACAACACGCGGAAATTCGCGAAAAAAACATTCACGGCCGCCATCTTGCCACGCGCCGTTCTGGCTACCACGCACGCGTTTGCCGCGCAATGCACGTAATTTTACAATAAATCCTATTGTTGCACGCTGAATGCAAAATATACGAAATTCGTTATGCATTTAGGTATTCGAAGTTTATGTAAAGCTTGCGAGGAATATCTGACATTCCTCAATGATGTCCGACTCTGTATGTGCGTACATGTAATTGCCTAGAAAGCATGTTTACGAGCTTCTGTTGTCCTTTGAGTGGGACGGCCTTTGCCTACAATACAAGATAATCCCTGCATACGAACCCACGTCACGGACTAACTTATGGATTTTATGGCGTTGACAGTAATATGCGAATGTTGTTAATATACGTTTTATACACGCAAATATTTGTCGCTAGGTTGTTTATTCATTTCACTCATTTATATAAATTATCCATAGTTTATAATGAACCATAAACATTGTATTATAGACTGTAGTAGGCTGTAGAGTAAGGGGATACTAGCCCCCCCAGTTGCACCAGTGTCAAAAAAATATGATGATGTATTTTCCTTTAAAATCGTGGTGGCCGAGTGGTTCGAGCAGTTGCCTGCGACACAAAGATCGCAAGTTCGAATCCCGACTGTACCAATTACTTTTTCTGAACTTAAGTAAAGTGTTTAGTCACACCACGAGGTTTACGGTGAAGGAAAACATCGAGAGGGAACCTGCATACGACTGAGAAGCAATTCAAAGGCGTATGTATAGTCGTGCTTGAGTAACGGCGATGGACTCGCCATCTGTCACGTTGGCACCTAAAATATATCTCTGGCGGAAAGTGAGTGTATGGGTATTACCTATACACCTCAAAAGGCGTGAGGATGTGTGTATAAAAATGTGTTTTCTTTTATTAATAGTATGATGAGGAAAAAATACAATAAATTCTTTAAGCCATAATCCTAATGCCCCTTTTCACCGATGTTCGATTTGATTGATCCTTATAATACATGTTTTCACAATGTTAGCGCTTCTTTACTCTGATCTGGGACCCTCAACATTGAGTTTGAGTCAACGATTACCAACGATCTTAGACTTGACTAAATCATCGCAGACGGCTTTCTATCTCCTACTTTTCAGCTAACAACTTCGTCTCAACGCCAAAAATAAACAACACTCAAAAAGAACCACCGCGATTTGATTGCGCATGTTTATGATGTAGGTACCCGTAAAATAACATGATTTAGCCATCCTTAAATACGAAAAAAGAAAATTAAATCATAAATGGATGTGAACTCCTTATCGATCGGACGCTCAAGGACGGGAAAGTCAAGAGTACTCGAAACCGACGAGCATGTAGGTATGAAGAGACTGATGAATGTGGACGAAGCGAAAGAGGTATGAAGTCTAGAGAGAACTGGCGCTCTACGCACTTTGCCTACCCCATGAGGAACTCGGTGTGATGATATGTACTCGTATGTAGGTATGAATAGAACTTTAAAACAATTAGAATAGTTCTTCAATTCTTCAATTAGAGTTAGGTCTGAAATTTTAAAAACAAATATAGTTTTTTTAATTATATCAAAAGAAAAAGCAAGATGCAAAAGATAATTTTAATTAACTCCATAAGTGTAAAGAGAACTGGCTGGTTATATAAAAAAAAAAATTTTTTACAACTATTCGTCCGAATGTTATAATAATTCACTTCAAATAGCAATATCTTCTTCATTAAGGGTCATATTCGCTTGAACCTGTGCATTACAAACGCATACCGCATTCCTAAGTTTTTTGAGTCAAATCCGAAAGCAAAATAGCTTTTCTTTAGGAGTGAAAACAACGAATTAAGTTGAGCATTCCCATCGACACGACGATCACAAAATATACTAGGTTTTATTTATATATAGCTAGTACCAGTTGAGGACTCGTAACAGCTGAACTGTTGGGCAGAAATAGAAAATAGTTTCAAGAACGAAAGGTGGGGTCACACTTACAGCGGAACTTTGAACGAAAGCTCTTGGATGCATTACTCCGTCGTGACCAATAAAACATGACACGAACCATTACAATTACTGAGTTTAACGCTTTAAAAAAAACAAACTCTACCTCTTTAAAATATTAGCACAGATAATAAATAGTGACAGAGATCTAAAAAAGAAAGAATTCTACTCTTTCTGCCTAACAGTCTACTTTGCGTGTTGATAATATGTATCTATCTATGTTGAATAATTGACATTTGGCAAGTTGACAGGTCAGTGGTCAATGATTCTGAAATCGATCAAAGTACGCTCATAGTCACACCCCACCCTACATGCAATCCGATCGACCTTCTCTGCAAGAGTTTACATAGAGGTGGTCGTAACGTTTAAATAATACACAGTCGTATGGATGGTATTATAAATTATATGTAAGTACTGTCGAAGGCGATTTCCTTAATTAACTCCCCGACTAAAGTGCATACGTAAAACTTTGCTATTCTTCTCGTTTGAAAATATCAGCCAAAAGAAAATTGTTAGCAAATTCATCATCATCATATCATCACGCCGTGTCCCTAACGGGGTAGGCAGAGAGTATACAGCGCCAGTTCTCTCTAGACTTACATATCTCATAAAATCGTAATGTTCTCATTTATTTATTTTAATCTCCAAATCACCAATGAGTTTTTCTAAAGTTAAGTACAGTGATTAGTCCCACCACGAGATTTGTGGTGATGGAAAACATCGAGAGGAAACCTGCATACGTCTGAGAAGAAATTCAAGGGCGTATGTATAGTCGTGCTTGAGTATGGTAAGATGGCCTCGCGTTGACATCTTAAATATATCTGCAAAAAGGCGTGAAAATATGTATAATATAGGTAAATTGAAAGTGCGTTTATCCATCGCGGATTCTACGTCCAGAGCGTAACAGAGTCATTTAGATTCCCAGCAGTGTAAGGTTACGTGTACTGGTCTGCCGGGACATCCGGGAGTGGTTCACGATGTTAGCTCATTTATTTACAATCCGTATCTTAACCATGCCATGGTGCGCTAGGAATATTAAGCGTCATATTTTCCATAAACACAGGAGCTACACTTGGAAACGATTTTACTTGAAGACTTTGTGTCTCTGCTTATATTACTTGTACTGCAATTTTGTGTTGCATTACCCGAACCATTCGGCTCGATTTTTTTTTCTTAAAAAATAAAAAAAAACTTAAAAAGCCGTGGTGGCCGAGTGGTTCGAGTAGTTGCCTGCGACACAAAGATCGCAAGTTCGAATGAGTACCAATGAGTTTTAGGCTAAATTTAAGTACAGTGATTATTCACACCACGAGCTTTACGGTGAAGGAAAACATCTACAGGAAACCTGAATACGTCTGAGAGAAGCAATTCAAAGGCGTATGTATTAGTCGTGCTTGAGTAACGGCGATGGTCTCGCCATCGGTCACCTTGGCACCTAATATATCTCTGGCGGAAAGTGGGTTTGTGGGTATTACCTATACACCTCTGCCTACCCTTGTGGGAAGGCGAGAGGATAAAAATCAAGTAGACATAACAGGCTCATCTATCCCAGAGATGGGTAAAAGCCTCCCCAAGTACACCCTCCGCGATTGTTGCGATGTCAAATCTCTTCAAAAATATTAGCAAACAAGCCTTTGTCCCAAAACTGACGGATTCTTAATACAAACCAAAAGTGTGATAGTTCAAGAGATAATATTTTTGTTGGCAACTTTTCAAGCGAGTTTCTCACCGGATTCAAGGTTATATTTACAATAATAGTTCTTATATTATACGCGCTCGTTGAGTGATGGTTTTATTAACTTTAATAATTGAACTTTTCTGATTATTTCTTCATCAGCACGAGCTGAAAATATTCACAAGATTCCAGCATTCGAGTAGATTCGAAATTGCAATACAAAGATTGTAATTTCGAATCCCGACTGTACCAATGAGTTTTTCTGAGCTTAAGTACATTGATTAGTCACACCACGAGCTTTACGGTGAATGAAAACATCGAGAGAAACTCGATTGAGAATAAATTAAAAGACGTATGTATAGTAGTGCTTGTGTAACGGCGATGTACTCGCCATCTGTCACATTGGTACCAAAAATATATCTCTGGTGGAAAGTGCGTGTGTGTACAACCTACACACTTCTGCCTACCCTTTTGGGGATTTGAAGGAAAGCGTGAAAAAGTACATAGGCAGAGATAATAGAGCGTCAGTCCTCTCTAGACTTACAGACTTTCGCTTCATCCACCTACATACATAATTTCCTTCATATCTGAGATATGATTTATGGTTAGATTGGAAATAGATCAATAACCATAAATCTTCGATCGTTTTGAAGCTATGAAGGTCCTACAACATGCTTCGTGGCGAGCTCCCTCCAGGCGCCAGTTCCCTCTAGACTTACATAGCTTATTCGCTTTTACCACATTCATCAGTCTCTTCATACATGCTCGTCGGTTTCGAGTACTCTTGACGTTCCCGTCCTTGAGCGTCCGATCGATTTGATCCAGGTAGTTGGAACGTGATCTTCCTCTGCCTCTTCTTGCACACACTTTTGCTTTGTACATCTGTTTCGTCAATCTTTCTTCACTCATCCTTTCTATGTGTCCAAACCAACGTAACATGCCTTTCTTCATCTTTACAATCACACCCTCGTTCACGCCAGTTGATTTGCGAATCTCTTCATTGCAGATTCTTTATGAGATGCTACTCCACACACTTTCGTAGAGATCGCATCTCAATTGCATTTGCTCTATTTTCATGCTTCTTCTAAATAGAGTGATTAATAAAATTCCTTTTTTGTACGAATATTTTACGTAAACATTCGCGGGGTGCTAGATGTCAAGATATTGGTAAAAGTAAAGTAATTACAATAATACAATATCTTATAAAGCAAGTAGCTTCTCTATACTTAATATTATAAAGAGGAAAGATCTGTTTGTTTGTATTGAATAGACTCCGGAACTACTAGACTGATTTGAAAAATTCTTTCACCATTGGAAAGCTTTCACCTTGAGTGACAGGCTATATTTTCTTTTATAAAAAAAGTCTTATGTCCACCCGTGCGAAGCCGGGACGGACCGCTAGTCCTCAATAAAAGCAATTTTTCCTAATCATATATTTTTTTCAACTTCCAGAATTAAATACATTAAAAATGCACAAAAAATACATTATGTAGATAACTAAACTAATAAAACGTGTTAAAAAGAGACAAAGTTGTGGAACAATGTTCGACATTGGAATTTGTCAACAATTGCAAAGATAGCCGGGCGGGCGGGCGGTCGAAGGCGGGCGGGCAGCCGCAACTTCGTACTCGCCGTTTAGACTTTAAAGATAAAACAACATAGTTTCCACATCCGTTTCCACGACAGTATCTGGATATTAATTCAATCTTGACACATTTGAATAAGGTTTCTTTTATATAAGTTGTTCTCCGCGGATTCAACCGCATAATATTTGATTTCATTCATTTCTGGAATAAAAAATATCCTATTTATGGATCCAGTTAATGATCTTTCTATGTGCCAAATTTCATCCAAATCTGTTCAGGATTTTTCGCGTGAAAGAGCTACAAACATTGTCACAAACCTTCGCATTTATAATATTAGTAGGAATACTTTCTTATACGATCTTGTTTGATATTTTTTATATTCAAAAAGCTATCATCTTTTTCATGCCTTCACAAAGATTGCCGAAAGGGTGCGCAGAGGTGTATTATACTAACACACCCACATTTTATCGGTTCCTGCCCTGCATACCTACATTTGAGAAGAAATTCAAAGACCTTTCCATAGTCGTGATGGAACAACGGCGATGGACTCTCCATCTGTCACGTTGACACCTAAAATATATCTCCAGCGAAATGTATATGAGTGGGTACACCTATACACCTCTTGTGGGGAAGCGTAAAGATATATTATTATTAGTTTTAATGCAAGCAAAAACTGACCTAAATAACGCGTCTATTAAAGTTCGAAATCACTTCACGGGTGACCAGTTGTCCTTTGGGATCCTATGTAGCCTTCTTCGTAATCAAACGACATCAATAACAATAATATTTAGTTCAAAAAATACATTGTATTACAAACACACGATGGGTGAAAATAGATCAAGGATCAAGTTGACTCGATCCGTGTTCTGTGCATGCTAGTCTCAAATATGTTTGACCCATATGACGTGGGAAGCTCGTTGTTACTGAAAGGTTTCGGATTGAATTCTTCCTCTGAAGATAACGTCAAATTCGGTTCTTCACCGACATATATAAATAATAAATAATAAATAAATAAATACCCGGGACAATTCCCCACAAATTGACCTAGTCCCAAAGTAAGCTAGGCTTGTGTTATGGTAGCTAGACAACGATATATTTACTTATATAGATAGATATATACATAAATACATAGGACATCCAAGGCTAAGGTACAAATAATCGTGTTCATCACACAAATATCTGCCCTCAGCGGGATTCGAACCCGCGACCTCAAGTTTCGCAGTCAGGAGCTCTAACCACTAGACCAGACGGTCGTCAATATATGTATGTATACTCTCTGTACTTAATAATATTATACGCTATGCCCCGCGTAAAATTTGATTAAATTTTATCCTCACGCCTTCCCATACATATCCCCGAAGCGGTAGGCAGAGACCCACTTTCGGCCAGAGATATATTAGATGCCCACGATAGATGGTGAGTCCATCGCCGTAACTCAAGCACGACTATACATACGCCTTTGAATTGCTTCTCAGACGTATGCAGATTTTCTCCCGCTGTTTTCCTTCACTGTAAAGCTCGTGGTGTGATTAATCACTGTACTTAAGTTCAGAAAAACTCATTGGTACAGACTGGATTCGAGCTTGCGATCTTTGTATCGCAGGCAACTACTCGAACCACTCGGCCACCGAGGCTATTTGATTGATTAAATTTATTGAATTTTTCTGGATCACAACATTATCATTTGGTGTTAAACCGGCTATCTCTGTGTCGAGTTTCATCCAATTCTGTTCAGTAGTTTTACCGTGTAAGATAAATAAACAGCACACACAAACTCCCATCCAGTTATATCATTAATTGTGACATGTATCCGGACTTGGATGAATTATGACATAAAGATAGATTATTAACTAGAATGACACCAATGATATGTATTATACCAGAAGACTACCAATGAAATCGGATTTACGCGGGGAAAACCGAGCGACACGTGTAGTTTATAATTATAGTTGTCAATGTAGCTTGTGTATTTAAATGTTTGTTTAAAAATATATACGGTCGAACTTAGAACTCTCCTTCTTTTTTGAAGTCGGATAAAACAGATGTAGTAGACTCTACGAACACCCAAATTAAATCGAAATTAATAATCGTTAATATAAACGGAATATATATAACAGAATATAACCAGAACCTCCTCCTGTTTTGAAGTCGGTTAAAAGGTTTAAGACAATAAGATAATAAATTTACACAGTCCTTTTCAAGCCGTGTATAATGACATTTACTACCAAAGGTCGACGACATCGGACTAACGATTCGACCAGACTGATTCGTAGTCCACTCGAACCACGAGAACTCGGACTCCTGAAAGTTCCTTAGACTTTTGATATTTCATACCACCAGGGTGGCAAACAAGCTATCGCCCATCGATGCCACACTAAGGATAACTCGAGAGTTGACCCTGAATGAATTTTTCACACAATTCTTGAAAAACTCCATGCTACTAAGGAAACTGTCTGTGTAAGTCTGAGGGACTCGGTATAATAGTTACAATGATGGTCAGTTCCACACAGATTGGATCTAGACAACGATATAATCAAAAATCTAAATCAAATATTTTTATTTCACAGAGGCCCAGGTGGGCACTTATAAAACGTCGAAAAAGGTGCACGGTTCCGGTTGGTCGTTTCCATGGAGAAGAACCGGCAAGAAACTCCATGGTTACTCTTTCCAAATACATACATACATATAATCACGCCTCTTTCCTGTAGGGGTAGGCAGAGACCACTTCTTTCCACTTGCTACGATCCTTACATACTTCTTTCGCTTCGTCCACTTTCATTATCCTCTTCATACATGCTCTTCGGTTTAGGGTACTTTTGACCTGGCCTTTTTTCAAGACGTCCCTAATTTGGTCTAGAAACATACATACTCATATAGACAGATTTAACACATGGACATGGACAGGAACCTGAACCGTGCACCTTTTTCGACGTTTTATTAGTGCCTATGTGAAATAATATATTTTGATTTTGATTTTGACCACTACACCACTAAATCCTCTTTTTTAACGCAGATATGTTTAATTGTAGTCGCCGTCAGCACTACACATACGAGACACGTTGTCGTTGGTTTTATCAATGTTTTTTTTTTTGCGTATGCTTGTTTGCCACTCTTTTTTTATACAAAAAGAGTGGCAAACAAGCATACGGCCACCTGATGGGAAACGGTTACCGTAGCCTATTTACGCTCACGATACCTAAGTATCACTTGCGCGTTGCCACTCTGTGTTCGGAGAGTTAGTGTGTTGGCAGCATAATGGGTTTAATCCCTCTGCTTCCAACACAATGTAACAATCCTCCCCCCTCCCCAAGGAGCTCATTACTGGAAACCTTATTCACCGCGTAGGAACACAACACAAAAAAATTGTGTTATTTGGCTACGGACTTCTGTAAGGTGGAGGTCCTGCCCCAGTCGGGCAGCTCCGAATTCGAACCGGAATCCCGTTATGCCCTACCTCTCTTGATATGTCAACCTTCATTGTTGTTCCTGGTTGTTTTCACAAGCAAAGCTGGACGGCAAAGTGAGTATTAATATTTAAAGCATGCCTAGAGCGAGCCGCGTAAAGTCCCACGATATACCGCTAAACCGCTCAAATCCTAACACCAACTGCATTCATTTGGTATTCTCAGTCCGTAACACAAGGTGAGTGGGGGCCGATGCACTGTACGACGATTATTTGCAAATGGCCGTCGAAGTAATTCTAATCACGCGCGAAAAGTTTTTTTCGTGTACAATGGCGACTTATTGTATAATATATGTTATGCTAATGACGAGCATTGTGAGCGAAGTGTGTGTCATGTTGCGTAATCGCCAGCAGTATGATGAGCCATGATGAGTATGTCCCGATTTCTTTGGTTTAAGGAATTTGTGAGTCGAATCAAAAGGCTTTCAGTCTACCTAAGGGATAGGCAAAGAGAAAAGGAGTAAACAAATACCCTCACATTTTAATTATATTTTTACTAGGTATTCCACGCGACTTCGGCCGCGTGGAATTTAACAAATAATATGTTTTTTTTCTAAAATAAAAGCAGTCTAAGTTACTCTTTTTTATATAAGCTATTTGCCAGTGAAAGTCCCGTCAAAACAGACAGACAGACAAGTGGCGAAGGCTAGGTCCTGTGTCTTCTGTCACGTTTACACCTTAAAATATATCTCTGGCGGAATGACTACCTATGCACCTCTGCCTACTCTTCGTGAACCCTTGTAGGGGCGTGAGAATATATAATTACTTCATACAAATACATAAATGTATGTAAATCAAATTTAACACGGATTTACCACGGGCCGGGTAACGCACGTAACAACACGACCTATCTCTGAAATAACAACTAATCTACCCCACAAACAACCATTACTAGTAAATCCCGGGAATGGTAAGACACCGATCTCAAATCCCGGAGATGACGTGTAACGGCGATCGCATGCAAATTGTTCGGGACTTGTGCGGGATTACACTGCGTACATCACTAATCCAGACTAAGTCTGTCGACAGCTTACCGCATATTGCAAAGGTATTATGTACAATATGCACATAATATTTTTAATGATAATGGTGTCGGGATTTATACATAGGTTTAATGACACCTACATTTCACCAGAGATGTAATAAAAACACCAACGTTACAGATGGCGAGTCTGTCGCAGGCTTTCAGGGCATGAATTTACATACTTCTTTTGACTTTGAAAACCTGCTGAAATGCAGGCCCTTTTTTATTCGATCACTTTTTTTTTTATAAATCACTAAATTAGGTAAGCGGTTACCGTCACCTTTGGACGCTTGTACCACCAGGGTAATTGTAATGCTTACGTGTTGCCAACCCAGAAAGTATCTTTTCGGTTTAGAGTTTAGTTAGTTTAGTAGTTTATTGATTGGGAAGGCGTGAGGATATATTTCACCTATTTAAAAAACAGTTAGCTAAATATATTCTTGCCTCTTATAACTAATTATAGACTAAGAAACAAATATATTAAACGATTACTAATAAAAAAATAATACGTGAAATGAGTCAATTACCTACTGATGATTGGTATACATTAGGAATCTGCCTATATGGAGTAAGTCGGCGACGACGGCGACGAGTGTATAATCTTAATGAAAATTATGTTATCGCATAAGTGACAAACTGTCTTTGCTGATAATAAATTCTTTAAACCTTAATATTATTATTTATTGATTAGGTTTCGGATTTACTGGATTAGACTAGGATTACGACCGGGACGCGAATCTGCTAGATTTAACAACAAATTTATTACTCAGCCACTACGGCCTTTTATAACAATGATAGTAGGATCTGGGCGAGTGTCTTAAGCAGCAGAACAAGAATACGTTCCAACTACCTAGATCAAATCGATCGGACTCTCAAGGATGGGAACGTCAAGAGTACTCGAAACTCTAATGCAGAGACTGATGAATTGAAATGAAGCGAAAAAGGTCTGCAATTCTAGAGAGAACTGACGCTCTACTCTCTCTGCTTAAACCATGAGGAAATCGCCACGATGTATGTATGTATGTATGTAATCTTACAAATATTATAAAGGTGATGGCTTATACCTAGGATTGTAACAAAGACTACATTTTAATTCCGATATATTCAAAGTTCTAATATTATAAAGGTTAGTTTGTATGTTGGCAAAACGGCTGAGCCGATTTGGCTGAAAGTTGAAATGATGGCGCATATCCAGGATTAAGACATAGGCTAGGAATCCTGAAAAATACAAAGTTCTAATATTATGAAGTATGTTGCTCTTTCACGGCATAGCGGCTGAACCGATTCTAGCAGGAAATTACATAAGATACTTCTTCGAACTCCACGCGGGCGAAGCCTAAAACAAAACCGCCGTTTCTTCTCCTGACAGGTACTTTTTTTTTCTTGGAAACGGTGGTAACTTTAGTTTATATTAAATATGTGACGTTCAATAAGTGTTCCCTGTGTCACTTACGTTGAATAAAATATTTTGATTTTGATTCTTTGATTTAAAAGCAGACAGTACAACTACAAGAGCCGAAATTGATATCCAAAAACTTCACAACGTTCTGGAAGCATTGTACCAGCATTTGTCACAAATATACGTATTGGAATAGCAAATGTTTGAACCATATTTCTCTCAAATAAGTTACAGCGCCGACATTTGCCAAATGTCTGGCGAGATACGGCGGTGCTAAGAGATCGCCTGCTTTATGGCTAGTCTGGCTGCAATGTACGATGGCTAAACAGCATGGAGTAACGATAATATAACCAATGTTTGTCATGTGTGTACACCGAGCATATCGCATGCAACCCGATAATTTACCTTACTGCTTGGACTAAGTACTGCTGATTGCAGTCTTGTTCTAACTGTCTTTACCTCGGTACCAGGTTTACCAGGAAGCTGTGGTCGCCGAGTAGTTCGGGTAGTTGACTGCGACACAAAGATCGCAAGTTCGAATCCTGACTGTACCAGTGAGTTTTTCTGAACTTAATTACAGTGATTAGTCACACCACGAGCTTTACTGAAGGAGGAAAACATCGAGAGGAAACCTGCATACGTCTGAGAAGAAATTCAATGACGACCGTATAATGTATAGTCGTGTTTTAATAACGGCGATTACTTTTTTTTTTATTTTATTTAGAACTGGCGCTCTACTCTCTACCTAAGGGGCTCGGCGTGATAATGTATATGTATCTATGTACAGTTGCCTTCGTTGGATTTATATATCCTCACGCCTTCCCACAAGGATCCCCGAAGGGGTAGGCAGATGTGTATAGGTAATACCCAACACCCATTTTCCGCCAGATATATATTTTAAGTGCCAACGTGACAGATTTATATAGTATTATTTTAGAGATTACTGACCTACTCAACTTTTAGCCAAACATTGTCTTTGCATTGTCTTTGCTATTCTACTATACATGTGGCACTACACGTGACTGCCATAACAGAACACTTTTCGCCAACGCCAATAATTCATCACACCATTACCATTCCATCTGCACACCCATCCGCTCCCCGATCGGAATGCTAAACTGGACAATCACTGCAGAAACCATTAGTGAAACAGAACTGAGGCACGTCCACACTCATTTTTAAGTGGACTCGGCTCTCAATAGAACGGCGTCATTAGGAAGAAAGTAATTAAAAGTCCGATAAAAAAAGGAAAAGAATGGGAAAGCTCCCTCGCCGCGCGCCGGAAAGGCCGGCGCACACGAGGTGTAAACATTAATCAAACAATCTTGTGCAACTGTTGAACTATAAACAAGCAATGCTTGGCAAGTCTGCAAGCTGCCCGATTAGACTGCGCCATCATTCCGGTAGTTCATTCAATATTTTTTTTTCGCCGAACGCTGTAATTTCTTGGCTCGAACGCATCCGTTTACATGCCAAACAATAAATTTATTAGTCGAACGGAGGAGTGGCAACACTAAAGTTGCGTCACGCATCGCCACGTCACGGATTGCGTCATATTTTTGACATTTTGGAATTTTGATTTTTGGAATATGCATCGTGTAAAGCGCCGGTTACATAATGGGAGCGCGTCAAGGTGACTCGCACGAGCCACCAAGCCACTACCGAATCTATTTTGGTTCGAATTTCATAAATACCCCGCGACAGCTCATCGCTGGTCTCCCGCGGGCGCGCTGCGGCCGCTTGCGTAACGGCGCTAGTGTCGCACCCGAAATACCAGCAGCGGGCCGTCTGCGGCGGTCGCAACCCGCGTCCTTGCTAATTTTAAAGTCCTTTCTCAAAGTTCGGCGTTTATGAGGTAATAGAGCAGTGACGTGGAGTTGGCAAGATGCCGCCCGTACGCCGGCTGAGGAAAAATCGCCGAGACGCGCGCCTCGTGTGCGCTTAAATATAGCGCGGCCAGCGACGCACCTTGAGGGACACAGCTCGCCGGGAACCGACTAGAATCACAAAGACGTGTCCCTTATCTCAACGAGAACAACCCGATTCATAGAACGATCAAATAACCAACACCCTGACCCCCGGCGGTGATAACCGTTCGAACTGCAACTATAACGCTATACTAGCATAAAACGTGTCGAAAACTAATCGTATATCAAACCAGTGTACGCACATACGCGGCAGATGCGCTGACCAAAATTGCCTCCGGCCATCCCATCAATATTGCCAACCTAATTGAATATTATACACCAATTTGTGTTGGCGAAAATCTGGCTGATAATATGCGGCGCCGTATATCGCTGGTAATGTTTTCTATGGGCATGACATGCTGCAGTATTGCAGAACTAAATTTAGTACGGCTGGGCCCTGTTTAGCCGGGCGTTTGCGCAACGCCTGCCGAGTGAGAGGGAGCTATTGTCGGATACATCCTCTGTCCTCTTCTGACGCTGGATCCCGCCTAATCAATTCTGCTGCTGTTTTATCGCATGTTGAAGGGAATTTGGGATCAGATAGCGCTCGCTTTGATAGCTAGTCTCCCTAGTCGATAGATCGTTTGTGAAGTTAAATGATTTTCTCTATTATATTACGATACTAATTATTATATTATGAAGGATACATATGTACAAGATTTCAAATAATAAAGAAATACATTATTGTTGTTAACTTAATTTCCCTTAAAATCTTCTGTAACGAAAGAGTATACTTGCAGAACTACTACCTCTGCCTACCCCGTTAGGGGCTCGGCGTGATGATATGTATATATATGTTATGAGTAGCTTCTGAAAAACCCTGGTATACCTAACATGTTCGGAGTGAATATTACTTCCTTTAATAATTATGTCATTATCTTTGGAGCTTCATTGCATCGTCATAAGGATATTTTCACAACATCCTACAACTTCTAGAAGACCACTGTTCTATTTGCTGACACAACCTGTATGAAAAGGTAATTTGGTAGCTTTCATCCCCTAAACAAAATTGAAAAAGTTTTCTATGAATATAACCGCGACATAGCGAGGTTTGTAAGTCTAGAGAGAACTGGCGGTCTATACTCTCTGCCTACCCCGTTAGAGCTTACTTATATGTACGAGTATAAGCTGCACCCTCCCAAGCTTAGCTGTGGCGCATTTGAAAAAACTTTTACTGATAGATTAAAATCTAGCGTCCACAAATCAAAATCTCAAAATTCGACACAATATAAGGTTTACGACGCTTTAAGGTTTGATTTTAATGTATCAGTAAAAGTGAGCCGTGGTGGCCGAGTGGTTCGAGCAGTTGCCTGCGACGCAAAGGTCGCAAGTTCGAATCCTGACTATACCAATGAGTTTTTCTGAACTTAAGTACAGTGATTAGTCACACCACGAGCTTTACGGTGAAGGAAAACATCGAGAAGAAACCTACATACGTCTGAGAAGAAATTCAAAGGCGTATGTATAGTCGTGCTTGAGTAATGGCGATGGACTCGCCATCTGTCACGTTGGCACCTAATATACCTCTGGCGGAAAGTGGGTGTGTGGGTATTACCTATACACCTCTGCCTACCCCTTCGGGGACCCTTGTGGGAAGGCGTGAGGATATATATTATATTTTATATTATATATATATATATAGTAAAGATTTTTCAAAGTTGTACACAATACAAACATAGTCTGTGTCTTCTCCTAAACGGCGGGACAAATTTTGATGATTATTTTCGTGTAGTGATCCTACACGAAAATAATCATCAAAATTTGAACTATAATGATAATGTATAATGATTTAGATTCACAATCGGATGCGATAGGTGACCTGCGATCTTGTTATCTTTACTTTTTTCACTTAACGAAGCACTAGAAGTCACTAAGCGAAGCTGGGTGGGAGAGCTAGTAATTGGCACTTATATTTCCGTTAGTACAGTTTTTGCGATCTTAGATCGAATCCGAAATGAATAGAATATTCGCAAAAAAACTAGCGTGAATCGGGTCGTGATTGTAAAAATGAAGAAAGGTATTTTACGTTGGTTTGGACATAGAATGATTGATGACATAGGATGAGTCAAGAAAGATTGACGAAATAGACAAAACAAAAGTATGTGCAAGAAGAGGCAGAGGAAGACCACCTTCCAACTACCTAGATCAAATTGATCGGACGCTCAAGGACGGGAACGTCAAGGGTACTCGATTATATTATATATATATAGGGATATAAAGTCTATTTTGTTTCGTAAAAACTTGCAGGTATCAACCCTATCGGTTTACCTGGAACCCGACGCTATCTGGAGCAGTTGTCGCGAACAAACTGCCGATAAAGACGTTATTTCCAGACTTCAACATTTTGATATTGGTAAGTTGTTTCTGATGTAAGTGTATTTTTATTAAAATGTACCTATTCCAGACACAAACGAGAAATCGCCGGAGATAAATTTAAGGTGCCAACGTGACGGCGAGTCCATCGCCATTACTCAAGCACGACTATACATACGCTTTTGAATTTCTTCTCAAACGTATGCAGGTTTCCTTCACCGTAAAGTTCGTGTGACTAACAACTGAACTTAAGTTCAGAAAAACTCATTGGTACAGCCGGGACTCTAACTAGCAATGCTCGGCCATCGCGTCTAATTACCCAAGCTATACATGTATAATCAACTAGTTGGCCCTCCCAGTTTCGCCCGGGTGAAAAAGTATAACCTCCTGAAACACGATCGCAATGCCACCTATTGGGTCCAATTGTGATTTGAGCTATCCTATCTTTTAAGTTGGTAGTTAAGTGAAGTTAAGTAGTTTAGGAGCCCATCGCGGACAAACAATGTGACATGTTATTTATATATATCAAGATATAACATGTACATATGCTCTTAGAAATTACGGCTGCAAACGCAATAGAACTCTTAAAGATTAGAATACAAGTACTTCCATTCACAAACCCCGTTGCTTAAGCCATCGAAACACAGGGAAAGTAGTCTGACACCAGCTTGGCAAAGTCTTTAAGCATGTTACCTCGATCCAAGCCAATTTCCTAGAACGTTCCCAAAACCGACTTGTCCTAACATAAACGTGAATGGGACTCGCCAAAACTAAGTTTTAATGTGAGAATATAAATGTTTAATAGCAATAACGGAGTGTGGCGTGTGGTGCCAAGTGCCAGAACTTGAGGGGCTGCCAAGGGACCCTTGACTTCGCGATGACCTGTCATCTTCACCTTGGCCTTCCACATCATTCTGGGACGTGTTTACGTGCCGAACGTACGCGTGTGGGAGGGACTGGGTGGAATGTTTTGGAACGTGAAAAAGTTAATTGTGAAGTCTTGGAGTAATTACTGTAAAGGGTTTGAGGCTCTAGAGAAATTCTAGCTAATTCCGTGTTTTAATTTGATATGTACATATTTATAGAGCCGTGGTGGCAGAGTGGCTCTAGCGCCCTGACAAAGATTGCTAGTTCGAATTCCGACTGTACCAGAATGAGTTTTTCGGAAGTTAAGTACAAAGATTAGTCACACCACGAGCTTTACGTTGGACAAGAACATTCAGAGGAAACCTGCATACGTTTGAGATAAAATTCAAAGTCGTATGTTACGCTATATTATTATTATTATTTTGAAGATGTCAGCAATTAAACCTTTTTTCTTATAGGTATAATTGAAATAAACATAGAATTATGTGAGTAATACCTACGTATCAGGTAAGTTTTGCATTGATGCACGGGTAAAATTTTATAACAGGTTTTGCTGTCGAAAATTTCAATTAATCGAGCTAATAAATTATCTATGAGCCAAAATTGATCCAATTCCGTTCAGCCATTCTGGCGTGATTGAGTAACAAACCATACATCCTCACAAAAAATCGTATTCTTAATATTAGTATGACAATTGAGTTTATTTTACGTCTAATTGGGGTCGTTAAACTCCCATATAATTTCATCATAAAAAAGAAAACCTTAGAATCTCTTTGCAATAGTTAGCCTGTTTATTGAGAAAGGCGCGAATATGCGCTTTAGGCTACCGCCATTTTCCAAACCAAAGGAGCGAACTGTCAAATTGACTGTGACATATAACATATTGTTGCCAGAAAAATAAATGATCTTGAGTGAATGAGAGACAACAAACAGCTATAAACTTTATCACCACTCGAAGGGCTTTATCTCTATATCTCGAATTATAATAAAAACGGGGATGACAATAAATAACTGAGAAGTACATACAGGGTGCTCTAAGAATGGCCCAGTTCCTCAAATATACATACATACATACATACAATCACGCCTCTTTCCCGTAGGGGTACGCAGAGACCACCTCTTTCCACTTGCTACGATCCTTACATATTTGTTTCGCTTCATCCACTTTTATTTTTAGTCCTCAAATATGTAGACACGTTCGATTGACACGTTCGAGTGGTTGCCTGCGGCACAAAGATCGCAAGTTTGAATCCCGACTGTACCAATGAGTTTTTACTTTTTATTTTTACGTTTTATTGAACATAAGTGCAGTGATTAGTCACACCACGAGCTTTACAGTGAAGGAAAACATCGAGAGGAAACCTGCATACGTCTGAGAAGCAGTTCAAAGGCGTATGTATAGTCGTGCTTGAGTAACGGCGATGGACTCGCCATCTGTCACGCTGGAACCTAGAACATATGCAACTACTCGAACCAGTCAGCCATCACGCGTATTTCTAACTTTTAGAAGACATCTGTTCTATTTTTGAGTCATCCTGTATAGAGGATAACTCTGTGTCTGGACAAGGAAATCAAATCGATTGCGAGCCTTCGAAGCGAGGGGAAAGGCAGACGGTACAGTACACAATATTTCCCATATATATAATACTAGTTGTCCCGCCCCGCTTCGCTCGGGTGGAAAAAAAAAGATGGTGGCGCCACCTATCGGGTCCAATTGTGAATCTAAACCATTCCCAGATCCCCTTGAACACACACAAAAAATTTCATTAAAATCGGTCCAGTCGTTTGAGAGGAGTTCAGTGACATACACACTTACAGAAGAATTATATATATAAAGATATATAAAAAATCATGTTTGTCTGTACGTCATTTCTGCTGGAGACAGTCGAGAATAGAAGAGGAACGACGATAGGTCATCTTATACGACATGATTTCTTTAGAAACATCTTAGAAGGAATGGTAGAGGGGAAGAGAGGAAGAGGAGGACCAAGATTAACATACATGGGTCAGATCAAAGGAAAAGTGTCTCTCATGACGTATAGGGAGGTCAAGGAGGTTGCGCTGGACAGCGCAAGCGACAAGCGAATGGAAGGGACTGCATCAGAGACGCCGACAAGAGCCCAACTCTTAAATTTGTGTATGTCCTTTATAGAATCGTAAGCGGCTGGACCGATATTAATGAAATTTTCTGTGTGTCTTCAGGTGGATTCGAGAATGGTTTAGATCCACAATTGGACCCGATAGGTGGCGCTACTTAGTCCGTGGCTTTTGTTTTTTCACCCAAGCGAAGCTGGGCGGAACAACTAGTTTGGTATAGTTTGGTCAGTGCAGAATACCGAAGATAAGACACCAAATATTATAAATGACAACATTTGTGAGGATTTCTGTTACTGGCTGAACAAAATTTTATGAAGTTTGCTGAAAGCTACATTCACCCTGAGTGACATAGGCTATATTTTCTTTTATAAAAAAATATGATGTCCACCCGTGCGAAGCCGGGACGGACCGCTAGTGAGATAGTGATAATCTTATCTTACTAATATTATGAATGTGAAAGTTTGTAAGTTTGGATGTTTGCGGTTCTTTCACGGCCAAACGGCTGAACCTATTTGGCTGAAAGTTGAGATGGTGATAGCTTATACGTAGGAATAGGACAAAGTTCTTATATTATAATGTATGATGCTCTTTCACGGCATAGCGGCTGAACCGATTCTACCAGGAAAATTTCCAAAGCTACTTTTTCGAACTCCACGCGGACGAAGCCGCGGGCATACACCAATTAGATCATCTTTACGCGTGTGTCCCGGGCCACAGTTGGACTAGTCATAATTTGCAATATGACTGCGGACGTCCATGTCGATTGCAACTACTTTCGCTAATTGCTTCGCACAGACAGCATACCAATGTGGAGTATTTTCTTACAAAAAAAATGGCATTTAGTGATATGTACCGTGTATACATCCATATGTATTTAGTAAAAAGCGGGTATTTTTATATTACAAACAGACACTCCAATTTTTTTTATTTGTGTAGATAATACAAAGATTGCAAGTAGAATCCCGACAATTACATTTTCTGAACTTAAGTGCAGAGATAAGTCACACCACGAGCTTTGAGGTGAAGGAAAATATAAAAATAACGGCGACGGACTCGCCATCGGTCACGCTAGCACCTAAACGACCTATACACCTCTGCCTGCCCCTTCGGAGACCCTTGTGGGAAGATATATATAATATACACATATTTATATCCTCACGACATTCCACAAGAGTCCCCGAAGGAGTCGGCAGAGAGAGGTGTGTAGGTAATACCTACCAACGTGACAGAAGGCGAGTCCGTTGCCCTTACTCAAACATCTATGAAGTTCTTCTCAGACGTATGCAGGTTTTATTTCGATATTTTCCTTCACCGTAGAACTCGTGGTGTGACGTAGTGTACTTAAGTTCAGAAAAACTTGTTGGTATATAAAGTACTAGCTGTCCCGAACAGCTTCGCCCGGGTTTTAAATAAAATAAAAAAGTGGTTTCATAAAATCCGTTCTTAGCTGACCTCTACACCACGTAAGGAATACTCCTACCAGATTTCAAGTCAATCGGCCTTATAGTTCTCTCTATATCTCATATATATATATATATATATATATATATATATATATATATATCGAAATAAAACCTGCATACGTCTGAGAAGAACTTCATAGATGTTTGAGCAAGGGCAACGGACTCGCCTTCTGTCACGTTATATATATATAGATTCGAGCTTGTAACTCTTTGTGTTGCAGGCAACTAGTCGAGCCTCTCGGCCATAACCACTTTATTCTCAACTTGTAATTTACAATCCGACTGTGGACATCTATCGCAAATATCATTTGCGACTACTTTCGCTAATTATTTTGCGCCGTTAAAATCAGACTGAGTATTTTATTGAGGTGAATAAAATTTATATTTATTGAATTAAATACCCGCGTTAATTTAGATTTAATATTAAAATTTTTCACTGATTGTCACAACATACACACATACAAGAGACTGAAAGTCTGAAAGGAACTGGCGCTGAACTGTATATAACGCGTGAGGGGCTCGGTGTGAAGATATCATGTGTGTGTGTGTGTAAAAAATACTACGTGCTTGAGTAACGGCGATGGACTCGCCATCTGTCACGTTGGTATTTAAATATATCTAGATATCTGAAGATTTAGTAGAGGTATACCCCTACCACATCGGGGACCTTTGCGAAAAGGCGCGTTTTTTTTATATGCATATATGTATCATTATTTTAAAATACATACGTAATTCCGGTAGCTCGTTATTTGCGAACGCACATTAGTTAGTTTTTTGAATTCTAATTTGATTCGAATTTTCATATTTAGAACACACTGTAATAAAAAAAATTGGTAAGTAAAAAATATAGTTTTATAAATGATTTAACATTTTTGTGTCTGACTTGCAGACGAATGTTAAATCACTTTATATATTTAAAACTGGATTTTTACTTATTCTTCTTAGTCCGACATATAGAAATATACATGAAAGTAACCCACGAACCGACGACGAACCACCAATCTTTCTATCTAGTAGAAATTACAGGCAAAATGGCAAATCCAATTTGCTAATGGACCCTTCCGCGGTCGTGGAGTTAAACGTTTTTTTTAAATTAAACAGACAGACAACAGTAACGTGCAATACAATCTTGCTTTGGGGGTAGTGCATTCAGGAGTTCATGCACATTTACAGAATATGTAGGTTACTTGACCAGAAAAATAAAAAAAAAAGCATCTTTACGTAGGTTTTTTAACCGTATTATCTTTGATACATAAAAAAATAGCATACATACCTTTTTTTATTTTTCCAGTCATATTTAAACTTGTTTCACTGTCTTTTTATCAATTTTAATGACAATAAAAATAAATTAAAAATGTTTAGACTTTATATTTAAAATATAGACAATGCAACTAGTTTATTTAGATATAGAAATGAAAAAAATACAATTGTGTGAATCGCTATTTTAAAAACTGGCAAGTTTACCAAAGACAAAAAATATACTTTTACTCCACACAAAATGACCCTAATAATAAGAAAAACTAGAACAAAATGATCATGTGAAATGGGGTTGTAACGAAAGAAAATATATTAATATCGATAATGTACAGAAAAAAAGTGTGTGTCAGCTCCGACGCACGACTGGAGTTTACTCCTTACGAACGATTATAAAATAAATAGATTAGTTAATAAGGGTAAATGAATGTATTTCTTATATTACTTAGAGTATGCATGACACATCTATAGATTGATTTTTATTCATTGAGTAATTTTCTCAATTTTGAAATAAATATCAATTGATATAAATTTATATTTATATCAATTATAAATAAAATATAAAATTTACGATAAAACCTCCGCAAGTTGACAGTTTTTGTAGGTTAATATCAGGTTAATACAATATGCAATTGAAAGTAAATATTAACATTAAATACATCGCCATTCTGTTATTCTCATTGCCATGGAGAGTACGAGAGCACCAAAAACGTAACGCTGTCATTCATCAGTAGATTTTACCTCTCATATTTTTCTCATACCGGGCGCCTTATATATGAAAATCGATTCTTAAGGAGTAAACTCCAAAAAACGATTTCATCTAATATACAAAGGTAAATATTATCATTCCAGAGAGATCTGGCGTAATACCATACTGATATCTATTTATGTACGAATATATGATAATTTTACCATTTCTCATTAACCTACTTTTGTATATCGTCTAGTTCATTAATCATCAAAGAACTTGAAACTACGAACTTTTGCACAAATAACATTAGGTTGTTAAGGATGATGGTCTGTTAAGCAAAACAAACGCTCGTAGGTCGACGTAGCATTCTACGAGTTTCTCTACGAGTCTACGAGAGTTGGAGTATAAAGATAAGGCCGTACATAAATATTTCCTTGTTTTAGTATGGATATTTACTGAAGCAATTGACTGTTATGTTATAAACATCCATAGATTATATTCGTATTTAATATTAACTCCAAAAAATGCGTTATCATCACGAGGCTATATTACCCAGCAGTGGGACGTAAATAGCTAAAATAATAATAATATTAATAAATACGAAAACTTGGGTGGTGAACTTTGGGTGATTTTTTCTAATGATGGTGTAATGATGAAGAAAAAGATTTTTTTTTACAATAAATGTATCAAAATAGTACAGTCACGCGTAGTGGACTCTGCAAATTTTCAAGGAAGTGAAAGGGATTTTTAATAATATATCTACATTTTGAGGTATTACAAATAGAAAATAGCGATTCACACACGAAATCAAAGAAAATCGTAACTATACAGTATATTATAACACAAAAAGGTTAAATATCAACATTAACAGTTAGTGAAAAACATTCAAACATCGACGGCAGGTACAGGTGATAGAAAGAGAAAGAAAACACGGGGGAAAGAGACATCGAGAGATTTTTAAAACACCGATGCGATGCCCGGCGCGACTGCCGGTCGGGTATTTTCGGTAAATTATTCCGTCATTTTTACAAGCTTTTTTGACTGTATATACAATACATATGTATATATATTCCATCATTTACGTTAGTTATTTTGTTGATAATTATACGCGTAAACAATTTTTCCTTATAAATTTTTCAGTTTTCGTTTTTGTTTCAGATCCGTTTCTATTTTAATCATTGTGCAATTAACCTATGTTTATCTGGTGAAATTTTACATTGTTAAATATTGATATCACTTTTTATATATTTATAAAAATAATTACATTAAAGTAAAATTCATGGTTCATATATACCGTCAAGCTTATGTAAAGATCCATATTTAATATTTCCAAATTCATCTTTAACCCCTTCTTCATTCACGGAAAGATAGTTAGGGTTACTACACCCAGCTTACATCGAAGATGTAATATAAAATCATAATTTAAAAAAAACTACACAAGTCAATTTTCGAGTCTTATTCTATTTACAACTTCTTAAGGAACATAAAGGAGAGTTATAATCAAGTTAATTTAAGTTCTGAAGGTTTGCAGTTAGAGTTTTGTGCAAAACCTATGTAAATAAGGCGTGTTTTACAGTAACTGTGTTACAGCTTACCTACTTCCCTGGCAGCAAAAATTAAATTAGAATTTCAATTTGTTCAGAATACGGTTAGAATTGTTCCGCCCCACGTGTTTCGCCGAGCTAGCGACACATGCGGCGCAACTGCAATGGCTATTCCACTGTTATTTTAGCAAATTTTACTGGACGGCTATTTTTACTTGAAAGCTATTTTTATTCCTTTCATATAAAATAGTTATATAGATAGATAAACAAACATATTTCCCCACAATTTATTTTTATTGATACAGTTTAACTGGAAAGCTTTATTTATTTCTGTTCTATTGTTTGATTTATCTAAAAAATTTTTTTCTGACTTCAAGAAGAATTGTAGGGTTATTTCAGCAAATTCTAAACCAATCTCTTTTTTTTTCGGAAAGCGGATTTTATTTAATAGCGTTTCTAGTCTAGCAGCTTACGCATTATCCTAATTGTTATCTAGTCTTTATAAGTTTGTCTATGTTTATATTTTAGTATGATTTGCATTGATCTAAATATGTTAGTCTAAATAATAAATAAAATAAAATATACATTATAACAGTGTAAATTGACTGATGCATCTTTGACCGCTTTATTGCAGTTTGACAAATACGTATTTAAATCAGATCCAGATTAAAAACAATTGTATTTAATGTCATTCTTAATGTTCTTATTTACCATACATTTACTTATTAAAAAAAAACATTATTAAGGTACTAAAACATATGGTAGGTTTTCTGGAAGATGTGATAAGCGATCGCGCTGATATCAGAAGAAGACGAAATCCTACCTAACGCAGTAATAATACATTAAATTCTGGATGATAAATAAAGATAAATGATATTAAAAATAAAACGAAACTATCATAAACAAAAAAATAAATCGTTCTAAAATAATAACTTTTTCAATAATTCTACTAACAATCTTATACCAAACATTGCAATTCGAAATTTGAAAGCAGTACGTTCAGAAAGAATGCCCACAATATATATTCTATAACCAAAATACGGGATGGGCAAAAAGACATAAATAACGTGAAGTAGAACTGCAGATATGCTCTATGCCGTAGTTTCCCTGCAGTTAGCTTACTCACATCTTCCCCACCATATCGATTTACCAGCCAGTACTTTACTTCTGGCATTTTTATTCTCAATTCAAATTTGAAAATGGAATTCGCTTTTGAATTACGTAGTTAAATAGTAAGAATTGTGTGATTGCGATTTGTTTTGTTTTTTTTACAAAGAAGATTTGGACTTTCATTAGACGATTTTATTAGGTTCTACGTTGTTTTTTTATGTCATTTATAAAATAAATTAAAAAAAAACGATTATAATACAATTGAATTTATGTAAAGAGTTAGATTAACTCGAGAAAAGTACTCAAAATTACTGAAATACGCTTTTTAAGTAAAATATAAACGAACTGGTAAATTTATTGACTGCTTAAAAATCACCGTGTGTTCATTTTACGTATGTAATGTTTTGGTCCCGTGTATATTATATTAAGAGGTTATAAGAGGAATATGTTTTTATGACTGCCAGAATTCTCAGCAACATATTTTATAATATATTATTATTACATGGCTTGGTATTTGGACATAAAATGTTGTGCCACGGTATTGTTAATATATTATAGCGTCTTAACCTGAATTCAGTGATCATTCCGCCATTTATAAACGGGTTAATAGTATTTTCGTCTTGTTAACACTGCATTAGCGCGCATCGATTTTACGTGATAATTTCCGAGCGATTTTTTTTTTACATTAAACATTATTTTGGACCGAGGTTTTTTTGTTTTTTTTTTACTTCAAGTTTGTAACATTTTAACAAAACATAACGTACAAGTAATAAAGAAAGTTGATAGCAAAGTACGGGACCGTCATCTCGGATAGCGTATCGATCTGTTTACATCACTTGTTACGAACACTTTATGACCTAAATACGAAAAGTTGACACTTTTACACATATCCGAAACACGACAATTACCTAACTATATTATTGATGCGATTTATTAAATTTTTCGTAACCAATATCACGTGTAGCCATCGATCGGGCGTCGAAACCGAAAATACCCGGGCGGCAGCCGCGTTTATAAGCGACAATAGCCCACAACATCTGTTAATATGATCATTGTTAATTACATATGGTTGTTGTTAATAATGTAGCCACCTGTCCCGTAGAGGGCGCTTGTAGGTAAGTAGCCACGTCGTCCACCATGCAGGCTCGCGGGAGGTCGGGGAGGAACATAATACGCTATAGAGCGCGCATCGCGTGCGAGCTGCGCGGCGACCCGCGACTCACTGACGGTCTGACGGTCTCGCCTCTGCCCCCGCCCGCTGCGCCCCGCTCGCTAGGGCTGGCTCACTAGAGCTTTTCCAATGCAAAACATACCTACTACTATAACTGGCATACTACAACATACCTACTCTTTCTGGTATAAACTTGTCAGCTTTTCAAGCTTTACTGGTTTTGCTATCAGCGGTCCCGCATGTCTTTTTTCTTAATTGGCCGTTTGAATATACGTTACAAATGATAGTAAGAAACTTGCTTTGAAAAGTGTATGGAGTTTTAGTTCCCGAATTACACAACTTTTGGTTTGAATTATTCTTCATGCTGATTACGTTAAAATAAAATGAGATTTTTTTCATCAGAGATTAGAGAATCCTGTGCAAATAAATAATATTTTATAGAATGGTTGGTAGCTAATTGAACAAAATTGGTTTAATTAGATTTTATGATTAATAACATTTTGAAATCTAAGAAAGTGTTACATAGCTGTCCAGTTTTTTACTTTAAATATATATTTTTAATTCCAAGCAGTAAAATTTTTCAGCAAAGTCAAAAGGCAAACGATAAACAAATACATTTTCTTGCGTGCCAACCCTATCCCACTACGTCGTAATGCATTCTCGCACTCGCCGAAACTCGGCGCCGGTCGGACCCGATCGGTACAAGCTCGGCTCTACTCGGAAAGCTCTTTCAAATTCGGAACGAAGACGTGACGTATCTGTTTTTACAGCCAATGAGATCATGGGCTTTTACCAACTAACAATAAAGTTGATTTTCAAATGCATCAAAAAAACTTCAAGTGTCGTAGTCAACTTTCGAAATATCCTAATTTTGACGGTAGTCTGTTTGACGACTTTAACTCTTTAAGAAGTGTTGTTAAAGTTCAATTTAGCTTGTCGTTATATTTCAGCTGACGCGTCTGTATATAGCGTATGAGTGTGTGTGTTGAAAACACATCTTGGGCGGATCGGCGTAGCGATTTTAGGCAGATTTTTCCTCTGTAATAATAATAACCTTATCTTCCGTCTAACCTATTTTTTGCCCTTCTGCACTATACAGTATCGATAGTTACCTAAGCTCACATTGTGGAAAGTGGTTACCGTAGACCAAGAATTTGCAACCAGTAGCTTTAAGCCGCATGCAATTAGCACCTTATTCACACCGAATGTCATTAATTTTACGCTAACTGTGCCCCGCGGCTTCACCTACATAAAGTCATATATCCTCACGCCTTTCCACAAGGGACCCAAAGGGGTAGGCAGAGGTGTATAGACAATACCCACACACCCACTTTCATAAAGTCTACTAAAATAAATATAAATTTCATTGATATTTTTTAACTAAACATATCCTCAGACCTTCAACAAGGGTCCACGAAAGGGTAGGCAAAGGTTTATAAGTAATTTCCACACACCCACTTTCCACCAGAGATGTGTTTTAGGTGCCAACGTGACAGATGGCGAGTCCTGCGCCATTACTCAAACACGACTATTACACACGCCTATCTTTTACGCGATTTTCTTCTCAGACGTATGCAGGTTGCCTCTCGATGTTTTCCTTAACTGTAAAGCTCTTGGTGTGTCTCATCACTGTACTTAAGTTCAGAAAAACTCATTGGTACAGTCGGGAATCTTGCAACCTTTATGGTTTCAGGCAACTACTCGAACCATTCGGCTTCAACTTCTTAATACTATATGTGTAATTCATATACATATATATATATATATATATATATATATATATATATATACTAGCTGTCCCGCCCAGCTTCGACCGGGGAAAAAGTTAAACTTCCTGAAACACGATCGCAGCGACACCTATCGGGTCCAATTGTGATGTAAGCTATCCTATCTTTTAAGTTGGATCAAACTGCACACTGTGTGCAAATTTGACTAAAATCGGTTTATTAGTTTAGGAGCCCATCGCGGACAAACAACGTGACACGTGATTTATATATATTAAGATATACGGATTCAATTCAACAAGAAAACAAGAGAGAGGAGTGTTCTGCAGAATTGTTCGACATGATGCCCACTTCCACCTTCTACCACCGCACCTCTCGCCATCGACGGGGAATTCATCCCCATACCTTGGAACCACAAAGGTCTCGCACTGCGCGGTTCCAAAGGAGTTTCCTTCCGCGAACGCTCAAGCTGTGGAATGACCTCCCCGTTGAGGTTTTCCCTGGAGAGTACAGCATGGAGTTCTTCAAGAAGGGTGTGAAAAGATTCCTGCAGGGTCGGCAACGCGCGAGTGATACCCCTGGTGTTGCAAGCGTCTATAGGCGGCGGTAACCGCTTACCATCAGGCGGACCGCATGCTTGTTTGCCAACCAAGTGGTATAAAAAAAAAAAAAACAAAAAAAGACAAAATAATTTCATGCCAACGCGGAATAGAGCGCAGCATGCTAAACATAAAAAAAATAGAAAAAATTTGACAGTAAAATAAGAAAAATTAAAAAGGCAATAGACGGTTTAACACATGCTTAATCACTAAAGTGGAAGTGGGCCGGACATGTAGCGCGCCTACAAGACCAGAGATGGACCAAAAGGGTGACCACATGGTCAGGCCCTCAAGGCAAAAGGAAGAGAGGTAGAGCTTTAGCTAGTTGGGAAGATGAGCTCAAAAAAACAGCTGGCCTTTAAAATTTTTGAGTAATATCTGTCAACTCACTGCAAAGAAATAAAAGGCTTTTTTATTTTATATATACGAAATTAACGCGGGTGAAACCGCGTGGCGGCCTAGTATGTGTATATATTTTGAAATCAGCCTCATAAATCGCGGCGTAGCAAATTAATTCCCAACAATGCACTCATACTGAATCCGTAGCGCTACGCCGTAGCGAGGTCTACAACTGCTACACTAAGAGCTACGAGCTTCTAGCAATGCTTATTAAGGCTAAATGATTCGAATTAGGGAAATTTTAGATAGAGTAGGGGAGGTATTTAGTAAATAAATATATCTCCTCTCGAAGGGTAGGCAGAGGATATTATACTATGAAAGGTGAGCTGTTACTCCCCATACTCCTTTTTAGCTAACTGCCATCGAAAGTCTCATCTTAATCGGTTCAGCCGTTTTGGAGATTAGCCGTAACAAACAGACAGAAAACTTGATAAATTGTATTCCGGTTATCATACATAACATAGAGCCGTGGTGGCCGAGTGGTTCGAGCAGTTGCCTGCGACACAAGGATCGCAAGGTCGAATCCCGACTGTACCAATGAGTTTTTCCGAGCTTAATTACAGTGATTAGTCACACCATGAGCTATACGGTGCAGGAAAACATCGAGAGGAAACCTGCATACGTCTGAGAAGAAATTCAAAGGCGTATGTATAGTCGTGCTTGAGTAACGGCGATGGACTCGCCATCTGTCACGTTGGCACCTAATATACCTCTGGCGGAAAGTGGATGTGTGGGTATTACCTATACACCTCCGCCTACCCCTTCGGGGACCCTTGTGGGAAGGCGTGAGGATATATTATTACATACAAACACTTTATTTATAATTTCGAATTTATTATGTATATCCTCCCGCCTTCCCAAAAGGGCCCCCGGCAAGGGGTAGGCAGAGGTGTATAGGTAGTACCCACACACCCACTTTCTGCCAGAGATATATTTTAGGTGCCAATGTGACAGATGGCGAGTCCGTCGCCGTTACTCAAGCACGGCTGAATGTAGGCGTGGGTACTACCTACATCTGTGCCTACCCCACCGGCACCCTCTGTATATTAGCTTTACGCCCTCTGTGTCAATTTTCATAGGTTCGCGTGATCGTCGTAAGATCTTTGCATCTTTTGTTAATCTTATGCTTGTCTGAATCCTCTCCATGCATTTGCTATTCTGCAAATCAAGGCTATACATATAGTAAATCTAATATAATGTCGCCATACATAGCTTATTATATTGTAGAGGCCCCTGTTTGACATTCAGGACCATCGCTGAACTTCAGTTCGTTAAGTCTCCGTTTTTAACTTAGTTTCAAGTTTAGTTTATTGAATTACATCCGGTTGAATTCAACCCTGCGAGTTCAATTTTGAAAGTTTTTTACACGAATTATTACTACCAATACCAAAAAGGTACTTTAAGAATTACAAGAGTTGTCATTTACATACATCTTTCTGAAGTGTTGAGCCGTGGTGGCCGAATGATTCGCGAAGTCACCTTTAAAAAAAATATTGCAGGTTCGAGACCCGACTGTAATATTGCTTTTTTATGTAATATTTTATTATACTCACGCCTTCTCATAAGGGTCTCGAAGGGATAGGCAGAGGTGATTATGTAGTGCTCACACACCCACTTTCCGCCAGATGTATATTTTAGGTGTCAACGTGACTGATGGCGAGTCCATCGCCATTTCCCAAGCACGACTATACATATGGGCGTCTATGTTTCCCTTCACCGTAAAGCCGTGTGAGTAATCACTGTACTCACGTTCAGAAAAACTCATTTGTATCGGTTTTGAACTTGTGAAATTTAAAATGTTTACATTGCAGGGAACCCGAACTATTCGGACGCGATGGCTCGGATTTTATTAAGTATAACTGGCAATTCAAATACCAATATTAAAGTGGCGGCCATTACCACTCCCTCGTTACAAACCGATAAACAAATTATTGTTTTCCATATAGAATGGCAAAAAAGCAATCGCGGAGTCGCCTAGGGCGGCGATTGTGGCCGTTATTCTTTTTAATTTCCCTCCCAGTTTCGATAACGCGCCACTGCCGCCATCTATCGGAGAGTATTTGAACATTGGCGGGCATAGAGTATGCCATTTAATGCGTTATGGTTCTAGATATGTGCCGTTTGATTTTATTGTGTAATTGGTCTTTTAGATTGCAACAACAATAACTTATATATCTGGATTTTTGTCGACCATTTCGAAAGATATTTCATTTTTGTTAATAGACAAGAAACTAAATGTCCTATTTTAAATCATGCATTATTAATAATCCGGAGACAATATTCAAATACGACTGATTTGAATGGACAAAGCACAATTTGGAGATTTCAATGAAAGCTAAACGTGTCAGATATATGTAATTATTTTAAAGAGGTTTAATTATTATGTACCCTTACTTTAAAAAGGAACGTTAAAAAAAACCGGGCGTGGAAATGTTTAGAGTACTCGAAGTCGGCGAACATGTGTGAAGGCACTGAAGATTGTGGATGATGAGAACATTGTAGGCTTTGTAGATTCTTAGATCTTGCTAACATTGTTATAATTATTTTGTTTTATGTATGCTTTGTATAGTAAGCAACGACCTATTGTCGGACCTACGTTGTTCCCCCATACTTGGGTACTATTGCTGTAACGAAAAAATATTGTATATGCCTAATGATTTGAAAAGAGTAACCATGGAGTTTCTTGCCGGTTCTTCTCCATGGAAGCGACCAACCCGAACCGTGCTTCTTTTTCGACGTTTTATAAGTGCCCATCTGGGCCTATGTGAAATAAAAAGATTTTTATTTTTTTATTTATGATTTGATTGATTGATTGATTGATGAAAAGCTCTAGTGCCGTTTTCACAGTCTTATCTTCCGTAATAAAGGAAACTTATATAATATAATATAGATATGTTTCATCTTTTCCTAACAACGTTTTTCTTAGAGTATATTGACCTAATATTTGATTTATAAGCCTTAGTGGCCGAGTGGTTCGCGTAGTAACACGAGGTTGCGAGGTGAATTTGACAGAAGTTAAGTTGTACCAAAGAGTTTTTCTGACCTTAAAACATATATATCTCTGGCGGAAAATGGGTGTGTGCGTACTACCTATAAATCTGCCTAATTCTTTGGAACCTTTCTGGGATGGCGTGAAGTTTTAATATAGAAAATAAATCTAGCAAAATAATGAAAATTGGTTACGTAAAGTTGCAGGGCAGAGCTTATCTTAAATATTGTCGATAGTAACGCATTGCCACTAGCAGTATAGTTTCATAACGGCCGTGTAAACGTGCTAAGTTCCCAGAGCGGCTACATCAAATGATAATCTCGAGTCTGTAGATTGCAATATATTTAGGCCGCCGTCGAAAGGTCCTGCTTTCTATATCCCACGACGTAAGATATGCAATATGGCCTATTATAAAATTGCTAACAACACTCGCAAGCGTTTCATTGTAAGGATGAAGAAAGGTATGTAAAGTCTGTATGGACATAAAGAAAGGATGAGAGGATATGCAATGCTTAAAGTGTAAGGGAGAAGAAGCAGAGAAAGACCACACCAACTACCTAGATCAAGTCGATTGGAAACTGAAGGATGAAATCTCAAAAGTACTCGAAAGCGGGCTTGCCGAGACTGATGAATGTGGACGAAGCGAAAGAGATATGTAAGTATAGAGAGAACTGGCGCTCTACTCTCTCCGCCTACCCCGTTAGGGACAGTGCTTGCAATTATGTGTCAATTCTAAATAAATACGTTACAGTCCTATTTGCAGTATAATTTATATTGTAACGATTTGTAATTAGCGTTCAGTTGTACGTTTGTTTTTTTTTTTTTTCATACCACTGGGGTGGCCAACAAGCATATGACCCTATATGATGGGAATCGGCTACCGCCGCTTATTGGCGCTTGCAACACCAGGGGTATCACTCGCGCGTTGCCGACCCTGCAATTTTTACACCCTTCTTGAAGAACTCCATGCTGTACTCTCTAGGGAAAACCTCAACGGGGAGTTCATTCCACAGCCTGAGCGTACGCGGAAAGAAACTCCTTTGGAACCGCGCAGTGCGAGACCTATGTGGTTCCAAGGTATGGGAGGGAGGGATCCCAAGGAGAGGTGCGGTGGGGGAAGGTACCTTTAATTTGAATACTTCAAATATAATATACTTTACCTTCACTTACCATAAATCTCCCTGAAATGGCAGGTAGAGGTTTAATAACACAGACAAGGATATATTGTCAAAACTACGTGATGATCCTTCGTACTCTTCGAAGGTCATATGCTAGGATCATGACGCATAAAACGTGAATGTAAACGCACGTTTTACAAACCCCCTAACGCCCAGTCGCCTCTTCCTTGTCCCAGCGGGAGAGCTAACAGCATACTCACACGTAATATAAATTCCTACCCAATATTCACAAATTTTGCGGGAACATTTTAATGTCCAGAAGCAAATTGCAATTTCCACGTAGCGGCATGTTCCGACACTCTTAAATTTTTGATAAATGCTTGGTTTACGTCGTATAAGATGTCTTAAATCGGTTCGAATTATGTCCGACTAGCAATCCGCCCGCGTCTTTGCACCCTGCACTATATAGAAAAAATTACATAATATATAATTGGGATTATACCTAGTAATATGTATCATTAATGCGATTTTTTTAAAGACGCCAGTTTCTCAAACTCCAGAAAAGCTCTACGTAATTGGATGAAAATTGGCACAGAAATAGATTATAATCTGGATGAAGAAATAGAATATAATTTATTCCGTATAATAATCAAGTACTCACCTAAAATATATCTCTGGCGGAAAGTGGGTGTGTGGGTACTACCTATACACCTCTGCTTACCCCTTCGGGGACCCTTGTGGAAGGGCGTGAGGATATATTATATAAATGTACATAGTGTTTGAATCAAGCGATCGGCGTATTGTAGAATTATTACTACCTTGCCCACCATTTTGGTTACTGCTACGAAAACCGTACACATGTAACTACAAATTATCATGCCAAATTCTTCACGGGGTAGGCAGAGATAGTGTAAGCTCTCTACGCTTTCAGTCCCTTTCTTTTTATTTGGGGGCCGAGTGGTTCGAGCAGTTGCCTACGACGCAAAGGTCGCAAGTTCGAATCCCGACTGTACCAATGAGTTTTTCGGAACTTAAGTACAGTGATTAGTCACACCACGAGCTTGACGGTGAAGGAAAACATCGAGAGGAAACCTGCATACGTCTGAGAAGAAATTCAAAGGCGTATGCATTTTCGTGCTTGAGTAACGGCGATGGACTCGCCATCCGTCACGTTGGCACCTAATATACCTCTGGCGGAAAGTGGGTGTGTGGGTATTACCTATACACCTCTGCCTACCCCTTCGGGGACCCTTGTGGGAAGGCGTGAGGATATATTATTATTTATTAAAATGTATTTTTTAATAAGACAGAGCCACGATGACTAACCGATTTGCGTAGCCTTCAACGCAAAGACTGCAAGATATCAGTTAAGTTCCACAGTTTCAACTTTGCAACCTTTAGACTCATTGAACGGGGCGTCACTACGACAAAGTGACACCACAAGTGCAGCAGAAGGAATTTTTTCGGGGCTCGCGGGCGTGCCTGATTTATACTGCGCTTATCTGCGACTGAATTTATTTGTCTGCACTGCTACCAGCGATGCTGTCCTAGTACTTGTGCCTTAGGAAGCTTCTAGACAGGGACAAACAATAATATACACATATGTATATATAATATATTTTTATATATGTAAAGATATACCTCTGCCTACCGTAGGGGTAGGCAGAGGTATACCTTTACATATATACACCTTTAATATATATAATAAATTACATACAATATACACAACACGCCTTGGTTGCCAAGTGGTTCGATCAGCTGCCTGCGACACAAAGATCGCAAGTTCGAATCCCGACTGTACCAATGAGTTTTTCTGAACTTAAGTACATTGACTCATACTACGAGCTTTACGGTGAAGGAAAACATCGAGAGGAAACCTGCATACGTCTGAGAAGTAATTCAAGGCGTATATATAAGCGTGCTAAAGTAACGGCGATGGACTCGACATCTGTCGTTGGCACCTAATTTATACTCTGCCTACCCCTTCGTGGGAGGCGTGAGGATACATACATGTATTAAGGACATTGGTATATTTTATTCCGTTTATAACTCTACGAACCCTAGTCTCGGGCGCGGGTAATTGTACAAATTATATATTTGTGAGCGACTACCCGCGTGGGATTAAATCGCTGTGCCTCCGTGGCCGCATCTCCCCGATCCCGATGCGGTAAGCATCCAGCTACAAGGCGTAACGGGTAGCTGGGTAGCTTTGGCATCATTACAATGTTGTTTTGTTCCTAAAACCCCATAGTGATTCGATTTGATAACTCTTCATTGATTATTATAAGCTCAAAGACGGGAACTTCAAGACTACTCGAAACCGTCGAGCATGTATGAAGAGACTGATGAATGTGGACGAAGCGAAAGAGGTATGCAAGTCTAGAGAGAACTGGCGCTCTATACTCTCTCTGCCTACCCCGTTAGGGACTTGGCGTGATGATATGTACGTATGTATGATTATTATAATAAATAGTAATTGATAATACATACATACATACATAATGCCGTGGTGGCCGAGTGGTTCGAGCAGTTGCCTGCGACACAAAGGTTGCAAGTTCGAACCCCGACTGTACCAATGAGTTTTTCTGAACTTAAGTACAGTGATTAGTCACACCACGAGCTTTACGGTGAAGGAAAACATCGAGAGGAAACCTGCATACGTCTGAGAAGAAATTCAAAAGGCGTATGTATAGTCGCGCTGGACTAACGGCAATGGACTCGCCATCTGTCACGTTAGCACCTAATATACCTCTAGCGGAAAGTGGATGTGTGGTTATTACCTATACACCTCTGCCTACCCCTTCGAGGACCCTTATGGGAAGGTGTGAGAATATATTATACTATTATTACATACATTATCATCACGCCGAGTCCCTAACGGGTTAATCAGGGCTACTGACTGCGAAACTGGTGGTCGCGGGTTCGATTCCCGCTGAGTGCAGATATTTGTGTGATGAACACGAGTATTTGTACCTTAGTCTTGGATGTCCTATGTATTTATGTATGTATCTATCTATATAGGTAAATATATCGTTGTCTAGTTCCTATAACACAAGCTTTGCTTTATTTGGGGCTAGGTGATTGGTGTGGAATTGTCCCAAGGTATTTGTTTATTATTTATTAGCCAAGTCAATTATCGTTTATACGTTTTTATACATTACGCTTAGAATAAAACTAGACACAGCCAAGTGGATCCCGTTACACTATACGGCAGACAAAATTAAAAATTTTGTTGCGCCTGCAGAAAAACGAACAGCAATTTGTAGTGAGCTCACGACATTCTGGTATATTAGGCGCTTCCGTATTTGTCGGGGACCATTTACGAGTCTGGAACACAAAGTAGTCCGTTGACTTTTTATTGTTAGTAATATTGAAGTTCAATTAGTAACCATTAAGATTTTTCATTAGCCTGTACACATTATAATGAGTAGTTTAAAACAACAAGACATCAAAACACAATCTATGCAAACACTTTTATTTAAATACTTGGATAACTCGATCGATATTTGTTACTCAATCACGCCAGAATAGCTGAACAGATTTCAGTAAAGCTTAACACAGATATTAATTATTAGCTGAATTAACATAGCTTACAATTCAGCCGTTTTGCCGTGAAAGAACCGCAAACATCCAAACTTACAAACTTTCACATTTATAATATAAGCAAGATAGCTTACCATCATGTTAGCCGCATACTTGTTTGCCACCCCAGTGGTATAAAAAAGGCCTCTAAATTAACTTTGTTTGAAATGTACCTCAAAAATCCTGACAAAACTCATTGATCATTGAACAAAACTGACCGTCTGGGTTCGAACCAGCAACCTTGTTTTGGCAGACTGAGCCCCTACAGGCGATACATGTTTGTTAAATACCTAAAGTATTTAACTTTTGAACTGTAAAAGTTAAAAGTAACGGCGCACGTTATGTAACTTGGAGTCAGTAGCGAGCTGCAATAGGCGCACACAGTGCAACTACGAATTGGAAGCGGGTACACGATGCGGCCATTTTATTATCGTACAATTGTCATTGCTAACCCAATCACAAGAAAGTAGGTACTTAAGCTAGAAAAATATAATATTTACACAAAGATCGCAAGTTCGAATCCCGACTGTACCAATGAGTTTTTCTGAACTTAAGTACAGTGATTAGTCACACCACGAGCTTTACCTACGGTGAAGGAAAACATCGAGAGGAAACCTACATACGTTTGAGAAGCAATTCAAAGGCGTATGTATAGTCGTGCTTGATTAACGGCGACGGACTCGCCATCTGTCACGTTGGCACCTAAAATATATCTGTGGCGGAAATTGCGTGTGTGGGTGCTATCTATACACCTCTGCCTACCCCTTCGGGGACCCTTGTGGGAAAGCGTGAGGATATCAAAATGAAATGAACGCAAAATGATGATACAATCCTATAAAGGCGAGTCCATCGCCGTTACTCAAGCACATACATACATACATATGATACGTCTTTGAATTTCTGAGAAAAACCTTATCCATAGTTTCGTAGCTGGCGGCAATTCCGATTCGTCTCGCGCCATATCGTCGGGTTTTTCAAGCGCTAATTACACCAAGCGCAGTTACGGACCGGCATAGTTCCCAAAGCCGGCTCTTTGTGGGATTGCGCTGCTTGCACGTTACACTGAATTGGTATAGCTTTAAATGTTAGACAGCCTGATCTCATAATACCCAATCCTTACGTACCACATATCTACGTAGATATTATCCATTTTGTTAATTGTGCCTCGGACTTTGCGCGCTACATAGCTCAAACTACAAGATGGATGTTTTTCTAAATTTTAATATCACTTATGAACTTTACGGTGAAGGAAAATTACGTGAAAAAGCCTGTTTTCCAAACATAGGAATTCAAAGAATTCGAAAAGTCGACTGACTCGCCATCTGTCCACGTGACCTAAATATATTCCAGGCGAGAGCAGGTTGCAGGCAGGTTTTAAGGACAGAAACTATCCCGCCCATAGACTACTATTAACATACTAGAGAATCCCGCCTATTATTTGCACACCTTAGCGACGATTTACCTATTCTGTTTTTAATCATATCCATATGTGTTCTGTGGTTCCGATACACTTACTTGTTGAAAATGATGTAAAAAAAAAAACTTAAATAGCAATAAATTATAACGACATCACAAACACAACAATCTGCAAACAACAGCTCAGATTCGAGCAAGCTTCCGAGCATCAGATATTTTAGGGCCCGACTCCGCCTCTTTTCAGTGCACTATGAAAAAAGTATACTCTTTCTGAGAGCAGCTTGTAAAGTATACTCTTTCTGAATCAAATTCTAAGGATCATCATCATCATCATATCATCACGCCGAGTCTCTAATGCGGTAGGCAGAGAGTATAGAGCGCCAGTTCTCTCTAGACTTACATACCTCTTTCGCTTCGTCCACTTTCATCAGTCTCTTCATACATGCTCTTCGGTTTAGGGTACTCTTGACCTGGCCTTTTTCCAAGACATCCCTAATTTGGTCTAGGAACTGGTCTAGGTCTACCCCTCCCAACACTTTCATTCACACTCGCCTTATACACTTTTTTCGTCAATCGTTCTTCATTCATTATCTCGACATGGCCAAACCATCTCAGCATACCTTTCTCAATTTTTGTCACTACATCTTCTTTCAGACCACAACGTTTCCTTATCTCACTATTTCTTATCCTGTCACTCAGTTTTACTCCTATCATACTTCAATATTTGATATTTGATGTAAAATAAAAAAGAAAATAAACAATTCAATGTATCCATATTTTATTGACCTTTATTCTTTACATTGCGTTTCCCTTTCTTCAACAAACTGGTGGAATCATCATTCAGCTGTTGGAAGAATGCCTTTGACGTCTTCAAAGATTTGTCAGCAGCTTCAACTCCCACCTTTGTGTTCCTATGGTCAGTTACCTTCTCTACCTTCCCTTTTCCTCTTTGCAATTGCTTCTTTTTTCTTCTCTCTCTATTTCTATCGGTTTGTGATCTTTCCTCTTTGCTTGTCAAGTCACCTCTATGTTTCTTTTTAACCTCTTCCGGTGCTAATAGTGCTGCATCGCTTGTGGCAACAGGAGCAACTTCTTCCATGGAAATTGCCGGAGTGTTGGAAACAATCTTTACTTCTGCTTGAGGTGCTTTAGGGGTGTAATGATAGTGACATAAGGCATCAAGTTTTGCAAACAGAACATTCATGGCACTACGTATTTGGGTATGGCTTTCCGGCTCTTTCTCTTCCTCATTCTCACCCGATAATGTCTGTTTTTGCTTCAAATATTCAGCTTCATACACCTGGGCTAAACTCAACTTGCTTTTAGATTGATCTATGATCTCAGTTTTGCGGAACTTCAGCTGGTCATCAACCGGTTTCACTTTCTTGACAACATCATCCCAAGCTTTATCTTTGATTCTGCGAATTATTATATCTTCTAAAGTAAGTGTAGTCTCCTCTGTAATAATTGGCGGAGGACGAGTAGTCAAATCAAAATCAACAACTTCTTGCAGCAAAGAGTTTTGAGGACGTTTTGTAGCATCAACTTCTCCCTTCAACTGCCACGGGGCATCTTTCATAGTTTTATCTTCCAACCTCTCAATATGTTGTTTTAATCGCAGCTGACGTAGCTCAAACTCAGATCTCTTCTCATTTTCTATTGTAGCAGAGTCATTTTTGTGAATGGTACCATTAACAGTGTCATTCTGATCAGTGCGTGGATTATCATCATCAGAGATATCTCCTGTAAATCTAACTCTTTTACTATTTTTTTTAGTTGCTTCTTGATCTTCTGATTCATTTTCAATGTTTTCTTGATCATCATCATCATACTCTGAACCTTGATCATTTTCTTGGCTATTAACATAGCCACCATCATCACCTTCCTCAAAAAAGTCATTATACATAACATCACGACCTTCACCATCCCCATCAGACCCTTCATCATCATCATCTATATCATCAAACATGTCAATAGATTCTTCTTCATCATCACTTTCGTGGACCACTTTTCTCCCATCATTTTTTTCCTCTTTTAGCAAGAATTGCTCCATCTCTTTGAGATTGAAGAATTCATCGTCAACTATTGAAGTTTTTTGACTTGTCCTCTTTTTCAAGGTAGATTTCTTATTCTTTTTATCGCTTACTTTATTCTCTTCGTTTTCTATAGTAGGCTTTTCGTCTTCGGACATGGAGTTTTTATCGCTTAAGACATTTTCGTCATCACCCTTATCCTCAGACGTCGTTACTGGGAATACTAGGTTATCTTTCGCACTCATACAGTTAGCAACTTCCCAGACAAGATGGTCCCAACATTTTGAGTTTTGTAGCTCTAGTTGCTGCCATATCTGCTCCTCGTCGAAGTCCTGAACAATAAGTTCGGGTAAGGCACCTTTCTTCTCCCTCTTCACATTCTTTTCCTGTTTCTTTGTGAAATCGTAGAGCGATTTAACCAAGTTTTTTATATCATCTTTTCGATCGTTTTGTACTGACAGAAACTTCACAGGCTTCTCTGTAAACACATTAAACTTGTTAAGGACATTCTCGACCTCTGTACAAGCCATATTAGTTTTGACGAATTATTTATTAATCATGTATCTCTCGTAAGGAAACTCATGAACTTCACAAATATGAAATAATACAGGAATCCACACGAGGTTGATAGTTGACAGACTCGCTGACAGATTTGACAGCAGCTGTCGGCTACCTTGCTTGACATTACATGTTTCTTGTCACGTAGGTAGGTACCAGTTACCACTGTTGAGATCTACAAGAGATTATTATATTGATTCAATATGTTTAATAATTACGCTAACCAATGTTCTTAGTCGATAATTGCATGCCATATGAAAGAATATGTAATATGTATAGACATTGAAATATATTATGTATTTTAATAATGTATGCCTAACTGAAATATATTTCTCTAATAATACTCTGTGGTACAATAATAAAATTGTCGCTGACTGACAAATGATTTCATTGATTTCATTTCATTCCATTAAATCATTCCATTCATTCACTCCCTCGAGTCACTCGCACTCGTTTTATTTTGTTTTTTGTGTTGTAAGGTTTACTTTACTTATCTTTCTTTTTGTCATGAAAAAACTGTTATGTTAAGTACTATATCATCTTATAGATTTATTTCTGGTTTAGTTTTACAATATATTACTTTGTGATAAGTGAAAAAACATTGCAGAACTGCTCGCAAGCTATCAAGGAGAGACAGGTACATATAATAGCTACAACTTTGTAACTGTAATGTATACACTGCCAAGTAATTTTTCAGTCCAGTGATCTCAGCGTCATCATTTTATAGACTTCAGCATTGCAATTTATCTGATCAGCCATCACTTAAAACGCCAATGTAAACTTACACGCTGGAATTGTTTAAATACCACAGGTTCTAAGTGAAAGGTTGTTAAGGTCGCTGCCCACACGTCTGTGTTCGGTGACAAAGCGATTATAGTCGCTAAGGTGGTTGGAGACCCGTGGTGGCTCTTATAGTCGCCTACATCACAAGTTCGAATCCCGACTGTAACAATGAGTTTGTCTGGACTGAAGTGCGGTAATTAATAGTACCACGAGTATTACGGTGAGCAAAAATCAATGAACGGGAACCTTCATACGTTGGCGCAAAATTCCAAGACGTATGTATAGGCGTGCTTGCAAGCGGCGATGGACTCGCCATCTGTCACGTTAGTACCTAAAATATATCTGGCTAAAACAGGATGTGTAACTGCACAAATTCTTATTATTTATTTATTTTTATTGTTATATTATTAATAATGTTATTTTTTTTTTAACTTTATATTGGTATACTGTAAGGATGTTAATGTGTGTGTAAGTAAATAAATAAAAAATGTAGGAATGTGAAAATATTAATGCTTGCATTAATTGCATGTTCTGTGAGTGCAGTGCCTAAGTTATCATACTTTTAAATTGTGCAATTTAGGAGAATTTGTGTGGAATCAAAATCCAATCGTCAAGTGAGACTATATGTGAGGCTCATTGATTATTTAAAACATTACATACTGGTTTTGAATTCCAGAAGCATGGAGGGGCAGGATCAGTTAGAGATGAAGTTCAGTACGTCCAATGACGTTGGAGGCCTGGAGCTGTGTATAGTGTGTGGAGACAGGGCTTCGGGAAGACACTATGGTGCTATTAGCTGTGAAGGTATGTCATCCTGATAAGACTATGAGTTGCAAGCAAAATTAAATAAGTTAGCATTCTGTAAGAGGATTCGTATATTGGATCAATGTACATCAATTGTTTTTCCTCTGTCATGACATTTCAATTACGCATCATAATAAATTTATGGTATGTGCCATTTTACTTATTACTAGCTGTCCTGCCCAGCTTTGCTCGGGTGAAAAAGTTAAATTGCCCGTAACACGATCGCAGCGCCACCTATCGGGTCCAATTGTAAATCTAAACCATTCTCGAATCCACCTTAAGACACACGGAAAGGGATAGCTTCGCACGGGTAAAAAAGTTAAAATTCCTAAAACTCGATCGCAGCGCCACCTATCGGGTCCAATTTAATATAGCCTATGTTACTCGGGGATAATGTAGCTTTCCAAAGGTGAAAGAATTTTTGAAATCGGTCCAGTAGTTTCGGAGCCTATTCATTACAAACAAACAAACAAATCTTTCCTCTTTATAATATTACTTATTATTTATATTGTCTATGGTATCCATGACAGGTATCTATACAGTTCACAACCCCATTGACTGTTTATAAATATGACAATGAAATTGATGTTTTGAATGCTATGAAGTAATGTGAGATTGTATGAAAGGTATATTTTAACTTGTATACTTAAATATGGGATGGGAACATCGAAAGTAAGCAACTTGAAGAGTAATGGAAATAAGTAAGCATGGTTGAAGAGTGACAGTGATTGATATTAAGATAAGGACTATAGATAAACTAAGGTATGCAAGTCTAGAAAGAACTGACTCTATAAGATGATAGAGAATTCTTTCTAATTGTCCAGTTAGACAGTTGCGTACCCCAGATATGTATGTAAATAAATAGTCTTAAATTAAAAAGCACAGTGATTATTTGAAATATGCATACCTTTGAGAAGAAATTCAAAGATATATGTATCTATAGTTGTGCTATGCATCTCTGGAGAAGTGGGTATGATGGTACTGCACTACCCCTTCAGAGACCCTTGTGGGAAAGTGCAGAAAACTAACTATAAGATAATCTCCAGGTTGCAAAGGCTTCTTCAAAAGGTCGATACGCAAAAAGCTCGGCTACCAGTGCAGGGGCAGCATGAACTGCGAAGTCACGAAGCACCACCGCAACCGCTGCCAGTACTGCCGCCTGCAGAAATGCCTCGCTTGCGGGATGAGGAGCGACTGTGAGTACCAGCATTGACATGGTATTGCTGATGCAAGGGACTGTAAAGTTTGTAGAGATTTTTAAGGTGATAATTATAAAATAGATGTAAAATTTGACTAGATTCCTCTTTTATGTTTCACTCTTATTGGTCTTAGGTACATAGTAATATAGATAATATTCTATTTCTTCAATAGCATATAGCCTCCCTCAATAAATAGGATATATAATGCAAAAGTAGGTCTCCAAATCGGATCTGTAGTTCCTAAGATTAGCATATTCCAACAAACTTTTCAGCTTTGCAAATTTAAAGGAAAGATGTAAGTAGAGATGGGAAAATTTGCATGGGTGCTTGTTGCATGATCATGCTTAAATGGCTGAACGAAATTGGATGAAATTTGGCACAGAGATTAGATTCATCTCGCTGCGGCAATCCCCCTGTTCTGGTGTGATTGAGTAACAAGAATCCTTGCAAACATTCACATTTATAATATTACTAGCTGTGTCTGAGACTTTGTCCGCGTGAAATTTAACAAAATGTTTTTATTTAGTTTCTAAAATGAAAGTAGCCTAAGTTACTCCTGTTTATATCAGCTATCTTTCAGTGAAATTCCCTATAAAATCGATCCAACAGTTTCAGAGATTATCCGGAACAAACAGACGGACAGACTGACAAAATTATTATTTTTTTTTTTTTGTATATGTTCCATGTATACATCCATATGCATTTAGTAATAAAAAGGGGTTATTTTAATATTACAGAGACTCCAATTTTATTTATTTGTATAGTTAAAAGTAGGATGGTTATTGTAACGTTACCACAAGCTGAGCAGTAATTCTTGCCCTGTCTCCGCCAGCGGTCCAGCACGAGCGCAAGCCCATCGTGGACAAGAGCAAAGCCGACCGGGAGGGACTCTCCGACAGGCAGGTGGCCTACTCCAAGCTGCTGGGGCTGACTGGCCAGCAGGGACAGGTGAGCGAACACAAGAGGAGAAACATAAGCCAAGAGCAAATATACAAACAAGCTGTAATTCTGAAACTAGATTTTGCCTTACCCATCGTATTCGTCGCTACATACGTTAAATTACATGTTACATACATACATCTCAACCCATTCTCTCTTTCTTTTTCTTCACCCATGCTCTCTTCAATACCCAGTTCTTGCTGCTGTATAGTAAAAAATTGCTTCCGAAATTGCAAAAAAATTATTCACTAATAGTGGCATTCCTTTTAAGTCCTATTTAGGGATATTATTACATTCTCATTACGTCGAGAGTACTCGAAACCGACGAGCATGTATGAAGAGACTGATGAATGTGGACGAAGCGAAAGAGGTATGCCTCAAGTCCAGTGAGAACTGGCGCTCTATACTCTCTGCATGTATCTATGTATTACTTCTAAAGCCTAATACATATCATCATGCCGAGTCCCTAACAGGGTAGGCAGAGAAAATAGACCACCAATTCTTCAAAAGTCTATTCAAAATTCTTATGGCAACGGAGGGTACTCTTGTTGTCTCACTCGGTCTGCTTGCCTGCTATGAGTATGTTTTTTGCCAGATTAATCCAAAGGAAGAGCCAAGCGATTTCGGAGCGGTGTCCCCCGCAGCCCCCGCCATCAACTTTGCCCTTGCTGCTGCCGTGGCCTTCAAAGGCAATCAAGGTATGTTCTCTTATTATTGACCTTATTGGTTCTTCTCCATGGAAACGACCAACCTGAACCGTGCACCTTTTTCGACGCTTTATAAGTGCCCATCTAGGGCTATAATATTTTTATTTAGATTTTTGACCAATATAGCTAATAGTGAACAATTATGGTAGCTATTTCTATTGCAGCAAAGTGTTGCATTACTTTTCTTAGACTTAAAGCTAAGCTCCTCTTGCCATCAAATTATATGTAAATATAAACTTTCTCTACATAAAAGGGAATTAATGTTAAATAAGGAAACGGGGTAGTTAATTTCCTCCTTTCATCTGACGTTCAGTAAGTGTTCCCTGGGTCTTTGAATCTATACAAATAAATAAAATTGGAGTGTCAGTTTGTAATCTATACTAATATTATAAAGCTGAAGAGTTTGTTTGTTTGTTTGAACGCGCTAATCTCAGGAACTACTGGTTGGAATTGAAAAATTATTTTTGTGTTGGATAGTCCATGATTCTAGGAAGGCTTTAGGCTATATAAAATATAAATAAATAATAGTTAATATTAAAAAAATCTCTGAAAAGTGAGTGTGCGAAAGAGACAGACAACAAGACTCTGAGACGTTTTCCTTATATTGACAAATACTCTGTCAGAGTGACGTGTTACGCCATAGCAACATATGGAAACTGCTGACTTCGGTTTCCATATTCCTGATACTACATGGCTCTCACGGGACATGGCTCCCACGGTTCGTGAGGTCCCACGATACGTCGGACACACGATGCGCCGAGTCAGCTTATTCTACGGAAACTTACTGTAATCTAATTCCTTTATTGTATCCAATGTATGAGTATTAATTAAATCATGTTGTCAGTGTTAACCTAACATCGGTAGCATTCAGACCTAGGATAGTTAGAATGTAACTGTAACAGTAATTGTATTAAATAATTTAGAGTAGTTTGGCTTTTCTTTGGATCCTCCGGCTGTGACCTTCGTAACTGACGTGTAAATATTGACGGTAAAGGTGCGTTCCACTAAGCGCCCACAACAATGAAAATTCTCCTATACCTAATCGATCCACATAACGACCGCGGTCGTTGTGGTCGCGGCGAAAACGTCAATTATAATGTCATAACTTACGCTCACGACGACCCATCTAAAAAGGTGGGTCGAAGTGATCGTTGAATCGAAGAAAATTTGCGTGATTTTCAAAACTCAAAGCATATAAAATGGCGACTGTACCTCTTACCAAATATCCAAGTGTCGCCGCAAGACATTTTAATTCTATTTGAACGTAAATTAATTTAAAACACCAATAATATAAAATATAAAAAAAACATTATATTTTTTTTCAATATAAATGTATTTAAATTAATCAAGTTTATTTTCAAGGCTTACAGATTATAAACTAACATCTTAAATCTTTTGCTTTCTTTTTACTAACTCGCCGTTTGTATTATTTACCTGCACGCTCAAAACGCTCTGTAATCCATTCCATTTGAGATACAAGCAAACTGTGGTCGTGAGCGTTATCATTGTGAACGCTTAGTGGAACGCACCCTATGTATAGCTAGACTGACATTTCATTCAAGTAGTAGTTTTGACAAACCTCAAATTACAGTTTCTTTCATAACAACAAAAGCAAAAAGATGTTTGTTGTGTTTTAGTGTGAGTTTCATAATTAATCGTCGTATTTTATTAGTAATACCACCCGTAAGGCGTCAAAATATCCGTTGGCGCACACCAGTTCGATCGCAGTGTAACGCAAGTCCTATTCAATCGCAGTGTAACGCAAGCCCAGTTCAATCTTCGAGCCAATGAGACTGAAGAACAGCGTAGGCAATGGTAAATACAAATTTCTCCAGATTTATTTCCTGGGGAATTCTGAAGAAGAAGTAAATGAACGCTGTTCGCAGATATCATTTAGCAGTTACAACAACTTTTGCATGAACATAATCAGTTGATCCAATTGTTCAAAACTGTCTTACAAGTAATGTGATGCCATCGGACAATCAGAAAATAGTGATCACAGCAGACAAGCGACCTGCAGGAGACAACATGTCATGAGAGAGGCATCAATGCACCAATGTTAAATGATGTTGCCTTAATCGTGATTGGGGAGAATATGGAGTCTCGCGATATTGTAATGTAACCAAGAAATGATGCCATCATCCTTCAGCATATTAGGGCAAATTCTCACTTCTTATCAAAATAATCTAATATCCATGTAACAATAAATGAATATAAACTACACCTAAACAATACTTTTAATGCCTAACTTTTTAATATAATAGTAATGTTTCAAACTACTTAACCCTTTCGTTAACAAGTCAGCAGGCATTTCAGTAGTTGGCAAATTGCCTTGGCATTGAAATTTTGACATTGAAAAAATGGCATTGCCATGTACTCGGCCTCAGTACTGGACAATGCCACTGTCGGTTGTTTTCTGCATTCATATGATATTACAGTACCAGACAATTTAAAACAGAAACCTGTATAAGATCTCCTGTCAATAGTATTTGATGTCCAATCTGAGTCTACAAATCCTTCTAAGTTTTTATTATCATTTGTAAACATTAAACCATAAGATTTTGTTTTATTTAAATATTCTAACACTCTCTTTGCGTTTTTCCAGTGAACTGCAGTAAAACAATTGTTAAATTGGCTTAAATAGCTGACACTGTAACTGATATCTGGGTGTGTAAGTAATAGACAAATACATAAGACTTCCTATCAGTTGCTGATAAGGATATTATTTACAAACATTTTCTTACTTATCCAACTTCAATTTACATTCAATAGGAGTATCAACAACATTACAGTTTGAAATCTTAAACTTATTTAAAATATGTTCTATGTATGTATGTATTTTTATATACTTTTACTCTCATACCTAAGCATTCTTTCACTTGCCCTGAATCTTTAGTTTTGAAATTTGACATTAAACTATGTTTCAGTTCATCTGTCAATGCCTTGCTACTGGAAAATATGAAAAAATCATCGACAAACACAGTTTTTAAAATTTGTTCATTATTTACCTTTTACTATATAAACATGGTTCCAATTTAGACTTAATATAACCCTGGCTTAACAAACAATCATCTACTCTCTTATTCCACTGCCTTGCTGATTGTTTAAGTCCATAAATTGCATGTTTTAGTTTGAGTACACTGTTACTCTGACATTCTAAATTAGGTGGTACTAGCATGTATACTGTTTCATCAAGGTACCTAGCCATTTAAAAATGCAGTGTTAACATCAAGATGAGTAATTTCTAAATTTAACTTTACACTTAAAGAAAATAACATTCTCAAAGTGTTAATACAGGTGAGTATGTTTCTTTATAGTCCACACCTTCTACTTGGGTAGAGCCCTTAGCGACTAAACGAGCCCTATATCTCACTTTATTATCACTTTCAAACTTTCTTTTGAAAACCCAAATTTTAAATTCTTTTCACAAATTCTAGAGCAAGTGAATGAATTTGTATATCTAGGAAGCATGTTCACACGAGATGGAAAGTATGAAAAAGATATTGAAAGAAGGCTAACTGCCGGTATTAAGGTGAATGGGGCCATGTCGGTGTTGATGGCCAGCAACGGTTGCTGTCCACAGCGTGATATTTGTGCCTACTTTATTGTATGGCAGCGAACCCTGCGTATGTCAGAGGAAGTATGAAGATAGCTTAAATGCAGCTGAGATGCGATATCAGCTGCGAAAAACGTGCGGAGTAACGATCTTAGTTCGAGTCCGGAATCAAGAGATTCGCAAATCAACTGGCGTGAATCAGGGCGAGATTGAAAAGATGAAGAAAGGCATGCTACGCTGACTTGGACATATAGTTAGGATGAGTGAAGAAAGATTGACGATACAGATATACAAAGCAAAAGTGTGTGCAAGAAGACGCAGAGGAAGGCCACGTTCCAACTACCTGGATCAAATCGATCGGACGCTCAAGGACGGGAATGAAAAGAGTACTCGAAACCGACGATCATGTATGAAGAGACTGATGAATGTGGACGAAGCAAAAGAAGTATAAAGTCTAGAGAGAACTGGCGCTCTATACTCCCTGCCTACCCCCTTAGGGACTTGGTGTGATGATATGTATGTATGTATGTATGTAAATTTTCACCCATGCGAAGCTGGGCGGGTCAGCTAGTATTAGAATAACCGCTTTTTACTAACTGCATATGGATGTATGTATACTCGGTACATATACCAAAATATATTTTTTACAATTTTTCTCTGTCGTTCTGTCTGTCTGTCTGTCTGTCTGTCTGTCTGTTTGTTCCGGCTAATCTCTGAAACGGCTGGACCGATTTTGACGAGACTTTCACTGGCAGATAGCTGATGTAAAAAGGAGTAACTTATGCTACTTATATTTTAGAAATTGTTTTTATTTTTTTTTATTCCACGCGGTCGAAGTCGCGGGCATTGCTGCTAGTTAAAGAATATAAATGTTACAGTGTCTCCGTACCTGACCCCGAGCAACCCCGGAGACATGGAGAGCGCTCGCCGCCAGCAGCTCATGCTGCAGACACAGCTGGCCAAGAACCTCTTCAAGATGGGACAGTTTGGTAAATATTATTCGGTGTTATTGTTAAGTGACGATGGACTCGCCATCTGTCACGTTGGCACTTAAAGTATATCTCACCATAATATATCTCGTGTGTCCGTGTGCTGGTCATTGAACTCCTTCTAAACGCCTGGACCACAATTGGACCCGATAGGCGCTGCGATCGTGTTGCAGGAAATATTTTTTTTCACCCAAGCGAAGCTGGGCGCGACAGCATATACGTTTAAAATATATAAATGTTTTAAAATACATACATACATATAATCACGCTTCTTTCCCGTAGGGGTAGGCAGAGACCACTTCTTTCCACTTGCTACGATCCTTACATACTTCTTTCGCTTCGTCCACGTTCATTATTCTCTTCATACATGCTCTTCGGTTTAGGGTACTCTTGACCTGACCTTTTTTCAAGACGTCCCTAATTTGGTCTAGAAACGTCCGTCTAGGTCTACCCCTTCCAACACTCATTCACACCCGCCTTATACACTTTTTTCGTCAATCATTCTCTCGACATGGCCAAATCATCTCTTTTAAAATATAAAAACTATTTGTATTTTTTTGTTACTACCCTGTTATAAATATGTATTGTTGTTGCCAGGTGCAATAAACGAGTACTTACAATCGGCCTACGGCGCCACGCCGCCGGAAGTGCCGCTGGCCGCGCTGCATCCGGTCGCCGACACACAGCCCCCTGAAGGTAAGCAGGGATGAACACGTGTGGTGGCATTGGGGCTTTAAAGTCCTCCCCTCTTGACCGATGTGTTCCGCATAAACAATTGTAGTAGATACGAGTATTTAATATATTTTTTTATCTATATACAATTTTCTGTTAACGCTGTACAGTCTCGAAACGATATATGTAATTATAATAAACATCTGCAATATTTAAGGGTTTTATAATAATTTCTTTTTATTTTGTTTTTTTTTTATAACTATGTGCTCGTTGAATCTAAAGAAGGACAATTAGCGGGCCTCATTCTCTATATTTTGGAATATGTAAGTGCCCTCGAGGGTGTGTGCTAGTTTCCGTGTGCTATGCAGCGGAGGGCTCGGCGGGCATCCTGAGCTCGGCGGAGTCCCTGCGGCTGGCCATCACGCTGCCCGGCGCTGCGCCCCCCCAACTGCGCCTGCACGCCGCCTGCGAGGCCGGCGCGCGCCTGCTGGCCGCGCTGGCGCGCTGGCTGCGGGCCGTGCCGCCCGCCGCCGCGCTCACGTACGTCCTCCCCCACACACCCCACGCACCCCCCGCACCCTGGCCTGCGCCTGCACGCCGCCTGCGAGGCCGGCGCGCGCCTGCTGGCCGCGCTGGCGCGCTGGCTGCGGGCCGTGCCGCCCGCCGCCGCGCTCACGTACGTCCTCCCCCACACACCCCACGCACCCCCCGCACCCTGGCCTGCGCCTGCACGCCGCCTGCGAGGCCGGCTCGCGTACGCCTCCCCCCCTACGCACCGGACTGAGCGTGCTCGGCGCCGCAGGTTCGAGGTCCAAGTGACGCTGCTCAAGAAGTGCTGGCCGGAGCTGTTCGTGCTGGGGCTGTGCCAGGTGGGCGGCGCGCTGGCGCTGGGCGCGCTGCTGGCGCAGCTGGGCGCGCACCTCGCCTCCGAGCTGCGCGCGCGCGGCGCTCACGGACGGCGCGCGTCGCCGCCACACCCGCCCCCGCCTGAGGTACTGCGACATCCTGGGCTACTGCCCCCTCTGGCGGCAGTACCCCAGGGGGGTGCAGTGGAGTGGCAGGCCGCACGCACACGTATACATATATCGTGTAATACTTATACTTCGTGCGGATGTATGGGCGCAGGTGTCGGTGTGGGACTACTCGGACGAGCGCATAGCGGAGGTGGTGGGGGCGCTGGCTCGCCTGCAGCAGACCACCGCCGCCTTCGAGCGGCTGAGGGTCACCGACCACGAGTACGCGCACCTCAGGGCACTATGCCTCTTCTCGCCAGGTATGTATGGTCCGCACGCGTACGAGGAAAGGTAGATAACGCGAGCTGAGAGCCGCGGTGGCCGAGTGGTTCGAGTGATTGCCGCTTACTGTCAGGAAACCACTGTTGATTAGTCACACCGCGAGCTTTACGGTGAAGGGAAACATCGAGAGGAAACCTGCATACGCAATCTCTGAGAAGAAATTCAAACGCGTATGTATAGTCGTGCTCGAGTAATGGCGATGGACTCGCCGACTATCACGTTAGTACCAAAATTACTGCCTATACCTACACCCCTGCCTACCCCTTCAGGGACCGCAATGAGAAGGCGTGAGGATATATGAGGAGGGCCAGACGGTATTCCGGCAGTGGTGCTTAAGCAGTGTGCTCCTGAACTGTGTCCTGTTTTGACGCGCCTATTCGCGCTTTCCTACTCCACCCAAAAAGTCCCAACTTCGTGGAAGACCGCCCACGTGCACCCAGTGCCCAAAAAGGGCGATAGATCAGACCCATCGAATTACAGGCCGATCGCCATCACCTCCCTCCTCTCCAAAATTATGGAGCGAGTGATTAACACGCAACTCCTGCGATATCTAGAGGGTCACGGTTTGTTGAGTGACCAACAGTATGGCTTCCGCCACAGTCGCTCAACGGGTGACCTTCTAGTATATCTCACGCACCGTTGGTCACTCGCCATTGAGAGTCAAGGTGAGGCATTAGCTGTTAGCTTGGATGTGGCGAAAGCGTTCGATCGGGTCTGGCATCGCGGTCTTCTATCGAAGCTTCCATCCTACGGACTGCCAGAGGGATTATGCAAATGGGTCGCCAGCTTTCTGTCCAGCAGATGCATAAGAGCCGTCGTTGACGGTAGCTGCTCCGAAAGCATGGAAATTAATGCTGGCGTCCCGCAAGGCTCTGTGTTGTCCCCGACTCTGTTTCTTCTGCATATTAATGACATGCTTTCTATTGAAGGCATTCATTGCTATGCAGACGACAGCACTGGGGACACTTACTACACGGGCCGTGCTAATCTCCCTCGTTCCACTGTGGAGGAAAGTCGCGAACGACTTGTGTCTGAAATCGAGAGTACACTTCGCAGTGTCTCCGATTGGGGTCGACTAAACCTAGTTCACTTCAACCCCACTAAGACACAAGTTTGCGCGTTCACCGCAAAAAAAACTCCATTCGCTGTGGCTCCACAATTCCAGAACACTCCCCTGAACATCTCGGAGAGCATTAGGATCCTTGGGGTCGATATTTCTAGCGACGTTCAGTTCCGTGGTCATTTAGAGGACAAGGCTAAGCTGGCGTCGAGGAAGCTCGGTGTGCTCAACAGAGCTAAGCAGTACTTCACACCGCAACAAAGGCTGCAACTTTATAAGTCGCAAGTTCGGCCACATATGGAGTACTGCTGCCACCTGTGGGCTGGAGCCCCTGGATACCAGCTTGGGCCTTTTGACGCGGTTCAGAAACGCGCCGCTAGAATTGTCGACGATCCCATGCTCACAAGCGGCTTGGAATCACTAAGTCTGAGGAGAGACTTTGCCTCCCTGTGTGTGTTCTACCGCTTGTATAACGGGGAGTGTTCTGCAGAATTGTTCGATATGATGCCCACTTCCACCTTCTACCACCGCACCTCTCGCCATCGACGGGGAATTCATCCCCATACCTTGGAACCACAAAGGTCTCGCACTGTGCGCTTCCAAAGAAGTTTTCTTCCGCGAACGCTCAGGCTGTGGAATGAGCTCCCCGTTGAGGTTTTCCCTGGAGAGTACAGCATGGAGTTCTTCAAGAAGGGTGTGAAAAGATTCCTGCAGGGTCGGCAACGCGCGAGTGATACCCCTGGTGTTGCAAGCGTCCATAGGCGGCGGTAACCGCTTACCATCAGGCGGACCGCATGCTTGTTTGCCACCCAAGTGGTATAAAAAAAAAAAAAAAAAAAAAAAATATAATATACATATAATATGTATATTCACGCCATCGAACTTATAATCTATGTTTAGCAGGCGACTCAAAGAGGCTAGTCAAACCACTCTAGTCAGGCCACTGCGACTACATTGCATTCTGTGATAGTTGACATTTCTCCCCAATAGATGGCGTGCCCGACTTCCTGACCCACAAACTGCAAGACTACCAAACCAAAGTGCTTCGTTCCCTCAAGACCCTCTGCCAAGCCGACGAGGACCGGGTCTCCACGCTGCTGCTCCAGCTGCCAGTTCTACGGACCTACACCGCGTCCTTCTTGGAAGACGTATTCTTCGTGGGCTTTCTTGGTGACGTCAGCATTGATGACGCAATACCCTACTTACTGAACGCTGAGCGTTGATTTTCTTAGTATTTATAGAATTTAGCTTCTTTCTAAACCAGACTTGGTGTGAGGCTGTTTATACAGAAGATATTTTTACAAGAGTTGCAAGCATAGGCGGCGGTAACCGCATTCCTTCAAGAGAGCCTTTTGCAGCCTTATTATACATTTTTTGTACCCTTGTGCTGCAAGAGTTCTTAAGTAGTTACCGCGCCTACCGTTAGAAGAGCGTCAAGAAAAATGCCTCTATCTTGAATATTCATATATCAAGAATATTTTATGGCATTGAAAACAGTCGGGGATTTAAATCTAAATCTCTAAGACTTTAAAGTAGGTTAAGATATTTTTTGTTTTTAATCTCATGTGAATTTATCGCATATTAATAGTCTGTGCTGCCATCTGTCAGATATGTATAACTGTCAAAGTCAGAAATGGCATCACAGACAACGCATGACTAAGTAACCAGCATAAGTTTGCACCACGAAGTCTGCTTACGCTGGTTATTTGCGATGTGTAGCGGTGTGTACTAAAGAATATCTCCCGCGCGGCTCACCTCTGAGTGCCTTAAAGCAGTTGCATTAATAGTGCCACTGTCTTATATGTAAATGTAAAAATGATTGAATGGATGAATGAAGGAAGGAAGGAGAGATTCAATGAAATCAGCCTTGTTGACGCCATCCAGGGCATATGTCACTAAAATGCTCTTCGCTCTGCCATTTGCAACCATTGCCTAGAGGAACGAACGCAGGGTAGACCACCTACCAGGTCAGGTCATCTCAGGTAACTCAGTCGATATCGTGACGTTGTTTAGAAGGCTTAATTAATTAATAAGGCTATAAAATGTTGCAACAAAGATTTGTTTCATATAAACGAAATTTCATCTGATTTATGACGCAGAGTCTACGAGGTCTGTAGAGAGAGGAGAGCAACAGTTGTAGATAGTGCCATCCACGAAGACGCACCCTACCAATTCCTAATCGAGCGGGTCGCGGGATCCGGGGAGCATAATCCGAGCCTATAATTTGTAGTGTGCGTGTGCACTCATAGGTAATCAGTGTGTACTGTGTACCGATAATACTCAAACATTAGTGGCAGGTTGCACACTTACACTATGAACCGTAGTAGTAGTAGTAGGGAAGAAGAGTGGGACGCTGTGGATGGCGCTATCTATGTCTATAGACCTAACGAGATTAGGATCATTTTCACTCTGTCGCAGGTTTCTTCCTTGTGTTTACGTCTACTCGACAAGTAACTTGAACGAAAATGGCGATAGTGCGCATGTTAGCACTTCTACATAAGGTTGATTATCGCATGAAGCTATCAACGAGGAGGTTCAACTTAAGTGGCGTGTGTAGAAGAGAAGGTGATTCGTCTGACTTGCATTATTTATTCAAGTACCCACCTTGACTGTAAAAACCCGCATAATTTTAAGCTAAGCAAGTTTATTTTAACCATTTTATTTAATTTCTAAGTAGATTGTTTATGGATTCATAAGTTTGACAAGAAATTTCCGAAATAATCTTTATTTCTTTAAAAATATGCTGATTTAATATAAGCTATTATCCGTCCAAATTAAAGGTAAATTTATTATACAGATAGCTTATAGTTATTTGAGTAAATAATTTCTAGTGACTAAAATTTAGTTCTATTCGCAATAATTTTATAATTAATATGTGTATGTAAAGTAATAAAAATATTCCGCACAAACTAAAAACTAGTTTTGTTACTTTAAGCAACAAATTGTTGTTTTTTTATTCTGCAAAGACTCGGGGTCTTTGAAGGCCAAGGAATGACTGGCTCATGTTTAAAAATGTACCTACCTAATTTTCATTGGACTGCATTTCGAGTGTCGATCATTGTCAAGATATAATTTTTTTATGTAAATCGTAATTATTGTGTAAAATCTATGAAATAATTTATAGGAAAAATATTACAGATAACATATAGACTTTTTTTACGATATAGTCATTGATATTTAGTAGTACTGTAGTGGTTATAATTAATTAGCATTAACATACAAGGAATTTTCAATGAAACATTGCGATGTTTTACGTGGTTGAAACCGCGAGCATACGTATAAAAACTCGTTGCAATTCATAAGTGGTCGACTGAAGAACTAGTGTCCATGTCATGACTGAATACTAACTAAAAAACAAATACAACGAATCGCACGACAGACTGGTTGATCGATCGATCCTCTAGTATATTAATACTTAATTAGTAGTCAACACAAAATATTACGCTACACAATCAGATAACATAAAAAGACGATGAGTGCTAAAGTTGCTGTAGTTACTGGTTCCAATAAAGGAATAGGTTTTGCCATAGTTCGTGGTCTCTGCAAGCGTTTCAATGGTGTTGTATATCTTACTTCGCGAGATATTGAGCGCGGAAAGAACGCAGTATCGGATTTGAAAAAGGAAGGCCTGAATCCGGAATTTCACCAACTCGACGTTACTGATAAAGGCAGTATTGAGACATTGCGTGATTTCCTCAAAGAAAAACATGGAGGGATCGATGTCTTGGTTAACAATGCAGCGATTGCTTTTAAAAATAGCGCGAAAGAACCAGTGGCAGTACAAGCAGAGCAAACTCTGTTCGTCAATTACTTCTCATTGGTATCTACCTGCGATATACTCTTTCCTCTAGTGCGAAATGGCGGGAGAGTGATCAATATTTCCAGTTCTGCCGGGCACTTGAGTAACATTCCTAGTGATGCATTGAAGAATCGTCTCAAAGATCCTAAGTTAACAATTCCTGACCTCTCAGCACTTATGGAGAAGTATATAGAAGCAGCAAAGCAAGGCACACAGGCTAGTGAGTGGGGAAATTCATCATATGCTGTGTCCAAAGTGGGGGTAACTGCATTAACTAAGATACAACAGAGGATGCTAAATGATAGAGGTACGTAAAAATGCATTGGTTAATCACTAATTCGGTGATACATTTTCTACCTTATTCTTCGCTTTGATAAGAGTACTAGGGTTCTTATCTGTTGCTATAGTCTTATCAATAATAAATATTCACAAAACATTGATTGGATTATTACAAATTGTTATAATATTAATTATATATTTACTTAAAACATTGAACAACTAGGTAGTTCTATCACATCAATATAGTTATACTAGGTCTCTCTCTCCTCGTGAATATCCTGATTACATATACATATAATAAATAGTGTATAGGCACTATACCCTAAGCATGCTTTTTTTGACACCTGTGCTATTTGGTTATTTATATACCTCGACACAAATATAATAAAGAGGAAAGATTTGGTTGCTTGTGAGTTTAAATATTGTTTGTCAATACACATGTGGATACATTCAAAACTATTTAAGCAATTTTTAAGAAAATATTACATTCATGCATATATCATCTCGCCAAGTTGTGGGCAAAGATAATAGATCCCCAAATCATATGCATATCTGTTTCAAACAATATGTTTCTCCTGACTTTCTTGTGATTCTCATTACCATTTAATTTGAATAAAAAAGAAATTACTAAACATAAATAACAACAATTGCAGATATCAAGGTAAACGCCGTCCACCCAGGCTATGTCTCCACAGACATGTCCTCACACAAAGGGCCACTGACTATTGATGAGGGAGCTGTTGGCCCCTTATTCTTGGCGTTGGATGCTGACGACTCAGTCAGGGGAGAATATGTTTGGAGTGATGGCAAGGTTGCTGACTGGGAAGGAACATCACTTGCTTATTAACAGAGCTGACAGGCTGAGCGTGAGCAATACCAAGTGGTGTTGCAAGCACCCATAGATGGTAATCGCTTACCATCAGGTAGACCGCATGCTTGCTTAGTACCTGAGGTATTAAAAAAAATTACTGTGTCTATCTATTGTTCAGAATAAGTCATGAGCTATGTAATTGTTTTAACAGTAAACTCAATGGGAACAAATAAGGATAAAACATTATCTGTTATAAAATAAATATTTTTGTTATAACTTAGTTATTTTACTTAACTTCCTGTATGGGAAGTCGGAGGGACAAAGCCCTTTTCACCACCGGTATATTTAGGTGTCAACGTGACAGATGTAGAGTCCATCGAAGTTTCTCAAGCAGGACTATACATATTTTACGCCTTTTAATTTCTCCTCAAACATATGCAGGTTTCCTCTCGATGTTTTCCTGCACCGTAAAGCTCGTGGTGTGACTAATGAATACATAAGTTGAGAAAACTGGTCCTTGGTTTGGACTTACTGCCTTTGCGTTGTAGATGAGAGCCCGAAACATTTATACGTGATATAAATATCGTGAGTCTTGTCTGTCTGTTGTCTAAGTCATGCCTTGGAAAAAAAAAAAAAAACAAACAAAATGATTGCGTCCTAGAATTTATTACTAAACCATTACATACAACTTATTAAAAAAAATATTAGACAAATTTGATTTTTATGACTTAAAGATATTCATTATGACACAATCTCAGAATATATTTTCCATAATGAGTCTATACAATGATATAATATTTGCTATTCATTTAATATTTTACACTGAGGCAGAGGAAGGAGAAGCGATGCGCGACATGATTTTTTATTTATGACAGGATACATACAAATTCATGGGTAAAATTAAGATTGCTCAAACAGGGTGTATCAAGTATCACAAACAAGTATCAAAACACCGCGTCCACGTCATGGCGAGTCCATAGCAGTTTCTCAAGCACGCTTACATATATGCCTGTGACTTTCTAAGCTTTACTCACGATGTTTTCCATCAAGATAGACTGGTGCTGATTGATAAAGACCTGGTTTAATTGGCAATACATGGACAAATTGTAACTATCAACCTCTTGCAACCAAATTAAACATGACATTATTTCATTTGAGCTAGATATGTCTTATAATTGAAAGGGATTGACGCTCGCGTTTGTTTTCTTAAATTTTACCCAGACTCAGATACATTATTGTACATGGTCAAAGGTTGCATACTGGCGAGTATTAAAATATATATTGGCAATAAAATAATAATGAATTGCGAACAAACGTTCGCGAACATTGCAAAATTAAAAACGAATGACTGATTAAATAACTTAAATTATATTTCTTTAATATTTATTTGTGCGACAAATATATGAATGTTAAGGAATTATAAGATGCTTGACCAAACCGCGCATATATAAGCAATACGTCTGTTATTTATAAATATAATATATCCTCACGCCTTCCCACAAGGGTCCCCGAAGGGGTAGGCAGAGGTGTATAGGTAATACCCACACGCCCACTTTCCGCCAGAGGTATATTAGGTGCCAACGTGACAGATGGCGAGTCCATCGCCGTTACTCATAGTCGTGCTTGAGTTATTTGAATACTATATAAAATATTGTACAGGCTCAATATATGCCAATTCGGTGGCACCGTCATATTATAGACATAGAACTATGGAGGGTAAGTAAGGAGTACCATCTTGTATGGGGGAATAGTCGAATTGTCCACATAAAAACAGCAAATTATTGTTCCAACGCTCACGGAAATAGCGCTAGTGTAGCAAGTGGAAATGATATGAACTTAGCAGTTATAAACCGAGTGGAATGTGCGGTGGTAATTTTTTAATACCTACTATTTTCCATTTGCTATTTACAAATATTTGGGGTACTTAAAAACACTGTATAATTTTATTCCATACTCATGATTGTCTATATATCATAAAATAATAATAAAAATGCGCTGTAATAGCAGACATTTTTCTTACCTTTGTTTATTTAGTATCCTACTCTAATAATTTGTGGCGCTCTTATTAAAATTCTTCCACTTGCTACTATAGCGCCACCTATATCGCTCCCTTTCAACGGGCACTTTTTTTTATACCACATGGGTGGCAAACAAGCATGCGGTCCGCCTGATGGTAACCGATGGCGGTTACCGCCGCCTATGGACGCTTGCAACACCAGGGGTATCACTCGCGCGTTGCCGACCCTGCAGGAATCTTTTCACACCCTTCTTGAAGAACTCCATGCTGTACTCTCCAGGGAAAACTTTTTACTACACTGAGCTGGGCCTTACTTCTACCCTCCATACTTAAAATAAAACATAACATTATACTAAAATCGCACATGCCCGCTTCATCACACTTAAACCACCATAATATTAAAGAGAATATTAATAAGCGTTATTTGACTTGAATTAATACATATATAGTAATAAGTCCATGATATATATAAAAAAAAACATGTTTATAATGTCATTCTGGGTGACCAAATACAAAACAAATACATGACAGATGTAAGTTTAAATACAGATGATAATATCTGTATCTGTGGGCCCAAAAACAAATATAAAATACATGTTAAGATTGCCTGGAAAATGTATTATCTCTACACAGGGTTAATGCATGAGCCCCGAAATATTATGCAGAGGTTTTTTTATTTGTTTTTTTTAATCGCCAAAGATATTAAGGTGCCAACATAACACACGTCTTTAATTGAAGCCGGTTTCGTCACGATGTTTTCCTTCACCGTAAACCTAGTGGTGTTCAAATCAAAGTTCAGAAAAAGTAATTGATACAGTCTGGATTTATCGTAATATATCCTATCTATGTAATTTAGCCATACTTAACAATATTAATGAAGTAGAGACGTCGCTAGACGTCACTGTCAATTGTATACAATAAAGGTTATACAAGATATCAAAGAACAATTCATTAGGTGAGAGAACTTGCATAACATTAATTAACAACCGTTTTCATTACAAAAATATTAAAATATAGTCTATGAATCCATACCTTTACACGTCAGTAACTAGGCAACGAAAGTTGTGGTACAAAAAAAAATTTTACAATATATATATTCTGTATTTACAGGATGCCTTATGAAAGAAAGCAAATATAAAAAATTCATAAAAAATAGTCAAATTGGTATAAAAATCCGATGTAAAGTTATACAGAATATGGAATAAAAGAATGTTTTTTTTCCTATTAATAGTTTTAGAAATTAAATCATTAATAATGTTGTAATTCGTCAACATGAGGTTATATTTACAACACACAGTTTAAGGTCTAGAAGAAAACTGTTATATTTTCTGAAACATGTGTACATAAGGTATTCTAAATGGCTTACATTCGTTGTAGATACTAGACATAGTTCAATTCCTCATTTGGTAACAAAGTACATTGCGATTCCTTATTCAGTTAGTAATCAATATTTTATTATATATAGTGCGCGGGATGCGAAAAACAACTGGAGTGAACGAGGGTGTAATTGTAAAGATAAAGAAAGACATGTAACGTTGGTTGGAACATATATAAAGGAAAAAGATTGACGAAACAGATACAGAAAGCGAAAGTGTAAGAAGAGGCAGAGGAAGACCACGTTCCAACTACCTAGGTCAAATCGATCGGACACTCAAAGATGGGAACGTCAAGAGTACTCGAAACCGGCGAGCATGTATGAAGAGACTGATGAATGTAGACGAAGCGAAAGAGGTATGTAATTCTAGGGAGAACTGGCGCTCTACTCTCTTTGCCTACCTCTTTAGGGATCGGTGTGATGATTTATAATGATGATGATGACGATGATGTATTTATATAAATATATGTGTATTTTCTTAACGTCGTGTGTTAACGCGCTCACACTTCGGTGGCGAAATATTTTAGGTGCCAAAGTTACATATAGCGAGTCATATAATTGAAACCGTGGTGGCAGAGTGGTTCAAGCAGTCGGCTGCAACATAAATATTGCAAGTTCTTATTGCGACTGCACCAATGAGTTTGTCTGAACAAATACAGCGATTATTCCGAGTCACACCACGAGCTTTACGGTGAAGGAAAACATCGATAGAATTTTTAGAAGTTATTCAAAGGCTACATACGCCTTGCTTGTAACGGCGATGGACTCGCCATCTGTCACGTTGGCACTTATATATCTATGTATTAAGTAAAGCTATATTTAAGCTATACTTAAGCCATATTTAGATTGGTTAATTTCGCAGGAACGTCGTGTAAACTACACTACGTAAACGTACTTTCTTGAAACAAATGCAGTTTTACATTTTATAAAATACTTGGTAAAAATATGGTTAGGAGCCAAAGTGAAAGGGTTTATCTTGACCGTAACAAACTTGAGTGGGGAATAAAAAAATATATATCTAGTGACGATTGATTAAAATTGGTCCTTCGACCCAACTAACGCTTACAGTATTAAAAATATCAACTATTCTGACACATGCACCAATATTTTTAGTAACACAAATTTTGTTATAAAAACAAAAAAATACGTAAATAAATAGACATCAAATACAATTAATTAGTCGTAAAAATAATGAGTTCCTTAATCAATCTCAACATCATACATACATACATACACGAATAACTATTTTTGGATCATATTTCAAACAACTTAAATATTAAACTTTAGTGTCAAAATGGTAATTTAGATTTGCTACAATAAAGCTTCGTTTATATAATGTCATATTTAATTTATTCACGAGAAAAATATTCAAGATCTCATTTCTATAGAAAATGGTATGGTGGGAAATCTCTGAGCGATTTTCATTTGCTAGGGTTACCAGAATTGGCCGTGGGTTTATAAACCCTATACTGGGGGAAAATGGGCACATTTATCATAGACCCAATAAATTTCTACATTGGTAACTTGGATTGAATCAGATGCTATGTACATATTGAGAATTTCCTTAGAGAGGACTGCATGGAATTCTTCAAGGGTGTGAACCCATTAGTACAGGATCCATAGGCGGCGGTAACCGCTTACCATGATAAGTTCAATGCATGCTTGTTAAAGTCCCTGTATATGAACTAGATACCAAGTATCATTTACTTAGGTCCAATTCCACCATCGGCTTCGTTTACCAAAATATAAAAATACAAGTAATAAAATTACTCGATACATTTATCCTTGTATAAATACCACTTCCAACACTATAAAAGCATAGTGTTAGTTAACCGCGGATTGTAAATGCAGATAAAGTATAAATGCTTGCAATTAACCACAGCGGAATATAGTTTTTTTAAAGTCGCCATTTTGATTTTGACCATAGTTTGTAAAACTATTGATTAGGTCGGTATAAGAATTAAAGTAGCGTCAGTTGATAGACATTTTCACAACACACATTGACATAAAAAGATTTTCACATAAAATGTAACGATAAACTCGTAAAATTTGTTCATATATATTAATATATATGAACAATATTATTAGTATAGAACTTATCCTTAGGCAATTATAATTGTTGGTGAAATCGGACCTTACAGACACTTGATTTGATGAGTATGTGGATAATAAAGAAAGGTATTATCAATACTGATAATATTATACAAGGTGAGTTTGTGTTTAAACGTAATAGATAATATCAAGAACTAAAAGCGATTTGGTATCATATCTTTTATTAGATGGCCTGATTTTGGAGGAAGGCAATATATATATATATATATGGCGATACATCACCATGCTACGTCAGAAGGGAGTGGAGAAGGCAAATGTAACGCGGACCAAAACCACGGGACATGTTTTATTTTAATATACAAGGTGCTTTGCAAAGTGGAACAGAGGCCAATAAATACAAAAATACATTAATATACTTCATTATCAATTCGCGTAGTTCTAATTTTGACATTCATAATTTCGGAAAAACCCATAAAACGATGTGGGAATTAATTATCTATACATACTTATATTCTAAAGAGGAAAGATTTGATTGTTTGTATTGAATAGGCTCCGAAACTACTGGAGCGATTTGAAAAATTCTTCCACCATTGGAAAGCTACATTCACCCTGAGTGACATAGGCTATATTTTCTTCTTTTTTTTTTATTATATCCACCCGTGCGAAGCCGGGACGGACCGCTATCAATAATGTTGTAATTTTGTTATATATAGAGCTATATTGATTGCATCGACATTCACATGACCCTATATCTTCTAGAAGAAACCTGTTCTATTTTCTGACACACCCTGTACAGTGACAGTGACACCCCGAGCGAGTCCTACTCACTTCGGCGGGTGTTCCTTAGTCTACAGAGATTCCCTCGTACCATACCTCCCATACACATCAGAGCCCATACAACTCGGTGGGCTAATAACACGACCGTGTTGAGGAGTCGTGCGATACGACTCGCGTATTACATTTTATTTACATTTTTAACTCGACGGGTTCTCATCGAGGAACTCCACGTAGGTGAAGGGAAAATGTCCGACCTTACCGTTCAATTCACCCTCCCACTGGCCGTTTATGTTTATTTTTGTGACCTGTAATGGAAAATATTATTATAGTCCTAACAGACAACGACCTAACGGCAAAGAGCCTCGACCGAAGCCTTAAGAAACTATCGTTACATGGACGGAGATATATTTTAAGTGCCAACGTGACAGCCGGCGAGTCCATCGCCGTAACTCAAGCACTAGTCGTAGTCGGGAAGGCAGACTTATTGTCTTTCCCCATAGCCTAGTAATTCATACAACCATAGATATAAAAATAATATATGCTCACGCCTTCCCACTAGGGTCCCCCAAGGGTTAGGCGAGGGATATATTATTTTAGGCGTGACAGATGGCGAGTCCATCCTTTGAGTTGCTTCTCAGACGTATGCAGGTTTCGATGTTTTCCTTCACCGTAAAGCTCTTGGTGTGACTAATCACTGTATTTAAGTTCAGATAACTCAATGGTACAGTCGGGATTAGACCTTGCGATCTTTGTGTCGCAGGCACCTACTACTACTCGAACCACTCGGCCACCACGGCATCATATTAAAATGCAACGCAGAAAAAAATATATATATATATTTTGTGTGTGTGTGTGTGTGTGTGTGTGTGTGTGTGTGGTGTGTGTGTGTGCGCGCTCACATTGATAATGTCCCCCTCCTCCAGTTTGAGCGCCGTCTTATCGTACGCGTTGGGGACCCGCGTCTGCCGCACGCGCGCCAACGCGGGCAGCTTGCGCTGGGGACAGGGTACACACGACATTAATACAGAACTCCCGCATATATATCGCGGGGGAGGTGTATTTGCCAACGTGACAGATGGAGAGTCCATCACCGGCCTCTCTATATATATATGTGTGCGTGTGTGTGTGTGTGTGTCACCTGTATGTTGGTGCGGTGGTGGGGCTTGGCCCCGGGCGGGCTGGGGGGCTCCATGTCTCCCGCAGGGCACGGCGCCCCCGACGCATCCAGGATCTGCAGACACCAGAACACACTGCAACGGCTTTCTCTTGGCACTCCTTATATCACATGTTTTTATCAATTTTTATCATTGTTACTGATGTCATAAATACCACAGTTTAAAATATTTCAATTCTTATTAAACATACATACGAGTCTCTAACGAGGTAGGTTTACATCCTCTCTAGACTTGCATACCTCTTTCGCTTCGTCCACATCCATCAGTCTCTTCATACATGCTCGCAGATTTCAAGTACTCTTGACATACCCGTCCTTGAGCGTCCAAGATGTAGTTGGAACGTGGCCTTCCTCTGCCTCTTCTTGCACATCTTTTTCGTCAATCATTCTTCACTCATCCCCTCTCTATGTGTCCAAACCAAAGTAACAGACCTTTATTCATCTTTACAATCACACCCTCGTTCACGCCAGTTGTTTTGCGAATCCCTTCATCGTTACAGCAAATTTTTTGAAGAGTTCGCATCTCACTCAACTGCATGGATGTTATAATGAATTAATGTAGTTTTCTCATGTATGTGTGTATGTGTGTGTGTGTGTATGTGTGTGTATGTGTGTGTGTGTGTGTGTGTGTGTGTGCGTGCCTACCCGCTGCACGTAAGGCACCGGTATGGAGCCAGTGCGTCCCTGCCTGTTGCGCGCCGTCCACCACTGCTCCTCGTCCCTGTTGATGACCATCAGCCGCTCGCCGCGCCTGAACGGGAGGTCGTCGGCGTCCTGCAACAACAATACACAAAATTCTGTAATTTTTTTCTGGAATTATAATATAGTAAGCCGAGTGGTTCGAGTAGTTGCCTGCTACACAAAAATCGCAAGTTCGAATCCCGACTGTACCAATGACTTTTTCTGTACTTAAGAACAGTAATTTGACACAACATGAGCTTAACGGTGAAGGAAACCATCGAGAGCAATTCAAAGGCTTATGTATAGTCGTGCTTGACTTAAGGCGATGGACTCGTAATCTGTCACGTTGACACCTAAAATATATCTCTGGCGGAAAGTGGGTGTGGGTACTACCTATACACCTCTGCCTACCCCTTCGGGGACCCTTGTGGGAGGGCGTGGGGATATGAGGAATTATAAATCTGTAATACCTTTGGACAATTCCACACAAATTGACCTAGTGCTTCTACTTCTTTTTCGACGTTTTATAAGTGCCCATCTGGGCCTATGTGAAATAAAAAGATTTTGATTTTGAGTCCCAAATTAAGCAAAGCTTGTGTTATGGTAACTAGACAACGATATATTTACTTATATAGATAGGTATATACATAAATACATAGGACATCCAAGACTAAGGTACAAATACTCGTGTTCATCACACAAATATCTGAACTTAACGGGAATCGACCACCCGACCTCAAGTTTCTCCGCTTTTTAACCCTAACCACTAGAACAGACAGCCGTCTATAGGAACGGAATTAAACATATCCAGCTAATAAATCTATCTTTGTTCCAAATTTCATCCACTTCCGTTCAGTAGTTCAGGCGTGATTGAATAACAAACATACTGACAAACATTAGCATTTATATTATTAGTAAGCGGACACATGTTGTTTAGTCACTGGCCTAATATTCCAAATGCCGTAGTTTTTACGAACGTCTAATTATAGTTCGCACAATTCAGTGCAACACTGAAATTATGTCCAGGAACTGTTGTGTTTGAAACATGACCCTAATACTGAACGATTGGGTTTAATTTTGTATGGATCAATACCTAGATTTATGCTATTCATAACCTGTTCACTGCACCGGTTTCGTTTCGAACATCTCATTCATAATTTCATTGATGCCTGTTTGAAACCATTTCATACAATTTAATAGATACATGATGCTTAAGACACAGGATTGCCTGTCACAGGGCAAATTTATTTAATTGGAAATCTCTGCCTACTCCGTTAGGGACTCGTAATGATATGATGATGATGATGGAAAGCTAATAAAAATTAAAAAGATACCTTAATTTCATTCACACCTGTGTTTAATTCCTAACTCTATAGACACAGAACGGTCCACTGTAAGGCCGACCAATCACTTACAGACTTCGGCCATTTGACAATTAGACGCGCGACAGATTGTAATCTAACAGTTTCATTTCGGTAGATTATAATATACCGAAGATTTATGCGTTAAATTGTAAACAGCTCGATTCGCAATCTATCGACAGTCTACAATCTCGCGAGATAGATTATAACCTAACGGTGATATATATATGTAAATCTAAATTTGCGGAATCAAGTGTCGGTAGCAAAAGCAAGTACCTAAAGCGACTTTAGGTTAAACTAAATGTTGATTGAGTTACTTGAGTAACGGCGATGGACTCGCCATCTGTCACGTTGGCACCTAAAACATATCTCTGGCGGAGAGTGGGTGTATGGGTATTACCTATACACATCTGCCTACCTCTTCGTGATACAAGGGTTCATCAAGGGACGGCGTGAGGATGATTTGAGCTAAATGTCGATACTTACATTACCGGAGAAGTCGAACTTGGCGATGACCACTTCGAGCACGTGGTGCGGCTGCGGCGGCGGCGGCGCGGCCACCATGGCCAGCGCCTGCGGCAGCGGCCTCACCAGCGGCGTGGTGTCCAGGTAGTGCAGCCGGTAGAAGGACAGCAGTGCCGTCATGTCCGAGAACAGCTGGTCCCCTATCCGGTAGCGCACGCCGCCGTCCGGGGACACCACGCGGTTTATTATGTAATGGGATACGCGGTCGTCCTCTCTGTAAAGGGAATTGTTTTGCCTTTCAATTTTGAGTCTTTACCGCACATACAAACATATATATAATCAAGCCTCTTTCCCGTAGGGGTAGGCAAAGATATTCACATTGATCAAACTAACACTCAATTAGATATTAAGTGCGTTACATAAAATCATAAGCTTAAGATTTATGTACTTAGTACAAAAATTATAACTATCGATGCATGCGCTCCAGAGAAAACCAAACATGTTAATTTAAGTTTCTTTGTATTCTCATTATAAATGGACTTCATATTTTTATGAGAAATAGGTAGTATATAATAGCTAGTGTAAAGAATCCAGCTCTTTAATATATACTTGTTTGCCACTCTTGTTGTATAAATAGTAAAAAAAATTGAGAGTAACAGTATATAGTTCTTTAGGATAATAATAATTATATATCCTCACGCCTTCCCACAAGGGTCCCCGAAGGGGTAGGCAGAGGTGTATAGGTAATACCCACATTCTTCAGGATGTGTGTATATTCTCGCAGACAACCCTCGGTATTGCAAGCATGCAAAGGCGGCGGTACCCGCCAATCATCAGGCAAGTTGCACGCTCACAACAGGTATAGTGTACACACCTGACGCACAGCACATAATCCCCTGTGATGGTCTTGGAGTCTCTGACTAGGAACACGCCGCTCTCCGTTTCGTTGAGCAATAGCCGCGTCGCCTCTGCTCGGGACAGCTCGCGGAAATACCAACTGAGGACAACATTATCGTCATTAACACTCAAATCAAAATATTTTTATTTTACATAGGCCTAGATGGGCACTTATAAAACGTCGAAAAAGGTGCACGGTTCGGTTTGGTCGTTTCCATGGAGAAGAACCGGCAAGAATCTCCTTGGATACTATGAGCACTGTATCTTCACACTGCCATTATGATATACCTAAGCAGTCGAGGTGTCCACCACCAATACCACTTCCTTTCCAATAGAAACATATTGAGGTGCCAAAGAAACAGATATGATTGTAAATTCGAATCCCGCCTGTACCAATGAGTTTTTGAAAACTTAAATAGCAACCATAATTAATAATCGCCGTCCAACTATACATACGCCTTCTAAAATCTTCCCCAACGCATGCATCAACTATACCTACGTCTTCTAAAATCTTCCCCAACGCATGCATCAACTATACATACGTCTTCTAAAATCTTCCCCAACGCATGCATCAACTATACCTACGTCTTCTAAAATCTTCCCCAACGCATGCATCAACTATACATACGTCTTCTAAAATCTTCCCCAACGCATGCATCAACTATACATACGTCTTCTAAAATCTTCCCCAACGCTTGCATCAACTATACATACGTCTTCTAAAATCTTCCCCAACGCATGCATCAACTATACATACGTCTTCTAAAATCTTCCCCGACGCATGCATCAACTATACCTACGTCTTCTAAAATCTTCCCCAACGCATGCATCAACTATACATACGTCTTCTAAAATCTTCCCCAACGCATGCATCAACTATACATACGTCTTCTAAAATCTTCCCCAACGCATGCATCAACTATACCTACGTCTTCTAAAATCTTCCCCAACTCATGCATCAACTATACATACGTCTTCTAAAATCTTCCCCAACGCATGCATCAACTATACATACGTCTTCTAAAATCTTCCCCAACGCATGCATCAACTATACCTACGTCTTCTAAAATCTTCCCCAACGCATGCATCAACTATACATACGTCTTCTAAAATCTTCCCCAACGCATGCATCAACTATACATACGTCTTCTAAAATCTTCCCCAACGCATGCATCAACTATACATACGTCTTCTAAAATCTTCCCCAACGCATGCATCAACTATACCTACGTCTTCTAAAATCTTCCCCAACGCATGCATCAACTATACATACGTCTTCTAAAATCTTCCCCAACGCATGCATCAACTATACATACGTCTTCTAAAATCTTCCCCAACGCATGCATCAACTATACCTACGTCTTCTAAAATCTTCCCCAACGCATGCATCAACTATACATACGTCTTCTAAAATCTTCCCCAACGCATGCATCAACTACACCTACGTCTTCTAAAATCTTCCCCAACGCATGCATGAACTATACATACGTCTTTGATGCATGCCTGGTTCCTGTCGATATTTACCTTCAGCGTAAACCTCATGGTGCGACTAAACACTGTGAGTTCAGAAAAACTCATTGGTAGTCGGCATTCGAGCTTGCAATCTCATTGTTGCTCTTTTGCTCATTGTTGACTACTGCTCATGGAGCCACCGATGCTTTGACCACTCTACTTTGGACCCTTAATTTATAATGACGTTTCCTTATCACAACACGTAGCCATCATCATTATATCATCACGCGTCCCTAACGATCGAGTATAGAGCGCCAGTTCTCTCTAGACTTACATACATTTTTCGCTTCGTCTACATTCATCAGTCTCTTCATACATGCTCGTCGGCTTCGAGTACTCTTGACGTTCCCGTCCTTGAGCGTCCGGTCGATTTTATCCAGGTTATCCAGTTAGAACATGTCTTAGTTAGTCGTCCTCTGCTTCTTTTTGCACACACTTTTGCTTTGTATATATGTTTCGTTAATCTTTCTTCACTCATCCTTTCTATGTGTCCAAACCAACGTAACATGCTTTTCTTCATCTTTATAATCACGCCAGTTGATTTGCGAATCTCTTCATTGCGGATTCGATCTAAGATCGTTACTCCGCACATTTTTCGAAGAGATCGCATCTCAACTGCATTTAAGCTATTTTCATATTTTCATACTTCCTCTGACATACCCAGGATTCGGTGCTATACAAATTGTAGCCGAAAGCAATTATCATTATCAAAACGAGAAATGAATTTTGATGAGAACTTTAACGATCGTTACTACAGAACACAATACAATATTAAACAGCGGGACTGTACAAACTATGATCAAATATTTTGGCTATTAGCATACACATACTCGTGTTCATCACGCAAATATCTTCTCTAGCGACCTTAAGCTTCGCAGCCAGGAGCTGGTCTAGACCAGGCTGTCCAACCAGAAGAATGTATCTCTCCAATCTAAATGTTACCACTGATAGCAAGCTCAATCCCCGGTGGTCAGTGCCAATGAGGTCTCAGAGCTCAAGTACTGTGATTAACACACACACCACATTGTAATGACTTGTATGCTATTGCAGAATAAAATCCTACCAATTATATCAACATACCACGCAGGTGAAACCGCAAGACATAGCTAGTATTGAATAATGCAGCACTAGCATGATATGACAATCTGTGATATATAATCTGTGTATAAAGATGTAACTGTGTTTACTGCTGCCCTGATTCAGAGACAGGTTTACTGCCATATAATGTAAACATGACAACAAAAATGAGCACACATCATTCAGTCTATAAATGTATACAATCTTTAATCTATTTTTTAATCCATAATGTAGGTTATGGTTTTAAGCATTCAGGTTAGTATACATCTATGCTGATATTACAGAGAAGCAGAGTTTGTCTATTATTGAGGAAGGCTATATAACACAATGTAACTACCCAAGGGAGAAGTACTCCTACATAAAATTGTACTTCCACATAAAATGTATTTTTCTTCCTGCTCACTCTATCCATAGTATGGATGGAAGTGACAATATGTGCCAAAATGGCTTGAGAATGTACAGAATGTGATTTTGTATGTGGGGTTGAGCAAAAATCATATTCATACACATGTGCTTTATTACAGCCTGGATCAAATCGATCGGACGCTCAAGGACAGGAACGTTAAGAGTACTTGAAACCGACAAGCATGTATGAAGAGACTGATGAATGTGGACGAAGCAAAAGAGGTGAAAGAGGTATGTAAGTCTAAAGAGAATTGGCGCTCTATACTATCTGCCTACCCCATCAGGGAGTCGGCGTGATGATATGTATTTTACATATGTGTATGAGGAGAGTGCTGTTACACCTCTGGTCACCCTTGGAGACTTTTGTGGGACAGGTCTGTTGCTGTCTGGTCTAGTGATTAGTGCTCCTGACTGCGAAACTTGAGTTTGCTGGTTCAAATCCCGCCAAGGGCACATATTTGTGTGATGAACACGAGTATTCTAGTTACGAGAGCTTATGAGAGCTAGTTACCATAACACAAGCCTTGCTTGATTTGGGACTAGGTAAATTTGTGTGGAATTATCCAAAGGTATTATTATTATAATGAGAGATTGTTTTGTAAATCTTGTTAAGACAGACATAAGGAAAACTTTACTTGATTCTAAGAACCATTATTCATTATAGGCTAATTTAGATATAACTCATGGCATATATGGATATCTAATTGAGTTCATATTGTAAATGCATGTTTGAAAATAAACTGCATTTGAAGAAATTTTTAACAAAGATAGTAACATCCATGTCTTCATCTGTGACATTAAAATCATACCTAGTCATTTATCTAAGTACAGTTAAAGATTAACATACATAGGTCAGATCAAAGAAAAAGTGTCTCTCATGGCATAAAGGGAGGTTGCACTGGACAGAAGCAAATGTAAGGGTCTTCATCAGACACGCCGACACCCAGCTCTTAATTTTGGAATATGGAAAAATAATGTCTGCAATTAGCAAGTGTAATTTTGACTTTTACTTATATTCTAGGTTGGAGAACCACATTTACCATATAGATTTAGAAATGAGGGCTACCAACATACTGTCAAACAAATTAGAATGCTAGCTATAAAATGTATTTTTTTATTTAGCTATATTTATTTATTTATTTATTTATTTATGTTTAGTTCTTGAAAATTATAAATAGTCACCAAATTGACTACTCCCATGTAGTTGTCATAATGAAAAATAACTTTTATAAACCAAACCTTTTAATGAAGATGCTCAAATGGTGAATTCTAGACATACCTGTAATTTAGTGTAGGGATTACAACATGTAAAAAACTAACTTACAAATAAATTAAAAGGTTTATAATTACTTCACTAATATTGACGATAATTTGGGAAACAATGAGATTAGATAAATTATTAGTTAGGTTGTAAAGTCATTATGTAAGATAGGCATTGTGATGTGGGATCAAACCTGGTCATATCATTAGGGTCGAAGGAGACCCCAATCCCGGAGTTCGCCATCGCTATTCCTGGACGTCACACACTCCAATTGTTTTATGCTCTTCACCGAAAACACTGCATCACAAAACGCCGGAAATGGTTCCCTCGAAACACATTCACAAGTCCCTTAGCGGTCTTCGTACACAATCACAGCGGGTACGGAAACGAAAAACGTTTTCAATCACTTTTAGTCATCAATTTTGTTCTGTTCTTACACCCTAGTAATTACAGACTGTTGACATGCATCGTGATTAAATGTTCACATCAAAACACATGTTTCCGCATTCGTGGCGCGCCAAACGAGCGTCCCAATCCACTCGCGCACCTTTCTAACTAACTTAGAATGTGTAAGCAAAAGAAATCTATATTTAAAACAAAATTATAAATAATCTTTTTCGATCACACACGCGAAGTTTCGCTGATGATGAAGAATAGACAATATAATATAGAATGATATACCATAGATAAAACACGACAATATCTAGACATTGGTATGAATGTGGTAGATTTTGCATTTTTATTTACTATGTTGATATTTTTGACGCATATCTCCGGGAAGCATATAGTTTTACACTACTATTCTACTGACAGTTTGTGAAGAGGATTCTTTGTTTGAAGGACAAAAAATCCTCTTGTTCAAATATTTTGTTTTTCAATTGACAATACAGATTTCATTACACATCACATCACCCTTGAAATTTTAGTCTATGGTTTGTGACCATTGTTTTTCTACAATGTTATTTTTCTGACTGCCACTGGTGGACGAAAAAATTTGGTTTAGCTGCGTGTTGTGTGAGTTTGTTCTAGTGTTCGTGTTCGATATTGTGATTTATTAATAATAGATCACGAAGATGTCGTCACCGAGCGCTGGGAAACGTCGCATGGACACAGATGTCATCAAACTGTATCCTTTCTTTGTTAGAGTGATTACAAAGAACTATTGCGTCCGAGGGCGACCATGTAAATAAGTAGCTGAAGGGCCATCAGCTGATTGTCACGATCTTATAAAAATCAATATGGGGTGTATGTGTATCGATATTTAACTGTTATAATGAATGACTGAGCACAATGGCTAGTATTTCTTGGCTGCATACTGTAGCCCTTTGGCTGGTTATCTGGGAAGGAGCGTTCTTTGTACATCTCCGTGGGCCAACGTATTGTATCTATATATAACTTACACGTTGATAAACACGTAGATCGTTACGTTAGCACAGTCTTCCGTGTCTACGAGTAGATTGTAACATTTCGTAATTTACTAATGTAGGCCACGGTCTTAATTGCGTATTTTTTTTCTCGGCCTTAAAGGTATGCAATATTGAATAAGAATAGTACATCCTTTTTTTTATTTTTTGTACAAACTAGGCATAAAACTTGACTATTTATCTTGCATAGAATATTTTTTTTCCTTAGGATCAGGGTTAGTAGTTCCATGACTAAGCATCAATTCTTTGATTAATTAAAAAAAATATACCCATGTTGTACCACAAAACTGTCCCCTGAGGGGAAGTGGCCAGCATATTGGATTTCACTTACATTGTTTGAGGGTCATATACATACCATCACACAGCATTCATGAAAGGGAACACATGATGCGTAAAACACCAGTTCTCTCAACACATACAGATCTCTTTCTCTTCATACATGCTAGTCACTTTCAAGTACTCTTCCACGTAATCTTCTTTATAACTGGTTTTCCCCCTTGTTCTGCTCCTATAGACCATACATATTCTGTAAATAGTAGTGTAAAATAGCAAATCAATGATAAATTCTATTCAGCTTTATTAATATCCATGTGTTGCGCCTAAACCTATGAAATCATAGTACTTAGTACCATGAGATAGGCATAGTGTGGTGCATACATATGTGGCATACATGGTGCTAAGATTTTATTTGAAATAAGAGTTATAACATCATCATAGGTAATTTTACTTAATATTACAGTTAAGGTCCTCAGTACATATTTATAAACTACACTCTAGTGGGACAGCTTGAGGATAAGTCCTCTGTATCTGTCTGTTTGTGATAAACGCAGAAACTACCAAATAGATTTTTCATGCAGTTTTCACCGATAGACAGTGATTCATGAAGAAGATTTAGGTACAATGATTTGATTGACTTTTGGTTGGTCATTAGAAGCGCTTCGAGTCATGGTTCGAGTACTTGCCTGCAATACAAAGATCGCAAGTTCTGTTCTAGTACATTTATTAGTCAAACCATGAGCTTTTTGGTGAAAGAAAACATTGAGAAGAAACCTACATCGAAGGCTCGCCATCACCATCTGTCACATTGGCTTAAAATATATCTCTGACGGAAAGTTGCGTAGATGCTACCTGCCTCCCCTTCGGAGGCCCTTGTGGGAGGGCCTGAGGATATATTTTCATTATCATTAAACAGCTTTAAACCATAACAAATTTGCCATCCAATGGAAAAAACCTAATCAATCTATTGTTTCAGAAAACTTACAAACAAACTCTTAGTCTTATTATATTAGTATAGATATCAAACTCACTAATTAAAAGTACATATTTAAACCATTTGCCACTGTAGTACTTAACTATAAGGAAATAGATCTCATTTTGGCAAATGGGAAGTTATTAACAGTTAATTTTATTGTTTTATCAAGGTCAACAAACTTGCCTATGTGATAAGGACTGTATACTGACAGAGGTTTATGTGAAAAATCTAGAAAGGTTTATATTTATAATGTTTAAAGGTTTATAGATTAGTCACACCAGGAGCTTAACGATGAAGGAAAACATCGAGAGGAAACCTGCATACGTCTGAGAAGAAATTCAAAGGCGTATGTATAGTCGTGCTGGAGTAACGGCGATGGACTCGCCATCTGTCACGTTCGCACCTAATATACCTCTGGCGGAAAGTGGGTGTGTGGGTATTACCTGTACACCTCTGCCTACCCCTTCGGGGACCCTTGTGGGAAGGCGTGAGGATATATTATTATTATATTATTTTATTTAATCCTTAGCTAGTTTGTTATCTAATAGTTTTTACGAAATGGTAGGCAGCCACCTTTTACCCGAGATATAAGAGATGTATGTGTGAACGTGACAGATAGCGAGTCCTTCGCCGTTTCTCAGCCACGACTATACACCTATATGTACCTATGTCTTTGTAACGAATTTAATAATTAACGTACGCTGGTATTATTAGGCAGAGGAGTATATAATACCCTATCCACACTGTGTAAAATTATCTAATTCTGTTTAGTATCTTTGCGTGTAAGAGGAACAAAACTGCTCACAAACTTTCGCATTGACAAAATTGGTAGGATTAGAAGCAAATAGAATAGATTCTCAAAAGTGAACTAAAGTAATCCTTATTAACATAAAAATAAATTTGCAATTTAAATTTATTGTTAGCCACAGGCGTCTTCAACTTACTCTCCTGGCATTTTTTTTAAATTCAATCGGATAATGTTAATCAAGCCATGGATATTTTTACGGTAAATGGACGGATTTTTTTTAAATTCAAACCGAGAATTTTTTACATTTACGTAAGATTTTTTTTTCACATTTTATTTATCATAAAGATGATAATAGTTTTTATAACTAACCACGTTATTAATTTACATTGTGATTTTTTTTATTACCCAAGTGAATCCCACACCTACGTGACCCACCTAGGTGGATTTAAAAATGGAAGCATTCCCCAGAAATAGGAGCATATTTGGCGGCATATCTCCGGACGTTAACCGTCTCGCCAGTCGCCATTAAAGTACCTATTTACAAAGGGACGTTACCCAGGCATCGGGATACAATGACCCTTGCAGACGTTATCGATTCGTGTCTACGCTACATAATTAATCGTTTACTCTTGTTTTATCGATATTAAATTTATTACATCACTAAATGTATATCATTTAGTCAATTTATAGTCTAATTAGGCGCTTATGTCGCTCGTGCAATCTGCGTTATATATTTTAGGTGCCAACGTAACAGATGGCGAGTCGATCGCCGTTACTTAAACATGACTATACATAATATATATATACTATATATATATATATACTTCGTGGAAATATAATATATCCTCACGCCTTCCCACAAGGGCCCCCGAAGGGGTAGACAGAGGTGTATAGATAATACCCACACACCCACTTTCCGCCAGAGGTATATTAGGTGCCAACGTGACAGATGGCGAGTCCTTTGAATTTCTTCTCAAACGTATACCCGCTTCTTCTCGATGTTTTCCTTCACCGTAAAGCCCTTGGTGAAACTGATTACTGTACTTAAAGTTGCAACAACTCATTGGTACAGTCGAGGTTCGAACTTGCCATCTTTGTGTTGCAGGCAACTATTTGAAACACTCGAGCACCACGGCCAAATACTATCCAATTAATATTATAAATTCGAAGGTTTCTAAGGATGCAAGTACCTCTTACACGCAAAAAGTACTGAACAGAATTGGACGAAATTTAGCACAGAGATAGTTTATTAGCTGGATTAACACATAGGATTTATTCTTTTTATTAGCTATATACTTAATTCTTGCAAGTTTAATTAAAAGAAATTCAAAGGCAAAATTCATTCAAAATGTATAGTCATGCTTTAGTAACGGCGATGGACTCGCTACATGTCACGTTGGCACCGAAAATACCTCCGGCGGAAAGTGGGTGTGTGGGTTTTACCTTCACATTCATCTACTACTTCTACATTTACCTCTGCCTACCCCTTCGGGGACCCATGCGGCAAGGCGTGAGCATATGCTAATATAACTTCTAAATACTTTCTCCTGTCTATGTCTATAGGGGTATTCTAGGGTCATTTAATCCTGTCTTTGGATTTGTAATGTTTAATTCTGATTACAGACTGAGGTGTGGTCTAAAAACTTTTATCTTATCCACAATCTTTTAGTGAAGGCTGAATCTTTCTCTAATGTTGACTCAAATTTATAACGTTTGCTTGCGATGGGTATTGCTTGCTATTTACTGTTGTGTCATGTTCGATTGGTGGCCGAGTGTATCGAGTTGTCGCCTGCAACGCAAGATTGCAAGTTCGATTCCCGACTGTACTAATGTGTTTATCAATTTACATACCTACAGTGATCTGTCACATCACGAACTTTACAGTGAAAGAAAACATCGTGAGGAAACCGTTTATACGTTTGGGAAGAAAATCAATGGGATATGTACCATTTTATATTTTATTACCACTTTCTGCGAGAGATATATTTTAGGTGCCAACGTGACTGATAACGAGTCCATTGCGGTTACTCAAGCACGAGCCAAGCCAAGCCACTCGTTTGGTCAGACCTCCATATTTTCCTTAGCGCTGCCCACAGCATTGAAAGTAAGCACGAAGTTACCATACTGGGTGGTCTCAACGAGTTCTGCGTCAAATTCTTCGGTCCACCAGGGAGTAAGTACAATTTTACAAAGACCCTGTTTTTTTAATATCGTATAATAATTCATTATAACAGTTATGATTAACAATTTAGCCATATATCTTCTAAATATATATAAATTACGCGTCACGTTGTTTGTCCGCGATGGGCTCCTAAGCTACTTAACCGATTTTAATCAAATTTGCACACCGTGTGTAGTTTGATCCAACTTGAAAGATAGGATAGCTTACATCGACGACCGTAGCGCCACCTATCGGGTCCAATTGTGAATCTAAACCATCGTATACCAGGTGTTTAGACACACGGAAAGTTTTATTAAAATTGGTCCTACCGTTTAGGAGAAGTTCAGTGAGAAACACGCACTGAATAAATATATATATAACTAGTTGTCCCGCCGGCTTCGCTTGGGTGAAAAAATGAAAGCCGCGGACCCAGTGGCGTCACCTATTGTGTCCAATTGTGAATCTAAACCCCCCGAATCCACCTGAAGACACACAGAAAATTTCATTAATATCGGTCCAGCCGTTTACGATTCTTAAAAGGCTTGCAGACAAACATTAATTTTTATATATTAGAAGAAGAAGAAGAAGAAGAAGAAAGATGAACATATTATATAATAGTTGACTCGCCATCTGTCAGTTTGACACTTAAAATAAGAGGGCAACATTAATTACGTCAATCAAAGTCATTTTGGCGATTTGTTTCGCGAGATTTTGTCCTCCCCACTCCTAATCTCACGTACGATTTATGAAAATGCATATTTTGTATGCATGTATGCTAAATTGCGTTGGTATTTTATTAAAACAAATTAGGTGTGATAGCTTATTTAGCTACGTGATATGTTTGCTTAATTCTTGTTCCTCATTTTACTTGGGATCAGTATCATGCGCCTCCAGGCAGCTTGGTCCTGTGTTTCTTTGCATATAATGTTTGATAAATACTCAATTAATCCCAATAAAAAAGAGGCTTGCGAAATAAATCTTTATCTATACTAATATTATAAAGAGGAAAGATTTGTATGTTTGTATGGAATAGGCTCCGAAACTACTGGACCGATTTGAAAAATTCTTTTACCATTGGGAAGCTAAATTCACCTTGAGTGACAGGCTAAATTTCATTTTATAAAAAAAAATCTTATGTCCACCCGTGTGAAGCCGGGACGGACCGCTAGTAAGTGATATTTGCCGAGACCACCCTCTCCCCCAGATTGGGTGAGGTTCGGTTTACATACATACATATCATCACGCCAAGTCCCTAACGGGGTGGGCAGAGAGTTTAGAGCGCAAGTTCTCTCTAGACTTGCATACCTCTTTCGCTTCATACATGCTCGCCGGTACTATTGAGGTTCGGTTTAACGCCTCTAAATTAGTCCTCTTCTTCAGCTTCTATCAAATCAGGTAGACATCTCCGTATATGTTTAACTGACGTCTGCCTACAGCCCCGTACGAGGGCGGCGTGTGGCGCGTGCGCGTCCACCTGCCGGACCACTACCCCTTCAAGTCTCCGTCCATTGGCTTCATGAACAAGGTGTACCACCCCAACATTGACGAGGTGTCCGGCACCGTGTGCCTTGACGTCATCAACCAAGCCTGGACTGCACTCTATGGTGAGTACAGCGAAGTAGAATAGATTTAAAGACTATCGACACACGTATTCAAAAAGCTTATGTTATACAGGTTGTTTCAAATAGAACATGGCCTTTTAGAAGTAATTGGGTGCTGTAAATAATGGATGTCTTGGAAAATAGAACAGTTGTCTTTTAGTGTTTTAAGGGTCTTTGTGTATAAATAGCTCTAAGTATAACATAAGGACAACATTATTAAAGGGGGTACTCATTACGAAAATTGGTTAAACACGAGCTTTACGGTAAAGGAAAACATCAAGAGGAAACCTGCATACGTCTGAGAAGGAATTCAAAGGCCTATGTATAGTCGTGCTTGAGTAACGACTCGCCATCCGTCACGTTAGCACCTAAAAATATGTGTGAAAATTGGAAAGTGGGTGTGTGGGTACTACCTATACACCTCTGCCTACCCCTTTGGGGACCCTTGTGGGAAGGCGTGAGGATATATATTTTTATTTATGATATATAACGCATAACGTGAAAATATTATACTTCAGTATTTAAACTGTGCTTTTAATCAATAAATTTTTCTCAGGAATTATAAAAAAAAAAACTATTAGTCACTTGTATTATGCAATGTGCCATTGCTACATACAAAAATACATTTCGAGTAAACTTTAAGAAATTTCGCGAGTTTAACATTGACGCCACTAGATGTCGCTAACACGAAATAAAACAGGCTATGGTTGTGTTCCGCGCGAAGTATCAGTACGCCGACTCGCCACTGCAACGGTATGCTTGTTTGCCAATTCGGCAAGCGCGAGTGATATTTTCTATTTTTGCAGCATCATTCTCCTATATCGGAGTCGGTGCAATATAATACAATAATGATAACAGAATAATTCGAATTAATTAAATTAAATTAAAAATTATTATGATTTGGTTTATTTGATATGTAGGGACACGGTATCGAATAGAAAGTATCGATACTGTACTCATGAGTAGTATCGAAAAAAAAGTATCGTACTCATAAAAGTATCGGAACAAACAAAAGTATCGATACTTTGAAGTATCGAGTACTTTCCTGATGAAAGTACTTGATGAAAGTACTCGATAATAGTACTTTTCTTAGAAAAGTACTCGATCGATATACGTCAGGACGTCAATGTCAGTCAGTAAGTAACGTCAGTTTAGCTTCAGTAAAAAACAAGTGGTGTAGGTACATACTTTAAAAAAAAAAAAAAAAAAAGACAACTGTAATTGACCATATTAATATATGTTAAAAATCTGTGATATGCTTATCAAATTTCATTCAAATCTGTTCATGTTTTAGAACACAGCCTTCCTTTGGAGGAATACAAAATAATTCATAAAATTGAATTGAAAAAAATAAGTATTGAATAAAAAATTACTTCACGCATTAGGGCTTTGCAACATGTCTTGCATTACACTTCGTTGTTGTTATTCTTAACAAAATACTGCCAAAGTTCTCTCTTAGTTGAAGGCTTTTTTGTAATGACTCAAATATAACATTTACATCACTGAATAATAGTGAGTACTTTTAAATTACACTTTAATAAATCAAATAATAATCATGCATAATAATTTATCAACCGCATTAATGAATGAGAAAATTTAAAGAAATCGCGATTATTCGCGATGTTTTAAGTTTTTTGATAAGTAAAGTGAATGAAAGAGCATAGGAACTGAACGTCTGTGAACGATAAGGTCAAGTTTGAAATAGGTAATTTCTACAATTTATTCGATACGATGCCAGCCAGAAAGTACTCATTGAGTAAAAGTATCGAATACAAAGTATCGAGTACAAAAGTATCGGTATCGAAAGGAAAAGTATCGATACCACAAAGTATCGATACTTTTTTCGTGTCCCTATTGATATGTTAATTATAAAATTTATGTATACCCCGTTCGTTCCGTTCCCGTTCGTTTTCGTTAGGGATATATAGGTATGTGAGTTTATTGGAAAAGAATCGATTAAATAAAAATCGATTTTTCTTTATTCAAAATATCAAATCAAAATTTATCGATTTTACTAAAAATATATTGATTTCTGCAAAAAAATCGATTATGATTCGATATGAATAAAAAAAATAAAATCAAAGGCAATGTTCTTTTAAAATTTCAAGGTATCAAGGTAAGGAATTAGGAAACCAAATTAGGGATAGGGACTCCGGGACTCGGCGTGATGAATGATGATATGTTTGTATGTATTTTTAATAAGAGATTTTGATAATGTATGCATGTCGGTCGATCGAGGTTCATTCAATTAAAATTATTCGATTGCAATATTTGGAGTTATGATCATGACATGATATCATAATAATAATAATCATAATAAATTAAAGCGCGGCTCAGTCAGGCAGGTTCAAAAATAAATTATAAGTTTTTCACATAAACTAAACCAAAAACTCTAAACATACATACTCCCTTCGGTGACCCTTCTGGGTGCGGGTGAAAATATAAGGGTCCCGAAAGGGTGGGCAGAGGTGTGTATTACTATTACCCTCACACCTACTTACCGGCAGAGATTTGAGATTTATTTTAGGTGCCAACATGACAGATGGCGAGTCCATCGCCGTAACTCAAGCACGACTATACATACGCCTTTGAATTTCTTCTCAAACGTGTGCAGGTTTCCTCTCGATGTTTTCCTTCACCGTCAACTTCAGCTTCTGAGTCAAATATCACTGTACTTAAGATGAGAAAAACTCATTGGCACAGTCGGAATTTGAACATGCAATCTTTGTGTTGCAGGCATCAATTAATTGAACCACTGCTCTCTCAATCTGGTTGTGTAGCTACCCTTTGAGGTTCTCCCGAGAGAATACAGCAAGGAGTTCTTTCAAGAAGTGTGTGAAAAGATTCCTGCAGGGTCGGCACTTACCATGAGCGGTTGTTTGCCACCATTGTGCTAAAAATACGATTAACGGGAACGAAGGAAGGCCCAGTCTTGTTTAGGAATTGGGAACAATTGTGTATATTTTGTCAATTTCCTTGTGGGATCCGAACGTTTTGAATATCTTGTGAATCTGACCGGTGAACGTTCTTTGTGTGGTGTTCCAGACCTGTCGAACATTTTCGAGTCGTTCCTGCCCCAGCTGCTGACGTACCCCAACCCCATCGACCCCCTCAACGGGGACGCGGCGGCCATGTACCTCCACAAGCCAGAGGAGTACAAGAAGAAAGTGTCAGGTATTTATTTTAGAAGACATTTATTATAGACTGACTATATATAGAATCGATCCACACACATCAATCGCTTCATACATGATCGTTGATGTCGAGTACTCTTGACGTTTTCGTCCTCGAGAGTCCGATCGTTTTGTCTTGGTAGTTGAAACGTGGTCTTCCTCTGCCTCTTCACACACACTTTCGTTTTGTATATCTGTTTCGTCAATCTGTCTTCACTCATCCTTTCTATGTGTCCAAACCAACGTAACATGCCTTTCTTCATCTTTTCAATCACGCCCTCATTCACGCCAGTTGTTTTGCGAATCACTTAATTCGATCGAGAATTCGGGAGGATTCGATTTATACTATTTTCATGCTTCCTCTGACATACCCAGGATTCGCTGCCGTAATATACCTAGAAGTAAAATGTACATATAAATCAATTGTTTTGTTTGGGCACAGCCTTTTAATAAATGGTTTTGCAGATTACGTGCGAAGATTCGCAACGGAGGAAGCCTTGTTAGAAAAGGACGCTATCACCGGCGTGGGGGGGGCCGCGGGCGCGGGGAGGCCTAACGGGGCCCGCTCTGACTCTGAGAGCTCGATGTCGGACTTCAGCGACGACGAGGCCCACGACATGGAGTTATAACGTAAGAACCTCCCGCGCGCACTCACTGCCGGCACCGTCTAAACACACGTTGCTCTATGGTCGGGGGGGGTATGTTCCGTTCAGTGTTGTCATGCTGCAAAAATGTTTTGCCCAATTTTCTTTTCGTACTGTTTTGATCTTCACCGTAATTTAAAGCGTCCGTTCAAGGTTGTTATTGTTTGAGGTTAAGAGTTTCTCTATAGGGAACTCTTGACTGGTCGCGGAGGCTATTTTAAATTGAGTGTTGTGATCCTGCAAAAATACGCGTACTGGTTTGATCTTCACTGTAGTTTATACCGTTTGTTCGTGGTTCCTACTTTTTGAAGTCCAAAAGTTGGACTGCTAATTTATGGCAACCGTAGCAAATAACGTCCTATTAAAAGAACGTATTTGAAATTGACTGTTTCATGCAAAGATTCTATCAAATTTGAATGTAATTTTTAAACGTCGATTTGTCACTGACCATAGACAAACGAACCAAAGACAACATGATGCCAGTTACTCTGTATGACACTTACAGTTATTCAGATGAAAAATAATAATACTAGTATATAAAGCAGATTATAGTTTACGGACCACAGTTATTGCCAATTTTAGGGTATTCGTTTAGCGGAAGTAAAATTATAAATGCTCAGATATTAATAGTTACATACCCCATAGACAATGAGATTCTAAGTAAGGGGATCGTTATGGTACGACAAAAAAATATTTTCGACGCTCACTTGAAAATACTGTTTGAATTTGGAATGTTATTAATAAGTCTTTAAAAATGGTGGCAATTATAGCATTGTGAGAATTTAGTTTATAAACACTCGCGTTTAAAATGCATGTTTTTTTTTTAGGTTTTAGTCGTCGGTGTGTGGTACACTAGGGTTGTCTATGGCTTGTCTTTAATAGTCTCTTACGCTTAAGATTAGCAGCAATATGATTAAATCGTGTTCAAGTCGACGTAGCGTTAGGGTCGTTTAAACGGAGGGAAATACATGGTGTTCAAATAAACGGGCCATGCACATTTTTAAAGGTTGTTTTTAAGGTGAATATGTAGTTAATCATAAATATTAATTTAGTATTTGGATAAATAGTAAATAATTACGCGTGCGTAATTACGTGGTTCGAGTATTTGCCTGCGACGAGCAATTTGCAAGTTCGAATCCCGACTGTACCGATAAGTTCTGCTGAAGTTCAGTGATTAGTAACACCACGAACTTAATGGTGAAGGAAGGCGTCGAGGGGAATACCTGCAAACGTTCGACGACATTTCTAAGGCGTATGTATAGTGCTTGAGGAACGGCGATAGACTCGCCATCTGCCAGGTTGGCACCTAAAATATATCTCCGGCGCAATGTGTATGTTTGCGTACTACCTGCACACCTCTGCCTACCCTTTCGGGGACTCTTGTGAGAAGGCGTGAAGATTTATATTTAAATTAGTGGTCCGTTTATTTGGGCATCCTGTATAATGTAGAATACTTAAATAACTGTACGAAATGTAAACGTTAGTTCTTAATAATTTCTAACGATATTGTAACTAAATTTAATAATTTTAATGTGATCGCGATATCGATACAATATCCAGATTGGGAGCTGGCAACACAACGGTCGAGTGAGTGAGCGAGATAGCATTTTGTAAATATATTCTTATCTGTCCCCATAGCATAAATCCAACTTAAATATATATATATATTAAATCTATATATATAGAATGAAGCCCGTCGTTACGGATTTGAGTCATCAGTATATCTCATAGGTATTTAATTCATTTTTTATTTTTAGTTTTAATTTTGATATACAAATAATGTGTCATGGCTAAAAATGCGTTTGTCCGTCTCCCTCTGAATAAAAAAAACATATTGTGAAGTTTTTTAACTGTATGCGGCACACTAAAAGTCTAGGTTGTCTATGCTTGTTCGATTTTTGAAATTAACACGAGCTGTGAATGTTTTCTTCCTTGTGTTTAAAAAACAGAGAATATGTCAATTTGTCAATGGCAATGAGGTTGAGATGTCATATCTTGTACTTAGTGTTAATGTCATATTATGCTTTTAGAAGTTTGTTTGTTAATACGATCATTGCACATCGCCTGACACCGCTGTTGGTCTGGTTCGTTCCATAGGCAAATCGGCTTATAGGACACCATTTTGTAACAGAACAAATACTATTTTTCGTTGATAATACTTTTTTGAAAATGTTCTGAAGTCTTTCTAAGTAGTTCTCAGATTTGACAGCAGTAAAAAGCTTTTTATATTTTTAATCTGTCCTAATAACCCAGCCATACAAACTTACTCTGCCGAATCATAGATGTGGGCTATTAATGGTTGACCTTTAACTTGACTGGTATGTAAGGAAGCTGGCCAGTTATAGAAACGTAATCCAATATTAAAAAAATATTTTTTCATTTGTGGTTGATTCCAACAGTGTCAAAGGACTTAGCAGTTTTGTCTTGTTCTTTTTGCTAAGCAAGACTTGACAACTTGGAATTTAATTGCACATAACATTAAATATCTATCGAATACGATTTTAAATCTAAAACTAAACTTTTGAATTACTATTGTTGAAATTCTAAAGCTCTATGACTGATTTCATTTTAAATTGGCATACATATCAAAAGTTACTTAAATTTCGATTATGAAGACAGAAAAAAACATTTCAAAACATTATAGTGACAGATCTCTAGAATGACATGTTGCGAACTGCGAGTGTTGCAATCGTCTGTAATGTAAGCTTAGGTTATAAATACATAGATTATATTACACGAGAAATATATGAATAGACATATTATATGTATCTTTGAAATGATAATTCAAGCCATAATAATATATTTTGGTATAAGGATGTAACTAATGGAAAATTCTTCGTTAATTATTTTGTAAAAGTTGGGTTGACGAGTTTTGGTAGCTGTTGGTAACTTTTTTGTTTCCAATGTGTCCACCCAGCTTTCAGGTCGCACTGTGAACAGTAAACTAACAAATCGCTATAGTATTATGATATCCATACTGGTAGGAACTGAAACACTTCCCTTTCGGTGTTGCAAGTGTTAATATGTAGACTTATCGTTAGTGAGGTTGTATTAAATCGCCGCGTCATTGACAATTGTGATGCGATTTAGGTATTTGATATTAGCTGTCCCGCCCAGCTTCGTTTAGGTGATAAAAGATGCATTGCATTTTAACCTAAATTTCATGAAAATCGGTCGCGCCACTCGATTTTTTCGATTTTTCCGAACGGCTATTGATTTTGATATTCGGGTCTCAGTAAATAGAACAGTTGTCTTCTTAAAGTTGTCGGGTATTGTGATTATATCATCAAGACGAAGAAATAAAATTAATAGCTCCAAAAATGGCAACATTTTTAAAGGGGGTAATATTCACTCTGAAACAGACAAAAAATAGGAATGTAGTTAAGTTCAGACTCAGTCTACATGTATAACTTTATGGTTACATCAGACTTTTTTATTCGAAGATGAGTTAAAAATGTCAAATTAGACCTTTTTTTTATTTGCTTTGTATCATTGGGCCCTATCACAAACTTGAATCAACTGTCCTATCTTTTGAGACACCCTGAATAAGGAAGATAAAAAAATACTGCATTCTTATCGAGGTCGCCCTACAATTATTCGGTTCCATACTAAGTAGCGATTAGTAGATTACACAGAAATGTTATGAGGCTTGTAATGTACGGATATTATTATGAAGTTCATTAACTCCAACAATGAAGGGACTTTTGTAATGTCCGCATACACATGCAAAGTAAAAAGATTAACTATAATATTTTTATTCGATTACATGTAATAAACTTACGTTATTTTTAAACTATTCAAGCGTTTCAATTTACCTGACCCCACCTCAAACGATTGGGACGGTGTCTCTTTGGGACAAACTCATTTTAAGAGAAGGTATTTTTTAAGTCGTGATTCGAGTAAGTTGCCTGTGACATAAAGATCGCAAGTTCGAATCCCTGTACCAATGTTTTTTTTTTAACTTGTACAGTGAATAGTTACGCCACGAGCTTACCGGTGAAGGAAAATATCGAGAGGAAACCTACATACGTTTCAAAAGTAATTCATATGCGTATGTATAGTCGTGCTTGAGTAACGGCGATGGACTCGCCATCTGTCACGTTGGCACCTAAAATATATCTGGCAGAAAGTGGGTGTGTGGGTACTACCTAAACACCTCTGCCTACCCCTTCAGGGACCCTTGTGGGAAGGCGTGAGGATATAAGTTTACAAATACTCCAGCAAACACCATAAATAAAACTCCAACACTGATTTATTAACATAACTCTATTAAAAATAAACGTTTTAACAACAAGCGCTATGTACAAGAGTATATATATCTACATACATTCTGTCGCTGCGACGCGCGCTGCTCAGGGACCGAGTGCAGGCAGGAGGCGAGCACTAGCTATGGCTTCTTTAAGGAATTATTATGTCCTATTTTACCAGAATTGAGATCCGAGTTCAATAAAATGTCTCGGAAGAAATATCTTTAGTTACTTTAGCACCTGTTCTTTGTAAATATTGTTAAATGCAATATTGTACACAATTTTGAGTAAATACAATTTTCTCTACCCCTACTGGGTAAAACCCGGGCATTTTGTTCCGTAGTTTCTCCTCCTGACAGGTTTTTATTTGGAAACTGTGGTAACTTTGATTTAATATGTGTAATTTTTTACTATTTTACGCATAGAAAAGCAAAAGTTTACAAAACCCAGTTGTAAATAGTCTCTGGGCTTGCCATATATACAGCCCATAGTTAAACCGTCCCTAGCATGTCTCCCTACACGGGCGAGGGGTAACTATCACCCACATTCCACATGTCGAGCACTTCATATTCGATATCAATACTAATATAGTATTGATTCTTGGTCTATCTTTTGTATGACATACGCAATATGCAGGGTCCCTGAAACGCGTCCGGCCACTCTAGGGTACACAGACGTACACAACCACACACAGAACTAACAATATAGCTCTTAACGTGATACATATAGGAATTGAAATCAATTGGCATTTATAGCTGAAACAAGAATTCTATAGTACAAGAGCTAGTTAATATTTCAACATAAAAGTAAAGATAATTTTGTAACAAATGTCTGTGCAGACGGGATTTTAATCGCGTGCGAGCAAGTGTCCACTACCAGTGTGTGGCAACACCGACAACCAATTCTCATAACACTTACAAAACTAAAGAGAAACAATATAATGTATGAATTAAGGGCAATTCAGGGGTCCTGAATGGACAGGAGATCTCTACTTCCCCTAATCCCAGGGGCATGGTGCCAAAAATGGCCAATATCACCCTTACATAATTGTGACATTAAGCGCACACCCACAAAATAATGTAACACCCCGCCTGCAGTGAGATAAGCGTTTACTACTTCACTTTACACACCGGCAAACATCTATATTTTATATTTGGCATTTCGCTACTGGCAACCCCAGAGTGACTTCACGTCGTGATAAATGCGATTCTGGTGCGTTTCCTTTGCGATCCACGCTTCACAATCAACAAATACATAAGTAGAAATAAAAAATAAATCATAGAGTACAGAAACGCGACGAGGAGCTGCAGATACAAATGGCAGTTGTGAAAGATGTAAAATTATTTTGATAATTAATTTAGGAATTGTCTATCGTATTCACGGACGCAGGATTCTCGACTCTATCATCCAAGCAATTAAGTGTCAAATGCAATATCTGTATTAGCTTTAGTTTTAATAATGGATAGGGAAAGCCGTGGTGGCCGAGTGGTTCGAGCAGTTGCCTGCGACACAAAGATCGCAAGTTCGAATCCCGACTGTACCAATGAGTTTTTCTGAACTTAAGTACAGTGATTAGTCACACCACGAGCTTTACGGTGAAGGACAACATCGAGAGGAAACCTGCATACGTTTGAGAAGAAATTCAAAGGCGTATGTATAGTCGTGCTTGAGTAACGGCGTTGGACTCGCCATCTGTCACGTTGGCACCAAATATACCTCTGGCGGAAAGTGGGTGTGTGGGTATTTATTACCTATACACCTCTGCCTACCCCTTCGGGGACCCTTGTGGGAAGGCGTGAGGATATATTATTATTATTATAGGGAAAGCTATTGTTCGAAACTGGAATTATTGAACTTTATCTAATGAAAAAATACTGTGGGATCTTTTACATAAATATGAGCTTAATTACTTGGAGGATAACGTACAAATGTCATTCACACAACACAATCAATATGTTTAACTATATTTAAATGATGCATTATAGCTAGTGACTTGGGGATGATATTTTCAATGTGTTTGTAAGATTTATACAGACACATTCTTGGTTATTGAGCATATATTAATAGTATGAGTTGAGTCTCAAGACTTGTCATATCATCCTCACCACATCACAAGCTGACCAATTACTTATGGGAATTAAGAAAACAAAATCATTCGAAAACATAGTTTAAAATAAAGTCGCATCGCGCAGTCAGTGTGCTTAGAAATTCTAAAGTACTCAATGGATTTTAATGCGGTTCTCGTCAATAGACAGCATGGTCCAAAAGGGAGGTTTATAGGTAATATTGTACTACGCAAGCGAGCAGAGCATATAAATTTGACGAAGGTGAAATTATGAGACACAACTAGTAAACATATTATAAAGGGGAAGTTTGTTTGAATGCACTCAGGAACTACATCAAGGGATAGCCTGGTAAATCAGTGATCATACATATTCATACATGTATAGTAACAATTAACGCAGATGACACAGCAAGACACGGCCAGCCAACACTTTTTTGGTGACACACCAGTCACACCAGTGACACACCATTACCCATTGAAACCAGAAAAATCACCAAACACGGAACCAAGTCTTTTGATCAATACTTCACCGCACTTCACATTCACTAACTATGATGCATCACTGTATCACTAGACATTAGCCGATGATGAGTCCGCAGCCAAACTTGAACTGCTGCTTGGCCTGGTTGGCCATCCCAGAGAGGGCAAACGTGAAGGGGAGCGGCTGCAGTTTCTTTTCTAGCACGGCACCAATGTTCCAGTTGGAGTCCACCATACCTAGAAGGGTGGAAGCATGTTTTTATATTTTTTTCAAGAGTTTGTTGCCAGGGCTGTAATATCAAGGGCCTCCTAAGCAAACCAAGTGCTTATTACATAGGAAGGAATTTTTCGGTGTTAAGGGCTAAGAATTATTAATAATAATAATAAATTTATTTACTTCACACTTCGTGTCCATAGCTTGTGTTAGTAACAAAGCGAGTTGAGCCCCTCGACGCATACGCCTCCCCCACGTCTTATAAACAATCCCTTGTGCTGCCACAGTCACATTCCTTATCACAAGTCAATATGCTGACGTACTTACAGACTACTTTACTAGATCAATATGAAGGCCTGGGACAAAGAAACCAGGGAAAGCTAATGTAATGGCTCGGTAACATTTAGTATATACAGTGTGGCTATAGCTTTAGGCCTTTAGCTTAGGTGTAATAAATAAATGCCTCCCACCTCTGAATACCAGCTCTGCCTTGGGGATGGTGACCTGGTAGCCAATGGTGCCCACAGACTCCATCCCCCGGAACGACGTGTCCATCTCTGCCACTATCTGGAATGTTAATATGTCATGTGAGTAAACTAGTTCAATTGTTCTGGGGTTTTTGAGTAATTTGTTAGCAGCGGTTAAAGTAGTTGCATGCCACAGACAGATTGCAAGTTCTTATCCTGACTGTACCAAAGAGGTTTTCTGAACAACACACCACACGCCTTTAAGAGAAGGCAACCATTGAGAGGAACATTTTTATTTTGAGTAGACATTAAAAATGTATAGCAGTGTCTAAGAAACGGCGATGGATCGCAGTCTGTTCCATTGGCACCAAAAATATATCATCGGTGAGAAGTGGGTGCCTTTGGGGGTCTACTTTAATAATGCGATCAGAGTGGGAGATGTACTCACTTGTAGCTGCTCACTGGCCTGTTTGAAGTAGCACAGGTGAAAGCTGGCAGCTCCCAAGGTCGCTGATATCTCAGAGTCTGTAACCATTACATAGATATTTTAAACTAAAAACATTTTGTTTTCTTTCGGCGGCACCTATTCTTTTAAGATCTGAACAGGTCATAAGGCTTTCTCCACTGTGAAGCATATACTCATTAATGTATTCCCTCATGTGGTAGGCAGAGGGAGTACAACACCAAGCACTTTGAAGACTCTTCTGAGACAAATTCTACCATGAAATTCATATTACTACAGTTCTAACGTAATCGTACTACCGCACATCAACATTCCAAGTCCCCCAAGAATTTGCCACTGGCAATTTGAATTTGACTGGCGGCGCTCTACTCTTAGAGCGCCAGTTCTCTCTACCACTTTTGCTTCTACATGTCTATTCATACTTACTCGCCGGTTTCCAGTACTCTTGACATTCCAGTCTTTGAGTGTCCGGTCGTCTGGAACTGTCCTGCCTCTTCTTCTACACATTGTATATCTGTTTCGCCAACCTTTCTACACTTATCCTTTCTATGTGTCCAAACCATAACATATGTATATATGTACAATATATGCTGCAGTCTTCTTGCCGGTTCTTCTCCATGGATAGGTTCAACCCGAACAGTGCACCTTTTTCGTCGTTTTGTAAGTGCCCATCTAGGCCTATGTGAAATACAAAATTGATTTGAGTCCATACCGTCCATGGTGTACCTGGCCGCAGCCGAGGTGATGGCGATCTCGCCCCCCATGACGCGCGCCCCCGACTGGTACACCAGTTCTGCGCCCAACGCCAACCGTTTCGACACCGACTGTTACACAACACACACTGTCTATTCAACCTTATTTCGGCCACTTTGACAACGTTTTTTTCACGAGCCTAAACAATATATTTATCGGTGAAATTGAAACATACTGTTTTTACGTAAAACTTTTTCTCTAATATTTGTGAGATAAAAGGGACTCTCCTCTTGGAGACAGTTTATATCTAAATTTTTTTTTCTACCCCTATGTAAAATGGAACAAATGCTAAATAAGGAAACCAGGGAGTATGTTTCGACTTCTGATTTAGATTTTTTTATTGGAACAGTTGAATGAAATTCAGCTGTTCTGGCGCGACTGAGTAACAAATATTCGCATTTAGAACATTAGTAGCCTGATTATAAACAAACTATTATTTGATGCAGCTTCAATCTTGTTAGTTCACTGACCTGCAGGTAATGTCCTACAAAGACGGACGACTTTTCGCTGAAGTCAGGCTTGCCGATGGCCATGGCGAGAGTGTAGTCTGGACCCTTGTACTCCACTGTGCCCTGCGTCGCCGTCAGCTTGCACTCTTGCACCTGAAAGACCAATGCTCACAACTCAATTTTCCAGTCAATCACTGTCAAATAACTACAATAAAAAATGGGGAATTAATCATGGACTTTACTATAACTCCACCTAAATAGAGATTTCAATTAATTTAGTTCTGTATACTTTGGTGGCTCCCTCGATGGTTTAAATACACAATTGAACCTGGTAAGTGGTACAGGACAGCTAGTGAAATAAATATTTTAAAAAAATATTTTTTATACCTGTGCTGCTCCTTTGAACCTAATCTCCGGTGTGAGCTGGTGGATGAGGTTGAAATTAACATTGCCCGAAGGGTCTACGTCACCCAGCACCACTGGGAAGGCTTCTGTTGGCGAGATCTGCTTGGTGCCAATGTATGTTGCTCCTAGCTTGTATCCGTTTTGAGCTGAGCTCATGGTCAGTGTATGAGACATCTGTAAATGTTAATATTGAGTTCATAATTATTTATTTGCCACATTGTACGGCAATGCTGATTCGCTGAGAGAAATATTTATCAGTCCTCTTGTCACGGGAGGCAGACTGACTCAGCCTACCCCATGAAGGACTCAGCATGGTGAATGGTAATTTCATGTTAAAATAGGTGACATTCATTGTGTCAAGTGTTCCCTGAGTCACTAATGTTGAATAAATAATTTTTGATTTGATTTGATGATATGGTGTGTATTTAATTCCAAGTATAAGTAGTTTGTAAGTCTACTCTGGAAGGAAAAATGCAGCCAATGGGAGACCCCAAACAATTATGTAAAAAAAATATGATAAAAACAATTGAATTCACCTGAAAGTGATTGGATAGTCCCCTGTTAACCATCAACTTTCCACCTTCAAAATTTACTGGCATTACATCTGGAATGAAATAAAGTTTTGTAAGAGGTTTTCTCAAGATGTGTAATCGGGAATCATATAAACAAACTACCGTTAGGCTTTTAGGACCTTTTGTAGATTAATAAACATACACAATATTTTTTACCTAGATTTGCAGTACAAACATTTTGTATCTGTCATATATCAATATTTCTGTTATGGCAATACTGCCTCAATGGCTTTTAGGCATGAAGTGAAATATAATAGTTTTTTATTTGTAAGTGTTATATTAAATTGCTTGTATGCATTATCTCTTTAGAGTAAGGGTCACGTCAGGTCAGGACAATCCAGCCTGGTATCTGGTAAAAATATTTTATGACATTCTTTGGCATTTATTATATTTTATCTATAGTATCTAACAGTGTATAAAGGCTGGCAGCATTGCAATGCTGGAAAACTATGAAATGGATTTATTGATGAATATTCTATTCACTAAGATCCATTTACACCTGTTTGATGTGACCTACGAAAGTAGTTTTTCCAGAGAGTACCTGTCTATGAATCGTGATGTGTAGCCGATCAAGCTGATAACCGTTATCACAAAATAAATACGACAGCGTGAAGGCTAGAAGGTACATTTTAAGTCGGTTTTTTTCAATCTAAACCAAAATACGGCTAACGAATAGTCTGCAAGCTACCTAGAGGTTAATTAAGCAGAATTCCTATTCAAATAAAGAATATTACATCACAGGATAACCAAACTTTTCGATTTCTACAAACTTGTATTTGCACACTAATTATGACTGAATGTGGATTGTTAATATATCCACGCACATTTTATTATCTCAGTCAATATATCTGATAACTATTTATATAGAAAAAACAATGATAACAATTACCTTTAGTCTTTTTGTGTAACTCGTCCAACGTCCCAGGGTTTTCACGTTTATTTTCACTTTCTATTTCATTCACGTCAATGCTGGACAGTGCAGCATTAGACACACGATATCTGCTAGCTATAGCGCCCATTTTTGTAGGAAATTCGTTATACTTTTCCTAAATCACACAGAAATCGATAAACATGTGCAATGAAACACAAATCTGTGGAATAAAAGACTATCGCAAAAGCGTGAAGATGACTGACAGCAGGTAGTGCCAACTTGACACCATTAAAAGCAAAGATACCATTTTCTTTGAATCAGAGAGAGGTTTCTTTAGGAAAAAAATAAGCTCTCTGAAACAGGATTTTCATGCATTGCAAAGCCTTTTGATAAGATTGCACAAACTTTTTCTGAAGTAATTTTCAACATTATACCCCTTCGGGGACCCTTGTGGGAAGGCGTGAGGATATATATATATATATTTTTATATATTTTATTTTTTTATTATATATATATATATATATATATATTTTTTTTTTTATACCACTTGGGTTGCAATCAAGCATGCGGTCCGCCTGATGGTAAGCGGTTACCGCCGCTTATAGACGCTTGCAACACCAGGGGTATCACTCGCGCGTTGCCGACCGAGATCAGTATGTTTAGTTGAGTAGAAATAATACGTAAAAATGTAACGACATAAAAAATAAACATTCGCGAGTTAAAAAAAATTGGGCGTATAAACTGTACAATGCTTATATATATTAGGATTACCACCCCTAGTATATTAATAGTAGTCTATGATTACCACCTTTTACTCATCTGTGGTTTTTGTTTTGGCGTAGAACGTCACTCACAGCACAGTATGGAATTGGATAGAACAAATTTGACAGAGCAGATATTTCGTGGTAACATAGCGACATTTCTTATTCATTGAACTAATTTATACGATTAACGCGATTAGTTGAAAAAAAGGAATACAACATTCTATCAAGTACGGAGGCATTGTTTGTAGAGATTTTGTTCTACTTGAAAATATAAAATGCCAAAAGTTGTATCACGAAGTATTGTCTGTTCGGACACCAAAGATCAAGAGGAGTACAATGAGACCAAGCCTTTGCACATTTATTACTGCTTGTGCGGTCAAATGTCTCTTATATTGGACTGTACGATAGACAAACTGCCTCTTAGACCTACGGACGGAGCCCGGGTCGTGGATGGATCGAAGCACGCTCACAAAATCACATCAGACCCGGATGAAACAGTGTATTTAAAAAGGGAAAAGGGTATTGAACGTCAATATAGAATGAAGTGTAAGAAATGTGCAATACCTATATATTATAAGCACGAACAAGAAGGTAACATACTTTTTATAATGCAGGGAGCCTTAGTCCAGAATGCTGGCGAGGGAGGTGTTACTGACATTTACAAACAGGTAGCCCTGACACAGCCCAAGAAGATTATGGTCACAAAGCACACAAAAAACATGGGCAAATTCAGTTCTGTCACAGTGTCAACCATAGACGAGGAAGAGGATGAAATTGAGGCAAGAGAAGTTGCAGACAGTTATGCAAATAATGCTAGGATTATTGAAAAACAGCTGGAGCGGAAGGGCATGAATAAACGGCAGGCTGAGACCCCGACCCAGACTACGGAGAAGAGGGTTAGGGGGACTTTGATTGATAAATAAAATTAATTTTCTTGATTACCTGGAATTGTATTATTATGACCTAGCTAACTTTAATAGATATATAGTATTAACTGGGTATGTCTTTTAGTACAGTTGACATTCACGCCATATTCTGTACCATGAAGGATATGGACATATTCTGTACCACAAACAATATTCATATATTGAAGAATATTTAGAGGAAACCTGCGTATATTTAAGAAGGAATCCATTAACACATGGATCTGTGATCTTGCATCGGTCTGGCTAAAAGAGGGTGTTGTAACACTGGTCTACCCATATGTTTGACAAAATTCACTGAAGAAGAAAGCTGATCTATATATCCAATTATGGCTGGTGACATGTATTGGGAGTGAGATAACAACAAAACTTTTCTTGGCTTATTAATAAACAAGTCCCCTTTGACCACTATGGTGGTATGGTCATACATCATATTTGTATTGTATCTCAAATAATAAACAAATAAATACATGACAGGTGCTAGTGGGCTCTGTGCACAAATTAGGTCTATTATTAACAAATTACAAAAATGTGCCCCACATAGAGTATTAAACAGAATTATTTCCAATGATCATAGAATAATGTCTTTGAATAACACGATGTGAATGGGTAGCTGATATTCCTGTAGCAAGAACAAGTCGAGAGCAATAAAAGATTGTATGAATGTGTTTGTCACATGTTTTATTTATATGAAAATGATTTACAATGTACTTTTAACTAATAAATATAGGTAATTAATAATGTCTCAATTAAATACGATTGACGGAATAAATACATCTTTCACATACATGTGTATATTATACATTTTTATAGTTCAATTTATATTTATGTACATTTTGAGTTTGCAAATTCTAGCTGTTTGCTAGTATATAAAAAGTTTCATATTTTAAGATAAATTATTTTAGAAAAACAGACTCAATAATTTTGTACATTATTTACAGAGTTGGTTGATGGATTTTATAAATATCAACTTTAAAATAGTATGGATTCTTTAAAGGAATTTAAACTACGTATATTGTTAATTAATATTGATAAATATACCCAATACCATTGGATTTTATTCAAATATACTTTAAATAATTTCTATTGAATAGAATAACAACCAAGATATGGTATGATCTTTTAAAATAGTATAGTCAACCACATTAAACTCGTAACTTCAATGTGTGTAAGAGACCGTATTTAACAGGTTTAATAAATAATATTTAAGAGAAGATAAAAATATATATAGGTAAAAGTTGCTAAATAATTGTTGGCACATGAAGGTTTGTTTAAAGGAAGCATTTTCTACTAAATACTTCGCACGATTTCCGGATACTAATACATAAACTATAGTTTATATTTACTATTAATAATAATAAATGTAATAATATCGCCATACAAATTTTATTTACAAATAATTCAAAGTTACTGTGCGCTTTTTATTGAGTAGTTAAAGGAATGAAGACATTTTATGTTTTTCTTTTAAAAATTATTCTCTCTGGCTGGAGGACTGAGGAACGCGGATGAAGGAGGTGGTAAATGTAATCATGGTTTCATAATGAAAATAAAGATCTTGTATGTCCTCAAATATGGGTAGAAAAACTGGTCATTTTAAAATTTTCTTATTTCTAAAGGAATGTGGTTCATGGCATAAGGTCAAAATACCTATACTACATCGCATTTATTCCAAAGTTTAAAAGGGCACTTACTAGGGGATAACTTACAATTAATTATGTAGCCTTGAAATATTGCAACATTTTTATGAAACAATTTATTTAGGTTCCACTGGGTATAATCTTAATTATATTAGGTATCTAGTACGTAATGAGCGCTTAAGGAGGATAATATAATAGTCATTATACTGCCTTCATGGTACTGGTACTGGCTACTTGGAAGTTCGCTCTGCAGGTTTTAGAAGAAAAATTGTGTCAGATTCAAATTGGAGAGAATTAAGATATAAGCAGATACTGCTCTTAATTCTATAAGTGGTCTAATAAGCCTACAATAAATTTACAAGTGTTATAATATAATTATTTTTATTATTATTTATTTGGCCCATATCGGCAAGAACCTAAGTATACTTAATTCACAATAACGTGTTGTCCTTGTCAATGAGGTTTTATCTATAGAGACCATTGATGTAAAAAAGAATAGATACGTCTTACCGCGCTCGGCTTGGCTAACTCAACACAAGCTAATTGGCTTGAGTCAACTTAGTCCCAGCTTGACTGGCAACGACGTAACACTTATTCAGCATTTAGGAAAAATGCCTTCTTAGGTGCTTAGAAACTGCAGAACATATACTGCACGAGTGTAAAAACACAAGTAGGATGTGTCTTTTCATTTGTAAGTAATGTAAATTTGATTTTTCTATCAAAAATACGAAAATTTTACATTAAATTTTAATCTGAATTAACTCCTGCGACGATGTCACTGCGCCACTCGCGCGAAAGAGACAAGTAGCGCGTTACGTTTAAGAGCGAAAGAGAGAACGATTAGAGCTCGACATATTGGCACGTGGCTGTGCTGTTATCCCTTTCTGACAACTAGGATTCATATATTTCGTGTTCTTTTAATCTCATCAGTGTGCTTAATGCCGTTGTGTGAGTTGTGTATTGTAGCTATATGTAGGTATAGCATAAAATTTGCCATGTTTATACTTCATATTCAAGGAGTATAACGTCTCTTTAGATAAAACCTCATTGATAGATAGTTGTCTACATCCAAAAAATGTTGCAATATTTAGGTACTTTTTTGAATTATAAAACTACTGTTATTTCTTAACTCGGCCGTAATTTACATAAGCTCGATAAAATCGAGTGAAAACAAATCGTTTCATATTCAATAAATGCCTGATCACATGATGTAAAGATTTTAATCAAATACAGACATGTTAAGCGCACTATTTCCTACTGTCTTTTGATTAAAAAAAATAGCTGAAACCTGAAACAAAAGTTGGTTAACAGATATAAACTTAATTCCTATAGTTTTTATTCCACTCCAAACAGGCCAAAGTCTAAATATATAAAGCCTTATTAATAAAAAAGTTAAAACAACCCAAGGGAACTTACATGATAATTAAAACGCAAGTTGAAAAGTTAAGTACTTATATATAATATTTTGTTGTTGGTAAAGATATTTCGGTATTTAATCTGATGGCGTCTATGGTGGTTGATTGAGTAGGTTGTATAACATTTGTGCCGAGCATTCGTTGCAGTAACTACAGCGTTTTCTTACACAATTACTTAGTATCGGTCAGATTTTCGTGTTATAGATGTGTAATATTAATTGTAATATCAATAAAGATTTATTATTATTAAATATTAATAGTTGATAGCTAGGTAATATAAATTGTCACTATTGTAATTTTTCTGGTCCTTTTAAATGTGAAAAAGTTTTTAAAATTTTGTTATTTTAAATATGTATATCACTGAAACCTGACCGAAACCAAGTAATTGTGTAAGAAGCGCTGTAGTTACTGCAAATAAAGCTTGGCACATATTTAATGCAACCAACATAGTAAATCATAACTTCAGATTGAAATCCATAGACTACGTAAGTAATTAGGCGCGGTAATCAAATAAAAAAAAATGGCTTCTTCACAAACTAGTTTTTAACGGTTAAATAAATGTGTATCAGCATTTAGTATTAGAATATCAATCAGTTCAAGTCTTAGAATATCGGTATTGTCGATTTTGATGTTTGAAATTAGGTAATGACGCGGTACAAATAACTAACTAGTAGGTATAGCTTCCCAGGTAATACTGACTTGTAAATATGATAAATAAAGCTATACTCTAAAATAAACGTCAAAATTCACACTGCACAAAGAACAAGCGAGAAATCATTATTTATTTAAATGTATACAGACTGCCAAATGGGGCAAAACAGTTGTTTTTTAAGCTATTGCATAGCTTCTATCACGGGCCTTGAGCGTGGAGACCGAATCCAGAAATTCCGTTACGAAAATAACCTAACACCTTCAAAATTTTAACACATTCGGATATAGAACAGTTCCAAATTCAAAATTGCCGGGAAATATGGAAACGACAGAACTTAAAAGGCATGCCTAGTACGCAGCTGTTTGTGAGAAAGTATATAGGTGTATTGTATGAGTTGATAAGAAATGCTATGCAATAGCTTAACCGCGGCAGTTCCCGGGTGCCACACGTTTTTTTTTTACCTTATTTACGCATAAAAACGACGTTTTAACGATACCATTATGCATGCATAACCTAACCACGTTTTTATTTTAATAATTGTTTCTTAAAAAACCCTATGAAAAACCATGTTAGGAGTGAATATTATTTACCCCTTAGTAATATTGTAATTTTGTTATTTTTGGTTTTTGTTTTATTGCATCGTCACATGGATATATTCACAACATCCTGTAACTTCTAAAAGGCAACTGTTCTATTTTCTGAGACAACCTGTATATCGAATGCTTTTTGACCATTTCCATCAACAGATTTATTTAAGGCTGCACATACCGACAAAATAGAGATACCTTATCCAAAAAGTAAAAATTTTTCGATATAATTTTGATCGAGCAAACAGTACCTACCATTTAATTACACCCTAATGCCTATTGGTGCATACATTATCCTTACCCATTATTGATTCCCGAAGTAAGAAATCAACTTTCTCTCTCAGAATTATCAATATTAAATTTCCTAAAATTTAAAAAGACCCTCGATATTTTTTTATGTATTTTTACTTTCATATCAAACTCATAAATAACATACTACTAAAGTTAGGTACACTAACTACTTACACTAAATGAGAAAAGGAGTTTAATGCCCACTTATTTGACAAATCCGTTTCTATGGGACAAAAACCCACATAGATATACCGTTTATGGTATTCATAACGAACTCTGCATCCATAAACTAAATTATGATTTTATGTTTTTGCGAAACACCGTAACATTTAAAAAAAAATCAAAATGTGCCAGTCATAACTTAGTTCATGAACATAGGTTTGATAAAGCCCGATTTAATTAAAGCCTTAATATAAAATTGTTCAACTGGTCATAACAAAAACAAATTGAGCATTTTAAATCTGAGAACTGAAACTGAACTAAGATACAAACTTAAAATATCCTACTTATTGAAGAAGTCAGTAATGGTGCAAAAGAACAAGTGAAATTTTCTATAGATATGGCAACACAATGTGTTACGCTAAACGAGTATGGGTTTTCTTTTCCGCTTCCTCCTATGGTGCGTGTGTTTTTTGGCGCCATTGTCTTGTCCGCCATCTTGTGCGCAGGCGCACTTTTCCGCGGGAGTTGGTGCTATAACCGCTTGCAAGGCGGCATTGATGCCGGCTGGTGGAACGGGTGATATTGGCGGGCTAGGATGTCGCCCTATAACCCAAATTGTACCCTATATTCGTTACACAGTTCGTAATCTTGGTTCTTTAAGTGGAAAAAACAACATATAATAAAAAAAAAAGTGTGTGTCAGCTCCAACGCACGACTGGAGTTTACTCCTTACGAACGATTACAAAATAAATAGATTAGTTAATAAGGGTAAATGAATGTATTTCTTATATTACTTAGAGTATGTATGACACATCTATAGATTGATTTTTATTCATTGAGTAATTTTCTCAATTTTGAAATAAATATCAATTGATATAAATTTATATTTATATCAATTATAAATAAAATATAAAATTTACGATAAAACCTCCGCAAGTTGACAGTTTTTGTAGGTTAATATCAGGTTAATACAATATGCAATTGAAAGTAAATATTAACATTAATTACATCGCCATTCTGTTATTCTCGTTGCCATGGAGACTACGAGAGCACCAAAAACGTAACGCTGTCATTCATCAGTAGATTTTACCTCTCATATTTTTCTCATACCGGGCGCCTATATATATATGAAAATCGATTCTTAAGGAGTAAACTCCAATTGACGCAATTAAATAAAATTTAATTAAATAACACTTCCCGATGATAGGAAATGCCACTATTAGCTAGATTTTTGTCCGGCTAGCATTCCTGCACTCAAGAATGGAGCAATACGGCATATCTGCACTTGTTTTTCAAACTTATTGAAAGCGGATTGTACAACTGTCACACACAAGCGGCGGCGGCGTACTGAGCGCGGTTGGTCACAACCAAATTAGAAAGTTGCGCACCATAGGTGCATGCGCACCAAAAACGTAACGAGGTCATTCATCAGTAGATTTTACCTCTCATATTTTTCTCATACCGGGCGCCTTATATATGAAAATCGATTCTTAAGGAGTAAACTCCAAAAAATAAACCATATAACGTCATTTTACAAAGGTTATTTGTATAAATTACAGTAACTTTATTAGCAAAGTAGCTGTCCCGCCCAGCTTCGCCCGGGTGAAAAGGTTAAGCTCCCTGAAACAATCCTTCCTGATCGAAGCGCCACCTATCGGGTCCAATTGTGATGTAAGCTATCCTACCTTTTAAGTTGGATCAAACTGCACACGGTGTGCAAATTTGATTGAAATCGGCTATGTAGTTTAGGAGCCCATCGCGGACAAACAACGAGACGCGTAATTTACATATGTATACTAGCTGCCCCGCCCAGCTTCGCCCGGGTGAAAAAGTAAATTTTCCTGAAACATGATCGCAGCGCCACCTATCGGGTCCAATTGTGATGTAAGCTATCCTATCTTTTAAGTTGGATGAAACTGCACACGGTGTGCAAATTTCATTGGAATTGGTTAAGTAGTTTAGGAGTCCATTGAGGACAAACATTGTGACACGAGATTTATATATATTACTAGCTGCCCGCCCCGGCTTCGCACGGGTGCAATATTGATACGAATAAAAATGTAAAAGATAATAATGGTTATGGTGGTTTATCCTTTAGAGATAATTTAATACCATCCCGGACTTTTATATCGATTATTTGAAGATATACTACTCCGTAGTACATTCATTTAATCTATCTCGTAAGGTTTACCCAGCGTTTGCGATTTAAGCGCAAAAAATATGTGTCTATCATCACATTACAAATCTTTGAATATTTCGTTATCCCTATACCTTTAAACGAGCAATTCTTGTATATATATAATCTGAATCTCGGAAACGGCTCCAACGATTTTCATGAAATTTGGTAGTGGGGGGATTTCGGGGGCGATAAATCGATCTAGCTAGGTTTCATTTTTAAAAAAAGTCGTGTTATGCGTGTTTTTAGGCAATGAAAATCTCCTACAATTTCATTGGAATATGAATTTCGCCACTGCTTTACCGATACAGCAACAATAAAGCGTTGCTAAGCAACAAACTTTAAGCCAATGAGTTTTTGGTTTGACGTTATCGTAGACGTATTATATATAAAATCAATTATTTACTTACATGACAAAATGCCTAAAAGAAGAAGAAAAAAAATCGCTTATACACAATCTAAATCCACGCAGCCGCGACGCATCTCAAGAACACCTTCAAGAAAATAGTGATCGACAAGCAAGACTAATTTCAACAAAACCATGAAAATAATCACGACGTCTACAAGATTTCCGGCAGCGTGCAGCACAACGTGTAGCTACTGAACATTACGAACAACGGGAACGACGTCTACAAGATTTGCGGCAGCGAGCAGCACAACATGTAGCTACTGAACATAACGAACAACGGGAACGACATCTACAAGATTTGCGGCAGCGAGCAGCACAACGTGTAGCTACTGAAAATTGCCGAACAACGGGAGCGATGTCTACAAGATTAGCAGCAGCGAGCAGCACAACTTGTAGATACTCAACATTACGAACAACGGGAGTGATGTCTGCAAGATTTGCGGCAGCGAGCAGCACAACGTGTAGCTACTGAACATTACGAACAACGGGAACGACGTCTACAAGATTTGCGGCAGCGAGCAGCACAACGTATAGCTACTGAATATTACGAACAACGGGAGCGATGTCTACAAGATTAGCAGCAGCGAGCAGCACAACTTGTAGATACTCAACATTACGAACAACGGGAGTGATGTCTGCAAGATTTGCGGCAGCGAGCAGCACAACGTGTAGCTACTGAACATTACGAACAACGGGAACGACGTCTACAAGATTTGCGGCAGCGAGCAGCACAACGTATAGCTACTGAACATAACGAACAACGGGAACGACGTCTACAAGATTTGCGGCAGCGAGCAGCACAACGTGTAGCTACTGTAAATAACGAACAACGAGAGCGACGTCTGTAAGATTTCCGGCAGCGTGCAGCACAACGTGTAGCTACTGAAAATGACGAACAACAGGAACGACGTCTACAAGATTTGCGGCAGCGAGCAGCACTACGTGTAGCTACTGAATATTACGAACAACAGGAACGACGTCTACAAGATTTGCGGCAGCGAGCAGCACTACGTGTAGCTACTGAATATTACGAACAACGGGAGCGATGTCTACAAGATTTCCGGCAGCGAGCAGCATAACGTGTAGGTACTGAACATTACGAACAACGGGAACGACGTCTACAAGATTTGCGGCAGCGAGCAGCACAACGTGTAGCTACTGAAAATTACGAACAACGGGAGCGTTGTCTACAAGATTTGCAGCAGCGAGCAGCACAACTTGTAGATACTCAACATTACGAACAACGGGAGTGATGTCTGCAAGATTTGCGACAGCGAGCAGCACAACGTGTAGCTACTGAAAATAACGGCAACGAGAGCGACGTCTGTAAGATTTGCGGCAGCAAGCAGCACAACGTATAGCTACTGAACATTACGAACAACGGGAACGACATCCACTAGATTTGCGGCAGCGAGCAGCCCAACTTATAGCTACTGAACATTACGAACAACAGGAACGACGTCTACAAGATTTGCGGCAGCGAGCAGCACTACGTGTAGCTACTGAATATTACGAACAACAGGAACGACGTCTACAAGATTTGCAGCAGCGAGCAGCACAACGTATAGCTACTGAACATTACGAACAACGGGAACGACATCTACTAGATTTGCGGCAGCGAGCAGCCCAACTTATAGCTACTGAACATTACGAACAACAGGAACGACGTCTACAAGATTTGCGGCAGCGAGCAGCACTACGTGTAGCTACTGAATATTACGAACAACAGGAACGACGTCTACAAGATTTGCGGCAGCGAGCAGCACAACGTATAGCTACTGAACATAACGAACAACAGGAACGACGTCTACAAGATTTGCGGCAGCGAGCAGCACAACGTGTAGCTACTGAAAATAACGAACAACGAGAGCGTCGTCTGTAAACTTTCCGGCAGCGTGCAGCATAACGTATAGCTACTGAACATTACGAACAACGGGAACGACGTCTACAAGATTTGCGGCAGCGAGCAGCACAACGTGTAGCTACTGAATATTACGAACAACAGGAACGACGTCTACAAGATTTGCGGCAGTGAGCAGCACTACGTGTAGCTACTGAATATTACGAACAACGGGAGCGATGTCTACAAGATTTCCGGCAGCGAGCAGCATAAAGTGTAGGTACTGAACATTACGAACAACGGGAACGACGTCTACAAGATTTGCGGCAGCGAGCAGCACAACGTGTAGCTACTGAAAATGACGAACAACGGGAGCGTTGTCTACAAGATTTGCAGCAGCGAGCAGCACAACTTGTAGATACTCAACATTACGAACAACGGGAGTGATGTCTGCAAGATTTGCGGCAGCGAGCAGCACAACGTGTAGCTACTGAACATAACGAACAACGGGAACGACGTCTACAAGATTTGCGGCAGAGAGCAGCACAACGTGTAGCTACTGAAAATAACGGACAACGAGAGCGTCGTTTGTAAGATTTACGGCAGCGTGCAGCACAACGTGTAGCTACTGAAAATGACGAACAACGGGAGCGATGTCTACAAGATTTGCGGCAGCGAGGAGCACAACGTATAGCTACTGAACATTACGAACAACGGAAGCGACGTCTACAAGATTGGTGGCGTATGGCACAACGTGCGTTGATTTTCTCATACATCTTCCATGTACAGACAGCGATCCGTTACACTTTTATTATATGTGATGATTCTTTAAATTGGCATCTTTTTCATTTCTTAACCGATTGACATGAAATAAACACTACATGTTAAGTTAAGTATACCATGATACATAAGTGAACCAAACCACAACTGTAAAAAGTAAGTACCTACCTATTTCAATAAAATATTAAACTCGTGATTTTTTATTTAAACAACAAGTTCATATTTTTTCATTATTAGGTGTGTTGGTAAGATAAGATATATTTCATAAGTATGTAATTCGTACGCAATAATATTTTATACCTATTATATTTACCGAGCTGAGCTCGGTCATCCAGGTACTTTATTAAATAAGAGAAAAAGAGGCGAATTTGGAATAGTCTTGGTTTCCGATTGTCAATAATATTGTTTGATATTTGAGCGTTTTTAGCTGACCTCTACATCGTGTAAGGAATACTCCTACCAAATTTCAAGTCAATTGGCCTTAATTCCTGAGATTTCGTGATGAGTGAGTTCACAAATGGAATCTCCCCGCGTTCCACTTTGCAGGTGAGGTTCACAAAATCCGTTCATAGCTGACCTCCTACACCGCGTATGGAATTACTCCTACCAAATTTCAAGTCAATCGGCCTTATAGTTCCTGAGATATCCTAATGAGTGAGCTCACAAATGGGATCTCCCCGCACTCCACCTTGCAGGTGGTGTTTCACAAAATCCGTTCTTAGCTGACCTCTACACCACGTAAGGAATACTTCCAATACTACCAAATTTCAAGTCAATCGGCCTTATAGTTCCTGAGATATCCTAATGAGTAAGTTCACAAATGGGATCTCCCTGCTCTCCACCTTGCGGATGGAGTTTCACAAAATCCGTTCTTAGCTGACCTCTACACCGCGTAAGGAATACTTCTATCAAATTTCAAGTCAATCGGCCTTATAGTTCTTGAGATATCCTAATGAGTGAGTTCACAAATGGGATCTCCCTGTACTCCACCTTGCGGGTGGAATTTTTCATAATCCGTTCTTAGCTGACCTCTATACCGCGTAAGGAATACTCCTACCAAATTTCAAGTCAATCGGTCTTATAGTTCCTGAGATATCCTAATGAGTGAGCTCACAAATCGGATCTCCCCGCACTCCACCTTGTGGGTGGAATTTTTCAAAATCCGTTCTCAGCTGACCTCTAAACCGCATAAGGAATACTTCTACCAAATTTCAAGTCAATCGGTCTTAAAGTTCCTGAGATATCCTAATGAGTGAGCTCACAAATCGGATCTCCCCGCACTCCACCTTGCGGGTGGAGTTTCACAAAATTCGTTCTGAGCTGATCTCTACACCGCGTAAGGAATACTCCTACCAAATTTCAAGTCAATCGGCCTTATAGTTCCTGAGATATCCTAATGAGTAAGTTCACAAATGGGATCTCCCTGCACTCCACCTTCCGGGTGGAGTTTCACAAAATCCGTTCTTAGCTGACCTCGACACCGCTTAAGGAATACTCCTACCAAATTTCAAGTCAATCGGCCTTGCAGTTCCTGAGATTTCGTGATGAGTCAGTTCAAAAATGGGATCTCCTATATATATATAGATATGTATATTAAGATGTGGAAAGGCGTGATGATATATATATATATATGATCTAAAAGCTTGATCTATTTTCAACTGCATAAGTTTGGGGGTGGCTATTATTAATTGTACAGAGCGTACTTTTTTAATTGTCTCGTAACGTGAGTTCCGAGAACTTTTGCTGACCCAAAAAATTACGAGACCAAAAAGCCTCCAGTCAGGCACTTGTTAGATGCTAAGCACCAATGCTAAGAATGCTAATAAAAAAGCACCAATGCTAATACATACAATCACGCCTTTTTCCCGTAGGGGTAGGCAGAGACCACTTCTTTCCACTAGCTACGATCCTTACATACTTGTTTCGCTTCGTCCACTTTCATTATACCCTTCATACATGCTCTTCGGTTTAGGGTAATCTACCTAATCAGGTCGGTGTAAATACTTACAACTTGGGATTGTTGAGTCTGCGCTAATTTCATGTTCCTCTCTTGGACCATAAGCTGATGCGCTGCTCTGTAACCCAAAATTTACATGATCACAATATTTCTAATCACTTTTGCTTTCGGTATGGAAAAATAAGATGAGCCTTAATAAAAACCTTGTTGGCAATAATACACAATGAAATGAAAAAGGTTCGTATGGGTACTACTTAACTACCCCTTGAGCACCCTTGTGGGAAGGCGTGAGATAATGAGCTCCTCGAGGAGGGAGAGGAGGATTGTTATATTTTGTTGGCAGCAGAGGGATACAGTACAACTCTCCGAACACAGAGAGGCAACGCGCAAGTGATATCTCGGAATCGTGAGCGTAAATAGGCTTCGGTAGCCGCTTCCCATCAAGTGGGTCGTATGCTTATTAGCAACTCTAGTGTATATAAAAAAAAATATCGATGACATTTGTAAAATATGTCGCTTACCTATCCATCTGCTCCTGCGTCATTTCAAGGGCTTCTTGCATTTCGCGCGATGTGTTCTTTACAAACTCAGGGTCGCAGTATTCCGCCAAACCTTGCTCTGCTAGCACCTGTTTCGTATTACTTTATTTATAGATGACTATACTACCTAAGGACATAGTTGCGGTTATTATCAAATATGTATGGTAAAAAAAATGCTATGGTAACTGAAACAGAAACTGTTCCTAAAGTGTAAGTGTAAACATATGTAGATAAAAATACATTTAGGATTGTATTCCGTTCGTATTTAGGATAGCATCCGTTCTTGGCGAGCGTTTTCATCGCGAAATAAGAAACTATGCTAGTTTAAAGTCAAATGCGTGATTTATTTTTGAAAGATTTCGTGATGTTATTTCGTTGTGGTATTTCGCTTATATTATACATGTATATCCTATAATATTTATCCTATCCTATAATATACGAAAATTTGTGAGCATGTATGAATGTTTGTTACTCAACCACGCCAGAACGGATGGACTCACCATCTATCACATTGGCACCTAAAATATATCTCTGGCGAAATGTGGGTGTAATTACCTATACACCTCTGCCTACCCCTTCGGAACCCTTGTGGGAAGGCGTGAGGATATGTATTTTGTTCCGAAAAATAATCTTGATCGATTTTTACTCGGGTTAAACCGCAGGGCACATGTAGTGCTTATATATAGATTCTTACTCTCGTAACGAGACTCTCCGCAGACCCAACCACGGGTACTGACGAGCTATTACTTCTGGGGCTGCCTGGCAGTGACACCACCCCACGGCCTGTGCTATCGCCTCCTGAAAAACAAACACTTTTTTGTCTAAGCTCCATTTACCTTGACGACATTGCAGTCTCACAAATGTTATAAATTTAACGAAAACAAATCTAGATTTTACAACAAAGAAAAATTTCTCTTGACAATCTGTCCATGAATTTGAAAAGTATACATTAATTAATATACTTAATTGAAAATCTATAACTAATTTCTAATTTCATCTATTTTGGCACTTAAGGTCATTGCAGCTAGCTTATATTTCTAAATGTATTGTAAGCAACGATTCTCAACGCTCGATATTTTTATGATATGCTACGATTTAACCAAATCAACGTGTTCTCGTGAATATTTAGTTGATTTGTCTCCAGAACTGGCGCTCGTGCAAACGAAAACAATGGACTTTAAAAGAAATCCTTTCAAAAATGTCCTCTATAAGCTTTCTAAGTCCTCAACTATTCTAAAATGCAAGTCAATCTATATAGCTCTTTAAATGACGTGTTATTTGCACAGTACATGCTGATTTTAATGATGTTTAACAAGGTTACATTTGGTTTAGTCGTAGCAAAAAAACCCATTCCTTTTATTTTACGTTTTATGATGGAACTGTTAATATTAGGTTTGTGCAATAATTGTATTTGTTAGTGTACAATAAATGTGTGTGTCGTTAGAATTGTGATATTGCAAACATGATTATCGCAAAAGCAATGTGATCGAGTGTAAGACGAGTGGGAATACCATTATTTTCATCCGGAATATTTCTCAAGTTCAAATGCAATTCTCCTGTGAAACTAAATATTTTATTTCTTTTCCATTGTTAAAATCCTATTACAAAATTTTCAAGCCAGTTTTGCAAATTACCGACATCTTCCAATACGCGGTAATATTTTGTAGTATTCATTTTTAAGCCACTTGTTTAAGGCAAGGGATTTCGAAATCGTGCCATGAAAGTGGTTTTTACATAGGTATATATTTATTATACCAAAAATATTCGCGGCTGCCATAAAAAGTATATATTATTATGTATAGCAAAATTGCTATATTGAGAGTGGGAGGTTCGTTGTATGGAACGGAATGGTGGTGGGGTGCTGAGACCTGCGTCAGTGTGCGGGACAAGCGGGGCGGGCGCGGGGTCGCGCGCATGCTGCGGCGCCGCGCCCGACGACGCGCTGCGCACCATCCGACCTGCCAGCGGCGGGCGGGCGCGCGCCCTCAGCGAGCGCGGCCCGCGCAGCCCCGCGGCGCCGCCCCGCGCGTGGCTGAAGGCGAAGGGCAGCCGCGCCGCCGCGTTGTACCCGTACAGCGTCATCGTGCGTGCCTCCCCCGCCTCCCCTGCCGCCGCGCACGCGTTCGCCAGCAGCGGCGATATCTTCGGCTGGATGGTCTCCCCTCCCGGTGACGGCGACTTATCCTCCGGCGATGCCTTGCGAGGTATCGTCAGCGTGTCCAGCGACTCCTCTGGATGCACTCTCTGCCGTGACGGCGTCGGGCTGGGCTTGGTGACCGCGCCGTCGGCCGGGGTGGTCAGGTAGTTGACGCACCCGAATGCTAACCCTATCTGGCCGAGCATCTCGGGGTAGTTAGATTTTTGGTTGCTGTTAGTTACGTACCGAAATCCACACGTGAGCAGTGAAATAATACGTCAGTGTTAGTGATGGCGTTAGGGTGCAGTGGTTAGGGAGATGAGATTAAAAAACAAAACCACACGTTCGACTACCTTGGTAAATAGCGTTCTTTAGATCATTTGTGGTTCTTCTGCAATACAATAAGTATGGGTTTATATAATTATATATTTAATGAGGTTGTTTATTGGACGTGTTTGCATATCGTTGACATCGAGTAGCAGTTATGCAATGGGTGATGTTAAATATTGCGTTAAAAGTTTATCTGCGATACTCACTCGAGAACTTGATATATCTTCTCGGCTTCCCCATTAAATATCAGCGGTCTTAGCGGTATTTGCTCCTTGGGTTGTCCATTGGCCCTTAAATACAAAACTTGTATGATTAACTACTACAATTTATAAATCCTAATCTAAGTTAAACTCATCACGTGCTGGGACAACTTCATTTGGGTGAAAAAAAATTGAATACGATGGCAGCGCCATGTATCGGGTTCAATGTTGAATCTAAACTTGGCATCAATTATTAGATATCTACATTAATTATTGCTTGACGAGTTTGTTTGTCCTTAGGTTTTACGCTTATAACTAGAACCGTCAGTTATATTTGAAAAATACCTTTTGAATTTCCTAAAAAGGCTATATTAAGCTCGTCAAGTAGCGTCACGCTACGACCATACAAGTAGAACTGGTTTCAAAATAATAACTATGCCAGTTATTAAGTATTTACTCCAAATTCTCCATGAATTATCCGATTTCTGTTAAATTAAACCTTAGTATATAAGATTGACTTACAGATTGGGTGCTAGTGGTAACGCCGCCACTCCATATTCTTTCTGCATCATTGAGCTCAAATGATTACCGACGCCTTCTGCTGAAGATGAAAAACCATATGGAATTAGTGTTTGATGTGTGCTCAGGCTGTGAATCAACTCCCCGTTGAGGTTTTTCTAGATAGTGCAGCATGGAGTTTTCAAGGGTGTGAAAAGACCCTTGGGGTCACAGTGTCACAAGGATCCATTAGCGGACCGCTTGTTTGGGGGTTAACCACCTTAGGGGTTAAAAAAAGTATGAATTACCTTGAGGAGGTTCGCCGTGCTTTCTGTGTTTGTTGAAGTGTCTATTAGGCCCGTGTCTTCGTATGCTCGACCAAACGCCTCCGAACAGGGAGTGGTTTCTCTGTCACAATCAAATAGAGTTGAAGATTTTAATGTTGTATCTAGAGTGATCACATTCATAATAAGATAACTATTTTTAGCGATCGAACGCTCAGGATTCAAGGATGATGAAGGAAAATAGCGAACGCGTAAGATGACAGGTTCATCTTACGCGTTCGCTATTTTCCTTCATTGAATGTAGATGAAGCGAAAGGGCTATATTGTATATTAAGAAATAACATTTACTTACTTTTGTATAAAAATAAGCTTTAGGTTGGTTTGGACATGACAGGACAAAGATGAGTGAGAATTATTGAAAGAACAGATACAAAAGAAGAGGTAGAGGAAAACCACGTTCCAACAACCTAGATCAAATTGATCGGATACACATAGATAGGAACATCAAGCTAAAGAAGAAGAATGACGTAGGTAAAGAGGTGTGCAAATGAATCGGCGCTTTACTCTCTCTACCTATTTGCCCCGTGAGGGACTCGGCGTGCTGAAATGTATTTATGTATAAACAATACTTACTCTATGCATAGGTATATCGCATTCTGCATTAATGTCATCCAAGTTCCCAGAAATTGCTCTCTTCAGCTCAGGCCCAGCCTCGTGCAGTGTCCTCAGCCCAGCTTGTAGCGTCATCTGATGAGTCTGCTCGTCACTATTGCGCGTCTCCTGCTCTTTTCGCTTTTTGAACCTTACACATCAAACAATTAGGTTTCAACTCCTCTGTCTGCCGCAATGTTTAGTACTAAGTTTTTCATATAGTACTACTGAATACTTGCCTGTGTTGCTCAAGTAGTTTCTTTCTGTTTGGCGTTTTAAATCTATGATACAAAATGTGTTCTACGTTCGACGATTTGCTACTTTTATGGAATGTCTTGCAAATCTATTTCAAGAACTACATTCATAACCTAACCTAGCTAATTTGAAACAGTAAACAAGTCTTAATGTTTGAAATCACTAACAATTGTGTGAGCTCTTTGAATTATACATATATCTAAATGATTTCGGGAATCCAACTAAGTATCATATTAAAACAACACTTCAAATTGGCACATTATTTGGGGTTTGGAACTTTCAAAAAGTGTGCATGCTGATTCTGTACAATTTAGAATCGGTACAAAACAGCCGAAGGAAGCTCAAATATATTATTTTTATCATCGCTGACAACTCTTGGAGGGTTCCATGCAAGGTGAGAACTGGGAGCACCAAATTTTTTGGACAAGTTGTTATATTTCATATCGGAACTAGCGCAGGGGACAACATACCCGTGAGAAAACACTAAAAGGGATCATTCTTTCCTAAAAACATACGTTTCCATAGTGGTGCGTTACTCACGCGTGATTCCTATAGAACAGAAACGGTAGTGTCAGTCTTATACTGAAAGTGATGTATTCAAGAGAGGTATAACGGGTTTCCCGTTCGAATTTGGAGCTGCCCTCCTGGGGCAGGACCTCCACCTTACAGAAGTCCGTAGCCAAATAACACAATTTTTTGTGTTGTTTTTTTTTTTTTTTTTTTTTATACCACTTGGGTGGCAAACAAGCACGCGGTCCGCCCGATGGTAAGCGGTTACCGCCGCCTATGGACGCTTGCAACACCAGGGGTATCACTCGCGCGTTGCCGACCCTGCAGGAATCTTTTCACACCCTTCTTGAAGAACTCCATGCTGTACTCTCCAGGGAAAACCTCAACGGGGAGCTCATTCCACAGCCTGAGCGTTCGCGGAAGAAAACTTCTTTGGAAGCGCACAGTGCGAGACCTTTGTGGTTCCAAGGTATGGGGATGAATTCCCCGTCGATGGCGAGAGGTGCGGTGGTAGAAGGTGGAAGTGGGCATCATATCGAACAATTCTGCAGAACACTCCCCGTTATACAAGCGGTAGAACACACACAGGGAGGCAAAGTCTCTCCTCAGACTTAGTGATTCCAAGCCGCTTGTGAGCATGGGATCGTCGACAATTCTAGCGGCGCGTTTCTGAACCGCGTCAAAAGGCCCAAGCTGGTATCCAGGGGCTCCAGCCCACAGGTGGCAGCAGTACTCCATATGAGGCCGAACTTGCGACTTATAAAGTTGCAGCCTTTGTTGCGGTGTGAAGTACTGCTTAGCTCTGTTGAGCACACCGAGCTTCCTCGACGCCAGCTTAGCCTTGTCCTCTAAATGACCACGGAACTGAACGTCGCTAGAAATATCGACCCCAAGGATCCTAATGCTCTCCGAGATGTTCAGGGGAGTGTTCTGGAATTGTGGAGCCACAGCGAATGGAGTTTTTTTTGCGGTGAACGCGCAAACTTGTGTCTTAGTGGGGTTGAAGTGGACTAGGTTTAGTCGACCCCAATCGGAGACACTGCGAAGTGTACTCTCGATTTCAGACACAAGTTGTTCGCGACTTTCCTCCACAGTGGAACGAGGGAGATTAGCACGGCCCGTGTAGTAAGTGTCCCCAGTGCTGTCGTCTGCATAGCAATGAATGCCTTCAATAGAAAGCATGTCATTAATATGCAGAAGAAACAGAGTCGGGGACAACACAGAGCCTTGAGGGACGCCAGCATTAATTTCCATGCTTTCGGAGCAGCTACCGTCAACGACGGCTCTTATGCATCTGCTGGACAGAAAGCTGGCGACCCATTTGCATAATCCCTCTGGCAGTCCGTAGGATGGAAGCTTCGATAGAAGACCGCGATGCCAGACCCGATCGAACGCTTTCGCCACATCCAAGCTAACAGCTAATGCCTCACCTTGACTCTCAATGGCGAGTGACCAACGGTGCGTGAGATATACTAGAAGGTCACCCGTTGAGCGACTGTGGCGGAAGCCATACTGTTGGTCACTCAACAAACCGTGACCCTCTAGATATCGCAGGAGTTGCGTGTTAATCACTAGCTCCATAATTTTGGAGAGGAGGGAGGTGATGGCGATCGGCCTGTAATTCGATGGGTCTGATCTATCGCCCTTTTTGGGCACTGGGTGCACGTGGGCGGTCTTCCACGAAGTTGGGACTTTTTGGGTGGAGTAGGAAAGCGCGAATAGGCGCGTCAAAACAGGACACAGTTCAGGAGCACACTGCTTAAGCACCACTGCCGGAATACCGTCTGGCCCGCTCGACTTATGGACGTCCAGAGACAGCATCTCCCGCCGGACCTCCCGTTGGGTTATGCTTATCTCCGGCATAGAGTTCTCACACAGCAGGATAGTTGGCGGTGTGGCGCCTCCGTCATCCATAGTCGAGTTCGAGGCAAAGAGAGAGCCCAATAGATCCGCTTTCTCTTTGGCACTGTGGGCCAAGTTACCATCCGGCTTACGGAGTGGTGGTAGGGACGACTGGCAAAAGTTTCCCTCAGCAGCCTTGGCAAGGGACCAAAAAGCACGGCTGCCAGAAGGGTAGCTAGCGAGTCTCTTACCAATTCTGCTGACGAAATCGAATTTCGCCCTGGCAATCGCTCGCTTACAGTGCCTCGAGGCAGCATTAAGTTTCCGCTTTGCATCAGATATGTTGGGGTCCAGATTGGATCGAGCCGTGGTCCACGCCTCATACAAGGCTTGCTTGGATAATTTAGCTTCCTTGCAGGGCTTATTAAACCACGGCTGTTTCTTTACCCCTGTAGCTACTAGCGAGTTTGGGATGTAGCATTCCATTCCCGCCAGTATCGTCTCAGCGACGGCTGCTGCACAGGGGTCTGGATCTTCTGATGCAAAGCAGATCTGCCTCCACGGGTACGATGCGTAAAACTCACGCAATCCATCCCAGTCTGCTGCCTTGTAGTGCCACATGCGCCGCCGCCCCGGGGGTCGGGGCACTTCGGCCTTTGCGCACGGCACTTGCGTCCGGACCAGACAGTGGTCGGATGTGCCAAGTGGCGCACCCACCGAGATGGAATAGCTGTCCGGCCGCGTGGTCAGCAGAAGGTCCAGTAAAGAGCTTGTATGGCCCTCGATATCAGGTATTCTGGTTGGTTCGTGTACCAGCTGCGAGAAGCCATAAGCCAGGGCAAGCTCGTAAGCAGCCCTCCCCGCGCAGTCAGTGGACCGAGAGCCAAGCCACTCAACATGGTGAGCGTTAAAATCTCCTAAAACCACCAACTCCGCGGAGGGGTACTGCTCAAGTACTTTGTCCGTTGTCGATTGCAGGTGCTCAAATAGGCGAACTGTGTCTGTGTCACCGCTATGGGACCTGTAAAGGCACGCGTAGATTCGGGTGTTGCCACCATAGTCTACGCGCACCCACAAAATTGACAGGTCTCTGTCTTCAAGGCCGTGGAGACGTCGACAGCAAATATCCTCCCGGAAGTACATACATACCCCGGCGCGGCGCACAAAATTGTGTTCCATCTTGTACCCGGGGTAGTTCAGGTACGATGTATCATCAGGGCAGGATATCTGCGTCTCCGTCAGAAATAGCAGAGTCGGCTGTGTCGTCTCAAGGTGTTGGTGGACTGCATTTAGATTAGAATGAAGTCCCCTGATGTTGCAAAAGTCCATTTTTAATATGGAAGGGGAGGCCGCTGGGAAACTTCTACTATTTTTAAATTTGGCCATTTTAGATTTCTAAGGGTGCTGAAAAGGAAGAAGAGGAGTCGTTGTGTCGGCATCAAAGAGGACAAAGCGCAGTCTCAATCCGCCGCAGTGATGTACAGGTAGTGCGGATTGCCGGAGCGGAAGTCGGAAGGGCCCCCGATCCCCCCCTGATGCAGCGGCCGGGTCCACTCCGGTCTCCTCCTCCGGCACGACCACTACACCAAGGACTTTACACACATGTGCGGGTCAGCCTCCCAGGGCGGAGATTAGGTGATCCCTGGGTTCGGGACCCCTACTATATGCGGGCGGCCAGCGGACAGCCGTTTCACCGGGTCTCCCTAACAACCGCACCGACATGCCGCGCCTGGTCACCACCACGGCGGAATTGCACCACTGGTCCTGTGCTGCCGACACACCGCTTCCTCTTGGAGCCTGGCGACCTTACTCACCACAGGAACACGACACACCCGAGGGTAATGCCATTTAGCTGCGATCTTCTGTAAGGTGGAGGTAATGGTACCAGTCGGGCTGCTCCGAATTCGAACGGGAATTAACCGTTGTGCCCTCCCTCCCTTAAAGTTGTGTTGTGTTCCTACGCGGTGAATAACGTTTCAAGTAATGAGCTCCTTGGGGAGGGGGGAGGATTGTTACATTGTGTTGGAAGCAGAGGGATTAAACCTTATGCTGCCAACACACTATAACTCTCCGAACACAGAGTAGCAACGCGCAAGTGATACTTTGGTATCGTGAGCGTAAATAGGCTACGGTAACCGTTTCCCATCAGGTGGGCCGTATGCTTGTTTGCCACTCTTGAATCAGTAGATACTGAAAAATTATATACTTATATGTAGTATCAAATATTTAATAAACGACATCTTGAATTTAACGAGCTGTGGTCGCTTCATCAAAGTTGATTGCAAGAACTTCTGCGTCAAAAAGTATGTCTGAACTTAAGTTAAACGACTTTATCTGTAAGTAGTTAGTTTCAACTGTTCTTTCGTAAATCGGGTATTCGTGTACAGATGGCAAAACCAGAAAATTATTTGTTGATAGGTTCTTTTCTTTACGTAATATAAACTAGGTTTTATAGACATGGTCGTGTTTCGTAGAAATCAAGTAAGAAATACGGACAATTTTTTTTTGCTCTGAGCTTTCTCTTGTAGCGTGAGTTCCGGAACCTTTTGCTACTTAACCATAAATGTAACCTTAAGTAATAAGTATTCTGACCTCCTGAAATAATCTTGAATGAGGAATGTGGCGTAGAACTTTCCTACGGTGATCTCGTTGGGGTCCCCTGGTGGGGGCACCACCTGATCCAGCAGTTTGGGGGAAGTTCTCTTCCAGATCTTCTTGATTACTGCTCGCAGTTGTGTGTTGCAATCATCGATGTTGCCTGCGTATTTTGGTGTTTGTTATTTATTTATTTTAAAACCAACATAGAATACACTATAATATAAGTTTGAATTACCGTGTAAGATATACTTACACATAGTATATCTTACACGGTAAGATCGATCTTCACGACCTTCACGACCTCACCAAAACGGAAAATATTATAGATTTAGGAGTTTCCTTCGACAAAAAACTAACCTTTCACGACCACATACTTGCAGTAGCCAAAGACTCATATAGGCGTTTAGGCTTTGTATTAAGAAATGCTCGCGATTTCAGTGATCATAATGTGGTTAAAATTATATTTGGAGCGCTAGTACGCAGTAAATTAGAATCGAGTTCATGTGTCTGGAATCCCTACGAAAATAAATATAGTCTACTTCTGGAGAAGGTACAAAAAGCTTTTTTAAGATATTTGTACAAACGGATTTATGGCTTACATCCCTTCATGTATCCTACTGGTTTCCTTCTAGGCTCTTTAGGATATAATTCTCTGGAGGTAAGAAGGAAATATGACCAAATAATAACCATGTGTAAGATACTACATGGAAAATCAGATGCTCCAGAGCTACACAGTGAGTTATCAAGGCTTTTTGTGCCTGATAAATACACACGCGCCAGGAGCCACAGACTGTTCGCAGTGGGCACGCATCGCACATTATCGCGTGCACACTCCCCTGTACCTCGCACTCTCACTGCACTCAATGCCCTCTTGAAGTCCAACCCTGACTGTGACGTGTTTGCGGACGGATGGAAGGCTTTCATTGCGGCATGTATGGAGTATTGTGAGATGAGTGTATGAATGAGGTTCTTATAATTACTAATTAGTGTAATTGGATTTTTTTGCCGTACTAATTATGTATAAAAAAAAAAAAAAAAAAAAAAGTGTACCGGATGAAGGAAAATAGTTCACCAATGAAAAAAAAATACTCGGGTTAAGCTACGAGGCATGTTTATTCTAATAATAATAATAATATCCTCACGCCTTCCTACAAGGGCCCCCGAAGGGGTAGGTAGAGGTGTATAGGTAATACCCACACACCCACTTTCCGCCAGAGGTATATTAGGTGCCAACGTGACAGATGGCGAGTCCATCGCCGTTACTCAAGCACGACTATACGTACGCCTTTGAATTTCTTCTCAGATGTATGCAGGTTTCCTCTCAATGTTTTCCTTCATCGTAAAGCTTGTAGTGTGACTAATCACTGTACTTAAGTTCAGAAAAACTCATTGGTACAGTCGGGATTCGAACTTGCGATCTTTGTTTCGCAGGCAACTGCTCTAACCACTCGGGCACCACGTAAATAGTACACGAGAACATCTACCTAGAGAGATTCGAAATCAGGGGCATGTATTAAAAGATTATTGAATGTGGATCAAGCGAAAGAGGTCTGTAAAATACAGGATTTAGCTCTCTGCTGAAAATACCTTCGGTTTTGATCTTCAGTGAAGTCCTGACGACGGCAAATAGGGTTGCGTTGAAGAGGACTGTGCCATCTGAATTGAGGGGCATATTCATTGACACGAGCCGCTTGCACGCCACGCGGTGAGGACACAGTTTGCCAAAACCTGAAAACAACGTTACGATAATTATTCTCTTTTACTAGCAACGCCTAGATCAGGAGTCACCAATTACCTTAATCTGAAAGTCTATTCCGTAATGTCCGTAAAGTGAAGGAACATGTTTCGAATGTGGATAAAGCGAAAGAGGTGTTATAATTTGGATGTTTGATAATAAAAACGAGCTCTACTTGGTCTGTCTATCCCTTGAGGAATATTGTTTGATAAACATGGGATAATTAATTGAAGACTGAATGGTTTAATTGTAAAATAAAAATAATTGAGTCAGTCTGTTATATTTTGATCAACAGATTTCAGTTAATAATTATGATATAGAATGTCTCTTAAAGACATTGATACCAAGGCAAACAAACATAGCATACGGCCCACCTGATGGGAAACGGTTACCGTAGCCTATTTACGCTCACGATACCGAAGTATCACTTGCACGTTGCCACTTTGGGTTCGGAGAGTTATACTGTGTTGGCAGCATAATGGAACTCCTCCCCAAGCTCATTATTGAAAACCTTATTCACCGCGTAGGAACATAGTAGGTTACTCACCCAAAGGCGGACTTATTTTCCTTAATAAAGTAACTACATCTAAATGTTTAATTCTACCCTTAGCGTCAGGGTCGTATTCACTCCATAATCTGAAATAAAGGAAGGGTTTAAGCACTGCCTTATACGCTATAGTAACAATCCACAGATAAAATGTTTAAAGATAAGTCACACCACGAGCTTTACAGTGAAAGACTTCGAGAGGAAACCTGCATACGCTTGGCAAGAAATTCAAAGACGTATATATAGACTAGTGGTCCCGCCCAGCTTCGCTTGGGTGAAAAAAGTAAATGCCCTAAAACACGATCACAGCGCCACCTATCGGGTCCAATTGTGAATCTAAACCATTCTCAAATCCATCTGAAGACACACAGAAAATTTCATTAAAATCGGTCCAGCCGTATAGGAGGAGTTCAGTCACATACACACGCACACAAGAAATATATATATTAAGATATAATACAGGCTTAATCTCGATGTTTTCCTTCACCGTAAAGCTCGTGGTGTGACTTATCATTGTACTTAAATTCAGAAATACTCATTGGTACCGTCGGGATCTGAACTTGCAATCTTTGTGTTGCAGGCAACTACTTTAACCACTCAGCCGCCACCATTATAAATCTCAAAATAGTTATTACGTAATCATAACATGCTTAGTGATAAAAAAAATATATTTTTGTAATTTGATAAATAAATAGCTATTTCCGTTGTAGTTGTGCACAGCGGTTTCAACCGCGTAAAATTCAGTGGTAGATTTTTTCTAGTTTCTTTTTACCTATAAAACATATCCTATATGTTATTCCACCTCATAAACTATCTTTGTTCTAAATTTCATTCAATTCCGTTCAGCAGTTTTTGCGTGAAAGAGTAACAAACATACACACAAACTTTCGCATACATTTATAATATTAGCAGAATTCTAGGGAATATTATCCGACACCACCAAAACATTGTACCTTATAAACTCATCTAAGTGGTGTGGTCCCAATATCGACCAGTCTCTGGTTAAATAGTCGAAGTTGTCCATGATGACGGCGACGAACAAATTGATAATCTGGAAGGGAGAGAGGGAGATGACCACATGAGGAGAGAGAGAGTGAGATCATTGCCGTAAGAAAGTTTTAAACTATCACGGGAAGTAAAGTTCTGGCCAGTATACCTCGTAGACGAGGACGACCATTATTTGAATACTCACAATGTTGTTCTTAAAAAGTTAATGTTATTAGTTTAAGTGTTAGCGGCCCACCGGTATTGGGAGGGTCCAAAGTACCGGTGGCTAGGGTCCTAGAGAAAGGAACCTCCTCATAATACGTGCTAGTGTCTAGTAGCACTGCTTTCTGCATCAAATCCCGTGTCCCTTGATCCAACCACTAACGAGAGCATATTTTTTGTCGTGATTTTGCAGTCGTTTCGTAGACTTTAGATCAGAAAGAACATAGTAATATAACTTTATATTTTCTCAGTATCCTAAAATCCTAAACAGCTGAACCGATTTTGGTGTAATTTTTTGTGTGTGGATTCAAGAATGGTTTAGATTGGACTCGAAAGGTGGCGCAGCGATCGTGGTTCGGTAACTTAACATTTATCAACCAAGTGAATCTGGGCGGGACAGCTAATATGTATTCTTACCAAGAAGGAGCATAGAACATAGAAGGAGATGAAATATGGGAATGCCAGCACGCTGCCGCAGCTGCCGACGCTTTCTTCCCCCTCTTCATAGTAATTGTTGTCACATTTCACTTCCGGTTCCGGTGATACGCCCATCATTATGTCCTGCCACGCTTCTCCTACAAGACATTTAATAAATTAAGACTTCTTCCACTATTGTTGTAAGCGTTTACCGCCACCTATAATGTATTACATATTAGTCGCTGGTAAGTGGCAAAGGGCAAGGTGTGTCAAGTCAGTCACATATTATTATTATTATTACCTGTGGCTGATCGGAACAGCACCAGAATGGCCTGAGGGAAGGTCTGGAAGTGATTGTTCCTCGTGATCGGCGTGTCGTCAGCTATTGCTATCTTACCAAACACCTGATGATATAAATATTAACACGACATAATAACAAGGTTTTACGACACAAACTTTTTTTAGTTGCCTGCAACACCATGATAGAGATAGAAAGTTCGAATCCCGACTGTACCAATGAGTTTTTTCTGAACTAAAGGTGAAGAACGGTGAAGGACAAACATCGAGAGGAAACCTGCATACGCTTGAGAAGAAATTCAAATGCCTGCGACACAAAGATCGAAAGTTCGAATGCCGACTGTACCAATGACTTTTTCTGAAGTTAAGTACAGTGATTAGTCACACCACGAGCTTTACCGTGGAGGACAAACATTGAGAGGAACCTGCATAAGTTTGTGAAGAAGTTTAAAGGCGTATGTATAGTTGTGCTTGAGTAACGACGACGGTTTCGCCATCTTTCACGTTAGCTTTTAAAATGTCTGGCGGAAAGTGGGTGTGTGGGAACTACCTACATACCTCTGCCTACCCCATCGGTTTACCTTGTAGGGAGGCGTGAAGATATTATAGATACCAGACAGCCATCTGGTCTAGTGGTTAGAGCTTCTGACTGCGAAACTTAAGGTCGCGGGTTCGAATCCCGCTGATGGCAAATATTTGTGTGATGAACAGGAGTAATTGTAACTAAGCCTTGGATGGCCTATGTATTAATGTATATCTATCTATATAAGTAAAGATATCGTTGTCTAGTTATCATAACACAAACTTTGCTTAATTTTGGACTGGTTAAATTTTTGTGGCATTGTCCCAAGGTATTTATTCTAAAAATTTATTATTTTTATTTAAATATTTTTTTAATTGATATAAGATGACAAGTTACTAAAGTCCCTTACCTGCATTCCAACGACAGCGTAGATGAAGAACAGCATGAGTATGAGGAGTGCGACGTAGGGCAAAGCTTGGAATGACTTGATGAAAGTCCACAGTAGAGTGCGGATGCCCTCGCCTCGGGACAGCAGTTTCACCAGGCGCATCACACGAAAGAGACGGAAGAAGTTTATCGAGGGGATGGAACTTTCCTGAACAGATATAGATCTTCTTTTTAAGATGTCATAAGAGGGGTTCAAATGGTAGTGACGTGTGAAGTGTGAAGTGAGAATGATAAACCCAAATGAATAGAATATTTCATGTCTGTTTTCGTTTTCGATCCTAGAAAAGTGTTTTTTCTGCTGCAGCTTTCAGATCAAAATAACTTGACTATTTTATACCCACCCCTTCTTACGAAAGATTTTACCTATCTGGTTTTAGAAAAGGATCAATTACCCTAATATTTAATGTATGAGTTAATCAATGAGTTTACCGTCACTGTAGCATAAGAATGGGTTTTAAATTAATCAGTTTTGCATGAATATAAAAATCGCCTTTGAATAACTTCTAAAATGCTAGCTCCAGTTTTAGAAGGTACGTTTTTTCTTCATCATAAAGCTCATATTTTAAATTAGGAAAACTATTGGTTTTAAAACCTGCAAATCTGGACTTAGGTGACTATACTACGTTATAAACATGTCTGGTAAAGGAAACCTTTGTGCAAAGTTACATGCTCTCTCTATTTATACTCAGCAGTGATTGTGCTTGTCCGTTTGTACATTTTACATCCTTTGTCATTAAAAAGTTATATCTACATTAATTAATGTACGTTGTTATAGTTAACAAATAGGCCAAAAAAATTGAGATGGACAGACTGATTACATATCCCCAAGAAAAATGGCAAGAGTCACTGTCTAGAGATGGCAAGAAGAGTTATGAAACGAGATGGGATCATGACCTAACTGAGCTGACCACAGCTGGCCATCTTTGGAGACGAATATGAGACGTGTTCAGTGTGAACTAAAGATAATAATGAAGTAGTCTACATGTTTCAACTACCTCAAATCCTCAGATCCTCATATCAATATGATACCTCAGATCAAATCGATCGGACGCTCATGGACGGGAACGTCAAGAGTACTCGAAACCGACGAGCATGTATGAAGAGACTGATGAATGTGGACGAAGCGAAATAGGTATGTAAGTCTAGAGAAAACTGGCGCTCTATACCCTCTGCCTACCCCGTTAGGGACTCGGCGTGATGATATGATTATCTACATGTATTGACCATATTTATAGTGTTTAAACATTATTTTGGTGCACATGTGCAAGTGTCATACAAATAACATTATTTTATTAATTAAATTAGGTATAGCGTTGAATTTGTTACTGTCCCATAATATAACATATTAACATCTAAAGCATTTATCTCACTATCTATTTCTGTTTCAACAACACCAAAAGCGTATTATTACAGTGTTAAACTGCACTCACTACGTTCTATTTTCTGTTTATTAAACTATATTTATTTATCTTAACTTTTAATATCGTATTTATAACCACTTTTTGAGAGAGGAGAATTTTCTAGTTTACGTATTAGATTCTTTATATGGCTCTCTCGCAAACACGATTTTACTTGTTTGTCTTTTACAGTAAATACTGTGAAAGAAAACATTGTCGTGGCAGTTTATAAAATTATAAACTTTCAATACCAATCCCAATGAAGTAACTATGGTAATTAAAATTGTTTCCGTCAAAAAAGTTACAAACTTACATATAATATACCGTAACCGTAATGGTTTTACGCTATTAATTGCAGAAACAGACACGACAAATTTTCAGTCTTGTCTTACTTTAGCCATACTTGCAATAAGAGAGATTCCATTCATAACATTATTACCCGATATAAGGCAAATCAAAGATTATATTTTTTTTAATTTAATGATATTGGTACAATTCGTACTTAAACGATACCTGGAGCATTATCACGGCGTCCTATTGACATTAATAATGAGAGTAAAAGGAACATATATCTGTCTCTTTCGCATTCATAGCAATGGCAGTGGGACATCACAGTAATGTTCCCGATCGTGTGGAAGCATGACTTACCTTTATTACGTGAGCCCTTGTTACAGCACTTCCCTGAAATAAAGATGCGGCTTCATTCATTGTTACAACTAACAGTACCGTGAGAGCATAGCATGTTATTACAACATCGATATCCATGCTAGGGACAGTAAGTGTGGTGGCTTGGGCTTGACGTATGGAATCTGATCAAATTTGAAATTATCAATTCGCAAATTAGAAAATACTTTTCGTTTCTATAACCTTGTTATTTCTGACTATTCTGAATTTATTCTTACTAATGGAAATGAAATCCAAAGTAGCCCAAAATCTTGAATAAGCTAACGTTAGGATTCTCAAATAGGAAATCGCTGGGAACCCAAATAGCGGATTAGAGTAGTCCTTCCAAAGCCACCACGAATAGACAGAAGTGAGTGTTCGAGTGGTCAGTGCATGTTACCTGATTCTTCAATTCGTTTACTTGGGAGACGACGATGTCTATTATACTGCCCAGTACGATGATGAAGTCAAAAGTATTCCACGCGTCCCCGAAGTAATTCTGTCAGGTAGTGTTGGAATAAAAAAAACATAAATGACAGAGAAGCGTTAGATAGCTTACTTAGATCATATGTGAGTTCAGATAAAGATACAGAGTACTTAATTACGTTAGATGACACTGTGTAGGGAACGTATGTAAGCTATTTGACTGGAAGAATAATAAATAAAATTTTGGTACGAATTGACAATATCGATTTCCTTGCCTCGTAAATATTCGATATGGGCTCGACCAGTCTAAGTTTTTTTTGCATGGTTGCCTGATTGACTTAGAGCTAAAATTGAATAATATAGATAGAAATGCGAATAATCTGATAATAATAACAATAATTATTCTAATGTTTTCACTTGGATTAAATAATACAGGAAACATGTCTTTGGTTGTGCATTCATGATCTGCTCAAAATTAAAGTTATTCTATAATATCAATGTCCTCGTGACTTTGAGCGAAAACAATCGGCTAACTTCCAAACACCTTAAAGATCTGGACAAAATGTCTTCAAAACTATAAATATCTCAATCGGTAATAAAAAAAATATACGAATGTTTCTTAATACTTACTTTAAACCTAAAAGCTGCTAGCTTAAAAATAAATTCCAACGCAAATACGGCTGTGAACAGCATGTTCAACATATCCAAAGCCTTGCTATACTCCAGTGGCTGATTGTGGTACTTCATCGCAAGAGTGATAGTGTTGATCATAATGAGTACAAATATGGCGTACTCAAACGGCTGTGACGTCACAAACCACCATACTTTGTACTGAATGCGATGTTTAGGTATGTACCTGTAAGTAATATCAACACGAATTTCAAGTTTGATTTATACAATACTAGCGGCCCGTCCCGGCTTCGCACGGGTGGACATTTATTCTTTAAACATTTTGGCATACAATTTATTTTTACTCAGTGCTAATGTAGCAAATGGTGAAAGAATTTTTAAAATCGGTCCAGTACTTTTTGAGCCAATTCATTACAAACATACAAATCTTTCCTCTTTATAATATTAATATATAATTATATTTTCTTCACTGTTATCAGTAATTAACAATTAATAATATTTACAAAGAACAGTTGAAACTAACTACTTACAGATAAAATATTTGTCCCAAATCGGTATCCTGAGGCAACGTGCCAAGAAGACTAGCAGCATTGCCACGCTGGATAGCAATGCTGATTCTCTGAGCGAGGTATGTTCCAGCCCGCCTGTCACGAGAGGTCTCAACTAGACGGCGCGAGACCTCTTTAAAAAGATGGTGAGCCTCAGGACCCCAAGGCCCCAGAGTTTCAACCGCAAATGCAGCAAATATGTAACCTGACCCGAGACAGGCATACTTGCGGCGCTTGAGGCACTCCTGCTGAGCAGCAGCGGCCCGGCCGCCACCGATGTGTCAGGAAGATGGGAAGGAGCCAGTGTATCGACACACGTAGCGTCCCACACTAAGGGCCGACCCATCCTCCATGGCATCAGAAACATACCGTCCGGCCTCCGGCCATCGCCGCGAGCGAGACCGACTGGTTCTAGCACAGCAGGCACGCCAGCGCTGACCAGAACCCGGCGTATCAAGTCATTTATGGAGGAATGACGTGATCCGGCCGGCACTGCTGATGCAGGATAGACCATGGTGTCCGGAGTCATTGACAATATCCCCGCAGTGACACCGATGAGGGACAATACATTTAGTGCCTAAACGTAGGCTCGCACACAATCTGAAGGTTGCATCATCTAACAGCGTACCGATATTAAAAGGGGGAATGCATGAAGCCAGAGTCCGGACTCCCCATCTAGCGATTGCCAGGAGACGGGCTCTATAAGCAGAGTTGAATGCACTATCGAGAAGTGCATTATAGGCCAACCTACTGATAGGCTCATCCCATTGTTTTTGTATGTGCGGACTAAGGGGAACGTCTGTGTTTGGGCATGCCATAACCTGGCCTCAGCTAAGTGCGAAACCTCACAGCCACTAAGTGACGTAATAAGAATATTTCCTATGAGGTCATGCACACCATATACTGAAGCCAGAAAAGCCGGTAAAGCCACATCGGAAATTTTGCGTATTCCCAGTCCTCCGAACCTAATAGGAAGGGAGGCCTGAGACCACGAGCGGTCGTCAAAAGATATATTTAAAACTGATGAGAGGGTAGACCTAATTGTGTCATCTAAACTGTGTAAAATTTTACGGTCTTTCCACATATGGCTACTACGTAAAACGTAGGTAAATTTGGGTACAAATAGACAGTGCCTAATAATGAAATAAGCCATGTCTCTCTCTCTCTCTCATGGCTCTTAATTTTGACTAAGTGACTTTATCAGTAATTATAAAATTAATGTCGTTTTACCTTCTGATTGGTTTAGCTTTCAGTGCAAACTCAATGCAGTTCCTCTGGTTCTTGTCCAGCTCACAGTTCTTATATTCCTGCTCACCTTCGTTTTGGAATGTCACTATGACGAAACCAACAAATATGTTAACCTAGAAGATAAAATTTACAAAGTTTTATCGACGATTAAAGGGCACATCTAATAGTAGTAATTCAGAGCAAAGTATTTTATCGAGCATAAATATTTACCATAAAGAAGGCAATAATAATAATATAAATAATGTAATAGGCTGCAACAATTGGACGGAAGTTTGTGATGGGGCCCCGGTCTTCAGCATTCGAGTCTATAGATACATATAACAACCTGAAAGAAATGTAATACATGTTGAAGTGGCTCGCAAATTTAAAAATACATCAAGACTTGCAATGCCCTACATGTGTTCACCGGGTGCTGCAAAGCGAATAGTTTAAGAGAGGTACGCTACTACATTTTGGGGCAGTACATCCACTTTCCTACTGGTGTTGAGATCCTGAGGGATTTAGTCCCCAGAAATTCACATGGAATGGCTGTGCTTACAGGAAAGAGATCCGTATAGTCCCTAATGCTGATAACCTACTAGCTACAGATCAACATAAGCTCGACTTCAATCCGAGTGATAGTTCTTTAGTATTGCCAGAGCCTATGGTAACCGCATATCATCGGATGGGTCGTACGTATCGTATGTATACACTTTGTAGCATCGAAACAATAATGGTAGCTTTTTTCTTGTTTGTTTTTGGGTGAACAATAAAATATCATCTAAATAGATACGTACCCGGGCCAACCTTCAAAAGTGGATACCGTAAACAAGGTAAGCATGCCTTTCATCACATTGTCAAAATGAAAATCGTTTCGTTTCCATTCTCTATCCCTCACAATGTAATTTTGATTCTCAAACACTAAATATGTTCCCCTGCAAGTATACATATAACTATTTGACAATATCCTTGTTCAAAGTCTTTGTCCGTATAATAATTTAACTCGAGTACAATCAACAAAGTTTGTATGAAAATTATACGTACCGACACTCTTCCTTTGTCATTTTGGAAATATCATTACATTTAAAAAATTTGCCCTGAAACAAATCTCTGAGGTTAAATCCAAGAAAATTAAGGCACATCTCATTATAAAAAAAACTTGTACTAAACTGTACGGAGAACACATCAGAATGGTACAAAACTCATTTCTCATGATGGTATCCACTTAAATGGAATAAGATAAAAAATACACAACAATTTAATATGAGGAGAAAGGTATATGCGTTTTTTAAATTAACACTTTCTAACATGCAATCTATGTGGTAGCAAGGTAGGGTAAAGTGCATAAGCACAGTGATGCAATCTAAGTGTGCTGATTAGATCAGGTTCCCAGAAAAAAAAATTACAAGGTGATATCTCCATGCTTTTGGAATCAACACAGTTATGAAATGTCCAATAAATAACTATTTATCGATATTTTGTATAAGAACTAAAACTGTATATATATATAAGTCTAGACAGCTTTTGACTAGCGGCAGTAAAATATTAAATATAAAAATATCTAAAGTTAAATAAACGTGAATCAAAAGCACGAGTTCGTTTGCAGGCAATACACTATCAAAGGCGTAAAAGTGCATTTTTGTAGCTAGCAGCATATGTCAAAATATATTGGGGCCTTTATAAGGCACAATCAATAGAAATATAGGAAAAAGCTTTAAATAAAACGGTTTAAATGCTATTGAAGATAGCTAACAAGAACAAATACAAATTAACTATCGAATAACTTAGTACAAAGACCTCTCTCTGAAGCGATACACCAATGAAAGCAGTACCAATAGCTCATCTTAGCTCACCTTAAATAACTGTACACCGACAACCGCAAACATGAATTGCAATAAATAGGTAACTAGCATTATATTGCCTATAGTCTTAATCGCTACTATCACACATTTCACCACATACTGTGTTATTACGGTGGTTAGTAGGGTATACATTACCAAAGGGTGGGAAAAATCCAAAGTCCGATGACCACGCAGCGTCAGGACATAAGGGGACAAGCAAAACATTTTTATTCACATGGGGCTCTATACAAGGACTTCGTTAACTAAGAGGTTGTTAGGTCTACCGTAAACGCCAAGGTAGGGGGTGGTCACATCGAGGTTCTATTAGTCATCTATGGGCTACACCTTTGGGTCGACGGTACATGTCATGCTTGAATCTAAAGACAACATTTTAAATACAACTTTTCAATTCAACCGAAGTTACAACATAATGTAAATTCTATTTATATTTTACATGCTGTCGTCGTGGCTAACACTTTAATTTAACCAATATTAAGAGTAAGTTTTGAAAGAGAAACGAAGATAAAAGTACATGAAATAAAGCTCAACACGACACATAGTTCACATGTACGAATTGCGAAGCTTTCCATAAATATCTTGTTTTGGAAGCTGCGGCAATAAAATAGCGCAAGAGTTAGTTGGAAGCTGAAAATTAAAGGCTTCTTGGATTTAATTAAAATGATAAAAACAAAATCATGAGAAATGAGCACGGAAGAAAAGGTTAAAGGGAAAGAAAAGAAAGGTAAGATGAAAGAATACCCAAAGGTGTATTTGAAAAGCTCTTTTTGAGAACGCAGTGAATATTGTGTATTCACAAAAAAATTGTGGTCACACCACACGTGATTCCTCGTATACTCGGGTGTATGGAGTGCTACAACTTTATGAGTATAAAATAGCCCCCTACCTTGAACATTTGCACTCCCATAACTGCAAACATGAATTGCAGTAACGACGTTACCAACAATATGTTGCCGATCGTTTTGATGGCAACGATCACGCATTGAACAACGTGCTATAATCATGGAAAATATTTGTCAGGATTCTTTCAATATTAATATGCAATATGAATACATAGATATAACCACGCCGAGTACCTCACAGGGTAAGCAGATACAGACTTACAGACCTCTTTCGCTACATCCACATTCATCAGTCTTTTCTTACATGTGCTGCTCTTGACCTAGGTTGACTATTTGATAAATTTCATTTAGAGACTGGGCATATCATTTATATGCACGTCATGCCTTTTCTTTATTCGAAGCCTTTTATGATGCTATTTAATGATGGTGAGACCGCTATAAAATCACTATTAATTTGGCTAATCAGTCAAAATACTAATATAATTAATTAATGAAAGGACCATTGATTTAATGTTAACTCACAGTCATGTACTAAGATGTATTATGGTAGATTATGATTCCTTATCTAGGGACCGTACGATAGCGCAATTGTAATCATTTTAATTAATGAAAGGTATACATTTTTAGACATCATATCTTCTCCTTGCCCTCCCTCAAGGGATAGGCAGAACTACTGTTGCGCTGGAGATATATTTCAAGAGCCATGATTCGAATAGTTGCCTGTGACATAAAGACCGCAAGTTAGAAACCCGTCTGGAACAATGATTAGTCACGCCACGAGCTTTACGGTAAAGGAAAATATCGAGAGGGAACCGTCTGAGAAGCAATTCAATGGCGTGTGCATAGTCGTTCTTGAGTTACGGCGATCGACTCGCCATCTGTCATGTTGAGACCTAAAATATATCTCACGCGGAAGGTGGGAGTGTGGGTACTACCAAAACACCTCTGCTTTCCCCTTCGGGGACCCTTAGAGGAAGGCATGAGGATATAATACTATATATTTCGTTTCTCAAGCACTATTATACTAAAACGTATGCGGGTTTTCTAATGAAGTTTTTCTTCAACGTAAAGCTGAAGTTATTAGTGACTGTATGTAGACCGAACACTTAAACATCCTTAGCCATGATTGCAATAGGCGTCGTGGTAACGAAAGAAATCGTATAAAAGTGGGAGAAGTGAAATTCGCTACAGACCTTAAGGCCCTTGGCCCTGTTAATGGCCCTGAGAGGCCTCAGCACCCTAAACACTCGCAATATTTTCACCACCGATATACTACCAGACCTGGAAAGATATAACATAATATAAATAAGAACGGTCGGCTTATTACGCTTTTAAAAACTCGTTAAGTTTAAATTACTGCGCATAATATAATCCGCTTCAAGGATAATATCTCTTGCAACAAGGTTTTCAACAGTGTTATATCCATACTTAAAAGCCGTGGTGGCCGAGTGGTTCGAGCAGTTGCCTGCGACGCAAAAGTCGCAAGATCGAATCCCGACTGTACCAATGAGTTTTTCTGAACTTAAGTACAGTGATTACTCACACCACGAGCTTTACGGTGAAGGAAAATATCGTGAGGAAACCTGCATACGTCTGAGAAGAAATTCAAAGGCGTATGTATAGTCGTGCTTGGGTAACGGCGATGGACTCGCCATCTGTCACGTTGGCACCTAATATACCTCTGGCGGAAAGTGGGTGTGTGGGTATTACCCATACACCTCTGCCTACCCCTTCGGGGATCCTTGTGGGAAGGCGTGAGGATAATATAATATATATATATCCATACAGCAATAATGTGCCATAATGTAGCAAGATTATAGATACTCACCGCCATAAAGCATAAAGCTTATTAATATAACGTAACGATCCTAAAGAAGAGGCAGAGGAAGGCCACGTTCCAACTACCTGGATCAAATCGATCGAACGCTCAAGGACGGACGTTAAGAGTACTCGAAACCGACGAGCATGTATGAAGTGACTGATGAATGTGGACGAAGCGAAAGAGGTATGTAAGTCTAGAAAGAACTGGCGCTCTATACTCTCTGCCTACCCCGTTAGGGACTTGGCGTGATGATATGTATCTGTATGTATGATACTAAAGAAACAAGCAAACATCATCATCATCATATCATCACGCCAAGTCCCTAACGGGGTAGTCAGAGAGTATAGAGCGCCAGTTCTGTCTAGATTTACATATCTCTTTCGCTTCGTCCACATTGTACACAAAATTGTTTACAACTATTTCAATTCTCACAATCATCAGTCTCTTCATACATGCTTACTGGTTTCGAGTACTCTTGTCCATCCTCACAAACTTTCACATTTATAACATTAGTGGGATATTTGAAAATATCACGGTAGGTGAAGCCGTGGGATTCAGCTAGTGTAAAGACAAAGTAAATTATGATAGTAAAGAAGTAGAGAAAGACAGGTACATACTTAAAGCTCATAGAGATGAGGGAGACGCAAACAACGAGCATGTCGAGCACGTTGAAGGCGGAGCGCAAGAAGGCACCCTGGTGTAGGATAAGGCCGTAAGTGATCAGCTTCAGGAATAATTCCAATGTGAAGATGGCCGTGAAGAAGTAGTCGAATTGGCTCAGCATCTGGAACATTTTATAATCTGTGAATTTCACAATGGATATCCAATGTACACAGTTCTACAAAACATCTATATTCTATTATATGCTATACTATGAATAAAGAGCCGTAGTGGCCGAACTATAGCAGCCGTTAACAAAGTCAAAATCGTGGTTTCTAAAAAGCTGGCTATCTATTACCATAAAGTTTTTCTGTATTTATCACACCACGACCTTAACGGCGAAAGAAAACTGAATGTTACTGAACAAACTGAAGTTTAGTATGTATGGCAAATTGTATATGTAATTGGTATATTTTAACTATAGGTTTACATATACATCCTCACGCCTTCCCACAAGGGTCCCCGAAGGGGTAGGCAGAGGTGTATAGGTAGTACCCACACACCCTTTTTCCGCCAGAGATATATTATAGGTACCAACTTGATAGATGGCAAGTCCATCGCCGTTACTCAAGCACGTCTATACATACGCCTTTGAATTGCTACTCAGGCGTATGCAGGTTTCCTCTCGATGTTTTCCTTGACCGTAAACCGTTGTTTTACCTAAGTAATTTTATTCTTATAAATTGCGGGTTGCTCGTATGTTTAAATTGTTAAACCTCTGTCAGATGAGCGTAATTTCATATTTACCCAATTCCGAAAGCCCCTTTGAGCAGCGTCGAGAGGATCCTCAGCAGCCAACATGGCGGACGAGAGCATGATGCAGACCAGGATGATGTTGCCGAAAGTTGATGACGATGACATTTTGTAGCAGAACACGCGGAAGCTGTCACAGAAGTAATCATTATAGCCAATGATCTAATATCGGGTTCAGGAAATAAAGGTACAGGAATACATTTATTATGGAATATTAAAAAAATGACTTTTTTTTGTTGAATTATTAATTCGATCACTTATTTTAAAATGTTTCAATGTTTTGAAGTTATTAGGGAAAAGATTTTACACATACTAATTACATAAAATTCTCTCTATCAATACATAACACAGTAACAAAATAATTTTCTATATTTATCAATTAAAAAATCACAATAAATATCTGAAAAGAAAACACCAAGATTGCAGTTGAAAAATACTGAAATAAGAAACCAAACTTGCAAGCGCATGCAACAAATAAATACACATAAATAATACACATTCATTCTAGTATATGAATACAAATAGTCATGCGATCAAGCTATATTATAAAATAAACAATTACAACGCTAAGGGTTTCTCTTCATGCTATGACCTAATAATCTAAGAAAACAAACCTAACCACTATGGGGAACACAGTTATCTTGGTACCCATTAATCTCATTGCTGTATAATTTAGATCCGGGAACACTCCACACCAATATAACAACACTCGTGCATTATTAAAGGACAATTACTATGAAGTCGATAATGATAGAACGATCACATTTGATAAGCCTGATGGAGGAGGACCAGTGGATTTCAAAATAACGATGCCAATTTGTACAATGAGACACGGGTACGTCGGTGACGTTATTATCACCATTCACCTGTTCGTCGGTGAGAATATGAAGAAACTACTAGCGTTCGGAATTGGCGGCGTCTGATTTGGCATATTCAGTTCGGATACGCGCCGCGGCCGCGCGGTTACCAGTGTTCCTTCCTCTTCAGATTGTCCGCCATCTTTGTGAGATAAAAATACACCACGATAGGTTTTTATCTGCACTAGTTACTTAACTATAGTATCTTAAATAATTAATCCTACTAATAATGTTCTACTATCAAATACATGCCGAAACTCCTGCGATTCTCCTATCCACCTATAACTCTGAAATATATAGTAAAACAATATTATAATAATATATGCAAAACGCAAGGTGAGAATAGCTAAGTAATTGTGTGAGAAATAAATTATATTATTTACATAAAATAACCAGTAGAAAGTTAAAATGAAGAGAAAGGCGTGAAAATAGACGGAACGTCTCATTTGGAAGACAAAAAAAACTAAGACAGGATACCAAAAATAACATCTAGTCAATGTATTAAAAGCTGTTTGATGCTTCGTTGGTCCTGGCCCTAACCTGTTGTCTTTGGAAAATATGAAGAATGATGTAGCATCAGGGATTGGTTTCTTAGTGTCGTGAATATCGACTTCGGAGAGGCGTCTGGGGCGCGCTGACGAAGTGGTGGGTTTTCGTTTCAGACGCGGCTCTTCATCCAGCTCTGTGTTCACTGTTTAGGCTTGGTTAACTTTTGCTGTTACTACATTTATACTAAATACTAGCTGTCCCGCCCAGCTTTGCGCGGGCGAAAAAGTTAAACTTCGTGAAACACGATCGCAGCGCCACCTATCGGGTCCAATTTTGATGTAAGCTATCCTATCTTTTAAGTTGGATCAAACTGCACACGGTGTTCAAATTTGATTGAAATCGGTTAATTAGTTTAGGAGCCCATTGCGGACAAACAACGGGACACGTAATTTCTATATATAAAGATTTATAAATACTAACCGCCATTCGTTAGTCTCACTAACATATTGGCATGACCGACTTTTGACGATTTTTGTGTAATTTGCATGGATGGCACAGGTTCACAGTTCGACTGGATAGATGGCGCTGTGATTGTATATTTTTTTATTTCCTTCACCGAAACAAAGCTTTTATTAATTAAAGCGTTTATTAATATGAGTTTATAACTTTCATAAAATCTGCTTCAAAAATTTTTAGGGATAATAAAAAATCACTTTCCTTTCTATTTTAAGTATAACTAAGATGTAGATATATCTATCTAAGATATATATATATATATATATATATATATATATATAGCGGTCCCGCCCAGCTTCGCTCGGGTGGAAAAAAAAAGATGGTGGCGCCACCTATCGGGTCCAATTGTGAATCTAAACCATTCCCAGATCCCCTTGAACACACACAAAAAATTTCATCAAAATCGGTCCAGTCGTTTGAGAGGAGTTCAGTGACATACACACTCACAGAAGAATTATATATGTAAAGATATATATATTAGGAACCACACCTATATGATTCCTCTGATGGCCGTCCATCATATCCAAGTCCTCTTCTCTCTCCTGCTCTTCCTCGAGCTGATCAACTCCACCTTCATCGTCAATATCTTCCATGTCAGCTTCACCTTCTATTTCCTCCTGCTGCTCGCCTTCTGAACCTGTTTCTTCATATTCTCTTTCCGAACTAGAAAAAGGAAATTATAGAAAGGATTTGTGTGAATATTTCAATATTAGTTCACCAGTTACTAGACCTGATACTGGTGCCGTGGCTAAAAGTAAGCTAAAAGTAAGTAAAAGTAAGCTAAGAGAGGTAGGGCATAACGGGTTTCCCGTTCGAATTTGTATCTGCCCGACTGGGGCAGGACCTCCACCTTATAGAAGTCCGTAGCCAAATAACACAATTTATTGTGTTGTGTTCCTACGCGGTGAATAAGGTTTCCAGAAATGAGCTCCTTGGGGAGGGGGGAGGATTGTTACATTGTGTTGGAAGCAGAGGTATTAAACCCATTATGCTGCCAACACACTGTAACTCTCCGAACACAGAGTGGCAACGCGCAAGTGATACTTCGGTATCGTGAACGTAAATAGGCTACGGTAACCGTTTCCCATCAGGTGGGCCGTATGCTTGTTTGCCACTCTTGTTGCATAAAAAAAAAAAAAAAAAAAGTTCGAGTCGTCACAACGTGAAAAATGCAAGTTAAATACCGACTGTGAAAATGACTTATTCTGAATTTAAATAGATTACACACCATGAGCTTTACGGTGAAGGACATTGAGATGAAACCTGTCTACGTTTGGTAAATTATTAGTACAGAGCTACAACAATGTGAATACGAAATTACACCAGGAGACCTCTTATAGTATGATTGATTATTGCGTAGTGTAGTTTGTAGACTGTAGATGTGTATGTGTGCGCGTGCTCATGTGTGTGTGAGTAATTAAATAAAATAATAAAGTGGAATGTAAGAACGAAAGAAGAAAAGTGGAAAGAAGAATGTAAGAAGAATGTGAAAAGAAGGGGCTGCGCCTAAACGCTGGCAAGACTAAGGTTCTGGTATTCGAAAGAGATGAACAAGTGACCGAGTGTGCAATATCGGTAAATGGGCAAATTCTAGAGCAAGTGAATGAATTTGTATATCTTGGAAGCATGTTCACACGAGATGGAAAGTATGAAAAAGATATTGAAAGAAGGATAACTGCCGGAAATAAGGTGAATGGAGCCATGTCGGCGTTGATGGGCAGTAAAAGTCTGAGCAAGAATGCTCGAGTTGCTGTCCACAACGCGATATTGGTACCTACCTTATTGTATGGCAGCGAATCCTGGGTATGTCAGAGGAAGTATGAAAATAGCTTGAATGCAGTCGAGATGCGATCTCTTCGAAAAATGTGCGGCGTAACGATATTAGATCGAATCCGCAATGAAGAGATTCGCAAATCAACTGGCGTGAATGAGGGCGTGATTGTAAAGATGAAGAAAGGCATGTTACGTTGGTTTGGACACATAGAAAGGATGAGTGAAGAAAGATTGACGAAACAGATATACAAAGCAAAAGTGTGTGCAAGAAGAGGCAGAGGAAGGCCACGTTCCAACTACCTGGACCAAATAGATCGGACTCTCAAGGACGGGAACGTTAAGAGTACTCGAAACCGACGAGCATGTATGAAGAGACTGATGAATGTGGACGAAGCGAAAGAGGTATGTAAGTCTAGAGAGAACTGGCGCTCTATACTCTCTGCCTACCCCGTTAGGGACTCGGCGTGATGATATGTATGTATAAAGTGGATTCTCTGAATATAGCAATAATGTTTCTACAGGTACTTACTTATCAGTGGTATACGCATCGTCGTCATGAATATACTCGTCATCGGTGTCAACATGGCCACCTTCCGTCGCCACTACACTTCCACATTCCTTGTCTGCGCAAGCCTGAACAAACCATAATTTTATTATAGAAGAGAACTCTCTACTGCCGATGGCTATCCGACTATCAAATCAATCAATAAAATGATTTATTCAACTAAATATTAAATTACAGTTACCATTTAATTAAAAGCAGCAAGGTTGGACAATATTTAAATAATACAAACCTCTTCTTCTTTTTCAATGTTGGTTAAAGATTCAGCGTCGGCTAAATTATCTACGGCAATAGCCAAGAACACGTTTAGTAAGATATCTGTATTATTGGTTAAGGAAAATTCGTCCCTGATAAAAGGGCGGAAGAACTTTCCCATGAAATTACGATCACCGCTCCTCCCTACTATTATTATTACTATTGGTGATATATGAAAACGGACCGATGAAAATCTATTTTTGAGTTTATCATGAACAAACAGACAGATAGCGAGGGTGGGGATTATCAAAAGGACGCGGGTGATGACGCATGGTTAACAGATGACGAGAGTGTAGAAGCGGCGTTTAGGTGCCGCATTTGAGCAATCATATTTTTATGAAAAATAAAAAATGCATAGCCTGTCAATCATACATTCCCATTACAAAATTACTAGACAGGCGGGCTGGAACATGTCTCGCTCAGAGAATCAGCTTTGCTATCCAGCGTAGCAATGCTGCTAGTCTTCTTGGCACGTTGCCTCGGGATACCGATTTGGGACAAATATTTTATAATTATATATATCCTCACGCCTTCCCACAAGGGTCCCCGAAGGGGTAGGCAGAGGTGTATAGGTAATACCCACACACCCACTTTCCGCCAGAGGTATATTAGGTGCCAACGTGACAGATGGCGAGTCCATCGCCGTTACTCAAGCACGACTATACATACGCCTTTGAATTTCTTCTCAGACGTATGCAGGCTTCCTCTCGATATTTTCCTTCACCGTTCAGCTCATGGTGTGACTAATCACTGTACTTAAGTTCAGAAAAACTCATTGGTACAGTCGGGATTCGAACTTGCGACCTTTGCGTCGCAGGCAACTGCTCGAACCACTCGGCCACCACGGCTCTTTTATAATTTCTCGGCATTTTATAATTATTTACAAGGAAAGAGTTATGTCTCTAGAGAGAACTCTAACCCCGTTAGGAACTCGGCGAATGATATGTATGTCTTTGAACTGTGAGTAGTTAGTTTTACAATTGCTTTTTGTAAATACTGTTAATTGTTAATTGTTGTTATTGTAAATAAAGATTACTAGCTATGCCACGCGGTTGTATCCGCGTACAATTGAATTTGAGAGTAGTTGTTTTCTAATAAATATCTTATATGTCTATAATATCTTACTAGTTGTCCCACCCAGCTTCGCTTGGGTGAAAAATTAAAGCCAAGGACCCAGTGGCACCACCTATCGGGTCCCATTGTGAATCTAACCCATTCTCGAAACCACCTGAAGAAACAGAAAATTTCATTAAAATCGGTCCAGCCGCTTACGATTCTATAGAGGATATACAGACAAACATTAATTTATATATAAATAAATTATCATATATAAATAATAATAAATATATATAATTATTAATAATAATTACAATAATATCCTCACGCCTTCCCACAAGGGTCCCCGAAGGGGTAGGCAGAGGTGTATAGGTACTACCCACACACCCACTTTCCGCCAGAGGTATATTAGGTGCCAACGTGACAGATGGCGAGTCCATCGCCGTTACTCAAGCACGACTATACATACGCCTTTGAATTTCTTCCCAGACGTATGCAGGTTTCCTCTCGATGTTTTCCTTCACCGTAAAGCTCGTGGTGTGACTAATCACTGTACTTAAGTTCAGAAAAACTCATTGGTACAGTCGGGATTCGAACTTGCGACCTTTGAGTCGCAGGCAACTGCTCGAACCACTCGGCCACCACGGCTCTTCATTAATAATAATTAACAGTTAATAAATCTATCTATGCGCCAAATTTAATCGAATTCCGTTAGGTAGTTTTTGTATGAAAGAGGAACAAACGTCCTCAAAAACTCTCACATTAATCATGTTATTGGTACTTAATTTCAAATGTTAATTTATTAAAAAACCCAAATACATCACCGGAATAGGAAAAAATATTGAAATGTTGCTTTAATAGTAAAATGTAAATATTTGGAAGAATTCATGTTTACGTAAAACACGACCCATTTCTTAAATTACACGTAAAGATAACAGATATATGGAATATGAACGTTGATATAGTTAATACTAGTGGCGTAGTGCTTTTTAAAAGACAAACTTGCCGGTTGTCTGACGCAATGCTTAAATCAACTCCGAAAAACCGAGTGATTCTAACGCGCTCTGAAATGCTTCTAAACAACATTATAGATAAATATCTTCAAAGAATACTCTTCCCACTTAATTTAATGCAGTACATATTCTTTTGCCCCAAATATTTACTCAAAGATAATTTCATTACTCCCAATTCAAAGATCCTCCATCTCATCTCTCTCTGTGGTACCCTTCTCATAGCTGTGACAACCTCGTATCGAATTTTCTCAAATTTCACCCCAAACACTAGACCGACGTCCAAAATTGTGGCCTACATTAGTGCATATTTCGATTCTCTTTTCTATAGTTTTGGTTATATTCTCAACTACACGGTCAATTTAATACATTCTCAAATCAATATCGACTTTGTTTTGAAAATTCAGAAGGTGCATAAGGATTTAAAACTAAGCAATGAACAGCTCAAGAATTACATAATTTGGAATTGGATCTCGGTTGCTTCCATTATTGGGATTTATTCCTTTGTTATTTTCTATTTTTTCATTGTTCTCAATCATACGTCGTTCGATTCAAACCTGTCTATTCTTCTGTTGGCTTGTTTTGATACGAATATGGTCTATGCTTCTCGTATGATGGCATTGCTAAAGAATAACCTCGCTCTACTCAATCAAAGACTGAGGAACAATGTTCTAAGCAAGGAGAACGAAGATAATTATGAGAAATTGAAATTATTATTTGAAGCGTATATGCATATATTGGAGGCCTATGGATATTTTTCGAGAGGATTTCAAGAGATGGTAACATTATAATGTATTAATTGTGGTCCGTGTTCGGGTATCACCCGCGTAAAATTTGTTTATCCACTGTCTGATGCAGAATATATAGCTTTCCTCAATTAATCGCAACAAACACACAAAATATTTCTTCTAATTGGACTGCTAGCCCATGTGAAGAAATACTTGTCCTAAGATTTGCGTGTTCAAACATACCATCAAATAAACTCTATTTCTTTATAATCATGGCAAAGATTGAAATTTGTTTTAATAAATGTTTGTATATCTATCTTTATCATCACGTCGAACTTACAGAGTAGAGCGCCAGTTTTCTCAATCGTTCGATCGATTTAGGTAATTGGAACGCCGTTTTTCTCTGCCTCTACATTCACACACTTTGGAATATCAGGGTCCGGGATCAGGGTGCAAGGTGGCTAGGGTTCCAAAGAATGAAACCTCCGCAAACTACGTGCCGTGTCTATAAGCACTGCTTTCGGCATCAGTACCTTGATCCAAACATTTAACGAGAGCCTCTTAAGGTGTTGGTCGAGGCTCTTTGACTGTCATTGGCTGACTATCATTGTATTATTATTCTTTATTTAAAAAAAACTCATGTATTACATTTTTAAATATATATATATATGTATTATTATTATTATTATAATGATTTATTTTCAGATATTATATCATACAACTGTAACTTTTGCACACGACTTGGCTTACGTTCAAATATTGATTGAAATGAATAGTGCTCATCACGTAAGTATTGCGTTTTATTTCCTTTAAACCAAAGAGGTATTACACTTCTCCAACATATCCTTTGCTTCATAAGTGCTTTTTAAGTGATGGCAATTTCAATTATTGCCTCGCCACTGATCACTTAAGCACACAATTCGTATCTCCGCCGAAAATATATATACAAATATATAAAATTAAAGTCTGTTTGTATATTACAAAAATAAAATAACCGCTTTTTACTAAATGCGTATGGATACACGGTACATATATCAAAATGTGTCTGTCTGTCTGTTTGTCCCGGCTAATCTCTGAAACGGCTGGACCAATTCCGGGTCCGAGCTATCAGTGAAAGTACCTTGACGAGTCTTGACCTTGATCGGCTCTGCTTTCACAGGTAGCTGATGTAAAAAGGAGTAAATTAGGTAACTTTTAATTTAGAAACTAAACAATCACTTTTGTGTTAAATTCCACACGGACAAAGTCGCGGGCACAGTTAGTTGTGAATATATTCACCTATAAATTCTATGTTTTATTGTTATTATACCTTTGGAGATTTTGGGTGTACAGGTCCCTAACGGGGTAGGCAGAGAGTATAGATCGCCAGTTCTCTCTAGACTTACATACCTCTTTCGCTTCGTCCACATTCATCAGTCTCTTCATACATGCTCGTCGGTTTCGAGTACTCTTAACGTTCCCGTCCTTGAGCGTCCGATCGATTTGATCCAGGTCGTTGGAACGTGGTCTTCCTCTGCCTCTTCTTGCACACACTTTTGCTTCGTATATCTGTTTCGTCAACCTTTCTTCACTCATCCTTTCTATGTGTCCAAACCAACGTAACATGCCTTTCTTCATCTTTACCACCACGCCCTCATTCACGCCAGTTGATTTGCGGATTCGATCTAATATCGTAGGGGTAGGCAGAGGTAAATAAAGTTAAACTAAAATAATGTAGTATCGTTACGCCGACCAATTTTCGAAGGGAACGCTACTCAGCTGCATTTATTAAATTTCATGCTTCCTCTTTCAGAACCTAACGATATCGTCGGTACTGATAATATTCGTTTGGCTTCTTAAAAATCTGTTCCTGCAATGCCTTTTGAGTACGAACTGTGAGCAGTTTTATTTGCAATTGGATCATACTAAGGCTAACTGGACTGTAATAATGACTTCTGATAACTGTACAGGTAACTAGAACAAGTATATACTACTTATTTGGGGCACTGGTAGCCGACTGCTTCGAGCAGTCACTGTAACGCAAAAATTGCAAGGTCCAAACCCGACCGAACCAATGAGGTTTTCTGAACTTAAGTACAGCGAAATTACTGATTTTTTAAGCCTTGTTTCCTCGTAAACGTGAAATAGAAGAAACTTAAAGACGTATAGTATAGATCTTGAGAATGATGGACTCGCTATATGTCTTGTTAGCACTAAAATATATTTTCGATTAAAAATCCGGTGTATTTTCGAAAGATCACTTTTTCGGATACCCTTGCGGCGCCTGCTTTAGGGAAACCTTTATCTTTGATGTATTCCTTCACTTTAACACTTGTTATAACTTAGTAGACTCGGGTACAGTCGGGATTCGGACTTTAAGCCTTTGCATTGTATTTATCTTCTAACACTAAGGGTATGTCAGTGTAGCTATAATTCTTTCTCATTTATTTCTAGAGTTGGAGAGACGGATTTGTAAAAACTTTCGCCGGCTCCATAGCGCAACCTTCACTAAGATGCAGGCATGTCGTGTTTACACATTGGACGCAACCCTACCCTTCAACTTGATAAGATATGTGTCCAACTACACTATTGTACTCCTGCAATTTGAGTTTCTTTGATTATTTTTAGCTTTAATACAAATAATCTGCTTAATAATTTATCACAGCACTTTCCTCCTTTCTACTATAATACGACAGAAAAATGTCGACGTTGGTGTGCGGTAAAAGTCTGAGCAAGAATCCTGGAGTAGCTGTTTATTATACGGCAGCGATCCTGGGTACGTCAGAGGAAGCACAAAAATATATGCTATTTACAAGCATTCAATGCAGTTGAGATGCATTTCCTTGGAAAATGATTTTAGATCCAATCCACAGTGAAGAGATTCGCAAATCAACTGGCGTGAGGGTGTGATTGTATAGATGAAGAAAGGCATGTTACGTTGGTTTTAAGACATATAGAAAGGATGAGTGAAGAAATATTGACAGATATACAGTGCGAAAGCGGAATGACTGCAAAGAAAAATCGAATGATAAAAATGCATGGTCTTCCTCTGCCTCTTATTGCACACAGCTAGAGAGAAGAGGCAGAGGAAGGCCACGTTACAACTACCTAGATCATATCAACCGGACACTCAAATAAGGGAACGTCAAGAGTGCTCTAAACCGGCGAGCATGTATGAAAACACGGGTAAACATTCACCCATTTTCTGTAAGTCTAGAGAAACCAGGCACTGTCTCTGCCTACCCCCGCCTAAACATCGAGAGGAAACCTGCATACATTCGAGAAGCAATTCAAAGGCGTATGTATAGTCGTGCTTGCGTAGCGGCGACGGACTCTCCATCTGTCACGTTGGCACTTAAAATATATCTCTGGCGGAAAGTGGGTGTGTGGGTACTATCTATACACCTCTGCTACCCCTTCGGGGACCTTTTGTGAAAAGGATACAGTTGCCACAGATGAAGAGGATGATGAAGTAGATGCAGGCCAGGATCCCCACGGAGCCAACTCCACCGAACGCCTTGATGCCTTCGTACATCACAGCGTTCCAGTCCTCGCCCGTCAGAATCTATGACAAATTAATTTTATTGCAACACTTAACGGCACGACTACAAAATTGACTTTGAATCTCATCTTAATAGTATTGATTTATTTATAAAAAATATATATATAAGCCAACAGCTGCATAGCCAAAGCGCTTATATATGTACACTTATAGTAAAAAAAACATGTACTATATACAGATAATTAGGCAAATTATACACAATGAACCAACTTGAGGCAATATACATGGCTACATACGGAGAGTATGCAGGTTTCCTCTCGATGTTTTGGTACGTGAAGTACCTACACATATTTATTTAATACTTTGCAACAGCTTACAATTTTTATAAACTGACAAGATACCTTGATGGGCGTAGCAACACAATAATTATCTTATTCCTTAAAATAATATATACTTGAAATAATTAAAATTATGATAACATTTATACTTACCATATATATATATCCTCACGCCTTCCCACAAGGGTCCCCGAAGGGGTAGGCAGAGGTGTATAGGTAATACCCACACACCCACTTTCCGCCAGAGGTATATTAGGTGCCAACGTGACAGATGGCGAGTCCATCCATCCAGTAGTTTCATAATAAATGATTTAACCTGAAAGACAGTCAGCAGAGCCTGCCAGAAGCAGTCGAAGTTATGTCTGTCCTTTTCTTCCACCGGGTCGTAGTTGAACTTGCCCCCGAAGACTTGCATCCCGAGGAGTGCGAAGATCATGATGAAGAGGAACAGCAGCAGCAGCAGAGACGCGATGGACTGGATGGAGTTCAAGAGGGATGCCACCAGGTTGGACAGCGACCGCCAGTACCTAAGGCGCTCATGGGTTTAATTTTTATTTTCCAAAAACTGAATATACTGAATATACAGGCTGACTTAAATATGTGGTAGACACAATGAAAGGAACCAAATATAAAATATATATATTCAAAAATATATATATATTTTTTTCTCTTTTTCTTCTTTTCCACGATAAAGTGCAACAGAATAGAATAAAAATATTTTTAACAAATAAACAGTTTAGGAAAAATCCCAAACAAAAAATTACTATAACTCTCTTCAATAATGTTATTTTCTTATCTTTTGAGCTATTTCTAGATTCTAGATTCCTTTGTAAAATTACTTAAAACATAATTCTAAATACATTTTATAATCCGTATCCTGAAGATGGGCGCAAACAACTGCTACACAGTTTTACAACTATTGCAGATGTTTACGTGAAAACTGTTAAGGTGAATTTTTTGTATATTGCTTAAATAAAATTCTTTAAATTTATTGCATCATCATGAGGATATAGATATGCCACGCTTATAGTATTAAGGGAAAAACCAGTAAGCTTACTTGGTGACCTTGAAGACTCTAAGCAACCGCACGCAGCGCAGCACGGAGATGCCGAGCGGCGGCATCACCTCCGTCTTGGTCAGCACCATCTCGCTGATGGAGCCCACCACCACGAAGCAGTCGAAGCGGTTAAATAGTGACACGAAGTAGCCCTATAGACAAAGATTTTGTGTAGCACCAGTTAGTCTTAGTCCTAACGATACGAATTCAGCAAAGATCGCTATTTCTACTTATGTTTATAGAAGCCGAGCCCGCGGGTTCACCTGTGTAAAATTCAAAACATATTCCATGTGGTAATCCAGCTAATAGTCTCTTTGCCAAATTTCAATTAATTCCGTTCAGTATTTTTTGCGTGAAAGAGGAACAAACTTACACACAAATACTTGTAGGATTCTAGGCTTTGTAAAATAAGCCGTGGCTGAGTGGTCCGATTCGAACTCTCAAAGGTCACAAGTACCAATGAGTTTCTGAAGAATGGTGATTAATTACACCAATGGCTTTGCGAAGAAATACAGTGAGAAGAAATTTATACACGAGCTTAACCATAAAAGCGTGGCAATTTCATTGCGATCGCTTTTTTCTATTTTCTTTTAGACCGGGAACCCGTAATATATAACCCGTAGTAATACGGGCGTATCCAGAACACCGTAATAAGGATTTCAACGCAATTTTAATCTATGGTTTCGGTACGTATAGCGAACAAACATACAAACGTGGGTTTTTATTCATACATATCATCACGCTGATCTGTACTATCTAGACTTACATACCTCTTTCCCTTCGTCCACATTCATCGCTCTCTTCATATATGCTCGCCGGTTTTGAGTACTCTTTTTCTAGTCTAGACTTTCTAGTCTAGTGTCTGATCGCTTTGGTCTAGGTAATTGGAACGTCGTCTTCCTCTGTTTTCTAACTCACACTTTCACTTTATATATCTGTTTTGAAAATCTTTCTTAGCACATCTTATTTATTAATATCCCTACTAATATTATAAATGCGAAAGTAACTCTGTCTGTCTGTCTGTTACCTTTTCACGCCTAAACTACTGAACCGATTTAAATGAAATTTGGTACAGATATAGCCTAGAGCTTGAGGAAGGACATAGGCTACTTTTTAATGTGAAAAAGGGTTGTAAGGGGTTGAAATAGCGGATTAAAGTTTGTATGGAAGTTTCGTCATTTTTGAAGCTAGAAACTTGAAACTTATTTTTTAGTCTCTTGATTACATATAAATTAATATTACATTCTAAGTTTGTAAAAATGTTACCCTTAAGGGGGTAAAAAAATGCTGCTTAATATCACTTTTCCGCGCGGACGTACTGTGTACTGTGTACCTACACCGACTTACCTTAATATGTATATCGCAGACTAAAAGAGGGTGTGTTGTTATACACCTCTGCCTACTCCTTCGGGGGCCCTAGTCATGGGTATTTTGTATGTTATGTTCCCATGGAGTTTCCTCCGACGCCGCAAATAACCTAACCAGACACAAATGCTCACATCGTAGACTTACTTGCAAGCCCAAGCTGTACATCTTGACCAGCATCTCCAGCGTGAAGAGAGCCACGAAGAACGCGTTGCCATACTCTTGGAAATGGTCCAGCCACGTTGGTTGTCTATGGGTGTATGAGAAGGCAGTGTCAAGGGAAGTGGGTATACATGTTATATCTCAAAACCAAACTAGCCGTGGTGGACGAGTGGTTCGAGTAGTTGCCTGCGACACAAAGATCGCAAGTTCGAATCCCGACTGTACCATTGAGTTTTTTGAACTTAAGTACAGTGATTAGTCACACCACGAGCTTTACGGTAAACATCGAGAGGAAACCTGCAATACGTCCGAGAAGCAATTCAAAGGCGTATGTATAGTCGTGCTTTAGTAACGGCGATGGACTCGCCATCTATCAAGTTGGCACCTAATATATCTCTGGCGGAAAGTGGGTGTGTGAGCAATTCCTACATACCCCTGCCTCGTTGAGAGAAGGTGTGGGGATACATATGCATAGTCGTACTTGAGAGATGGCAGATCTATCGTTAAATATACCTCCTATGAAAAAGATAGATACACTTTGGTGGATTCAACTCACAAGTAATGTTCACTGGCTAGTACTACTGTGTTGAGGAAAACCAGCACTATGATGAGCCAGTAGAAAGTCTGCGACTTGACCGCCCGCCGACACGCCCGCTTCATCCGACGGTTTACCTTCAAATACCAAAAGCACAATTAACTCCCTCCCGCGCCGGTTCTGGCTCTGGTTAAGCCAGTAGTAATCAGCTCTATTCTATTCTATTTAGCTTTTTTATCCTGAGCTTGTTTCTTTTGGTTATAGAATATCTCTAAGCTCAGTGTGTGGCTTGACAAAGGCCTCCTCTAACATTTCCCATGTTTTCTTTCCCTGGCTACCCTCCTCCAGTTCGGGCCTGCCGTTAATTTTAACTCATCTTCCCATCTTATATGTTGTCTTCCACTGCTCCTCTTGCAGTATCTAGGGTACCAGTGTGTGACATCTTTTTCCAGACACAGTTGCCATATTAAACATCAAACTACCAAAATATAAGAAAATGTGTACATTTATACAAATCAGCTCTACAACTATTGGAATAATATCACCCAGTCCAGCTAACCGTTTGCTTACCTTGTCAAAGTCCTTCTTCCACAGTTTGCCAATGGAGACCTTCTGTTGTTCTATGGTTTCTATCCCCAAGTGATCAGTGGAGTCGTGCTCGTTTGGAGTCGGCCCTGAAATTGAAACAGTTATAAAGAACGCTGTGGTGGTTGAGTCGTGGTGGTCGAGGGGTTGGAGTTGATGTCTGCGACACAACGATTGCAAGTTCAAATCCTGTGTGTACCAATGAGTTTTCTGAATTACAGTGATTAATCACCATGAGCTTTACGGTGGAGGAAAACATAGAGAGGAAACCAGCATACGCTTGAGAAGAAATTCTAATACTATATATATATATGTATAGCGATAAAGATTATGTGTTCTAAAGAACTGGTCGCCAAGATACCCACGGCTTTCTTCTACCACCGCACATTTCACTCTCAACGGGGAATCCCCATACCTTCGACCCACAAGGGCCTCGTACTGCCCGGTTCCAAAGGAGTTTCCTTCCTCGAACACTCTCTCTCTCTCACACAGGCTGTGGAATGAGCTCCCCGTTGAGGTTTTCCCTAGAGAGTACAGCATGGAGTTCTTCAAGAAGGGTTTGAAAGATTCCTGCAGGGTTGCTTAAGAAGAATCTTACCAATGCCATAGTCTCTCTTCTGGTCGGGTGCGTCGAGCTGGTCGTTGAGGGGCTCCAGGTATTCGGCCTGCGTGATCCAATCCAGGTAGCCTTTCAGGTCTTCTTCCAGCTGCTGCTTCTCGCGAAGCTTCTGGAAGTCTCCGCGGTTCTTTGCCTTCTCTCGCTCTTTCGAGAATTCTCTAGAAATTTCGATTGGAATAAAAAAATATATATATATCTTAAGTGCCATAGAGATATTTTTGGTGCCAACTAGACAGGTGGCGAGTCCATCAAAATTTCTTCCGTTCTTTCTTCACCGTAATGCTCGTGGTGTGACTAATCACGAAAAAATGGTTGCGTCCCTCTGCCTACCCGAAACGAAGCTACTATGAAGCGACTTTGTTTTTATATCTCTATGTGAGAGTATACGTACAGGGTTGCAGGTAAGGAGACCATTCAGGTTGTGATAGTAGGGGTCAAGAGAAATATTTTTCACTATGAGTGAGTGAGAATCAGGTCTTACCTATATCCCTCTATAATTCATTATACGTGTGTTTGTCATTACATATTTGGTTTGGACATATAGAAAGGATGAGTGAAGAAAGATTGACGAAACAGATATACAAAGCAAAAGTGTGTGCAAGAAGAGGCAGAGGAATACCACGTTCCAACTACCTGGATCAAATCGATCGGACGCTCAAGGACGGGAATGTCAAGAGAATTCGAAGCCGACGAGCATGTATGAAGAGACTGATGAATGTGGACGAAGCGAAAGAGGTATGCAAGTCTAGAGAGAACTGGCGCTCTATACTTTCTGACTACCCCGTTAGGGACTTGGCGTGATGATATGTATGTCACAAGTAATTTGTAGGATTGATGTCGAGTACTCACCCAGACAACACACCAAGAATGAGGTTCATTACGAAGAATGCACCCAATATGACCATCGACACGAAGTAGATCCACTCCCAGCTGTTACCCATGGCATCTTGAATCTAGAACAAAAGAAAAGTTTTCTTCTTATTTTCTTTCATTTCTTACATACATACATATATACATATAATGATGCCTCTTTCCCGTAGGGGTAGGCAGAGACCACTTTTATCCACTTGCTACGATCCTTACATACTTCTTTCGCTTCGTCCACTTTCATTATTCTCTTCATACATGCTCTTCGGCTTGGGGTACTCTTTTCATTTCTTAATCCTTCATTATATTTTCACGCCAAGGGTCTCCAAAGAGGTAGATAGAAGAAAAATACCGACCCTTTTCGCTGAAGATATATTGATGCCAAACTGACAAGTGGTTGGAAACGAAACACCGGAAAGTGTGTGGGTACTACTTATACACCTCTATACGCCTACCCTCCCTCCTCCCTTCCGGGACCCTTGTGGTAAGGCATGAGGATATCTATACAAATAAATAAAATTGGAGTGTCAGTTTGTAATATTAAAATAACCGCTTTTTACTAACTGCATATGGATGTATACACGGTACATATACCAAAATATTTTTTTTACAATTACTGTCTGTCTGTCTGTCTGTCTGTTTGTTCCGGCAAATCTCTGAAACGGCTGGACGCCGACGTTGACGGGACTTTCATTGGCAGATAGCTGATATAACAAGGAGTGAACAATATATATTTTTTTTTGTTAAATTCCACGCGGATGAAGTCGCGGGCACAGCTAGTTATGAATAGAAGTCAACTTACATTATACATCACGTCAGTCCACCCCTCAAGGGTGATGCACTGGAAGACAGTGAGCATAGAGAGGCCGAAGTTGTCAAAGTTGGTGATGCCAAAGTTGGGGCCGATCCACCCCTCGCGACACTCCATATCCTTATCCAACTTGGAGCAGTTGAAGCCGTTATCCTGGTCGCAAGGATGTGGCGACTCCATCATTTCATCTGGAGAAAACATTTGATCGTTATAATGGTGGCGAGAGGTCACTGCCCTCAACGCACTCCTGCATGACAACCTTGAGTGTTTTATGTGACAGATGGCGAGTCTATTCCACGATTATACAAATACATATATCCTAACGCCTACCCATAACACAACTTCTTTCGACGCGAAAGATGTATGTAGGTCTAGAGAGAACTGGCGCTCTATTACCTCTGCTTACCCCGTTAGGTACTTGGCGTGATGGTAAGTGGATATATATGTATGTATCCATACATTTGTTTTCTTTCTTTGTCCACTCTTTTCTGTACTTATATTATAAAGAGGAAAGTTTTGTAAGTAAGTGTGTTTGTAAGGAATTGGCTCAAAAAGTACTAAGCCGATTTGAAAAAGTCTTTCACCATTGAATGCTACATTATCACTGATTAATATAGGCTATTTTAATTGCAAGAAAAACGCCAAAATGTTTCAAAAGTCTAGATTTGTTGGTATTGTTGGAGGGCTGGGGTTGAGTTACCTGTATACTTGTTGTAGCAGGTCTTGTGCATCTTGCCGGAGAAGAGCTCCAGACCAATGATGGCGTATATGATGATCACGAAGATAACGAGCAGCGCAATGTGCAGTAGAGGCACCATCGCCTTGAGGATAGAGTTCAGCACTATCTGGAGACCTGGAATGTAATAATAATACCTTGAGACAATTCCACACACAGTGACCTAGCAAACCTAAGCAAAGCTTGTATTATGGAAATTAGACAACGACATACATATCATCATGCAGAGTCCCTAACGGGGTAGGCAGAGAGTGCCAGTTCTCTCTAGACTTGCATACCGCTTTTGCTTCGTCCACATTCACCAGTCTCTTCATACATGCTCGTCGGTTTCGAGTACTCTTGACGTTCCCGTCCTTGAGCGTACTTATATAGATAGATATATACATAAAACATAGAACATCCAAGACTAGGGTACAAATACTATCATTGCACAAATATCTGCCTTCAGCAGGAATCGAACCCACGACCTCAAGCTTCGCAGTCAGGAGCTCTGACCAGAAGATCATTAATAAAAACATTTGTTTATTTACTTCTCGAAGACCACGTTCCAACTACAACGAGCATGTATGAAGAGACTGATGAATATGGAAGTGAAAGAGTTCTATTAGTTTAGAGGGAAGTGGCGCTTTATTCTCTTTGCCTACCCGGACGGGGACTCGGCGTTATGGTATGTAAGCAAAAACGAAATTAGCCTGACATATTTTCAAGCCTTCTCAAAAAGATCTGAGACGGGGTAGGCAGAGGTGTGAAGTAACACACCCGCCGGAGATATTTAGGTGCCAATGTGCCAGGCGGCGAGTAGGCCCCCATTTCTCAAGCAAGACTATGCATACGTTTCAGAACTTTTTCTCAGACGTATGCAGGTTTCCTCTCGATGTTTTCCTTCACCCTGAAGCTCGTGGTGTGAAAATCAATGGCTCAGATCACCTAGACTTTGCTTAGACTTAGAACTTGCATTCGGCCACTACGGCTTTTAAAACGATGTATACTCACTGGGAACCCCTGATACGAGACGCAGAGGTCGTAGCACCCTGAAGGCTCTCAGGGCTTTAACGTCAAAAGCGTCTTTGAATATGCTCGATAGCACTGTGCTCACCATTCTGGGGATAACATCATATATTACATTATCTTCACGCCTTCCCACAAGGGTCTGCAGAGGTGTGTCACTAGCAACTACCTACACACCACCCACCGGAGATATATTTTAGGTAACGCGACAGGCGGCTATTCTATCGCCGTTTCTCTCACAAGACTATACATAAGTAAAAAAATATCCTATATGTTAATATAGGTTTTTTTTTTCTTGGCAGAACTAGTCAGCATATCAATTGATTATATTTAGCATTATTGAATAGCTATTGATTAGTGTTTATCCACAAGTACAGATGGCACTTTTGCCGTAACGCTTTTAACGTAACTAAGCTGTTTACCCTCCTATATGAAGTTATTGTGTTATTTGGCTGCGGACTTCTAAAAGGTGGAGGTTCCTCCCCAGCTCGGCAACTCTAAATTCGAACGGGAAGCCCGTTATGCCCTATCTCTAAGAATCTGGTTCTTCATATAAATTAAAACTAGAAGTAGCCTAAGTTGAGGTTTTCCCTCGAGAGTACAGCATGGAGTTCTTCAAGAAGGGTGTGAAAAGATTCCTGCAGGGTCGGCAACGCGCGAGTGATACCCCTGGTGTTGCAAGCGTCCAACCTCCACACCTCCAACAACCAAGCGTCGTAGGCGGCGGTAACTGCTTACCATCGGGCGGACCGCATGGTTGTTTGCCACCCAAGTTGTGTAAAAAAAAAGTTACTTTAGTCTCTAACTGACTCTATCTATACTCTCAAGGAGAAATATCAGGTCAAAAGACTAACCCAATAACGACGATGGTGAAGTCTAGAAGATTCCACCCGTTCCGTAGATACGAGCCGGGGTGCATCACGAAGCCATAGGCGATGATCTTCATCACACACTCTCCAGTAAAGATCACGAGGAATATGTACTCTATTTTTTCCTGGAAACATGAGTGTAGGGTAAAAAATACTTATGCTGAGGCGGTACCATCCCCCTAGTGTACATTGTACATAGAGGATCACCTTGGGGCTTAGTAGAAGTATGAAATACGGTCGTAGGGTTCCCCAAGTGTGACGGATTTGGATAACATTAAATAGTCAGAGATGGATCTTGCATACATACATATCATCACGCCGAGTAACGGGGTAGGCAAGATGGAGGCAATTTTCAGAAGATTTTCATCTGACTTCTGGGAAACAGCCGTTTGGTAAACAATCAACATACTCGTATAATGAAAGTCGTACGGATGGTAACAATTAAGTGATGAGAAATGAATGAATGATGCACAAATTAATTATGAATTGTGAATGATGAATGATGAATAAATGATGAATGATGAATAAATTATGAATAAATGATGAATGATGAATAAATAATGAATAAATGATGATGATAAATGACTAATGACTCTGGGTTCAAATGAATGAAAACTCACCAGAACTGAATTGGTGTAGTTGGAGTCGCTCGCTGGATACGGCGTGTAGACAGCCAGGGCGATGCAGTTTGCGAAAATGGTCGTTAATATCATCCATTCAAAAGGTCTGTATTCCTGAGTTAAGGTAGCAAATAACTAATATACAAACACATCACGCCTAGTTCCTCATGGAAGGAAGAAAACAATAATCTGATTATAAATTAATAATAGTAGTACGAAGCAATTGCACAATGCCCTTCTGTGGCATAGGTCCTTCGAGCCATAAACTTCTGTCACATAGGGTAGTTTGATTGGTCCTTCGAGCCGGAATTTGCTAAATAGATGCTTTCGTACTTATTACCCGTTGTTGGTATTTTCCGACTCTCTCTTGTCATTCATCCCGCTCGATATTGGAAGAAAGCCAATCTTAATCATCATTTCGAGTACGTTAACTGCTAATTTCGTATTATTTTCTTGGAATTTGGAATTTATGCTATTAATAAAATCGTTTCATGCAACTCGTGACGAAGCGGAAAAGTATGGATATTGTTTTTGCAAACTTTCTGCACGTGTTGAATAAAGATAATTCAGAATCGTTAATATTTGACCCGTAAAATTCCAGGCGTATAGGCGTATTCCAGCAGCATATCTGTTCATGTTTGAAGTTTATACGACATACATACATATCATCACGCCAAGTCCCTAACGGGGTAGGCAGATAGTATAGAGCGCCAGTTCTCTCTAAACTTACATACCTCTTTCGCTTCGTCCACATTCATCAGTCTCTTCATACATGCTCGTCGGTTTCGAGTACTCTTAACGTTCCCGTCCTTGAGAGTCCGATCTATTTGATCCAGGTAGTGGGAACGTGGCCTTCCTCTACCTCTTCTTGCACACACTTCTGCTTTGTATATCTGTTTCGTCAATCTTTCTTCACTCATCCTTTCTATGTGTCCAAAACAACGTAACATGCCTTTGTGGGAAGGCGTGAGGATAATATTTTCACAACGGTCCCTGAAGGAGTAGGCAGAGGTTTATAGGTAGTACCCACACACCCACTTTTCGGGAATCTTTGTGGAGCGACGTGACGATATATAATAATAGTAACAAAAAAAATATTTATTCAGTATCAAACTTTTTCTTATAACTATGACTGTGACCAGAGTCTCCTTTTAAGCATAATGATGCCTGTACCAGGAGTCCCTGATCTTCCTAAATGTGAATACATTATTTAAAACTTATTTAAATTAACTAGTTAAACTATTGTTTTTAATTTATAATTAATATAAAATAAAAGAAACATCTTGGAAGGAAAGGTAGAGGGGAAGAGAGGAAGAGGAAGACCAAGATTAACATACATGGGTCAGATCAAAGTAAAAGTGTCTCTCATGACGTATAAGGAGGTCAAGGAGGTTGCGCTGGACAGAAGCGAATGGAGGGGACTGCATCAGAGACGCCGACAAGAGCCCAGCTCTTAAATTTGTGAAGACGATGATAAAATAAAAAATAAAAATGAGAAGATATATGTGTGTGTGTATGAGCGTGTGGGTGTGTGTATGAGCGTGTGGGCGTGTATGTACATGTGTGCGTGAGTGTGGTGTATCTGTGAGCATGTGTATGTAAGTGGATGTTTGTGTATGCGAGTGCATGTTAGTGTATGTGTGTGAGTGTGTGTGTAAGTATGTATATATATATGACGTTTCCGATTGGACAATAAACTTTGTAATCCAACTGTTAGCGAAGCTATAAATATTAGTATGATTCACTCAGTGTGTCAAGGTTTATAGTTGAAGGGCGCCAAACATCTTGCCATGCCGGATCCATCTCATAACCAACCTTGCGCACATCCATTTACCACTAATGCATACTTTATATCCACATGTTTAGATAATGGAATCATAAAACTAATGCTTGTAATTATAATATATTACGAACCGAACGCTATTGCTAGACAGATGCAAAACAAATTTCGCTCTGAGTTTATTTTGAAAGAAAACCGCAGTTTCTGCGTAAATTATAATATTAATAAAACTGTTAAGGTTATAGCTTTTAGGTACTTATGTTTGAGTTATTCGTTAAGTGTGTTGCCGGTATTATTAAACACTAGTTGAGCCATACGGTTTCTCTCCTGATAAATTTGATATCCACTCGTAGTAGAGCAATGAATAGATTTAAATAAACGGAGTACGAAATGAATTAAGACATAATTAATTATATATCATCACGCCTTCCCACAAGAGTCCCCAATGGGGTAGGCAAAGGTGTATGGGTAGTACCCACACACCTACTTTCCGCCAGAGATATATTTTAGATGCCAACGTGACAGATGGCGAGTCCATCGCCGTTACTCAAGCACGACTATACATACGCCTTTGAATTGCTTCTCAGCTGTATGCAGGTTTCCTCTCGATGTTTTCCTTAACCGTAAAGCTCGAGTTACACTTCTGCCTAATTCTACGGGGAACCTTGCGGGTAGGCATATATACGTTATTTTGAAATCGAACATCGTGGCAAATTGTTCAAAAAGTTATTACATCACAAATAAAAATCTGCGACCTATTGAGCTGGATCAAAAATATTCACCGTATCGACTGTATATAAATAATGTTGATGGCCAATATATTATATACATATGCTATATATTGAATTCGATCATCGTGTTGAACGGATGTTTTCTCGGCGTGTTGCCAAACCTAAGGTAGTTACCACAATATGACTTACGGTGCGGTTAGCAGCTCTTTTCTAACAATCCCGCTTTCTCGATTAACCTAAAGGGGACTTGTGATATTTGTATTTTGATGAAGAAAGCGATTGCTACAGTTTATCAAATTACGAATGTAAAACTATTAACTATTTAATACTTATTAACTTCTTCGAATCATCCTCATTAATACGCTCTTTTTTTTTATACCACACGCGTGGCAAATATGCATGCGGTCCGCTTTCCCACAAGGGTCCTCGAAGGGGTAGGCAGAGTTTGTGGTGGTGGAGGTGGGCAGACTCCCACTTTCCGCCAGAGATATACCTATTTTAGGTGCCAACGTGACGGATAGCGATTCCATCGCCGTTACTCGAGCTCGACTGTACATACGTCTTAGAATTTCTTCTCAAACGTATGCAGGTTTCCTATCGTGGTATTCCGTCACTGTAAAGCTCGTGGTGCTCATTGGTTCTGTCGGAATTCGACCTTGCAGTCTTTGTGTTGAAAGCTCGAACCGAATACTCGAACCACTCGGCCGCTGCGGCACGATTTCGAGTTGATCTAAGAACGATAGACAATACATTTAAAGTCGCGGTACAAAAATACATTTTACCGTTAGTTGACATTTAATTTTGTCTATGGTCTTATATTATACCTACGGTTGGCAGTACTGAAACTCACTTTCATATTAATAGCTTAAATCTTGTAATATCTTAAACAGCCTGCCATGCCTATCTCTGCATCACCCAAAGGTTGACTGGCAGAGTATGGCTTCGGCATTAAGTTCGCGTTTGCAATAATGTATGCAGGAAGTTTTAATAAATAAATGAAAAGTATTCAATGTCTTAATCCAGCTAATAATCTATTTCTGTGCCAAATTTAATCCAATTCTGTTCAGTAATTTTATGCGTGATCGAGTAACGAACATCCATACAAACTCGCATTTATCATATTATTTTGTAGTAAGAATTTTGCTTGCATATTTTACGCCTACCATAGATAATTTGAAATTTAGAATAGAATGAAAATATACAACGCACATACCAAGCTCTATATTTCGCCGTCATCCTATTTTTACAAATTCTTCTATTACAACGTTTCAACAGCTCTAGTTGTGTTTAGTGAGATTTTCGTCTGATCTTACGGCAGAAAATATGTTTTGAGATTTTACGATTACGGTAATGACGAAAGGTGACAATATTGTAAAATATTTTTTTTAATTTTTGCAAAATTTATTAGTCTACAGATAAAACAAAACTGTTCCTTTGAACATCTGTTCCACTTTATTAAATTTAATACTAAATTGTTATATCGCCTACCAAGAAGAATGAACGGTGTTAGGTAGATTAGAATTATTTTTTTCATCATAATTATGATTATTTCTGACATTCAATATACACTATTTCTGCGCAAAGTTTTATCTTTTTCCATTCAGTACTTTTGCGAGTAAGAAGAAAAAAAAATCGTTACAAACTTAATATTGTGACTGATGAATGTGGATAAAGCCCTGTACCTAACCCGTGAGAGACTCGGCGTGATGATACCTATGTTTATTTAATATTATTAGGATGAGAAAGATTGTGAGTATATATATTTGTTAGCCAATCACGCCAGAAGGTCTGAACGGATTTGAATTAAATTTGCCACAGTGCTGGAGAAAATCAAGAACAAATTCGAAATTTCGATAAATTGAATTCGAATTCGAACTAAAAGATTCCTGGAGGGTTGGCAGGTTGGTTTGATACCCCTGGTGTTGTAAGCGTCCATAGGCGGCAGTAACCGCTTAGCATCAGACGGGCCACATGCAAAAAAATTTAAAATGCTAAGTTTTGAGTAGAGATATGGTCAGTTAATTGTAAAGGATACTTCCACTCCACTATGTCGATGCAGAGCTTCCTGAGTGGGTTCTTCAAAGTCAAACAGAAAAGCGCTCGCTTAGGCCTCTCCTGCTGAATTTTGGGCCCCCGTCTCGGCGGCTTTCTGGGGGCCGCGGGGACCGGCATCATGGGCCCACCGTCGAGCGCTGCTGGAGTGGTCGCCGGGGCGGTCGGAGTCCCAGCCACGACTGGGACTGGCTCCTCGACGAATTCTGCGACGCTCATATTTAACTGAAATAGATAAACTATGATGTTATTAATGCATGAATTTGTAATGAAGTATATATTTATTAATTAGAGCTCATTGCGTGATGATATGTATGTCATATGTCTTGAATAGTGTTTACTAAATAGTGTTTAAGTTACAGAACTACGATGTATTTCCATATAATATACATCCAATGTATTTATGTATACTTATATCTGTTTATGTAATAATATAATATAATATATCCTCACGCCTTCCCACAACGGTCCCCGAAGGGGTAGGCAGAGGTGTATAGGTAATACCCACACACCCACTTTCCGCCAGAGGTATATTAGGTGCCAACGTGACAGATGGCGAGTCCATCGCCGTTACTCCAGCACGATTATACATACGCCTTTGAATTTTTTCTCAGACGTATGCAGGTTTCCTCTCGATGTTTTCCTTCACCGTAAAGCTCGTGGTGTGACTAATCACTGTACTTAAGTTCAGAAAAACTCATTGGTACAGTCGGGGTTCGAACTTGCGACCTTTGCGTCGCAGGCAACTGCTCGAACCACTCGGCCACCACGGCTTTAATAAACGGTCTATGTAATAAATAAATAAATAATAATAAATATCTGGGACAATTCCACACAAATTGACCTAGTCCCAACTTAAGCAAAGCTTGTGTTATGGTAACTAGACAACGATATATTTACTTATATAGATAGATATATACATAAATACATAGGAAATCCAAGACTAAGGTACAAATACTCGTGTTCATCACACAAATATCTGCCCTCAGCGGGATTCGAACCCGCGACCTCAAGTTTCGCAGTCAGGAGCTCTAACCACTAGACCAGACGGTCGTCAATGCAAGTAAATATACTGACTAGTTACCATAGCACACGCTTTGCTTAATTTGCTGTCAATTCGTGTGGAAAAGTCCCAAAGTAATTATTATTATCTATGAATAACGCGAGTGATTCCGGGGGTACACATAGCTAAGCTAACACAATTAGTCTGGATACATTGACAACGATTTCAAGGTCACTTCCATGAAATACAACAGACCAGGCATAATACTAGCCAGACAGATAACTTAATCTTGATACATACGGGTATTTTATCTACCATAAATATATAAATAGCGCGTATACGACGGCAGACAGACAGCTCATTTCATTAATTTATACTAGCTGTGCCCGCGACTTCGACCGCGTGAAATTAAACAAATAAAATACTGTTCATTTTCTAAAATGAAAGTAGCTTAAGTTACTCCTTTTAACATCAGCTATCTGCCAGTAAAAGTCCCGTCAAAACCGGGCCAGCCGTTTCAGAGATTAGCCGGAACAAACAGACAGACAGACAGACCGGCAGGAAAAAAAAATATTTTGGTATATGTACCGTGTATACATCCATTTGCAGTTAGTAAAAAGGGGTTATATTATAATATTACAGACAGACACACCCATTTTATTTATTTGTATAAATGAGTGTGGATACATATATGCGCATTTATATGTATACTAGTCGCGTCGCCCGCGAGGTTCAGTGAGAAATATAAAAAAAATTGGTTGTCAGTAAACTCTGTCTACGGACGATATTTAAACGTGACAACGTCATAACATAACATTGATGAAATGATTGGATACTTTTATGAATAAAATTGAACATTTTATTGAAGTATCACTATTTTATATGGGTACAAAGGAGTGAAATGAAATCATAATCATGACGCATAGGCCAATCGAGTGGAAGAGAGATAGATGCGGCGCAAGCCGAACGCTCAAGCCGGTCGTGCCTTTCGCTCGCTCGTGTAGTGCTCTCGCTCCGATCGTAACGTTACCAATAGCGTAACGGGACAATGGGCGTAACGGGACAATGAGTCATCCTTTTTCGTGCGTGCAGCCGGCGTTCATCGGCTTATCAGACGTTGTCACGTCAAAAAAAAATTCAATGTTAAATTCTATTTATATTTCAACAAAAAAAACAGCATAATTTAAGAATTAATTCATCATAATCCCATTACCAAACTTGATTAGACAGATGGAGGGTAATGTTGTTTGTGTGAAAGTTCATTCCTTGTTGGTGACGGCTCAAGCTTTAAGCTGCATCCGGCGGATTCAAAGAGACATTAAGAAATAAATTCGAACGTCTACACCAGTTCTTTAAATTGCAACCGTATCGCTATTGAAATATGGCACATAGTTATATGGGCATTTAAACTGGATCTTGTATCATGACCGCAACCAAACTACATATTACAGCCCTTACAATAGCGGTGAAGATAAGGGAAGAGAGAAAGGGTAGTTACGCAACGGAATATCTATACGTATAACTAGTTGAAGCTTTTTGATGGTGAAAGTATTTTTAAATTTTCTCGAATAGGTTTTGAGTAACGGCGATGTACTCGCCATTTGTCACGTTGGCACCAAAAATATATCTCTGACGGAATGTGGGTGTGTGGGTATTACCTATACACCTCTGGCTACCCCTTCGGAGACCCTTGTGGGAAGGCGTAAGGATATATAATAATATCGCACCATGAACAAAAAGAGCAATGAATGAAAAATGCTACCAAAAAGGGGATAAAGTTTCCGTTTCTATTACAGAAATAAATTTAGCAATGAAATGACTAATAACGGTTAAATTCTTAAAAAATCTTTTGGTACCTAAAGCTTACTATATAAATATATATATATCGTTGTCTATTTCCATTAAGTATAAGTTGCCATTAATTCCACTATACTTAATGATTCTAATCAATGTGTATGCTAACATAATGATTGCAATCATTTTTAGTCGACGAAGAAACGTCTTCACTTCTGACTCATTCGACGCATGACGTTGCGTGTGACTAATGTATATCCGCCTTAACGTAACCGCCATACAACCCGAGGCCCGGATATTTCCAACTACATAATGTTTAAGATCATACGAAGGTCGGTATTGGAATTCATTCTCGATGTTTTTGTTCGGTGTTTCCGGATTGTAAAATGATGAGTTTGACTGACACGCTTTTTCATAACCCGTGTTATATCTCACTGAATATTTTGTGGCCTTGGTGGCCGAGTGGTTCAATGTTTCGACAGTACCAATGAGTTTTAACTTTAGTACAGTGATTTGTCACACTACGAGCTTTGCGGTGAAGGAAAACATCGAGAGGAAACCTGCATACGTTTGAGAAGCAATTCAAAGGCGTATGTATAATTGTGATTGAGTAACGGCGATGAACTCGCCATCTGTCACGTTGGTACTTAAAATATATGGCTGAAAGTGGTTGTGCCTGCACTACCTATACACCTCTGCCTACCTCTTCGAGGACCCTTGGGAAGTTGAGAGGATATAAGAAAATATATTGCTTTCAGTTCGGGAAAATATGTTGTTTCTTCAACAATGCTGGTTGTTCGGACTTTGGCGAATAATAAAAAACTTGGGTCATTTATGTGACCCTCGGCCACCACGAACGGCTGTGTGGTTCTAATAGTTGCTTGATCAAAGGCTTAACTGATTTGGATAAAAGAAAATAATTATATATTTAACGCGCAAGCCACTTGGAGTTATTAATATATTCTCAGAACTCCGAAAGTAAATTCGACAAATACCCTTTAGTACGGGCTGCAAAAGGATTTCCGGGAATGCAACGGCTATGATTCAACGAGTCGGATTCTCGCTTAATGGGAGCGAAGGCATCTGGTACCAAGGTTTTATTGACATCGTGTACTTAACTACTGTGATTGGCGAAAAGTGATTCAGTGTCCAAACAAGATTAATATATGAATATAATATGTAAATTGTGAATTACGTCTCAGATTAAGGCACAGAGTGGATTTAGCATGATCAATTCTTCTTCAGAGGGACCTCCCGTTTAGAATTAAGCGATTTATTAGCATACATACATATCATCAAGCCGAGTCCGGGGTAGGCAGAGCGTATAGAGCGTCAGTTCTCTCTAGACTTACATACCTCTTTCTCTTCGTTCACATTCATCAGTCTCTTCATACATGCTCGTCGGTTTCGAGTACTCTTGATTTTCCCATCCTCGAGTGTTCGATGAGTGAAATCCAGGTAGTTGGACGCGAGAGTATATACTTAAGTCTTAAGAGAACAGGCGCTCTACTCTCTCTGCATACCCCGCTAACGACTCGGCGTGATGATATGTATGTACACATATGCATAAGTGAAGTGTATAGAGTATCAATTATATAATTGTACCATAGAGGATAACCAGTGAAACTGGCACCATAGAATGATTATGGCGCGAAAAGACAAATGTCATTAGAGGAAAAACAATTGATGTACAATTCATCCAATATAAGAGTTATCTTACGGACGCATTCTTGTTTTCTTTTGCTTGCAATTCATAAACTTCTCAATAAGTTATTTAGTCGCTTACGCTATTATATTCATTGCATTGACATATTTATGCGAGCGTCATTGTCATAAGGAATTGTCAAGCGAAAATGTCTTTTTTTCCTTACTGATAAGATATCCCTAAAGTGAGATGGAATATTGGGAGCAAATGATTCGCCAATGTGTTGACAAGACTAATATGGCGCGTCATTGTTATTTTATCATTAGTCACCCAACTTTCTACAGGTATCCCTGAGGCATGTACACACACCCACATCTTGCCGGAGATGTGTCAACGTGACAGAATGGATACATACGCCTTTGAATTTCCTCTCAAATATACGCGGGCTTCCTCTCGATGTTTGTTCTTCTGTCAGTAAAGCTCGTTTTGTGACTAATTAGTGTACTTAAGTTCTGAAAAACTCTGGTATTGGTACAGTCGGAATTCGAACTTGCAAACTTTGTGTTATAGGGAACTCGAACCACACGGCCACGGCTTTTAAATAAAAAAAATTTAAATCAAAATATTTTATTGCCGTTTAAAGCCGTGGTGGCCGAGTGGTTTGAGCAGTTGCCTGCGACGCAAAGGTCGCAAGTTCGAATACCGACTGTACCAATGAGTTTTTTTCTAAACTTAAGTACAGTGATTAGTCACACCACGAGCTTTACGGTGAAGGAAAACATCGAGAGGAAACCTGCATACGTCTGAGAAGTAATTCAAAGGCGTATGTATAGACGTGCTGGAGTAACGGCGATGGACTCGCCATCTGTCACGTTGGCACCTAATATACCTCTGGCGGAAAGTGGGTGTGTGGGTATTACCTATACACCTCTGCCTACCCCTTCGGGGACCCTTGTGGGAAGGCGTGAGGATATTATATATAAAATATTTTATTCAACGTAAGGGACACAGGGAACACTTATTGAACGTCACATATTTAATTTAAACTAAAGTTACCACCGTTTCCAAGAAAAAATACCTGCCAGGAGAAGAAACGGCGAAACAAACTCCCCGGTTTGCTTTTTAACATTTGTTCCCTTTTACGTAGGGGTAGAAAAGATTAAAGTAACATATATAAACTCTGTACATGAGGAGCATTGCCATTCTAGTATAAATATTGTTAGTTGTTCTTAATAATCAGTCTTGCGTAACTCGTTTATATTTTTTTCAGGGTTTTACAGCCATGAAAAGAACGAATTTAGAAAACCTTTTAAAACAACTGCTGAATGACATTCGGCTCGTAAAATGCTATAGAACCAGTCAAGTGCCTACGCTACGAATAAATATATAAATCGGGAGAAGACTTCAAAGCCAATTGTTTCAGACGAATCAATTAATCTTGATTTCATTTCTTTGATTGGTATCATCAAACGAGGTGTTCATTCTTATAATAGTAGTTTGGTTATATACTTTCAACTGTGGTGGCCGAGTGGTTCGAGTAGTTGCCTGCGACACAAAGATCGCAAGTTCGAATCCCGACTGTTCCATTGAGTTCTTTGATGTTTAGTACAGTGATTAGTCACACAGCGAGATTTACGGTGTAGGAAAACATCGAGATGAAATCTGCATAAGTCTGAGAAGCAATTCAAATGCGTATGTATGGTCGTGCTTGAGTAACGGCGATGGACTCGCCATCTGTCATGTTGGCACCTAAATTATATCTCTGGCGGAAAGTGGGTGTGTGGGTAGGTAATACCTTTCAACTGTTCTTTGTAAATATAATAATATATCCTCACGCCTTCCCACAAGGGTCCCCGAAGGGTAGGCAGAGGTGTATAGGTAATACCCACACACCCACTTTCCGCCAGAGGTATATTAGGTGCCAACGTGACAGATGGCGAGTTCATCGCCGTTACTCAAGCACGACTATACATACGCCTTTGAATTTCTTCTCAGACGTATGCAGGTTTCCTCTCGATGTTTTCCTTCACCGTAAAGCTCGTGGTGTGACTAATCACTGTACTTAAGTTCAGAAAAACTCATTGGTACAGTCGGGATTCGAACTTGCGACCTTAAAAGCAAAAATATGTGAAGCAAATCACAGATTTGCTCTCAATAGCTAACGAGAACGTCAAAGAAATACTCACCCACTCTCCGCCGGAGTTATATTTTAGGTGCCAACATGACAGAATACAACTCAATAGCCGTTATTCAAGCATAACTATGCAAATATTTTTGAATTTCTTCTTAAAGGTGTGCAGTTTTCCTTCACCGTAAAGTTCGTGGTGTGACTAAAGTTAAGTTCAGAAAAAGTTATTGGTGCAGTCGGGATTCAAACTTGCGATCATTGTTCTGTAGGCACCACGAAACCACTCGGTCATCAATATATACACACATATGGAAATTAAAGGTACACACTAACCTGTGTCTCCTGAGCTCCTGAGAATCTAATCCCACACCCGTCGGCAAACTGTGCACTCAACTATCAAATGTCATTGCAGCATCACTCATCACTAGGGTATTGTATTAAGAATCAGGAGGGAATTGGATGAGGTTTAAGCTTATTGTAAAATATGCCGCTTTATTTTCGTGGTGAAGGTTGGTCGCCTGAAACAAGGAAAACGTGTTTTTGAGTTTATAGATATATATCCTCACGCCTTCCCACAAGGGTCCCCGAAGGGGTAGGCAGAGGTGTATAGGTAATACCCACACACCCACTTTCCGCCAGAGGCATTTTAGGTGCCAACGTGACAGATGGCGAGTCCATCGCCGTTACTCAAGCACGACTATTACATACGCCTTTGAATTTCTTCTCAGACGTATGCAGGTTTCCTCTCGATGTTTTCCTTCACGATAAAGCTCGTGGTGTGACTAAGAGTTTATAGATACCTTGATCAAAGCGATTGGACACCCAAAGATGGGAACGTCAAACGTAGTCCAAATCGGCGATGAGACATGAATGTGGATAAAGCTAAAAAGGTACGTGAGTCTAGAGAAAACTGGCGCTCTACTCCTACGGCCTACCCCGTGAGGTACTCGGCGAGAAGATATACATATGTATATCTTTATATATATACTAGCTGTCCCGCCCAGCTTCACCTGGGTGAAAAAGTAACAGTTTCTGAGACACGATCGCAGCGCCACCTATCGGGTCTAAATCATTTTTATATATATAGATTTCTTCTGTACGTCTGTATGTCACTGAACTCCTCCTAAGCGGCTGGACCGATTTTAATGAAATTTTCTGTGTCTTTAGGTGGATTCGAGAATGGTTTAGATTTACAATTGGACCCGATAAGTGGCGCTGCAATAAAACAATTTTTTTATTTATTTTTAAAAGACATACCATCTGTTTGAGGTTAAAAATAGAGTACATATACATATCTTAATATATATATTTATATATATATCTTAATATATATATTTCTTGTGTGCGTGTGTATGTGACTGAACTCCTCCTAAACGACTGGACCGATTTTGATGAAATTTTCTGTGTGTCTTCAGATGGATTATATATATATATATATATATATACTAGTGGTCCCGCCCAGCTTCGCTTGGGTGAAAAAAGTAAATGCCCTAAAACACGATCACAGCGCCACCTATCGGGTCGGTATTCCCAGATCCCCTTGAACACACACAAAAAATTTCATCAAAATCGGTCCAGTCGTTTAGGAGGAGTTCAGTCACATACACACGCACACAAGAAATATATATATTAAGATGTGTATTATATATATTTACTTATATAGATAGATATATACATAAATACATAGGACATCCAAGACTAAGGTACCAATACTCGTGTTCATCACACAAATATCTGCCCTCAGCGGGATTCGAACCTGCGACCTCAAGTTTCGCAGTCCGGAGATCTAACTACTAGACCAGATAGCCATCTATAAATGTATACTTATATGTATATTATAGAGGCAGAATGTGTTTGTCAGTTTTAAACGCCAATGTTAAAAACTCAGAATTTAAAAAATATTGTTTTGCAATAGATAGCCAGATAGGTTTATAGCCTACTAGCTGTCCCGCCCAGCTTTGCTCGGGTGAAAAAGTTAAATTGCCCGTAACACGATCGCAGCGCCACCTATCGGGTCCAATTGTAAATCTAAACCATTCTCGAATCCACCTTAAGACACACAGAAAGGGATAGCTTCGCACGGGTGAAAAAGTTAAAATGCCTAAAACTCGATCGCAGCGCCACCTATCGGGTCCAATTGAATATAGCCTATGTTACTCGGGGATAATGTAGCTTTCCAAAGGTGAAAGAATTTTTGAAATCGGTCCAGTAGTTTCGGAGCCTATTCATTACAAACAAACAAACAAATCTTTCCTCTTTATAATATTAGTATAGATATGCCTAAAGTAAATATTTATTACATTAACTAACTCAAATTTATGTAAAAAAATTACTTTTGGAACTGTCTCCGGAGGTGGTTCAGGTGTATCATCGTTCTTTTAGCACTCCTGTTCAACGTTTTTACCAAATTAATATTATTATTATATCATCATCATCATCATCATCAGCCCACTCTAGCCCACTGCTGGACATAGGCCTCCCCTAATGAGCGCCATAGCGCCCTGTCTTCAGCTTGCCGCATCCAGCATCTGCCAGCAGTCCTTCGCAAATCGTCATCCCACCCGTCATTATTATTATATGCCTATAGCCAAATTATAGGATATAATTTGGCTATAGGCATATAATAGTACGAGATCCCGCTGCGGGATTGGTGTGCTCATCGACTTTTTGTTTAAAACCAAATTTTTCATCAAGATTTCAAAATCAAAATTTGGCCGCCATTATTTTTAATTAAATGATTTTTAATTGATTTTTGGTAAAAAATTTCGTTTATTTATTTTTTAAATAAAATAACGTCTACATCACGGTAATTAATATGAAGATTCTAAAAAATCACGGTTGCCGTTGCGCACCTGGCCGCACCTCTTTGCAGCCAGGTGGAAACAGGTATGATTTCGATAAATTTATACGTTTATAACCTATTTTCATTAATTATATGTCAAATTGAAGCTAATTTTTTTCTATTAATTATCATATAAAGTTGCTTAATTAAATCTGGCCGCAAATAAGGGTTACTGGCTGTTAAAAATAATAAATATGTAACTTCATTTGTCAGACGAGGACAGCAATTGCTGGCTGTGCGACGCTTTTAAGCCATTGCGCATGCGTCGAACGTTAGTGTTCTCAACCACCGGGGAGTAATAGAGACGACTTATAATAAATACTCCAAAAAATATGTATTTTTTTTCAAAATGACAAATTTAAAAATTGCAACAAAAAATTAATATTGATTTGATATATCGACGGTCTAGTTAGCAATTTATCTAACTCCTTATTTTTTAGAGGGTGATTTTTTTACATTTTGATGAAGCAATAATCCAATTACAAATTATTTGAATGATTCAAACTTAAATATTATATCTCTATTAGATATTAATGATATTAAATGGTTTTTTAAAATGATAATAAATTTTGAAGTAATTGTTTTTTTCGTACAAATAAAAGATTCTCTAAAATGGAGTTAGATAATTTGCTAATTAGAACGTCGATATTTAATATTAATTTAAAAAATTAAAAAATTAAACCAAGGTGACTTAAGTAAAAGAAAATTTTATTGTGAAAGTATTATTTAAAAATGTTATTAGATTTTATTCAAGTATTTAATTGTCTGTTACATATTAATTAAACATTTAAGTCAATAAAAAAATTAAAAAAATTATCTTATAATTCTTATATTTCCGTAACTCTTATTTAAATATCTGAATCATCGGAGCTTTCAGTTGTACTGTCATTGGAGCTATCACTTTCATCGCTACAAATATCAGAATCGTCGTTATCGGAAGCTTTGTTCGTGGATTCACATAGCACACTATTTACTTGCGTTGGAGTTGAGTCGCCCAGGAACCATGTTGGTTTTAAAAAACCATCTAGTACCAGCCAGCCATTATTTTCTGGGCTGAATTTGATGCAGTCTGGTTCAGTGGCATTTAACCACATCGAATTAACAAAGATTGTCCGCAACAATTTTTGTTTCAAAGATTTCCAGCACGGTGGAATGTGCGTCGAGTCCAAACCTTTAATTCTCTTCATAAATTTTTCATTATTTTGTTTTGAAGCGTACATTTTGTTAAATAATAAAAATCTTGCGGTATTTACCCTTTGACACTTTGATATTCCATACATAAGGCACGTAAACTCTTGGACTGCATCAATTTTGTTTTCATCGAAGTATGTACTTACTAGATCACTGTTAACAGCAGGAATACTTTGTTCATAGAGATCTGGAGAAAGCCTCGGAATCTGCAAATTATTAACAATATGGTGTTATAGTTAAATATCATTTATTGTCATTCAACAACACTATTTTCATTGTATTTGATATGATTAAATGAAAATATTAAGTCGATCTAAATGAGTATAAATATACAATCGTTTTTTTCTTTAATTTTTCAAATATAGACAAAGACATATTTTTTTTTGTAAAAATATAACGCAGAGTCAACAGAGAAAGTCAGTAATAGCATTTATTTCTCCACATTATACTGCTGAATGATTTTATTGTTTATTTGAAATAAGGTTCAAAAAGGTTCGACTACCAGGTAAATAAATTGTACCTGTCTGAGAAATGTAATATAGTAGAAATTAGTTGATGGTACTACGTTCTTCGATAAAAATAAATATTAGTATTTTTTTTTAGTTTATAATTTTTATTTAATCGTAAATTTTTGAAAAAAATAATTATTTAATTTTTTAAATAATCATTTTTTTTTTAATGCATTAGTAGAGTTTTTAAATTATTCATGTCTTCAAATTATGCATTAAGTATTTTTTTAAGTTATTAATATAACAAAGAAAAAAAAAAATTTTATGATAAATAAAAAAAAAAAAATTACTAATTACATTTTGAAAAAAGAACATTAATCAATTTTTTAAATAAATAATTATTTAAAAAATGTATTAATTATATTTGTTAAATTGTTAATTTTTTGATAAATGAAGTAATTCATTGTTATAAAAATAAGAAATTAAAAAAAAAAAAATTTAACAAAAAAACCTCAAAGTTAGAACTGTGTCATTTATATTGCAACTATAACCTATATTATTCTTAAATTCAATTCAACTTTTAGTTACGGTTTGTGTTTTGCAAATATCTTCAAATTCTTGTTTATCTTTTTGCTTCAGAACCACAATTTTTTTTAGACACCAGAGTGTCTCATCATATCATTCAGAAATGATATCCAAAATCATTAGTAGAGTCAATTGTAAATAAAAGGTCATGATATTTATATTTTTTTTTACGACGAAACAATAACATTAGCGAGCACTTTTGGAATGATACATTATTAAAGTCGAGTACATTGCTTTTTTCCTTACACAAAAAACAGGACTTCATCTTTATCAATTTTATTTTACGTTAATTAATAAAATAATTTTTAGATGCACAAATAAAATAATTGTTTATTACGAACTCCAAAACAGCGTGGTTTTTAGGTTCAGTTGAAAACACTAACATTCGACGCATGCGCAATGGCTTAAAAGCGTCGCACAGCCGGCAATCGCTGTCCTCGTCTGACAAATGAAGTTACATATTTATTATTTTTAACAGCCAGTAACCCTTATTTGCGGCCAGATTTAATTAAGCAACTTTATATGATAATTAATAGAAAAAAATTAGCTTCAATTTGACATATAATTAATGAAAAAAGGTTATAAACGTATAAATTTATCGAAATCATACCTGTTTCCACCTAGCTGCAAAGAGGTGCGGCCAGGTGCGCAACGGCAACCGTGATTTTTTAGAATCTTCATATTAATTACCGTGATGTAGACGTTATTTTATTTAAAAAATAAATAAACGAAATTTTTTACCAAAAATCAATTAGAAATAATTTAATTAAAAATAATGGCGGCCAAATTTTGATAGGCAACCTAGTAAATATATATTCTCTTAATTATAAATAAACATAAAAATTTGGTTTTAAACAAAAAGTCGATGAGCACACCAATCCCGCAGCGGGATCTTAGACTATAATAATAATGACGGGTAGCCAAATTATAGGATATAATTTGGCTATCATATTATATTTAGAGGAACATAATCTTGAAATTAACTTTACAAAAACTAAAATAATGTCCTACCACCCATATCAAAAAATACCCCTAAACATTGACTTTAAATTTGACACTAAAATCCTTGAGAAAGTAGAACATTTCCCATTACTCGGCTTAACAATAGACACACAAATAAATTGGAAAACACACATAAAAAAAATTGAAACTAAAATATCTAAGTTTACATATGCTCTCCGTGAGGTAAAAAAAACTACAGACTATAACACAGCACTCACTACATATTATGCATATGCCTACTCGTGGCTCACATATGGCATAATTCTATGGGGAAATAGTACTAATGCACACTCACTCTTCATACAACAAAAAAAATTGGTGAGAATGTAACTAATACTGCGTGGTGCCAATATAACTAATACTGACAGTTGCAAGCCCTACTTCAGACTATTTAAAATATTACCACTACCATTTATTTATATATTAGAAATTTGTAAATTTATAAAGAAAAACCCAATCTTTTATCTTTACTAATATTATAAAGAGGAAAGATTTGTTTGTTTGTTTGTAATGAATAGGCTCCGAAACTACTGGACCGATTTCAAAAATTCTTTCACCTTTGGAAAGCTATATTATCCCCGAGTAACATAGGCTATATTAAATTGGACCCGATAGGTGGCGCTGCGATCGAGTTTTAGGAATTTTAACTTTTTCACCCGTGCGAAGCTATCCCTTTCTGTGTGTCTTAAGGTGGATTCGAGAATGGTTTAGATTTACAATTGGACCCGATAGGTGGCGCTGCGATCGTGTTACGGGCAATTTAACTTTTTCACCCGAGCAAAGCTGGGCGGGACAGTACCAAATATGACGACATACCCATAAAATACTCGTTGAGACGTAAAAATAAATTAATTAAACCAACATCAAGACTGACACTACACACTAACAGCCCCTTCGTTATGTCAATTAATATATTTAATAAACTCCCTAATAGAATAAGGAGTGAAAATAATTTTAATAAATATATAAAATTAGTTAAAGAATTATTGTTTGAAACATGTTATTACACTATAGAAGAGTTTATGCAAGATAAGATTATATAATTGTTTCCTAAAAATAGTTTCTTAAGTTTCTATTTATATAAATATTTTTCTTTTCTAAGTTTCTATTAATATATATTTTTTTCGGTAAATAAATTTAAGTTATGTTTATATTTTAAGGTTAGAATAAGTTAGCAAGTACCTTTCATTGTTCCCCTTTTTATAATTTGTGTCCCTCTCACAAGTTGCTGTGCCCAACAGGGTCCACTGTATACCCTGATATTATATATAATGTGATATTATTGTAAGTGGAAGAGCAATAAAGAATTATGATTATGATTTAAACATCGAGAGGAAACCTGCATAAGTCTGAGAAGAAATTCAAAGGCGTACGTATAGTCGTGCTGGAGTAACGGCGATGGACTCGCCATCTGTCACGTTGACACCTAATATACCTCTGGCGGAAAGTGGGTGTGCATTGCATGCAGGCATGGCAGGTACTTTTTTTTTTCTTGGAAACGGTGGTAACTTTAGTTTATATTGAATATGTGACGTTCAATAAGTGTTCCCTGTGTCCCTTACGTTGAATAAAATATTTTGATTTTGATTTTGATTTTTGATTACCTATACACCTCTGCCTACCCCTTCGGGGACCCATGTGGGAAGGCGTGAGGATATATATATATATATATATATATATATATATATTTATATATATATCTTAATATATATATTTCTTGTGTGCGTGTGTATGTGACTGAACTCCTCCTAAACGACTGGACCGATTTTGATGAAATTTTTTGTGTGTGTTCGTGGAGATTCGAGAATGGTTTAGATTTACAATTGGACCCGATAGGTGGCGCCACCATCTTTTTTTTTCCACCCGAGCGAAGCTGGGCGGGACAACTAGTTATATATATATATTTATATTGCATATATATATATATATTTATATAATATGGCTATCATATTATATATTTATAATCAAAGTTAGCTCGGGTAAAACACAGCTAGTATGCTATCTTGTGACAAACAAACACACCTGGATTTGAACTTGCGATTTATACGTTACAGGCGTCAGGCTTAAACCGTTCGGCAACTACGGCTCTGTTATTAATCTGACAATGTGAAATCTAGCAGGTGCCGACAAAAGGCACTACAATACACGGCTCGGGTTTCACAGCGACGTGGCGCGGTCGGTTAATTAACATTTTTGTCACTCTCCTTTTGGATAGAGGCAAAATGGCCGACCTAATTTTGAAGTGACAGCTTCTTTAGGCGCGTTGAGCACTTTTTGTGTGAACAAAAATCATGGAATTCGCGTTATCGTCACCACATGCTTCCGATGAGCTATATGTATAATATATCCACACGCCTTCCCATAAGGGTCCCCGTAGGGGTAGGCAAAGGTGTATAGGTGTATATTTCCTTCTCCGTAAAGCTCATGGCGTGACCAAACACTGTAGTCAATTTCAGAAAAACTCATTGGTACAGTCTCGAACTACTCGGCCACCACGGCTCATATATGAGCTAAGTATATGTATACTGTGTATATATATACATAGATAGAATTCACAAGTTACTTAGTTTTTACTTCTATCGGGAGTCCCCAAATACTTACTAACTGCACCGCAGTTTTACTCCTGTAAACTTTGATTTAATTGGTAGATTTAATTTCTGTTTTTCTTTTTGAAAGAAAACATATCCAATGTACGTAACATTGGATATGTTTTGTTTCAAGAAGATTATGGATTATTATTATGGATTAATGATTTATCATTAGTTTATATACTTGTTGTTTTTTATACCACAAAAGTTACAATAAGTGTTAAAGTGGGTGTGTGGGTATTACCTATATACATCTGCCTACCCCTTCGGGGACCCTTGTGGGAAGGCGTGAGGATATACAAGTTACAATCATGAACGACGCTGGACTCGCCATCTGTCAAGTTGTCGCCTAAAATATATCTCTAGCGGAAAGTGGCTGTGTACTGGCTGCCTACATACACCTCTGCCTACCACATCGCGGACCATTTTGGGAAGGTGTGAAGATATATAGTTCTCAGCTGTCTTGCAATACAATAATACAACACGCATTCTAATTGCATATGCAGCTGTCTATGACCCCAATACTAGAATAGCGCGAGCAAACTATTGATGTACTACTCACTACAATGCTATACTCTTAACACTGCACATTTGTTCCCGACTGTACCAGGAGAAATCTGATTAGGTCTCTCATTTATTCACGAGACTGCTTCCAAAAGCTTGAAAATGGCATGATGAGATTCGCAACACAAGGCGTGATCAACAAAGGTGTTTTGTAAAGAAGGCATGTTACGTCGGTTTGGACATGTAGAAAGAATGAGAGAAGAAAGGTTGACGAAATAGATATACAATGCGATTGGGGTGTGAAAGGAGGCAGGGAAAGACCACGTCCAACTACTTAGATCAAATCGATTGGACACTCAAGAATGGGAACATCAAGAGTACTCGAAATCTCATTCTCTCGTCATGCCTCTCTCGCCTACTCGATGAGGGACGACGGCCGGCTGGTCTAGAGGTTAGAGCTCCTGACTGGAAAACTCGAGGTCGCGGGTAAGGTTCAAGAGTATTTGAACCTTAGTCTTGGATGTCCTATATATTTATGTATATATCTATCTATATAATTAGATATATCGTGGTCGAGTCACCATAACACAAGCTTTGCCGAATTTGGGGCTGTGACAATTTGTGTGGAATTGTGAAAAATGATAAATACCAAGGTATTTATGTAATTATTATATACATTGTCAAAACACTCTAAAGGCAAGGCAGTCTAGAGAAGCAATTAATTGTTAGCATAGGAGTCGCCTTCCAACAATGTTTGTTTGGGATGCTCTCGGGAGCGATTAGGGCTTAAGTCTTCAAACAGTCCTCGACTAAGATTGACTTTCTCTCACCCCGTACGAAAGTCCTTTCATAACCTTTGTATAGGTACTTTTCAGTCTGCAAACAAAGATTTTCTCAAAGTTCTTTGTTACGAGAAAACTCTATTAACACGCCCAACTACTTACTTGAATTTTTGAAGCAACGAACGAACTTGTTAATTTCGTCCGCGTTTGATTCTTATATACTTGATGACTGTTCCGCTCTCGAACAATATTATTATTACATACGCCTTCCCACGAGTCCCCAAATGGGTAGGCAGAGGTGTATAGGTAGCACCTACCCACTTTCCGCCAGAGATATATTTAAGGTGCCAACGTGACAGACGGCGAATCCATCGTTACTCAAGCACGACTATACATACGCCTTTGAATTTCTTCTCAAACGCATGCAGGTTCCTTCACCACAAAGCTCTTAATGTGACAAATCACTGTACTTAAGTTCAGATTCGAACTTGGCACTTTTTGTTGCAGGCAACTACTCTAACCACTCGGCCACCACGGCTTTAAACTCTTGAACCACACTCTATCTATTAATTTGAACCGCATTCAAATCCGTGGTGTAGTTTAAAGAGCTAAGCGTACAGACGGCTATCTAGTATTCTTAAATATTGTCGTGTTGTGTACGTTTACTGGGTTCCTGCTACCCCCGCGCGCCTCCCAAGGTCGGACGAGTCGGTTTATTAAAGAAACATTTGAATTACTATGTAAATAACGAAGCGATTAAGAGAGGGATGAATGCCAAGCTTAAGCAGAATATATTAATATGTAAATGGAGGTAAATAAATAAATACGTAATTATATATTGTATTGGTACGGCGATTTATGAAGCCTCGAGCTTTACGGTGAAGAAAGCTTTGTGACGAAATTCAAGTTCGTTTTTCAACGTTCAATATTCAAAGACGTATTTATAATCGTGGTATAATAGTAAACGTATAATCTTTAAAAATATTTTAGAAGCGAAGGTAGAGTAGAAGATAGGAAGACCAAGATTATCTATATTCTTATACATGAGTCAAATCAAAAATCAAAATCAACTCGCGCCTAACTTCCCTCGCCCTAGCAAAAATCCCTTCCGTTGCAGCTCTCATTAGCATATCATTTTAATTAGTTACCCACTTCATACAATATTCAAAGTATAAAGAGCCTGCAACAAAAAAGTAATAAGTTCGAATTCCGACTGTATCAATAAGTTTTTCCAGACTTAAGTAGTGATTGGTCCCCCGTTTGGGGCTGTTTTTGGTCGACCTTTACCGTGAAGGTAAAAATCGAGAGGAAACCTGCAAACGTTTGAGAAGAAATTCAACGTATGTATAGCAGAGCTTGAGGAACGGCATTGGACTCGCTACCAGTCACGTTGACACCTTAAATATATCTCCGGCGGAAAGTTGACACCCCTGCCTACAGCTTCGGGAAGCCTGACGGCGTGGAGTCCAACCCTTGGTGTTGCAAGAAGTAGGAGTTGGTCGTTTAAAATATGGTGCGTCAAATGCTTGAGATCTTTAGCATACCCCTTCTGGGACCTTGGGAAAGGGTGAAGATTACATATATACATAATCAAAATCAAAATAAAAATATGTTATTCAACGTAAGGGACACAGGGAACACTTATTGAACGTCACATATTTAATATAAACTAAAGTAACCAACGTTTCCAAGAAAAAATACCTGCCAGGAGAAGAAACGGCGAAACAAACTCCCCGGTTTGCTACCTCCTGTAGTTTATATATGTAACTTTAATCTTTTCTACCCCTACGTAAAAGGGAACAAATGTTAATAAATAGTAGTTAAAAAAAACTAAAAAACACGCTTTTTATAGAAAACCGAACTAAAAAATAGAAAAAAAATTTCGATAATATCTTAAAAAGCGTGGGGTGCTTTTTAAGATATTACCGAAATTATTGACACCTTGCACCCCACGCTTTTTAAGATATTATCGAAATTTTTTTTCTATTTTTTAGTTCGGTTTTCTATAAAAAGCGTGTTTTTTAGTTTTTTTTAACTACTATTTATTAACATTTGTTCCCTTTTACGTAGGGGTAGAAAAGATTAAAGTTACATATATAAACTACAGGAGGTAGGTAGAGAGAGAGGAGGTATACAACAAGAGGAGCAATTCATTGTCATGCATGGCCATCATTAAAATAATCTGATGTTTTATAATAAGCCTTTTGAATTAATTTACTTCTAACGACAGCTTTAAATTCTCCAAAAGGTAATTCAAATATTTTCCGAGGTAGCTTATTAAAAAAGCGAATTGCCCTTGCCCGACAAATGAGTTCCAAGTTTTGTGTAATCTAGCTGTAGGAACATGGAGTTTATCTTTGTTCCGTGTATATATATATACATATAATCACGCCTCTTTCCCGTAGGGGTAGAGACCACTTCTTTCCACTTGCTGCATACTCCTTTCGCTTCGTCCACTTTCATTATTCTCTTCATACATGCTCTTCGGTTTAGGGTACTCTTGGGTACCTGGCCAATTTTCAAGACGTCCCTAATTTGGTCTAGAAACGTCTGCCTAGGTCTTCCCCTTCCAACACTTTCATTCACACTCGCCTTATACACTTTTTTCGTCAATCGTTCTTCAATCATTCTCTCGACATGGCCAAATAACCCTCATCTTCTTTCAGGAGGTTTAACAAAGCTCTAAAATCATTCTGCCAATACAATGCTCATGTAGCCACTAGATATCTAAATGAAAAAATAAAACTTTTACAAAAGGTCCGCTTACCGAATGAGCTCGTACATCGTGAGTTTAAATCAAATTGTGTAGACGTGCGCACTCAACGTAATACGTGAAACGTGGTGCTGTTGACCCTTAGCTAAAATACAGTTCGATATTCTACATGTTGCAAGCGTCCAACTGCGGTAGCCGCTAACCATTATGCGGACCTCAAGCATGCTTGTCACATTTGTGTTTATAAAAAAATCAAGCTGGTGAAATTGATACCCTGGTCTAATTAATAACAAACATACAGTGAGTAATTTTTTTCACTACAATTTTTTTTTTTTTTATACCACATGGGTGACAAACAAGCATGCGGTCCGCCTGATGGTAAGCGGTTACCGCCACCTATGGACGCTTGCAACACCAGGGGTATCACTCGCGCGCTGCCGACCCTGCAGGAATCTTTTCACACCCTTCTTGAAGAACTCTATGCTGTACTCTCCTGGGAAAACCTCAACGGGGAGCTCATTCCACAGTCTGAGCGTTCGCGGAATGAAACTCCTTTGGAACCGCGCAGTGCGAGACCTTTGTGGTTCCAAGGTATGGGGATGAATTCCCCGTCGATGGCGAGAGGTGCGGTGGTAGAAGGTGGAAGTGGGCATCATATCGAACTATTCTGCAGAACACTCCCCGTTATACAAGCGGTAGAACACACACAGGGAGGCAAATTCTCTCCTCAGACTTAGTGGTTCCAAGCCGCTTGTGAGCATGGGATCATCAACAATTCTAGCAGCGCGTTTCTGAACCGCGTCAAAAGGCCCTAGCTGGTATCCAGGGGCTCCAGCCCACAGGTGGCAGCAGTACTCCATATGTGGCCGAATTTGTGACTTATAAAGTTGCAGCCTTTGTTGTGATGTGAAGTACTGCTTAGCTCTGTTGAGCACTCCGAGCTTCCTGGACGCCAGCTTAGCCTTGTCCTCTAAATGACCACGGAACTGAACGTCGCTAGAAATATCAACCCCAAGGATCCTAATGCTCTCCGAGATGTTAAGGGAATGGAGTTTTTTTAGCGGTGAACGCGCAAACTTGTGTCTTAGTGGGGTTGAAGTGGACTAGGTTTAGTCGACCCCAATCGGAGACACTGCGAAGAGTACTCTCGATTTCAGACACAAGTCGTTCGCGACTTTCCTCCACAGTGGAACGAGGGAGATTAGCACGGCCCGCGTAGTAAGTGTCCCCAGTGCCGTCATCCGCATAGCAATGAATGCCTTCAATAGAAAGCATGTCATTAATATGCAGAAGAAACAGAGTCGGGGACAACACAGAGCCTTGCGGGACGCCAGCATTAATGTCCATGCTATCGGAGCAGCTACCGTCGACGACGGCTCTTATGCATCTGCTGGACAGAAAGCTGGCGACCCATTTGCATAATCCCTCTGGCAGTCCGTAGGATGGAAGTTTCGATAGAAGACCGCGATGCCAGACCCGATCGAACGCTTTCGCCACATCCAATCTGACAGCTAATGCCTCGTCTTGCAGCCTCACCTTGACTCTCGATGGCGAGTGACCAACGGTGCGTGAGATATACTAGAAGGTCACGTTGAGCGACTTTGGCGGAAGCCATACTGTGGGTCACTCAACAAACCGTGACCCTCTAGATATCGCAGGAGTTGCGTGTTGATCACTCGCTCCATAATTTTGGAGAGGAGGGAGGTGATGGCGATCGGCCTGTAATTCGATGGGTCTGATCTATCGCCCTTTTTGGGCACTGGGTGCACGTGGGCGGTCTTCCACGAAGTCGGGACTTTTTTGGTGGAGTAAGGAAGCGCGAATAGGCGCGTCAACACAGGACACAGTTCAGGAGCACATCGCTTAAGCACCACTGCCGGAATACCGTCTGGCCCGCTCAACTTATGGATGTCCAGAGACAGCATATCCCACCGGACCTCCCGTTGGGTTATGCTTATCTCCGGCATAGAGTTCTCACACCGCAGGATAGTTGGCGGTGTGGCGCCTCCGTAATCCAGAGTCGAGTTCGAGGCAAAGAGAGAGCCCAATAGATCCGCTTTCTCTTTGGCACTGTGGGCCAAGTTACCATCCGGTTTACGGAGTGGTGGCAGGGACGACTGGCAAAAGTTTCCCTCAGCAGCCTTGGCAAGAGACCAAAAAGCACGGCTGCCAGAAGGGTAGCTAGCGAGTCTCTTACCAATTCTGTTGACGAAATCGAATTTCGCCCTGGCAATAGCTCGCTTACAGTGCCTCGAGGCAGCATTAAGTTTCCGCTTTGCATCAGATATGTTGGGGTCCAGATTGGATCGAACCGTGGTCCACGCCTCATACAAGGCTTGCTTGGATAATTTAGCTTCCTTGCAGGGCCTATTAAACCACGGCTGTTTCTTTACCCCTGTAGCTACTAGCGAGTTTGAAATGTAGCATTCCATTCCCGCCAGTATCGTCTCAGCGACGGCTGCTGCACAGGGGTCTGGATCATCTGATGCAAAGCAGATCTGCCTCCACGGGTACGATGCGTAAAACTCACGCAATCCATCCCAGCCTGCTGCCTTATAGTGCCACATGCGCCGCCGCCCCGAAGGTCGGGCACTTCGGCCTTTGCGCACAGCACTTGCGTCCGGACCAGACAGTGGTCGGATGCGCCGAGCGGCGCACCCACCGAGATGGAATAGCTGTCTGGTCGCGTGGTCAGCAGAAGGTCCAGTAAGGAGCTTGTATGGCCCTCGATATCAGGTATTCTAGTTGGTTCCTGTACCAGCTGCGAGAAGCCATAAGCCAGGGCAAGCTCGTAAGCAGCCCTCCCCGAGGAGTCAGTGGACCGAGAACCAAGCCACTCAACATGGTGAGCGTTAAAATCTCCCAAAACCACTAACTCCGCGGAGGGGTACTGTTCAAGTACTTTGTCAGTTGTCGATTGCAGGTGCTCAAATAGGCGAATTGTGTCCGTGTCACCGCTATGGGACCTGTAAAGGCACGCGTAAATTCGGGTGTTGCCACCATAGTCTACGCGCACCCACAAAATTGACAGGTCTCTGTCTTCAAGGCCGTGGAGACGTCGACAGCAAATATCCTCCCGGAAGTACATACATACCCCGGCGCGGCGCACAATATTGTGCTCCATCTTGTACCCAGGGTAGTTCAGGTACGATGTATCATCAGGGCAGGATATCTGTGTCTCCGTGAGAAATAGCAGGGTCGGCTGCGTTGTCTCTAGATGTTGGTGGACGTTTAGATTGGAATGGAGTCCCCTGATGTTGCAAAAGTCAATTTTTAGTGTGGATGGTGAGGCCGCTGAGAAACGTCTGCTATTTTTTACTTTGGCCATTTTTGTAATTGAAGGGTGCTAAAAAGGACAAAACAGGAAACGTTGCGTCGGCATCAAAGAGGACAAAGCGCAGTCTCAATCCGCCGCAGTGATGTACAGGTAGTGCGGATTGCCGGAGCGGAAGTCGGAAGGGCCCCCGATCCCCCCCTGTTGCAGCGGCCGGGGCCACTCCGGTCTCCTCCTCCGGCACGACCACTACACCAAGGACTTACACACATGTGCGGGTCAGCCTCCCAGGGCGGAGATTAGGTGATCCTTGGGTTCGGGACCCCTACTATATGCGGGCGGCCAGCGGACAGCCGTTTCACCGGGTCTCCCTAACAACCACACCGACATGCCGCGCCTGGTCACCACTACGGCGGATTTGCACCACTGGTCCTGTGCTGCCGACACACCGCTTCCTCTTGGAGCCTGGCGACCTTACTCACCACAGGAACACGACACACCCGAGGGGGTAATGCCATTTGGCTGCGATCTTCTGTAAGGTGGAGGTAATGGTACCAGTCGGGCTGCTCCAAATTTGAACGGGAAATGCCGTTGTGCCCTCCCTCCCTTAAAGGTGCCAAAGGTAACTACTAACTAAAACTAAGGTGCCAAAATGCAAGATCGCCTGATGCTAAGGGGTTACCACTGGTAATTTCAAGCTGGATGCAAAGATATATATCACGCCTTCACACAAGGCTCCGCTAAGGGTAAGGTTGAGGTGTACCAACACCCTATTTTCGCCTGAGATATATTTAGGCGTGAACTGCGAGATCATGACCGATTCTCAAGTACAATAAGTATTTCTTCTCAAACGTAAGCAGGTTTCCCCTCGATGTTTTCCTTCACCGTAAAGCTCGTGGTGTGTCACTGTACTTAACTTCAGAAAAACTCATTGGTACAGTCGGGATTCGAAATTGCGATCTTTGTGTCGCAGGCAACTGCTCGAACCACTCGGCCAACACGGCTTTTTTTTTATAATTTTCTTTAATAGGTAAATAATTTGTAATAAAATAATATGGCTACAATAAATTGAGATATAAGTTATCCTATCTTTCAAGTTGCATCAAACTGCACATGGTGTTTAGAAGTCCATCGCAGACAAACAGCATGACACGTAATTTATATATATTAAGATATTATTTTCCATGATTTAGTTCGATTTGTCATTAAAGCTTACAAGTACTTTTAAACTTTAATATCATTACTACGACACGTAAGCTGCCTTCAGAGTCGTTCAAAGCACGCGTCGGAACTTGAATGGTAATTGATACTGAAGTATTTATTGTAAAATGCATAAATGCATGTATCATAAAGTTGCCTTCAAACTGAAATTTAAACGGTGCGAGCTCGGGACTAGACATTTATCGTTTTGGAGGATGATACGGAGACGGTATCTACCCGTATATCGGTATAACTATATATATATATATATATATATATATATATCGGTATAACTATATATATATATATATATATATATATATATATATATATATATATGTCTAATATATATATAAATGTTACGTCGGTTTGTGTACGCTACAAAAACTCCAAAAGTTCTGCACCAATCGAGCTGAAATTTTAGCATGATATATAATCCGCATCAAGGTTTGTTTTTATCTATTTTTTGCATCATTGAAATATCCAAAGCGAAGCGTGGCAGGGGTATGTGTCACTGAACTCTGAACTCGTCCTAAACGGCTGGACCGATTGTAATGAAATTTTCTGTGTTTTATGGTGGATTCGAGAATGGTTTAGTATATACACAGTACGAAAGGGCACCTTAAATATATCTCTGGTGGAAAGTGGGTGTGTGGGTACCACCTATACACTCTGCCTGCCTACCCCTTCGGGGACTCTTGTGGGAAGGTGTGAGGATACATTATCGCATATCACATTTTTAAGCAACTGTTATATCTTGTGAGACACTTGTGAGACACTTGTGAGACACACACACAGAGAGTAAAGAGAAAGTATTCAATTTCGTTGACACAACTGGCTAGTACTGCAAATTACAACGATTGGGATTCAAACTTGAGCAATTTCAAGAGTAGATAAGACCAGATATAGTCTAATTTAGCGCAGTCTGAGAGATATCTCTATTCTACGTACAAGTACGGTACTAAACTTACTATGTAATGTGCTAGCTGCGTCTTGTTATTTTACCCGCGTTATATTTATGTCTATTGGTGGTTTTTAATCAAACATCCTCATGCCTTCCCACTAGTGTATATTTTAGGTGCCAACGTGACAGATAGCGAGTCCATAGCCGTTACTCAAGCACGACTATACATACGCATTTGAATTCCCTCTCAGACGTATGCAGGTTTCCTCTCGATGTTTTCCTTCACCGTAAAACTCGAGGTGTGACTAATCAATGAACTCAGTACAATCAATGAACAAAGAAATCAATCAACAAAATCAATCTTGTATGTTTTATAACATTATACCATTATACCTTACTCTTTATTGTTAGTTACTTTTAACCAATTTTGTATCCAGAGGCATGGGCCTGCTTAACATTAACACAGGCTGTTCTGCAGCCTAGTAATGTCAGCAGTTGTAAATGCTTTCTCATTCCATTTGGAAACCGACTAGCTAATTCTACTAACCTTAGCATAATAATTATTTTGTGTAACTGTTTGGTGAAATAAATTTATTATTATTATTATTATAATCAATGTACCTAAGTTTAGAAAACCTCATCATACTACTCAACTAAAAAAATCTATTTAATGTTCGTAACGAAAATAAAATGCCACAATAGTGAAGTTAATCACGTGCTGTTTTCACGCCGATAACATAACAATCGCTCGTGATACTGGATAATACAAATTGGTCGCGCTCAATTAATACAAGTCACGCCAAGTAATTAGTTGGTTTAGTTTATATAACTCGCTTTTTAAAGAAATATTGGACGATGGAAGAAGTTTATTATTTAAGTTTTGACGAGACATATAAACAATACGAAAGTGTAAGCAAGAGACAGAGGAAGACCATGTCTCAACTACCTGGATCAATCTATCGGGTACTCAAAGATGATTATATAAAGTCTAATCAAATGTATAGACGTGCTTGAGTAACGGCGACGGACCCGCCATCTGTCACGTTAGCACCTAAAATATATCTCTGGCGGAAAGTGGGTGTGTGGGTATTCTCTATACACCTCTGCCTACCCCTTCGGGGACTCTTGTGGGAAGGCGTGAGGACTAATTAAATCAAAATTATTTTATTCAATGTAAGGGACACAGGGAACACTTTTGAACGTCACAGCACTTTAGTACAGCGATCAGTCACACCACGAGATCTACGGTAAAGGAAAACGTTGAGAGGAACCTAGCATACGTACGAAAAAAATATTTATAGACGTATTTGAGAATCAGTGTTCAGCTCGCCATTAGTCACGTTGGTACCTAAAATATTGTGAAAAGTGCACATTTTTATTAATTTTATCTACAGATTTAAGGTAGGTACACCGCTGCCTACCCCTTGTGGGATGTCGCGAAGATATATATCTTTAAGTACCTCTCACCGGAAAATGCTAAGATGGCGGTTGACGGCAACTCATTCCGTTGGATAAATGTTGGTAATTAAACACAGGGGCTTTGTCTTCTACAAATTGTCGCGTCGACGCAGCCTTAAATAATTTGAGAGATTAAAGATTACTGAAAATGGAAAAAAGGTTGGAAGTTAAGCTCCATGCTTTCCCGCGAGGTAGTGGTGTCATAACTCCCTCCTTTCACTGAAGATAGATTTCATATTAAAGCCTTAAGAAATGGGACTGTTTGCTCAAATTTGATAAATGGCACACTGAAAGAATAGGGGGTTATCCCGCCCTAACGGGGTAGGCAAGGAGAGTAGAGCGCCAGTTTTCTCTAGACTTACATACTCTTTGTCTCTGCCTATTCGGTGAAGGATCATCGTGGTGATATATATGTTACTTACATATAATTAATATGATGAAAGTGCAAAACTGTTCATAAGCGCCCACATTGAATTAAATTCTTTATTTAGGACAGCGACTGCCTTGTAAATACAAACATACCGGGGTCGCCTCAAACAGGAATTCCCGAAATTAGGGTAGAACATTAAAAACTTAATTTAAAAGTCCCTTGTCTCGTCACGAAGGTACAAAAATGACCGATGGCACCCCTGGGGGTAAAAACACGCATGCCCCGACTGCTTTGACCTACATATCGAATGCGCTTCCTGGACACTATAAGTGTGTAAAGTTTTATATTGTCTTTCCTAATATTAAGCCATTTAAAAGTCTAGCTTGCGTGTTCGAATCCCGACTACCAGAGTTTTACTGAACTTAAGTACAGTGATTCACCACGAGCATTACGGTGACGGAAAACATCGAGAGGAACTGAAGGTGTGTTGGTAGTACTCACACTTCACTCCAAACACTTTCCGCCAGAGATATATTTTAAATGCCAGATGGTGATTCCATTGCAGTTACTCAAGCACAACTATACATACCCCAACTTTATTATATGGCAGTGAATCCTGAGTATGTCAGAGGAAGTATGAAAATATTTTAAATGCAGTTGTGTTGCGATTTCTTCATGTACGGAGTAACGATATTAGATCGAATCCACAATGAAGCGATTCGCAAAACAACTGGCGTGAATGAAGGCGTGATTGTAAAGATGAAGAAAGGCATGTTACGTTGGTTTGGAGTTGGACATATAGAAAGGATGAGTGAAGACAGATTGACGAAACAGATATACAAAGCGAAAGTGTGTGTGAAGAGGCAGAGGAAGACCACGTTCCAGCTACCTAGAGCAAATCGATCGGACACTCTCGGACGGGAACGTCAAAAGTACTCGAAACCGACGAGCATGTGTGAAGAGACTGGTGAAAGTGGACGAAGCGAAAGAGTAACGAAAGTTTATAGAAAATAGGCGCTCTACTCTCTCGGCCTACCTCGTTAGGGACTCGGCGTGATGATATATATGTAAGTACAGTGATTAGTCACACCACGAGCTTCACGGTTAAATAAAACTCAACGGGAGCTTTGTAAATTTCACTCTCGTACGACGTGACACAATTAATAATGCCATCATTATTACTTCACGTTATTAATAGCCTTGTCATTGGCCTTGTCATTGAGGTAATAGGTATGGCAACAGGCAAGTGATACAAAATTTCGAATTAAATTAGATGAAATTAGGCAGAGATTCGGTTATAAGCTGGATTAATTGTATATGTTTTATTCCAGGGAAGAAATTTACAAATTAAACCCGATTGGAAACGATTGAAACCGTGGACACAGCTACGTATTTCTTAATCAATTGGAATACAAAGAGTCATTTTGGCCGAGTGGCTCGAGTAGTTGCGTACATAACAGAGATGCAAGTTCGAATCCAATGAGTTCTTCTGAACTTAGGTAAAGTGTTTGGTCACACCATGAGCGTTACGGTGAAGGAAAACATCGAGAGGAAACCTGCATACGTCTGAGAAGCAATTCAAAGGCTTTGTATACTGTGCGTGTGCACTCATAGGTAATCAGTGTGTACCGACAATACTCAAACATTAGTGGAGGATTGCACACTTACACTATAAATTATAAGGAAGAATAGTGGGGCACGTCTTCTTGGATGGCACTATCTATATCTCTTTTATTCATCTATACATAATAATAATAATACATACATACATACATATCATCACGCCAAGTCCCTAACGGGGTAGGCAGAGAGTATAGAGCGCCAGTTCTCTCTAGACTTACATACCTCTTTCGCTTCGTCCACATTCATCAGTCTCTTCATACATGCTCGTCGGTTTCGAGTACTCTTAACGTTCCCGTCATTGAGAGTCCGATCTATTTGATCCAGGTAGTTGGAACGTGGCCTTCCTCTGCCTCTTCTTGCACACACTTTTGCTTTGTATATCTGTTTCGTCAATCTTTCTTCACTCATCCTTTCTATGTGTCCAAACCAACGTAACATGCCTTTCTTCATCTTTACAATCACGCCCTCATTCACGCCAGTTGATTTGCGAATCTCTTCATTGCGGATTCGATCTAATATCGTTACGCCGCACATTTTTCGAAGAGATCGCATCTCGACTGCATTCAAGCTATTTTCATACTTGCTCTGACATACCCAGGATTCGCTGCCATACAATAAGGTAGGCACCAATATCGCGTTGTGGACAGCAACTGGAGCATTCTTGCTCAGACTTTTACTGCCAATAATAATAATAATAATAAATAAAATAGGAGTGTGTATTTGTAATATTGAAATAACAGCTTTTTACTACATGCATATGAATATATATATATACGGTACATACAACAAAATAGCATTTTTTAAAGTGTTTGTCTGTCTTTCTGACTGTCTGCTGTTTGTTCCTGCTAATCTCTGAAACGGCTGGACCGATTTTAACGGGACTTTCACTGGTATGAAAAGAGCTTAGGCTACTTTTATTTTAGAAACTGAAAAAATGTTTTTTTGTAAATTCCACGCGGACGAAGTCGTGGGCTTAGCTAATAGTTAATATAATGCTAGATATTAAACCGTCTGTTTGTATATGTGTCAGTTTATCAATATCCCACATCGCATCGTTGAGCACGAATGCAACTATTTTGTAAACATACGGGTAATGATTCGTGCGAGCCCGCTTTATGCCTTTAACGATGCACGTGTTTATATGATCTGTTAAATTAGCAGACGCTTCGCTTTCATGACCGAAGCGCATAAACGCCGGCTTTGAAACGAGAAGTCATGTATTTAATTATAGGACAGGCTTAAAAAAACCTTTTTGAAATTAGAACGGTAAGTATATTCATGAGTTCAATGCCCTTTTCAATCTTTCCTAATCTTTTATACGCAAAAACATGTCAGCGTCATTAGTTGGATTAGCACCTACGCTATTAACGTCTATCGTAAGCGCCCCGAAAGGGTTGTCAGAGGTGTGTAACCCACCCCGCCTATATAAACCTATCAAATCATATTTAAGGCAGACGAGACCGAGGGGCATTGCTAGTATTTAAGTTGTCTAGTCATCTAGGTAGTAGGTTAGTGCTCCTGACTGCGAAACTTGAGTTGGTGCGTTCGATTCCCGCATTCCCGCTCCGATTGAGGGCAGATAAAAAGAATAAACACACATGAAAAAAATACTCTATCAGAAAGAGGAAAACCTTCCGTGTGTCCCCGTGACCTGGTTACAAGTCGTGTTGTGAGTGGCCGCCTTTATTGCACTTTTTGTGCAAACACCGCGGAGAACGACCTGATAGAAAGATGTCATTCCCGCGCGAAGTGGTTCTGTAAAGCTGGTTACTGAAGCACCTAAATGTAGGTTTGTCGATACATTAAGTACCTCTCTATGGACTTAGCATGACGTATTTTTGCAATTATAAAGTAACAATGTTAGCTGCGACTATAGTACGACACGGCTAAGCCAGTAATATTTTTTTTACCGACTTCTAAACAGGAGGAGGTTTCTCAATTCGACCGTTTATTTTTTATGTTGGTTCGCGGATAACTTCCTAGCTTATGAACCGATTTTAATTATTCTTATTTTTGGAGAACCCTGGTGGCATAGACCTTCGAGTAGCCTGTAAGACGCAAATATTGCAAGTTCGAAACCCAACTGTACCAATGAGTTTTTTAAATTAAGTTCAATTATTACTCACACCATGCGGGTTTTACTTCAACTCTTTCGGACCCTTCGGGGACCCTTGTGGGAGGTTATATTTTAAGTATGCTAGCGACCTACCCTGGTTTCACGGTTAGACAGTATACAGCCAGTGCTCTTTAGACTTACATACCTCTTTCACTTCGTCCACATTCATCACTCTCTTCATACATGCTCGTTAATTAAATAGAACATATTATTTTCATTCTCAATTTGATCTAGCATTTAGCATCTGTACTAATTCAAGGACGTATGTATAGCCGTGCTTGAGTAACGGCGACGGACTCGCCATCTGTCACGTTGGCACCTAAAATATATCTCTGGCGGAAAGTGGGTGTGTGGGTTCTGCGTATACACCTCTGCCCACCACTTCGGGGACCCTTGGCTTGGGGATATATTACATACATACATATCATCACGCCAAGTCCCTAACGGGGTAGGCAGAGAGTATAGAGCACCAGTTCTCTCTAGACTTACATACTTCTTTCGCTTCGTCTACATTCATCAGTCTCTTCATACATGCTCGTCGGTTTCGAGTACTCTTAACGTTCCCGTCCTTGAGAATCCGATCTATTTGATCTAGGTAGTTGGAACGTGGCCTTCCTCCGCCTCTTCTTGCATACACTTTTGCTTTGTATATCTGTTTCGTCAATCTTTCTTCACTCATCCTTTCTATGGAAATATTATTATTTTACTATTTTCTGAAACACGGTGTATAACAAATATTGAGGGTACAATATCACACAATCACGCTCTCAATTCAATTGTCATTGCTATCGTGAGGCAACACGCATTGGTCTGCTATATGGAAATACACCTCTGCACGTTCTACGCAAATGAATCAATTCGTAGGGGCACTTCGTAGACGTGACATCGTTCTATGCATGAGAAGACAGATACAGAGAATTACATACTATCTGTAGCAAGAGGTATCTGTATTTATAATCTATGAGAAAATGAAATATATCATCATCATCATCATATCATCACGCGGAGTCCCTAACGGGGTAGGCAGAGAGTATAGAGAGCCAGTTCTCTAGACTTAAGTGTAGAGAACTCTATATATACCTCTTTCGTTTCGTCCACATTCATCAGTCTTTTTATACATGCTCGCTGGTTTCGAGTATATGAAATATATACATGTATGAATTAATAATTACGACATCAGACTATTGAAGTATCTTCACGCCTTCCCTCAAGAGATCCTAAGGAGGTCGGCAAAGGTGTAAAGGTGTATAGTATAGTACCCACACACCTACTTTTCACCGGAGATTTTTTTGGTGCCAACGTGACACATGGCGATTCCATAGCATTTATTCAAGCACGAATTTGCATACATCTTTGAATCCTTACTACTAGTCCCTACTAATATTATAAATGCGAAAGTAACTCTGTCTGTCTGTTACCTTTTCACGCCCAAACTACTGAACCGACCGATGAAATTTGGTACAGAGATAGCCTAGAGCTTGAGGAAGGACATAGGCTAATATAGGTTACATAGGTTGTAATAATAATATGTTGTAAGGGGTTGAAATAGGGGATGAAAATTTGTATAGAAGTTTCGTCCTTTTTGAAGCTAGAAGCTTGAAACTAATGTTTTAGGCTCTTGATTACATATAAATGAACATTACATTCTAAGTTACACCATGTCTAACGATATAGATATATATCACCAGACCCTGCCGAAACTAGCAGAAACGGTTAGAAAATTCTTAGAAACTATTTGATAATATATAAGTTTTTAAAGTGTATTTTGTTATATTGTAAATTACTTTATTAATGTTATTATTATTATTATTATTTATTTATATTTTATATAATATTCTCTCGTGAAGTACGAGGACTGCATTTATCGCGGGCTTTTGGCGAAACGAAAAATGGGGAAATATTGTAGACGTGGAGAGCATCATAACGACAAAAATTTGCGAACTATTCGGCATGTGTTTAAGATTACAGCCTTTTGGAGTTGCATATATGTGAGTTTGTTAATGTCTAGGGTTTTAAGGCTTTTATGAAGGGTATATGGGATCACGCCAGTGGAAGATAGGATTATCGGGCCTGTTTTAACTACGTCTACCTTCCCCTGAGTTTTAATTTCGATGCTAAGGTCTGCGTATTTATTATTATTATTATAATTTTCTTTTAACATCATATTGGTATACCTACTGCAAGGATGTTAAGGTGTGGGTAAATAAATAAATAAATAAAAAGTTTGTAAAAAAAACTATGTTGCTTAATATCACTTTTCCGCGCGGACGAAGTCGCGGGCACAGCTAGTTACTCATAATGCGTATGCAGGTTTTCTCTCGATGTTTTCCTTCATCGTAAAGCTCATGTTGCATCATGAGAGCGTTAAGAAGTATGATAGGAGTTAAACTGAGTGGACAGGATAAGAAATAGTGAGATAAGGAAACGTTGTGGTCTGAAAGAAGATGTAGTGACAAAAATTTAGAAAGGTATGCTGAGATGGTTTGGCCATGTCGAGAGAATGAATGAAGAACGATTGACGAAAAAAGTGTATAAGGCGAGTGTGAATGAAAGTGTTGGAAGGGGTAGACCTAGGCGGACGTTTCTAGACCAAATTAGGGACGTCTTGAAAAAAGGTCAGGTCAAGAGTACCCTAAACCGAAGAGCATGTATGAAGAGAATAATGAAAGTGGACGATGCGAAAGAAGTATGTAAGGATCGTAGCAAGTGGAAAGAGGTGGTCTCTGCCTACCCCTACGGGAAAGAGGCGTATGTAGAGGTTATATGTATGTATGTATGTATAGCTCATGGTGTAAAAACTACTGTATTTGAGTACAGATAAAACTCATTGATACAGTCTGGGTTCAGTTAAAAGCTGTTATTTTGACGACCCTAATGTACGACTCTATATCATTTATTTGAATATATCGTATTGCAGACTCCAGTAGCGTAGTAATTTAATGCACGATAAATAGATGGTTCGATCCCCGTCGACAAACAAAATTCTTCCAAAGGACATGTTCACTGTATATAGCTTAGTATATATTGACATTCTTGAAATCTGTCTAGACATTGGTTCGGACATGTCGATAGGATGAGTGAAGAAATATTGATGAGACAAAATGTCTAGAGGAGACAGAGAAAAACCACGTTCCAACTATCTAAATCAAATTGATGAGCGCTCGAGGATAGGAACGTCAAGAGTACGCGATTTTATTTTAATATTTCGTTAAATAACTTCGGTATTGTGAGCGTAAATAGGCTACGGTAACCGTTTCCTATCAGGTGGGCCGTATGCTTGTTTGTCACTCTAGTTAAAGTAGTAAAGAATAACCTAAAATATTCCTCTGGCGGAAAGTGGGTGTACTGGGTGTTACCTATACACCTCTGCCTACCCCTTCGGGGACCATTGTGGGAGGGCGTGAGGATATATATATATATATATATATATATATATATACATAATACACACATATTTAACATAACGCCAATTCCCTGACATAGAGAGAGGGTTGAGCGCCAGTTCACTCTAGACAAACACTTTCCCTTCATCCTCATTCGTCAGTCTCTTCATAATATACGTATGAAAGTATTCGGTATTCAAAATGATGAGATGTATGAGTATGTATGATGGCATCGAGTCTGTCCAAAGCCCACCCTTTGATGATATGTAGGATACGCCTACATATTATTTACTGTACAAGACGCTTTTACTGAGGCTATATTATAGGCTCTGCCCACTCCGTAAGAGCCACTGTGTGATGACGTTTTATCTACGTCCTTGTAAGTTTTTTTTAACATAGTTTGTTATACAGAATGTCTTCGTAAATAGGAAAGTATCTCAAATGATAATAGAGCAAAAATAAAAACTTGAGAGGTGTCAAGGGACACCCGGATGGAACGAAGCTCAAGAAGCACACGTCACTCACACGGGGGTTATAAATATACAGCAAAAAAAAAAGTGTCGTGACAAAAAGTGTTGTGACATCTTTTCGTAAGATTTTTTTCCGTCTAGCCCCCTTTCACAACGCGCGAAAAAAAAAAATAGTGTCGTGACAAAAAGGGTCGTGACAACTTTTCGTAAGATTTCTTTCCGTCTAGCCCCCTTTCACAACGCGCGATAAGGAACTTCGTTCCAAAAATAAAATATTGATAAAAATGTACGTTAAGTTCGCATTAATATCATCTGTATCGATAAAGTTTTACACGTAGAATGTATCTACATGTTTATTTATATCATGTTATAAGTAGTTTAAAAAAAGCATGTTGCAGAGTGAATAATACCCCCTTTAATAATGTTTTAATTTTGTTATCTTTGGAGCTATATATTTTATCGCATCGTCAAGGGAATATATTCACAACACTCGACGACTTCTAGAAGACATAGAATAACAATAAAAATTTATTCAAGGAGACTATAATACTGTACAACACTAGTAATAAATTAAACGACTAAAATGTCTGTATGGAATATAATATGTACTGTACACTGTACATATTTGAAAACCTATGACATTTTAGACACTATTTATACAAATAATAATTGCTGCTATAGTCGCTTAGCCAATGTAATAATTTATATTCTGTGCATAGATCTAGAAAACGATAGGATGAAAATTTAGAATAAATACGCGGCTATTAACATGTAATGACTTATTGTCATTGGCAAGTAACAAAAACACGTATTAATTCTTCAATTCTGCATTCGATGTTGATATAAGAATATCATCTGTTAAGGCACACAATTTAAAAGAACGCTTAAATAGAAACAAAAATACCAAAAAAAGGTAAATCTTTACGTATGTAACAATGAATAAACATTTGACCAAGGGAAACAATCTCCCAACGACATAATGTGATATTTGAACGATGAATTAATATTTCTCTTGTAAATTCACACATGTAAGATACATGAAGAACTTTTATTATAGCTTAAAAATTACTTACGAGTCAAGCAGCTATCAAATTAATGAGGAGTACCACTATATTGTTAATTAAAAATTACCACCACACACTTAGTCTCGTTTGCGACAAACATATTGTTACCTTCTCTTACATTTTCTTTAATTATTCGCGCGCGTTTTCAGCCATTTTGATTTTGAAAAAGATAGTAAAAACGGTATTCGAAATTAGTACACACCTTTCGGTTGTTTTTTTTTTATATTTTATTGTTTAAAACAGGCAATGGTTTTGATAGCTGTAAGCGACTAGGGGCGATTCGGTTAGCGACCTGCGCGCGCAATTGTAGCAGGCTTCAGCTCGATGCGCCGCGCACCTCGGCTATCTTCACACTGCTAGAATGACCTGATTTCAGGCTCCAATGAATTATTTTCGAAATGGCATCGTGCAGCGAGTAATGGCTTTTTTGTTTGGCGTGTATCTCGGCTTATTGTGCGTACCTGTTAGTATTGTACTCGGGTGTAGCTAACGTCATTTCTAGAAACTTGGACAAGAGTTAAGCGTTATTGTTGAGAAAAAATCCGTATGAAGTTTATTGAAATAAGAATATGAATTAGTTAAACGATTTAAGGCTGATATTTTCTTCTTTATACAGTACTAGACACATAGACAAAATTGATAATATTGTTAATCTGATTGCAAACCTTTGATGTCGTTCCTTAATGAAAATGAAATGAAAAAAAACATATTTGGTTTTCTATACTAATATTATAATGAGGAAAGATTTGTTTGTTTGTTTGTTTGTAATGAATAGGCTCCGAAACTACTGGACCGATTTCAAAAATTCTTTCACCTTTGGAAAGCTACATTATCCCCGAGTAACATAGGCTATATTAAATTGGACCCGATAGGTGGCGCTGTGATCGAGTTTCAAGAATTTTACCTTTTTACCCGAGCGAAGCTTTCTGTGTGTTTCTGTGTGTCTTAAGCTAGATTCGAGAATGGTTTAGATTTACAATTGGACCCAATAGGTGGCGCTGCGATCGTGTTACGGGCAATTTAACTTTTTACTGTATACGACTGTACTGTATATTACTGTACGACTGTACCAATGAGTTTTTCTGAACTTAAGTACAGTGATTAGTCACACCACGAGCTATACGGTGAAGGAAAACATCGAGAGAAAACCTGCATACGTCTGAGAAGAAATTCAAAGGCGTATGTATAGTCGTGTAAGGAGTAACGGCGATGGACTCGCCATCTGTCACGTTGGCGCCTAATATACCTCTGGCGGAAAGTGGGTGTGTGGGTATTACCTATACCTACACCTCTGCCTACCCTTTCGAGGACCCTTGATTTTGCATCATTTGAAAGCAGCTGCCCAAGAATTACTCCTTTCAAATGCTTCAGCATCCATTATCTACTGTCCAAACAAACTTGAATAATTCGTAACTTTTATCTACTACAATCTATACCTAGTACTACGCCGTAGTAAGATTGTATGTAGTAGACCACAACGCTAACGTCGTAGCACTAGCGAGCTACGACGCTACGAGACCTCTGGGAGTATAAGTTCACGTAATTTTATTAAAGTTTTCGCGTCGCACTTTAAAGCAATGTAGACGCGGAAAATATACAGGATAGGTTTCCATACCGTCTTGGTCAAGTATTTCACAATATATTTCATCATACACCAGTTCTCTCAAGACGTACATACTAATTACATATTAATTATTAGTCTGTACGATTTTCTTTGTACATTCAAGTCCTCTGGAGGTGGGCGTTGTCATCCTTGACAGAGATTTTAACTTCTGCGGATGTCATCGTTACGTCATCGTCAAAACAATGTTACCAAATACAAATTTTATTATTAATTATTATTATACATACCTCTCTTGCTTAGTAGTCTATACTAATATTATAAAGAGGAAAGATTTGTATGTAAGTATGTTTGTAAGGAATTGGCTCAAAAAGTACAGAACCGATTTTAAAAATTCTTTCACCATCTGAATGCTACAGTATCACTGATTAAAAAGCCGTGGTGGCCGAGTGGTTCGAGCAGTTACCTGCGACGCAAATGTCGCAAGTTCGAATCCCAACTGTACCAATGAGTTCTTCTGAACTTAAGTACAGTGATTAGTCACACCACCACGGTCTTTACAGAGAAGGAAAACATCGAGAGGAAACCTGCATACGTCTGAAAGTAATTCAGGCGTTTGTATAGTCGTGCTTGAGTAACGGCGATGGTCTCTAAAATATATGTCTGGCGGAAAATCCTCTGCATACCCCTTCGGGGACCCTGGCAAGGCTTGAGGATATCGTAGAAAAATATCAAATATATCGAATAAAACATCTTGTGATCAATTAATATATCAAAAAAAAAAATTAAGATATCAGTTATTCAGATAAGAGTTCTGTACTGAAAATATACTGACAAAGAAATCAGTTCTATATACTTTCAGCAGTGCCTAATGCCATCCGTAATGATCTTGCAACCTCTATATACATACAAATTATACATCCGTGGTGGCACAGTGGTCGAGTAGTCGCTTGCTACACAAAGATTGCAAATTCGAATCGGTACAAAGAGTTTTTTCTTAATATCTATCTATATATATATATATAAATGTTATGTTGGTTTGTGTATGCTTCAAAAACCCAAAAAGTTCTGCACCGATCGAGCTGAAAGTTTAGCATGATCCGCATCAAGGATTGCTTTAATCTATTTTTTGCATCAGTCACATATCCACAGCGAAGCGTGGCAGGGTACAGCTAGTTATGTATATAGGAAAACATCGAGAGTATACGTTTGAGAAGAAATTCAACACGTGTGTACTTATAGTGGTAGTTGAGAAACGGTGGTGAACTCGCCATCTGTCACGTTAGCACTAAAATATATCTCAGGCGAAAAGAGGGCATACCCCTTAGCGGACCCTTGAGGTACGACGAGACTAGAACACAATAAAATGGGCAAAGGTTAGTGGTGTCTATTTCGTAAATTGACTTCTAATTTTAATGAGATTAGATTTTTCTTAAATCACTCGTTCATTCAATTAATCATCAGGTTAATTTAAAATTATACCTTGAGCAACCTGTATAACATATTTCGTGTACAATCACCGACAAAACTACTACATAATTCATTGACAATAAACCGCACAACGACACCTGTGCGCGCCTGTACGATACGTACCTGTGGGGCCACGCAATCGGCAAATGCCTAAAACGGATAATTATTATAGATATTTTTCTATGATATCCTCACGCCTTGCCAGGGTCCCCGAAGGGGTAGGCAGAGGCGTTTCCGCCAGACATATATTTTAGAGACCATCGCCGTTACTCAAGCACGACTATACAAACGCCTGAATTACTTTCAGACGTATGCAGGTTTCCTCTCGATGTTTTCCTTCTCCGTAAAGACCGTGGTGGTGTGACTAATCACTGTACTTAAGTTCAGAAAAAGTCATTGGTACAGTCGGGATTCGAACTTGCAATCTTTGTGTCGTAGGCAACTTTTTTTATCTGACTCATTTATGTTTTATTTATTTTGATGTATTTATTTATTGTTAACTATAACAATCGAATCGCATCAGATACGCCGAAAAGAGCACCTCTTAAAAGTATGATGACGACGAAAGGCTGAGATAACCGCTTATCATTGGGAGTGCAGTATTAAAACACTGCAACAATGTAATATCTCTCCAAGCAAAAGATTTGTGCGTTAATGATCCATCAACTCGTTAAATACCTACATACTCGAACAGAGATTGACAATATTGGCACGTTGACAGATGAATTGTCACTTCGTCACACCTGTCAGGCTTGGTGATGAGTAGCAGGTGTTAAGAACAAAGCGGTTTGGACATATAGATGACAGCTACGATGAAAAAGTTGGTAACACGAAAAACAAATTGATGTCATTACGATCTTGTTGAAAACGTAAATCATCTCGAAGTTTCAAATATTTTCGAGTCTGTTTTAAAAGAAAAACTGGTGATTTTTCTATCATAGTTTGTAGACAACTAATAAACATAATGTTCTAGAAGATGTAGCGAACGACATAAATAAATGGATTTAAGAACACGTGAGACGTGTGACAAAGGCCGTGGTGGCCGAGTGGTTTAAGTAGTTGCCTGCGACAGAAATAGCGTATCCCTAAGTTCGAATCTCGATTGTACCAATGAGTTTTTCTGAACAGTGATTAGTCACACCACGAGCTTTACGGTGAAGGAAAACATCGAGAGGAAACCTGCATACATCTGAGAAGCAATTCAAAGGCGTATGTATAGTCTTGTTTGAGTAACGGCTAAAGGACTCGCCATCTGTCACTTGGTGAAAATTGGGTGTGTGGGAATTACCTATATAGTTCTACCTACCCCTTCGGGGACCATTGTGGGAAGGCGTGAGGATTACTAAAACTATATCTTTTAAGTATATCTTTTTATACGACCTTTTCGTGGCCACACATCCTTAGGATAGCATCACGCAGCGCTACAGCCGGAGACAACACCAACTTCTGATTGCGTGAACTGATAGTGCGCCGGATGAGGGTAGCTTTGTTGCAACAAGAATACGAGCGACCATTTAAGTAACTTACATAAAGAACTGTTGTAGTATCATCTCGGCTCTGTTATGAACGAGAAAGCAAGACGCAGCATTCACTTTGTAGTCGAGGGGGTTGCGGGATGCGGGGAGTATGACCCGAGTCTATTTATTGTGTGTATGCAGGAAGTGTGCCACCTTCCACTAATGTTTGAGTATTATCGGTACATACTGATTACCTATGAGTGAATAAGGTTTCCAGTAATGTGCTCCTTGGGGAGGGGGGAGGATTGTTACATTATGTTGGAAGCAGAGGGATTAAACCCATTATGCTGCCAACACACTATAACTCTCCGAACACAGAGTGGCAACGCGCAAGTGATACTTCGGTATCATGAGCGTAAATAGGCTACGGTAACCGTTTCCCATCAGGTGGGCCGTATGCTTGTTTGCCACTCTTGTTGTATAAAAAAAAAAACACAGATGCTGAGTCCACTGCATGAATCTAGCCAACTTCATTGCGCTAGTGCGCTCTTCATAGACCTGTGACGTTTTAAAGGACACCCAATTGACAGTTTCTCACACCTGTCAAGATTTTCTCACAGGCTTCTGTCATCGTGTGTCACGTTAACACCGACATAATTACTATATCCCGCCTGTTGTCAGCACTCGCACACATGTGTGCGTATACTTTAAAATATGTCAGCGTGCAAGTTATCTTATTGTTTACGTGGTAAAGTTCAAAATGTTCTGCTAAAAGGCGCTTATTTTGTCGTCTAGTTACCATATTACAAGCTTTGCCTAGTTGGGACTAGGTAAATTTGTGTGGAATATCACAAACTACTTATACATATGATCACGACGAGTCATTAACGGGGTAGGCAGAGAGTATAGAGAGCCAGTTATCTAGATTTAGCATAGCTTCGTCCACATTCATCAGTCTTTTAAATATTAGTAGTAAAATTATGTCATGTTTGCACCTAAATATAGCTCCAGCGAAAAGAGAATTGAAGAACACCTCTGCCTACCCCTTCGTGGACCTTTGAGGAGTCATTAAAAATTATACATGTACAGCTACACTATCTAGTACCTTATTAGCAGGAGTAAAGATATGACCTTAAATAAGAACTTTGTTTTTATACCTGTAGAGTTCAATTTAAAACTAGCAAATTCGTATTAATATCATTCGACATTCCGTAGCTCTTAATACCTCAGTGTCAGAGTTCAAAACGCTTCAACTTGCTTGGAAATAATGCGGTTCCCGTTCTATTTCTTTTCGGTGAGATTAATGGGCTCATTAATTAATGAGGGGTTTCATTAAATAAAATTTACGTGAAAGCTTATCTCAGTATACGCTTCAACAACTCGGTGTGTATTTAAAAATGAATTAGTATTCTTTTCTATGTCTTCTAAACTCTAAAAAGATTTCATTGTTTGTATATTCGCAGATTGTTAAATCCAAAAACTATTTAACCGATTGTAAAAAAGGACAATGGTGACTTTGCCTTGTGACTACGTAAGCCTCAAATTTTACTTATAGATAGATAGTGCCATCCACAAAGACGCGCCCCACAATTTCCTCATAGTTTATAGTGTAAGTGTGTTTGTTACCTTCCACTAAGAGAGGTAGGGCATAACGGATTCTCCGTTCGAATTTGGAGCTGCCCGACTGGGGCAGGACCTCCACCTTATAGAAGTCCGTAGCCAAATAACACAATTTTTTGTGTTGTGTTCCTACACGGTGAATAAGGTTTCCAGTAATGAGCTCCTTGGGGAGGGGGGGAGGATTGTTATATTGTGTTGGTAAAATTTTTAAGTATTATCGGTACGCGCTGATTGCCTATGAGTGCACACGCACACTACAATTAATAGACTCGGGTCTATACTATAATAGACCCCGCATCCCGCGACCCCCTCTACTAGAACTTTAAGGGGCGCGTTTTCGTGGATGGCACTATCTATACAATAATTAGCTACGTGTAAGAAAATATTCGGAAATGCAATATAAATTTTATCTGGTTGAGAATATACATAGTTAACTGACCTGTATAGACCTTACAAAAGTCTCTAGTCAAATACCACTGCGTCTAGGTAGTGTTGTCAGGATTCCAAAGCACATGGAGTAGCTGTGCTGGTAGAAGAAAGTCCGTTCGCTTCAGGCTGCAAGCTACTCTTGTCTACAACTAGCCGTCAACGCTCGAGAACTATGGTAAGCTTATCGTCAAGAGCGATGGAAGGTGGTGGAATGCTCAGAATGATGAGGGTCCAATAGTGTGTCTAAATCGTGAGATTATAAAACGTGACTTTAAAATTTGTGACTTATTGCCGAGTGGTTCGAGCAGTTGCCTGCGACACAAAGATCGCAAGTTCGAATCCCGACTGTACCATTGAGTTTTTCTGAACTTAAGTACAGTGATTAGTCACACCACGAGCTACGGTGAAGGAAAACATCGTGAGGAAACCTGCATACGTCTGAGAAGAAATTCAAAGGCGTATGTATAGTCGTGCTTGAGTAACGGCGATGGACTCGTCATCTGTCACGTTGGCACCTAATATACCTCGGCGGAAAGTGGGTGTGTGGGTATTATTACCCATACACCTCTGCCTACCCCGTCGGGGACTCTTGTGGGAAGGCGTGAGGATATAAAATAATAATTTTCATTGATGCGCGGCACGCAGTCGGCCACATATTTATTTTCTTTTTATTTATTTTAATTTATTTACATATTGCAATCCGACCATAGCATTTAACTTGTGCCCCATCGACCCACATCCAAGCTAAATGACATTGACAAATGAAGTGTCAGATATTTTATCGTAATATGACATAACGTCTCAGAGTGAATCTGTGCACGCGACAGATGTCCGAGTTCTTTCCGCTAGTTATAGGTAAAATTACTTTGCCTAATTTTAGATTCATTCACAAATTTAACCGTTACAAAGTAGATAGACTTTATGTTCAGTAACACGAAATACCAAGAAATAATAAAGTAACTCGTACCTGGTTACGGTTGGAGGTGACTTGTGAAAATTTCCAAAAATCACATCCACTTTTAAATGAAACGACACTAACTGCACAGCTTTCAACCCACGACTGCGTTATTAACATGAAATTGAAACAGTTCTCAAAACAAACTGTACCCTGATTCACAACGGACGCACCTCGCAAAATAATAGTACACTCACTGGTTTGAAATTCGCAAAAGCGACTTCAAGAACTCCACATCATTTTTACTTGACCATAAATTCTTTTGGCGAAAATAATTGGAACTCGTCACTATTTTGGCGCCGTTAATCTTTCGAGCACGTTTTGCATTTTTGTAAAAACATTTGAATACAACAAAGTCTATTTATATATATACAAAAATGTGATTCGTTTGGTCGATCGGAAGTGTTCGTTAAAAATAAACGGACGCGTTACGACGCACGCGCCGGCAGGGAATACGATGCACGGGGGCGGGCGGCGCACAGCGATGCTACACCAGGGATGTGACCAATCTCACCTATCGATACATTCATCCGCTATTTTTTTATGCCTAATATCTTAATATATATAAATTACGTGTCACGTTGTTTGTCCGCGATGGACTCCTAAACAACTTAACCGATTTTAATCAAATTTGCACACCGTGTGCACTTTGATCCAACTTGAAAGATAGGATAGCTTACATCTCAATTTATAGTCGCAATATTTGTCAATTATTTGACAGTCACGATTAATTGTTAGCTCCTATCTATTGACTGGATTAAGTTTTTATTTATTTATTTACAATGTAATATGTATAACAAAAACTTTTGCCACAGCAACGCGTGGCCGGGTTTGCTAGTAGACATATAAATACACAGCCATATAGCCATATAGACAGTCAATTCCGGATTAAGTCAGTTACTTACCATAAGTTTCAGGTAGTAGAAACGAGATCTTCCTCTGCCTCTTCTTGCACACACTTTGCTTTGTATATCTGTTTCGTCAACCTATGAAGAGACTGACGAATGTGGACGAAGCGAAAGACGTATGTAAGTCTAGACAGAACTGGCGCTCTATACTCTCTGACTACCCCGTTAGGGACTCGGCGTGATGATGATGATGACTTTTTTTTTTTTTTTTTTTTTTTATACCACTTGGGTGGCAAACAAGCATGCGGTCCGCCTGATGGTAAGCGGTTACCGCCGCCTATGGACGCTTGCAACACCAGGGGTATCACTCGCGCGTTGCCGACCCTGCAGGAATCTTTTCACACCCTTCTTGAAGAACTCCATGCTGTACTCTCCAGGGAAAACCTCAACGGGGAGCTCATTCCACAGCCTGAGCGTTCGCGGAAGAAAACTTCTTTGGAAGCGCACAGTGCGAGACCTTTGTGGTTCCAAGGTATGGGGATGAATTCCCCGTCGATGGCGAGAGGTGCGGTGGTAGAAGGTGGAAGTGGGCATCATATCGAACAATTCTGCAGAACACTCCCCGTTATACAAGCGGTAGAACACACACAGGGAGGCAAAGTCTCTCCTCAGACTTAGTGATTCCAAGCCGCTTGTGAGCATGGGATCGTCGACAATTCTAGCGGCGCGTTTCTGAACCGCGTCAAAAGGCCCAAGCTGGTATCCAGGGGCTCCAGCCCACAGGTGGCAGCAGTACTCCATATGTGGCCGAACTTGCGACTTATAAAGTTGCAGCCTTTGTTGCGGTGTGAAGTACTGCTTAGCTCTGTTGAGCACACCGAGCTTCCTCGACGCCTGCTTAGCCTTGTCCTCTAAATGACCACGGAACTGAACGTCGCTAGAAATATCGACCCCAAGGATCCTAATGCTCTCCGAGATGTTCAGGGGAGTGTTCTGGAATTGTGGAGCCACAGCGAATGGAGTTTTTTTTGCGGTGAACGCGCAAACTTGTATCTTAGTGGGGTTGAAGTGAACTAGGTTTAGTCGACCCCAATCGGAGACACTGCGAAGTGTACTCTCGATTTCAGACACAAGTCGTTCGCGACTTTCCTCCACAGTGGAACGAGGGAGATTAGCACGGCCCGTGTAGTAAGTGTCCCCAGTGCTGTCGTCTGCATAGCAATGAATGCCTTCAATAGAAAGCATGTCATTAATATGCAGAAGAAACAGAGTCGGGGACAACACAGAGCCTTGCGGGACGCCAGCATTAATTTCCATGCTTTCGGAGCAGCTACCGTCAACGACGGCTCTTATGCATCTGCTGGACAGAAAGCTGGCGACCCATTTGCATAATCCCTCTGGCAGTCCGTAGGATGGAAGCTTCGATAGAAGACCGCGATGCCAGACCCGATCGAACGCTTTCGCCACATCCAAGCTAACAGCTAATGCCTCACCTTGACTCTCAATGGCGAGTGACCAACGGTGCGTGAGATATACTAGAAGGTCACCCGTTGAGCGACTGTGGCGGAAGCCATACTGTTGGTCACTCAACAAGCCGTGACCCTCTAGATATCGCAGGAGTTGCGTGTTAATCACTCGCTCCATAATTTTGGAGAGGAGGGAGGTGATGGCGATCGGCCTGTAATTCGATGGGTCTGATCTATCGCCCTTTTTGGGCACTGGGTGCACGTGGGCGGTCTTCCACGAAGTTGGGACTTTTTGGGTGGAGTAGGAAAGCGCGAATAGGCGCGTCAAAACAGGACACAGTTCAGGAGCACACTGCTTAAGCACCACTGCCGGAATACCGTCTGACTTACTCGAATCGTTTGAATCCCGACTGTGCCAATGAGTTTTTCTGTAGTTAAGCACAGTGATTAGTCATACCACGAGCTTTATGGTGATGGGAAAATCAAGAGGAAACCTGCATACGTCTGAGAAGCAATTCAAAGGCGTATGTATAGTCGTGCTTGATTAATGGCACGTTTTCGATTTTTCTGATGAGAAGAATATATTGTAGCGCAACGATAATTCGCCAAAGCCAAAGCCAATGCCAAGCCAGCCGATGTCTTGCCTGCCAGTGCCAAGCCAAATCGGGCCAGCCGATAGAGTCAAGCCACGACTAGCAAGATGTCCGGTCTGAAAAGAGAACAGTTTGTGATGTGACAGCCGCGTGGCGATTGTTAACTTTCAAGGGTGACGTGTCAGAAAAACCAGCCTGATCCAGGCTGCCCATGAAGATACAATATCTACGATATCTACGATACGATACGGTCTTTCCTGCCCGTTTCGAGAATAATAAAGATCTAAGTCTAAGTATTTCCCTTCTGTTTCAATATACTTATATTGTTAGTTTTATCGACACACGTCCTTCACTCGCGCCGCAAGCTTGCATCGCGCGATGCCGTGCGTGCCGTACACCGAACTATACTCGAACGAAGGAATTTATAGCTTTCAATAGTGTTGCTCATTGCACAACGGATCAACACTTTGTAGCTAGTCGGACAATGGCAATGTATACCCCACCCATAAGGGTCCACGAAAGGGTAGCCGAAGCCCACTTTTCAGAGAAGATATATTATTTTACGTGCCAACCTGATAAATAGCGGGTCCCGTTTAAAGCACATAGTCGTGCATACGTCTTTTAATTTCATCTCAAACGTATAATCTCCTCTTAATGTTTTCTTTGCGAAATAATTACAATAATATTTCGTCTCGTAAATATTTACCATCATCCGAAGGGAATATTTACCCAACCGGGGAAGCAGTGGGCTAGATATAATAATTTATATCTAGCCCACTGCTTCGCCGGTTTTACGCTAATGTTTTCGGTTCTGAGTCAGTCTACACCACAGTTTCAAAGCCGCTTGTATCGTCTGTCTCACATCGTAGGCCCTACGAGAGGGTGGTCTGTCTGTGTCTCGGTCGCACTATAGACAAAATCCCTTTCTGTTCACGCTCACGCTATCCGATGTATGGAAATATCATTATTTATTTCGCACCTAATATCATTGCCATGCAATAAATAGTGTGAGCGGCATTAAAGGCATTTTGTCTATGGCACCTGTCCACCAACCGTCTCCAAATCTCATTGAATCACCACACCATGGCCACTTTGGTCCCGAAAGGAAAAAAAGGATAAGATATTTATATGATACTAGCGGTCCGTCCCAGCTTTGCACGGGTGGACTTAAGATTTTTTAAAAAAGGAAATATAGCCTATGTCAGTCAGGGTGAATGTAGCTTTCCAATGGTGAAATAATTTTTCAAATCGGTCCAGTAGTTTCGGAGACTATTCAATACAAACATACTTACATACAAATATTTCATCTTTATAATATTAGTATAGATAGCAACGTTGCAACGCATACCGTGTGCAGATAGTCACATTATAAAACAATAAGTATATATATAAAATAATTGTGCGAAACGTCAGCAGCAAGTACACTAACTTTACGAGGTAAAGTTAAATATAACATGCAATGGAAATTTTCGGGTGCTTAAACATGGCCGTAAAGCGGAGCCCGTTCACAATCCTTTAACGACCGCACGCACATCTCGAAACAGAATTCGACATGCTGCCTTTAATTATTGTTTATCTGTTTTAAATAAAGCGTTACTGGGATACTGTATAACAACTGTGGATATAAGAGAGGTAGGGCATAACGGGTTTTCCGTTCGAATTTGGAGCTGCCCGACTGGGGCAGGACCTCCCTCCACCTTATAGAAGGCAGTAGCCAAATAACACAATTGTTTGTGTTGTGTTCCTACGCGGTGACCTTACCTTGTCGTGATGGTACCTTGGGGAGGGGGAGGATTGTTATATTGTGTTGGCAGCAGAGGGCTTAGTCCCATTATGCTGCCAACACAGTATAACTCTCCGAACACAGAGTGGCAATGCGCAAGTGATACTTCGGTAGTAAGCAAGAGAGGTAGAGCATAACGGGTTTCCCGTTCGAATTTGGAGCTGCCCGACTGGGGCAGGACCTCCACCTTATAGAAGTCCGTAGCCAAATAACAATTTTTTTTGTGTTGTGTTCCTACGCGGTGTATAAGGTTTCCAGTAATGAGCTCCTTGGGGAGGGGGGAGGATTGTTACATTGTGTTGGAAGCAGAGGGATTAAGCCCATTATGCCAACACATTATAACTCTCCGAACATAGAGTGGCAACGCGCAAGTGATACTTCGGTATCGTGAGCGTAAATAGGCTACGGTAACCGTTTCCCATCAGGTGGGCCGTATGCTTGTTTGCCACTCTTGTTGTATAAAAAAAAAAAAAAAACGTAAATAGGCTGCGGTAACAGTTTTTCATCAGATGGGCCGTATGCTATGCCAATATTGTTGCATAAAATATATATATATATATATATTGGTGGAATATCTGCAACAAGCAAGAATAAGTGCGCAATACTCTTGAAGTTAGCTCCTTCAGCGGTAACCGGTTACTTAGAGCGGATAATCGATCGGACGCTCAATGAACGTCAAGAGTACTCGAAACCGATTAGCATGTATGAAGAGACCGAATGTGGACGAAGCGAAGGAGGTATGCAAGTCTAGAGAGAACTGGCGCTCTATACGCTCTGCCTACTCTGTTAGGGACCCAGCGTGATGATATGTATGTATGTATGCACAGCGGACAATTCACCACCTTAGTGGTGGAGCTCCCCGATGAGGTTTTCCCTGGAGAGTACAGCATGGAATTCTTCAAGAAGGGTGTGAAAAGATTCCTGCAGGGTCGGCAACGGGTGTTATTCCGGTGTTGCAAGCGTCCATGGGCGGCGGTAACCGCTTGCCATCAAGCAGGCGGACCGCATGCTTGTTTGCCACCCAAGTGGTATAAAAAAATTGTGTGTGTCAGCTCCGACGCACGACTGGAGTTTACTCCTTAAGTACGATTGTCTAAACATACGCAAAAAGAGTTTATCCAACTGAAAATAAGATTAATACCATATGAAAGGGTAAATTAACAAATTAATGAAAATAATATACATATATAAATATATATTTATTCATTTTATATACATTTATTATAACTAATCGGCGAAATATTTTACATTAAACTTTTCACAATAGTCAATTTCAGATGTGCACAAATATTTCATTAGGAATGTTGATAAATAAGTAGTAAAACTATCGTAAAAATCGGATTATCGATATCGATACTTTATTGACTACACCCTCGCACTGGTCGAGTAGCGCGAAATTGATGCAATTTTCTAGAAAGTTCTTTAACTATTATTACAGATAAAATGCGATCTTATTGCCCTTCCATAAGATTGATTTTTGTATTGTACAATTAAAAAAATTTGGACATAAAACAAAATTAACGTAATAAAATAAAATTTAATTAAATAACACTTCCCGATAATCGGAAATGCCACTATTAGCTAGATTTTTGTCCGGCTAGCATTCCTGCACTCAAGAATGGAGCAATACGGCATATCTGCACTTGTTTTTCAAACTTATTGAAAGCGGATTGTACAACTGTCACACACAAGCGGCGGCGGCGTACTGAGCGCGGTTGGTCACAACCAAATTAGAAAGTTGCGCACCATAGGTGCATGCGCACCAAAAACGTAACGAGGTCATTCATCAGTAGATTTTACCTCTCATATTTTTCTCATACCGGGCGCCTTATATATGAAAATCGATTCTTAAGGAGTAAACTCCAAAAATAATAGGCAAGAACTGTAGTTATTTGAATACTTGCAAATACATGCGCACGTTTGCTTTTAAGTAAACCCCGTACTAACAGTATAAGAGCCAGAATAGTCTCACTATTATACAGTACTGTCCTAACACTTTCTGTATGGTGCAAGTACCTACTATCCCAATAGGGCAACAATTTAAACGAGTGGTGTCATTATGCCCCATTCTGACGACCGTCTGGTCTAGTGGTAGCTCCTGACTGCGAAACTTGAGGTCGCGGGTTTGAACCCCGCTGAGGGCAGGTATTTGTGTGATGAACACGAGTATTTGTACCTTAGTCTTGGATGTCCTATGTATTTAAGTATTTATCTATCTATATAAGTAAATATATCGTTGTCTAGTTACCATAACACAAGCTTTGCTTAATTTGGGACTAGGTCAATTTGTGTGGAATTGTCCCCGGGTATTTATTATTACATACATACACATACATATCATCACGCCAAGTCCCTAACGGAGTAGGCAGAGAGTATAGAGCGCCAGTTCTCTCTAGACTTACATACCTCTTTCGCTTCGTCCACATTCATCAGTCTCTTCATACATGCTCGTCGGTTTCGAGTACTCTTAACGTTCCCGTCCTTCAGAGTCCGATCTATTTGATCCAGGTAGTTGGAACGTGGCCTTCCTCTGCCTTTTCTTGCACACACTTTTGCTTTGTATATCTGTTTCGTCAATCTTTCTTCACTCATCCTTTCTATGTGTCCAAACCAACGTAACATGCCTTTCTTCATCTTTACAATCACGCCCTCATTCACGCCAGTTGATTTGCGAATCTCTTCATTGCGGATTCGATCTAATATCGTTACGCCGCACATTTTTCGAAGAGATCGCATCTCGACTGCATTCAAGCTATTTTCATAATTTCTCTGACATACCAGGATTCACTGCCATACAATAAGGTACCAATATCGCGTTGTGAACAGCAACTCGAGCATTCTTGCTCAGACTTTTACTGCCCATCAATGCCGACATGGCTCCATTCACCTTATTTCCGGCAGTTATCCTTCTTTCAATATCTTTTTCATACTTTCCATCTCGTGTGAACATGCTTCCAAGATATACAAATTCATTCACTTGCTCTAGAATTTGCCCATTTACCGAAATTGCACACTCGGTCACTTGTTCATCTCTTTCGAATACCAGAACCTTAGTCTTGCCAGCGTTTACGCGCAGCCCCTTCTTTTCACATTCTTCTTTCATTATGGTAACTAGTGACTGCAGTTCGCCCTCTGATGACGCCAGTAAAACCGCGTCATCGGCGTATAATAGGCAGTTGACCACTAAGTTTCCCATTTTCACTCCACATCCGTTCGTTCTTAGTGCTCTCAGACAGTTATCTAGATATATAATGAACAGCCAGGCAGACATGATACACCTTTGTTTGACCCCCGACTTCACATCAAACCAGGGTGACATCTCACCGTTAACCCTAACGCACGCCTCGCTATCACTATAGAGTGATTTCACGGCATGCAGTAGGGAACTGCATATCCAGGCAACACGTCCCAGAGTTCCTTTCGTACGACTCTATCAAATACCTTCTCTAAGTCGACGAAAGTGCAGAAAACCCTTTGGTTAATATCCAAAAACCTTTCCGCGATTCCGCGAAGCGAGAAGGTTTGATCCATACATCCTCTTCCTGGTCTAAATCCACCTTGGGATTCCCAGAGAAACCTTTTGGATCGCTCTTGCATTCTTATCGTCAGGATCTTCGTGTACACTTTACTAGCTAAGCTGACCAAGCTGATGGCTCTGTAGTTGGAGCAGTCCAATCGTGATCCCTTTCCTTTATAGAAAGGCACGATGACTGCTCGCCTCCAGTCGTCCGGAAAATCACCCTTTTCCCAGCAAAGATTGCATAGCAAATAGATGACGTCCCCGACCGCTGGTCCACCGTACTTGATCATCTCAGCCGTAATCCCATCTATTCCCGCAGCTTTTCCACATTTCAGACTTCTTATCGCACTTACAATCTCTCCCATACTTATTTTATCCGCTATATGATCCTCGACAGATTCTGTTGGAGGCAGCTCTATGAGTAGATCAGCGGCATCATCATCATACATATCTTTGTAGAATTCACTCCATCGCCTGACGTCAGTTTTGTCAGTCAGTATGTCATTGTCCTTCGAAATAATCACATTCATCCTACTACTAACTGTAACACAATTTCTGGACTTCTTAACTTCCCTCCAAAAAAGTTTTGCATTGTCCTTGAAATTATGCGACAGTTTTTCGTCTACAGTCATTTGGAACCTCTCACGCTTCTGAGCTATTATCTCTTTCGTACGATTTTTTTGCAGGCGATATTTTACTTTCATCTTTTCTTTCATACTTTCACTTGAGCTGGACATAGCCAAAATGTCTTGCCTTGCATCCTTCTTCTTTTTAACTTCTTCTTTCACTTCATCATCCCACCAACCATCGCCATTTTTGGTTGTCCGCCCTTTCGAAATGCCACAAACCTCTTTCGCGGCGCATAAAATGCTGGACTTAAGGAACTGCCAACAAACATCGACACTCTCAAACACATCTTTCGGGGGACAGGCTAGCTGTTCAGACACCCTTTCTTGATATCTGTCTCTTATAGCCGCATCTTGAAGCCTCCAGCTTTTGATGCGACTGCAGAACAGGGACCCCCAGCACGGGATCGCCAGCCCGCGAACAGACCTCTTATTCTAGCTATAACTAGAAAGTGGTCCGTTCCCAGGTCGGCTCCCCTATACACCCTGGTGTCCATCACCTGTGTTCTGAGTCGCTGATCTATTAGAAACAGATCTATCATGCTTCGCTCATTTTTCCGTTCCCATGTATACTGATGAATCCTTTTGTGGTCGAACATGGTGTTCGCCACAAAAAGGTCTCTCTCCATGCATACATCTAATATCAGCTTGCCTGCCTCGTTCACTCTCTTATCACCATACTTGCCGAGTACTGCCTCGTAATCCTTACGGGCTGTCCCGACCCATCCATTCAGATCACCACAAATAATCAGCTTTTCATTCCCTTCTTTCGTCTCTAGAACATTACTCACACATTCCCAGAACTTATTCAGGTCGCAAGTGTCCGCTGAGGCCACCGGAGCATACACCGCGACTAAAAATAGTCGGGTAAGGCCTATTTTAAAGCGAGCCCAAATAAGTCTGTGGCTCACCGCATCATAACTTGTCATACATTCTGCCAAGCGACTGGATAGTAGAATTCCCACTCCCTGGCAGGCGTGCTCGGTGTTTGCCACTCCTGACAGCTCTAAACTCCCGCCCGGGAGCTCGTCTGCTCCACCACCCTTCCGCTTGGTTTCAGACAAGCACACAACATCTAACTCGCTCTCTGTCATAACATCGATCAATTCGTTCATCTTATCAGCCATACCTCCTCTTACATTCCATACACCCATCCTACACTCCACACTCCACTTCCCGCCGTGAGGCACTACACGTGATGGGTGGCGGTCCCCATCGCCGCACTGTGCTGGATTTTTCGCACCAGCGGGGACGGACTGGTGCGCGTCGCCTCGGGGGCACGCCCTAACAGCCGTCCGGCCAATGCGCATCGAGTGGAATTGCAGCCCTCTGGGCTGGCAGGAATCGCGACGTGCACGCTTCCACTGGGATCCCCTGGGACTGGGATTTATTATTATTATTATTATTATTATTATTATTATTCTATTTCAACTTAAGTGTTATGACGTAATATGTAGGTAACATATTATGAATATGTATCCTCACACCTTCCCACAAGGGTCCCCGAATGTAAGCAGAAATGTGTACGTACTACCCACACACGCACTTTCCGCCAGATATATTCTGGCCAACGTGACAGATGGCGAGTCCATCGCCGTTACTCACACGATTATACGCCTTTGAATTTCTTTTCAATCGTATGCAGGTTACCCGTCGATGTTTTCCTACACCGTGGTGTGACTAATCGCTGTACTTTAGTTCAGAAAACTCGTTACAGTAGGGATTCAAATTTGCAATCTTTATGTCGCAGGCGAATGCTCAAATCACTCGGCCACCCCTGCTCTTTTTATAAATATCCAAAAAAGGAAAACCTTAGCCTACATTCTTGCGAACTAGCATCTGGCCAGTAAAAAAAATTGACAATAAAATTCAAAGCACATTCCATAAGGCACAACAGTCAAATCCTCTGCCTCTGTCAAAATCACAACAAGAATTACAAAACCAATACAAAATTCAAGTAAAACTAATGATATTAAACAAAATATAAGAAATACTTACATATAAAAGGCACGAGAAAACTGGTAAGTTAATCAATATAGTGAAATTACGTTAATTATACTAAGAGAGGAATTTGACCCAAACTTTAATAAAATCCAAAAGATAAAATATTGTAATTTAACGTAGCGAGATCTAATCAATTTCAGTGCCATCTAGCGGCAGTGAGTGGAATTATCTCGAGGTAAGCGTCCGTTTTGCAGGAGCTATGGTGCGAGCCATAGGGAAGCAGTAGTAAAATGGGCCTAGTCCGCTCCGTTTTATTCCTGGTCACTGCGCTTCTAACAATCTTCGGGTTTGCCCACGGCTGCACCAAGAAAGTCTACATTGCTTGCAGGCAACCAGCCCCTTGTAGCAAGTAATCTACACGGTCAGTACCGAACGTTCTTTTTTCAATATGTTTGAAGGTGAAGATTGAGAGGTCTTAGCATGCGATTGAAATACAAACAGTTATACAGTTAGGGAGTTGTACGGTTGTAAAAAGCTTTCTTCTACTGGCTCATCTTGTATTTTTCGTTTGTTTACAACGTGAGATTCTTTAGGGTGTGTGTAGAGTTGGCTACGCCAAGTTCTACTTGGTGTTGCAAACATTAGATGGCCTTATTTGTTTGCTAGCTTTACAGTAATATAATTAAAACTGCTTACGATAATTTACACTATAGAAATTACACTATTTATTTATATATTTAGATCAACAACAGAAGATAAATCTCAGGATTAAAAGAACATGACATAATAAAACATACTTAAGTGTCCACCCAATTAAGTTATATCTCATCAGGCGGGCCGTATGCTTGTCAGCTAAGCTACTTACCAAGTTGACAATTGGCAGAAATTACGTACATACATATCATCGCGCCAAGTCCTTAACGGAGTAGGCAGAGAGTATAGAGCGCCAGTTCTCTCTAGACTTACATACCTCTTTCGCTTCATCCACATTCATCAGTCTCTTCATACGTGCTCGTTGGTTTCGAGTACTCTTGGCAGAAATTACACTGCTTTATATAAATCTATGTATTGAGTCAATTGTATGTATCATTGTTTCAGGTAGAAAATGGCGTCATTCGACATGAATCGTTTGTACTCGGTGCTATTCGCTATGCTCTCGATATTTCTTATTGGAGCCAGCTGCTGCTGCAAGAAGTCTTTGCCCTGCTCAGGCCGAGCGCCTTGCCGCAGGGGCCCATATAGACATTAAATTAAAAAGTCGTTTGTCCAAAACAAGTTTTTGGTCCAAAGGAACAAGTTGTCGGTCCAAAAGAACATGTTGCTGGTCAAAAGCACAAACATTTTGGTACAGAACAAGATATAAGTTCGGTGAATTTAATTGTATCATGTTGCCAAACGAAAAAAAACGATAAGCATTTTTATTGGCAACTCGAATAGTAAATTTGTTGAACCACCTTAAATCTACATTAAGTTCAATGTACCGATTTAGAATAAAATTCCTAATTCTTTTCCACTGATACTGAAATTGAACATTATTAAAACAATCTTGTAATCACATGACGGGAAACTGAATAAAGGTTTGGCCTAACTAGTATCTTTGATTTGCACTCTCAACCAACGAAAAGTTATTGATTTGGGTCAAATTCCACCTTAGCTTGTATGTATTAAAGTATATTTCGTTTTGCGCAGTAATGTGTGGAATTTTGTTTTATTTTCGTATCGGTGGAAAGACTCAAATGAATCATTTTTCGTTCGCAGGAGCTCGAGGAACAAGATGGCTGAATGGACCACTGTCGTGACATTGTAAAGTACAATCTACATATTTTGTAAGTATAACTTATTATTTCAGTAACTTTTACTTATTTCAATAATTAGCATTCATATACATAGATATATGAGTGCTACGTTAACTTATAACAATATGTATACGTATATACATATTGTTATAAGTTAAAGTTCGAGATGATTAAACACTGCCGGTAGTTCTGCTTATTTGGGTCGGCAACGCGCGATAAACCCCTGGTATTGTAAGCGTCCATAGGCGGCTTGACCGCTAACCATCACTCGTAGTATAATTTTCTAACTCTGTGAACATTATCATCACTCCGAGTTTATCATTGAGTAGGCAGAGCAAGAATTGGTAGAAGATACTTTTCTAGTAGCATTAGGTTATGGTATTACTTATGGTTCCCTCCTACCACCACAGCCATTTCATGCGGCTTTCTGGTAACCTTCTCACTGCAGGAATAACACTACGTTGAAGCTCTTCCCTTTGTCTCTAAGCCTCTTTCTATTAGGTTCAAAATAAGGTCAAGGTAATATAATCTTAAACAAAATCCCGATGTGCCCTCGCTTAAATTGCTAACACCACGCCGGTGGGGCTCGACGCAAATAAGCCGTAATATTCCCCCAAGTTAACTTCAGAGTACATTCTTAGTACAAAAGAGTATAAACTCGCGACCCAGCAACGCTCTAAGCCGAGGTCCGTACCCTACAGGGAATGCCTTGATTTTCTTAGCACCTGTGCGCCTGGCTAGAGGTCTTATTCGATTAGGTGGCCGGAATTCATGCTACAATAGAAACTGAGAAAACTAAACTAAAAATCTCTTGAACGGTGAACTCTTGAACTGATCCAACTGTGTTCCAGTGGGCTTGAGTGATGTTATCGTTCGTAACGCTCCTGGCGTTAGCTGTATGCTGGCTCGTGTCGCTGTCGGAGCTCATCGCTGGTTGTGCCACTAAGAAGATCAACTCTTGCAATCCAAACAACCCACCTTGCAGAAAATAAGCTTAATGAACTCATAGGAACTTGTGGAGAATTCCCAACGTTTATAGAGAAAGGTGATAGACTGTGTATTTTTCATTTGGACAATCTCTTGTTCATATTTTTTGCCATTCACACCTCAGAGAAGCAGATACAGCTAGCTTCTTGTCACGTGTTAATTGTATCATTGTTAAAAACAAAATATATCGAAGAGATTTGATTCTGATGTGATACTAAGGTTGAGTAGAGAAGAGAATTTGAGTTTATTTTAGCCCAAGATACTTCTGTAACTGTATCAGGCTTTTAAAATATATCCTCTGTAAAATGTTGCTTGAAAGCAAATGTCGGAAGGAGTTAATTGTATCATCTTAAGCTTTCCGCTCTACTGCGTCTTCTAATTGCCTAGTAAATAAAACCCTTAAGGAGTTTGAAGAAAGTTGTCCAGACTATATTATTTAGAAAGACATTTGGGCAAATATATATGGTCATGTCACCACCGGAAGTGAGCGTTACACGAGTTTAGAAGAGCCACCTCTTCTAAACGAAGTCCCAACTGCTACACTAGTATCAGACTGGTACAATATTCCTGCCAACCTTCTCATATATGAAATAGCTTGTGGAAGGTAACCAGTGCCCTTCCCGCCCTGTCCCACCCTACACTTTAGCTTAAGTAACCACCGAGGAGCATCTACGAGCTCTAATCATAAAACTTGTGAACAAAACGCCACTTGCATCATAATTTACCATTATGCCTGGAACAGCTGAATACTTACTGTCACATACCTAGTTCTTGATATCCTCAAAGATGGTTGCCTACTTACCTATATTTTGAACCAAAATCCGGCCATGGTCAACATTTGTATTATACATGATAATAATCAGAGGCTGAGCTAGGTAACCACAGGGAAAACTTTGGCGGAAAAAACCTGGGGTCAAGAATTCGAAGTAACTTCATGTCTATTCGATATCGCAGAAATAATACAGAAGACGTTTTCATCAGAATCTTGTTCGGAAATAACCTCTATTATTTTAAATGAGTCGGCATGATCAAAGTCACGTTTTAATCAATTAGACTTACATTCCGAATGTGGGAGTTTTTTAGCTAATCTTATACGAGCCTGCCTGTGCCCGAAGGTTCGAAGGTCTCCTGGCTACCGTCTAGAACTTGAATATCAAATCTAAATCCAAACATTTTATTTAACGTTAGGCATAGAGACCACTTATTGAACGTCCCATACTCAATATAAAACTACAGTTACCACAGTTCCCAAGAAATAAAACTTGTCAGAAAACGAAACGGGAAAATCTCCCCGATTTTCTTTACATATGAATTGTTTGTCTTGCCTGTTTGTTCAAGTGCAGCATTTACGTATTCAACTGTGTTCCAGGGCAAGTGATGGTCACATCATCGTGTGTGGCGCTTGTGGTGTTTTTCATGTTGCTACTGGAGCTCGTCGCTGGATGTCGCAAAAAGCAGCTTCGAATTTGTGACCCTAGCGTCAAACCTTGCACACGATAGATTGCACCTAAGGCCTATCCAACTCATTCAGGTGTTGTGCGATTATTGTGGCACTCCAAATGTGTGCGATTCTTTATTGGTTACTAAGCTGAAGAGTAATTTCTTCTTATCTGTCCAAATAATATCTATAGAAACCACACTTATGGTAATTTTTTTCATATCTCACCTCGTCAATTGCCTATTATTATAAACTAATTCATTAACCCAGTTGACACTACACACCTACAACTACATATTTCAAACTTATGTTGTCGTCATATATTCTGAACCCGTGCATCAGCCTAGAGGTAGACGAAACCTACACAGAAACTGCTGATGTCTGAGTAAACTTTGTCACATATTTGTGCGATAGTTAACATTTAATGTTTCCCAAATAATAAATACACTTCTCATCGGAAAAATCGAAACACCTCGCAAGTTTATGTTTTGTAAGGATTATCAGAACAATGAGTATATTTTAGAAATATATGTCAAATGTCACCATTAAACGATATATTTATGGCACTTAGGCAACAACCTCATGATTTTTGGGTGGTGTTATCGGAGTAGCTGAGTTAGGGTACAACAGATCTCACTGCGTAAACTCAAACGTGTAAGTCTTACTGACGGCAATGTCTCTCCCTGTACCCTCCAGGCAGCCAGCCGGCAATGGACGCAGCTCTCCTACAAGAGGTGGTAGTACTGGTAGTGACTCTGCTGCTGTCCTACCTCGAGTCGTGCCTCGGTTGCTCGCGGAGTGAATACGTCACGTGTACAGAAAACAACCCCAAGTGTGCCAAAAATAATAAGTGAGGTGAGGGTATGAACAGGGTTTGAATTTTTTATATCTTCACGCCTTCCCACAAGCGTGTAGGTAGAACCCAAACAATCATTTTCCGCCGGGGATATATTTTAGGTGCCAACGTTACACATGAAGAGTCCATAGCTGTTACTCAAGCACGACTGTACAAACGGATTTGAATTTCTTCTCAAACATATACAGATTTTCCCTCAATGTTTTTACTTCGCTGTAAAGCTCGTAGTGTGACTAATCGCTGTACTACAGTTCAGAATAACTCATTGGTACTGTCGGGATTCGAACTTGCAATGTTTATGTTGCAGGCTACTACTTTAAGCACTCTTCTAATTTTTATGTCCAATAACTTGCTCAGTGTGTTTTTGTTGCTCACAATTCTGTGGCCTTTTGCCTGGAAGGTAGCCTTAGATCTATTGACTAGCTTCACCTGGCACGTGATCCAATGTTACGCAATGTTCATTGCGATCGGTTTGAACCTTGTTTTTTTGTTTTGGGTTTGGGACCCTAGCGGACTCCCTCAGGACGGCCAACAAAAGTTTCATCAAAACCGTATCAATAGTTTCGGAACGAATAGAGGACAAATATACAAAGATGCAAGGTCTCAAGGTCAAAATTGACAAAGTTTGATACAAACTTTCATCCCCTATTTTATCGCCTTGGGGATAGAATTAATCAAAATCCTCCATTCTTAGCGGATGCCTACGTCATAACATCTACCTGTATGCCAAATTTCAGCTCGATCCGTCCAGTGGTTTGGGCTGTGCGTTGATGGATCACTATGTCAGTCAGCCAGTCAGCCAGTCAGTCACCTTTGAGTTATATATATTTAGATTGTTTTTTCCAAAACTTAACATGCTTTCCTCCATGTCTTTAATATTAAACTGATATGAACTTTTCCCACAGCTTCTACGATGGCCTTTCCGAATGAGTTCGTGCTGGTGTTCCTCCACATCGTGGTGTCCATGATACAGTTGAGTCAAGGATGCAGCAGCAAGCCCGACCCCGCGCTAGAGGAGCCCCCCATCTTGTGCGCAGTACGAACGTTATAGTTTTGCCCCACTGAAGCTGGCGGCCAGCGGTAGGGAAGTGGTTAACTCAGACGCATTATTCAATACAACCTACGTTTAAAACGTACTTTATGCTAGCTTCAGAGAGGCTCAGCTATAACATTAAACCAAAAATACAAAGTTGGTGCTTCACTACTGGATTAGTAATACAAGCTTTGCTTAGTTCGAGACTGGGTCAATTTATTTGTTATAACGACAACGACAGGTCTGCAAGTCTAGTGAGAACTGGCGCTCTACTCGCTCTGCCTACTTCAGATAGGGACTCGGCGCGATGATATGTATGTTTGTGTTTATTATTTATACATTAGTTAGCGTAAGCGCAGAACAGAAAAGCATTTTGTCTATAGAGTCTCGGTGCACAAATTTTCAGCGTTTTAGAGCATTTGATCTCAACCGAATTTACTTAAATGAACGAGCTATCCACGTTCTTCCTGTTTTTCCAGAAATATCGATATGTTCCGATCAGAAATCTGTGGCGAGTCTTTTCAGGACTCGTCCAAAGTATGTATGCCTGGCCTAAAGTGTTAAGAGCCCGGGGTGACTTAAGTCGGTAATTGCCACTCATTAGTCAACTTTTCGCAGGAAAACATTCTAGCATTTATATGGTGGACGTTGGCAGCTGCAAATCTCTCCTGGTACCTGTGGACCCACTGGTAAATGTTTTTTTTATTTTTAAACCGCTAAGTTGGAAAAATAGCATAGGTACGTTAAGTTGCTACTGTCCTCTAAAGACGCTTGCAGTACCAGGTGTACAGCTCGCGCATTTCAGACCCTTGCAATCTTTTCACACCCGTCTTTAAGACCTCCATGCTGCATTCCTTAGGAAATACCTCAACGGGAAGTTCATTCAACAACTTAAGCGCTCGCGGAAGTATAGGAACTAGCCTATTAAATCGTGCAGTGCGAGACCTTTTTCGACGGTCATCTAGCGTTCAGTTCCTGACTGCGAAACTTGAGGTTGAATGTTTGATTCCCGCTGAGGGAAGTTATTTGTGTGATAAACACGAGTATTTGTACCTGAAACTTGGATGTTCTATGTATATATGTATATCGTTGTCTAGTATCCATAGTACAAGCTTTGCTTAGTTTGGATCTTAGTCAACGGTATTATTATTTATAAATGAGGTCAAAGGAGAAGAGGAGCCATTAGTCGGAGGCTGCCGAATAGTTCTTATGAAATATGTCCATAATGTTCTTTAAAAGCCTTTTCCTTACAGCAAATTTACTGGAGGCGGTGGTGGAGGCGGAGGCTAACCGTGTCCAATCACTTGAAAGAAACTACGACGCCGAGTCCCTAACAGGGTACGCTGAGGGTAAAACGCCAGTTCTCTCTAGAATTACATACCTCATTCGATTCGTCCACATTCATCAGCCTCTTCATACATGCTCGCCGGATTCGAGTACTCTTGACGTTCCCGTCCTTGAGTGTCCGATCGATTTGATCTAGGTAGTTGGGACGTGATCTTCCTCTGCCTCTTCTTGCACACTAGCTTTGTATATCTGATTCGTCAATCTTTCTTCACTCATCCTTTCAATATGACCAAACCAACGTAACATGACTTTCTTCATCTGCTCGCCTAGAATAATGCTCTCAGCCCGTGATGTTTTTGAAAACTCTCTTTCTGTTTCTCCACGTGGCGACGTGGATACACGAAGTAGCAACCTGTAAGAAAAGGCCTCGTTGCCCGAACACTTGTCTACCGTGCACCTACGACAGACCCATCGTAGAAATCATCTATCCCAAACAGGTATTTTTACTAAGTCATCAGAGTATATATATATGTATATATCTTTACGCCTTCCCACAATGGTCCCCGAAGGGGTAGGCAGAGATGTGTAGTACCCGCATATCGCCGTTCCTCAAGCACAGCTATATCTACATATATAAGTCTTTGAATTTATTCGCAAAAGTATCCAGGTTTCCTCTCGATGTGTTCCTTCACCGTAAAGGTCGTGGTGTGAATCATTGTACTCAGGTTCAGAAAAACATTTCATACAGTCGGGGTTCAAACTTGCTTTCTTTGTTGCTTGCGACTACCCGAGCCACTCGACTACTCCGGCCTTAACAAGATTCAAATAACGAGATTTTCGATTTAAAATATCTTTGTGAACAGGCACCGTAACAAGCCAATGTCACTTACCATATTGGTGGTGTAAAAAGGGTAAGCATAATAGAATGTGGCATGAGAAGTTGATACTGCTCCTGGTGACCCTGGCCACGTGGCTTGCCGAGGTGGCTTCCTGCAGACGCCGGACACCTAAATACTGCCTCCCTTGCACCTACAAAGGACCCATCATTGAAGTCCTCTATCCCAAGCCCAAGAAACGTTGAACTTACCAAGCATACTTTGTAATTCTACATGACGATGAAATTCCACATGATATAATTTTCCTTTTTTTTTTTATAAATATGAATCAAAAACAACTCGTTTGGTTTTACTGTTAGCTACGCGTCATTTATCGTCATGAAGAAGTATATATATCCTCACACCTTCCCACAAGGGTCCCCGAAGGGGTAGGCAGAGGTGTATAGGTAATAGCCACACACACGCATGAAGAAGTTATTAGTAAAATAATTAGCTAATACTGTGCTCAAGTACTAATAATTGCTCACCTGCTAATATTGCTCATCTGCTAATACGGCTCATCTGCTAATACGGCTCATCTGCTAATACGGCTCATCTGCTAATACTGCTCATCTGCTAATACTGCTCATCTGGACAGTAACCTTAGTGGTATCTCTCGCTCAATGCGTCTCAATCTAATCTCGTAGGTCTTAAACTAAAGGAACCTAAATTATAAAAAATAAAACAAAACATAAAATAATAGCAATTAATATTTTATTTACACAGATACAAATTGTAATAGATATTAATTTTCCAATCATAACGTCGTAATATCGTAATAATAATAATTATACGGAACAAAAATAACCATTCAGTAGAAACTAAAGATCTTACACTAATGCTTTAGGGGAATATACAGCTTACCATTAATATAATATTCCAGCCCGATAATGTTCCAGCTCAACACGCGCTAATATGTGTTATAATACATTTAACTTAGAGTTCACTTTCCAGTAATACGCTTCGGTGGTAGCATCAGGTCGCCAAACCGGCGAGCATGTAAGGAGACGAGAGTAAACAGAGAGTGAAGCGAAAGAGGTCTGTAAGTCTAAAGAGAACTTACGCTCTAGTATTTCTGCTCACGAGATGGCGCGCGCTGCGATTAACCAATGTTGATACTTGAAACGCTCAGTCCCATGCATAGGTAATGTATGAGACATCCATTTCTAAATGGAAAGTAATCCCATTCATTTAATTCCCATCAGTTCTAGTAATACTTGTGTTGAGCTGTCCCATCACCACGAAACAAGTGTTTAAAGGAATCCTTACTCCGTTGGTTAAGTGTTGTCAGAAGTCTGTCTGAAGTTTGTGTAGGGGAGGAAACATATTTACTCGAACTAAAATATATCTATCTCACTCTAGCGCAAGTCATTTATTAACACGAGTGAGTACTAATTAATATGTGTTGTATTGCTACGCGCGTACACTATATGTCTACCAGATACTACCCCGCAGTTTTACTTACATAAATGTTTGCTCCCCTCCCTTCGGTTACATCATAAGCATATAGCCTTCTTTAATAACAATGCTAATTAAATAAAATTTCTTAAGGGATAGAATACACCTATGATATTCGTCAACGAAAGGGTCAGGTTGTCAGAAAAGCTTTCCGTCTGAGATATATTTAAGTGCCAACGTGACAGATGGCGAATCCATCGCCATTTCTCGAGCATGAATATTCATAGGACTTCGAATGTATTTCCAAACATGTAGTTTTCTATACGTTTTTTTTAACTGTAAATCTCGTGGTGGGACTAATCACAGTACAAAAGCTTAGAAAAACAGACCAGCGGAAATTAAAATACTTTGCATGTCTACTCGCATATATCTGAAACCTTTCGGCCACCCCTGCTCTATAAAGAGAACTTTAATGAGAAGCGAGAGAACACACACATTCATTGCAATCTCCCCTACTCTACTTCAAGTCGCTGGTAAAACACAAAAAAAAAAGTTAACACCAAAACTAAACTAAGATAAACTCTGATTTAAATAAGTCCATACAGTTTTATCGTCATGTGGAACTCAGATGAGTTTGCAAATAAGGGTTATTATGGCGAGTTCTACTTCCGAGTTTACATGTAACTGTCTCAAAATGTACATACTCTAATTGATAACGGTTAAGATTGAAATTCGCATGTAGTCAATTGTAACTGGCATGATGGGGTTTTATGACGATTTCTTCCTCTACATCCTCATATCTTAAACAAGTTCAACGTTCTTACAAAGTAAAATGAACTCTAAGCAATAACAGATAAGATAAAAATTTCTTTGCAGTTAGTAACTGGCATTATGTGAACACATACGCGCGTAGCACAGATTGTCACTCGAATATCGCCTTTATGTCGAAATCTATTTAGTAATTAATAAACAAAGTCTTTCATATATCATAATTGTATATAATGGAAGTGTTGAACCCTTACATAATTGTTCCTAAGTATAAAACCATCAGCTTGGACTCTTAAAAACACACTTCTCAAACGACTTTCAACATTATTTACATACTATATAAAGTTCACTTTTGTAACAACTTTTTATAATCTCAAAACTTTCAAGTATCAAGAACGTTCATTGACGATACTGAGGAATTCAGACCTTTGGCGGCAGCGTCAAAGCAACTTTCATTCGCACGTATAATCCGACGAATCCGAAAACCTCAACGGGGAGCTCATTCCACAGTCTGAGCGTTCGCGGAAGGAAACTCCTTTGGAACCGCGCAGTGCGAGACCTTTGTGGTTCCAAGATATGAGGGATGTTATCCCCGTCGATGGCGAAAGGTGCGGTGGTAGAAGGTAGCCGTGGGTATGATTTTAACTAGCCATTTGTATAAATGAATTTCAATACAAGTTTAAATTTGTATCAAACCCGATCGATGGGGAGTACTAAAAATATTTCAGATTTTCTAAAATGCTTGAATCTTGAGTCGAAAGAGCGACATTCGATTCCATAAAATTTTCGGAATGAGCGATACATTCAATGAGCGAGTACAATCGGATAGTTGCTTTGACGCTACGGCAGCCAAATGTGCCACAGCAAATGCAACTTTGTATCGTATGTATATAAGGTTAATAATAGGAGTACATGTGCTATAGCAGCGCGCGGATCTCCTTGTGGATGTGGCACAGGAAGTCCACGTACGAGGAGCTGCCGTCCACGCCGCGGTCCTCGACCAGGAAGTGGCGCAGGACAGCCTCCAGCTTGTCGTGTTGCCGCATTATTGTTAGCTGCAACAAACACATACGACATACACTCACACCAACACACGATGCCAGCGTCTGTACTGTCAAGCATTCTTGATTAAAAACGTCGTTCATTCTTGATTAAAAACCACAAAGTCGACTTACTGTAGTTATCAGTGATTTTTTCAACGTATCATTGTATCCTAAAATCCAAGAGGGGGACAGGAGACCCTTAGCACTGGGAAACCTAGTTAGGGCTCCTGACTCCCACCTACAAAGCTAATTTACTGCTTAATTAAAACCCTTCATTAATATACTAGATTTTTGTATGTAGGAAGAATAGAATAAAATAATTTAGATTTTTTTTAAATATTGTCATATTATGTGTGTATGATATACTATTATTTTTATTATAAATTTCCCTATTTTATGTCTTCTATAGCCTGTCATAACCTTTCTCTGTATCACCCAAAGGTTAACTGGTATATTTATTAGTTTTATTTACAATAACAACAATTAATAATATTTACAAAGAACAGTTGAAACTAACTACTTACAGATAAAATATTTGTCCCAATGGCCAACTTATACCAGTGTTAACTGGTATAAGTTGGCCTTTATTTGTATATAGATGTTAAAATATACTCATATGAAAATATGAATAACTAAGCTTCGCAGGAAAACTTACCGGGCACCAAGTCATTAGGAAAAAAGATTGTATGTGGGTGTTCATTGGATTGATAATACTTCTTTCTCTCTATTACTTATATGTTACAATGTACCACATGGATTGAGAAGTATTTTGTTAATGACCCCTGAATTGTATACCAGTAATCAAAGGAGATTAACATCAATAATATTTTTTTTCATACCACATGTAAATAGTTCTAGAAATACTTCTGTGGTAACATGTACTCGGGCAGAAACCTTAAAAAAAAGCTGAAAGGAGAGATCAGCACACCGAAAATTCCTATAATGTATTAACAGGCCCATCACCAAAAAAACTCGTAACTCAAAACCCAAAATACCAACACCATCAAACAGTTTACCGCACCAGCCGCCCTGTACAATATCTCTTTCCGGTCACGCTCACGCTATCTATTACATGATAACGAGAAGAAAGGGATTTTGTCTAAGGGCAAATACATATTCGAAAGGATTTTTATATCCGCTTGTCCTTCACCGAAAAGCCACGCGATATTGCGTTCTTTAGTAAAACATACATCATTTTTTGGACGCGTTTATGGATCGCCATTAGGGATTCCACGTACGACGGCGAACCATCCACGCCGGGGTCTTCGGCGAGCAGCCGCCGGAACTGACCCTCGGCCTTGTCGAGTTGGCGGACTATCGTCAGCTGGGGAACGGGGGGTGACGGGAATTAGGCCAGTGTGGTGTGGTAGGGGGGAAATATAAACAGCATGTTTGACTTGCCATTTGCCGTACCTAATAAAGGTCTGGAGCAACGAGGATACAAGAACACCAGTCTACTCTTATGGGTGAGTCATCTGACTTGCTGGACTGATCGTGATGAAACTTTTATGTTATTTTTTTATCTGGCGCTTCGAAAACTTATTTTAAGATTTTTTATTATTTTTGTACGAAGCAAAGCTGAATAGTATAGATAGAAAACACTAATTTAGGTACTGAGTTCTCGCGTGCAAAAGCATACCTTAATAACCGATAGAACAGTAATTCATAGCGGTAGTGTCTCAGAAATCCGGAAATTCCATATTCCGGCAACTCCGGCAATGTTTGTAAGGAATTGGCTCAAAAATTACTGAGTCGATTTAAAACTTTCACCATTTGAATGCTACATTATCACTGATTAATATAGGTTATTTTAATTGCAAGAAAAAAATATATTTTATGCCAAAATGTTTAAAAAATAAATGTCCACCCGTGCGAAGCCGGGACGGGCCGCTAGTATTGAATAGACCGGATTAGAGAGACCACGGTATATATGTATGTATATACAAAACAATCTAGTTACGTGCAGTTCGTGCAAGTATGCAACATGTACCCAATACAGCCAAAAAACCCAACTGACCCCCTGGATACATATTTCTGAGAAGATCAAAGCTAACAAGATTTACATACTTATATAGGAACAAATATGTACTTAAATATATAGGAGCTATTTGCAAGCCTACGGTACAAATATTAATGTATATAACACAAATACTCCACTCTAGCGGGTACCAAACCCACATCCTAAAAATGTACAGTAAAGACTCCGTCCACTGGTCCAATAGGTAAACTATTGGACTAGCTATTCATTAATTGGAAACATATATTGAAATGTCGGCTAAAACGATAACGTAGAAAAGCGTTCAATTATGTACCGTCGTATTAAAACCTGTTTGAAATTGACGTTAAAACTGCGCGTGGTATACGCACGTGTGCGTGCGCATGCGTGCATGTATGTATGTATGTATTACTAGAAACTCAGAAAATAGAAACGTCTTCTATTAGTCAAAGGGAGTTGTGAATATATAAGGATGATGCAACAAATAGCTCCATAGATAACAACATTAATACCCACTATATATAATACATGAGTAATACCCACTCCGTCAAAGGATTTTGTGAGTGTTTCTATAAGTATAAGATTTTAATAACATAAGAAAACGTAGTTATTATTATTATTATAAAATACGTAATTTTATCGCACATTTTTATGCGCAAATAAGGTAAAGTATTGGTCAACTTGGAATGTATTTTTATGTGTATGTGCGTGCGTGCGTGCGTGCGTGTGTGCGTGCGTGCCTACCCGCATGGCGACGCGGCGGCAGTCCCTGGCGGCCTGCACGAGCGCGCGCACGGCGCGGCTGGCGGGCGTGTCCAGGTCGGGCAGCTCGGCCACGGCCGTGTCCACCTGCTGCGGGGAGGACACGCCGAACACCTCCTGCACGAACGACGGGGAGGCCTGCGACCCCACCCACAGCAGCATGTGCACGCCATTTTCTGGACAACAACACTCATATTGGCTTTCCCTTCCTCATGTCATCACCATCAGCATACCATAAGGCCGAGTCCTTAACGAGGTAGGCAGAGGAAATACAGCGCCAGTTCACTCTTTCGCTTCGTTCGCGTCTTCGAGTTCTTTGGACGTTCTCGTCCTTGAGTGTCCGATCGATTTGATCTAGGTAGTCGAAACGTGGTCCTCCTCTGCCTCTTCTTGCATACACTTTCGCTTTGTACATCCTTATATGTATATTATATTTAATAACGACTAATCGAAGATCAGTACCAAATATATTAAAAGATACATCATTATATATAATTCCGACAAAAAGAATTGGGTAATTAAATTAAAAATATTGTTTCAAATCCGACGGGTTTTTCCAGAGCTCGGGGCGTTATAGTAGAGAACGAGTACACTCGATAAATGGACCCGGCGTCATGTTATGTATGTATGTATGTATGTACCTAATAAGTAGACACCCTGGTCGTGCATTTTATCCATTGAAGCCCGCAGAGGAGTGGCCCCGGAGGCCGGCAGGTCAGGTAGTCTGGGGACAAGCATTACATGGTACGCTCAGCCTGATGTACCGCCTTGGTACAGACTTGTGGAACTCAACTAGTACCGCAACACTTCTAACACTTCGTACCTTGAGTTACAAGAGCCCAGCTATAACATCTATGATATTTACGATATGACGGCCGTCAGAGGGGTGAGAGCTCCAGACTGCGAATCTCGAGGTTGCAGGTTATATTCCCATTGAGGGCAGATATCTTATGAGTATAGAAATAGAACGCACTATCTCAATATGCTTTCCGAGCATGGTATTCTCCCCGGTCATACACTACCTACCAGACAGAATAATTGCCTGGACCACTTTATGTTAAAATTCAACAAACTTAAAGTTTCCGCATCTATTGCTATACTACATACAACTACAACCGACCATTTTACCTTAATATTAAAACTTTCCAAATTAAAAATTGACCAAATTAGGTCGTACGATAAAATTACAATCGATTACGAAGATGCGATCAAATATTTTAAAGATAAAAATCTAGCCGAATTACTTTTTGTGATGATCCTGATTTACTGATAGAATCACTTACTGACAAATTAATTCAGTCTCTTCAAGCTAGTACCACCATAGCGCAAATCCCTAATAGTAAGCGCATTATAAAACCATGGATTACGCTTGGAGTCCTACGCTGCATTAGGCACAGAAATACACTTCAAAAAAAACTTTGTAATGACCCTTATAATGACACATTAAAAATAACTTACAGACGTTACAGGAATTTCTGTAACAAGCTATTAAAAAATGTCAAACGAAAATATGAAAGAGAAATACTAGCTAAATCTGTAAACAATAATAAACTTTTATGGAAAAATATAAACAAAGATCTAAAAGCAGAGCTACTAAACATTAAGTCATCAACAGATTCGGTTAACTATATAAATGATTACTTCTCTAACATAGGAAACTTGCTTGCACAACAAATTCAACCACCTGTGACAAATATTACTGATTTACCTATACCACATGTACAACAAAATTCATTTGTTTTAAGGGATACTGATCCTGATGAAGTAGATAGCATTTTGATGAACCTGAAGTCTGAGAGCTCGCCGGGCTGGGACAATATCTCATCTAAATACCTAAAATCTGTCAGGAGTGAAGTTGTGCCAGTAATTACTCATCTTGCCAATTTGTGCTTTAAAAAGGCAACTTTCCCAGCTCTTCTTAAAAAATCTATAATTACTCCGGTGCACAAGGGAGGGGACGGAACGGGACTTATATCACAAGTAACTATCGACCTATTTCAGTTTTACCAGCAATTTCCAAAATTTTAGAAAAACTGCTAAATTCTCGTTTACTTAGCTACTTAAATGCTTATCATATTTTATCCCCTTCTCAATATGGATTTAGGCATGGTAAATCTACCGAGGATGCTATAACAGCCCTTACCTCATTTGTAGCAGAACAACTGGACAAAGGAAACAAATGCATGTCTGTTTTTGTAGACCTTAAAAAGGCTTTTGATACAGTATCCGTACCAATCCTTGTCAATAAGTTGGAAAATATAGGAATTCGGGACACTTCCTTAGCCCTTTTTAAAGACTATCTATCTAACAGGAAACAAAAAGTTAGGGTGGGACAAATACTAAGCGAAGACACTGATGTAGCATGTGGTGTCCCTCAAGGCAGTGTACTGGGCCCCACACTGTTTTTAATTTACATCAATGAGCTTTGCAGTTTAAGAATTGAAAACGCAAAACTTTTTTCATACGCTGACGATACAGCTATTGTCTTTTCTGGGAAATCTTGGCAATCTATTAAGGAACGTGTTGAGTCAGGACTGATAAAAATAGCAGATTGGCTTAAAATAAATCTTCTTACTCTAAATACTTCTAAAACCAATTACGTATGCTTTAGTATCAGCAACCGTAATCAGCCCCTCCCTGAGTTTAATATAAAAGTTCACGAATGTCGCGATGTCCATGATACAAATTGTAATTGTCCCATTATTAATAGAGTATCATATACTAAATACGTAGGTATTGTGGTAGATAACAAGTTATCATGGTACCCACATCTAGAGCAAGTGATAACCAGAATTAGGGAGTTAGTATGGATTTCCAGTTCATTGAGGCAAAGAATTGTACCAAAGAATGAAAATAATAAAACAAACTCTCGGAATCTTTTGACAGAAATATATGTCGCGCTAGTGCAATCTATCCTTCTATACTGTATTCCCATCTGGGGACGCGCTGCAAAGACCAAATTCATAGAGGTTGAGAGAGCTCAGCGGTCCCTAATCAAAGTAATGTATTTTAAACGTAAGAGGTACCCCACTGAAGACCTTTACAAAATTAGTAACGTGCTTACAGTCAGGAAGTTATATATCCTTAATGTTATAATAAAAAAACACAAAACATTACCATTTGACATTAGCTTTAAATCAAAGAGACTTAAGTATAATATTGCTCCTGTACCACAATGTAAGACTCACTTCGCATCCACACAGTACAGTACTCGTTCAGCTAAGCTATACAACACTGTAAACAAAACTATAAATATACTAGTGGTCCCGCCCAGCTTCGCTTGGGTGAAAAAAGTAAATGCCCTAAAACACGATCACAGCGCCACCTATCGGGTCCAATTGTGAATCTAAACCATTCTCGAATCTCCACGAACACACACAAAAAATTTCATCAAAATCGGTCCAGTCGTTTAGGAGGAGTTCAGTCACATACACACGCACACAAGAAATATATATATTAAGATATTCTACGACCTGTTTTGAACTTAAAAAAAATATAACTAAGTGGATTGTACCCCTTAGTTATGATGAAATTGAAACCCTATTGCAATGATATAATTACACACAACCACACACACACATATACACGCACACACACACGCGCACACACACACACACGCTCACACACACACACACACACATTTTCTCTTGTTTTTTAATTCAAATATTAATAAATTTTGTACTTTAAGTAAATAAACTAAGCTATGGAAGAGCAGAGACTCCTAACACAGGCTTACGCTTAAAAGGGGACTCTGGTCACTAGTTATGTAGTTTGATATTTTTGCTACTGAATAAAGTTTCATTATTATTATTATTTGTACCTTTGTCTCTATAAGTATCTGTATCGTTGTCTAGTTACTACAGTATAAGCTTATTTAGCCAGGGCTTAAGAATGTTGGCTATGGTATCTCCTGCCGGTCGTGAGAGGTGGCTAAATGGGGATCGGCGGACTTTCAGATAGTCAGGGTGGGGGCGGGCGGGGCGGTCCGTGCCTGGAGATATATCAGAGCCCTTCTATATTCATAGTGGACGGACGGCCGGGGGGGGTTTTAGGGAGTACAAATTTCACATAACCCCGTCTCCCCTAGAAAGGTGGGGCCCTATAGGTTTCCCCCTCGAAGAAAATGAACAATCTTATTTGGGTGGAATCGTCGTAAGATATTTATTCCAAGGTATTTATGATGGACGAGTTACCTGTGCAGCGCCACGAGCCTCGGATACGTGTAGGCCACGGACTGGCTGACGTCGGCCGTCAGCGCGCGGTACATGGCACACGAGCGGTCGTCGCACGTCAGGTCGGGGCCTGCGGGGGGGCAAAGGTGAGATACTCGGCCCCGCAAGGGAGGAGGGAGGCAGGGAGGCAGCGAGGCAGAGGACACGCACCCCCGGCCAAGGCGTCGGAGCGCAGGATGCAGCTGGTGTACAGCGGCAGCAGCTTCATGGACTCGGGCAGCACCAGTTGGCCGGCCGACGACGGCGAGGCGCAGTGGCGCCGGTAGGCAGCCAGAGAGCGCGCGCAGCGGGTAGTCAGACCCTCGCGCACCGAGCGCGGCGTGTGCTCACGGAGGGCCCACACGGCTGCATGGGACAATTGATCCTGGTCATTACTCTATATTGGCCTTTGCCAAAAGCAATTTCAAACTCTAAGTAGTTGCATACTTAGAGTTTGAAATTGCTTTTGGCATATTTTTTATCGAGTAATTTTAATACATTCCTTTAAACCTATATTCAAAATGTCACGAAATAGACATATAATTTCTTAAGTATGTAGAAACACCAACTAGTGCTTAGAGCTCCCGCTGAGGACAGATATTTGTGTGATGATCTATCTATGCATGTATCTCCATACTTAAGTAAACATATCGTTGTCTAGTTCTCATAACACAGGCTTACCCTAGGTATTGATGTAAGTGTGTGTATAGTCAAGAGTACTCGAAACCGGCGAGCATGTATGAAGGGATTGATGAATGTGGACGAAGCGAAAGAGGTATGTAAGTCTAGAGAGAACAGGCGCTCTATACTCTCTGGCTATGTATGTATGTAAGTGTGTATGAGCTAGCTCATGTCCAGCTCCATGGCGCGGTAGACGTCGGCCAGCTGGTGCGCCACGCCCAGCGCCAGGCTGGTGTAGGTGTAGGTGTGTATGGGCTAGCGGGCACCTTGCTTGGTGAGGAAGTTGACGCAGGTGTCCAGCTCCATGGCGCGGTAGACGTCGGCCAGCTGGTGCGCCACGCCCAGCGCCAGGCTGGTGTAGGTGTAGGTGTGTATGGGCTAGCGGGCACCTTGCTTGGTGAGGAAGTTGACGCAGGTGTCCAGCTCCATGGCGCGGTAGACGTCGGCCAGCTGGTGCGCCACGCCCAGCGCCAGGCTGAGCACGCGCAGCCTCCTCTGGCCGCAGCGGTGCGTGTACAGCAGCGCGCTCTGCACGAACACGCCCTCCTCGCCCGTCAGCTTGTCGTCGTGCTTGATCTCCACGCCGATGGCCTTGTCGGCGTCTGCCCCACACGTGTACAGGTTAGGCGAGCCGAGTGCGGAGGCGGCTACTTGCGGCCGACTGGTTCGAGTAATCAATGATTGAAAGTAACAGTTAATTTTCTGAACTAAAGTACAGTGATTAGTCACAGCACGAGTTTTACGGTGAAGGAAAACATCGAGAGGAAACCTGCATACGTCTGAGAAGCAACTCAAAGGCGTATGTATAGTCGTGCTTGAGTAACGGCGATGGACTTGCCATCTGTCACGCACATAAAATATATCTCTGGCGGAAAGTGTGCGTGTGGGTAATAGTTATACACCTGCCTACCCCTTCGGGAACCTTGTGGGAAGGCGTGAGGATTATCTATGTATATATAGTGGTGTTGGCCATGTAGAAGTGTCCTAGGCAGTGTTACCTATGGCGGCCAGCTCCACGTCGGTGGTGTTGGCCATGTAGAAGTGTCCTAGGCAGTGTTACCTATGGCGGCCAGCTCCACGTCGGTGGTGTTGGCCATGTAGAAGTGTCCTAGGCAGTGTTACCTATGGCGGCCAGCTCCACGTCGGTGGTGTTGGCCATGTAGAAGTGTCCTAGGCAGTGTTACCTATGGCGGCCAGCTCCACGTCGGTGGTGTTGGCCATGTAGAAGTGTCCTAGGCAGTGTTACCTATGGCGGCCAGCTCCACGTCGGTGGTGTTGGCCATGTAGAAGTGTCCTAGGCAGTGTTACCTATGGCGGCCAGCTCCACGTCGGTGGTGTTGGCCATGTAGAAGTGTCCTAGGCAGTGTTACCTATGGCGGCCAGCTCCACGTCGGTGGTGTTGGCCATGTAGAAGTGTCCGTAGAAGTCAGTGGCGCGCACGCCGGTGGAGGTGCGCACGCGCATGACGGCGTCGTGAGCCGTGGGCCGCGCCACCACGCGCTGGACGTCGTACACCAGGCGGGGCCCGTCCGTCTCCGCCTGAGGAGTACGCATTCTTATTGCTTTCGATCCCACCACGTGGCAAGCGACCGCGTGGTCCGCCGGATATCGCTATCCCTCCCTATCCCTTTATTCATTCGAGACGATAACGTCACGAGTACTCGAAACCGGCGATCGTTTATGAATGGTAAATTATTCAGGCATCGGACTAGGACCCCTTTGTCAAGTTCTATAAAACCACTAGAAGTTATTATTATTATGTACACTTAAATTCTCGGGTCCCGTAGAAAGCCTGCTTCGTTACCTATACTTGCGTGAGGATACATATGAGACACCCAGACACCCCTCTGGTAATATTAATGAAATGTTACTTTTAACCGGTGAGCATTTATGAAAACGAAAGTTTTGAGGGTCTACAGTGAACTGGCGCTCTGACCCGTCCGTCCAAACCGGGAGACACTTTATGATACGGATGTATTTACAATTAATGTTAAGTCGGAGATCAGAATCGATTTACATACGAGTTTATTTAAGAGAGGTAGGGCATAACGGGTTTTCCGTTCGAATTTAGAGCTGCCCGACTAGGGCAGGACCTCCACCTTATAGAAGTCCGTAGCCAAATAACACAATTTATTGTGTTGTGTTCCTACGTGGTGAATAAGGTTTCCAATAATGAGCTCCTTGGGGAGGGGGGAGGATTGTTATATATATTTTTTTTTTACAATTCCACACACATTGACCTAGTCCCAAATTAAGCAAAGCTTGTGTTATGGTAACTAGACAACGATATATTTACTTATATAGATAGATATATACATAAATACATGGGACATTCAAGACTAAGGTACAAATATTCGTGTTCATCACACAAATATCTGCCCTCAGCGGGATTCGAACCCGCGACCTCAAGTTTCGCAGTCAGGAGCTCTAACCACTAGACCAGACGGTCATCAATTTTGTGTTGGCAGCAGAGGGCTTAGTCCCATTACGCTTCCAACACAGTAAACTCTCCGAACACAGAGTAGCAACGCGCAAATACTTCGTAATCGTGAGCGTAAATAGGCTATGATAACTTCTTTCAATCAAGTGGACCGTAAGCTTGTTTGCCACAATTGTCGTAGGAAAAATAATAAAAACACATATAACAATGATACTCACGGTAAAGTACGTGTACTTGTGTATCTGTCCGCCCGTGAGGCGCGGCAACTGGCCGATAGTGGCGGCGTCCACGTACGAGTTGTTGCACACGAACAGCTCCACACACACGCCCGCCGCCGAGCACGACTGGCCGAGCTCGTTGTAGGCCGTGCTCTGCGGAGCTGGGTACGACTAATTGACATACCTCACGCCTTCCCACAAGGGTCCCCGAAGGGGTAGGCAGAGGTGTATAGGTACTACGCACACATCCACTCTCCGCCAGAGATATATTTTAGTTGCCAACGTGACAGATGGCGAGTGCATCGGCGTTGCTCAAGCACGTCTTTGAATTTCCTCTAGATGTTTTCCTTCACCCTAAAGCTTGTGGTGACTAAATACTGTACTTAAGGTCCAGATAAACCTACTGGTACAGTTGGGATTCGAACTTGCAGTCTTTGCCTCGCCCAATACGGATCTTATACTGAACAATATGCCCCAATGTATGTTCATTATAAGCCGTGGTGGCCGGAAAGCGGAATAGCGGAAAATCTATGAGAGGGTAATACCAGTACCTACCCCTTCGAGGACCCTTGCGGCCCTTTCCTTCACACTAAAACTCGTGTTGTAACTAATCACTGTCCTCGAGTTCAATAAAACTTATCGCTACAGTCGGGATTCGAATTTTTGTGTTACATGCAATTATCTGAACCACCCGCCCACCAGGGCTATTATATACTTCATATACATATATTGAATTAATAATAAACCCTTCGACCTCGTTATGTATCGTCGAGGCCTAGACAATAGACCGGGCTCTTTGAACGCCCGCAAAACCTTCGACCTTCGACCATGTTGGATATTTTAATTTTATTTTTTTAGTATAATATGATTGTGTTGTTGAATAATTTTATCCTAATTAATGTAATTGGTACGTTTATGCCGTTTTAATTATGTAAATAAATAAATAAATAAATAAATGTATCCCCTAGGCCTAGACAAAGGACAGGCCTCTTTGATCGCCTGCGAATTGAAGCCAACTAGTAACATTAGCGTGTGCCTACCCAGTATCTGCTTCTCCTTGTCGGTGGCCAGCAGCTTGCGGTCCTCGCGGTTGAGGAGCTTGCCGGGCGCGGTGCAGGAGGGCAGCGACGTGTGGAACACCAGCAGCTGGCCCGCCGTGTCCGCCGCCTTCAGCGCCTCCAGCCCCGCCTGGGGGACGGACATGTTTCTTTACTTTATTTATTTATACATAACTAGCTATGCCCGCGACTTCGTCGGCGTGGACGGCTTATACTTCTAATACCTCCAAAAATATGTGTACAAAGTCTTATGATGATCGGGTAAGTAGTTTTTACGTGAAAGCGTAACAAACAAACTTACATTCACATTTATAATATTAGTCAGGATTAGTACGGCTTTAAAACCAATTACACTTATTAGTAATTATAAAAACCTCACTCATACACTCATCTCACAATAGTCCAGCCATGCCGCCATGACAGCCTTCCATCCGTCCTTGAACACGTCGCAGTCAGGGTTGGACTCCAAGAGGGCATTGAATGCAGTGAGAGTGCGAGGTACAGTACAGGGGAGTGAGCACGCGATAATGTGCGATGCGTGCCCACTGCGGACAGGCTGTGGCTCCTGAAGCAGGTGTACTTATCAGGCACAAAATGCCTTGATAACTCACTGTGTAGCTTTGGAGCATCTTATTTATTTGCCTAAGGAGGCCTACAGGCACTTATGCATGTATAGGTCCAGGAGGAAATTTGGCCGAAAGGTTTAGTTTTCCGGCGCTTTAGCCGGATACGCACCACCAGAGCCACACGTCGCCAACCTCACGTGTGAATTTGTCTTAAGAATATTGTAATTTTTATTTCATTTTATATAGTAGTAGCTGTCCCGCCCAGCTTCGCCCGCGTGAAAAAGTTAAATTGCCCGTAACACCATCGCAGCGCCACCTACCAGGTGTGTTTGTCTACCTACCAGGTCCGATTGTGAATCTAAACCATTCTCGACTTCATTGAGACTATAAATTTGGATGTAAGCTATCCTATCTTTCAAGTTGGATCGAACTGCACACGTTGTGCAAATATGATTAAAATCGGTTCAGTAGTTTAGGAGTTCATCGCGGACAAACAACGTGACGCGTGATTTATATATATTAAGATTATTTTTATGGCCTTGTTGCCTGAAATAAATAATAAATAAATAAAATAAGTAGTCATGCTCGAGGAATGGCAATAGACTCGCCACGTGTCCCGTTAGATTATGAATAAAGATACGGCGAATAGGTGTGTCACTACACACCTCTGCCTACCCCATGTAGGAACCATATATATTTCGGCCAGCCCTCAAGCGGTACCTGCACAGCCGGCAGCAGGATGGTCTCCGTCTCCTTGTTGTCCTGGAACATGGCGGGCAGCTGCTGCAGCAGCGCCTGCAGCACGCAGCCGCTGTCCTCGGGCGCCACCAGGAAGCCCTCCAGCAGCGGCACGAACATGTCGCCCACGTCGCCCACCGACAGCATCTGCGGCTGGCCCAGCGAGCCCTGCACACACACACACACGCACACACACGTCAATCTCCTACTCTCTTTCAACTACGAACATAAAGAGCCATGGGAAGTATGGCAGGACGCCCTGGGAACTACGGCAGGACGCCCTGGGAAGTATGGCAGGACGCCCTGGGAACTACGGCAGGACGCCCTGGGAAGTATGGCAGGACGCCCTGGGAACTACGGCAGGACGCCCTGGGAAGTATGGCAGGACGCCCTGGGAACTACGGCAGGACGCCCTGGGAAGTATGGCAGGACGCCCTGGGAACTACGGCAGGACGCCCTGGGAAGTATAACAGGGCGGCATGGGAAGTATGGCAAGACCCCCTGGGAAATATGACCAGTCGCAGTTGGAAACCATGATAGGAATTATATTAAAAGGAAGTCTGCACGTTTAGTTGTCAATATGAGTATAGATGTGGTCACCTTGATGTTGTAGAAGTGCACAGTGGAGCTGTAGGTGATGAAGCCGACGCGCGTCCAGCTCTGGCCTGTCTGCTCGTCCTTGGGCATCGCCTGGAGCACCACACAACAAACATTATGTATAGCAAAGCTGGTGGCATGTCACATTAACAAACTTACAACCCTTAGGAATAAATTCATTTCTTTATATATCATCTCTAAGTTCGTTAACGAAAGGAAAGCCGTAGTGGCCGAGTGGTTTGAGCAGTAGAAGTCTACAACACAGATTGCAAAGTGGAATCCCGACTGTACCAATGTGTTTTCTAAACGAAATCACAAATTATAACACAACGAAAGGAAGCATAAAATGATACATATTAAGTTCAGTTTCTACTACCTTATTTTGCCTAATATTTATGTACACTTTGATCTGGCAATCTGACATTTTTATTTTAGTATTCGTTTAAATTTCAAAACATGGCGGGTTTCGGAGTAAATATTACCCTAAATAGTGTTTTAATTTTGTTTTCTTTTGATATATTTGTTTCATTACATCGGCGGCGGTAACCGCTTACCATCAGGCGGACCGCATGATTGTTTGTCACCCATGTGGTATAAAAAAAAATATTATTGCAACGTCATTCGACAGTTCTGAGACACCCTAGAAACAGAATTGTCATGCTTGCGCGACCCCGATACAAAGTACAGGGTTAATACGCAAAGTATAATATAAAATCCATATTACAGGTGTGTGCACAAAACTGCAAAGAGGCTCACATCAATGATGTTCATGATGTTGTCGCAGATGGTGTGCAAGAGGCCGCTCTTGATGGAGTTGTACGACACGTCGATCACGAACACGATGGCGGGCCGGTTGGGCAGCGTGTTGTTCTGGAACATTCCACGCGAGACAAATGATTAGTCACACCACGAGCTTTACGGTGAAGGAAAACATCGACAGGAAACCTGCATACGTCTGAGAAGCAATTCAAAGGCCTAGGTATAGTCGTGCTTGAGTAACGGCGATGGACTCGCCATCAGTCACGTTGGCACCTAATATATCTCTGGCGGAAAGTGGGCGTGTGGGTACACACCTTTAAACTTCTGCCTACCCCTTCGGGGACCATTATGGGAAGGCGTGAGGATATATACAACTGCTGGATCAGACTATACATCTACTGACTACCAAAAGTATGCGCTAAGAGCCGCGATGGTCGAGTTTGAGCTGTCGCCGGCAACACAAAGATTGCAAGCTCGAATCCTGAATACTTTTTTCTGACCTTGAGTACAGTGATTAGTCACACCGCGAGCTTAACGGTGTAGGAAAACATCGAGAGGGAACATTCTTGAGAAACGGCGATGGACTAGCCGTCTTACACGTTGACACCTAAAATATTATTTATTTTTATTTAGGAATAGAAAAACATAGCAAATAAATTTGCATAATTCCTGCAGTAGTAGAAAGTGCTCTAGAAACAGGAAAGAGGAGTCACAGAGTTCCTAGTGAGTATGTAAGTGTATATAATTCCAGTGAACCTCTGCCTAACGTGTGGCAGCCCTGTATTAGGTGCATAGGTGTATGTGAGGAGGCCTACCCGGCAGTACTCCTTGGTGGCCACCACCTCGTAGGCCCCCAGCGCCATCTCGGCGGGCACGCGCCCGTACTGCTGCATGCTGTTGATGTACTGCGTGTACTCCATCGGCACTAAAGGCACACGACATACATGCTATATAAATCTTTATATATATAATTCTTGTGTGCGTGTGTATGTCACTGAACTCCTCTCAAACGACTGGACCGATTTTGATGAAATTTTTTGTGTGTGTTCAAGGGGATCTGGGAATGGTTTAGATTCACAATTGGACCCGATAGGTGGCGCCACCATCTTTTTTTCCACCCGAGCGAAGCTGGGCGGGACAACTAGTATCTATATATATCATAAATCTGACAATGTGCCCATAAAGTTAGTGGAAGCTAGACTTGCGCAAAATGTAGGAATAGCTTCCGATCTCAAGATCAAAGTTCGTCACATATAATATACATAACATACACATAGCATACGCAATAGGCATACCATACAAACTTAAACATACAAATTTGCAACCACGCACAAACATTCATACAACTGTTTGTATGAATGTTTGTGCGTGGTTGCAAAAATTAAGAATTATTTTTATGATTAGGTTACTTTTATGTTATTTTTTACGATAAGCTTTTGTCTTGTCATTTTAGCTAATTATGTTAATTTATATTGTACTATATAGAATGCTCTCTGAGTATGTCCACGAGAGCTTCTGCCGACAAACTGTCAAGCAGTTTGGTAGAACATAAAATATTTTTAAGCATATAATTTGTGGAATTCAATAAATAAGAAAAAAAAATATTGTAATATATCCTCACGCCTTCCCACAGGGGTCCCCGAAGGGGTAGGCAGAGGTGTATAGGTAATACCCACACACCCACTTTCCGTATATGGTATACTGAGAAGTCTATGCGTTGCAAGCAAACTAGTTGCGTCCGTAAGAGAACTCGTATATTATCAATAGTTGTACATCAATTGTTTTCTCCCCATGACATTTTCATTGCGTGACATAATGCCTTTATGGTCACGCGTCAATTTCCATAACAGAGCTCTATACACTTCATATACGCAATATTTTATTTGTTATGTTATGTTAACGAAACGCTGCTGTGATTTTGACGACCGCCTGGTATAGTGGTTAGAGCTCCTGACTGCGAAGCTTGAAGTCGCAGGTTCGAATCCCGCTGAGAGCAGATATTTGTGATAAACACGAGTAGACAAAGGTACAAATGTACCTTTGTCTTGGATGTCCTATGTATTTATGTATATATCTATATATATAAGTTAAATATATCGTTGTCTAGTTACCATAACACAAGCTTTGCTTGATTTGGGACTAGGTCAATTTAAGTAGTTTATTTATAATTAAGGAACCAATATTGATATAACCGCTTACATTGTTATGTTGCATGTAATTATGTATTCTATAATATATATTAATAAATAAATAAATGACATATATCTGTAGAATCTTATCCATTCACACACACAAGAGAGGCATAACGGATTCTCCGTTCTAATTTGGAGCTGCCCGACTGGGGCAGGACTTCCACCTTATAGAAGTCCGTAGCCAAATAACACAATGTTTTGTCTTGTGTTCTCGCAGTGAATAAGGTTTCCAATAATGAACTCCTTAGGGAGGGGGGAGGATTGTTATATTGTGTCGGTAGCCGCCGCCCGCTCGCAGGTCGTTAGCCGGGCCTCCCCCAACGGGGTCTCACCCGGCTGGCTAGCACCGCGCCGAGGGCGGCGTGAAGAAAGGAAACCCTAGCGCGGCCAGTCTTCCTGGCTGCCCAGTGACACCACCGGCCAGCACCACAACGGATGCAGGCAAACCCAACGACCGACGACACTTCTGTCGGGGGGCAATACGCCCCGATACAGACTCCTCCACTCCCTTGCGGGGGTGAGAGAAGGTTAACGAGATTAGTCCCATTGTGGTGCCAGCACAGTACTCTCCGAACATACAGTGGCAGCGCGCGAGTGATACTTCGGTATCGTGAGCGTAAATAGGCTGCGGTAACTGTTTTCATCGAGTGGGCCGTATGCTTGTTTCTTTTTTTTTTTTTTTTTTATACCGCAAGGGTGGCAAAGTGGTTTTGTTTGCCACTCTTGTTGTATAAAAAAAAACATATCTTGATATCTATATATAGATACCTATATACACACATCTATACTATATATATACCAGAGATACCTACATCTATATATCCCATATATATATATATATATATATATATATATATATATATATATCCTCACGCCTTCCCACAAGGGTCCCCGAAGGGGAGAGTAGAGAGTAGTAGAGAGTAGGCAGAGGTGTATATATATATATATATATATATAGAAAAACCTATTAATTTTAAACTACTACGACAGTAAACAGTCTGCAATAAATTTACGATAAATAATATACGACAACCTACTACAGCCAGTGTACGATTTCGTACCTCTGGCTGTTGAAACGGCTGGACCCTGGTGCTCGGAGGCAAAACAATTTGTGAAGGCTGTGGGCAGACGGTTGCGCGAAAGGGGATGCGACCCAAGATCGGGCTCGTACCTGGTTCAGCGTATTTCTTTAGCGATACAACGCGGAAATGCGGCGGGCATCATGGGAACGTTTGAGCCGGGTACGTGTCCGATCTAATATTTAGTTAGTATAGGTAGTAGTATTTTATGACAACGCATGTGCTGATAACTTTTCTTTTTGTATGACGAAGCCTGCGGCGAATACGTCTATAATAAATGCAATTTTTGGTATAAATAAATCAAATGAATACCAAAACTAACAAACGATAAGGCTCACGAGCCCAACAAGAAGCTCTACTCTGCCTCGTCGACGACGGTGTTGGCGTCGTTTACCTTCGGTGGTAGCCTTGCAGAAGGCGCACTTGAAGTGCCTGCCGGCGTCGAGGAACTTCATGTTGGGGCACATGTAGGCCTTGCAGCGGCTGCAGCGCACGGGGCCCAGCGCTGGGCTGCCCGTCAGCGCCGCGAAGTCCAGCAGCGGGGGCTCCGCCTCGGGCCCCACCACCTCCGCCATGGGCGCGATCTGGGACAACCACCACACACTGCTACCCATACTGATCGTCCAAAGCTGAGACCTCTTGTCGGCGTCTCCTCTGAAACTCTTTCCATTTGCCTCTGTCTAGCTAAACTCTTTGAACTCAATCCAAAGATTTGTGACAACAATAAGTTTTCATATATATGAATATTTGTGCTTGACTAACTTAAGAGATGAACCCCATCCGGCACGTTGTGCACCTAAAATATATCTCTGGCGGATAGTGGGTGTGTGGGTACTACCTATACACCTCTGCCTACCCCTTTGGGGAACCTTATGGGAAGGTGTGAGGACAATTTGTTAACACAACACGCATTCTTTATCTGGTTTGAATCAGCCTGTATTATAACTTTTAATAATGTATCATTCTCCAGTCCCCACGTTACTTGGGGTCGGCGCAATGCGTTTACGTAACCTAAGTAATTGTGTCTTCACACGATGTTGACCTTTAGAACAACATACCACGAGGCAGAATGGCATGGAGGTTTGCTTCAACAGGTCTGCAGTCACAGGCACCGTGTACATTGAACTCCTTATGTATCTGGGACCTGGGGAAGGAATGATATGCCTTCAAAGCCTGTTTATACAAAAAAACATATATATACATATTTATATATATATATATATATAAAGAACCGTGGTGGCCCAGTGATCCGAGTAGATGCCTCCAACACAAAGATTGCGAGTTCGAATCCCGACTATACTAAAGAGTATTTCCGAACTTAAGTTCAGTGATTAGTCACCAAGTCACCATACGAGCCTTATGGTGTAGGAAAACATCGAGAGGAAACCTGCATACGATAAAAAAGAAATTCAAGGCGTAGTGAGTAATGACGATCGAGTCGCCATCTGTCACGTTATCACAAAAAATATGTGTGTGGATACTGCCTACACACTCTCTTTGGCGTGAAAATATATATTAATGTTGTCATTTTGTTACGCTCGGAACTAATTGTTTTTTTGCAACGTCATGAAGATTTAATTCACCACACACTACAGCTTCTAGACGACAACTGTTCATTTTATGAGACACCCCGTGTTATGCGGTCACCGCTTACCATCAGGCATATGTAGGATATGAACTTACTAGCATTTCCCTTGTCGTCGACGACGAAGTCCGTGGTGACCAGCGGCGGCACCAGGCCCTTCTCGTTAGTCACGAAGATGCCGCCGCGGTTCTGCTGGTCATCAGCCATCACTTGGATCTGAGGATAATTTGCATCAAGTCACATATTAGCATACTACTTATAAACTAACAAAACGAGAATGTAAAATTAAACTTGTTAATTATCTTCTCACCTCACTTACAACTATGAGACTACAGAGGCCGCTCTAAAAACTAATTAATACACGCATAACGACACAAGCATACACACATACACACACACACACACACACACACACACACACACACACACACACACACACATTGTATTGTAACACTGGTTATTAAGTAAACATATTGGAAGAGCACTGTGTCCTGAAATACAGGCTAAGCCTAGGTCGGGCGCAGAAGCCCAAACTAATCCAATCACATATATATAACCAGTTCCAATGTATACCGTGCATCATGTAATGATATTTTATGGTAATCTTTTTTTTATTATTATTTATTGCCGTGGTGGCCGAGTGGTTCGAGCAGTTGCCTGCGACGCAAAGATCGCAAGTTCGAATCCCGACTGTACCAATGAGTTTTTCTGAACTTAAGTACAGTGATTAGTCACACCACGAGCTGAACGGTGAAGGAAAACATCGAGAGGAAACCTGCATACGTCTGAGAAGAAATTCAAAGGAGAGAGGAGTAACGGCGATGGACTCGCCATCTGTCACGTTGGCACCTAATATACCTCTGGCGGAAAGTGGGTGTGTGGGTATTACCTATACACCTCTGCCTACCCCTTCGGGGACCCTTGTGGGAAGGCGTGAGGATATATTTATTTATCATTTTTAAATTATTTATTTTCTCCCTTTCATTGTAGTGTCATATTTGAGCAACTCTTATTTTCCGAGACATCTTGAAGTAAAAAAACAACACAAAAAAACACACCGAGCTATGTATGGCTGCTAGTAGACTAGTAGACGAGAGCATAGCCAGCTCTGGGCTCTGTGAATTTCTGTCTGTTTCTGAGGGCACAAACTCACAGGACTAGGCATCTGGTCGGGATCCAATCTCTTCTGCTGCTGTTGGAACTGTTGCCCAGGGTAGGCTGGCTGCTGGGCGGGGAAGGGCGGCTGGTACTGCTGCGGGTAGCCCGAGGGCGGGTACTGGGGCTGCGGCTGTTGGGGCTGCCCCGGCATCGGGGGCATGCCTGGTGACACACACACGATACCAATTTTATTTCTAGCCCCATAAGAACTAAGGGAAATATTAAAATTTACTTAAAATAATTTGATTTCCTGGTATCTTTTTTTGTTTATATACACACATACAATATGTCCTATGTGTTGATTAGGTAGTTATCAATTTAATCCTATTCCGTTCAGCCATTCTGACATGATTGAGTAGCAAACATCCTCACAAAATTCCGTATGTATAATATTGGTAGGAAATTGTTGACCGGTAGGTATCTATCACATTGAACATAATATATTCTACAACAAGGGGTGGTCCCCTCAAGTTTGTTTTGTGAAATGTGGAAATATTTGATTTTTATTTAAAATGTAAACATACCAACAGGATATCCTGCATTCGTCTGGGGCCCAGGCTGTCCCGGGAATCCTGGTTGTTGGCCAGCTGGTGGCCCGCCAGGGAACTGGCTTGGCTGGGACAGCGGTGGCGGCATGTGTGGGAGACCCGGCATTGACTGAGCCATACCAGGTTGTGGCTGCATACCTGGATGTGGTTGCATACCAGGTTGTGTCTGCATACCTGGATGTGGTGGCATTCTGGGTTGTTGTGGCATACCAGGTTGTTGTGGCATACCAGATTGTTGTGGCATACCAGGTTGTTGTGGCATACCAGATTGTTGTGGCATACCAGGTTGTTGTGGCATACCAGGTTGTTGTGGCATTCCATGCTGTGGTGGTAAGCCGTGTTGTTGTTGCATACCAGGTTGTTGCGGCATTCCGGGTTGCGGCCGTAAGCCTTGTTGACTAGGATGCATTCCCGGTTGTTGAGGCATACCAGGTTGTTGAGGCATACCAGGTTGTTGAGGCATCCCAGGTTGTTGAGGCATACCAGGTTGTGGTGGCATCCCAGACTGAGGACGTAAGCCTTGCTGACCAGGTGGCCCGGAATGTGGAGGCATTCCTGATTGTGGAGGTATGCCGGTTTGACTAGTAGGTGGTAATCCTGATGTACTAGACTGTGGTGGGAAAGCTGGATGCCCTTGTCCTGAATGTGACGACATGTCTATTCCAGGTTGTGATGGAGGTCCTTGACCTGGCATGGATCCAGGCCTTGACTGGGGCATTCCTGATTGTGGCATTGGTCCAGACAGAGATTGTGGAGGCATTCCAGGTAATTGACCAGGTTGTTGGAATCCTGGCTGATGCTGGCCAGGCATTTGTGGTGCCATACCAGGTTTCTGTGGCCCAAGTGGGGGTGGCATTGGTCTACCAGCATTTGTAGGCCCCTGCGAATGTGGCGGCATCAGCCCTGACGGGGTATGGCCCATTGCGGGACCTTGACTAGGCTGCGCACTCGGTGGTCTAGGAGGACCAGACATCGGCATTGATGTTGGCGGCCCTGAAAACTGCCAATTCTGCTGATCAGGAGTCTGACTCTGCGGTGGCTGTTGGAATCCTGGAGACTGCATACCGGAGTTAGTAGCCATTTGATTCCTCTGACCTGGTGGAGGAGCTCCACCGGGTGGCCTATTTGCACTAGGTGGTCCTTGCCCCGGAGGTAATTGACCCGGTCCATAGTTTGACGTTGGTGGGAAAGCTCCGGAAGGGAATTGACCAGGAGGTATTTGTGAAGAAGGAATGGAAGAGAACCCTTGTGGTCCGTTTAAACTCATGTTCTGCATCTTCTGAGCCATGTCGGGTTGGTCAAGAGGTTTCTGCGTTGGGGGCCCGTTGTTTGGCATCTGGTTGTAAATGTTAGCATTCTGAACCCCATTTAGCTCTTGTGAGACGGGTGGGAAGCCAAGTGGATTATTTGGCGCATTATTATTTTGGCCCGGAGGCAGGTATTGTGGATTCATCATGTTGTCAGAAGCCGGAGTACCTACAAAGATACATAAATGTATATAGTAGTTTCTAGCTGAGCTCTTTAAGTTACATACATCTTAACGTTCCCGTCCCTGAGCGTCCGATCGATTTGATCCAGGTAGTTAGAACGTGGCCTTCTTCTGCCTCTTCTTACACACACTTTTGCTTTGTATATCTGTTTCGTCAATCTTTCTTCACTCATGTGTCCAAACCAACGTAACATGCCTTTCTTCATCTTTACAATCACGCCCTAATTCACGCCAGTTGATTTGCGTATCTCTTCATTGCGGATTCGATCTAATATCGTTACTCCGCACATTTTTCGAAGAGATCGCATCTCAACTGCTATCAAGCTTTTTTCATACTTCCTCTGACATACCCAGGATTCGTTGCCTTACAATAAGGTAGGTATCAATAGCGCGTTGTGGACAGCAACTCGAGCATTCTTGCTCAGACTTTGACTGCCCATCAACGCCGACATGGCTCCATTCACCTTATTTCCGGCAGTTATCCTTCTTTCAATATCTTTTTCATACTTTCCACTCGTGTGAATATGCTTCCTAGATATACAAATTCATTAAACTCTGTAAGTTGTTAAATTTGATTTTATTAATAAACCATGGCCTCCTGTGTTAATCGAGCTAATAATATCTGTGTCAAATGCCATCCAATTTAGTTCAGTCTGTGTTGGTTTGGGGTTAAAGAGTAAAGTCCTTACAAACATTCATATTTTATAATATTTATGCTGGTGCTCTACTCTCTCTGCTAACCCCTTGAGGGCCTCAGTGTGCTGATATCTATACTATAATCTATACTAACAATAATAATATTATAAAGAGGAAAGATTTGATTGTTTGTTTGTTTGTATTGAATAGGCTCCGCAACTACGGGACCGATTGGAAAAATTATTTCACCATGGAAAGCTACATTCACCCTGAGTGACATAGGCTATATTTTCTTTTATAAATGATATGATGTGTGCGAAGCCGGGGCGGACGCTAGTGTATGATTATTAAGACAAACAATAATGCATAAATTATTTAGGAGAAGCAAAATAGTAGTAGCTTTGACATTAAGATCCCGGCACATACCATGTGCCACCATAAATACTATCAGCTTATGCTTATAAGGACCTCACCGAACTGCAAGACTTCAGCGTGACATCCATCATTATTGATGGAGTGTGCCGGAACCAGAGAATCAGAAACATCTGTTTTATCAGGTTTCAGTGTTGGTCAATATATTTTTATAATTTTTAATAACATATATATATAATAAAATATCATATAATATACATAAATATTATTCAAATATTTATGTATATTATATGATATATACAAAATATTTTATTTTGTATATATATGTACATATACAAAAGTGCAATATCGGTAAATGGGCAAATTCTAGAGCAAGTGAATGAATTTGTATATCTTGGAAGCATGTTCACACGAGATGGAAAGTATGAAAAAGATATTGAAAGAAGGATAACTGCCGGAAATAAGGTGAATGGAGCCATGTCGGCGTTGATGGGCAGTAAAAGTCTGAGCAAGAATGCTCGAGTTGCTGTCCACCACGCGATATTGGTACCTTATTGTATGGCAGCGAATCCTGGGTATGTCAGAGGAAGTATGAAAATAGCTTGAATGCGATCGAGATGCGATCTCTTCGAAAAATGTGCGGCGTAACGATATTAGATCGAATCCGCAATGAAGAGATTCGCAAATCAACTGGCGTGAATGAGGGCGTGATTGTAAAGATGAAGAAAGGCATGTTACGTTGGTTTGGACACATAGAAAGGATGAGTAAAGAAAGATTGACGAAACAGATATACAAAGCAAAAGTGTGTGCAAGAAGAGGCAGAGGAAGGCCACGTTCCAACTACCTGGATCAAATAGATCGGACTCTCAAGGACGGTTAAGAGTACTCGAAACCGACGAGCATGTATGAAGTGACTGATGAATGTGGACGAAGCGAAAGAGGTATGTAAGTCTAGAGAGAACTGGCGCTCTATACTCTCTGCCTACCCCGTTAGGGACTTGGCGTGATGATATGTATGTAAATATTATTCAGTTTCTGCATGACGGAAGTAAAGCTGCTTCACTTTCGCTTTAAATGTGTCACGGCTATTACACATCCTGATTTCCGGGGGGAGCGCATTCCAGAGTAAGACCGATTGGACAGGGAAAGAAGAATGTACAAGAGTAGAACTATGAGTGGGACAGAGGAGGAGACGATTGTCGGCAGCGCGTAAGTTTATAACATGGTTACAGCAACGATACTGAAAGTGAGAAGTAAGATAAGAAGATGCATTGGGAGAGTGAAGGAGAGTGAAGAGCATAGTCACTGACCGCAAACTACGTCGCTGACGAATAGGTAACCATGTTAGTTGGGAGCGGTAAGAAGAAATGTGATCAAACTTACGCAGATTGAATATGAATCCAATGCAATATAATAGTATTTAGATAATTTGAATTATTTTAAAGTTAAACTTGTCTTTATTTTTTTTGTAAATTTGCATATAGAAGGCACTGAACAGACTTTGATAAAGTTTGGTGAGGAGAAAGTTTACATTTCAGTTACAGACATATTTAACTTAATTTTCAAGAACATTAATAATGCAAAAGTAAACACAAAACCACTGAAGCATTATTATTTGGGCTCAGTAATATATAATATCTTTCACACTTTCCTACACAGAAGGATCACCGGATATGGTCAGCTGAAATAGATAGTACCCGCACCCCACTTTCTGCCATAGGTGCATTTTAGATGCCTATGCTAACAGATGGTGAATCAATCTCCATTACTCAAGCACAACTATTCATGTCTTTCAAAAATGAAAATCAAACTCAAAATATTTATTACACATATGCCTAGATGGACACTTATAAAACATTGAAAAAGGTGCATGGTTCGGGTTGTTCTTTCCATGGCGAAGAGCCGGCAAGGAATTCCATGATACTATTTGAATACTAACCTATTCAGTTGAGAACTTTTTATAAAATAGAAGTCATCTCGCCTAGCAGTTCTAAAGTTAATAGCAGAAGAAAATATTGCCAGATTTTATCAGTACTTAAAATATAAAAGTTTTTTTTGTATTGTAATGTAGTAATACTACTGTTCGAATACATACATACATATCAACACGCCGAGTCCCTAACGGGGTAGGCAGAGAGTATAGAGTGCCAGTTCTCTCTAGACTTACATACCTCTAATGCTTCAAATAGATATTTATATATCCAAAATATGAATGACATGCCAGATGTGTTCCAATTTCAAGTTTATAAATTAGAAGATGAATTGTTTATAAATAAATGTGGATGTTATTGAAAAGCTGTAGTTACTATACAGTCTGAGACTGACACTTCTTTTAATCAAAAATTGATGCTGAACTAAATCTGTGAACTTTTCGATATTGTTGTGTAAGTGAACACAAAACTGTGTCACTAATTCAGATAAGCCACAATAATAATGACACAGATTTAACAATGAATATCTCGCAATATACTTTCACCTTGATATGATGAGATGATATGATGAGACATGTTTGCTTACAAATTGCTGGAACGATGATGATAATAACAAGAATTTTATAAATTAATACACGATGTACGACTCATTTAATAAATCAAGAATCCCATCACCTAATCACAAGTTAATAACAGAAATACTAACTTCGTGTCTTATATACCTTACAAAGTGTATTATTTATGTTATATAACAGTTAATTAAAGAGAAAACATGTTAAAATAGAAAAAATGTTGTTCGTAAAATTCTGACAGCCGCCGTCCAAACTTTATGAGCGTTTTTCGTAATGACTGGCAATTATTCAGTCGTCCTAGTTTTAATATTATATGCATTGTTTTATTGCTGTAAATACTTACGGCTTCCACAGTGATTTACAACGAAATAATGCACTTAAAAATATAAACAAGACACAAGAACCACACAGAACTTCGGGGCCACGTATTCGGCAGTGTTGTCATTCAACTACCGCTTAGTTGGAACTTTTCAAATTTCATTTTCAACGTGTGAAACGGAACGGTTTTATATAATTAAAACGTTTCATTGTACAATGAAAAATATTAATTTACAACTGGTTAACTATAATTTCAAAAAAAAATCATAATAAATACAAAAATTTATATTACAAAGAATTTTACCGTTTATTTTATTTATATTATATACATTTTTAATAACAATTTATTGTGAAATACAGCTTTTTAATTGGCATGGCAATATGCATACTAAAATGTCAAATTAGATCGGTATCTACAACAAAATAGACTCTATAACAATCAACAAGGGTGTATTTTGTATTGTGTATCAGTTTCTTTACAATGCTAGATTTGACTATATTGTCTTGACACAAAAAAAATACGTACAATAATAGTAAAAAAAATCAATGCGTTTTGATGATCTAGTGCATAGATAGAAAGAAGTTAAACCAGAATCGTATTTTAAGAAGAATAAACCTGTTTTCTTTGTATGGAAACAAAAAACAAAAGAATTGCCGAAATATTAAAGAAAACAGTTGCTAACGATGACCTGGCCTACTAGCCCAGTGCTACCATAGCAGTATCATTTTCACCATTCTGGGCAAAAAACGGTCAGCACGCATATTTAAACTCAAGTACCAACTCTCTCCCTAGACACAAAACCATTTGCCGCGTAGCGATACCTCCAATCCTCAAACATTTGCCCATAGAATGGCCAACATATTCGTAAAGCAAATAATGTTGGTGCAAACATTTGTCAGTCCTCGCTAGTCAGGGAACATAGACACACCCCGACTAGAGCGCATGCGTAGAACAAGTATTTAGTAGTGCAGTCTAAGTTGAGGTGGACAATAATATCGAAAGTTTTTTATAAGTTTTGGCGCTCGTGTCCTATTTGTGTGTCCAAGGGCGTGCACGAGAGATCATGATGATGTTGAAGAGAGACGCAATTGTTTCTCTTCAACATCATCATTATCGCGCAATCGTTATAACATATACGAAGACGCGCCCCACCAACTTCTAGTCGAGGAGATCGCGGGATGCCGGTAGTGTGAGCCAAGTCTATTAATTGAAGTGTGCGTGTGCACTCATAGGTAATCAGTGTGTACCGACAATACTCAAACATTAGCGGAAGGTTACACACCTACACCATAAACTATAGGGAAAAATAGTTAGGCGCGTCTTCGTGGATGGCGCTATCTATAGTCGGCTGATGCATATATGACGTCTAGAAAACTGGGATAGATCTATTTTGCACTATCTATTGAATCACGATTGCACGTCATTGAGACACTAAGGTGTAGTTATGCTCTCACTACTAACTTTCTAGTGTCTTTTGCTTCAGCCACATTCATCGTTCTCTTCTCAAATACTCACCAGTTTCATGGGCTCTTTGTGTTGAATGTCTGAACATCTTCCTCTCCTCTTGAATACTTTAAAAAAATATCGATGTCGATAAGCGAACTACTCTAGGGCTGGAACTCACCCTCTATCGATTTGCCCCGCCAAAGCCTAATTTTGTCTGTTTGCACATACCCTTCGATACGACAGCGCCTCTATAGTCTTTATCCCTTATTCAATTTTATACCCACCACCTACTTGATAGAGTCTGTATTGCAAAAAATATATTTCCATATAAGACCTTTGTATGTGCGCAAGATATAAAACGTCGAACTATAGCGTTTAGGTGTCAAAACCTTATACAGCTGTGATAAGGTCTGTTTTAGCTCGGCGTCTCTTCAGTAAGGCATTCTGACTATCAGCACAGTACCTGAAAAAATGATTTTAGCTGAAACGTGAGCTCTGGCCAAACTTAATCTTTTTTTCAGTTAATTTGACATTCAAGTGATCAACTCATGTAGTAGCTCCTGTAACGGTAACATGTTATATAAAATATAGGTATCCGGTTTAATCTGGTTCTAAGTGGTTTGCAGTGTTCTGAAAATAGCACATGACATAGTGTTAATACTTTGGTTTACTTGGATTTAACTCCACGTCATGGCAAGTCATTTGGGTAAGTGCTTATTTTAAACTAATTAATTTCGACTGTTACCAATACGTATACTTCAGGCTACCTTAGTCTGTAACTGAACTAAAGGACATTTATATCCTAATAATATAAATGCGAATGGTTCTACGGATGTTAATTACTCGTTCATGAAAAATTACTTAACGTAATTGGATCAACTTTGACACAGGTACATAATTACCTAGATTAACACATAGGATTTATGACAGAAAATATCTTTCAATAAATTCAAATTATATACAGGCGAAATCGCGGGTACAACTAGTAGACTTTAAACGGTGAGGACTATACCCAGCGATAGGTACATTTAGGTTGAATATGATAATTATATAAAAAGGCAATAAACTCGACAAAAATACTGTTAGTACCTATTAATAACATTGCGTAGCTAAACAAATACTGTTAGTACCTATTAATAACATTGCGTAGCTAAACAAATACTGTTAGTACCTATTAATAACATTGCGTAGCTAAACAAATGCTAGCATTCAGTATATATATAAACCTGCTTAGACGAAAGTACTCTGGTGACCTGGTTGTAATATTGCCAGAACAGGGTGCAAATACGCTGCTTGCAGTTTACTCAAGTCAATTTACTTGCTTGAATGATATTGCGAGCGCAAGTGACAAGTTTCTAACCTGAGGTCTCTGGAGACCTGGTTGCGTTCTTGTATGCATTCTTAAGGAACAAGTCTCGCAACTATCAGCACCCATCTTCAAGGATTTCTACCGGCCTTGCTTACCGCAAGAGCACAACCAGACAGCCGTCTGCTGAATGCAACATATAAATCTTCATGCCATCCAGAAGGGTCCACGAACGGGTAGTTACAGTCTCCTTTCGGCGGAGATATTTTTAGGTGCCAACGTCACAGATGGCGAGTTCATCGACCTTTCTGAAGCACGACTATACATATGCCTTTGAATTTATTCTCAAACGTGTACTCTCTTTATGTTTTTCTTCTCGTGATTTTACAAATGACAATAATTAAGCTTAGAAAGCTCATTGTACAATCAGGATTTGAACTTGAAGTCTTTGTGTTGCAGGCTCTCTCTCAAACCACTCTGCAACCACGGCCATTTTCTCAGTATTTTTCTCCTTTCCAGTTACCCTGCTCTTACTTACCATCGCCGCAGCCCAGGCAGTTCCACAGAAGCCCAACTTGGACGCCATCTTGAATAGAAGAACTGATGTATACATCGCGGGGTTCTTCCCCTTTGGCAAAGGGGTTGAGAACTCAAATACTGGTATCTATCTAAGCTAGCTTAAATATAAGATATATTCTTCTATCTTCACGCCTTCCCACAATGGTCCCTGAATAGGTAGGTGTAGACCTACGACGAAGCGAAAGATGTATGTAAGTCTAGAGAGAACTGGCGCTCTATTCGCTCTACCTACCCTGTCAGGGACTCGGCGTGATGATATGTATGTATGTATGTTGATCGCAAAGTTCTATTCTGTTATAATATGTGCACAAGGAATGCTATCATGACATAAATTAGGTGAAACTATGTGATTCCCAGAAGGAATTAAGCTAATGGCAACGTTGGCAAATTGGCATGTCTCTCAAAGTTACCAGCTTACATGATGGTAACTTAGCCAAGTTTATTAAGCAAGACGGTGTTTGTTACAACCACATCTTGAAAGGAATTACCTTATATATATCCTACTAATATTATAAGTGTGAAAGTTTGTGAGTATGTATGTAGTATGTGTAGATGTTTGTAACTCAATCACGTCGGAATGGATGAACGGAATTGAATGAGTATTTGGCAAAGAGATTGGCTGGACACATAGGATATATGTCTTGTTGCGAAAATTAATCTAGATAAAATTATAGTAATACATACATATCATCACGCCGAGTCCCTAACGGGGAAGGCAGAGAGTATAGAGCGCCAATTCTCTCCAGACTTACATACCTCTTTCGCTTCGTCCTCATTCATCAGTCTCATTTTAGTAATTTAATCGATTTTTACGCGAGTCAAACTGCAGGGCTCAGTTAGTAACCTATACATTGAAGCCTTTATATGAACAACAAATAATATAAATATGCCGGTAATATTTGTTTTATTCGTATTTTTTTCTGGAATAAAACATATCCTATATCTTAATCCAGTAAATATATTTCTATGTCAAATTTCAGCCAACTCCGTTTAGAAAAACTGCTGAACGAAAATGGCTGACATTAGGCAAAATAATTGATTATAAGCTGGATTAACACGTGGGCTATGTTAAATAAAAAAAAATGCAATTATATCAAATATAACGCGCTGAAACCGCGAGACTGCTTGCTGTCAAACACGCACATGATCAGACATAAATCTCTGTAATACCTAGCTCTGACTAGTTTTAAGTCAGTTAGCTTTCTGCGAGGCGACCAGATTATCACCATAAGTTAACATGACGTACTATCGCGTGCAAACAATTAAAGAACTGTGTACCAAAGCTATGTGAACACCGCTGTAGGTCGAGGCGTAATGCCCAGCGTGAAGTTGGCGCTGGACCACGTCAACGAGCATGACTCCGTACTCAGGAACTACAGGCTACACATGTGGTGGAACGACACTGAGGTGAGGAAAGCATATTTGTGTCATCATCACTCGTATTGACGTCTTATTTCGACGGTAGTGTAAGAGTTGTAGGGCATAACGGGGTTTTCCGTTTGAATTTGGTGCTGCCCGACTGGCGCAGGGCCTCCACCTTTTAGAAGTCCGTAGCCAAATAACACTATTTGTTTGTGTTGTGTGTGTGTGATTGTGCGCAAGTAATACTTCAGTATCGTTAGCGTAAATAGGCTACGGTAACCGATTCCCATCAGGTGGGCCGTATGCTTGCTTGGCACTCTTGTTATATAAAAAGAAAAGTTTTTTTATGGTACACTGTTACTAACGCCTATGATCGCGGTGCCACAACTGGGGTATCGCCCGCGCATTAACGAACCTGGAAGAATCTTTCCACACCATTATTGAAAACCTGTAGGCCCTCAAAAACTCTTTCAATGCGCGCGTTGCTAGAACTTTGTGGTTCCATGGTAAGGGGTTGAGTTCCCCTTCGATGGCGAGAAGTGGTAGAAGGTAAAAGTGAGCAAGTCCATAAAGTATATTATTGACAGACCTATATTACTTTAGGCCACTCGCAAGGTAAATAGAGAGTAGAGCTCACTCTTTTCTCAAACTATATTATAATAATTAGACAGCATTTTCGCTCTTAGTGATTCAGATCAAATCATAGAATATTGCTTCGCCTTCTTTTCGCTTTCAATAATAAACCTTCTATATCTTCCATAAAAAATCTATTTGTCAAGTTTCCTATATAATAATCCGCACAACTGTGTCCCCAGTGCAACGCAGCGGTGGGCGTGAAATCATTTTTCGACATGATGCACAGCGGGCCCCACAAGCTGATGCTGTTCGGAGCCGCGTGCACACACGTCACTGATCCCATCGCGAAGGCTTCCAAGCACTGGCACCTAACACAGGTGAGAACTGACTTTAACCATGGAGTTTCATGCCGGTTCTTCTCCATGGAAACAACCAACACGAACCGTGCACCTTTTTCGACGTTTTATAAATATTTTTATTTTGATTATGGTTACTACAATGTTCCCCACAGCTCTCGTACGCCGACACCCACCCAATGTTCACCAAGGAAGCCTTCCCAAATTTCTTTCGTATCGTACCTTCGGAGAATGCGTTCAACTTGCCGAGGATCCGGCTGCTGCAGCACTTCAACTGGACGAGGGTCGGCACCATCTATCAGAATGAACCAAGATACGCACTGGTGAGATATAGTTCATTAAGATTAAGCTGTCAGAAGAACTGTGATTGGATGTAGCCAAGATGTGGGTCTGTGTAACAGTATCCTGGCGAACCCTAATTCTGATGAAATAACACGTTTATTGAAGTTATATAAGTGTAGATTTATAATAACTTTTAAATTAAGGTGACCTCACAGAATGGCATAGTCGCTGTGCGACATAACTCGTTAAATATTGAGAAAAAACAAAGATTAAGCCGAAGGCAGATTTACTTAACAGTTATACAACGTGAAAGTGTCTAGAAGAAGAGGGAGAAGAAGATCACGTTCAAACTACCTAGATCAAATCGATCGGACTCTCAAGGATGGGAATGATAACAGTACTAGATACATACGTCTTTGAATGTCTACTCAAACGTAGTTATGTAGAGAAAACATGAAAAAAGAAAAAGATAAAATTTTGGTGCGCAGATAATATTAGGATAATAATATGTAGGATATTGTCCTTCACCGTAAATTTTGTGGAGTGGTTAATCACCAAACATTGACATAATTCTCATAAGTTCTTTTCCTCATAGGCTCACAATCGACTTCTGGCGGATTTGGACTCCAACGGTTTCCTGATCGAAGAGACCCAGAGTTTCGCCTCAGAAGTGAAGACTGCACTGTCCAAGTTGAAAGAGAAAGATGTCAGGATCATCTTGGGAAACTTCAACGAAACGTGGGCTTTGAGGATCTTCTGTGAGGCTTATAAGTATGGCACTACGTTATTGTCTATAATCAAAACTCTATTTTTCATCAGAGCCGCAGTGGCCGGGTGATTCGAGTACTTGCCTGCAACTTTTGAATAGCTTTTGAAAAAAAATTAATCCCGACTATACCAAATTGGTATAGTCGATGAGTTTTTCTGATCTTAAGTACAGTAATTAGTCACTCCACGAGCTTTACTGTGAAGGAAAACATCGAAAGGAAACCAGCACACGTCTGAGAAGCAATTCAAAGGCATGTGTATAGTCGTGCTTGAATAACGGCAATGGACTCGCCCTCTATCACATTGGCACGTAATATATATCCCTGGCGGAAAGTGGGTGTGTGGGTACTACCTGTACACCTCTGCCTACCCCTTGAACTTGGAAGGCGTGAGGATTAGTCCATCTAAGCGTATGATACACACAATTCGCTCAGTAATGTGTCCTTCCTTGTTACAGCTTAGAAATGTACGGGCGTGCCTACACGTGGTTGCTCCTGGGTACATACAGCACCAACTGGTGGCTCCATCGCGCGCCCTGCCCCAAGAAGAACTTGACTGCGGCACTGGACACCACCATCCTGACCGACCTGCTGCCACTCTCCACCACTGGGGAGATGACCGTTTCAGGGATTGTAAGTATTTATAATCTTGTAAATCTTACAGATACCACAAAAATGATAAAATCCTTGTTTTCGGGCACAATACTAATGTGTTGTGACAAAAAAAGGTTAGATTTCAAGTATATACATGTATGTATGGATATATCATCACGCAAAGTTCCCCACGGCGTATGCAGAGAGAGTACAACGCACGTCCTCCCCAGTCTTACCTTTCGCTTCATACAGTATCTTCATTCTCTTCATACATGCTCGCGAGTTCCGAGTACTCTTGTCTTTACTACGTTAATATCGTGGTGTGACTAATTACTGTACTTATATTCAGAAAAACTCATTGATACAGTTAGGATTCGCGCTTGCGATCGTTGTGTCGCGGGCAACTACTCGAACCACTCGGCCACCACGGCACTTTTCAATTACTTATGACTTATGACAACAAATAACCATTGTTTAACCCAAAATCTGCCTACCACAGAGGACACCCTTGTGGGAAGGCGTGTGGATGAATAAATATTTGTTGTAGGTTGATCTTGAAATTTAAGATAAAATATTTTCTCCAGACGGCAAAAGACTACCAAGTAGAGTATGACCGTCGGCGAGGCATCGAGTACTCCAGGTTCCACGGCTACACGTACGACGGAATCTGGGCCATGGCTCTGGCCATCCAGACAGTGGCCCAGAGGGTCAAGCTGAGGTATAAGGAGAAAACTGTTCAGGACTTCCGATATCGAGACAAGGAGTGGGAGCAGCTGTTCCTGGATGCCCTGAGCAATGTCACGTTTGAAGGTGTGACTGTAAGTAGCTTTTTATTTACTACACTAAATGAGACCCGAGGTTTCATCGGTGTAAATCAATTTTGCTACCTTGAATCAAGAGTACGTTTTTGTGGCACTTGGGGTCGAAACTGTGTGCTGATTTGGGGACCAGACGCTTCATGTTTTCATAAAAATGTCTCGAGGAATCTTTTTGTGGCCTTCCGTGACAAGAGGGCTGGCGAATATTTCGCTCAGCGAATCAGCATTGCTATACAACGTGGCAATGCCGCCAGTCTTCTTGGCGCGCTCCCGTGTGACTCAGATTTGAGACTTTTAGTATAGATATTTCTACGTAGTTTGTCTCTATTATTATATAATTACATATAAAATAAATCCTTTATGTTATATAAAATATAACATATCTTTTTTAAAAAAAATCATCCAATTTAGTAAAGTACTTTTTGCGTGTAACAAAACGAAATATCCTCATAAACGTTAGTATTTCTAATAGAAGTAAGATGATTCCAATCCTCTACCTACTCCAGGGTCCTGTCCGCTTCTACGATAATGAGCGCAAAGCATCTATACTCCTGAAGCAGTTCCAAGGAGATGAGATAGGAGAAGTTAAAGTAGGAGAGTACTGCGCCGAGAGAGATCACCTGGACCTTAGCAGTGGAGACTCATTCAAATGGTTCGGGAAGTGAGTATTTCCCTTAGTACATATTTATTTATTAATAATATTTATTTATTAATTTAGGAGAGGTAGGGCATAACGGGTTTCCCGTTCGAATTCGGAGCTGCCCGACTGGGGTAGGACCTCCACCTCACAGAAGTCCGTAGCCAAATAACACAATTTTTTGTGTTGTGTTCCTACGTGGTGAATAAGGTTTCCAGTAATGAGCTCCTTGGGGAGGGGGGAGGATTGTTACATTGTGTTGGAAGCAGAGGGATTAAACCCATTATGCTGCCAACACACTATAACTCTCCGAACACAGAGTGGCAACGCGCAAGTGATACTTCGGTATCGTGAGCGTAAATAGGCTACGGTAACCGTTTCCCATCAGGTATGGCCGTATGCTTGTTTGCCACTCTTGTTGTATAAAAAAAAAAAAATAACCTAGGTACGCCCGCGTTTTGACTCGTGTAAAATTTGATTTAAAAGTTTTTTTTTACTAAAATAAAACATTTTGGTCATAAGAGATATGTGTTAAACCAACTACGCCCATACATACTTTGAATTACTTATAGATATAGAACGATATATAGATTTACTCTCGATGTTTTCCTTCACCGTAAACTTATTCGCATTAATAATATTAATATGATATATTTATTCATAAAACAGAAATAATGGAAGTTAAGAGCCCAGCCAAAACAGTTTAATTGCTAGCAAATGATAATAGAAGTGTTTTACTTAAAATAAACTCAAATGTATTTACTTACCATATCCAAAACGTTACCCTCCAGAAATCCACCAAAAGACCGCACTCTTCGTCTCATCGAGCACACTCAAGTGAACATCACCATCTACACGATACTGGTCTGCTGTTCAGTTCTCGGTATACTCCTTGCTACCGGCTTCCTGGCGATGAACATACATTATAGGAACCAAAGGTAGGTTACCTTTCAAGTGCTATTGTTATCGGCCTTTAACGATTGACGTTAATGACATAACAAATTTACTAAAATGAAATGAAATCCAGCCTTCATTTAACCTTTAACTAAAATGTATTACCCGAAAACTCCTGAAAACTTCAAGTAGGTACCTGCCTAGTTATTATTTAAGAGTTTTCTCGAAAAAATTACCTTGTTTTTGTGTGCATGTTTAACATGTACGAGAAGCAGTCAATGACAGTTTTCTTGGATCTTTACCGCAAGATAGCGTATTATTTGAATCTCCTTTGTTAGTTAAATAAATAAAAGTATTTGCGTAGGTACATAAAAATGTCCTCCCCACACCTGAACAACCTGATCATCGTGGGTTGTATGCTCACGTACATGAGCGTCATCTTCCTCGGCCTCGACTCCAGCCTCAGCAGTATCGGTATGTGCCTTTCCATCAGTCTCTGTTCTCTCTACTTCATTATGTGTCTCTCTGTTTGTGAATCCATGTTGAAGATGGAGTACTTCTATATGATTGATTTTAGTTGGAGACTTAACTACAACTTTCTTATTAGGGTGATAATTTACGTGGGATTTGATGGTTGAAATATATTGTGTACTATTGTTTTTAATTTACTGAATATTGTTAGAAAAATCTTTATATTATAGGTCTTAATATATTAATTGCTTAATTTCAAAAGCTCTTGGAAATACTTGTAATATGAAACTGCTGTACTTTATTAAAGTTCTTCCATAAACTTCCACGAAACCCTAAAAACCTAACCTAAGTCTCAAAAAAACTAAATTATAACCGAAACTAAAATTCGTTACATCTCGTCTCGCATGGCGCTAGCACTTCATCTCACGCTGGTCCATGATCTCATCAAAACCATTGATTCTTAGGTCTTTCTCAGGACACGCCGCGAGGAGGTAAAGCTTGCTCCCAACCCTCAAGCTTCAGCTTACAACCCTGGGCAATGTGGATACCCCAACCAAATTTTGGGAACTTAGGGTCTATGCTGACGAGCTGAATTTCAACTGCCACTCAACTACCACAGTAATTTCAGAATACATCATTCTGGCAATAAGCATATGCGATTTTAGCTAGATCACATAAGCTGTTCATACGCTAGCAACTAACCAAGACCCCGATAATATGAGAACGGGTTTTGCTCACATTTTTTTTTGCATTTTGGCAGTGTGGCAGTCGGAACAACTCGTTCTAGATCACTCTTTAATCCCCTTGAATTTTGAGAATGTATTTTCTTTCTGAGAAAGACCTAGGCTATTTTCTAGGTCACTGGAGTCGCCAGCATGTTTCCAAGTTTTGGTTTCTGTTTTTACGTCATCCGCTTATGTCGGTGGTATGTGTAAAATTTTCTATGTTACCCTTATTGCATCGTCACGTACAGAACGTCATTTAGTTTGGCTTATTATACTTCATCATCTGTTATGTGACCATCGCATCGTGTTGTGTGTATCAAACCTGGATTGCAAACGTCATCTTCATTGTCGTTTTTTGACTTTTTCATTTGCATTTAAAAGTCGACGCATGAAAGCATTATAAGTAAAAAAATATTTAAGCTTTATATAAATAACAAAATTAATTGATTTTGAATTTCATAACTTCACGACACATTAAAAAAAAATCTCATAAATAAAAAAATATAATTCACTATGAAACAATTTCCAGGAACACATAATCAAATATAATTTTATATTGATAACCTTTAACAGTAATATTTATATTTCCTCAGCTGCCTTCCCGTACATTTGTACCGCTAGAGCCTGGCTCCTGATGGCCGGCTTTAGCCTTGCTTTCGGAGCCATGTTCTCCAAGACCTGGAGGGTCCACTCCATCTTCACCGATGTCAAGTTGAATAAGAAGGTTAGTTACAATGACAATCAAAAAGTATAGCGTTTCTGTGCTTATGTAAATGCACGCCTTCCCACAAGGGTGTATCGTGGGGGTAGGCAGAGGTGTATAGGTAGTACCCACATGTAAATTAATAATAATAATAAAGCTTTTTTAGCTTTATCAATAACTTACTTAATATCCTTCGCACCGAGATGGATCTTGGTAAGATCAACATATTTAACATTTCCAGGTGATCAAGGATTATCAGCTCTTCATGGTAGTTGGAGTACTGCTCTGTATCGATCTCGCCATCATGACGACGTGGCAAGTCTCTGATCCGTTCTACCGAGCCACGAAGCAGATGGATCCATACGTATGTAGACACAAGCTGTGTCTTCTAGCAGATAGTGGACATAAGATAAGATAAGAGACATTATATAATATCTTTTGTACAGATTTTTTTTATACCACTGGGGTGGCCAACAAGCATGCGGCCCACCTGATAGTAAGCGGTTACCGCCGGCAGCTTGCAATACCAAGGGCATCACTCGCGCGTTGCCGACCCTGTAGAAATCTTTGGTGTAAATATCATTCGCGGTTAGTCTCGCTAAAAACTCGAATGGCACGATCATCAATTTGAATAAAAATTAGTATTTGCATGGATACCTGGATGACTAAGATTTACAATTGGGTCTAAATGAAGCTGGGCTGGATATCTAGTTTATCATCATTATCATTTCCAGCCTCACCCGACGAGCGAGGATATAGTAATAGTCCAAGAGAACGAGTATTGCCAGTCGGAAAGAATGACCATTTTCATTGGAATTATTTATGCCTACAAAGGTCTATTACTGGTAAGTTACTGAGCTCCTAAGTGATATTAACCTTGTCCTATTTCTACCTTTCAGAATGCGCAAAAGAGCGCCTATAAATATAAGTTATAAGGCAAAGGCTTCGCTTATCTTTTAGGTATAAAAAAAGATAAAAAGGGAAAAAGTCGAACCCGTGACTTCAATCTGCGCAGATAATAATGTAATATAAATAATTTTACATTTTGGTATAATTCCTCTAGGCACCTAAAATGCGTCCTATGAAAAGTGCGTGTGTGGTTACTATAGGTACCTCTGCCTTCGGGGACCCTTGTGGGAAGGCGTGGAGATATATCATTATTATTATCTGCAGGTTTTTGGTGCATTCCTTGCGTGGGAGACCCGGCACGTGTCCATACCAGCTTTGAACGACTCTCAACACATCGGCCTCTCTGTCTACAACGTGCTCATTATGTGCATCATGGGGGCTGCTATTGCATTGGTGAGCAATTAATATAATTAAAAAAATATTATGTTCTCACGCCCCCCATTAGGTTTGCACACTTTGCGCCAGAGATATATTTTAGGTGCCAACGTGACAGATGGCGAGTCCATCGCCGTTAATCAAGCTCGACTATACATACACCTTTGAATTGCTTCTCTGACGTATGCAAGTTTCCTCTCGATGTTTTCCTTCACCGTAAAGCTCGTGGTGTGACTAAGTTCTTAAGTTTAGAACAACTCATTGGTACAGTCGGGATTCGAACTTGCGATCTTCATACTCTCACACATTCTTTACACATTTTCTTGTTTCATCAATGATAGCACAATCGACTTGGTGAAAACGTGATAGATGACGAGTGATTAACGTCTTTCTCAAGTACGACTAAACAAACTCCGATGAATCTGATCATATACAGGATCAGGAATCATGATGTGATCCCTCACCATAAAACTCGTGATGGGATCGCTGTACTTTAGTTCGAATCTGCATTATTTGTTTAACAGGTGACTATGTAAGCCTCTTGACCACCGCGACTCTATCTATGGTTCCTCTATTCCATCTATATTATCGTTCCAGGTGTTGGCAGATCACAAAGATGCTTTGTTCGTCCTCATCGGCATCTTTATCATATTCTGTACGACGGGTACATTATGTTTGGTATTCGTGCCGAAGGTGAGCTACATATAATACCTTCGACAAACTATTATGTGTGTTTTATACCAAAGGGGACAAAACATGCGACCCATCCGATATGCGCATACTCACACCATCCCACAAATGGTCCCAGAAGTGTTAGGCAGATGGGGGTAGTACCCACACACCCACTTTCCGCCAGAGATATATTTTCGGTGCCAACGTAACAGATGGCGAGTCTATCGCTGATACTTAAGAACTAGATACATACGTCTTTGAATTTATTCTCAAACGTAAGCAGGTTTCCTCAATGTTATCCTTCATCGTAAAGCTCGTGGTGTGACTAATCACTGTGCTTAAGTTCAGAAAAACTCATTGGCACAGTCGGGATTCGCACTTACAATCTTTGCACTAAAATTTCCGGTAAGTAAAAACTTTAAAAATATTTATCCTTCAAATTTCACACAAAGCCATTTCACCCTAAGACAAGCCTTTTATACGTATCAGGGACAAAAACTCATGCTTTGCGCAAATAAAGGGCCAGCCGTCCCTCAAGATCAATTAAACTTTTAGCTCGGTTGCTAACACCAGGTTATCGACAGGTGCTGTTCCAAAACAGTGGGTGATTATAAAACGTTCTATCAGGATCTTGATTTTAACGACACTTATCATATGTTAGCTGCTAGAGCTGCGCCGCAACGGGCAGCCAGGTTCAGCGCCCACCCGTATCCGAGCCACGCTGCGGCCCGCATCTACACACGAGTGCCGCTCGCCCGGACCCGAGTTGGAACGGCGCCTCAAAGAGCTTCGAACTTACAACAATCGCTACCGCCGCACGCTGCAGGCTAAAGAAAACGAGCTGCAGGTCTATAAACCACGATAATTTATTTATTCAGGAGCACAAACTCATCATACATACATATTAAGAGAGGTATGGCATAACGGGATTTCCCGTTCGAATTTAGAGCTGCCCGACTGGGGCAGGACCTTATGGAAGTCCGTAGCCCAATAACACAATTTATAGTTGTGTTCCTCATCACGCCCAGTCCCTCACACGGTAGACAGAGCGAAGAGCCAGTTCTCTCTAGATTTACAGACCTCTTTTATTCATTCACATTCATCAATCTATTTGTGTTTGCCGGTTTCGAGTACTTACGGTTTCCCATCCTTGAGTGTCCGATCGATTTGATCTAAATCTAGGTAGGTATTATGTTTAATGTAAGGACAGCTAGTAATATTATATAGTATGGACAATAGCACTTTTTAAGCTTAATAAATTGGTAAACTGTCGAGTGTATCATGAAAGATAATTAATATTATGTTGTCCCATTCTATGGAGGCAACATTCTCTGTATTTATGGTTAGTAAACATTGTTGTCAAAATTAGTTTTGTACGATGCTGTAAAATATATTGCTATTGTAAAAAAAGTCGCCTTAAATCTCATAAATACAGAGAATGTTGCCTTATGCTCTATCATCAATATTATAAAAGCGTGAACTTGTGAAGATGTCTGTTCACTCAAAAACTATTGAACAAAATTTTGTGAAACTTGACACAGAGGTTATCACCTGGATTAGCACCGAGGATATGATTTACTCTATAAAATCTCCCAAAAAAACTCTCCGCGTAACTCATTAATATGTCAGATGTTGCTGAGTAAGCTGGGCAGTGATGCAGGCTCCGAATCGTCATCGACCCGGGACTCACGGTCGCTCCCCACGCAGAGGACCAGGCTACCCGTGCCCAAGGAGAACTTGAGTCATCCTGGTACATAACTTTTGTATACAACCTTTGTTTTAAGAGAACGCTTCCTTCCTCTAACTCTTAAGCTGTGGAATGAACACCCGATTGAGGTTTTCCGAATAAGCGAATACAGCATTGAGTTCTTCATGAAGGGTGTCAAAAGACTGCAGGGTCAGCGGTGCACAAGCGTTACCTCTGATGTTCCATGTGTCCATGGGCGCCGGTAACTGCTAATCATCACGTGGACCGCATGCTTGTTAGCCACTTTAAACTTGTAGACTGTTTAAGCGAGAAGACAGGATGAAAAAGGATAGTGGCACAGGAGCTTATTGTCCACTTATAATATTTTTTTTCAGAAACCAGTGACATAACATCGGTGTGCAGCCTCAGTGCATCTGCTGGAGCTGAGGTTGAATATATAAACTTACAAAACCAACAAGCTGTTGAAAAGTAAGTAGAATTAACGAGCTTATTGTAAGCAGCGAATTCTAGGTATGTCAGGTAGGAAAAATGTGCGGCGTAGCGGTACTAGATAGAATCCACAATTTTAAGATTCGTAAAAATTTTACAATGTCCTTGATCGTTATAGTCATAGCAGTTACTGCTATTTTTTCTATACATAGAAAGGATGAATAAGAAAAGATTGACGAAACTGATAAAGTGTGTGGAAGAAGAGGCACAGAACGTGGTCTTTCTGTGCCTCTTCTTCCACACACTTCCAGTTTCCAGCAGTTTCCAACTAACTAAATCAAATCGATCAAACTCTGACCGATGAATGAAAGAAACAAAAGAGGTCTGTAACTCTAGAGAGTTGGCGCTCTAACTCTAACTAACTCAAGTAACTCTGCCTACCTCGTGAGGGACTCTGCGTGATTATATGTATTAGCTTTCTCTAGAAGGAATTATCATCTCGGGGTTCTATATCACTTCGAAAGTCCCTAGGATGTCATTTTCGTTTTATTATTTACTTGTAAGCCCACTTTTCTCTAATTCAGGCCCAAGCCATCAGCTCCTCCTGAACCGTTAAAGGAACCTCCTGCCCCGAAAGAACCCAAGAAGGAACAAACTAAAAACGTATCTTTCAAGAATCACTTGGACTACACCAGTCCACCGACTTCCAAGGCTGTCCCGGAGAAAGATCAGCTCGCAAAGCTGCCCTATGGATGGACTTCTGAGGTAGAAAATTGCAGAAAATTTTTACTTAATATCTCAGCAGGACCGGAAGCAGTGGTGCTTACGGGTAGTGATGTGGTTCTGCTGTGATTACGGTTCCCTGGATTCTACAGGGCAAGGCTCTGTAGAAACTCTTTCATCCATTACGCCGCTGGCACTGTCTCTGTATTGCGCGACTGCATAGCTTAATTCCCCGAACGCTCAGGACGTGGAATTAACTCCCCGATAATGTTTTCCCTGATGAGTACAACATAGAGTTCTTCAAGGGTGTAAAAAGGTTCCTGAATGGTCGAAAACGCGCAAATGATACCTCGGGTGTTACAGGCACCCAGATGGACGGACCGCATCAAGCGAAACGCATGATTATTTGTTTCCTGATGTAAAAAAAATAATTCCACCAAACATAAAGTTGGCACAACATGAGTATTGGCACTGATATTACTAGAAGTAATAACACTTGGAAACTGCTCATATCAGGTATCTAAGTATTCCACATATGCAGACGAGCTACCGGAATGATAAAAATAATTACATCTGCACAATTGTATTTATTGAAGCGTCAATTCTAATTTCTGTTACTATAGGAGCCATCAGAGCCCATGCCCAGGTCAGCTGTGAAGCTGACTGAGCCAGTGAAAGCTGAAGCGAAAACTATACCATCGCTGAAAACCAGTGACACACCAACAGCGAAGTCGGTGCCGACCAAGATTCAGGAGCCCATGTACACGAAGGCAGCTACCCCAAAAATAAATAAGGTTCTACAATAAATAAATTACAAACATGCCTCGTACTTAAATTAGTCCAAATCGGTAATATTAAACACTTTAAAAATCCGTTTTATCACATATCCAGACCCCTGAACTCCAAAAGAAGACAGTGAAAACCCAAGATCCAACAAAGACGACCCCATCAAGAGAACACAAGAGCGGACCCCGACACCGGCGCATGTCCAGTGTGGGCCAGGGAGCTCTGCTCACGGACCTGATGCATGTTTCTCTGGACCAGGATGAGCTGCCTCCGCCTAACTTTGAGAGGAAAGTTATAGGTAAAGAAACAATAGATTTAACATAGTTTTAAAAGTCACGACCGTGGCGACTATTATATTTCCGACATACATACATATTATAATGTAGGCAGAGAGTGGAGTGCCAGTTTTCTTCATCTTACAGACCCCTTTCTCTTTATCCACACACATCAGTCTCTTCACACATGCTCGGTTTCGAGTACTCTTGACGTTTCTTTCGATCCAGTAGTTAGAACATGGTCTTACTCAAACCACACACCTTCACAAAACATTTTTGTCTATAAATCTAACATTATCTGATTCAGACTTAATTCTATCCCATAGGTCAAGAAAGAGATCCGCCCCCTATGGTTACTCCAAAGCCTAAACAAGAGATTGAAGACATTTTGGATATAGACCATGATTATTCTTCTATGGAAAGGCGAAAAGCTTGTAAGTATATTTTTCCGTATCTCAACCACCAGGTATCCTATTATGTTTTCCTCAATCACGTCTTTTAGCACCCTCGCAGTGATCTCGAACCCACGAAAGCCACAGCTTTATGGCATAGATAAGCCTGGCATAGATAGCTTCCAGCTATCTATGCCAGGCTTGCATTCTTCAGAGCTTTACCTTTGCGACCCGGAAATTCAACCAACCGCCATTTTGTCGCCTTTAATTATAGGCAGTGGACAATGATGTTAGAAGTTCTAACATCATTGGGCAGTGGATACCTAACCCCAACTTCACAAAAAAATATTCGAGTGTTATACAAGTTGCAGCTATATATTTGTCCATATAAAGTGGGTAGTATGACAAATTTGTCCAGATCAAAGTTAATTTCAGATCAAAGAAGAGATTCGGAGAAACGGAAGAAGGAGAACTTTATAGTGGTGCAGAGTGACCTTTGGGACACGAACACCTTCCAATATACGTGTCAGAAGTCGCCGCCAGGTTTGCAGTGCACTCCTTTTATTCTCACACAGAAAACTTTAGTATAACATACACCTTTGGTAAAAATGATGGTTAATAAAATTTGACCAACCAATAAATTGGTCATTACCTATGAACAAATTTACATTATACGTAATATGTGTTATAGTAAGGCCGATTCCTTGACAGCTTCCCACTAGCTTTTCTCGGAAGGAGTTTCTGTTCTTTCCGAACAGGCGATGTAAAAGAGTACTATGTCATTTATCAGTCAGTTAATCAAATTTGTCAGTTATTAATCCAGTGCATGCATTGGCTTCCTCTCCAACACGTCACTGTTTCCGGTCCTGTATCTTCCAACTACTGCCATGATATCGTCTGACCATCGGATTGGTGTACCATTCCGTAACTGCCTTAGTCCACCTCCCGCCATTAGACGCCCTAGACGCTAAGCAAGTGTCCTGCCAATCGCCACTCTGGATGCTTCACCGACATTTACCACTTACTCAATGTATTTTAGTGCTTCGAACACTACCCACAGATGTAATTTGTTTTTGTTAAATTTAAGAGAATTACTCTGTTGGTGTAACCGATGAAGCTCATTCCACTTGTCTCTGAATCTGAAACTGTAAAAAGAGTAACCATGGAGTATTTGCCGGTTCTTCTTCATGGAAACGACCAACCCGAAATGTGCACCTTTTTCAACTTTTTATAAGTGCCCATCTAGGCCTATGTGAAATAAAATATAGCCAATGCGGTACTTCTTTTTTATTCCTAAAATGGTAATATTTCCGTCTGTGTCATTTCATTTAGCTCATCACCATACTCCAATGCAGAGGAGCGTGTCGGAGAAGAGTAGACAGCAATCGACATCGCCCCATCACAGGTGCTATAACACTTGCTATTATTTCCAACAGCGATACCCTACTGAATTCAGCGACAGCCTACTGAATAGATCTGTTTTGTTTTTAGAGAGCCTGAATCCAGGACTATGGAGAGAAGGGCATCCAATGCATCCATCAATCACAGCGATATAGGTATGTGAGTCCTTTATCAATGGCGGATTAACCGGCAGGCTGAGTAGGTTGGTAGTTGAGTAGGCGCCTAGGGTGGCAAATTTCGGACCAAAATTGTCATCATTGACAAATCTTTTTCTTATACGTATTTAAAAATGCATCGCCGTTCATTTTTTCGTATGACCGATTTTGATGATGTTTCTTTGTTCACACAGTAATTCGGACTAGTAGTCTATGAGATGAGTTCGATCAAGCATTATCTCTAACTGTTTGCAGTCTGGTAAAGCCTGGATTAGCAGAATAAAACGTTACGTTTGTAATTGCAGCTGCAACTGCAAGGGGCAGCACTCCTGAAGGGTATCGGGAAGCAGAAACCTTAAGAATGACTGATCGGTTGGCTAAGGTAAATGAAGACTGAACAGTAAAATTACCGTTAAGCATTACTTCTGTTAATTGAAAGAAAAAAAAATGGGTTGTTCCAGCGCCGGGGGTCAGAATTTCCGCAACCTGTGAGCACACCTCCTCAACAGACTCAAGTAAAGAGACGACAGTCGTCAGCACAAGTAAGGAACGCATGAGAATCCATTATGCTGGTCCGAAATAAAGAAACATTATAATAACATACATAGCTACATATCATTACGCCGAATACCTCGCGAAAGCTTACACACCTGTTCGCTGGTTTTGAGAGCTCTTCTCTATTTAATTCTTCTGAATTTAATTCTTGATTGTCCGGTCGATTTCATCTAGATAAAAGGAACGTGGTCTTGCTCTGCATCTTCATAAAGACATATCCGCATTGTATATTTAGTAATACATATTGTAATGTCGTACGTTTCGTCAACCTTTTTTTGACCTATCCTTTCCAAGCCAACTTAACACGCCTCTCTTCAACTGTACAGAAATTTCAATTCCCCAAACATTCCCTTGCAGATAAAACCTTATCACGAAGAAAGAACAGAAAAACGCGAATCCACGCCACGAAGACACGAAGAGAAACAAAGAAAGCCTTTACCAGAGCTCCCACAAGAGTCAGAATCCTGGAAACCGGATCCAGATACAATAAGAGTTTCCAAAAGTCAGGAGTCACCGGCAAAGAGGCTGAGGCAAGAAGCCGAGCCTTTGAAGAGGGCGAAAGGTGTCGGGGACTCGCCGAGACTGACACAGGCGTCTCACCCTCCAAGGCCTGATCATCATAAGAGTAGTCCCAATGTAGCGTCCAGGCATAAATCTGGTAGGTGGACTAGGGTTTCAATTATTGGGTAGACGTGGCTTTCCTCTTCTTTTTCAATATACCGTCACGCCTTCCTACATACTACAAAGGGATAGACAGAGGAGAGAAACCCTCTTTTATCCGGAGATATATTAAGGGTTTTTTTTTTATACAACAAGAGTGGCAAACAAGCATACGGCCCACCTGATGGGAAACGGTTACCATAGCCTATTTACGCTTACCAAAGTATCACTTGCGCGTTGCCACTCTGTGTTCGGAGAGTTATAGTGTGTTGGCAGCATAAGGTTTAATCCCTCTGCTTCCAACACAATGTAACAATCCTCCCCCTCCCCAAGGAGCTCACTGGAAACCTTATTCACCACGTAGGAACACAACACAATAAATTGTGAATCTCTTGAAGGGTGCCAATGAGATGAATTAATGATCCATCGAATATACATGCGTCATTGAATGGCTTCTTAAAACTTTCCCTACGATGATTTCCTTCAGCTTAATGTGATGTACATTCTTAAGTTCAGAAAAATACTCTGTATAAACTTCTTGGGTTCGAACATGCAATATTGATCTAACAGACTAGACTCCCCAAGTCACCAAGACTTTTCCGTCTTCTTCTCAGGGTCACCAAACAAACGTGAGGAGCGTAAATCAGCGACCTACAGTAGAAGCGACTCAAAACGACAAGACTCGAGCGAACAGCGCAAGATGTACACGGCCAGTTCAGAGTCGGAGCTATTCGAGTGCGCCATACTACCGATCTTTCACAAGCTGCTGACGGAGCGACACAAGAGCCAACCACACGGGTTGAACTTAACATATGGAGTCAGCTGTCCTAATATCTCTATCAAATGCGATATTGTGGAGTATCTGTAAATGGGTTTGATTGGTAAAATAAAAAAATAAATATCCTCACGCCTTCCCACAAGGGTCCCCGAAGGGGTAGGCAGAGGTGTATAGGTAATACCCAACACCCACTTTCCGCCAGAGGTATATTAGGTGCCAACGTGACAGATGGCGAGTCCATCGCCGTTACTCAAGCACGACTATACATACGCCTTTGAATTTCTTCTCAGACGTATGCAGGTTTCCTCTCGATGTTTTCCTTCACCGTAAAGCTCGTGGTGTGACTAATCACTGTACTTAAGTTCAGAAAAACTCATTGGTACAGTCGGGATTCGAACTTGCGATCTTTGCGTCGCAGGCAACTGCTCGAACCACTCGGCCACCACGGCTTTGATTGGTGGATTCCATGATATTATAAGTAAAAAGGCTTAACGATCTTGCCGTTCGCAAATGGCATGCGTTGAAATAAAGTGCTATTCCATAGTTTTGCTCATCAAAAAAGAGTATAGGTAACTAAGTGATATCCTCAGAACAATGTGATATCCTAATATACTTGCTATTTGACATCTTTTTACTTATAATATCATTGGGCAGATGGTGGGTCACTCCCAAATAGATTTTAACACAATATTTGTGCTTTTACTATATATTTTTTAAGAATTCATAGGTTTTTATGTTATGTGTACCGTGTCAATGAAACACTAAAAAAAACTGTCCCCTGGCCCCTGGGATGTGAGAAGATACTGATAAATCTCATAGACACTAACATAGTGAAAGGTACCTTATTTTTGTTCAGTTCCTAGTAGGTAGGTATGAACTTCGTAAACGTAAATAGTTTACAAGTTTTTGCCATGGAAACGAGCCTTTCTGACCCACATATATTCTAAGCTAATATTGGATGTGTGTCTTACAATTTTAGGTTCCTGTTATATTGGTGTATGTCCAAAGATATAGTTAAAAATAAAGTTGTATTTAAGGGAAAATTCAAACCCACATAAATAAAATTCTTTAGGATTCTGTCAAAAACTAAATAAGTAGTTAAGTAAATTTAATATAATAAAATTTGTAAAGTATTAACAAGTTCGCTCACGGGTCTAAAGAAGTAGGTAAAAAATAAAATGCAAGTTGTAAAAAAAAGCACAAAATGGTTTGAAATCAAAAAACCATATGCACACTATTAAGTTAAAACTTTACTTCTCTTTGTGAGTTTTAAACAACTGGCAAATAGGCGCAACAAATTGTTATTATATCTATTTATCTAGTCGAAATAATTATGTAATTAACGCAATAATGTATTTACTGAGTTGTATTCAATTTTGACAGATGGAGAGTCCATCGCCGTAAGGCATGTACGACTTTCAATACGTCATTCAATTTCCTTCACCGTAAAGCTCTTGGTGTGACTAATCACTGTGCAAGTTCAGGAAAACTCATAGGTACAGGATTGGAACTTGCCATCTTTGCCTCCAGGGCTTTATACCTTCGAGGTATTTCTTTTAACCTTCAAAATTCTTAAGTAGTACCAAAAATGAACTGAATCTATTATACTTTTATTAGTATTATAACAATTTTTTTTTGTCTTTATTTAAGGAGTTTTGTCGCACAGTGACTATGTCACTCCGTTAGGACACCTGGATATAAAAGTAATTAAAATCTATTATATATAATTTCAATAAATATTTTATATCATCAGAACTAGGGTTCGCTAGGATACTGTTACACAGACCCACATCCTGGCTACATCCAATCATAGTTCTTCTGACTATTATTATTAGTATGCTAATAACAGAGACGAGGATAAAAACAGTTTTATAAAATCTCAAGTATTCAAACTAAAATGGGGAGGTATACACTATGCACCACATAGGTACATGAATATGTTTTTTTTATCAGAAACTAAAGATACCATTGATTACCGTTCTTTCATAATGAGCAGGGAGCAATACAAGATAAAAATAAGACCAGATCACAAAAAAAAAAACAATTGTGTTCTGTAGGTAAATATATATTTATTTATTGGTGTCTGGTATAACTAAAACTGTAAAATATTTGAATTACAGTTTTTTTTTAAGTCCCGGTTCGCAGTTTTTAACAAAATATATATTGATGGATGCACGTAATTTTAAAGACTTGATAGTTTTTAAGTCGTCCGATAGTGAAAACTGTAATACATACAGATTTGAATATTGAACCAAATGTTTTTATTTTAAATAACCCTAGCGATCTACTTCCATTGTTTCAATAATTTTGTAGCTTCTATCATATTATTACATTAATATAGAAGACGTCATCGAACCATACTATGATAAATAAATAAAATAAATCATACAAATTCTTCTCCTTCTTACCTTAAATTTTCCTTTAAATAACATTTATGGGAAATTAATCTATTTCTTATTGTAAATTAATATATTCACCCTAATCTAATTGTGATAATAGACAATTACTAAGACAGAAAAAAAAGGAGTATTGCGTATAAATGACCGAAAGGCTAGTTACTACTTGCATGTTGCTGTGAAATGTCAATTTTGACATATAGGCTCCGCTCGTTGGACTTGTCGTTCAAATACAATCGTCATTCATTCGTTAGCGAATGGTAATGTCATTTCAGTGAAGTGGTTCATTCATTCGGTCATTTTATTAGTATTTTTCTGTGTCTTGTGTAGTTTGGTTGTGTTATTTTATTTTGTGAATATTGTGTGACCGCTAAAATTCGTGTATATTAACTATCTAATGTAAATAAGTGAGATAAGTAGAAGGAACAATGCCGGTGTTTCATACAAAGATCATCGAAAGTATTTTGGAACCTGTTGCTCAGCAGGTAAGGTCACGATTATGTCTTAATATTATTAATAGAATGTGGTGTTATACCCTTGTGTTCATTCTACTTTTCTCGTGTAGGTGTCAAATGTTGCGATTATTGTTTACTGCTCACGTAAACTTTATATTATCGGCGTATTATGTCATCTTGCCCGGCATCGACAGGGCGATGATTCAACGTCTCGAGAATGTATCAGTAATTACTTTATTTGGTGTGTCGAAGATAATACTGTGCCTACCTACCTCGTGTTGGAAAACTCGAGCGGAACTTATTTTGTACCTGTTATGTACTATTTAGTCATACGAACTTACTGTCAACTTAACAAAGAACAAACATTTCTAACTAAATTAAAATAGTAGGTAGCTGTTGACAAAGACAGCATATTATTTAGTTAGTATGTATATTTTACGCCTTCTTGTAAGGGTCCTTGAAAGGGTAAGCAGAGGTTTAACAACACCCCATTTGTTTTATTTCTCAAAGAAAACTATAATTTTATCAAACATTTTTTTGTTTCTTAATTATAGTATCTGATTGTGGTGTTACTAACACGAAAACTACATAAATATTTTTCTAGTATTAATTCAAATATGTACTAACAAAGAATTTATTATTATTGTTAACAACAAATATTTTTTTATGAATTTAAACAGAAACACACAAATAATTATGGTATTACCATGATAAGGTTTTTAGCCTTCAATAGTAAAAATACAACAACATAATTTATCTGTTAATATTTACAGTTTCAATAATGTTTAAACTTATACCAAACCTGATCTAATTTGAATCTTATTAGAATCTTATTTGTATAGATATATTTTTTATTTTTTTATCAAATTCGGGATCGGGAAAAAGAAAAGAAGAAGGGGCTGCGCCTAAACGCTGGCAAGACTAAGGTTCTGGTATTCGAAAGAGATGAACAAGTGACCGAGTGTGCTATATTGGTAAATGGGCAAATTCTAGAGCAAGTGAATGAATTTGTATATCTTGGAAGCATGTTCACACAAGATGGAAGGTATGAAAAAGATATTAAAAGAAGGATAACTGCCGGAAATAAGGTGAATGGAGCCATGTCGGCATTGATGGGCCGTAAAAGTCTGAGCAAGAATGCTCGAATTGCTGTCCACAACGCGATATTGGTACCTACCTTATTATATGGCAGCGAATCCTGGGTATGTCAGAGGAAGTATGAAAATAGCTTGAATGCAGTCGAGATGCGATCTCTTCGAAAAATGTGCGGCGTAACCATATTAGATCGAATCCGCAATGAAGAGATTCGCAAATCAACTGGCGTGAATGAGTGTGTGATTGTAAAGATGAAGAAAGGCATGTTACATTGGTTTGGACACATAGAAAGGATGAGTGAAGAAAGATTGATGAAACAGATATACAAAGCAAAAGTGTGTGCAAGAAGAGGCAGAGGAAGGCCATGTTCCAACTACCTGGATCAAATATATCGGACTCTCAAGGACGGGAACGTTAAGAGTACTCAAAACTGACGAGCATGCCGAGTCCCTAACGGGGTAGGCAGAGTGAATAGAGTGCCAATTCTCTCTAGATTACATACCCTCTTTAGCTTTGTCCACATTCATCAGTTAGTTAAATTAAATCAAATAGTAGGAATGTGGCCTTCTTCTGCCTCTTCTAGCACACACTTTTGTATTGTGTATCTCTCTGTCCAAATGCATTAATATTATAAGTGTTGTTATGCTTTACAAATTTATAAAATAAAATTATTAACAGCTATTTAGCTGAATACATGATTAACATTTAATTTCTGTATTCTTCTGTATTTTTATTAAATCTTAAGCTCCAAACGATTTGAACAGATGGAGTCGAGAGACTTTTGAGAATGGTTTAGATTGAACTCGATAGGTGGCGCTAGTACTGTATATATTAGATCCTCAGCTGTTAGGGTTACAAAATCACAGGGTCTGTCATGGCAAAGTACCCTGCCGCATCTGGTTGTGATAAACTACAGAATGGATTTACATGCAGTTTTCAGCAAATGGCGGAATATTTCATGAGGAACATTGAAGTATGGCGCTAATTATAGAAAATGTCAGAAAAAGGCAATGTGGGCTTTTATTGAAAATGCAACTTAAATTTTGATATAAAACCTTACAATGTATGTACCTCAGGGGGGGGTCAGTCCTTAAGATAAGCAATACTTAATTAGTTATATCATTTAAGTTATCTAGGAAGCAATAAGTTAACCAATTAACTGGCACTAATAACTTTTTAAATCTTAAATTTAGAATAACAATGTTCAGGTCACTGACAAAGGGTACAGGTTTGATCATGGTTAGGGTAGAGCATTTGTGTGACAAGCATACAATTTGTATCTTACAAGCATACAATATGTATCTTACAAGCATACAATATGTATCTTACAAGCATACAATATGTATCTTACAAGTATAAGTATGTATCTAACAACTGGCTTAAATAAAGACGTCATTGTAATCTTTAAGAATGGCATGTTACATTGGTTTGGATATACATATTAACAAAGTGTGAAAGAAGATTAAGGAATTATATATTTATACCACAAGAGTCCAAACAAGCAGATGGCCCACCTGATGGGAAACGTTACATAGCCTATTTACACTCACAATACTGAAGTAAAATTTGTGTACTGTCAGTATTTTTTTTTTTATTTATTTAAGGAGTTTTGTCGCACAGCGACTATGTCACTCCTTGAGGACACCTGGATATAAAAGTAATTAAAATCTATGCTTATGTAATTCCAATAAATATTTTATATCATCAGAACTAGGGTTCGCCAGAATACTGTTACACAGACCCACATCCTGGCATTGTCAGAGTTATATTAGGTACTAAGTTTATTATGAGTTTATGATCAGTTGACTTTCAGTGTAATGAATATAATTATTATTTATTTAAGACTAAACAACATTAGTCAATATTTTATTTGTCATAAAGATCAAAGTGCAATGCCAACATAATTGTAAACAAGCACCTCATCTTCATGACTCAGATATTAAATTAAGATAGCTGTGTTGGTATAACCTGATTACTTTATAGTACCTACCTACCTTGGAAAAGGGACCAATGCAAAGTTTCGAATAACTTGAGACGGCCATCTTACTAATCTTACTTCTTTCTAATATTATAGGTAAATGTGAAAGTTTGTAAGTTTGGATGTTTGCGGTTCTTTCACGGCCAAACGGCTGAACCGATTTGGCTGAAAGTTGAAATGGTGATAGCTTATACCTAGGAATAGGACATAGGCTACTATTTTTTGTTTTTTTCTTTAATCCTGAATAATTCAAAGTTCTTATATTATAATGTATGATGCTCTTTCACGGCATAGCGGCTGAACCGATTCTAGCAGGAAAATTTCCAAAGGTACTTTTACGAACTCCACGCGCGCGAAGCCGCGGGCATAAGCTACTAAATAATAATAGCATGTATGAAGAGTGATAATATGAATGGAGTAATAGAGGGGATAGATGTAAAGAGGTAAAGATGATGGTAATGTTAGTGTCTTTCATTTAGTTCCAACTAAAAAATTACACCTACATTCTTCTTCTTCTTCTCAGCATATATGCGTCCACTGCTGGACATATGCCTCTTGCATGGATTTCCAAGCTGATCTTGATGCGGCGATCCTACTCCAGGTCGGCCCTGCCGTCTTTTTAATGTCGTCCGACCATCTGGCTGACTTACGGACCTCTCGCTTCATCAACATTCAGCTCCTTACATCTTCGCCAGTTTCGCTGTATGAAATATGGGCATCATTGCAAAAATCGTAATTGTAATAGTTCCAATCCATCGGCTTTTACATTATTACAATTGCATCGAGTTATGAAGCTATTGGTAGGTAGCGTGTAACCCAAGAACAAAGTGTCGTGTCTTACATGTTCGCATCCGAGCGTGAAGTCCACGAGGTCAATGACATTGTGACACTTAGGGTCACTCATGACGTTAATAAGCCTTGCAAAATGTCAAGTTAATCTAAGTAGATTTTTTTATTAAATTAACATTATCACGCCGATTCCCATGGCTAGGCAGAGAGAACAGAGCGCCAATATTAAATACTTTATATTAATGTTTCACGCTTTTCCACAAGGGCTCCGAATGGGTAGGCAGAGGTATGAAGAATCATACACACTTTTCACAGAAGATATATTTAGGTGCCAACGTGAAAGATGGCGATTCCATCGACTTACATATGTTATAAATTTACATCTTTGAACACCTACCCAAATCTATCGGACACTCAAGGGCAGGAACGTAAAGAGTAATCGAAACCGACGAGCATGTATGAAGAGACTGATGATAGTGCACGAAGCGAAAGAGGTATGTAAGTCTAGAGAGAACTGGAGCTCTATTCTCTCTACCTACCCCCTAAAGACTTTACTTGATGATATGTATGTATGAACGTATGCAAGTTTTCTCTCGATGTTTACCTTAACTGTAAAGTTCGTTGTGTAATTAATTATTCAGTGTACTAAAATACTTATGTTACTAATATAATGCACATAATTATATGTATACATACATATATATATATTTTATTGTTATACATATTATATTTTAGTCTCGTTGAAATGGTAATTCGCCCCGGTAGCTGTAAACGTACTTCAATCAGAAAATCTCATTAGCACCTGATTACGCCGTTCTTCATCTTCTTTGCTCCCGTTGTATCAGGGTAATTACGCCGCTCTTCTATTTTTTCCCGTTGTTTCAGGGTATTTGATCACGTCACGTCACGAGATCACGTCGGGGTCACCAAATGATTACGCCGATCTTCATCTTCTTTGTTCCCGTTGTTTCAGGGTATTTGAATAATAGCGTGTTGATGTTTCGGTTGTTTATTGCGTAATGGCGTCTGTCCACGTCAATCACGTGACCGACGCCTCTATCTTTTTAAAAGCTATATGTCGTTACATATGGCCTGAACAGCACCTTTAGTCGGGACTTAAAATAATGGGTTACTTATACCTGAGAAAACTATAAATATAGGTGTCGATACATCATCGAACGAGTAATAAAGTCGCGGCCTCGAGTGTAAGGGCCGAGTCCCAACACAAATAGCTGGAGGCCGCAGACAGCGGAAGCGTGATGCCCACCTGCCCTAATTACACTGACACAACATTCGACACTGTACTCCGACTTTACTTATCTTGAGGACTCGAAATAAAGGTTGAAGTTAATTTCATTGGTACGTAACATGGGCCTGGAATAAAACATATAAAGAAATAAGTGGTAGCGAGTACTTCGAGTAAGTTCAAATCCCGACTTTACCAATGAGTTATTCTGAATTTAAGGACAGTGCATTAGTCACACCACGAGCTTTACGGTGAAGGAAAACATCGAGAGGAAACCTGCATTGCAGAAACGTTTGGGAAGAAATTCGAAGGCGTATGTATAGTCGTGCTTTAGTAACGGCGATGGACTCGTCATCTGTCACGTTGGCACCTAATATTTATCTCTGGCGTAAAGTGGTTGTATGAATATCACCTATACACCTCTGCCTACCCCTTCGGTGATCCTTGTGGGAAGGCGTGAGGATGAGGAATACTGGTATTATATTAGTATATATGAGAAAATAACTGTCCGTGCTGCTGAACGAATTTCGATGAATTTTAGAATGAGATAAATTGGGCCTTAGAGACGGATAGGTAGGAAGTAAGGGTCGCGAAATTAATAGTTAGATTAAGTGAAAATAGGTCACAAATCTCTAAGTACAATTTAAACAACTACAAATCAAGTTAAAGCCAAACATATGCTTAATATTCACTGTTTGCCTTAATAATAATAAAAAATACTAAATAACTAGTACGAGCTGGAAGGACCAATGGCCAACTGCTTTACTGCTCTAAATGTCCGGATAGGCGATGTGTTCGGATTAAAACTATCGGATCTGAGTGGATGTGGTTGGTTATACAATTGTCTCTGGTATTGACTACACTTATCTACGCAGGTATTATAAAAATAAGACATATTCGAAAACGAGACATCTGTAAGCTTTGATAGTCTACTATCTCTGCCTCCCCTGTGTGCGATTTGACTTGCTGATAAATTTTATGTTTATCCGCGTGGAGTTAAACAAAAAGTTAAGTTACTCCTTTTTAACATCAGCTGTCTGCCAGTGAAAGTCCCGTCAAAATCGATCCAGCCTTTTCAGAGATTAGACGGAACAAACAGAGACAATAAAAAAAAAGTTGTATTTGTACCGTGTATACATCCGTAATGCTTTTTAGTAAAAAGCGGTTACTTTAATATTATAATAAGACACTCCAATTTTATTTATTCCTATAGAAAAGGAACTCTTCTAATTCATTCTTCCTCTGAAATATTAGTAACAGTTGTAAACATACAATTAGTTAAACTATGTGAGAGATATGTTAAATTACGCGCGAAAACAACAGTGTTGCCAGATGATATGCCTCATAATAGTTCTATAATTAAACGGTGAGTCAATGTTGCTGGCCAGTGTTTGCAACCGTCCGTATGCGCGCCTTCTGCCGTTGGCGCCTAAATTTAAATTCGGAATCGATTTTGTAACAATTTGTTACGTAACGTTACCAACTTTAGCCGCGTGTGTTGTATTTGGAGGCGACATGTCGTATGTCTATTAACGACCATTTATTATTACAGATATTTATGCACAAACATAAAGTTGAAACCGTGTTGGCCGAGTGGTTAAGGTAGTTGCCTGCGACACAAAGATTGCAAGTTCGAATCCCGACTGTACCAATGAGTTTTTCTGAACTTAAGTACAGCGGTGGAGGGAAACATCGAGAGGAAACCTGCATACGTCTGAGAAGCAATTCAATGGCGTATGTGTAGCTAGTCATGCTTGAGTAACGGCGATGGACGCGCCATCTGTCACGTTGGCACCTAAATTAAATCTCTGGCGGGAAGTGGGTGGGTGGGTACTACCTATACACCTCTGCCTACCCCATCGGGGAGCATATCCAGCTGATAATCTATCTCTGTGCCAAATTTCATCCAAATGCGTTGTTTTTGCATGAAAGAGTAACAGACTCGCTAACTTTTTGTAATGTTGGTAGGACTAGTAATGTGCGAACTAATTGCAAGTTGGCTAGAGTGCCTTCCATCAAAGGTCGACAAGTTCGCTGTGTCACCGGATTTACCTCTTACGTGATTAAACTAAATTTGCTATCAGAAGCTAACACGTAGGTATTTACAGTTTGATTGCACTAGCATTGAAGTTTGTACTTACTCTAAGCCATGGGTGAGTGAGTTGACGCCGGCAAACCCAATATATTTGTCTCAGAAAATAGAACAGTGGTTTTTTAGAAGTTATAGGGCGTTCTATATATCTTTATATATATAATTCTTCTGTGAGTGTGTATGTCACTGAACTCCTCTCAAACGACTGGACCGATTTTGATGAAATTTTTTGTGTGTGTTCAAGGGGATCTGGGAATGGTTTAGATTCACAATTGGACCCGATAGGTGGCGCCACTGGGTCCGTGGCTTTAATTTTTTCTCCCAAGCGAAGCTGGGCGGGACCACTAGTGTATATATATACCTCGTGACGATACAATAAAAAAATAGCTCACACTTACAATGGGGGTTCTTTTTTAATTATCATTAAGTAATATACATACATACATATCATCACGCCGAGTCCCTAACGGGGGAGGCAGATATAGTAGACTTTCGGCAGAGAGTATAGAGCGCCAGTTCTCTCTAGACTTACATACCTCTTCCTCTTCGTCCACATTCATCAGTCTCTTCATACATGCTCGTCGGTTTAGAGTACTCTTGACGTTCCCGTCCTTGAGCGTCCGATCTATTTGATCCAGGTAGTTGGAACGTGGCCTTCCTCTGCCTCTTCTTGCACACACTTTTGCTTTGTATATCTGTTTCGTCAATCTTTCTTCCCTCATCCTTTCTATGTGTCCAAACCAACGTAACATGCCTTTCTTCATCTTTACAATCACGCCCTCATTCACGCCAGTTGATTTGCGAATCTCTTCATTGCGGATTCGATCTAATATCGTTACTCCGCACATTTTTTGAAGGGATCGCATCTCAAGTGCTTTAAGCTACTTTCTCTGACATACCCAGGTTATAGGATAGGACGATTTAAGAAATAAAAGCGTAGTGAGAATCTACATGTAGATATAACCTTATCGTAACAACAGGCAGATTTTTATGAGAAAATAAAATAATAATTATAAATTATAATAATATTAAATAATATATCCTCACGCCTTCCACAAGGGTCCCCGAAGGGGTAGGCAGAGGTGTATAGGTAATACCCACACACCCACTTTCCGCTAGAGGTATATTAGGTGCCAACGTGACAGATGGCGAATCCATCGCCGTTACTCCAGCACGAATATACATACGCCTTTAAATTTCTTCAGAGACGTATGCAGGTTTCCTCTCGGTGTTTTCCTTCACCGTAAAGCTCGTGGTGTGACTAATCACTGTACTTAAGTACAGAAAAACTCATTGGTACAGTCGGGATTCGAACTTGCGACCTTTGCGTCGCAGGCAACTGCTCGAACCACTCGGCCACCACGGCTCTTTAAATTAAACAATATATCATAATAAATAATAATTATATTAAATAATATATCCTCACGCCTCCCCATAAGGGTAGGCAGAGGTGTATAGGTTGTACCAACAAGCGCACTTTCCGCCGGAGATATATTTTAGGTGACAGATGTCGAGTCCATCGCCGTTACTCAATCACGACTATACATACGCCTTTGTATTGCTTCTCAGACGTGTGCAGGTTTCCTCTCGATGTTTTCCTTCACCGTAAAGCTTGTATGATATTTAAAGATTTCTTTAGGAAATTAAATTTTCTCGATATGTCATTGCCTTACATTATGTAACTGTTACTCGATGATTTCACAAATGTTACCATATGGTCTTCGCCCACGCGTGGCCGTGGGCTCCATGTTACGTGTAAAAATATACTTCATAGTTTTTTTGATACATTTACAGCCTTACACCTATTTTGAGTAATTAAGTTAGTTGCTTCTCAAACCCGTCGAGAAGCCGTGGTGGCCGAATGGTTCGAGTAGTTGCCTGCGACACAAAGATCGCAACTTCGAATCCCGACTGTACCAATGACTTTTTCTGAACTTAAGTACAGTGATTTGTCTCACTACGAGTTTTGCGGTGAAGGAAAACTCGTAGTGAGACAAATCACTGTACTTAAGTTCAGAAAAGCAATTCAAAGGCGAATGTAAAGTCGTGCTCAAGTAACGGCGATCGCCATCTGTCACGTTGATACCTAAAATATATTCTCAAACCGATAGAGTTTAGATTTGGCAGCGCAGGAAGCAGTTAGTGATTGATACTTTACTTGCTTAAAATACCTATATATTTACATCCATTACCCGCTTTCAAAACATTTAAGCGTTCTGTTTGAATACCGTCGACCCATAAATAGCTAAGTATAGCTAAGTCAGACACCATCTTGTATCATCAATTCTTTAACCATTGCAAAGCTACATTCACCCTGATTAACTTAGGCTACATTTTCTTTAAAAAAAAAACTTATTTCCACCCGTGCGAATCCGGGACGGACCGCTAGTATAATATATATTGACAAACAGCTCATATCAGTCTCGGCTTTTGGGTGAAGGTTGCGTCCGAGATTCGGGCGAGGTCGTTAAATATTGGACTTTCGTGAAGTAGCCTGTTTATTGGAGAGCTGTTTTGACCCTTGAAATTGGTAAGGCGATTGAAGCAGTACTGGGAATAAAGTAAGGTGTTTGATATCCTTTGTGTCACAAGATGTCGCTGAAACACGTTACAAGTTTATATTTTTTAGGGATAATCAGAAAAAATTGTATATCTTACTAATATTATAAATGTGAAAGTTTGTAAGTGTGGATGTTTGGATGTTTGCGGTTCTTTCACGGCCAAACGGCTTAACCAATTTGGCTGGACGTTGAAATGGTGATAGCTTATACCTAGGAATAGTACCTACATAGGCTTTTTTTTAATACTGAAAAATTAAAAGTTAAAAAAAGAAAAATTAATAGCGGCTCAACCGATTATAGCAGGAAAATTTAAGCTACTTTTTCGAACTCCCCGCGGGCGAAGCCGCTAATCTAGTTTAGAAACATATGTCAAATGTCGTTTAATAGTGATTAAGTGAATCATAATCATATGAAGTATTATTCATGTAAATCATATAATTTAGAACTTTTTACCACATTCTGGCGGAAAGTGGGTGTGTGGGTATTACCTATACACCTCTGCCTACCCCTTCGGTTCGGAAGGCGTGAGGATATATATATATATATATATATATATATATATATTACCACATAGTACCTATTGTTTTAATACTTCACCTTTATAGATATGATCACGCCATGTCCGTAATATCAGCAAATTTAAAACAACCCTAATTAATAATTCATTTTTATGATAAAGATGAAACAGACATTTAAATGCCTTATGTTCATGTATCTGTGTATGTGTATATGTGTGTGTGTGTGTGTGTGTGTGTGTGTGTGTGTGTGTGTGTGTGTGTGTGTGTGTGTGTGTGTGTACACTTATAATTTTTTTTTATATTCTTTATAATATGTTCCTAGTTTTTTAGTTTTTTATTTCTTTTTTTATATTTCTAAGCTTTTTTCTTAATTCTTGAAGTAGTTGTGGTTACCTGTAATTGGGTTGACACTTATGTATGTTTTATTATGGCATATTCTGTTAATACTAAGGTGTTCTTACCTGTTGGTGATCCATGTCCCCCACGGGATACGCAAAGAGTAGAGCGCCAGTTCTCTCTTTTGCTTTATCTACGTTAATGAGTCTTCTTCTTTATACGTTATTTTAAATATAATCTTTGAATATCACGGCGGACGGCCCTTATACAAATAAAAACAAAGTTACCGCAGTCTAGAAGGTTGCGACGTAATGCCGCGCCCTTTCTCGGCCCAACCCGCAACACACGAGTGGCTTGTACAGGGCTGAGCTGGCGAGAGCTGGCAAAAATCGCATTGGGGCCTGACCTTTTCAATAATAATAATACCTAGGACAATTCCACACAAATTGACCTGGTCCCAAATTAAGCAATGCTTGTGTTATGGTAACTAGACAACGATATATTTACTTATATAGATAGATATATACTTAAATACATAGGACATCCAAGACTGAGGTACAAATATTCGTGTTCATCGCACAAATATCTGCCCTCAGCGGGATTCGAACCCGCGACCTCAAGTTTCGCAGTCAGGAGCTCTAATCACTAGACAAGACGGTCGTCAAATAAATGTTCACCCTTTCCAATAGGAGGTAAGACTGAGCCTCTTAACGCAAGTGTATTTGAAGGTGCGAACGTGACAGATGGCGATTCCGTCGCCGTTTCTCAAGCACGACATTCTTCAGGGTTGGTATACCTAAAGGTTTCTTTTTATATTTTTCGTCACCGTAAAGCTCGTGGTGTAATCACTTTGCGTACAAAAAAATATTTCGAATTTGCATGCGACTAGACGAACCACTCGGCAGATATACGTACATACATATAAATGGGAGTATATGTAACGGACAGACACCGTGAATTCGAATGGCATAAGTAAAGACAAAACTGAGTAAGAACAAATCTTTACGAAACGTTTTTCAGGCATTATTAAATCTAGTTATTGTTTAAATGTTTGGCAAGAAAATTTCCCGATTTTTACCGAATAGAGGGTTCGATCACATCGATGTATATGAAGCGAAAGAGGTTTGTAAGTCTAGAGAGAACTGGCGCTCTATACTCTCTGCCTACCCCGCTAGGGACTCGGCGTGATGATATGTATGTATGTTAAATGTTTGGCAAGAAAATTTCCCGATTATTACCGACTAGAGGGTTCTATTTACGTGCTTTTTAAAAATTACCCGCTAATCACACCAGAGGGTTGTTCATCCCTATTCGTAAGGGAGGTTTAAAAATACTAGTCATGCCAGACGTTAATCTTGTGAATGTCGCTCTAGCGCAATTACGGTTTTTGTTGCTCCCCAGAGAGTACTTTGGTACCAAATTCAACACGGTTTTGGGGAGCAAGCAGATACCCACGTTAAATTAGGGCTGGTTTTGATTAGGATACGTTTGATTTGAATGAGTCACACCACGTGCTTTACGGTGAAGGAAAACATCGAGAGGAAACCTGCATACGTCTGAGATAATCTCGATCACGTTTGTATAGTTAGTGGTGTTTGAGATATGGTGAAGAATTCGCCACTTGTCTCACGTTAGCACCTAAATATATCTCCGGCGAAAGGTGGGTGTGTGGGTACTACCTACACAGCTTTGCCTACCCTAGCGTAGAGAAGGAATGCAGATATATCTAAGTAAATAAATATTATTTGTTCCCATTTTGTGGACAATTGCGTTAACTAGAAACTTGTCTAGTACCTATACGTTCTGTAACTTCTAATGAAGTACATATTCCTTTCCAATGAAAACCATAACTTGTGCTATATTAATAGTGTTGTTTACATGACGTCACGGCAACACGACCTTGGCACCCACTGTGATTCATGCCAACGTTGAAACTGAGAGTGACCTGCACACTGCATACTAGTGGTGCGACAAAAAATATGAATGAACATGCGTTCCATATACGAAGAATTGATACAACTGCTCGCGCCGGTCGGCGATCGGCGCACGCGCACCTTATATAGAGCTACGGGCGATGACGGGCTGTCATTCATGTATAATTAATTTGAATTGGTATTGTACCGGATGTTGTTCTCTGGGCGGGGATATCTGTATATTTGGTCGTATAAAATATGACCGAATAGCGTAGTGACCGAGTGGTCCGAGTAGCCACCTTTAACACAAAGATTGCAAGTTCGAATCCCGACTGTACCAATGAGATTATCTGAATAATAACTGTGATTAGTAACAACACGAGCTTTACGGTGAAGGAAAACATCGAGAGGAAACCTGCATACGTCTGAGAAGCAATTCAAAGGCGTATGTATAGTCGTGCTTGAGTAACGGCAATGGACCCGCTATCTGTCACGTTGGCACCTAAACTATGTCTCTGGCAGAAAGTGGTGTTTGGGTACTACCTATACACCTCTGCCTACCCCTTTGACCCTTTGTAGGCAGGCGTGAGGATATATTATTATATATATATGAAAGTTTTATATATATAAAAATTTTATCAGAGGAAGGCCACGTTCCAACTACCTGGATCAAATCGATCGGACGCTCAAGGACGGGAACGTTAAGAGTACTCGAAACCGACGAGCATGTATGAAGAGACTGATGAATGTGGACGAAGCGAAAGAGGTATGAAAGTCTAGAGAGAACTAGCGCTCTATACTCTCTGCTTACCCCGTTAGGGACTTGGCGTGATGATATGTATGTACATATGAAAGTGTCAACGTGACAGGTGGCGAGCTCGTCGCCATCGTTTATTTTGAATTTGGAATACTTACCAAAAGCATCAGTATTATGTTATCGTTGATGAAAAAACTGTTGACAATACACAGATTTGCTCTCCCGAAATAGCAGATGTTAGAAACAGCCGTTTATCTTCACGAACTGCAGTAAACAAGATAAATCGGATGGGGAAACTGGCCGGCGCTGGATGCACTTCTGGTACCGTAAAGCTGTCAGCTTTGTATGAAAACTTTATTGGTAAACGTTCGAAAGTTAAGATACTCTATTCGTAGTGAATGCCCTCGAAGCCTCACCATTACGATCCACCATTACGATCATAAACATCAATATACGATCCCGGAAGAACAATTATATTCTAGTAAAAATCCAGCCTTTCACGATATTAAATGCGATTATCATACTACGAATTATACAGGGAAAAATTACGTAAAATAATTGTGAGCTTGTGATTGTGTAATCTACATACCTACATAAGCTTGGGACTAAATTCAATGATCTACAACATATAGGTTATGTTTGAGAAAAGGCAACGTGGTCGCCATCTGTCACGTTGGCACCACAAAATATATATATACACCTCTGTCATCCCCTTCGGGATCCTCGTGGGAAGGCGTGGGGGAATCTATACATCTGTACTATGTATACTTAATATTATAAAGCTGAAGAGTTTGTTTGTTTGTTGGTTTGTTTGTTTGTTTGAACGCGCTAATCTCAGAAACTACTGGTTGGAATTGAAAAATTCTTCTTCTTTTGTGTTGGATAGTCCATTTCTCTAGGAAGGCTTTAGGCTATATAACACCACGCTACGACCAATAGGAGCGAAGCATAAATGAAAAATGTTGCAAGAAAGGGAAAAAATATTCCTTTTTGAGAGCTTCCGTTGCGTACGCTGCGTAAACGGTTTAAGTTACGAAAATATCATGTATGAGGGAATTGCTCCTCATTAAAAGTTCTAAAAAAATCCGCGACTGCATATGTCTATCTTATAAGATTGACTCACTATAACCTATTTTATGGCTTTTTATACATTTATTATAACTACTTAAGGTTAGCTTACAACACAATTGGACCCGATAGGTGGCGCTGCCATCGTGTTTCAGGAAATTTTACTTTTTCACCCGGGCGAAGCTGGGCGGGACAGCTAGTCTGTAATAAAAATAAATAAAATTGGAGTGTCAGTTTGTAATATTAAAATAACCGCTTTTTACTAAATGCATATGGATGTATACACGGTATATACCAATTTTTATTTTTTGTCTGTCTGTTTGTTCCGGCTAATCTCTGAAACGGCTGGACCGATTTTGACGGGTATTTCACTAGCAGATAGCTGATGTAAAAGGGAGTAACTTAGGCTTTTATTTTAGAAACAGTTTTTTTTAATTCCACGCGGTCGTAGTCGCGGGCGCAGCTAGTATATTATAATATTTTTGTGTAACAAATTATAATTGTTGACCAGGTATCCCGGCTGGTGATCTTACACGAAGAAGCTGAAGATGGCAACGCGATGCCCGACCTGGCGCGGCCCGTGCAGGCCGTGTCGCTCGCGGTCAACAATCTCGTCAAGGTAGGTGTTGCTATCTGTTTTTTTTTAATATTTTATATTTTTTTTAATACAACATAGTGGCAAACCACCATACGGCCCACCTGATTGGAAACGGTTACCGTAGCCTATTTACGCCAAAGTATCACTTGCGCGTTGCCACTCTACATTCGGAGAGTTGTACTGTGTGTGAAGCATATTGGGACTAATCCCTCTGCTGCCAACAGAGTATAACAATCCTCCCCCCTCCCCAAGGAGCTCATTTTTGGAAACCTTATTCATTTATATAAGTGTTACATAATAGTACCTCAAGAGTGTTGAATTTGGGACTATCAATGAGGTAGCCATAGCCTGAAAGTGTTACATGGCCATACATGAGGTTGCCATTGCCTATAAGCGCTGGCAATACCAAGACTTGCTAGTCATCACTCCCGCGTTACCTACCATCTGAGCCATCTGTAAGTCTTTTTTTATAACTAAATAGATGAAATACACGCATACGGCCTGCATGATGGTAAGCGGTTACCGACGCTTATACCGACTCTATAACTCACTCACTCAGTCCTGAATATATAGGATATGTCCAGGAGTTCATTTTCGTCCATTGCATCTAATTTTAAGTGATGGTTCTGCTCCAATAACTCTACCACCGCAAGTTCCTTCATATCCCGCAAAATACGTCCAGTTTGATCTGATTCCCTTAATATACAGAGTTGGCAAAAAAGCAGTCCGCCTGATGGTAAGTGGTTACCTCCGCCTATAGACGCTTGAAACACAAAGAAAATCTTGTATTTATTTATGATTCCTTTATCAGGTGGGCCACGAAACCATCGAGTCGTCGGACGACGTGGTCCTTCGGCAAGACATGCCCGGAGCCCTGCACCGCGTGGAGACCGCGGCCACCCTCCTGCAGCAAGCCTCAGACATGCTGCGCGCCGACCCTTACTCGGGACCAGCTAGGTAGGTACCAGGGTAGCTAGTATTGCCCACTGTCAGAAGCAAATATGAAATACATCCAGCGATCTATAACTTATTTAGCTTGTGTAGTGCGTAACATTTTACTCGATGTTTTCTTGTTGGAGGTCGGTCAGGAAACAGGACTTGTAATACCAAGGGCCTATTTCCTGGAGCTTTTTATTTGGTTCTGATAAACCTTATAGAATTATAGAATACTTGCATGTCTTATATGCCATATATTTTTTTTATACAACTAGAGTGGTAACCAAGCATACGGCCTGATGGAAAACGGTTAACGCAGCCTATTTATTTCTTCTTTTAATTTATGAATTCTTTTAATACTTTAAACAAAAGTATAATTTATTGCTTACTACTCACGTTGGCACCTATCTCTGGCGGAAGTGGGTGTGTTGATAGTACCTATACACCTCTGCATACCCCTTTGGGGATCCTTATGGGGAGGAGCGAGGATATATATATTGCTTACTTTCAGGAAGAAGTTGATAGAAGGCTCACGTGGCATCCTGCAAGGTACATCCGCTCTGCTACTGTGCTTCGACGAGTCTGAAGTCAGAAAGATTGTCAAGGAATGCAAAAAGGTAATTGCAGTGTATGTAGAACTGTAGAGTAAAGTGTACCAGAGAAGATTAGCCTTAATTCACATTGTTTGTTGTATTATTCTTTAGATCAGAGATAGTAGAGATTTAGCGCTTGTGAGGCCAGCTTCTGCTATGCTAACCAAGTTGTTCATATTTTCATACACTTCATATTTTCATATTACCAAGTAGGCTAATATCTACATGCTAGCATTAAGTGTCTGCTGAGAAGCTCCTGCTCCGCTCATGGGCTATTCTAACATCAGGGGTATCACATGTACATTCTTGTACAGACACATGTACAGACTTAGTACATTCAAGTCCTTTGGAGGTGGGCGTTGTCATCCGCGACACAGTTTTTAACTTCTGCGGATGTCATCGTTTAGTTTCTGTGCCAAAACAATGTAACCAAATAAAATTTTATTTTATTTATTTTATTTTTTATGTGCGTTGCTAAAGTACAGTTTTCAATAATATTTCTATTATATACTTCTCATGAGAAAAACCTAAACACCTTGCAAATTTATGATTTGTAAGGATTATCAGAAAAATTGGTATACTTATGAATATTATGTCAAATGTCGTTTAATAGTGAATAATATGAAATTAATTGACGAGAAGTGTATATCTGATCTTGTAAGGCAGGAGTGTTTGTTAAATAATGTGCCTTGACTCGTATGTGGCTAGAGTGTGTTTTTGCTTGTGTAGGTGCTAGATTATCTCGGTGTGGCGGAGGTGATTGACACAATGGAGGACCTGGTGCAGTTCCTGAGGGATATATCGCCGGCCCTTTCGCGCGCTGCTAGGGAGGTGAGTCTGTCGAATGCAGTTTTTTTTAACCTCTATTGACGCAGGATTTGGAACCCTGCAGGAATCTTCCCACGCCCTTTTTAAAGAACTCTATGCTGTACTCTCTGGGATAAACCTTAACGGGGAGTTTATTCCACAGCTTGAGCGTTCGTGTAAGCAAACTCCTTTGAAACCTGTCGGTTCCAAGGTATGGGGATGAATTCCCCATCTTTATTGTTGTTTTAACGGTTTAATTTCTTTCTTTAATTCCTAATGAAATGACACTTCTTTACCAAATGAGACTTCTTTGCGGATTACATTACTCTACCAAATTGCATTTTGATTCTGGTTCAAATCCAGAACCTAGGTCGTATTATTGTCGAAGTCAAATATGTAATATGATTTGTAAGACCACGTTCCAACTACCTGCATCAAATAGGTCGGACGCTCAAGGGCGGGAACGTCAAGAGTACTCGAAACCGACGAGCATGTATGAAGGGACTGATGAATGTAGACTAAGCGAAAGAGGTATGTAAGTCTAGAGAGAACTGGCGTTTTATACTCTCTGCCTACCTCGCTAGGGACTCTGCGTCATGATATGTATGTATGTAAGACAAATTAAATGATTCGATCCAGCGTGATCTTGACCCTTAATCTAGAAACTTCATTAGTTGAGACCCTGATGGATGAATTCTTTCAAATATGGAACTGAAAATGTTAACTTATTGGTGAGATGAACTCGTGGCCATACAATTAAGAGTGTAATTGTTACAAGAAGACCGGTTACAGTGACGTAACTTTTAATTGACTCCTGATTCGTGAGTCACAATTAACGGATGATGATGGAAAAATTCGATGTTTCGACTTAATGGCATGTATGATAATATGAATGTGGATGTGTGAAAGAAGTCTTAAGTAACCGCGTGAAGGAGTCCATGTAACTATATGTTTCGATTTGCATAACTGTTTCGTCAATCTTTCTTCACTCATCCTTTCTATATGTCCAAGCCAACGTGATTTATATATAATACTAGCAGTCCCGCCCAGCTTCGCCCGGGTGAAAAATTTCCTGAAACACGATCAAAGCGCCACCTATCGGGTCCAATTGTGATCTAAGCTATCCTATCTTTTAAGTTGGATCAAACTGCACACGATGTGCAAATTTGATTGAAATCGGCTAAGTAGTTTAGGAGCCCATCTCGGACAAACAACGTGACACGTAATTTATATATTCTATACAACAAGAGTGGCAAACAAGCATACGGCCCACCTGATGGGAAACGGTTACCGTAGCCTATTTACGCTCACGATACCGAAGTATCACTTGCGCGCTGCCCCTCTATGTTCGGAGAGTTATACTGTGTTGACAGCATCATAGGACTAATCCCTCTGCTGCCTACACAATATAACAATCCTCCCACCTCCCCAAGGAGCTCATTACTGGAGACCTTATTCACCGCGTAGGAACACAACACATAATAAGGTGGAGGTCCTGCCCCAGTCGGGCAGCTCTAAATTCGAACGGGAAACCCGCTATGCCCTACCTCTCTTTTCTGTGTTTCACTCATCCTTTCTATATGTCCAAGCCGACGTGATTTATTGATATATATCTATACTAATATTATAAAGCTGAAGAGTTTGTTTGTTTGTTTGTTTGTTTGTTTGTTTGTTTGTTTGTTTGTTTGTTTGAACGCGCTAATCTCAGGAACTACTGGTTGGAATTGAAAAATTATTTTAGTGTTGGATAGTCCATGATTCTAGGAAGGCTTTAGGCTATATAAAATATAAATAAATAATAGTTAATATTAAAAAAATCTCTGAAAAGTGAGTGTGCGAAAGAGACAGACAACAAGATTCTGAGACGTTTTCAATATATTGACAAATACTCTGTCAGAGTGACGTGTAAATATTGACGGTAAAGGTGCGTTCCACTAAGCGCCCACAACAATGAAAATTCTCCTATACCTAATCGATCCACATAACGACCGCGGTCGTTGTGGTCGCGGCGAAAACGTCAATTATAATGTCATAACTTACGCTCACGACGACCCATCTAAAAAGGTGGGTCGAAGTGATCGTTGAATCGAAGAAAATTTGCGTGATTTTCAAAACTCAAAGCATATAAAATGGCGACTGTACCTCTTACCAAATATCCAAGTGTCGCCGCAAGACATTTTAATTCTATTTGAACGTAAATTAATTTAAAACACCAATAATATTAAATATAAAAAAAACTTTATATTTTTTTTCAATATAAATGTATTTAAATTAATCAAGTTTATTTTCAAGGCTTACAGATTATAAACTAACATCTTAAATCTTTTGCTTTCTTTTTACTAACTCGCCGTTTGTATTATTTACCTGCACGCTCAAAACGCTCTGTAATCCATTTCATTTGAGGTTACGACAGTAACGCTTACAAGCAAACTGTGGTCGTGAGCGTGATCATTGTGAACGCTTAGTGGAACGCACCCTATGTATAGCTAGACTGACATTTCATTCAAGTAGTAGTTTTGACAAACCTCAAATTACAGTTTCTTTCATAACAACAAAAGCAAAAAGATGTTTGTTGTGTTTTAGTGTGAGTTTCATAATTAATCGTCGTATTTTATTAGTAATACCACCCGTAAGGCGTCAAAATATCCGTTGGCGCACACCAGTTCGATCGCAGTGTAACGCAAGTCCTATTCAATCGCAGTGTAACGCAAGCCCAGTTCAATCTTCGAGCCAATGAGACTGAAGAACAGCGTAGGCAATGGTAAATACAAATTTCTCCAGATTTATTTCCTGGGGAATTCTGAAGAAGAAGTAAATGAACGCTGTTCGCAGATATCATTTAGCAGTTAAAACAACTTTTGCATGAACATAATCAGTTGATCTAATTGTTCAAAACTGTCTTACAAGTAATGTGATGCCATCGGACAATCAGAAAATAGTGATCACAGCAGACAAGCGACCTGCAGGAGACAACATGTCATGAGAGAGGCATCAATGCACCAATGTTAAATGATGTTGCCTTAATCGTGATTGGGGAGAATATGGAGTCTCGCGATATTGTAATGTAACCAAGAAATGATGCCATCATCCTTCAGCATATTAGGGCAAATTCTCACCTCTTATCAAAATAATCTAATATCCATGTAACAATAAATGAATATAAACTACACCTAAACAATACTTTTAATGCCTAACTTTTTAATATAATAGTAATGTTTCAAACCACTTAACCCTTTCGTTAACAAGTCAGCAGGCATTTCAGTAGTTGGCAAATTGCCTTGGCATTGAAATTTTGACATTGAAAAAATGGCATTGCCATGTACTCGGCCTCAGTACTGGACAATGCCACTGTCGGTTGTTTTCTGCATTTATATGATATTACAGTACCAGACAATTTAAAACAGAAACCTGTATAAGATCTCCTGTCAATAGTATGTGATGTCCAATCTGAGTCTACAAATCCTTCTAAGATTTTATTATCATTTGTAAACATTAAACCATAAGATTTTGTTGTATTTAAATATTCTAACACTCTCTTTGCGTTTTTCCAGTGAACTGCAGTAAAACAATTGTTAAATTGGCTTAAATAGCTGACACTGTAACTGATATCTGGGTGTGTAAGTATAGACAAATACATAGACTTCCTATCAGTTGCTGATAAGGATATTATTTACAAACATTTTCTGACTTATCCAACTTCAATTTACATTCAATAGGAGTATCAACAACATTACAGTTTGACATCTTAAACTTATTTAAAATATGTTCGATAAAATGCTCCTGATCTAATGATATACAACCATTTTTATATACTTTTACTCTCATACCTAAGCATTCTTTCACTTGCCCTGAATCTTTAGTTTTGAAATTTGACATTAAACTATGTTTCAGTTCATCTGTCAATGCCTTTCTACTGGAAAATATGAAAAAATCATCGACAAACACAGTTTTAAAAATTTGTTCATTATTTACCTTTTACTATATAAACATGGTTCCAATTTAGACTTAATATAACCCTGGCTTAACAAACAATCATCTACTCTCTTATTCCACTGCCTTGCTGATTGTTTAAGTCCATAAATTGCACGTTTTAGTTTGAGTACACTGTTACTCTGACATTCTAAATTAGGTGGTACTAGCATGTATACTGTTTCATCAAGGTACCTAGCCATTTAAAAATGCACTGTTAACATCAAGATGAGTAATTTCTAAATTTAACTTTACACTTAAAGAAAATAACATTCTCAAAGTGTTAATACAGGTGAGTATGTTTCTTTATAGTCCACACCTTCTACTTGGGTAGAGCCCTTAGCGACTAAACGAGCCCTATATCTCACTTTATTATCACTTTCAAACTTTCTTTTGAAAACCCAAATTTTAAATTCTTTTCACAAATTCTAGAGCAAGTGAATGAATTTGTATATCTAGGAAGCATGTTCACACGAGATGGAAAGTATGAAAAAGATATTGAAAGAAGGCTAACTGCCGGTATTAAGGTGAATGGGGCCATGTCGGTGTTGATGGCCAGCAACGGTTGCTGTCCACAGCGTGATATTTGTGCCTACTTTATTGTATGGCAGCGAACCCTGGGTATGTCAGAGGAAGTATGAAGATAGCTTAAATGCAGCTGAGATGCGATATCAGCTGCGAAAAACGTGCGGAGTAACGATCTTAGTTCGAGTCCGGAATCAAGAGATTCGCAAATCAACTGGCGTGAATCAGGGCGAGATTGAAAAGATGAAGAAAGGCATGCTACGCTGACTTGGACATATAGTAAGGTTGAGTGAAGAAAGATTGACTATACAGATATACAAAGCAAAAGTGTGTGCAAGAAGACGCAGAGGAAGGCCACGTTCCAACTACCTGGATCAAATCGATCGGACGCTCAAGGACGGGAACGAAAAGAGTACTCGAAACCGACGATCATGTATGAAGAGACTGATGAATGTGGACGAAGCAAAAGAAGTATAAAGTCTAGAGAGAACTGGCGCTCTATACTCCCTGCCTACCCCCTTAGGGACTTGGTGTGATGATATGTATGTATGTATGTATGTAAATTTTCACCCATGCGAAGCTGGGCGGGTCAGCTAGTATATATATATATGGGTGTTTAGGTGGCGGCGCGCGCGTCCGAGCTGACCCACCCGCCGCACGCGCAGACGCTGACGCGTTGCCTGGACAGCGTCAAGCAGTTGGCGCCGGTGCTCATCTGCGCCATGAAGATGTACATACACATCCTCACTGAAGGTACGCCCCCCCCCTCCCCCTCCGTTCCCCCTCCTTGCTACAATGGCCGGATAGATACGCAATTATTTTTACTGCCGTATTATTGTATTATGTAAGTCTAGAGAGAACTGGCGCTCTATACTCTCTGCTTCTCCGTTAGGGACTCGGCGTGACGATGTGTGTGTATGTATTTGGTATTTGCTGCTTTTTTTATTGATATAGTGTACGATATATGATTCTGTTATCTTCCATTACATATTCAAGACTTCACGAGGGATCCGAAGGGGTAGGCTGAGTTGTGTGGAAATACCCGTATAGCCAGGTATTTCAAGAGATCTATTTTAGGTGCCGACATGACGAATGGCGAGTCCATCGCCGTTACTGAAGCACGACTATATTATTTCCAGGAGGCAAAGGTATAGAGGACGCCGCCGAGAACAGGAACTACCTCGCGCAGCGCATGGCTGATGAAATTCATGAGATCATACGGTAATTAAAAACCTTTAATTCCATCATAACCATAACGCCTAGACTTCTATAAGTGGGCGTCGTTTGTTAATGTCGATGTAACGAAAGAAAGTAGTTCACTCAATAGTTATAATGTCGAACGAACTTACGAGACAATTCCACTCATATTGACACCTCCAATCTAAGCAAAGCTTGTTCTATGAAAATCGAAGTCTAAGGTAAAAATGTTCGTGTTCATCACACAAATATCTGCCCTCAGCGGGAATCGAACCCCTTGGAATTATTTATACAATATTGCTTCCGAGTCATTACAATCACGTGACAGCCCTAAACATGTGTATTAGGGTTGTCACGTATTGAAAAACTGAAGAAAAAACAAAGAACTTCTCTGCAGAGTGCTTCAGCTGACGTCATATGTGGAGGACGGTGGGGAGAAGGACAACATAGCGGTGCTGAGGGCCCTGCACACGCAGATGCAGGCCAAGATGGGCGCTGCGCACGAGTTCCTCAATGTGAGTGCCGTGGGGGAGGCAGGCCTGTGGTATGGCAGCAAGTCTGTGGGGATCGAGCGAGAGCCATACTAACACAGGCACTGGATTAAAGGAACCGTAGAGCTCGTGTAACTAGTCGCTGTACATAGGTTCAGAAAAAACTCATTGGTACCGCTGCGGTTCGAAACTAGGCTCTCTCACTGCTTATGTGCGAGATAATAAGGGATTCGATCGAACTTCTCCGGGTTTGCGTCCTGAGCATTACAGGGGAGAGTTTATAATGTCTTGGGACCCACACCAATATACCCACAAAACTTAATTTAAACCGGTCCAACAATTTTATATAGAGTTATATTGCGATATTATACAGGACCCGTCGGCGGGCCGTACTAGTGCGGGCGAGCGAGCGCTGCGCAGCGTGCTCACGTCGGCACAGCGCGCCGCCGAGCATCTGGCGCCCGAGCGGGCCGACGCAGTGCGCGGCCTCGCCAGGTGGGGGGCCGGGGGCAGCGGGGGGCACTGGGGGGTCGGGGCTGGGGGGGCCCGGGGGGCCGGGGGGCACACTAGCGCTCGCCACGCACCCGACGCACGATATGGCACGTCAGCACTGCGCGAAAGCGATCCATGGTGTCATGACGACTCTATATTACTTTTAGCATGTTTGTGAAGTAAATGAAATGTAATTTCAGGTCTGGTGGCATCAAGGCTGACCAGCTTTGTGACGAGAGGCAATACGGCCACGGCAGGGAGTCCAAGGTAATATATGCCGCCTGGTCTAGCGATAAATATAAATTAAAATCAATTAAATTTGTGTGACATTCCAACGCATGCTGGGTGCAACAATATTACAGGCAGTTTGTGTATACATACAATATCTTTCTTGGAACTGCGCAGGCTTTGAATTTGGCGGCGGATCTGCGTTCGCAACTGAACGAAGTGGATTCCATCGTGACCGAAGGATTGAGGGCGGCTGAGAAGCAGGGCGAGAAGACTATGCAGGCGAGGTGAGGAACTAAAACCTCAAATATTTTATTCAACGTAACGGACACAGGGAACACTTATTGAACGTCACATCTATACTAATATTATAAAGAGGAAAGATTTGTATGTAAGTACATTTGTATTGAATAGGCTCCGAAACTACGGGATCGATTTGAAAAATTCTTTCACCATTGCAAAGCTACATTCACCCTGAGTGACATTTTTTCTTTTATGAAAAAATCTTATGTCCACCGGTGCGAAGCCGAGACGGACCGCTAGTACTAAATAAAAAGCTATAGTTACCACAAAAATACCTATCAGGAAAGGAACCAAAAGAAAACTAAAAAGAAAGACGGTGAAACCGACTCCCTGGTTTTATTATTAAATTTTAAGAAAAGAAGATGAGAAAGATTTTGTGTCCAAATTTTTTTATTACAAGAGGAGCAATTTATAGCCTTGCTTGGCTATCTATACTTCTATACTAATATTATAAAGAGGAAAGATTTGTTTGTTTGTTTGTTTGTTTGTAATGAATAGGATCCGAAACTACTGGACCGATTTCAAAAATTCTTTCACCTTTGGAAAGCTACATTATCCCCGAGTAACATAGGCTATATTAAATTGGACCCGATAGGTGGCGCTGCGATCGAGTTTCAAGAATTTTACCTTTTTACCCGGGCGAAGCTTTCTGTGTGTTTCTGTGTGTCTTAAGCTAGATTCGAGAATGGTTTAGATTTACAATTGGACCCAATAGGTGGCGCTGCGATCGTGTTACAGGCAATTTAACTTTTTCACCCGAGCGAAGCTGGGCGGGACAGCTAGTCATTAATAATCACATATAGTTAATTATAAAAGTCGCTGCTATTGTTAGGTTGGAGACAGCCCACAAGTGGCTGCTGCAGCCGGGGGCGGACCCGGTGACCAGGGTCGAAGGGCAGAAGGCCATCAACAGCATCGTGTCCCAGGGACAGAGGGTGAGCATTCACCGTCAGACTAATAATGGCCGCGATCCGATCAGCTTCATTTGATCTTGGTAGTTGGAACGTGGTCTTTCCCTATCTTTTGTATTGTTTTTGCTTTAGATGTACATATACATAGCTCTAGGAAGACATTATATCATCACGCTACGACCATTAAGAGCGGAATATAACCGACAATTTTTGAATAATGTACCTGAGGTTCATTCCTTAAAAAAAAAACAGGTCAAATCAGGTGAAACCGCAGAGTATAGTCAGTAATAATATGATTCGAAGATCTCTACTGCATTCATAAAAGTCTGATGAATGTGGACGAAGCGAAAGAGCTATGTAAGTCTTAGAGAAGAGAACTGGCGCTCTATACTCTGCCTACTCCGTTAGCGACTCGGCGTGATGATATGTATGTTAAATGTAAGCTTTAAACTTACGGTCGGTTCAAGATGGTTCTAAAAGATTTGTATGAATCGAGTTGAGCCGCCTTGAGTGGCAAAGCCATTCGCGTGCGGCAGATAGCGGACGGGCTCCAAGGGCGCGAGAAGGCGGAGGTGCTGCAGCTGTGCTCGCAGGCGCAGCGCCTGGCCGACCGCCTCGCCGCACTGGCTGCTGCCGGCCAGGGACACTCGCCCGAAGCCGCGGAGATCGCCAGGTCTGCCACCTCCACCACACCCATGATGCCCACTGCTACTGTCGTCCCATACCTCAAGACCAAGAAAGTCTCGCACTGAGCACTCGCTCCAGTTAGGGCACTGGGGGTTAGGGCACTACAGCAAAGGAGTCTTCATACGAGGACGATCAGGCTGCGGAATTAACTCCGCGTTGAGGTTTTCTTTGGAGGTTGAGGTTCTTCGAATGACTTTACTAATATAAACGAAAAAATATTGTTATTGTATATGCCTAATGATTTGAAAAGAGTAACCATGGAGTTTCTTGCCGGTTCTTCTCCATGGAAGCGACCAACCCGAACCTTGCTTCTTTTTCGACGTTTTATAAGGGCCTATGTGAAATAAAAAGATTTTGATTGATTTTTGATCACGTTATGTCTTCATGACTTGTCACAAAGGCGTAGCGCCTGCCTGTAACGGCTTTCACGCGACAATGTGACACATGGCGAGTCTATTGCCGTTTCTTTAGCACGTTAGCTACGTTATTGAAGTATGTAAAAAATGCTCGGTCGGCATCAGGCGACTGTTGCGAGCGTTCGAAGGCCGCGGCGACCGGTTACCTGCAGCTTCGTGTCCCCAGGGAGCTGACGGACAAGCTGCACGAGCTGAAGCGCGCCACCGAGCGAGCCGTCGTCAACCGCGTGGTGGAGGAGTTCATAGACGTGGCCGCGCCGCTGCGGCACTTCACCGAGGCCGTGCTCGCGCCGCTAGGTATGGCCCCTTGAATAATACTTAATACGCATTTTAATCAGCTGCCTTCCTAGTTGGGTTTATTTGTCCCATTCCGCACGGCAGGCACCCCGGGGCGCGAGGCCACGTTCCAGGACAAGGCCGCGGCCCTGCAGGCCTTCAGCCGGCGCGCGGCCGGCGCTGCGGGGCTGGTGGCGGCCACCGCGGGACACAACAAGCGGCTCGCGGACCAGCTCATACACTACGGGCAGCAGGTACTCTCCATGACGGCCGGGGCCCACCTCCACCACGTCACTGCGGGCTGGTGGCGGCCACCGCGGGACACAACAAGCGGCTCGCGGACCAGCTCATACACTACGGGCAGCAGGTACTCTCCATGACGGCCGGGGCCCACCTCCACCACGTCACTGCGGGCTGGTGGCGGCCACCGCGGGACACAACAAGCGGCTCGCGGACCAGCTCATACACTACGGGCAGCAGGTACTCTCCATGACGGCCGGGGCCCACCTCCACCACGTCACTGCGGGCTGGTGGCGGCCACCGCGGGACACAACAAGCGGCTCGCGGACCAGCTCATACACTACGGGCAGCAGGTACTCTCCATGACGGCCGGGGCCCACCTCCACCACGTCACTGCGGGCTGGTGGCGGCCACCGCGGGACACAACAAGCGGCTCGCGGACCAGCTCATACACTACGGGCAGCAGGTACTCTCCATGACGGCCGGGGCCCACCTCCACCACGTCACTGCGGGCTGGTGGCGGCCACCGGGAGACGAGGGCTCTCATCCTTAAGAGGAACTCTTCAGACATGATGCTGCTCCAAAGCGAGTATTTCAGAGCACGAGCGGGTCTAGTCCGTTTTGTCACTACGCTGTGTAATGTATTAGCATATGCCAATTGCACTTGTCTGATCCTGTCGTCACTGCTCTGTTCCAGGTGGAGAAACTGGCGCCTCAGCTGGTGGCGGCTGGCAAGATCCGACTACACTACCCAGAGAGCAAGGTTTGTGAATTACTTCTTGTTGTCGTCAGAAACACAAATATTGCAATTTTGAATCCCGACAGTACCAGTGAGGTTTTCTTTACGAACGAACTTTACGGTGATGAAAAACATCGAGAGGAAACCTACATACGTTTGAGAAGAAATTCAAAGACACATAGTCGTGCTTGAATGACAGCTAAATATGTCTCCGGTGAAAAGTGAGTGTCTGGAAACTACACACCTCTGCCTACTCCTTCGAGGACCCATGTGGGAAAGCGTGAAGAAATTTGTACTAGTCGTGTATCGGTGGTGATGGCAGGTGGCGGAGGAGCACTTCGACAACCTCAAGGGGCAGTACACGGACGCCGTGCTGAGGGTCAGGGACCTGTGCGACCAGGCCGTTGACCCCCTCGACTTTGTGCGCACTGCCGGTAACACTCCTCTACCCCACTATGGCCCCCACTGCATCCCTCTCATATATCCGTCATAATAAGAAACGGTCAGTAAATAAGGGTTATAAGGAACACTTATTGAACGTCACATATTAAATATAAAGCTACAATTACCACTGTTTCCAAGAAAAAAGATATGTCGGAAGAACCTGAGAAACCAATTCCCCAGTTTAAACTTAAATAACAAGAAAATATTTATTAATAACAAAAGCGAAAGGGTTACAAAGGCTAAAGTTGGCGAGGATGTTTTTAATACTTACTTTACCGACCTCTTTCGCTTCGTCTTTCATCTACATTATTCAATCAGTTTCATTACAGTCAGTTTTTTAAACACCTATATTTTTTATGAGAGCTTCGATTTATTCATGTAGCTTAGCAAAGTACATCATTGCAGGAGAGTTGATGCAGAAGCATACATACTTGTGCGAGGATGCTATCCGCAATAACGATTCGCAGAAGATGGTCGACAACACCTCCGCTATTGCCAGGTAACGTAAACTCATTGATCATTCGAAATTTAAAGGAATAACACTGTGATTGGCGCATGACGAGCCAATCAGTCGAACTTGGATCTGTAACAAACATGTTCGATTTTTGATTTGGGTCTTCAGGTTTTATCAGAAATATATAAAATATCTTTCAATAGATTAACGGAATACGTATAGCGCGCTCAATAGTGAACTATTTTTTGCTATCGCTTAGTTACCTAGGCAATTACAGACAACAGAATACTCTACAGATTATCTCATGCGGTGAGTGGATACCGGCGCGTATGGACGCTTGCAAGTAAGTATGGGCGTTGCCGTGAGAGTGTCGCTGCGTGTGCAGGCTGGCCAACCGCGTGCTGCTGGTGGGCGCGGCCGAGCGCGACAACACCGAGGACGCGGAGTTCGCGCTGGCGCTGGGCGCCGCCCACCGCCGCCTGCAGGCCGCCCTCGCGCCCGCCGTGATGCGCGCCAAGGACGTGGCCACCGCCCGCCCCGGCGCCGCCGCCGCCTGGAGGCCCGCCAACGCTGAGGTACTGCCCCCACACTGCCCCCCCGCCCCGCCGCCGCCTGGAGGCCCGCCAACGCTGAGGTACTGCCCCCACACTGCCCCCCCGCCCCCGCCGCCGCCTGGAGGCCCGCCAACGCTGAGGTACTGCCCCCACACTGCCCCCCCGCCCCGCCGCCGCCTGGAGGCCCGCCAACGCTGAGGTACTGCCCCCACACTGCCCCCCCGCCCCCGCCGCCGCCTGGAGGCCCGCCAACGCTGAGGTACTGCCCCCACACTGCCCCCCCGCCCCGCCGCCGCCTGGAGGCCCGCCAACGCTGAGGTACTGCCCCCACACTGCCCCCCCGCCCCGCCGCCGCCTGGAGGCCCGCCAACGCTGAGGTACTGCCCCCACACTGCCCCCCCGCCCCGCCGCCGCCTGGAGGCCCGCCAACGCTGAGGTACTGCCCCCACACTGCCCCCCCGCCCCCGCCGCCGCCTGGAGGCCCGCCAACGCTGAGGTACTGCCCCCACACTGCCCCCCCGCCCCGCCGCCGCCTGGAGGCCCGCCAACGCTGAGGTACTGCCCCCACACTGCCCCCCCGCCCCGCCGCCGCCTGGAGGCCCGCCAACGCTGAGGTACTGCCCCCACACTGCCCCCCCGCCCCGCCGCCGCCTGGAGGCCCGCCAACGCTGAGGTACTGCCCCCACACTGCCCCCCCGCCCCGCCGCCGCCTGGAGGCCCGCCAACGCTGAGGTACTGCCCCCACACTGCCCCCCCGCCCCGCCGCCGCCTGGAGGCCCGCCAACGCTGAGGTACTGCCCCCACACTGCCCCCCCGCCCCGCCGCCGCCTGGAGGCCCGCCAACGCTGAGGTACTGCCCCCACACTGCCCCCCCGCCCCGCCGCCGCCTGGAGGCCCGCCAACGCTGAGGTACTGCCCCCACACTGCCCCCCCGCCCCGCCGCCGCCTGGAGGCCCGCCAACGCTGAGGTACTGCCCCCACACTGCCCCCCCGCCCCCGCCGCCGCCTGGAGGCCCGCCAACGCTGAGGTACTGCCCCCACACTGCCCCCCCGCCCCCGCCGCCGCCTGGAGGCCCGCCAACGCTGAGGTACTGCCCCCACACTGCCCCCCCGCCCCGCCGCCGCCTGGAGGCCCGCCAACGCTGAGGTACTGCCCCCACACTGCCCCCCCGCCCCGCCGCCGCCTGGAGGCCCGCCAACGCTGAGGTACTGCCCCCACACTGCCCCCCCGCCCCCGCCGCCGCCTGGAGGCCCGCCAACGCTGAGGTACTGCCCCCACACTGCCCCCCCGCCCCGCCGCCGCCTGGAGGCCCGCCAACGCTGAGGTACTGCCCCCACACTGCCCCGCTGCCTCACTGCCCCCCCCATACTGAATGTGCTTGTGCAGATAATGAACGCGACGGGCGAGATGGAGAGCGCGCTAGGGCGGCAGTACGCGCCGCCCGCCCTGCCGCCGCCCGCGCTGGCCGCCCAGCTGGCGCGCCTGGCCGTGCACGAGCCGCAGCTAGCGCCGCCCCGCCCGCCCCCGCCCAGCGGTGAGCCATCCTATACCCTTGTTATATGCCATCCAAATTACTTTCCCAAAGTTATCTTGTCTATTCAAGAAATATAGGGATCATTGCGGGTTCGATCGCCGACCGTATATTTGCTAAATGCGATCTCTTTCCTATATATAACTTGTGTTTTATAGATATGCAAAAATATACCGATCGCCAGGCGTGAATTGGATCAAGTACCCTTTGACTTCCCATTTAGAATTTTTTATAGCTTCCAAAGGAATAGCCCTGTAATGTTTACTTGCGAGCATTCGAAACTGGATTCGTTCGTGATATTACCCTGAAAAAATTAGATTCCTTCAGTTGAGATGTGTGTACTTATGTCATGTGTATGTGTGTGTGTTTAGCGACGGCAGCGCCCCCGCGGCCGCCGCCGCCCGACACGGACGACGAAGGCGAGGACATCTTCAGCCGGCAGCCGCACCCCAGCCAGCCCATACTGGTGAGCTGGCCTCGCTGCTCACACTGGGGACATGGCTTATACTGGGGATACTGTTCACACTGCTCACAATGGGGACACTGTTCACACTGCTCACAATGGGGACACTGCTTACACTGCTCCCACTGGGGACACTGCTCACAATGGGGATACTGCTCACACTGCTCACAATGGGGACACTGCTAACACTGCTCACAATGGGGACACTGCTCACACTGCTCACAATGGGGACACTGTTCACACTGCTCACAATGGGGACACTGCTTACACTGCTCCCACTGGGGACACTGCTCACACTGCTCACAATGGGGATACTGCTCACACTGCTCACAATGGGGACACTGCTCACACTGCTCACAATGGGGATACTGCTCACACTGCTCACAATGGGGATACTGCTCTCACTGCTTACAATGGGGATACTGCTCACACTGCTCAAACTGGGGACACTGCTCCCACTGGGGACACTGCTCAAACTAGGGACACTGCTCACACTGGGGATACTGCTCACAATGGGGACACTGCTCACACTGCTCACAATGGGGATACTGCTCACACTGCTCACAATGGGGATACTGCTCTCACTGCTTACAATGGGGATACTGCTCACACTGCTGACAATGGGGATACTGCTCTCACTGCTTACAATGGGGATACTGCTCACACTGCTGACAATGGGGATACTGCTCTCACTGCTTACAATGGGGATACTGCTCACACTGCTGACAATGGGGATACTGCTCACACTGCTGACAATGGGGATACTGCTCACACTGCTCACAATGGGGACACTGCTCACACTGCTCACAATGGGGTTACTGCTTACACTGCTCCCACTGGGGACACTGCTCACACTGCTCAAACTGGGGACACTGCTCACACTGCACACACGGCTCAAACTGGGGACACTACTTACAATACTAATTTCGAAAGGTTGTACATTTTGCCTATTATATTATTGTTCCATTTTCGAAGGCAACCTGTATATAATGACGGTATGACCATCTCTGTGGCTCGGTCGTGTGTGGGTGGGTGTGGGTGCCACATGGTGTGCGCGAGGTGGGTGTGGGTGGGTGTGGGTGCTACATGGTGTGCCCGTGCAGGTGGCGGCGCACAACCTGCACAAGGCGGTGCGCGAGTGGTCGTCCAAGGACAACGAGATCATCGCGGCCGCCAAGCGGATGGCCATCCTCATGGCGCGCCTCTCCGAGCTCGTGCGCTCCGATTCCAAAGGTACTTCACGTCTTATACCACTTCTGACGCCATTGCCATTTGAGCTTGCATATCTTATGCTACCAGGCTGTCTGGTCTGGTACTCAGAAATCTTGGCTATGAAACTTGAGAGTCGCTTGTTCGATGTCCGCTAAGAGCCGATTTTCGTTATGAATATGTATATATCTATCTATATGAATATGTATATCGTAGTACCAGCTTTGCCTAGTCTTAGACTAGGATAATATGTGTTGGCCTGTCCCAAAGCAATAATTACATTCGAAACTAAGAGGAGCTTAGGTTAAGCTGTAGTTTCAACGTGAGTTGCCTTTGAGAAATATGTTATTGATATTTATTTTGATGTTGTCCGCTAGATGCCGCTGTCTAAATTTAAAAGATACCCTTTTTATTTTTTACTATTAGAGATTTTTTTAGGGTAGAACAAAATACGTGGGTGTCTGTTTCTTACGTTTTCACGTCTTTGTGATTTCCTTTCACCTATCAGGTTTTGTATATATATATATCTTGTAAGGAGCATATATTAAATTATTTATTGCCTTTCCACTTATATCCAATACGTATTTATATTAGGGTATATAATAGACACTGTGGGGCGCAGCAACTTTAGACAGCAGAAATTACTATATACCTAGAGGGGAATCCATTTAATTACTAACTTATTTTAACCTTAATATTTACTTCAATTTATTAACAAAATATTTATTTAATAAAAACTTGAGATTTGTTTATTGCATAAGATAACAACTTTAAATAATAACTATATATTCTGATGTAATTACTTTACTGGCCTAGGAAATTAATTATTTAAACTTATCATGCATAAATATACAATTTGTAGGTAGGTTAGGAATCTACATCAACGCAAGCAAAGCTGCGAACAAAAGCTTGTGTATCTACCCATTGTGATAGTTCATCCTGCATATTGCTTAAATAGATACAATGCTATCACGAATTGAGCTCTTTCCATAACGGTGGTAAACTGACATACTGGACTGATGGTAAGCGTTTACAGAAGGCTCTTGGCGTTGCCGCCTGACCGCATGGTGGGCGGAGTTACAGATAGTGCCATCCACGAATACGCGCTCACTATTCTTCCCTATAGTTGATAGTGTAAGTGTGCAACCGTCCACTGTTTGCGTTTTATCGGTACACAATGATTACCTATGAGTGCACACGCTCACTACAATTAATAGACTCTGGTCATACTCGCCACATCCCGCGACCCCCTTGACTGGAAATTGGTGGGTCGCGTCTTCGTTGATGGCACTATCTGTACCATGCTAGAAGTATGAGGATCGGACCGATTCCGCTTCTGCCAACACAACCATTCCATGTAAATATTACATAGCGTTATGAGTGTACAGTTGGAGTTCCTTTGTCGGTTAAAATTCATCCCTCAATCCCTCAATCAATTCGTAAACTCTTAGTACCTTTTCAAACTAAAATACTTAGATGATAACTGCATACAACATTTATCTTTCGTGATATTATATTACCCCGTCTGTACAGTCCAATGTAATGCTTTATTTCGATGTGTTCACTGTAAATATTCTGTCCACTGCTTGCGGGAAGTGGTCACTATGAACCTGAGCGGTAAGTCGCTTTTTCTTTGCGCTATAATTATGTAGGTTGTATTTTTTCTTCAAGTATAATATCAGTACTTATAATATTATATACTTAAGTACAGTGAATAGTCAGACCACGAGCTTTACGGTGAAGGAAAACATCGAGAGGAAACCTGCATACGTTCGAGAAGAAATTCAAAGGCAAAATACAGCCGTGCTTGAGTAACGGCGATGGACTCGCCATCTGTCAGGTTGGCACCTAATTTATATCTCTGGCGGAAAGTGGGTGTGTGGGTACTACTTATACACCTCTGCCTACCCCTTCGGGGACCCTTGTGGGAAGGCGTGAGGATATATTATTTTATTATTATAATTATATGATATCATCATCATCATCATCATCTTCATCATCATCATCATCATCATCATCATTATTATAATTGTAATGTTCAGGCAGCAAGCGCGAGCTGATAGCAACGGCCAAAGCCATCGCCGAGGCGTCCGAGGAGGTCACCCGACTTGCCAAGAAGCTGGCTCTCGAGTGCACTGACAAGAGGATCAGGACGGTGAGTAAAAAGATGTTAAACACGGCACTGTTACTAGCTAAAGCTATTACAAAAGACCCATGTATTAAGTTCGGATGTGTTTAAGAAACAAAAACCTGCCAATACCACTAATTAGCTAAAGGCTGCTTGCCACATCTGAAGCGTAAACATATAATTATTGTAAACTAGCCGTGCCCGCGACTTCGTCCGCGTGGAATTTAACAAAAAAGTTTTTGTTTACTTTCTAAAATTAAAGTAGCCTAAAGGTATTCCTTTTTATATCTGCCTGACCTATCTGCCAGTGAACAAACAAGTGACAGACAGAAAGACAAAAATTAAAAAAATATATATTTTGGTGTATGTACCGTATGCATGTAGTAAAAAGTGGTTATTTCAATATTACAAACAGACACTCCAATTTTATTAATATGTATAGATGGAGGAAATTAATTTACCACAACTTTTTATCTTATCAATTGCCGCTGCATTGCGTGTCCAGCGCTGAGTCATTGGCACAATTTTATTTCGTCATTTAGTATTTATTATTCCAATTCCTTCGGGAAGCAACCCCTATATAACGAACATGACTATTTATCGACACACTTTACCGCCAGAATCTGCTGCAAGTGTGCGAGAGAATCCCAACCATTGGAACTCAGCTCAAAATATTGTCTACTGTCAAGGCCACCATGTTGGGCGCCCAAGGTATTCATAATTGTTTGTATTGTTTATTTATGCGGCTCTATATAAATTCAAATGTATTTATTGCAACAACGTTTGCTTATACACAATTTATTACATAATACAACATCACACCTCGTATTAAGACACGCTGATACAGTGTAAGATCATATCACTTCACGATCAAGGTCATAGCCGTGATGGCTGCGAGGTTCGAGTTGCCTGCGACACAAAGATCTCAAGTTCGAATCCCAACTGTACCAATGAGCTTTTCTGAACTTAAGTACAGTGATTAGTCACACCACGAGTTTTACGGTGAAGGAAAACATCGAGAGGAAACCTGCATACGTCTGAGAAGCAGTTCAAAAGCATATTTATAGACGTGCTTGAGTAACGGTGATGGAGTCGCCATCTGTCACGTTGGCACCTAAGAATATATCTCTGGCGGAAAGTGATGTGGAAAGTGGTAGGTTATGGTCACCATTACTTATAATTAAAAGGCAAAAAGAATGCTAGGACGTAATTAGAATGTTCTTGGTGCTGTCAACGTGTTTTTATGGTGACCATACATTCGTTTGTTAACTGTACTTGAAGCTTATAAATGTATCATAAGAGTATATAGCTTGCTTGTAACTCAATGCTCTGCCTTCCAAACAGTCGGCATGCCGGATTATAAAGGTAAATATATAGCTTAATGCCCGTCACCGCATCTTATGAACAGAGCATATGCATTTATAATTTTACACTCTCTCTCTAGGTGAGATCCCATTTGTGAACTCACTCATCACGAAATCTCAGGAACTATAAGGCCGATTGACTTGAAATTTGGTAGGAGTATTCCTTATGCGGTGTAGAGGTCAGCTAAGAACGGATTTTATGAAACTCCACCCGCAAGGTGAAACGCGGGGGCGTTAAAAAACAACGTTTTTCAACTATTGCTTCCAGAGTTATGAAACTTGGTCAAAATATTATTTTTGGCATGATTTACAATTAAATATAATATAAACCTTAGTCACAGCAACGCGTGGCCGGGTCTGCTAGTATCTAATGTATGAAAGTCCACTTCGGCTTGTTAGTGTCGTCGTGAATAGAGAGATAGGTGACAGGTGCACCTGTCACTTAGACATATTATAATTATACATATCAAATCTAAGATTTTCTTTAACGCAAGGGATACAATGACCACTTTGGAATGACACTTATTAAATATTAAATTAAGGTTCCATAAAAGCCTCACAGGAGGAGAATAATCACGCCAGCTCCCTCCTGTAGGTAGGTTAAGAGGAACGCCAGTTTTCAAACCTCTCTCTTTCACTCACTCCTTTTTCTTTCATACATGCTTGCTGGTTTCGAGTATTAAGAGCGTAATATTATATTTGCCTACCCCTTCGGGGACCCTCGTGGGAAGGCGTGAGGATATATTATTATTATTATTATATCATAGCACTGGGTTTTTTATTACTTTACGTTTTATTACACCTATGGTAGTTCAGGGAGTTCCGTGTGAATATTATAAAAAAGTAGATAACTGTTTTCTATATTGAATTATATGTATACACAAAGGTCTCCGAAGGGGTAAGCAGAGGTGGGTAGTCGCCATATACTTTAAAGAATAATGTAAATACAAAATTAATTTCTAGAACTTATATCTATGTTGGGCAGAGAGAGTAGAGCGCCAGTCCTCTAATTTTTGTGTTTACTCTTTGAATAATTAAAATGTAGTGCTATGTATGTATGCGACATAGTATACTAAAATTGAGTTACTTGTACAGGTAGCGAAGAAGATCAGGAGGCTACAGAGATGCTGGTCGGTAATGCTCAGAACTTGATGCAAAGTGTAAGTATATATTATGTATAACATTCTATGCTTTACAAGATATTCTGAATTAGATTTTCTCATTCAAAATATTGTTGCCAACACAAAATAAAAATCCTGCCCCTCCCCAAGGAGCTCGTTATTGGAAACCTTATTCATTCCCCAGGAGCATAGCACAAAAAATTGTTTTATTTGTCTACGGACTTCTATAAGAGGTTTTGCCCCAGTCGGGGAGTTCCAAATTCGAACGGGAAACCCCGTTATGCCCTACCTCTCTTAATTGTGTTTTGACGTGATTATTGTGATCACAGGTGAAGGAGACCGTGAAAGCAGCCGAGGGAGCCTCGATCAAGATCCGTAGCGAGAGGGGCGGCTATCGTCTGCGATGGGTGCGTCGCTCCCCATGGTACCAGATCTAAACGTGTAAACAGGATTAGCGAGTTTTGTCTAGCTGCGGCCGGTTGAAACTAGATCTCGCCAGTTTCGTGAAGCTTATCTTTGAGTTCTCGTTGAATTCGGTTAGAACTGGTTATAATATCGCTAGCCGTTCTTGAGCCCATGTTATTTTGGGGACGGTGCATGTCTTTTCTCTTCTATCTCTCTCTGTAAGCTGTCTTTTCTAGCCATACTATGTTCTGCATAATTCATACATTGTATCTCAAATCCCTTCCAAATAATTGCAATGATTAGTGTGCCTTATACCTAAACCGGGAATTACCGATTTGTAAACAACTGCAACCGGTAGAGTCTAGTTCAAACTGGATAAACCTAGTTCGGATATTAATTAAATAAGGTTAACAAAGTTAAATACTAAAAGAGATTGTTTTGCAACCTTTTTGGTTAAACTTTGAGGTCTTCCCTTATTATGAGGGTAATTGTTACTATCAAAAATGATACGAAGAATTTTACCATATATGTGGTTACGCTTACCATCAGGCTTTGTTTTTAAAATATCTTAAAAAGTCTTACTTCAAATTGTCATAAACTTGATCTACCTATAGTAGCAATAATGCACCTTATTAAATCGCAAATAGAGTATAAATTATATATAGCGTTATCATAGTGCGATCTGGTTGTTTATTGATGTATTAACGACAAAGGTAATTGTGAATCTTATTTGTTTATATTTAAAGTACCTCATATCTGTTGTGGTTAAATTTTGGCAGCTGACAAAATTTTAATAACGCTATTATTATTCTTGTTTAAGCTTTATTTCATTATTATTAATTTGACCATAACTAATATTGTTGTACAATACTTATAATATTTTAAGGGAGATTCAAATACGTTTGTATGTATAGTCGTGTTTGAAAAACTGTCATGGTCTCTCCATCTGTCACGTTGGCCAATAAATATATCTTCGGCGATAGATGGGTGCCTTTACAACTCTGCCTAACCCTACCAGGAAGGACCCTTGAGGTAGGCGTAAAGAATTGTACAATAAATTTCAAGAGAAATTTGGAAAAACAATTAACCTAAATAGTGTCTTAAAAACGGCATCTATCACAGCTAAATAATATAATGCTAGTGAAATGTGGGTGCTAGTGTACCTTAGCCTACCTGCACATAGGAAGCTAAATATACGACGTATTATGACAAAGAAACTACAGGATGTGTCTAAAATGCGAGTGTGGTAGAATGGAAGTGGCATTAGTCAGTGCTTTATAATTGTATAAAATTTAAGAACAATATGTGTATCTCGCCTTACCACTATTGTAATGGCTTAACTTTCGGAGCTGGTTGCGGGTTCGACTCCCGCCGGTACAAGCATTTGTGTGATGAGCGTGTTGCGTAATTGTGTACTGTTTGTCTTCATATAAGTATATTAGCTTTATTTGCGCATTAACTTGTTTGTAATTCACGCGGGAATCAAACTCGCATCCCTGTCCCACGTGGTGTGCGGCTAACAATGTACTATATATAAAGAGTTTGTTTGCATACCCCGAAACACAAATGATCTTATTCACTTGAACTTTTTCATGTCTGAATATAAATAGTTCTTTACGACTACAGTGACAATCTAACGTCTACTATGTATAAAATGTTTCACCACTTCGAACAACCCCATAAATAAACAATAAAATATTCCAATAATCCCATAAAAAGCTAAATAGGTAATTATCGTATATTAATTTTACTCTCGTTTATTTGTTTGTAATTATTTCAACGAGGAAAAAGTGAATCAACTAAAAATAGCTTTGCCGTTACTCCATATCGTTCTGTCGTATTGTGTTTGTTATTAAATCCACCCACAGCAGTTATAGTGGCCGAGTGGTTCGAGAACATAAAGATTACAAGTTCGAATCCCGACTGTACCAATGAGTTTTTCTGAACTTAAGTACAGTAATCACTACACTCACACCGTGAGCCTTACGGTGAAAGAAAATATTAGGAGGAAACCTGCATGCATTTGAAAAGAAATAAATGGTCGTGCTTGAGTAACGGCGATGGACTCGCCATCTATCACGTTGGCGCCTAAAATATATCTCTGGCGGAGAGTGAGCGTGTGCGTGTACTACCTACATTTAATTTATTGCTTTATTGACATGTGATTACGGCATCTTTTCGCGAGTATTGTGTAAGTTTAAATTCTTAGTACAGATGCACACCCTTCTGGAACTTTTATGCGAAAGCGAAAAAGGTTTATCGCACTCGTTCGCAACAACTATCTGGTCGAATCGTGTGGCCATTCTCGAAACCACTTGATCACAAAAATATCATTATAACCGGTTCTGCTTTGAAGAGTTAAGTACAGAATAATTGTATAGAGATATATAATTATATATTAAGATAGTGATAGTGCCATCCACGAAGACGCGCCCCACTATTCTTCCTTATAGTTAATAGCGAAAGGTGCAACCTACCACAAATGTTTGAGTATTATCGGTACACACTGATTACCTATGAGTGCACACGCACACTACAATTAATAGACTCGGGTCATACTCCCCGCGAACCCCTCGACTAGAAGTTAGTGGGGCGCGTCTTCATGGATGGTACTATCTATAGAACTCATAACCATTCGACATATTTATGACGTCACGCGGGACTAGTCTGTCGATGGGTCATGTTTAAAATAAGCATAACGTTGGTTGATAACAATACCTAATTAATATACAAATAAAGTGACTATATTTTATAACATTGTAAACCTAGAATAAGAGAACATATTATATATATTTATATATTTATATGTATTTTACATGTAAAGAATGAATGAGTTTAATATGACATAGTTATTAGAATATTAATTCTATTGTAAATAACTTTGCTTTATTTTAACCAACCTGTGTGTCTGTTTTACATTTAATTTTAAAAGATTTATTTATTCTAATAAAATCATATTATTTTGTAGTTTTTTTTTGCCTTTTCATACCATACGCAGAATCACTCACGCGGTTGGCAGCCAGCTTTGACGGCGATGCCAAGTAGGTATCTCTTGATGGTATTAGCCATATCTTGGGTGATCTAATGTTAAATACACGATGCTCTATAAGTGTTCCCTGTGTCCCTTACGTAGAATATTAGTTTTTTTTATTATTATAATTTGAATATCATAATTTTTGGCGCTGAATTTCCGAATTCACAGTTTTCAGAACAACCTGTGTGATTTCGCATCCGTATAATTATTTATGTTAATAACTATACTAGGAAATGTGATAATATCATTATAATAAAACTACATACGAAGTTCATTGTAGATAAGCTTTATTTTAGAACTTAGTTGAGGTAATATAGAAATTAGAGTAAAATAAACCTTAAATCGTAAGTCATATGCCTTAAAATACTTTGTCAATGACTAGTAGTTAATTATCTGGGAAAACTGTCCGAATGCTCTATATATAAATCTGTATGTAAGGCTAATGACACATTGAGCGTTAGCTCAGAAATATATTTATACTCAATGCCGAGGTTATCCTGATGTGAGTAGCTGTAATTTTAATATAGCCTTTAGATCACAGGCGTAAGGTATATAATTCAACAACATCGCACCGTTGGGACATCTAGTATAGTGATAGAAACTCAATTTGTCCATATAAAAGTAGACAGTGTGTACCCAGCCTTACGAGCTTTACGTGAAGTAGTTATGACATATTTTCCTACAGATTTAATAAAATTATTCTTCCATTATATTAATACGTAGTTTCATTTACTCCCATTTGCGAATGTTGGTTTCTTCCCCCCTCCTCCCGTTAAGGTTGTTCCATGAGAGTATGGATTTCTTCAAGAAGGATGTGAAGAGATTCCTGCTTGACAACGCGGAGCATTAGCCTTGCTATTTCAAGCGTCCCAAGCAACAATAGCCGCTGACCATCAGCACGTTTGCTTCTTTACTTCCTTAGAGGTATAAAAAGTGTAAAGTGTTATACATACTAGGAGAGGTATATACCTACCAGTTGTCCGCAACTGGTAGGTCATATAATTTCCTGAGCCCGATTGCAGCGCCACCTATTTCGGCCCAATTGTGAATCTAAACCATTCTCGAATCCATCTGAAGACACACAGAAAATATTAAAATCGGAACAAGAAATATATATAAAGAAGTATGTAAAAACATTTGAAAAAATAACAGCCAATTAAAGAACGAGCTTCTGCTATAATTATTCAAGTGCTTGAGTTCATGAGCCGATGATCAATATAAAACCCAGATTTTATGTTTAATCAGTGGTTCAAATAGCGTAGAGGGAAAAATTTATAGGTACATGGGTCGACCACAAAATGAAGTCATCCGACTTGCACTCGAACAGGATAACTCGATTCGCTGCCGTTCTGTGTGATCCTGTATAGCTTACTGTAGTGGCGGAATTCATGCAGATTTTGGAAAAATTTGTGAGTATTTCGAACATATTTTGCTTTAACAAGCCATCCTACATCGGTCTTGAAAGGGGCACAGACCACTCTTTTCGCAAGGGATTTTAGTGATAATTACAACTAGAATTAATATATAATAAATACATGCTTATCAGCACGTCGAGTCCCTATCGGAGTAGGCAGAGGGAGTAGAGCGCCAGTTCTCTTATATATATATAAGACACTTCGCAGTGTTTCCGATTGGGGTCGACTAAACCTAGTCCACTTCAATCCCACTAAGACACAAGTTTGCGCGTTCACCGCTAAAAAAACTCCATTCGCTGTGGCTCCACAATTCCAGAACACTCCCCTGAACATCTCGGAGAGCATTAGGGTCGATATTTCTGGCGACGTTCAGTTCCGTGGTCATTTAGAGGACAAGGCTAAGCTGGCGTCGAGGAAGCTCGGTGTGCTCAACAGAGCTAAGCAGTACTTCACATCTTCACAAAGGCTGCAACTTTATAAGTCGCAAGTTCGGCCACATATGGAGTACTGCTGCCACCTGTGGGCTGGAGCCCCTGGATACCACCTTTTGACGCGGTTCAGAATCGCGCCGCTAGAATTGTCGATGATCCCATGCTCACAAGCGGCTTGGAATCACTAAGTCTGAGGAGAGACTTTGCCTCCCTGTGTGTGTTCTACCGCTTGTATAACGGGGAGTGTTCTGCAGAATTGTTCGACATGATGCCCACTTCCACCTTCTACCACCGCACTTCTCGCCATCGACGGGGAATTCATCCCCATACCTTGGAACCACAAAGGTCTCGCACTGTGCACTTCCAAAGTAGTTTTCTTTCGCGAACGCTCAGGCTGTGGAATGAGCTCCCCGTTGACGTTTTCCCTGGAGAGTACAGCATGGAGTTCTTCAAGAAGGGTGTGAAAAGATTCCTGCAGGGTCGGCAACGCGCGAGTGATACCCCTGGTGTTGCAAGCGTCCATGGGCGGCGGTAACCGCTTACCATCGGGGGGACCGCATGCTTGTTTGCCACCCAAGTGGTATAAAAAAAAAAGAATACTCGGCGAGCATGTATGAAGAGGGTGAAGAATGTGGACGAATCGAAAGAGGTATGTAAGTCTGGAGAGAACTGGCGCTCTGCTCTCTCTGCCTCTCACACATCACACACACTCAGATTTCGCATTTTTTGGTTAGGTTAGTTCCTACAATTCGTAAAATTATTCATTCTTAATGTAAGCTATTCTATGGTTAATTAAGTAATGAATAAGATATACTATTAACATACAAAATCCTATAGACAAAAGTGGCCTAAAGATGTTTTGTTAGTTACGCCGGCCCCACCCGTTTCACTACAATACGACCCACTGCGTCAAAATTTCGCACGGGTATAACTTAAACAAAAGCTCAACTAAAATATATTACTGTAATTTTTTCCTTTTCTACCCCTAAGTAAAAGGGAACAAATGTTAAAAGAGAAAACCGGGGAGTTTGTTTCGCCGGTGTCTTCTCCTGGCAGGTTTTTTTTAAGTATATGACGTTCAATGTTCAAGTGTTCCTGTATCCCTTACGTTGAATAAAATGTTTTGATTATGACAAATAAGAAGTTTGTTCAAAACGGCAAATCTCTCATTTATGAATGTGGGTGAACCGAAAGAGATATGTAAGTCTAGAGAGAATGATCTCTGTGAGGAGCCTGATGGCATGTACATAGGTAAATAATATGGGCTATCTTTAATCTTAATAATCACACCATCGTTTACATCATTCTATCATCACGCCGAGTCCCTACCGGGGTAGGCAGAGAGTATAGAGCGCCAGTTCTCTCTAGACTTACATACCTCTTACGCTTCGTCATCATCATTCATCAGTCTCTTTTCATTCTATTGTGTGTGAATCGCAGGTATAATGGCGCCGATATCTCTGAAGATAGTGCTGGATGATGGTGCGGTGACCAGGAAGGTGAAATTTGACACTAGCACCAAGGTGGACGAAGCACACTCCATCGTGCAGGAGAAGATGATGGTGCCAGATCACGGGAAAGGTAGAGTTACTTGGAATCTAGTGGTAGAGCTCCTGACTGTGAAACTAGAGGTAGCGTGTTCGATTCCCGCTGAGGGCATTTGTGTGATGAATATAATTGTTTGTACCTTCTTCCTGGATGTCCTATGCATCTATGTATATATCTATCTACTTATATAAGTAAATAAACCGTTGTCTAGTTGCTTTAACACAAGTTTTGCTCAATTTAGGCCTATGTCAGTTTGTGTGGAATTGTCCCAAGGTATTTATTTGTATTTATTATTATAAGAGAGGTAGGGCATAGCGGGTTTCCCGTTATAATTCGGAGCTGCCCAACTGGGGCAGGACCTCCACCTTATAGAAGTCCGTAGCCAAATAACATAATTGTTTGTGTTGTGTTCCTACGCGTTGAATAAGGTTTCCAGTAATGAGCTCCTTGGGGAGGGGGGGAGGATTATTATATTGTGTTGGCAGCAGAAGGATTTGTCCCATTATGCTGCCAGTACAGTATAACTCTCCGTACACAGAGTACAGGTGCAGGACAGATAACTGAAAATTAATGACAAATATCATCGGGAGCTTGACTACTCTCCGAAGATGTGTCTTGAGCTATTAGTGGTCTGTTTAGAGTACGGCCTGTTCTTGCGCTCGGCTGACGATGAGCTGAGCGGCGTCTGGCTCGAGAACCACCGGAACTTAGATTACTACATGCTGCGAGACGGGGACTCTTTGGACTACATCTGTAAGACACGGAACCTAAGAGTTAAGATGCTGGACGGTAAGTAGCCAACTTTATTTTTTTCTTCTAACTCCTCCTAAACGGCTGGACCGATTTGTTTTAAATTTCCTGTGTGTCTTCAGATGGATACAAGAATCGTTAGATTATCGGTTCTAATAATGGAACCGATAAGGTGGCGCCAGTGGGTCCGTAACTTTTATTTTTTCACTCGCGGGGAGAACAGCTAGTAGATACTGTAAATTGAGTGAGGATGTCTGTTTGATATACTACTGATTGAGATTGGATGAAATTTGCCACAGGGATAGAATAATAGCTGGATTAACATAGGGTATGTTTTATTAAAAAATCTCTCAGGGAAAATATGATACGCGGACGTAACCGCAGAGCACTGCTAGGACACATATCCTATTTCCTTTTCTCAGGAACATTAAAGACGTTGCAAGTGGACGAGGGCAAGCCGCTCGGTGAGCTGATGTTCACCATCTGCTCCAGGATCGGGATCACCAACCATGAGGAGTACGGACTGGTACAGCCATACAGTCATATAGTTATCATATTTTATTACTGTCAATGCAAGAAAGGCAGAGGAAGACCACGTTCCAACTTCCAAGACCAAATTTATTGATTTTATGTCATAACGTGACTATACAAACGCCTTTGAATTTCTTCTCAATCATATGCAGGTTTCTTCTCGATGTCTTCCTGCACCGTAAAGCTCGTGTGACTAATCAGTGTAGGTGTATACTTAAGTAGAAAACTAATGCTAAATGAAACGTAATCTCCACGTAAACGTAGTCCATTGTCAGACATTGCAAATTATACAGTAGGTATACTGTAGGTAATGTTATAATATCTAACACCCTGTAAGGGGCACAGCAATGACAGGTAGCTTTTTCTAAATACATTATGGTCCATGCGAATTTGATCGAGCACATTTTTCTTGTTGCGGTGCCACTACTGAAGAGTGGCTATCAACTCGGCATATTTTCCTTCATCCTTCGCCAAGCGATACAGGTGTTCTACGCTGGCGATTCCGGTCCAATATCTTATATTACGGAGACACTACTCTTTCCTTCTACCAACGCGTCTCTTCCCCTCAATCTTGCCCATCATGATGACCTGGATCTGAGCAAGAACACGTTAACAACGTATAACACTAAATAACTGACTCCAGTGCGAAGAAAGTGAGGAGCAGTCCGAGGAGAGTAAGGAGAAAGAGAAAGAGAAGCCGTCGACGGGCACTCTCACCCTGAAGCGCAAGAACCAGCAGCGCGAGAGAGACGTCGCCATGGAACAGCTCAGCAAGAAGCTGAAAACTGATGACAATGGTATTATGACAAGCGAACCCTTACCCAGCACTATTATATAACAATTATATTATAAAGAGGAAAGATTTGTGTGTGTTTGTCGTTCATAAACTCAAAAACTACTGTGCCGATTTCAAAAATTCTTTCACCATTCTTCAAAATATAGCCTATGTCCGTGCGAAGCCGGGACGGGCAGCTTGAATAGGTATATGTATAACATTTACGTCTTCATAATTGTCATAATTAGTACTAACTGTGCCCCAATTAAAAATGCATATGAATATACAGGCTGGCTCAGTATAGTCGGCAGTTGTCTTCTAGAAGTTACAGGGTATTGTAAATATCCTCATGACGATGCAATAATACAAATAGGTCCAATGATAACAAAATGACAACATTATTAAATGGAGTAGGTATCTACCTATTCCTCACGTAGAAACGTGGTTTTATGGGTTGTGTTATACCACAAAAAAATACAAAAAATAATTACTTAGATTCTAAACGAATTTAACTTTATCGTTAAAGTAAGTTTTTTATGAGAAAATAAGGTATAATAACAAAATTTTAAATACTATTTTCTCTTTTTTTTCCACAATTTTTCCCCATCACATATTCGATAAACTGTTCTGAGACATCCTGCATATATACATATACATGAACATGTTTACCCCATGTTTATAAGTCAAGAGAGAACTGGCGCTCTATACTCTCTGCCTACCCCGTTAGGGACTCGGCGTGATGATATGTATGTTTACTCCAGTGGAATGGCTAGACCAGCACCGAACTCTGCGTGAAATGGGCGTTGACCCCAAGAAGACACTGCTTCTCAAACGTCGCCTGTTCTACTCCGACCGGAACGTGGACTCCAGGGACCCGGTGCAGCTGAACCTGCTCTACGTGCAGACCAGGGACGCCATCCTGGAAAGCCATCATCCCGTTACCGAGGAGCAGGGTGAGTGCTACTTCTAAGAAGGAAATACCTTAATTTTTTTGACACATAGATTTATGATCACCAAGTCTTAACAATTTAGAATACATTATATGACATACTAGTTGTCCCGCCCAGCTTCGCTTGGGTGAAAAAATAAAAGCCAAGGACCCACGGACTTATCGGGTCCAATTGTGAATATAAACCATTCTCGAATCCAACTCGGCGTTGGCGTTTGCGGTTGGCGGTTCGCGAGCAATGGAGCTGGGCTGGACTGGCCAATTTTATTTTAGCCATTGCCAACCAATCGAGGTGTATAAAAATTGCACGATACGATCTCGTTGGCATCTCGCCTCTGCCACTGCTCCCCGCCACAACTCGCTAGCGGCGTGGTTCCATGGCGGTGTGATTTACATCGTGCTAAATTAAATGTGTTCTTAAAGTAACGAACTTCTCGATAATAAGACTTTATTATCGTACCAGCATAACTTAACAAATACAGTATGTATGACTAGAAAATCAAAAGCAGTTAAGCTTTAGAAGTATCACATCGCTTTTTATTCTAACCAACGATCGTACTGGCTGGTAGTAGAAAATTTAAAAAAAGTTAATTCAAATTGGAAAGTGTTCCAAAAGTTATTTTAAGAAAAGATTAAGTAACAAAAACTTTAACATCAACGACTAAGTACGCCATATAACCCGCCTTTTACGTCAGAGCGAGAGAGCTCCGATCCGACCCGAGCAACGACGAAACGACCCGACTAATGTGAGTCGTGTAAGTTTGTACACGTTTACGCTCCGACGCGGCGACCGTGCGCCATGCTATTTAACGAAAAACTCGACTTAAAACTGATAAAAGCAGTCAGAGAAAACCAAGTGTTATATGATTTTAATCATGTGAAGTACATGGACTTTAATGCCAGGGAAGTGGCCTGGCAGAAGATTGGAGACGAGCTCAAAAGACCAGGTAAATTTATATTGTCCGATATTATTGAGTTGAGTTCCTACTACTAGAACTCACAAAGATTATAAAAAGTCATGTCATGATCGATAAGAAATTGTTTGATCGTAATCCCAATTTATAGCTCTTTTATCTAATCATTAGAAGATGATATTAAAACTAGATTATATAAAGGATAAATAGGTTGCCCTTAGTAATTTGGTCTATTGAAAAATTCCCTATCGTCTATTGAAAAAACCTTTGTAATACAACTTGTGTTAATTTTTTTTATTTCATATTTAAATTAACTAGTTTATCAAATAACCGTTACAATTACTCACAATGTATAGTAATGTACAGTATAACGATAAGTTATCATTGACATTTCCCGGTAAACCATTTAAACACTAATTGACATGCACGGCAAGCTTTTGAACAGGATTTATTAAAACCTTCATTCAATTATTTCAGCTGTTGACTGCAAGATCCGATGGATAAATATAAGAGATGTGAACAGAAGAATTTTGAGAAAACAGTTGAAGGAAAATGACAAGCCCTCCCGGCCTTACAAATACGAGAACGAACTTTTATTCATGAGGCCTTTCTACAAGGATGTGATGCCGGTGCCTGACGAGCCTGACGACAGACCGTTCGACCGAGAATGGGTTGATGACTGTGAGGCGCAAGCAAACGATTCGGATGATTCTAATAAACCCATAAAGAAGAAAGCTAAGACCCGTAAAAGTGTAAAGAAGAAAAAAGAAGCTAAAGATGACGAAGAAAAGCCGGCTTCTACTAGTTTCAGTGAAGCGCCACTTGAGTTTGACCCTTCCGATCCGGTGGATGCATTTCTGCAGAGTATTGGCACGACGCTAAAGACGTTCTCCCCCTATCATCTCAACGTGGCCAAGAGTAAGATATTCTCTGTCGTTCAGGAACATGATTTGGAACAAATCGTTCAGAAACAACACCAAGAAGTGCCATCCGATCTTATAGCTAGTAATGAGACTGTATACTTATCTTAAGTGGCCATTTGACGTGAAATTAAATGAAGAGCTAGTTTAGTTATCTGACTAGGTATACGAACGAGGTAACGGGAGTCGTAAGTCGTCTATGAGAGGCAGGAGGCTGAACAAGGCTATCAAGAATATCGAGTCGAAAGGAAATAGTGTTATTATACACTTGTTTATAGCAGTTGTTTTAATTCATAATTTTATTTGTGAGAGACATCGTTTCAAGACAAAATATTGACTAGTTTATACTCAATAAATGTGGATAAAGCGAAAGAGGTATGACATTCTTGAGAGAACTGGCTCTCTTCACTCTCTCTCTACCGTTAAGGACTCGTTGGGACTCGATGTACCGGAACTTAAACTGTAGAGTTTTCTATGTATTTTAATATCTATAAACATATATAGGAGAGCCGTGGTGGCCGAGTGGTTCGAGTAGTTGCCTGCGACAAAAAGATCGCAGGTTCGAATTCCGACTGTACCGATGAGTTTTTCTTATTAGTCACACTACGAGCTTTACGGTGAAGGAAAGCATCGAGAGGAAACCTACATACGTCTGAGAAGCAATTCAAAGGCGTATGTATAGTCGTGCTTGAGTAACGGCGATGGTCTCGCCATCTGTCACGTTGGCACCTGTGGGCAGGCGTGTGGTACAATCCACTACACTACATTAAATTATGTGGCATATATTGCCTATGGTACAAAACTTTGTTAGTTTGAGACTTTGAGATTAGTTTTTTTTTGTTTAAATTGTCTCTCGTAGCGTGAGTTCCGGGAACTTTTGCTACTTAACCGGTCAATGGCGAGACCTAGGCCTCCAGCTTTGAGATTAGGTATAGATATAGTTCATAAGTGAATCGCGTTGCATTTTCGCATTTAACTCACCTTCGAGTTGTGCGAGACCATAGTAATGCACGATACGAGGTCGGGTCGATAGTCTATATGGCGGCACGCACACAGTCGCGTCGCACACCGGTATGGCGGCGTCTGCTGAGCGGGTCACGTGACGCGTGCTAGTCGTTTGCGTAACGTGTGTGCGTCAACGTGGAAAGGCCATTTCAATTTTCTTTATCTAGTTCGGTTAAGGCCGGAATGCAAGTCGTCAAGATTGGGAATGTTCAGAGTGCCTACTACAAAATTGTTTGAGAATAAGTCAGATGGTGTAGTACCTTATTGTATATTTTTAATGGGAGGGAGTTGACCCTCGAACAGATTTTTGGTGATGAATAAATTGATTCAGAATAACTGTTTAGTATTTTATTTGTATTTATTCTTTTTCAACATGTCCTCACTATTGAATCAAATCGCGGTGTTTAAAATGCGTTGTAACACATTTGACTTAAAAGGTATAATTTTACCTATAGTACTATATTTTATTTATAACATATCATACTAATGTTTACTTACAATGTTATAAACCCATTTTCATTTTTTAATCCGTACAACTCGACAGTTTCATGTTGTTGACGACTTTAAACCGACAGAAAACTTCTCGATATAATTGTCGACAGTAAACGGTTTTAGGTATTATTGTCATATGTCGGTAAACAGTAGTGTAAAACGCAAGTGGTCGTGCTCTGTTAACGCACACATCGCCGAAGTATCGCGTACGGGCGACGTTGCCGCTCCGTCGCGCCAGTCGTCGAGTATCCGTCACCATGCCGCTACCGTTTAATAAACAGTTGGATATTAAACTTCTTGGTCTGGTCAAAGATAATCCAATACTTTACAACACGAAACACTTGAAATACCTTGACTTCGATTCCAGAGAAGTCGTTTGGCAGAAGATTGGGGATACCTTGAACCGCCCAGGTAAGATAACTATTTATAGTTTTAAATTACGTACAAACTGTTCAATAGGTACTTACTTACACAGTCTAATCAAAATTGTTTTAAAATCACTTTTAAACTATTTAAGGCCGGCACTTAACTAGTTATTTCTTTAATTCTAGCTGACTTTTACCAAACTTAGATGTCTAACAAGCACACGGTCCGTTTGATGGTAAGCGGTTACCGCCTCTGTAGATTTTTAGACCTGGTCATTGTACACCATTTATCACTGAATACAGTACTCCCTCCACGATGTCTCCAAACAGCACTGAATTCAAACATTGTTGCAACATACCTTTTTTCCCTCGGACCTAGTTCCTCCAGCCCGGGAGCCATTACTAACGTCGCGGCCGCGGGTTCGATTCCCACCGGTTGAAATTTGTAAGGTGAGTATGACTGAAGTGTACAAATAGTGCCATTCACGAAGACGCGCCCCACCAACTTCTGGTCGGATCGCGGGATGCGGGGAGTATGACCAGAGTAGTACCTAATTGTAGTGTGCGTGTGCACTCATAGGTAATCAGTGTGTACCGATAATACTCAAACATTAGTGGAAGGTTGCACACTTACACTGTAAACTATAGAGGAGAATAGTGGGGCGCGTCTTCGTGGATAGCACTATCTATATAGACGTGCGTGGGCACCTAAAATATACCTGTACGGAAAGTGGGTGTGTGGGTACTAACTTCACACCTCTGCCTACCCCTTTGGGAAACTTTGTGAACGTGAAGATATAATATTAGTAGAATATGTAACGCCTTTGTTTACATAAAATCCATTGTTTCGTTCGTAGTTCACAAACTTGACGGGGGCCAAAGGCCACCTGCATTACAGTACAGTCTGCATGAGTAATTGTATTTTTTACGTGCACAAAGATCGCTAGTTGGAAAACCGACTGTACCAATGAGTTTTTCTGAGATTAAGTACAGTGATTAGTCACACCACGAGCTTTACGGTGAAGGAAAACATCGAGAGGAAACCTGCATACGTCTGAGAAGCAATTCGTATTCGCATTCCAGAAAAAAGGCGTGTATGTATAGGCACGCTTGCGTAACGGCGACGGACTCGCCATGTGTCACGTTGGCACCTAAAATATATCTCTTGCGGAAAGTGGGTTTGGGTATCACTTATACACCTCTGCCTACTCCTTCGGGGACCCTTGTGGGAAGGCGTGATTATTTTATTATTTATTAACTACAATCATACAAATTCTTATCGAACTACTTTAACTTATCGATATTAGATAATTTTCTAATGTATTTCTTAACTTGTCGAACTAGGTTGGAAGATAAGTTTACTGTAAACAAAACACGGTGGCCGAATGGTTCGAGTAGTTGCCTGCAACAAAGATTGCAAGTTCAAACCCGTTTGGGACTAATGAGTTTTTCTCAACTTAAGCTCAGAAGTACAGTGATAAGTCACACCACAAATATACATGATATGTCCTTACGCTTTCCCACAAGGGTCCCTGAAGGGGTAGGCAGAGGTGTATAAGTAATACCCACACACCCACTTTACGCAAGAGATATATTTTAGGTGCCGCGTTAAAGTAGGTAGATAAGAATTTGTATGATTGTAGTTGATAAATAATAAAATAATCACGCCTTCCCACAAGGGTCCCCGAAGAGGTAGGCAGAGGTGTGTAGCTAATACTCACACACACACGAACACATTCAGTATCTAGGGCTCTCGATGTCTTCCGACTATTATAATTGTTAAAATTAAGAGCCGTGGTGGCCGAGAGCTTCGAGCAGTTGCCTGCGACACAAAGATCGCAAGTTCGAATCCCGACTGTACCAATGAGTTTTTCTAATCTTAAGTACAGTGATTAGTCACACCACGAGCTTTACGGTGAAGGAAAACATCGAGAGGAAACCTGCATACGTCTGAGAAGAAATTCAAAGGCGTATGTATAGTCGTGCTTGAGTAACGGCGATGGACTCGCCATCTATCACGTTGGCACCTAATATACCTCTGGCGGAAAGTGGGTGTGTGGGTATTACCTATACACCTCTGCCTACCCCTTCGGGGACCTTGGTGGAAGGCGCGAGGATATATATTATATATTTATTAATGGTGATGTTAATTAATTTCACAGCACAAGTATGCAAATCCAGATGGATCAACATGCGCGACATGATGAGGAGGAAGATCAGAGATCGCCACCGGCACCCAACGCAGCACAGCTACCATTACAAGTACGAGGAACAACTGTCGTTCATGCTGCCGTACTTTAAGGAGATCAGCAATGGACAGTCCAATGAGGACTTTACTGCCGAATTCCTCAGCGACGAAGCCGAGTGTGAAGTCGAAATGCCAGCTGAAGTATTCGTAGAAGACGGCACGGACTTCGATATTGAAAGCACTGAAACCAAACCGAATATCAGCTTCCAGAAGAGGCCGGAAGTGTCAAATTCCAACAGCAGCAGAGAATACAGCGACACCTACCAGGAGTTGAATCCAACAGATCCTTTAGACGTGTTCTTGCTGACTATAGGGACCACGTTAAGGAAATTTAGCCCTTATTACCTGAACCAAGCGAAGACGAAGATCTTCCAAGTGGTCCAGGATTATGAACTCGAGCAGATCATCAATAAAGACCAACCCCATGGCAGCTCTGATGGTCACAGATAGTTGTTGGTAATAGATGTGTTATTTTAGTCATACAAATTGTTAATAAAATATTTTTATACTGGTTTCTGTTTCGTTTTTTTTTTATTTTACGTGTGGTCATTAAGCATCCCGTGAGAAATGCAATTGTTTTGACGTTACGTAGGTACTAGGTACCTACGTAACGTCTGATGAACTTAAGTACAGTGATTAGTCTACGGTGAAGGAAAACATCGAGAGGAAACCTGCATACGTCTGAGAAGAAATTCAAAGGCGTATGTATAGTCGTGCTGGAGTAACGGCGATGGACTCGCCACCTGTCACGTTGGCACATAATATACCTCTGGCGGAAAGTGGGTGTGTGGGTATTACCTATACACCTCTGCCTACCCCTTCGGGGACCCTTGTGGGAAGGCGTGAGGATAATATAACTACTTAATATAAGAACAATCAAATCGAACACTTAAAGACGGGAACGTCAGGAGTAGGTATTCGAAACTGGCGAGCTTGTATGAATGATGACTGATGAATGTGGACGAAGAACGAAGAGCGAAAGAAGACGAAAGAGGTATGCAAGTCTAGAGAGATCTGGCGCTCTATTCTCTATGCCTACCGCGCTATATAATATACAGATACAATTTTGATATCTTCACGCCTTCCTACAAGGGGCCTGGAGGAGTATAGAGCGGTAGGCAGAGGTATGCAGTGTGTCACTACGCTTTCGGTTGGAATATATATACAGGTAAAAAAAAAGCGCCGTGGTGGCCGAATAGTTCAAGTAGTCACCTGCAACAGTAAGGTTTCAGGTTCCCTCCAGTTGTCGTGTACAATGAGTTTTTTTTATTTTTTTTATTAGGGTTATTTTGGAGTTATTCCTGAACTTAAGCATTCAAGATACGGAAAATATCGAAAGGATAGAATATCTGCTTACGTTTCAGAAATGCCGACGAACTCGCCATCTGTCATATTAGCACTTAGATGAATCTCCGGCGAAAGTCACGTTGTCTTCCTTACACCTTCCCATCCTCTTTAATTAATTATTAAATAAATGTAGCTTCTCTTGTTAACCAAGAGATGGCGCTAGACGTCGGTCTAATAATACGACATATTTGCTTTCGCATGTCCGTGATTTGAAACGCTTTATGTAATATGTATATTATATACATGGTTTTCTTTATATTACTAACTGGTAAACAAGCATGCGGTTCGCGGGATGGTAAGCCATTACTGTCGCTTATGAACATTTGCAAGACTAGAAGTACCTCGCGTGCCTTGCCGACCCAATCAAATCAAATCAAATCAAAATCTTTTTATTTCACATAGGCCCAGATGGGCACTTATAAAACGTCGAAAAAGAACCACGGTTCGGGTTGGTCGCTTCCATGGAGAAGAACCGGCAAGAAACTCCATGGTTACTCTTTTCAAATCATTAGGCATATACAATATTCTTTTTCGTTACAGCAATAGTACCCAAGTATGGGGGAACAACGTAGGCCCGACAATAGGTCGTTGCTTACTATACAAAGCATACATAAAACAAGATAATTATAACAATGTTAGCAAGATCTAAGAATCTACAAAGCCTACAATGTTTCTACAAACAATCTACAAACTACAAAAATCTACATACCCTGCAGTACATTTCCCATACTACTCTCTCACTCTAGGGAAAAACCTCAACGGAAAGCTCATTCGACAGCCTGAGCGTTCGCCGAAGGAGTTTCCTTTGAAAATGTGCAGAAATAACCTGCTATTGGCATAAGTTCCTCGACTATATATATCTAATGATTTCTAATGAGTTCAGTTAAATATCCAGAGTATTTGTCTTCAGCTGCTACGTTTGCCGGTATACAGTGTCAGATACACTTCGGTGACTTTCAAGAGGACAAGCACAAGCCCGGCTTCATTGAAAAGTAAGTTGGAATGTCGATCACTTCAAAATGTTTGATCAACCAGACGAACCCAAGTTTGTTCGTTTTTCATACCTACCAAAATGTTTCAATCACCGTTACTCAAGCACGACTATACATACGTCCTTGAATTTCTTCTCAAACGTATGCAAGTATATTCTCTCGATTTTTTCCTTCACTGTAAAGTTCATGGTGTGACTAATCACTGTACTCAAGTTCAGAAAAAATCATTGGTACAGTGTATAGTTGTGCTTGAGAAACGGCTATGGACTGGCCAACGGTGGCATCTAAAATACATCTTCGGCGAAAAGTGAGTATATATCTACCACCTACACACCTCTGCCAACCCCTTCGAGGACCCTTATGGGAACTCCTGAAGATATTATATATGACTAATATAACTACGACACAGTTGTCATCATTAGTCTAGCATATTAATGTTTTTTTTTACCACTTGGTTGGCAAACAAGCATGCGGCCCGCCTGATGGTAAGCGGTTACCGCCTACTATGGAGGCTTGCAACCCTATAGGAATCTCTTCACACCCTTCTTTAAGAACTCAATATTTTATTTATTTAAGGATTTTAAAAGCAATGTTCCCTCCCCAGCCTCAGCGAGTACCTCCCCAATGAATACTCAACTGCGTGGGGAGTCGAAAAGAAGATATATAGGGAGTACAAGAAGCACCAGGGGCTGAGCCAACTGGACGCCAAGGTTTTATACAATAAGACTGCTAGAGATCTTCCCACCTATGGCGTTACATTCTTCCTCGTAAAAGTAAGTTTTAAATCTACTTTTTCTCCATGTACTGTGGACCCTTTCAACTTTTATTTGTTCAGCTATTCTCTTTCGCTTCTGCTGTGTTGTCATCTCTCTTGTTAGTACTTGTAAGTACTTTCTTTTTCAATATGATTAACTTACTAAGATCTACGGTTAAAAGAAATCCCTGTTTTCTTTTCTTCGCGTTTTACGCTCTCCGTGAGTTGGGTGTCGAGTCCGTTCTATACGATGCGTTCAGGTCTCATAGCGTATACGTGTTTAAAGCACTTGTTTTCTTATCCTGCGGTAGAGCAGCTGATCCTGAGGATATAACATATTGGAAACCTAATGTCACAATAGAAAAATGGCAAACCTGTGGCCACTATTTTCCTGCATTAAAAGTTTATTATTAAGTACATTATTAATCTATTCCAGTTCAAATGTTTTATGAGCTTCAAATCAAGTACTGTTTGGGCAGTGGTCGAAAAATACACGGACAGACACCACAGTAGGAAAAGTATGAGGAAGAAGTGAATCAAGCAAATTGTCTATGACTTCAACATCTTGTATAGCTTATATACCCAAAAATATTAAACTAATAGTTTATAAATACATCATCTAGCCTACGGGCTAGGCAGAGAGAGTAGAGCGCCAGTTCTTTGCACTTCGGAGCTGCCCGACTGGGGCAGGACCTCCACCTTATAGAAGTCTGTAGCCAAATATCATTTTTTTTTGTGTTGTGTTCCTACGCGGTGAATAAGGTTTCCAGTAATGAGCTCCTTGGGGAGGGGGAGGATTGTTACATTGTGTTGGAAGCAGAGGGATTAAACCCATTATGCTGCCAACACACTATAACTCTCCGAACACAGAGTGGCAACACGCAAGTGATACTTCAGTATCGTGAGCGTAAATAGGCTGCGGTAACCGTTTCCCATCAAATGGGCCGTATGCTTGTTTGCCACTCTTGTTGTATAAAAAAAAAAAAAACTTGAATAAATACACTTTCAATTCGAAGGAAAAACAAAAGGGCAAGAAAAAGCTGGTGCCTCGCCTTCTGGGCATCAACGCGGAGTCGATCCTGCGACTGGACGAGGTGACCAAGGAGATCCTGCAGGTGTGGCCCCTCACCCACGTGAAGAGCTACCACGCCGGCAAGGGGGAGACGTTCACGCTTAACTTTGGGGATTACAGGTATATCCTCACACATTACCACAAGGGACCCGAAGGGGTAGGCAGAGGTGTATAGGTAATATCCATACACCCACTTTCTGTTAGAGATATATTTTAGGGGCCAGCGTGACTGACGGCGAGCCCGTCGCTGTTACTCAAGCATACCCCTTTGAATTGCTTCTCAGACGTATGCAGGTTTCCTCTCGATGTTATCCTTCACCGTAAAGCTCGTGGTGTGACTAATCAATGTACATAAGTTCAGAAAAACTCGGAGTACAGTCGGGATTCGAACTTGCAATATTTGTGGTTCAGGCGACTAGTCGAAACACCATAGTTTTTTACTTATTATACAATAAATGATACATTTAAACTTTCAACATTAATTATTCTGCCTTTTGGTGAAAATGCCATGAAAATATTTTCACTATTTTATGGGTTAATCGCGAACGTACAGACAGACGCGGCGGGGAACTTTTGATATTGTTACGTTGGTGATATCGAGGCTATTTGTGTCAGCGAGAAAGAGTACAGCGTGAAGAGTCGCGACGCTCTGCGCATCCGGGACATCCTGCAGGGGTACATCGACCTCATCCGCAAGCGCATGCTGGCGCGGTACCACCACGAGGGGGACGAGGGCATGGTCGTCTGCCAGGACCAGGTGCAGGCTGCCAGGTAACACTATCCGCTGGGTTTGTGGCACTACCCTTATATACAGACACATGACCATCACGAAATGCCAGAAGACGGGTCTAGACCTCGATCGATGATATATGTACATCAGTACTTGAGTCACCAGACCATTGGATAAGTGACATGTATTTGCAGAGGCAACGTGATGGAGGTGGTGGCCCATGGGGCGGAGAAGATGGTGCAGCAGTCGTTCGTGGGCCCCAGCCGGCTGCTGCCGCACGAGCAGGGCGCGCGCAAGCAGCACGGCACGCAGCTGGTCACCGCGCAGCAAGCCATCATCAACGAGCTGGCGCATAAGCAGGGGGTCGCTGTGAGTGCTCTACACTCTTCACCCTTACACACACACACTTTGTATTGAATTGTGTCTGGTCACGTGATCTCTGGAAACTTTTGTTTCTTAACGGTACAGTCATGCCTCCAGCCAGTTGTTAGGTCCAGTGGCTCTCACTTTAATTGTTCATGGTAGCTTGTGTTCCGGGAACTTTTTCTGCTTAATTGAACAATGATGAGACCAACGCCTCCAGGCACTTGTTAGGCCTTAAGCAACATTGCTAAGTGCTCGCTTGGGGTACTGACTTCGGCTTTGTTGGCTAAGGAGCTGGCTGGTCTGGAGTGCGTATATAATAGCTATGAGTACATCATGGACCTATTAAAAAAGCGGTGATCGCTTACCATCATGCCTATTTGCCATCTTTATTAAGAGTGAACAAAAACGAAATTGGGCTTGCACTGGCCTTGTACTCTCTCTGCCTACCCCGCGAAAGAGTCATATAGTAAAAATTACGTCATCGTTATCGTGTATCATCTCCCTTATATGTAATTAGCAGAGATACAATAGAATGTGTGTCCTCAGCCCAAGGAGCACAATGCTCAGCACGCCGTGCACGCGAGCGTGGCGGGCCCCAGCTGCGTGGTGCCCTCCTCGTCCCCCGCGTCCCCCGCGTCCCCTGCGTCCCCCACGTCCCCCGCCGCCCGCGGGCCCCCCGCGCAACTCGTGGCCGCGCTGCGTCCCGTCATCGACGAGCTGGCGCAGCAACGGGCTGTGGTGAGTGGCGACCCACATGACACTATATGGCCAGGTGCCAACGACAGATGGCGAATCCATCGCCGTATGCAGGTTTTCTTTGAATATTTTCCTACATGGTAGAGCTCGTAGGGTGACTCTGAAAACTCATTGGCACAGTCGGCATACGAACTACAACACACAACTTGCAGTCAACTTTTGAGTATTTCTCTCATCATTTATTACAATGAAATTGCGCGAAGTGTGAAAATTTATAAATTGTGTCAAGTGTATTTGAGTGCGGCAAATTTGGTTGTTAAGGCGAAGTTTCTATTAAGACGCAGGTTCTTTTAAAGTGACGTCGGCTGACACTTAATAGTGCCTTAATATTTTGATTGCTATGAACCCGACTACAATCTCCATCGGTGTGTGGATTTGGGTACCTAGAGAATGCACTCGAATATGGACCATTTGTTGTTCACAGAAAAGTTCAATTTCAATGCGCACTGACATGTCCAAGAACTCCGTCAGAGGGCTCAATAAGCTCAACGCCAATGCAGTCCAAGTGGTCTCTCTCTTGACAAGTAAGTTTTTCTATTAACCTACAAAGTATATTTAAAGTTACACATACTAAAAGTTACCGTTATAGTTAGAATCCAGCGAGCATGTATGAAGAGACTGATGAATGGGGACGAAGCGAAAGAGGTATGCAGGTCTGTCCCATTTTCCGTTATGAATCACTAGGTCTTAGTACTGGTTCATCTCTCATCATAAATGTAAGAGATGTTCTCTTGCGGGTCCTCTGATGCATTTCCTCCCATTTGCTTCCGTCCAGATCGATCTCTTTGTCATTAACAAAAGTCATGGCATGTTTATCTCTATCTATACTAATATTATAAAGAGGAAAGATTGTAAGTAAGTATGTTTGTAAGGAATTGGCTCAAAAAGTTCTGGACCGATTTTAAAAATCTTTCACCATTTGAATGCTACATTATTACTGAAATATAGGCTATTTTAATTGCAAGAAAATATATTTTATGCGAAAATGTATGTCCACCCGTGCGAAGCCGGGACGAGCCGCTAGTATAATATAAATTGTCAATATTTTTAATAATACCAACATTACAGCTCCCACCGACGCGTCGATAAAAGAAGCACAAAAGATCATCGAATCGATGGATAAAAATATGCCGGATGTTGTTGAAGGTAAATGGACCAATAGTGTAGTCTATATATATATATTTGAGTATTCCCAAAAGGGAAGGGCGGCACCTCTGCCCTCCCCTTTTCGTCGGAGACGTATTAAGGTGTCAATGTGACTGATGGCGAGTCCATTGCCGTTACTAAAGCACGACTATACATTCGCCTTTGAATGTCTTCTCAAACGTATGCAGGTTTCCTCTCGATGTTTTCCTTCACCGTAAAGCTCGTGGTGTGACTAATCACTGTACTTAAGTTCAGAAAAGCTCATTGATACAGGCGGGATTCGCTTGCGATCTTTGTGTCGCAGGCAACTACTCGAACCACTCAGCCACCACGGCGGAACAACTAGTACGAAAATAATGAATTCAATTCCTGTGCAATAGAAGTACATTATTGTCCCAGGTTTAAAGGAGACAATTGCGATGCAGGAGAGCGAAACACGGAAGAAGAAGTTGCAGGACGAACTGCAGGAGCTGATGGACCTCGTCAAGAAGTTGGCTTCGGAGACCAAGCAGGGAGATGTCGTGAGTGGTTTTTGGCTGTCAACTCACACTTTTTGGCTGTAGCAATATTTGTATGAAATTTTAAATGGCAGAGGAAGACAACGTTCCATGTACCAAGATCAAATCGATCCGACACTCCGCACATTTTGAAGAGATCGCATCTCAACTGCATTTTTGCTATTTTCATGTTTCTTCTGTCATAACCAGGATCGATTTACGAATATTATCCAATAATTACAAATACAAAGAGTAAGAAAAATACATATTGATTGATTGATGACGTCTATACTAATATTATAAAGAGGAAAGATTTGTTTGTTTGTTTGTTTGTTTGTAATGAATAGGCTCCGAAACTACTGGACAGATTTCAAAAATTCTTTCACCTTTGGAAAGCTACATTATCCCCGAGTAACATAGGCTATATTAAATTGGACCCGATAGGTGGCGCTGCGATCGAGTTTCAAGAATTTTACCTTTTTACCCGGGCGAAGCTTTCTGTGTGTTTCTGTGTGTCTTAAGCTAGATTCGAGAATGGTTTAGATTTACAATTGGACCCAATAGGTGGCGCTGCGATCGTGTTGCGGGCAATTTAACTTTTTCACCCGAGCGAAGCTGGGCGGGACAGCTAGTTTTAAATATATTTGTGACTGTTCCAGAATCCCCCCGAAGCCGTGGACACGGCTATGACAATAGCAGACTTGTCGATGCAGATGTATTTCTCACTGGACCCCAATAACAGGAGACGCAGTCAGCAGATTGAGGTATTGTACATTGAGTGAGGTGAGAGATCGTTTTGAGAGTAACAGAACCTTGGAACGACTAAGCCCTAAAGTGACTCTTATAGAAAGGTGTAGTGGATCTACATATCCATATCTACGTATGGGAGTATATTATGTGCAATTTATTATACTACTACAACTTTTATTTATGAACATAAAACTAAAAACCTCTAACAAATTATAATATAATATTTAAAAATACTATTAAAAGTAGTCCCTTTAGGCAGGGTTCCGAAGATACTGGCAGCGTTCCCCCTTTGAATAGCTAGGCTAATTCTTTGTCCGAGGTAGATGCCAGCTCTTCGGTCTCCTGTGATGTCGACCAACCTTTTTGCTATTTCTTTAAAAAGCCTTATAGCACTTGGGATTATATATGTATTATAGTGCAAAGCAAGTGAGCATCCCGTAAGAGAAATCGTTTATTGAATGTAACGATTGAATTGTGCGCCATAATCGATCCATGGTACACTTTAATTCTTATTATTGTCGATGGTATCCATTAACAGCCTCTATATAAAGTGGCATAGTTAGTGCCTACCACGGAAACGCGCCCACTATTCTTCTTTTCTTTTTCTGAACCTAAGCACAGTGATCAGTCAGACCATGAGCTTTACGGTGAAGGAAAATATTGAGAGGAAACCACTCGATATTTTCCTTCCGAAAACGAAAGAGAAGAAATTCAAAGGCATGCTTGAGTAACGGTGACGGACTCGCCATCGGTGGCCAACGGTGGAACCTAAAATATTGGCGGAAAGTGTGTGTATGGGTTCTACCTATACACAGAGGTGTATAGGTAGACAGAGGCCTAACCCTTGAGGGACGGGTTCAAGATAAATATGCTATCGCCCCAGAAATCGAGAGCGAGCTTCAAAAAGAGTGAGAAGAAAGAGGAGCGGCAGAGGAGGGAGTCGTTCGTGGCCGCCGCCACCACCGCGCTGCACTCCGTGGAGATGGCGCAGGGAGACATGGCGCATGTAACCACTACTTATATTACTAGAGACATAGTATAGTCGTGGTGGCCGTGTGGTTCGAGTATTTGCCTGCGACATAAAGATCGCAAGCGCGAATCCCGACTGTATCAATGAGTTTTTCTGAACTTCAGTACAGTGATTAGTCACAACATGAGCTTACGGTAAAGAAATCGAGAGGATACCTGCATAATATTGTATGCCGCCGCTAATGGACGCTTGAATCACCAGGGGTATTGATCTTATAATACAAATCTTTATATATATAATTCTTCTGTGAGTGTGTATGTCACTGAACTCCTCCTAAACGGCTGGACCGATTTTAATGAAATTTTCTGTGTGTATTCAGATGGATTTGAGAATGGTTTAGATTCACAATTGGACCCGATAGGTGGCGCTGTGATCGTGTTTTAGGGCATTTACTTTTTTCACCCAAGCGAAGCTGGGCGGTAGTAATATATAAATCTTATAAAACAAATGTTGCAAATTGGAATCCCTTTTTCTACCAATTATTGCTGTACTTAAGTGCAGTGATTAGTCACACCACGAGCCTTACGGTAAAGGAAAACATCGAGACGAATTTTAAGATGTATAATTATATATATAATATATCCTCACGCCTTCCCACAAGGGTTCCCGAAGGGGTAGGCAGAGGTGTATAGGTAATACCCACACACCCACTTTCCGCCAGAGGTATATTAGGTGCCAACGTGACAGATGGCGAGTCCATCGCCGTTACTAAAGCACGACTATACATACGCCTTTGAATTTCTTCTCAGACGTATGCAGGTTTTCTCTCGATGTTTTCCTTCACCGAAAAGCTCGTGTCATATGTATAATTGTGCTTGAGAAATAGCGATGGGCTCACAATTTGTCACATTGGCACCTAACCTATATCTCTAACGGAAAGTGGGTGTGTGGCTACTACTTAAACACTTCTGCCTACCCCTTCGGGGACCCTTGTGAGTAGGCGTAAATTATTATAATAAATTGATGTGTTTCGTTCCTGATTCACAATGCTTAAATGAAGACTTTGAAATGTATACAATTGCTTATATTTAGGAATACACGGGCCCTCCGTTGGACCCCAAGGATATAGAAAACCTGGAAAGATCATTAGTGGACAAGATCGGCAAACTGAGTGCCACTGTCGCCCTCTACTTGACTGCTCACGCCGGTGAGGACAATTTATTATACTTATATTTTAGTTTAAATTAAGAACAGCGATTAGTCACACCACGAGCTTTATGGTGAAGGAAAACATCGAGAGGAAACCTACATACGTCTGAGAAATTCACAGACTATGTATTAGTCGCGCTTGATTATAGGCGGTGGACTCGCCTTCTGTCACGTTGGTACCTAAAATATATCTCCGGCGAAAAGTGGACGTGTTGACTCCTACGGGGACCCTTGGGAAATTAAAAAAAAAAAATATTTGGTTACATTGTTTTGGCACAGAAACTAAACGTAACGATGACATCCGCAGAAGTTAAAAACTGTGTCGCGGATGACAACGCCCACCTCCAAAGGACATGAATGTACTAAGTCTAATAAATTAATACAAGATAAGTTTAAAAATAATAATAAATCATGTAAGTGTGTGTGTGTTGTGAGTGCGGGTGTGTAAGTATGTGTGTGTGTGTGTTGTGAGTGCGGGTGTGTAAGTATACGTGTGTGTGTGTGTGTGTGTGTGTGTGTGTGTGTGTGTGTGTGTGTGTGTGTGTGTGTGCGGGTGTGTGCAGAGTGTATACTGAGTATTTTTTTATTAAGTAAGTATGGTTAAAAGGTCTTCGGTATCTTGATACGATAAAGATTTAAGCCATTCGAGACATTTTATTTTGCATTTGTATGAAGAAAGAGCATAAATGTTTAATATTTTATTAAGTCTATTATAAAGCATGGGAGTAATGTAATGGTAATACCGACTGGCAAATACAGTCCGCCGTCTTAAAGTTAGGCAGGCAATATCAATTCTACGTTTTGAGCTTGAAAAGTTTGGATTAAAAGGTAATTCAGAATGTTTGCGCAAAACAGTGTGAAATATGAACAGTTGTCAAACGGAGAGTACTTGGCAAATTGAGAAGAGCCCAGTAGTAGGAAAACGTAATGGCTTATTTGTAATCACTTTTAACAGTGCCCGCTGAGCTCTGAAAAAGCGCTGAAATATTTTTTTCTTTATTGCTATAGACTTAATTTTATATTATAATACAAAGTAATAATAAATATGAACTACCTATAAATAGAATAATTGTCGCAAATCTGTGTCACGCGGAATGATGCCAAGTTGCATGGCGATGCTGATTCGCTGAGCGAAATATTCGCCAGCCCTCTTATCACGAGAGGCCTCAAAAAGATTCCTCGAGTCACCTATAATATATAATGGTGAAAATTATAATGTATTTTCTTCTCAGACCCTAATGACATCGACTACTCCGCATCAGTGACTTCCATGAACACCATCAAGGAAATTATGCCGGAGTTGGTTGATGGTAAGTAGCCTGTCAGTCCATAGTGAACGGCCTGGTCTAGTGGTCTCAACTCCTGACTGCTAAGCTTGAGGTCACGGGTTTGATTCCCGCTGAATGCAGATATATGTGTAATGAACACGATTATTTGTACCTTAGTCTTGGATCTAGTCTAAGTAGATCGATGTACTTATGTATATATCCATCTATATAAGTACTCATATATCGTTGTCTTTTACAAGCTTTCGTTCATAGTACAAGCTTAATTTGGGACCGTGTCAAGTTGTATGGAATAGTACAAAATAATGTCTTTGTCCAGATATCCAAGCTTTAGGCAGTAGCAAGTCTCCAGCCGATAGGAAAGCTCTATTAGACGACATCAAGGGGCTGTGTGCTGCTACTAAACGGGTCTGCATGCTCAGCGGCTCCGAAGACCATGAGGTAAGCGGTTAACCTTAGAATTACATGTAAATAACTTAGAATACCAACTGTAAGGATAGACCAGGAAAATACTGTTATGTTACATACTTTGCCACTTATTTAATAATTCACCTGCACCTTAAAAATATATCGCTCCTTACCTCTGACTACCTGAAGGTGTGAGGAGTGAAGATTTATAATATTTAATAATTGGGCACATTAGAGGACTCTATTGGAAGTCCGACCTATATGCCTTTGCCGTGAAGGGGTACACAAATGTCACTTACCTATAACCTATGAGGTCACTGTTATCTGCCGATAGCAAATACAGGAGGCGTCGAACGACTACGCAGATGTGTCGAGCAAGCTCATATTCACACTGGGGCGGGCAATCAACGTCGACAAACGGAATGAGGTGAGACGCTTTAATGGCTTTGCTTCTGTCACAACGTTTCCATTTTGTATGTATCTTGTACATATATAAGCGTTTCTTGACGATTAACCAGGTATATAATAAATGTTCCTCTGTCCCTATGATAAAAGTGGCCGAGTGGTTCGAGTAGTTGCCTGCAACTCAAAGATCGCAAGTTCGAATCCAGCCTGTACCAATGAGCTTTCCTGATCTTAAGTACAGTGATTAGTCACACCAAGAGCTTGACGGTGAAGGAAATAATCGAGAGGAAACCTGCATAAGTTTGAGAAGCAATTCAAAGGCGTATGTATAGTCGTGATTGAGTAACGGCGATGGACTCGCCATCTGTCACGTTGGCACCTAAATATATCTCTGGCGGAAAGTGGGTGTGTAGGTACTACCTATACACCTCTGCCTACCCCTTTGGGGGCCCTTGTGGGAAGGCGTGACGATATATACATAATTAAGTTCTTGTTCGTAGATAATCGAGATAGCAAAACAAGTTGGCGACAAAACGTCGCTGGTGCTCTTGAAGGCAAACGAATTGTCGACGGGAGTGCTGGCTATTGGCGAAGCTGCCGCCGGCGAGGTGGACGATGCGGGCATCAGGGTTGCCCACGCAGCGAGGGACCTGCTGGCTTGTGCACAGGTAGGTTGCGATCCATCGGCGGATTATTTCACTGATTATTACACACATACATATCATCACGCCAAGTCCCTAACGGGGTAGGCAGAGAGTATAGAGCGCCAGTTCTCTCTAGACTTACATACCTCTTTCGCTTCATCCACATTCATCAGTCTCTTCATTACATGCTCGTCGGTTTCGAGTACTCTTAACGTTCCCGTCCTTGAGAGTCCGATCGATTTGATCCAGGTAGTTGGAACGTGGCCTTCCTCTGCCTCTTCTTGCACACACTTTTGCTTTGTATATCTGTTTCGTCAATCTTTCTTCACTCATCCTTTCTATGCGTCCAAACCAACGTAACATGCCTTTCTTCATCTTTACAATCACGCCCTCATTCACGCCAGTTGATTTGCGAATCTCTTCATTGCGGATTCGATCTAATATCGTTACTCCGCACATTTTTCGAAGAGATCGCATCTCAACTGCATTCAAGCTATTTTCATACTTCGTTTGACATACCCAGGATTCGCTGCCATACAACAAGGTAGGTACCAATATTGCGTTGTGGACAGCGTTGTGGACTGATTATTAATCGATAGATATGTCTTTACGTGTTTCCTGTATCCTTAACGTTGAATAAAATATTTTTGATTTGATTTAATGCCATCCGAAGGTCATCTATTCCCATTGTCTGACGTTATAACTGGTGTCGGATTTATGCTAAGCATATTTAATTCAAACAGCTGACAGCTCCAGCCATCCACGAGCCTCACTGTCGTAGTGCGCTCACAGCTGCTGCGGAATCCCTGTCATCATCAACACAGCACCTAGCAAATACCTGGAAGCCCCTGGTTGAAGAGCCCAAGAGGCAGCAGCTAGGAGACCAGCTCCAAAATAGAACAGCTGACTTGTATAAAGCAATAGAGAGGCTTAAAGACTCCTTTGATGATCTCGATGGTAAGTCTCTCGTGGACTGATAGAACAATTAACAGATCTTGATATCATGAACCACGGCTTATCTTTGTTTCCAAAACTGTATGAGTTTTGTATGCAGTTAGTTAGCTTTTTGCCAATCTTTTATGCTGTTATTTTAGATAACGATTTAACTATGACGGAAGTGGACGATCGCGATGGTCTTTCACACCAAGAGACAGAGCGACTGAAGTTCCTATTAAAAAAATCCATCGGAGACGTCAACGACAACATACAAGCGGCTGAACAGGAACTGAACGAAGTAAGAACACGTCATTCATGTGCAAATTATATCTGTGTGTAAACTATAAGCTAATGAATAATCGTATTTGTGTTTGCTCGAAGGACCATTGATCCTTCGATCCACTTTTGATTTATAATACCAAAATAATATAAGCGTAAGTAAAATGATGATGATATAATGCAATATATTAAAGAGGCTACGTAAGAGGTAATATGTTAAAATTATGTTTCTCATTAAAGCCAATGAAGACTGAAATGACCGATGGGAGCGTCGCCAAGGCACAAAGCCACCTCGACTCGCGACTTGCTGACCTGAACGCCGCAGTTGCCGCGCTGTTGGCGGCCACCGCCGGTGAGACCCCCAGCTGTGTGCCTCGGGCTTGATTGTGCAGTGTGCGGGCAGTGATTGTCAAACGTGTCTCAAACTGTTGTTGGTTTCAGATCGCGACAAGGTGGATTACGCGGCGGCTGCGCGGGCGGTGGACAGCATCAGCTCCCTGCTGCCCGCGGTGGCCAAGGGTGAGCGGCGCGGGGCGGGGGGCTCGGGGCGGGCGGAGGCTCGGGCCTGTGCGGGGGCTGAGTGTGCTTGTGTGTGCAGACGCGAAGGGCGCGGGGGCTGACGAGGCGGGCCGGCGGGCGCTGCTGCAGCACACGCGCGCACTGTGCGCCGCCAGCCGCGCGCTGTGCGCCGCCGCGGGGGACCAGCAGCCCGAGGTGGGGAGCCGCTGCCGCAGGGCGGGGCCGGCGTGGCCACGCCCCTATGACCTCCCACCCCCACCCCCTCTCCATGGGCCCCACCCTCACGCGCTCTGTTGCAGGCGCTGCACTCCGCCGTGGGCCAGTTCACCGACGCGACCCGCAGGCTGCGCTTCGTGCTGCCCCAAACACACGACTCCGCCAGGGAAGAGGAGGTGAGATCCGCCCGATAGCTTCTCGCGTGTCAGTGCATCGATGTGTTATGTGCTTGGAAACTGTAGTGATGCTTTCCCTGACTGCAGGGCAAATAAGATTCGTCTTTCTCTGAGAAATGCATTTGGTCACCGGTTTTGCTAAATAAATAAATAAAATAAAACTAGAAATAAATTTTGCCAATGATATAAAGTTGACGTGGGCGTAACCGCGGGGCACAGCTTGTTTCACACAAGTGTTTCCTTTTTCGTATCACAGTGAAAATATGAAGAACAGTATTTTTACATTCTGAATTTTAGGAAAACGCTGGCTACCCCTCAACCAAGGATACAAAAACATTCTTTTATTTTGTTTTTTATAAAGTGTTCTGTTCGGGATCGTAATCGAAATTCCGACTCGCGCTTGGCCCGTTATTGATATTTCCTTTTGACTTTATGGTGAAATCACACCATTTTTTTTTTACTATTCATATTTATAGTATTGGGATATTTTTGTTTAGAGGTGAGGTATATTGGGTAAAAACTTGACATATTGATTACTTTGAGTTATGCAACTTCCGAAATGGATTGCCATTTGTATGGTGATTATATCTCGTACAATAAAATGAGGAGCGTATCTGCTATTAAAATTATAAACGTAGTTCAATATCTATGCTACAATGATGTACTTTAAAAATAATTAATTCTACTTCTCATATGAAAAGACCAATGAAAAATACTTATGTGATCAACCCTAATAAGTGCGCAGGCTGCAACACCTTTATCAATAATAAAGAAATGCTAACATGCTCAAAATGTGCAAAGAAGTATGATCTTCTATGTGCGAATATAAAAAGAAAACAGTTAATTATTATGACTAAGGAGCAAAAATGTTTATGGACGTGCCCAGAATGCAATAATAAGCAGCCTAAGATAGACAATACAAATACGCCTATCCGCTCAAGCTTGTTATGTTCTTCATCTCCAGCTAGTTCGGAATGTGCAGATACGTCTGAAGCATCATACGAGCCTATGGAGTATTGCAATGTTACTCTTAGAGCTAGTCAACGGCAATTACAGACAGCTATTACATTGGACAGTATCAGAGAAGTGATTAAGGAAGAAATGATCGCAATTGTGAAAGTGTAGGTTACCGAAGAACTCAAGGCAATTAAGCAAAAAATGAATCGGTTGCACTTATAAACTCACAATATGAGGATCTTAAAGCTAATATAGAGGAGAAATCTGGCATTATATCAAAATTACAGTCTGAAAATGAATCTCTCCTCTCTACTGTTAAAGAGCTTTCGTCGAGACTCGGTGTAGCGGAACAGCATCTACGGGAGAATAATTTGGAAGTCAATGGCATTCCTGAACATAAATCAGAAAACTTAGTTAATACTCTTATTCAACTCTCTAACACCATTGCCAGCCCTATTGAAGAGGATGATGTGTTAAATGTGACGAGAATAGCAAAATTTACGGAAGATAACAGCAAACCACGTACAGTTATTGTTAAGTTGCGCAGCCCCCGATAGCGTGATTCTATCCACGTGTACCTGTTTACGTGGCAGAGCACTTGTCTCCGTCAAATAGAGCTTTACATGCTGCCACGCGTAAATAGGCAAAGGAGATGGGCTATAAATTTGTTTGGGTGCGTAACGGTCGTGTTTTCGTTAGAAAAGTTGAGTCATGTCAAGTGCATCTTATCCGCAATCAGGAAAGTTTTAAGTTTGTAACGTAAATTTTATCGTGGCTTGTTAGCATCTTAACTGGGAGTGTTATAGCATATACATTAAATTCGCAGCACTAGATATTTATTATCAGAATGTACGAGGAATACGTACAAAATGTAGTACTGTTTATGATAACATTTTGCAGACTAAGTATGATATTATTGTATTTACAGAAACATGGTTAAAATCGAACGTTAAAAATAATGAACTTATTGATTCAAGGTATATAGTGTATCGAAGGGATCGTTTAATTTCAAACAGTTCTAAGAAAGACGTGGGAGGTGTACTCATTGCTATCCCCGTAACATTCCATCGTCTCGTGTTGTTTCCTGGGACAGTGAATTTGAGGATTTGTGGGTTACCGTGCCGTTGGATATAAATAATTCGTTAAAGAAAATCGCTGTTGGTGTGGTATATTTACCACCTCCTGTCCATTTGGAAGTTCTCAATAGATACTTAGACAGTGTGAATAATATAATGAACACGGTTGACAACGTAATGATATTAGGTGACTTCAACCTTCCTACCATTAAATGGTCCCAACATTCTAACTTATTATATATGACTCCTACCCACTGCAATAACAACTTAGGTTATTCATTTGTCGATTTTATGTCTATCAATAACCTGCATCAATTCAACAATAGTTTAAATGAGGATGGTCGAACGCTCGATCTTATTCTGAGCGACCTACCTTATACAATAAAAGTCGAAGAACCACACGATCTGCTATGTAAATTGGATGCTAAGCACCCGGGGCTTTTAGTCACTATATCCGATGTTAAGAACAATGAGTTTCTTCCACATTTAAAAACCAATAGCTTTAATTACTTTAAGGATAATTATACCCAAATTATTAATGAATTGTAGAGCCTGAATTGGTGTGATTATTTTTCTAATTGTGACGTAAATTAGAGTTATATATATTATATATATATATATATAATATATATAACTCTGAAACCATTGCATTTACGTCACACTTAGAAAAATTCAGTTCGGTTTCAGAGTTTTACAATCTAATTAGGGGTCTTGTTGATAAATATGTTTCGAAGCGAAGACCGATCAAATGTAAATTTCCAACGTGGTTCAGTAATTCATTAATCAAAAGATTGTCTGAAAAAGACAAAATGAGAAGGAAATACAGGAGATTTAAACATCCACTTGACTTAATTTCCCACAAAATCCTCCGTGAACTTTGTCACAAACTTTTTGATGCTTGTCAATCTCAATATAAACGAGATATCGAAAACGACATAAAAAAGAATTCTAAACTATTTTGGCGCTGTATTAAGAATAAGTATAGTCGTGTTTCTTCGATCCCAGCCAATATGCATGATGAGCAAGATCGAGTTCATACGGGCCCTGATATTGCAAATCTTTTTGCTAAACAATTCTCATGTTCATATATTCACGATAGGGGATCACCTAATAATTCCATTGTATGCATGTAGCATGTATGAAGAGACTGATGAATGTGGACGAAGCGAAAGAGGTATGTAAGTCTAGAGAGAACTGGCGCTCTATACTCTCCTACCCCGTTAGGGACTTGGCGTGATGTTATGTATGTATGTATGGTGTCATGTTGCAGATCGTGTCTCGTGCTGGGGTGGCGTGCGGCGCCGCGAGCCAGGCGCTGGGCGGCGTGCAGCAGCTGGGCGCGCGCTTGGGCGGGCGGGCCGGCGCCGAGCTGGACGCGCGGGGGGCGCGCCTGGCCGACGCGGCGCAGGCGCTGCTCGCGACTGCGCAGGTGGCGGGCCGCGACCAGCTGCTGGCGGCGGCCGAGGCTCTGGCACGAGAAGGGCAACAGCTGCAGGCCGCCTGCCGCGCGCAGGCTGACCCCGCCGACCCGCTGCTGCAGCGCATCCTCGCCGACCACACCCGGCTGCAGGCCGAGCTGGACGAGTTCAAGGCGGCAGTCGACGCGGACCGCGCTCGCCTCGCCTCCAGCGTCGCTGCCGCCGAGAACAGCCTCGAGGCGGCGGGGCAGGAGCTGGACAAGGTCAGAGCGCACACTTGCACTTGACGCACGCTGTAGGCACGTGCGAGTACAGCGCGCGAGCAGTGACAGAGTGTGTGCGTGTGGGTTGCAGCCGGCGGCGCCGCTGCGAGGCGAGAGTGTGGAGCAAGTGCAGCAGCGGCTGAGCGAGCGGCTGGCTGCGCTGAACGCTGCCGTTGCTTCGCTGCTGGCAGCCACCGCAGGTGAGTGACCGCCCTTCGTGCTCTCCAGGCTTGGTGATGGTCTCACTTGTGTCACATCACGTGTCCGTTACGTGTCGGTTGCAGATCGCGACAAGGTGGATTACGCGGCGGCTGCGCGGGCGGTGGACAGCATCAGCTCCCTGCTGCCCGCGGTGGCCAAGGGTGAGCGGCGCGGGGCGGGGGGCTCGGGGCGGGCGGAGGCTCGGGCCTGTGCGGGGGCTGAGTGTGCTTGTGTGTGCAGACGCGAAGGGCGCGGGGGCTGACGAGGCGGGCCGGCGGGCGCTGCTGCAGCACACGCGCGCACTGTGCGCCGCCAGCCGCGCGCTGTGCGCCGCCGCGGGGGACCAGCAGCCCGAGGTGGGGAGCCGCTGCCGCAGGGCGGGGCCGGCGTGGCCACGCCCCCATGACCTCCCACCCCCACCCCCTCTCCATGGGTCCCACCCTCACGCGCTCTGTTGCAGGCGCTGCACTCCGCCGTGGGCCAGTTCGCCAACGCGACCCGCAAGCTGCGCTTCGTGCTGCCCCAAACACACGACCCCGCCAGGGAGCAGGAGGTGAGACCCGCCAGATAGCTTCTTGTGTTTCGCCGCGCTCATGTTTCAGTGGCCAGATTTCGATTTGCTAGAGATGTTTTTGCCGAGCGTAGGTCGAGCGCTTATATCTGTTTGATGCCTGGGATAAATTGTTTGTTTTCATTTTTCCTAAATCAGCGTTCATAGGCTGCGAAAGCTGCTTACCATCAGACGGACCGCATGCCAATTTGCCTCTTAGTGGTACAAAATAATCATAATGATAAGTAGTGTGATAAATAAAAATAAAAAAGGTTGCCGTCACGGGACTTTCGGCAGATATCATTTCAGTCAACGTTCACATTGCTAATAAATTAAAAGTAAAAAAACGAATAATTAAAAATACCATAAAAAATTTGGTTCATCAAAATTATTATTTATAAATACATGTAAATGAGGTAATAGTTTATAGAGAAGCAACGGAGTATAATAATATTGTGTTCGCGTGCACACATATTTAATAAACTCCCTGATAGAATAAGGAGTGAAAATATTTTTAATAAATATTATATAAAATTAGTTAAAGAATTATTGTTTGAAAAATTTTATTACACTATAGAAGAGTTTATGCAAGATAAGATTAGATAATTGTTTCCTATAAATAGTTTCTTAAGTTTCTACAGTAATACCCCGCTTTACGCGAGGGATATGTTCCGGAAAAATAACATCGCATTAACAGAAATTCGCGTATATCGAGGTTTATGGTTAAACATAGTCAAAATTTAATACAAAAAAATACGAATAATTTTAATCAATCACTTTAATTCTATGAACACTATGCAATACATACAATTAATATTTTTTTACGGAAATATACATCTATTGTCTTTAGGGTAGCGTTCTTTTTACGTTCTTGTAAAATATGTTCATAACACCCAGCACTGTTCTTGATTGTTTGACACACGGTCAAGACACGGTCATAATTATTATATACTAGCTTATACCCGCGGCTTCGCCCGCGTGAAAAAGTAGCTTATGTATATTAAAAAAAAACAGTTGCCTATGTCCTATTCCTAGGTATAAGTCATCACGATTTCAACTTCCAGCCAAATCGGTTCAGTCGTTTTGTAGTGAAAGAACTGCAAACATCCAAACTTACAAACATTCACGTTTATAATATAAGTAAGATACTCTGCAATATGTCCAAACCTGAATAAATTTAGAAATTTGAAATTCGCGATATAGTGAAACCGCGCATAACGGGGTCGCGTAAAGCGGGGTATTACTGTATTTATAATTATACATATTTTTCTTTTTTAAGTTTCTCCTCACGCCTTCCCACAAGGGTCCCCGAAGGGGTAGGCAGAGGTGTATAGGTAAAACCCACACACCCACTTTCCGCCAGAGGTATATTAGGTGCCAACGTGACAGATGGCGAGCCCATCGCCGTTACTCAAGCACGACTATACATACGCCTTTGAATTGCTTCTCAGACGTATGCAGGTTTCCTCTCGATGTTTTCCTTCACCGTAAAGCTCGTGGTGTGACTAATCACTGTACTTAAGTTCAGAAAAACTCATTGGTACAGTCGGGATTCGAACTTGCGACCTTTGCGTCGCAGGCAACTGCCCGAACCACTCGGCCACCACGGCTCTAATTAATATATATTTTTTCCGGTAAATAAATTTAAGTTATGTTTATATTTTAAGGTTAGAATAAGTTAGCAAGTACCTACATTGTTCCCTTTTTATAATTTGTGTCCCTCTCACAAGTTGCTGTGCCCCGCAGGGTCCACTGTATACCCTGATATTATCGTGATATTATTGTATCTGGAATAGCAATAAAGAATTATGATTATGATTATGCACCGATAGGCGCTCCATATCAAAATCATTAGATTACATAAACCCACAGCGGCCATTCATAAGCAGAATCCTTGAATAGACCAATCAGAATGCGTCAGTTTATGTCTACACCACACACCATATTCGTGTTGTTTATTAAATACTAAATCTCCCGCCCAGCTTCGCCCGGGTGAAACACGATCGCAGCGCCACCTATCGGGTCCATTTGTGATGTAAGCTATCCTATCTTTCAAGTTGGATTAGACTGCATACGGCTTGCAAATTTGATTGAAATCGGTTCAGTAGTTTAGGAGACCATCGCGGACAAACAACGTGACACGTAATTTATATATATTAAGATAGCTGATGCGCGCAACTCCGTCTGCGTACCTAAGAGAGAGAGAGAGAGAGTTGTTTCAGTAATGAAGTGAGTGAGAGTAATTTAAAAAGTATTATTTTACGATGAGATATCGCAAAAACAAATAAAAAAATCAGTTCGCTGAGTTCAACTGTTTCGTAGTGAGCTGACCACGCGTCTGAGTTGCGGGGTTATTTTAACATTATGATATCTATCTCCTAAGATGTTGATTGAAATCAAGTGATGTCAAGTACATTTTCGTTATTATTTAAATACTCGTGATTAATAACATATTTATTTTGATAAGGATTAATATTATGTTGATAAAAAATCTTCGGAAATAATGCATTGATTTCGAACAAATTTTATTACCATAAAAAGGTTATAGTGAGTCAATCTTAAAAGATAGACATATGCTGTCGCGGACTTATTTTTAGAACTTTTAAAGAGGAAGAATTCCCTCATACATGATATTTTCGTAACTTAAACCGTTTACGCAGCGTACGCAACGGAAGCTCTCAAAAAGGAATATTTTTTCCCGTTCTTGCAACATTTTTCATTTAAGCTTCGTAATATTAGTCGTAGCGTGATGTTATATAGCCTAAAGCCTTCCTAGAGAAATGGACTATCCAACACAAAAATAATTTTTCAATTCCAACCAGTAGTTCCTGAGATTAGCGCGTTCAAACAAACAAACAAACAAACAAACAAACTCTTCAGCTTTATAATATTAGTATAGATAGATGTTCGGTATGGTAATCTAAATAGTGACTCACGCTTGGCTGATTGTTGCTTTGTGTGACTTTTGAGCTTGCAATATGATCACACGATATGAAACTGCATATAGTAATATCATGGTCGTTTTATTTTCAAGATTTTCCTTAGCTTTGGCTATTTTGATGAAATAACAAATGGTACTTACATCAAATGCGAGGTATAATTCCGTGAATATGCGATCAAATCTCGAATACTTTAATCCTTTCGAATATGTCAAATAACCCCATCCAGTTGGAAAAAGCTTAAGTAAAATCGTCATGAGCCAAAACATCGCAGATAATCATAACGCTTCAGAGTACGTTGTAAAACAATTCTAAATACAGGGAAATTGTAAAACGTGCATTTTAAAAACTAGCTTTTTTACATTATTACACATATTAACATCACACCGAGTCCCATCATGGATTAAGCAGATAAAGTACAACGTTTGTTCTTTCTTAACTTAAATACAGACCTCTTTAGTCTCATCTACGTTCACCAGACTCTTCATACATGCTCGTGAGTTTCGAGTACTTTACGTTGCATTCTTGCTCGATTTAGTCTAGGTAATTGGATCGTCGCCTTCCCTTTTCTGTTCTTCTTTCTCCACTTATTTTTTCATTTAGTCTAAACCAAATGTAACATGCCTTTCTTCAAATGTATTATTCCACCCGCGCTAACGCCACTTTGTTTGCAGGTTGGGTTTTCTAATGTGTATTTCAAATAAATTAATTTATAAAATAAAATAGTAATGCCGTTTTATCTATGTTCAAAGTAAGTACAATATTTCAACCTCTCATTAGTTTTTCGCATTAAGCCAAGGTGATAGCAGAAAACTCTACAGTAATTAATCTCTAAAAGTATTTCAAGAATTCCGCAAAGAGAAAGTTTTGATCAGTCAAAGGATTGTCATCCCAATAAAACTGTCCGATTAGTTTATCCGGTGTCATATCGAGGTGTATGTACATGAGCGGGTATGTTGCAGATCGTGTCTCGCGCTGGGGCGGCGTGCGGCGCCGCGAGCCAGGCGTTGGGCGGCGTGCAGCAGCTGGGCGCGCGCTTGGGCGGGCGGGCCGGCGCCGAGCTGGACGCGCGGGGGGCGCGCCTGGCCGACGCGGCGCAGGCGCTGCTCGCGACTGCGCAGGTGGCGGGCCGCGACCAGCTGCTGGCGGCGGCCGAGGCTCTGGCACGAGAAGGGCAACAGCTGCAGGCCGCCTGCCGCGCGCAGGCTGACCCCGCCGACCCGCTGCTGCAGCGCATCCTCGCCGACCACACCCGGCTGCAGGCCGAGCTGGACGAGTTCAAGGCGGCAGTCGACGCGGACCGCGCTCGCCTCTCCTCCAGCGTCGCTGCAGCCGAGAACAGCCTCGAGGCGGCGGGGCAGGAGCTGGACAAGGTCAGTGTGCACACTTGCACTTGACGCACGCTGTAGGCACGTGCGAGTACAGCGCGCGAGCAGTGACAGAGTGTGTGCGTGTGGGTTGCAGCCGGCGGCGCCGCTGCGAGGCGAGAGTGTGGAGCAAGTGCAGCAGCGGCTGAGCGAGCGGCTGGCTGCGCTGAACGCTGCCGTTGCTTCGCTGCTGGCAGCCACCGCAGGTGAGTGACCGCCCTTCGTGCTCTCCAGGCTTGGTGATGGTCTCACTTGTGTCACATCACGTGTCCGTTACGTGTCGGTTGCAGATCGCGACAAGGTGGATTACGCGGCGGCTGCGCGGGCGGTGGACAGCATCAGCTCCCTGCTGCCCGCGGTGGCCAAGGGTGAGCGGCGCGGGGCGGGGGGCTCGGGGCGGGCGGAGGCTCGGGCCTGTGCGGGGGCTGAGTGTGCTTGTGTGTGCAGACGCGAAGGGCGCGGGGGCTGACGAGGCGGGCCGGCGGGCGCTGCTGCAGCACACGCGCGCACTGTGCGCCGCCAGCCGCGCGCTGTGCGCTGCCGCGGGGGACCAGCAGCCCGAGGTGGGGAGCCGCTGCCGCAGGGCGGGGCCGGCGTGGCCACGCCCCTATGACCTCCCACCCCCACCCCCTCTCCATGGGTCCCACCCTCACGCGCTCTGTTGCAGGCACTACACTCCGCCGTGGGCCAGTTCGCCGACGCGACCCGCAGGCTACGCTTCGTGCTGCCCCAAACACACGACCCCGCCAGGGAGCAGGAGGTGAGACCCGCTCGATAGCTTTTTGTGTCTCGCCGCGTTCAAGTGCTATGTGCTTATCTTTTATACAAATACTTTCGCTGAGCGTACATCTTGCCTGAAAGATTGAGATAGAATCGAGACGATGATAAATGATATTCTTGATGTGATCTTAGATTTGTTTTAATAACTTTTGTGGTAATGGTAACGCTGGCGGTTCACCAAGGAGTAAAATATTATTAAGCAAGGGAAAAGACCCAAGCTTAATATTGCGAGTAAAAGGATTTATATATGGAGGTTATTGATGTATGCAATACTGAAATCGGCTATTTTTACTGAAACGCAAATAAGGGCGAATAAGGTCCACGGTCGAAAACTTTCCAGTCAGTTGGTGAGAGACAATTTTTTTTTGGTGCAGTCAGGAAATAGTGAGGCATCACTTCTAAATAGCTAAGATCCCCGTTCACGCCACAGAATATTTATAAATGAACATAACACACAAGATGTTGCGTCGGCACCCCCGTGTTGCTCCAGAAGAAAATGTGTTCAGATATGTATGGATCAAACACGGAACAATACTGGTCCGAGCGAATGACAACTCGTCAGTTTTTGCAGTCTGGCCAAAGGAGGACTTACCAAAAATATTACGTCAGACATGAAAAATATTACAACTTTTTTTTGTGGTTTGTGTGTTGTGCACTACTCTGTGCCACTAAACTCGACGCGTGATATTTTGAGATTTTCCAGTCTGGTTCACACGTAGTTTTACAAGAGTTTTCAAAAACGAAAAAAAGGCCTGGACCCGAAAAATTCAACACAATAACATGGATTTGTTAAAAAACATTTAACTATTACAAATCTTCTACTAAACACAACATCTTTACTTGAAAGTCTGGATATTTGTGGTGGTGGCGGTCAGGTGGACGCGCTGTGTATACGGATATTTGCATAGCTTTTGATAAAGTGGATCATGCTCTGTCACAAAAAGAAAATGCTTTTATCGGCACTCGCGGCACTCATCCCCGATGGTTCTCTTCTTACATCAAAAACTGAAGTCGAAAAGTAGTTGTAAACGGTTTCACATCCTGCATAGTAAAGATCAGCTCCGGCTTCCCGCAGGGATCCATACTTGGCCCGCTTTTATTTATAACTACATTTGTGACTGTGTCCTGCATTCTAAATGTCTAATACATGCTGAAGATTTAAAAGGTTTTCACTGCATTAATACAACTGATGATTGCATCAAACTCAAGGATGATCTTAATCGTCTTAATGATTACCTCTATGCCAATATATTATATTTGATCCTAACCAAGTATAAAGGTATCAGTGTCACGAAAAAGAGCAACGCTATTGAACATACTTACACTCTTGCACTTACTTACACATTCATTTTTAAAGCCCTCGTTATAAATCTGGAACATCAGATTAAATATTAAAATGTTCAGGCGCGTGAAATTTCTCTCAACAGTGAACAGGCTCATCATGAGCTTTGCTTTGCTTATATTATGATTATGCATCAATTTTAATCAGTTATATTTTATGGTTTGAGCACTTATTTATAGTGTTATGTTGCTCCCCGCAATTTTGTAATGTCTTCTTCTTTTCGTTAATTGGTATAAGTATTTTATTTCTCATTATTAATTTTAAATTTTTTGATTGACTGATTAATACACTCGGTGTCATACCAAGGTGCTTATACATGGCCTGTCGTATTGCAGATCGTGTCTCGCGCTGGGGTGGCGTGCGGCGCCGCGAGCCAGGCGCTGGGCGGCGTGCAGCAGCTGGGCGCGCGCTTGGGCGGGCGGGCCGGCGCCGAGCTGGACGCGCGGGGGGCGCGCCTGGCCGACGCGGCGCAGGCGCTGCTCGCGACTGCGCAGGTGGCGGGCCGCGACCAGCTGCTGGCGGCGGCCGAGGCTCTGGCACGAGAAGGGCAACAGCTGCAGGCCGCCTGCCGCGCGCAGGCTGACCCCGCCGACCCGCTGCTGCAGCGCATCCTCGCCGACCACACCCGGCTGCAGGCCGAGCTGGACGAGTTCAAGGCGGCAGTCGACGCGGACCGCGCTCGCCTCGCCTCCAGCGTCGCTGCCGCCGAGAACAGCCTCGAGGCGGCGGGGCAGGAGCTGGACAAGGTCAGAGCGCACACTTGCACTTGACGCACGCTGTAGGCACGTGCGAGTACAGCGCGCGAGCAGTGACAGAGTGTGTGCGTGTGGGTTGCAGCCGGCGGCGCCGCTGCGAGGCGAGAGTGTGGAGCAAGTGCAGCAGCGGCTGAGCGAGCGGCTGGCTGCGCTGAACGCTGCCGTTGCTTCGCTGCTGGCAGCCACCGCAGGTGAGTGACCGCCCTTCGTGCTCTCCAGGCTTGGTGATGGTCTCACTTGTGTCACATCACGTGTCCGTTACGTGTCGGTTGCAGATCGCGACAAGGTGGATTACGCGGCGGCTGCGCGGGCGGTGGACAGCATCAGCTCCCTGCTGCCCGCGGTGGCCAAGGGTGAGCGGCGCGGGGCGGGGGGCTCGGGGCGGGCGGAGGCTCGGGCCTGTGCGGGGGCTGAGTGTGCTTGTGTGTGCAGACGCGAAGGGCGCGGGGGCTGACGAGGCGGGCCGGCGGGCGCTGCTGCAGCACACGCGCGCACTGTGCGCCGCCAGCCGCGCGCTGTGCGCCGCCGCGGGGGACCAGCAGCCCGAGGTGGGGAGCCGCTGCCGCAGGGCGGGGCCGGCGTGGCCACGCCCCCATGACCTCCCACCCCCACCCCCTCTCCATGGGCCCCACCCTCACGCGCTCTGTTGCAGGCGCTACACTCCGCCGTGGGCCAGTTCGCCGACGCGACCCGCAAACTGCGCTTCGTACTGCCCCAAACCCACGATCCCGCCAGGGAACAGGAGGTGAGACCCGCCAGATAGTCTTGCGTCTCGCCGCGCCCATGAGCATCGTGCAATTCGAATTCAAAGAGATACTTTCTCTTACTGCAGGTCGGGAAACTGTGCGAAGACGGTATGATGATTTTAATACTGCATTAATTTTGCAGGTAATGGCCAGTGCGGCCGCGGCGTGCGGCGCCGCCACACAGCTGGTGAGCGACGCGCAAGAACTAAAGGGCCAAATGCGGGGCACTACGGAGGACAGGCCGGGGGGCGCGGAGGGGGACATATTGGCGCGAGGCGGCCGCGTCTCTGATGCAACCGAGGCGTTGCTTGCAGCTGCACAGGTACTAAGTGTTTCTTCACTTTTATGATATGGTGCACTAGCTGAGCTTCGCGGATACACGCGCATGGTATAAAATTGCATTGGCGGATTTAATTCTGAAATACTCAAGCTCTCAAAAGAAATAAACATTCCCCGTTTTTGGAAATTGTATGATGATCCGCTCCTATTGGTCGTGTTGTTTTGGAGGCGTATCAAGGGGACTATCCAACACAGAATTTTTTTAAAACCAGTATTTCTTGTTTTATATGTTGTATATCGTAGGTATACGAGTATAACTTAACAAATCTCTTTTATAAATATGAGTATTGACTTAAAAGGACTTAATAAATTTCATAAGTACCAAAATAAACGGTTACGTAAGAATCATTTTATTTCATGACTCGTTTAGTTACTTAATAAAATGCCCAAAACATATCACGCGTAAAGAAATGCAAAACAGACGACAAACAGGCATTAAAAAGCTAACATTTTCGTTGACAGTTGACAGCCGGCAACATAGAGTTGACTTCTTGCCGGAAGGCGCTGCTAAAGGCAGCAGAGAACCTAACAGTCGAGGGCGAAGGACTCCTTACTGCCTGTCAAACGGTCACCGACCCCGCCCATCCACTGCTAAAACGCGTACAATCTGACAATACACGGTTGCAGACAGAAGTTGACAGATTGAGAGGAATATGCTTCCTGCCATTCGATAGTACGTACGGAGTCCACTCTTTTGGATCCTCTTTATGCCTTCCCAGAAGGTAGATGGCGAGTCCATCGCCTTTTCTCAAGCACATCCATAGATACGTCTTTGAATGTCGTCTCAAACGTATGCTGGTTTCAAGGGCAAAAATCAAGGACAGGAACTCTTCAGATACTGAGAGCTCTGCTTGATCAGAGATTCCAAGTATCGTTCATTTCGGAAGCAGCTGTCAATCTCTTACGCTTAGAGAAGATTACTGCAAGGAGTTGTAAATCTGGTCTTGGTGAAGGTCAGAGCGGCTTAATTTCCAAATACGTGCTTAAGGTTGAAATGCACTTTACGATTCCACATTCAAATTTGTAATTTAAAGCAGGTGTCTTCAATATTTCAACCTTACATATAATTCTTAAACAGTTGGTATCCTCTGATTTATGAGTTGAAGGTCACGTGAACTGTTACACCAGGTACCGGAAACTGCATTGCCAAATCTGTAACTTTAAACTTTGGGTCAATAGACCTTGCACTTATTCTATGAATAATATGTATATAGAGCAGTCGCCAACCCTCCCTAAGAAAGTTCGCCCGCCGGTACCGAAGCGGCTATCGTCCCTCGAAGAACCCCCACGAGTGGCCCACGTGACTCCCGGTGCCGAAGTCGGGGACCCCGCCAGGGATTTCTTGCAACAACTGCGCTCAGACGAAGAACAAGGTTAGGATGGAGAGTAGCTAAAGCCGTGGTGGCCGAGTGTTTCCTGCAAGCTCGAGCCGGCATTCGGCCATTCGGCAGGGTTGGTCTTACCAGTAAGCTGAGCAGACTGGGGCTTAGAGCGACAAATTTACGGGACGGACTGTTTTTATGACTTCGAAATTAAAAAGTATTAGGTACATTAAAATTTCATAGGAAAAATACGAAATTGAAATATATTTATATATGATTAATAGGGTAGTCCTTTCTCTTATAACCCTATGGTGCCAAACAAGCACGCGCACAGTGATGGTAAGCGGTTACCGTCGCCTATGGATGCTTGTAACACCTGGGTGCGTGCGCGGTTTCGACCCTACAGGAATCCTTTCACACCCTTCTCGAAGAACTCCATGCTGTATGAACTCTATGCAGAAAACCTCAACGGGGAGTTCATTCCACAGCCTTCGCGAGCGTTCACGCAAGGAATCTGCTTTGAAAGTACGAGACCTTTGTGGTTCCAAGGTATGGGAATGAATTCCCCGTTGATGGCGCCTTTTGCAATGCGTGGTGGAAGAGTTAAGTGCATCGGTCGGTAGAGACGGACAACTTAGGATGCTGGGGCATAACTGTAATTCCACCACCTTCCTTACCATTTGTATATAGAAGATAGTGGTGCGAATTGTGAATTTTGCTTAGAACGTACGAGAGCAGCTGACAAGGAGAAGGAGCTGCACCGGCAGTTCGTGGCGTCTGTCAGCGACGCCTGCAAGGACATACAGGCGGCTAAAGAGAGCTTGGTAATTTGCACCTTATTGCTTACATTGTAAAGCTTACTTCACTTCAAGTAAACTGTAGTTAAAGTTTGGGAAGAACAATCCAACTGCAATATTTTTGATAAAAAATTTAACACAAATATACGTCATTTTTTTAACTAGGCATAACTTGTACTATGGGAACTGGATACGATGTAAATACTTATATACCATCTGTCACGTTGGCACCTAACATATATCTCTGGCGGAATGTGGGTGTGTGGGTACTACCTTTACACCTCTACCTACCCCTTCGGGGACCCTTGTGGGACGGCGTGAGGATAAATTTATATATGAATGTTTAAGCGAACGAAACATCCGAAACTATGGGAGGTAGATATGTATAATATTTTGTATCTAAGGTTGCAAACAAACATGCAGTGGGCCTGAAGGTAAGCGGTAGCCACTGCCTATGGACGCTTGCAACATCAGAAATCGCTCTGAACTTGTGATCAACACACAAATATCTAACGGGAATTGAACCCCAAGCTTGGCAGTCATCACTAGGCAAGACGTATGCTCGTATTAGGAAAAAATATTTAGCCGCTTTTATCTAGTGAGGTGTTCTTGTGTTGCTCGACATGTATACGCACATATCTTCGACATTTAGCGATCGCGGGAGTAATCCCTCTGTATGCTAGTCCCCCGTGTGCCCGCAGAAGGCCCCCGGGCAGGCCTCCGGGCAGGCCCCGGCGGGCGCGGGCGAGGTCGCGGCCAGGCAGCGCGCCGTGCAGGAGGCACTGGCCCTCGCTGGTGTCCACGTCGCCGGCCTGGTGTCCGCTAACTGTGAGCCACTTCGCTACTAATATTATTCATGTAGTTGTCACGATTTCTATTACTTAACGGCTGAACGGAACTTTGACACATAAATAGATTATTACCTAAATTAACACTGGATATATACCATTATATTATTTATCCCAGTTACATATTACATTATATATCCCAGTACGGGATCCAGTATATAAAGTCAAGAAAAAGAAAACTACCAATAAAATCCAATTCTACGTGGGTGAAGCCACGAAGCACTAGTGCTACGTGAGTCCTATGTGATAGTTTGTTGGATACTTTATATAGTACTATCAGTGGCAATTAAGAACTGGTGATAAGCGGTTCCCTCCGCCTATGGAAGGTTGCAATACCATCGCACTAGTTACTGTCCTTTTGGGATCCATCCCATCATCTTAGCTATAGTAACTTACCACAAGTGAAACGTGCAGCTTCATATCCATCGCTACTCAAGCACGACTATACATACGCCTTTGTATTTCTTCTCAGACGTATGGAGGTTTCCTCTCGATGTTTTCCTTCACCGTAAAGCTTGTGGTGTGAATCACTGCGCTTAAGTTAGCAAAAACTCATTAGTACCAACAGTTGGGATTTGAACTTGCGATCTTTGTGTTGCAGGAAACTGTTCAAGTGGTACTCGTCCGGTGTTATATATTTTTTTTTACCATTTGGGTTTCAAACAAGCATGCGGCCCGCCTGAAGGTTACCGCCGCCTATGGACGCTTGCAACAACACCAGGGTTAAAACTCGCGCGTTGGCGACTCTGCAGGAATCTTTTCACACCCTACTTGAAGAACTCCAATTTACTCCTTTTTTATTTGCCTATATTTTTGAAGCTTAAAATGCAACACTTCATAACAGATGCTGACAAAATAGACTACGAGGCAGCGTCGAAATCAACCAAGGAATTGCCTAAATTGATGAAGAGCATAGCGGATGGTAATGTGGTCAAGAATCTTATTAGATATGAATTAAATTCAAATCTTATTCTACATTAGAATGGAGTTACATTATCTGTTCAATGTCATTCACATCACTCCCATTCTAGGAGTAATACGCTCAATAAACTAATTTAAAAAAGAGATGGGGCTAAGTCAGCGCTTATTAGTCTGAACGAGAATGCTCGAGTAGATGTCCACAATGAGATATTGTATTGGTGCCCACTTTATTGTACGGCAGCGAACCCTGGGTATGTCAAAGAGGCATGAAAATTGCATAAATACAGTTGAGATGCGATCTATTCGAAAAATGTGCGGAGTAACGATCCCAGATCGAATGCGCAATTAAGAGATTCGCAAATCAGCTGGCTTGAATGAGGGTGTGATTGTAAAGATGAACAAAAGGCATGTTACATGGTTTGGACATAAATATTGATGAAACAGATTTACGAAGTGAAAGTGTGTGCAAGGAGAGGCAGAAGAAGAACAAGGTCCAACTACTTAGATCAAATCCATCGGACGCTCAAGGACGGGAACGTAAAGAGGACTCGAAACCGGCGAGCATGTATGAAGAGATTGATGAATGTGGACGAAGCGAAAGAAGTATATAAGTCTAGAGAGAACTGGCGCTCTGTTCTCTCTGCCGCGTCAGTTTGTTATGTACGCATATGTTTGTTAATTACTAATTTAACTGCCCTATAACCTATCCATTTAAACAGCGTCTTGTACCTCGAAACCATTGGCCTATTTTCCAAGCCAAGTCCCTCACGGGAGAGTGAGTCACAAGATACAAAATTCTAGTAGTTTACTTAACTTTATAACTTGTATATTATTGTCCAAATTAGATGCAAAGTCTCTAAGCAGCGTGATAAGTGGAGACGCGAGGAAAAAGTTCTTAGGTGACATGCTGGGGCTGTGCGAAGCCTCGCAGACACTGTGCGAGACTGCTGAGAAGAATAGAGAGGTAACTTGCATTCGTATGAAACTGGAGTCAGGTCTGCTTAAAGCAAGCGCAATATTTTTGAATTATACAGGCCACCTAACAGGCCATGTCATGGTAAATTTGGTGGTTCCATATCCCCCATAAAATAGTGTTTCAGAGAGAGCAGTATTGTCTTTAATTATGTTGTAGTGTCGTTATATTTGGAGCTATTTGCTTAATGCATCGTCGTAACTCCTTATATAATCTAGAAAACAACTACTGAGTGGCCACACTACTGATTAGGTGCATTCATATCCAGTACTAATAAAGTCCCCTTGGTGGCACGTGGGGCATCTTACTATAGTTTCCAATCTTAGTTGTAATGAAATCACATCATGATAAAAGAAAGGACCAAAAGATGCTGCTATATGTTAAACGAAATAATTTTTATGGCAATACCAGATTATTCCATACGTCTTGAATTGCGCATCAAACGTTTTCTTTTTTATGAAGTTCAAAAATAGAATGTACTTAAAAAATTAAGACCTATGCTCTTGTCGGCGTCTTAATTTTCTATACCACCAAGGTGGCAAACAAACACGGTCCGCCTGATGCCGACCTTAAATCTCTGTTGGATTTTCATTCTATAGTTTAGTCTAGTCTTCTAGTATAGTATAGTTTAATAAGCTACCTCGGAAAATAATTGAACTACCTTTTGTAGAATTTAAAGCTGTCGACAAAAGTAAATTAATTCAAGAGGCTTATAAAACATCAGATTATTTTGATGATGGCCATGCATGGCAATGAATTGCTCATCTTGTACAGAGTTTATATATGTAACTTTAATCTTTTCTACCCCTACGTAAAAGGGAACAAATGTTAAAAAAGCAAACCGGGGAGTTTGTTTCGCCGTTTCTTCTCCTGGCAGGTATTTTTTCTTGGAAACGGTGGTAACTTTAGTTTATATTAAATATGTGACGTTCAATAAGTGTTCCCTGTGTCCCTTACGTTGAATAAAATATATTGATTTGGATTTTTTGATTTTAGTCACTATTTTGCGTAATCTCTTTGGCAAAAAGCTCGCAAAACTAAAACTAATTTGATTATTTTGCGTAGAAGCTGAAAGAAGCAGCGACTGTGTTTGGCGACAAATCTGCCAATCTGTTGCGTGAAGTGAGCACGGACGTCGACACAGCACTTGAGAACGAGGTAAGGAAGCTCTACAGCATACTAGCGATAAGCCCCGCCTTTCTTCTTTCTTTCTTTCAATTCACAGGAAACACGCTTTATTCGAATATACAGACGCCTTAAATACCTAACTGACATAACCGCATCCTACAGGGTGCGCAGGGATGCGGTTATGTCAGTTCAGTGCCTTTTTTTTTTTATACAACAAGAGTGGCAAACAAGCATACGCCTATTTACGCTCACGATACTGAAGTATCACTTGCGCGTTGCCACTCTGTGTTCGAAGAGTTATAGTGTGTTGGCAGCATAATGGGTTTAGTCCCTCAGCTTCCAAAACAATGTAACAATCCTCCCCCCTCCCCAAGGAGCTCATTACTGGAAACCTTATTCACCGCGTAGGAACACAACACAATAAATTGTGTTAATTGTCTACCGACTTCTATAAGATGGAGCTCCGAATTCGAACGGGAAACCCGTTATGCCCTACCTCTTTTAACTTTAATAGTGGGCGAGTAATTCTCGTAAAACTGAAACAACTAGCGACATCTGTTGGATATTAAAGTAACAAATATTAGTAAGTTTGCTTCTGTCTTTACTGTTCTAAACTAGCCGTTACCGGTTACATCTAGTTTTTATAACCAGTCTCTTTAAAATTTTACCTTGGATTCTGCCTTTGGTCTGCTTAATTATTATTAATAGCTCTATCTTCTCGTATAATAAAGATCAGTCTAAATTAGTCTGAGCTAGGTTAGGTTAGGCTTTAATTTAACATAACATTAGCATTTATGCGAATCCTAGATCATCTCTCGAGCCAAAGCGATTGGGGACAGTGCCTCTCGCATAGCGTCAGATGCATCCGAGCTGGCGTCAAATGCCGGAGGTGCGGGCGATGCCACGGATGGGTGTGCGATGGACATTCGCAAAACTGGCGCTGAGTGCGTCGATGCTGCTGGAAAACTGGTTTACACTGCGATGGTATACTAATATTTAAATAAATAGAATAAATTAATACATAGATACATAAATAATACAAAAGAAGATATAGAGACAAACATTGAGAAAGGTATGCTGAGATGGTTTGGCCATGTCGAGAGAATGTATGAAGAACGATTGGTGGTCTCTGCCTACCCCTACGGGAGAGAGGCGTGATTATATGTATGTATGTATAAATAAATACCTTGGCCGTCCTAAATAACCTGTTTGTTTCTAGCTCGTATCACCATCAATACACAACACTGTCTGCCAAGACGCCCTTGTGTCATCAGCCGATGGGTTGTCCAACAAATTAAAATCCTTCTCCGAAACCTGCAAGAAAGCGGACCCCTCACATGCCGCCACATTAGAGAAACTCTCCGGTGAAGCGGGTAACTTGGAGAAACTGCTAGAGAGCCTGAAGAAGGACATAAAGGGAGAGTTGGGGAAGAGAAGGATCGAGAAGCTCGTCGTAGAAGATTCACCGTTGAGGCAAATTACAATGAAGATTCTTGAAGACGCGAAGGTAGAGCTGATAGTATACTTGATACGGAGCAGAGGCCCCAATTTCTGTTATAGGGATCCACGACGTGTATTACAGATGGCGAGTCCTTTGCCGTTCATAACCACGACATACCGACGTAATTGAATTTCTTGTCTAACTTATACAGGTTCCGTCACTTATTTTACTTTAATGCAAAGCTCGTGGTGTAATTAATCGATGTTCATAAAACTCAGAAAGAACCGTACCGTTTGATACCGTAGAGCATAGCTAGCTAGTAAAAGAATATATGTGAATTGTAAGTATCCTTTCGCAGAAGCGCGCGGGTGCGGAGGGCGGGGCGCAGGGCGGCGAGCAGGCCGCCTACGCGTCGCGCCTGGGCGCCGCCCTGCGCGCGCTCGACCTGGCCGCCGCCCGCTGCGCACGCGCACCGCACGTATGCACTCACCCTTAAGTCACTACACAACTTGCTCACTTTAAACAAATACACATACACAAACATAGACACACATAGAAAGCAATCGGCTTACCATCAGGCGGGCCGCATACCATCATGGTGGTATAAAAAGATCAAACAAACATACCAGACATGCGGATAAACAATTTTTTGATGATACTAAATACTAATCCCTTGTATTTACAAATATATATCTCTACAGCTTTATTCTTCAACGTTGTCTCCCGTGTAAAATATACCAAAGAAGAAAGATCTTACACAGATGCACTGCTAGTTAAGGGACTCGGTCATCCTCTAAGTGACCGCACTGACCATGCTCTTTCCCAGGATATGGAGAAGCACGGTTCTCTCCAGAACGCCATCCAGAACTTGCAAATGGTTCTCCTCCAGACAAGACCAAAGGGACCCGACAAACACGATAGCCACATTGTGGATTTAACCGTAAGTGAAATACATCATCAATATATGTAAATATCCAACAAGGGGTAGGCAGAGGTATGTAGGTAATACCCATACACCCACTATCCGCCAAAGATATATTTTAGGTGCCAACTTGGCAGATGGCGAGTCTATCGCCGTTACTCTAGCACGACTATACGTACGCCTTTGCTTCTCAGACGTATGCAGGTTTCCTCTCGATGTTTTTCTCCTCCGAAAAGCACGTGGTGTGACTAATCACTGTACTTAAGTTCAGAAAAACTCATTGGTACAGTCGGGATTCGAACTTGCGATCTTTGTGTCGCAGGCAACTACTCGCAACACTCAGCCACCACGGCTCCTGAAGAATGTAAATATTTGTATTTTATTCTTGGATGAGGTTTGTATTTATACATTATATATCCTCACACCTTTCCCGAAAAGACCACCACAAGGGTCTCTGAAGGGGTGGGCAAGGGGGTAGTACCACCCCACTTTTCCGCCAGAGATATATATTCGAGTTTTTTATTATACGTTCCATTCGATACCGTCTCTTCACATCCCTATAGTGGCAGAGTGGAAGGCACCTGTCATGTCTGTATAAACTGCTTCAATACTAATACTACATGTTAAAATAATACTAATCATGTCACCAGGAGTTCATCAAGGATGTGTCATCAGAAGCGGATAAGCTGCACGAAGTGGCAAGCGGGGCTGACGTGCCTCGTGGCAAACAAGTACTTGAGGTAACTTGCTAAAATATAATCGTGCCGGCCTATTACCCACGAGAATCTCCGGAGGAGTTGACAGAGGTGTGAAAATTGGTCCATCACCGTTTTTCAAGCAAGTTTATACAAAAGTCTTTGAATTTCATGTCAAATGTATGTAGATTTCCTCTGGGTGACTTCCTTCAGTCGTGGTGTACTTACTGTCAAAGTAAGTCACAAGCTAGTGACGCGATTTAACACAAGAAATCTAAATCCTTTATTCAACCACGGAGAACACTTATTGAACGTCAAATACTAAAGAAAATAAATGACCACTGTTTCCAAGACAAAAAACTCTCAAAAGAAGAAACTGCAAAACAAACTCCCCTGTTTCCTTTTTAACATTTGTTTTGTAAGAAAAAGTTTAAACTTACGAATAAACTCTCTACAAGAGGACTACATCATACTTAAGTTCAGAAAAGTCATTGGTACAGTCAGGTTACAAGGCTCCAAACACTCGCCCACACAGCTGCCAGGATTTTGATACATCTTAGTTTTTGGTTCGACATCTTCACATCTATTTATTTATTGTTAACTATAACTATTACACCAATTACAATAATTAAAAAAAATATTACAAAGGGTAATAATTGACATGCATATAACAAAAAAATACATAGATTACAAAATAGAGGCCACTCTCTCATACTCATCCTCACAGAACTCCAAACATTCTGATACAATTTTATTCCATCCGTCCGCAAACAGATCACATTCAGGGTTGACAACAAGGAGGGCTTTGAGCGGGGACTGGGCCCTAGCGACTGTTCGGCTCGATGGTTGCACGAACAATTTATGTTGTCGAAGACTATATATTTGTGTATGGTATTCCGCAGGGTGTCAAAGAGCATTGCAACCAGATGCACTCAGAGGCGTTGCAGTTCATCTCCCCGACGGCGAACCAGCCCTCGGTGGACGCAGATACCCTGGATGGGCTGGTCGAGATCGATCACTTTGGACAGGTTAGCAATCACGCTCAGGCAGTAGAATTAACTCCCCGTCGAAGAAGATTCCTGCAGGGTTGGCAATGACCATAGGCGGCGGTGACCGTACACCAGGTGGTCCCCTGGTCTGCCACCTTAGTGATATAAAAAAATCTTTACTTAACGCAAATACTGCAAAATCTGGTTAATTCAGTAATGATCGCTATTTAATTATTTAGTAAGGAACAGTAAACACAGTTACATTTTTTTTATACCACATGGGTGACCAGCAAGACTGCGGTCTGCCTGATGGTAAGCGGTAATAAATGTGCGATAATGCCTGCAGGAGTACAAAGCTGTATCGCAGACATTAACACTCATCTCTAGAAAGAGATGTTATCGAGTTCATAGACACAATAAAACTATTATTAATTAGATTATGTATTATTGTATTTATATATATATATATTTGTATATATATGTATATATGTATATATATATATATATATATCCTCACGCCTTCCCACAACGGTCCCCGAAGGGATAGGCAGAGGTATATAGGTAATACCCACACACCCACTTTCCACCAGAGGTATATTAGGTGCCAACGTGACAGATGGCGAGTCCATCGCCGTTACTCAAGCACGACTATACATAGGCCTTTGAATTGCTTCTCAGACGTATGCAGGTTTCCTCTCGATGTTTTCCTTCACCGTAAAGCTCGTGGTGTGACAAATCACTGTACTTAAGTTCAGAAAACTCATTGATACAGCCGGGATTCGAACTTGCGATCTTTGTGTCGCAGGCAACTGCTCGAACCACTCGGCCACCACGGCTCTTATTGTATGTAATCAGTCTTAATCGTCATGATCCTTTCAACGTCCAGTCGCTGTGATGGTTGTTATGTCCCAGAACTGCGGTAACCACGTGGCGGATATTACCAAGCTTCTAGATATTCTCCCTCAAGACAATTGCTGCAGCGAGCTAAGGAAGCAAGCGGACATATTGGATGACAATTGTAGCTTCCTTAGGTGAGTGCAATGGGCTGAGCTTCAAATATTACAGGATATAAAATATACGTGTGTATTCACACATTCCGCTAAGGGGTCGGCAGAAGTGCAACACCATCTTTCTCCGGGAGACATATTTAAGTGCCAACGTGACAGATGGCGCATCCATCGCCGTTATTAAAGCACGACTATACATACGTGTTTGGATTTCTTCTCAAGCGTATGCAGGTTTCCTCTCGATATTTTCCGTAACCGTGAAGCTTGTAGTGTAAATACTAGTTGTATTTGAGTTCAACATAGTGTCTAGTGGTTCAAACTTGCAATCTGTGTTTAAGGTGACTATTTGAACATTTTGGCCACCTCTTTCAAATTAATATTTAATTCTTGCATCAGTCAGATTAAACTAAGGTGATTTTTTAAAATATAAACAAGAAGGAAAGGAAACATTACCGTTTATAAAAGAATGCTACTCTCACGTTACATAATACCAAGTTTGGCAGTGTACCTCGCGTTCAGTGGATGTGTTTTACGAGTGCAGGTTCGCGACCGCAAGCGCCGTGTCGATGGCCCGCGGGGCCGCGGGGGACGAGGCGCTGGCTGACCTACAGGCGCTGCAGCCGCGCCTGCCCGGCCTGCTGCCTACCGCGCAGGCGACGCCTGATGCTGCCCAGGTCTGCTTTTCCTTCTATTCATATATAGTCCAGTATAGGCAGATACACTAGAGCGCCATTTCCCTCTAGTCTTGCATATCCCCGGTTTTCCCTTTTACGTAGGGTTAGTAAAAGATCAAACTACATATAAACACTGTACTAGACGAGCAATTGATTGCCATGCATGGCCATCATTCAAATAATCTGATGTTGTACACGAAGCTTTTTTAATTAATTTACTTTTAATGACAGCTTTAAACTCTACAAAAAGTAATTCCCTTGTCTGTCGTATACCTTGCCTGACAAATGAGTTGCTAGTTTTGTGTAATCTGGCTAGGTAGATGGAGAAGAATGGAATAGAAGAGTAGAAAGAGAATGGATGAATGAAATGAAGGTACATGGAGTTTATGTATATTACATGTATTCAGAGTATGCAAGTCGCTATTGTTCTTAACTTTTACAATGTTCTTTCTTATATAAACACAGATGACACTGACATGGTACGGTCAATATGCCAATTTCCTTGAATAATTCTCTGAGATAATACCGAGGTCTAAGGCTATAAATTGAACGAATAACCCGCTTCTGCAGCACAAAAGAGAGAATAAGTGATAGAGCCTCATAGAGCTTAGTAAAGAAGTATGTGTGTGTGCAGAGTGCAACAGCCACGGCAGGGCTGGCACGCGCGGTGTTGGCGGCGCGGCGAGGGCAGCCCGCCCAGCTGGCGCCCGCGCTGGCCGCCTACAGCACGCAGCTCGCGCCGGGCAGCCCTGCGCACAGGGACAGGTCGCTCGCTATACCGCTTACTTCTTACTAAAGCACGGTCGCGGAGCAGGAAGAATTTCGTACAATGACCTATTATTACCCATCTCTGTCACTCCCGCGTAAATATAATGCGTCTCGCTCGCACAGATGCAAGGTCATTGCATCTGTGCGAGCGAGACGCATTATATTTACGCGGGAGTGACAGAGATGGGTAATAATAGGTCATTGTACGAAATTCTTCCTGCTCCGCGACCGTGCTTTACTAGGGGACATACGTCAGCTGTGGGGACATCACACGATGTTGACCATCTACCACCGTCTGACACCCAAGTTGACTTTAAGCGCTCAATTTGACATCTTACAACCAATTTGACATCCATCATCGAATATGGCACCCATTTTGACTTCTATCACCCAATCTGATATTAAACACCCACTTTTCATTTTACAACAAATTTTACATGAATTATAAAATTTTACATCCAACAACGAATATTTGACTCTAACTTTGACAAATCACCCAATATGTCATTTAACACCTATTTTACATCAATCACGCAATCTGATATTTCACAACCAATTTGTTAGGTGCTAAATCTTAAATTGGGTGGGTACTATCATAAATTGTGTGTTAAAATTCGATATCTCTTCAAACATGCTCGTTGGCTTGGAGTATTCTTGATGCTGTAATATTTGAAGGGGTAATCCTTTTGTCCAGGTTGCTGAACCACCTGAACAAGCTGACCGGGCTGCTGAAGGCCCTGGTGGCTTGCAGCAACAAGCATATCGCCACCTGGCAGTCAGGGGAAGGTCCCGAGCTGGCCGCCATTACTGAGCAGATACTTCACGTGAGATACATACACACATGTCCATACATATCATCACGCCGAGTCCCTAACTTAAAAAACTCTTTCATTTTGTCCACATTAATCAGTCTCTTTATACATGCTCGTCGGTTTCGAGTACTCTTGACGTTCCTGTCTTTGAGTGTCCAATCGATTTAATTGAGGTAGTTAGAACGTAGTCTTGCTTTGCCTCTTTTTGGACACTTTCGCTTTGTATATCCATTTCGCGATGTTTTCCTTCACCGTAATTTAGTTTAGATGATATTTTCTTCTAAGATTAAGGTAAAAGTAGCAAATAATAATAATCAGGCAAACCAACAAGATGGAGTGTAGACTCACAAACATTGTGCCGATAGTCATAACGGATAAAGGCCTAATGGCAAAGAGACAGTTCATGGGCCTGATACAGAAAGCAGTACTCTTCGACACGCCACGTATCGTGACGAAGTTCCTTAGTCTAAGACCTTAGCTACCATAGCTTGATACACACTCTGAGCACACTAACTGTACCCTGAAGTCCACCCGCCTATAATTTGATTAGTCCCCCAATTGGGTATCCTATACACCCACTGTAGTACTGACTGAGGTGTACACTTAAAAACCAGAAGACAACTCTCTAGGTATGTGTGAGTGTACATGTGCGTGTGTGCGCTTATAGGAAATAGTTAAGGAATTATTTTGTCATGTCCAGGAGCTGGACAACCCTGTAGGTACAGCTGTAGACGCCTTGCAACGACTGGACAGCCTCGTCAGCCCCAGCTTGGTGAACAAGCTCCTGTCACCAAACGAACACGTCACTACGAATGATGATAAAAGGTAAGGTTTACAAATACCATTAAAGTGTCCTTTCACACATTTCTTGAAGAAATCTCTTCGAGTGAGTATGTCCGGGATGTAGACTTATGAACATTACGTTTAGGGAACTGGAGCACAAGATGGAGAAACTATCCGCCTTCCTGACCTGGATGTGCAGTGGCACGCTGCCCGAGGAGAACAATCCTGCCAACCTGCCTACCAAGATGCGAGACATGATCGACTCCACAATTAAGCTGGGGTCCATCGCGAGAGCAATGAAGCCACGAGACGTAAGTCTTCATAATAATAAGGTGATAAATAAGCATGTTGTAGGCCTGCTAGTGAGCGGCCTGCCTATGGACCATTTGTTCAATTTGAACAAGGTGTTGGAATTTGGTTTTCTTCTGCCTCTTCTTCCACACCCTTTCGCATTGTATATCTGTTGGTTTCTTATACATATCACGCTGAGTTCTTAACGGGCTAGGCAGAGAGATTAGGGCGCCAGTTCTCTTAGGCTTACGTACCTCTTTCGCTTCGTCCACATTCACCTTCACATTTTTTTTTATTTTTTTATACCACATTCACTTTCACCAGTCTGTTCATCTATAGGTATTCGCCGGTTTCGAGTACTCTTGGCGTTTCCGTCTTTGAGTGTCCGATCGGATTTGATCCAGGTAGTTGGAACTTGGTCTTCCTCTGCCTCTTCTTGCACACACTTTTGCTCTGTATATTTGTTTCGTCAATCTTTCTTCACTCATCCTTACTATGTGTCCAAACCAACGTAACATGCCTTTCTTCATCTTTACGCATCTTTACCAATATCGCGTTGTGGACAGCTATTCGAGCATCCTTGCCCAGACTTTTACTGGCCATCAACGCCGACATGGCCCCATTCACCTTATTTCCGGCAGTTATCCTTCTTTCAATATCTTTTTTATACTTTCCATCTCGTGTGAACATGCTTCCTAGATATATAAATTCATGCACAGGGATTAATTCATGTCACAAATACTAATTAAGTGCAGATCTTAATCAGTATACGCATTCCAGTCACCAACACTTTCATCTCTTCTCTCCGTAATATTGTACGTGTGGAATGATTGACAGGATCCAGTACAATCGCAAAGGATAGAGGAATCTGCGCAAGAGATGTCTTACGCAGCGTATGCCTTGCTGAAGACTGGCGAACTTGTCCAACAGGTGACTATCGTACCCTATGGGTATAACATGTCATGAAATGGGTTTGAAATGAGAAAAATATACAAATAATAATAATAATAAATACCTGGAGCCGTGGTGGCCGAGTGGTTCGAGCAGTTGCCTGCGACGCAAAGGTCGCAAGTTCGAATCCCGACTGTACCAATGAGTTTTTCTGAACTTAAGTACAGTGATTAGTCACACCACGAGCTGAACGGTGAAGGAAAATATCGAGAGGAAACCTGCATACGTCTGAGAAGAAATTCAAAGGCGTATGTATAGTCGTGCTGGAGTAATGGCGATGGACTCGCCATCTGTCACGTTGGCACCTAATATACCTCTGGCGGAAAGTGGGTGTGTGGGTATTACCTGTACACCTCTGCCTACCCCTTCGGGGACCCTTGTGGGAAGGCGTGAGGATATATTATTATAAATACCTGGAACAATTCCACACACATTGACCTAGTCCCAAATTAAGTAAAGCTTGTGTTATGGTAACTAGACAACGATATATTTACTTATATAGATAGATATATACATAAATACATAGGACATCCAAGACAAGGTACAAATACTCGTGTTCATCACACAAATATCTGCCCTCAGCGGGATTCGAACCCGCGGCCTCAAGTTTCGCAGTCAGGAGCTCTAACCAATAGACCAGACGGTCGTCAAATATTAATATAAATATCAATATTAATGTTAACAAATTTTATGCGGGTTAAACTCTGATGCACTGCTCATATTTATCTATATAATTAAAGTATCACACACACACACAATTATTTTTACATAGTCATAGCAATGTAACTTACTCGCAGTGTTCCAAGCGGAGTCTCCGAACACGGAGAAAAAGAGACTCAGGTCATTAAATTAAGTATATGACATCTTCTGTGAGTAAATAAACATTGATTATTATAAAGTGATAATTTCCAGGACTTGAAGCATCCAGATTCCAGAAGGAAGCTGCTGGACGCGTGTCGCTCTCTCAGCGATGCCATCAACAGATTGGTAGGTGTATAAGAAAATCGATACGTAAATTTTCCAACGAAATAGAAATGGATCCATTATCAGTTTAGAAATTCGTCATTGGCGTAAATAGTCTCCCATTGGAAGGATTCCATGCCACTTTAGGATTTAGTATACCTGGCTTCGGCTGTAGTACCTTATCTTATAAAATTTATAGATAGTGCCATCCATTAAGACGCGCCCCACTTTTCTTCCTCATGGCTTATAGTGTAAGTGTGCAACCTTCTACAAATGTTTGAGTACTATCGGTATACACTGATTACCTATGAGTGCACAAGCACACTACAATTAATAGACTCGGGTCATACTCCTTCGCGTCCCGCGACCCCCTCGACTAGAAATTGGTGGGGCGCGCCTTCGTGGATGGCACTATCCGTAGCTGAAATCTATTGTAATATTATAAAGAGGAATAATAAGTTGGGATTTTTATTTCAACGCGCTAATTTCAGGAACTACGAATCCAATTGGAATTTCTTTTTTAATTGTAAGACCTATTTGTTGAGCATTGCTTTATGATAATCACCTGCTACTAGCCAACGGAGCGGATAGTCTAATTTAGACATATAATGTCCCCACAGAACCGGAGCACGCCTTGCAAGAACAAAGTGAAGCGCGAGTGCACCGAGGCCCTCGGCGGCCTCGAGGCCCGCCTGGCCTTGGGCCCCGAGGCCCGGCGCCGGGCCCCGCCGGCCTCGTGCCTGCCCTACGCGGCCTGCCTCGATGCCCTGGACGAGCACAAGGACGTTATTCGTGAGTATGAGAGTTACAAGAAGATATTATCTAGATTAACAAAATGGACGGAATTTAATGTATGTAGGTTTATATGAAAGAGGAGCAAAAAATCCTGAAAAAATTTCGCATTTATATTTTTGTATACTATCGGATATGACATGATAATTATGATACCTTTTTTGGAAATATCACAGAAGGAAAAGTAAGGGGGAGGGGAAGAGAGGAAGAGTAATAGTCGATTGACAAACATGAGTTGTATGTATCCATGTACGTTTAGGGTCAAATGGGTTGCGCTGGACAAAAGCAAATGGACGGACTGCATCAGAGACGCCGACAAGAGCCGAGCTCATAAATTGTTGATGTTGATTGGAGATCTGTCATGTTGCCACCTAAATATAGCGGTGGATGAAAGGACGTGCTCATACGCTCCTGCCTACCCGTTCGGGGACCCTTATAAGAAGGCGTGAAAAATATAAAAACTAGGAGTATATACGATAGTTTACCCTAACCTATAGCAAAAGTGTGTGCAAGAAGAGGCAGAGGAAGACCACGATCCAACTACCTGGATCAAATCGGTCGGACGCTCAAGGACGGGAACGTCAAGAGTACTCGAAACCGACGAGCATGTATGAAGACACCGATGAATGTGGACGAAGCGAAAGAGGTATGTAAGTCTAGAGAGAACTGGCGCTCTATACTCTCTGCCTACCCCGTTAGGGACCTGGCGTGATGATATGTATGTACCCAAACCTACGCATGTTCGGTCTTGGTGTAAGAGGGCGGAGATAATTCATGTTCTCTCCACAGACAAACTGCAGAGCGAAGAGAAGATGTCACGAGAGGAGTTTATGAAGAGCCTGAATTTTATATCGTCCGCCGTGTGCAACAGCGTGGACTACGCGGAACACTGCAATTACTTGGTGAGTCATGGCATCTATCGCCTCGGCAATTTGGATATTTATTTATTATATTCTTACAGCTACCATTACAGGTTATAACCTAAATCGGCACTGAAGCCACTTAACTACAAGTAACTTATATACTATACACAAAGGCAGTAAAATATATAATAGCTTAACAAATACAATCAACTATTATAACACAATATATATAACAATAGCCATGCGAATTCACTCTTGTGACGTGTATGGACGTCTATGTGGAGATGGACGCGGTTAATGGCGCGCATCGCACGAGTAAGAGGCGTCATGGCGAGCAAGTTAGTCTTTGCAATCGGCACGGCCAGTAGTGGCGGTGGCCATAGGTTTGTGCGGCAAGCCTGTATATGGATGACACCTTGGACCATTATGTTATATTCATTATCAATCATAGTATAAGTAAACGATATGTTTGGCAGTTCTGTATACCCAGTCTAGTCAGGCTCCCTAATCAGTCCATACCCCACATTAATCTACGCAAACATACTTATCTGTGGTTGCTTAACGCCTAAGAAGTGCCTGGCTGGAAGCCTTTTGATTAAGAAACTTAAGGATCTCACGCTACAAGGGCCAATAAAAAAAAAATAAGTTCTCTATATGGATTTCAAATATTTTCAACACTGTATGGTGTTAGTATAAATGGTTTGTAAGACAAGTTTGTATCTGTTCCAGCTGTCAGTGTCGGAGCAAGACAAGGCCGTAGCGACCGAAGGCTTGGTGGACGTGCCCCACGTGCAGAAGGCCGCAGGTGCCGTTCATGACCTGTGCGTGCAGGTCGTGCGCGTCGATCCTGACCAGGTCAGTGGCTGATGGCTAATGTTGTTAGAAGCCATGATTTCTGTGTCGAAAATTCGATCTCGGTCTAAAATTAAGGAGTCTACACACACTGGTATTGTAAGCCCACTTACAATCACGTGGGTTTATATGGCGATATCAACCCTTTTATATTATTTGACGACCGTCTGGTCTAGTGGTTAGAGCTCCTGACTGCGAAACTTGAGGTCGCGGGTTCGAATCCCGCTGAGGGAATTTGTGTTTAATTGTCCAGGTATTAAAAAAGGTATTAAAAATTATATATTTTCCATTTCAATAACTGACATGTCCAGGCTCAAGAAGAGGTGCCCACATTAGAGCAGCGCGTACAAGATCTGGTTCAAGCCTTAGACCAAGCCCAGAGTAAGGTCAAGGACACAGAGCTTCAGTCGAAGGTCATACACGCCAAGGAGAAGGTCGAAACGACGGCCACGGCTTTGTGCGAGGCAATCAGGAATGGATGTCAGGTTGGCAATTGGATTATACATTTCTATAATTAAAATTACGATGTTATACTTATGGTGTCGTGCCGTGGTGGCCGAGTGGTTCGAGCAGCCGCCTGCAACGCAAAGATTGCAAGTTTGATACCATTCAGTTTTTCTGAACTTGACTTAAGCATATGATTAGTCACATCCCGTGCTTTACGACAAAAGACATCATCGAGAGGAAACCTGTAAACTTTGCGAAGATTTTCAAAGTCGTGCTTGAGAAACGACTATATTGAATGCCCCCCTCCCTTGAAGAGGCTATTATAACGCCCGCCCTTAAAATTATCGAAATAATAGCTACATTTGATTAACACTCGTACCTATCATACGCAAGGATAAGATCGCTCCTCTCGGCATGGAGCTCCTCTCGGCCACGCGCGAAGCACGGGCGGTCATCAGCCTTCCGGCGCTGGTGCCTCAGGTCGGTGACGTCACCGCGGACACCAGAGCTCGCTGTGACGAAATCAGTAGAAACTCCAAGTTAGTACCGCCTTAGTTACTTAAGAGAGTTTAATGGGAATCTCGCAAAGAGTAGCCTGCTTAACTGAATTTATGCCTGACTGAATCGGTGCCTCGTAAATAGTCTTATTAAAATCAATATTTTTTTTTATTTAACTTAAGGGACACAGGGAGTACTTATTGAAAGTCACGTCTTAATATTATAAAGAGGAAAGATTTGTATGTAAGTATGTTTGTAACGGATTGGCTCAAAAATTACTGGACTGATTTTAAAAATTCTTTCACCATTTGAATGCATTACCTATCACTTATATATATATATATATATATATATATATGCATGCATACATTATCACTGATTAATATAGGCTATTTAATTGCAAGAAAAAAATACATTTTATGCCAAAATGTTTAATGAATAAATGTCCACCCGTGCGAAGCCGGGACGGGCCGCTAGTATTAAATATAAAAACAAGCATTACAAAGAAAAAACCTACCAAGTACCAATTGAAGAAGATCCAAGTATCAAATGTATAATTTCTTTGTGCACATTACGTAGAGTTCTATTGAGTGGAACTGACTTCTTCTTAGCTTCCGTCGTATTATAGCGCCAGGATAGGATGTCGACTACGTACCTGCTCTTTTTGGGCGGTCCTTCCCCTTTTTGTTAGAATAATCAAAGCGATTTTCACCCATGACATGACCAAAATAAAGCACACACAACTCTCGACTGTTTTTACGTTTCACTATCTCGTCCCTGGAAACAGTAGTACCACACCAAATAACAGGTGGTCATCACCTTATTGGTTACTTCTAAAATAATGCCATGCTTTAGGGAGCTGCTGAACAAAACTCAAGCCCTCATCAAGGAAGTGTCAAACTCCTCCAAAGATGACGACGATGAAGAAGAGATGCTGACGTGGACCTCGTTCTCACACAAGAAGAACGTTGTGGACGCGTTCGATAAGCTGTTTAAGAGTGTCAGGTGCCTAAGGAGTTTTATTTTTATTTTGGGACATACATAAATCCAGTAGTGACAATTTTAAACTTCAACAATACGTATAAGCTGCTTACAAAGCTTGCTTTACATTTTCGTAGTTTCGAACCTCGAACGTTTGATGAATGAGTTTCTGAACTAAGTAGTACACACGACGAGCTTTACAGAGAAGGAAAACATCGTAAGTGAACATGCAAACGTTTGAGAACTTCAAAGACGTCTTGCTTGAGAAACGGGCTTACCACCTGTTTCGGTGATACCGAAATAGATCTGTGGCGAAAGGAAGGTATTGTAACATCTTACCTTTCAGGGAATATCGTAAGTGAAGATTTACATACTTTTTATACTAATACAGTGGCAAATGAAGAGGTTACCACCGCCTATGGTCGCTAACATCGCCACAACCCATGCGCGCTGAACGCGCTGCAGGAATCTTTTTCCACCCTTCGCGATCAGAAATATAACTCGTTTGCATTTGTTAGTCAATATTTATGCTAGATCTGAGCTGGTGCGCTTTGTGTTAGATATAGTTCTAGCTGTGTCCGCGACTTCATCCGCGTGGAATTTAACAATAAAGTTATTGTTCAGTTTCTAAAATAAAAGTAGTCTAAGTTACTCCTTTTTACATTAGAAATTTGCCAGTGAAAGTCCCGTCGTAATTAGTGCAGCTGCTTCAGAGATTAACAAACAGACAGACAAAAATTGAAAAAAATAATATTTTGGTGTATGTAATGTGTATGTCTGCATGTGCATTTAGTAAAAATCAGTAATGTTAATATTACAAACAGAGACATCAATTTTGTATAGGGTTGATATATTTAACCATGATTTTGGCATCTTTCAGGGCCAACGGCCAAAAAGCAGGCATAGTGGAAGTTGACCAATCGGAAATTGACGAGGTAAGAAGAGATAAGTAAGAGAGAGAAGAAATAAGTAATACAGACGTATTTTCGTTAGAACAGTACCTAAGTGTAAAATGTGACAGTAACTTCTTCTTTCTCACGACTTTTCAATCGTTTCATCGACATTAAGTAGGGCGTGTCAGCTAGGTTAGTAAGTATAAGTGTTCCCTGTGTCCCTTACGTTGAATAAAATATTTTGATTTTGATTTTGATAAGAATTTAATTAAACTATGTGTTGTTTTCTCCAGGCTGGAGCGCAGAAGAGCTACGTGCAGTCTCAGTGAGTTATTTCATAAGCAGTACAGAAAAATGGGAATGAATTAGAAACGATCTATTCTTTTTTAATTTCTTAACCTCTTAACCATTTATTAAATCTTTATATCATTGCATTATTCTATATGCAGACATGTGTCTATCCGGCAGTACTATTTGGGTGCAAGGTTTTGATGTGTGCCATAGAATGATATACTTTTTCGAAAGGATAAGTACCTACACCGTAAGTGAGAGATTGATGAATGCGGATGAAGAACAGAGATCACTGCCATATTTCAGTATTTAGAGAAGTGGTGTTATATTATGCTGAATCCGTAAGATATGTAAATTAATTTATATTATTTGAATTTTTCCATTTCAATCATGTTAATGCTTATATCTTTTAGGGTGGAGGTTGCAAATAAATGGCTGTCGAGACCCAACTGCAAGGCTGATGTGAAGGCGGCTGGTGAAGAAGCTGTGAGAAACGTTGTTGAAGTTGGTAGAAAGGTAAGATGATGAATTCGCATTAATATTATATAATAGTAATTATTATTATGATATAATCTTTATTTAACACACACACATCTACAAAACACATAGTATCACTACAAACAAAGAAAAACATGTAACTGGGGTTTATCGCAAAAGCGATTTCTCCTAAGAAACCCAATTGAAGAGAGATAAATACAATGTAGAAGAATAACGTAATAAATAAATTTTAAGTAAACGAGATTGTGGTTGGCATCTAGTTCATTGTCCATTCAATTGATTTCTCAAATTACATCCAATTGGAGGATCCAAGGAGTGGAAGCCTCATACAATACCGAAAGCAGGCAATGAACATATTTAGTATCTATATTTCTTTACGCCATCGACTGCGGCCTTAACAAGTCTTAATTGTACATCGAAGCATGTCTACTCGATGTGATGTGTATGTAGCCTTGTATCCATGATTCCAGATGTCGGTAGAATTGAAGAATAATGAAAAAGAAGACATGGTTAATTTGATCACTGACACCGAAGAATTACTTGGAGAATGTTCTAAGAAGTACGACCAAGAGAAATACAGGTGAGACTAACTTTTGTACTATATGTATCTGTATCTAAACATATAAAAATTATTATTTTATTTCTAAAAAATATATCTCTGGTGGAAAGTGGGTATGTGGGTATTATATATACACCTCTGCCTACCCCTTCTGGGACCCTTGTGGGAAGGCGTGGGAATATATTATTTATAAACCAATTAAATTACCTAGTCAAAATGCCAGATTTTTTCCCATCTATATCTTTACGTCTCAGTTAGATCAATGTCTTGCTTCAAATTATGGCTTTATTAATTTGATCAAATCTTGGGATTTGTTTGGACATGCAGCCAGCTGTCGGAGCGTCTCAAGGAACTGAGGAAGGCGATAGAACAGGGTGTTGTGACGTGGATCGTGGAAGACTTCTTGGAAGGGGAGCCTCCACTTGCAGACCTTGACATACTTGTGGATTCTGAAAAGGGTATGTATGATTTATTTAACATCTTAGTATCAAAGTAGTATATAATATATATTCTTTAACTTCTGTCTTATAATCCATGATTAAAATATTACATAAATGACTTAGAGCAACATTATTATCATAATTTTTTATTCAGACATGAACAAGCGTGAGCTGATTTTGGAGCGCAAGATAGCCGAGCTTTTAGCTCAGTTGGCTCGCGTCAACAAGACGGCTAACTTCGTAGCACACGCTGGCCTAGCCGGGCCCACTCATAATAAGGAATTGGCGAAATGTCGCGAAGAGGTACGTTGTAATACAAAATAAGGTATGTCCAAATTGGAGCTGATCTTTAGAGTCAGAAGTCAATTACTTTATTCCAAACCTTATTAGGAGTCCAAACTTTATTAAACATAACGTTTAGTGATAAGTTTGTGGCTATTTTCAGCAACATCACCGTATTATTATGTATTATTCTAGACGGAATTACTGGCTCCACTGTTGGTAAAAGCTGCTCAAGAAAGAATTGCATCTCCCGATAACCAGGTAAGTTTAATGTGTTTTTGGGAAAAAAATGTTTTTAATATGTATGTAAAACATTTCATTATTCACCAAAGCAATTAAATTAGTGCTAATAATAATATACTGCAATCGACTTCAGTACAGGATACTATCAAATTCCGTTAACGACTGTTTTTTGTGTTTGTACATTTATATCGCATACACTAAGTTCTGTTCCATTACTTGTATTTGTGTTAAGTATATTTGATCTTAATCATTTACATAATATGCAATTATATTATACATACACTGACAGGATTTTTTTTTCTCTACTTTGATGATTTAATTGTTTTCAACAATTCCTCGAAGGCCAAATATTCCTGATTACTTGTATGTTTTGCAGGCTATTGTGGAACACTACAAGGATCTTCTGGCCAAGTATACGGAATCTTTGTCCAAAGTCCAGGAATTGTGCGATCAAGCTGTTGACCCCACCGAGTTCGTACAAACTGCTGGTAACGATATTTACTATACTACTTTTAGTTTCTTTAATTTATTTTATTATTTTAAATTATTTTTATTATTGTCAAGTTCATTGTTATTTGACAAGTACTTTAAAACTCACAATGAATTTTATCATTCACTCTGCGTTTTCCGGATCTGGTCGTGTGATGTCTTCTATATTGTCTATCATTGTTATAATTATCTTGTTTTATGTATGCTTTGTATAGTAAGCAACGACCTATTGTCGGGCCTACATTGTTCCCCCATCCTTGGGTACTATTGCTGTAACGAAAAAAAATATTGTATATGCCTAATGATTTGAAAAGAGTGACCATGGAGTTTCTTGCCGGTTCTTCTCCATGGAAGCGACCAACCCGAACCGTGCTTCTTTTTCGACGTTTTATAAGTGCCCACCTGGGCCTATGTGAAATAAAAAGATTTTGATTTTGATTTTGATTCATATTTCAGGTGAAACAATGCAGCGGTTGAGAGAAGAATCTACTGATCAAGATGATCTTCAAAAGTGTGATTACACTTCCAAAGCTATTACTGGGTATGATTATAGTTTCATTATATATACATATATATGTATCTTCACGTCTTCTCACTGGGAAGAGATGTGCAGTTAGTATCCACACACACCCAGTTTCTGTAAGATTTATTTTAGCTCTAGCTCTTTCACCTCGTCCACATGCATCAATCTTTTCATACATGCTTAACGGTTTTGGGTACACTTGACTCGATGCCTTGACAGGTTTCCTGTTACTTTCACATGAAACAAGCATTACGGGGGACGAATCTCTGCTTGATTATGATTTTTTTTTCACCTCCATTTTGTTTACCTCCATGTCTAACTGCAATGTAGTTTTATAGGAGTTTCCTTCGGTTAGCACGCAACCTATAAAGTAGGCTCTCAGTAGATATTTTCCCAAATTGATAATGCCATGTATTGTGACATTATTGGGCGGAGTAGTGGACCATTGCCTATGTGAGTGCGTGTGCAGGCTGGCGGAGCGCGTGATGTGCGTGAGCCTGTCGTCCAGCCGCGCCCGGCGCGAGCCCGAGCTGCAGCGCGCGCTGGCCGCCGCCCAGCGCCGCCTGGCCGCCGCGCGCGCGCCGCCCGCCCGCCGCTCGGCGCTGCCCGACTGGCGACACACCACGGCTGAGGTAGCCGCCCCACCACATCACCACGCGGGATACCTCTAACGCAACGGGTTACAACAGGGGATCCATACAGACTAATGCTGTTCGAGTCTAAAGAATTACACCAAGCAGCCGAAGAGTGGACACTATAGATCTCGCGCGGTACCTCCTTTCTAAAGCAGTAAATATGGCAGTGCGTCTAGGAAGTGTTGTGTTCCTACAGTAGGTAAGGTTTCCAGCAACTACGCGCGGAATTATTGTGCCGGACGTTCGGGGGGACGTGCGGGGACGTTCATCCGTTTAGCTGCTAACATAGCAACTAATCCTAATATGAAGAACTAATCCCAATCGGTAACGCGTGTGATCTCTTAGATTGTCAACGTTTTTTTTTCAGTGAAAATTACTATTGTGTATAATGTGAATGACATAGTTGACATGGTGTTAACTTCGATTTGCAGATAATGCGCACGACGGGCGAAGTGGAGGCTGTATTGGTCGGGGAGAACATATTCGAAAAGCAGTCAGAAGTGGATCAACCGATATTTGTAAGTGTTTCTCTGGTTGGGATGAGTAGCTTTAAGTGAAATCGATATTCTTCACACGGGGTTAATCAATTATGGGGTCCAAAGAGGGTTGATAAATTATAACTATTTTGAAAATGATTGTTATTAATAAGGCCTTGACAGGCTATTTAAGGCTGTATACGGCGGTGCGATCGTATAGTGCCATCCACCAGAACGCGGCCCACTATTATTCCTTCCTATATCTTATAGTGCAAATGTGCAACCTTCCTTTAATCTTTGAGTATCATCGATACACCCTAATTACCTATGAGTACAGACGCACACTACAATCAATAGACTCGGGTCATACTCCCCGCATCCCGCGACCCCCTCGACTACAAATTGGTGGGGCGCGTTTTGGTGGACCTATATCAGTGTGCGTGCGGTGCGGTCGTGGGGGGGCGTGTGTGTGTATGTGTGTGTGTGCTCAGGTGGCCGCCCGCGGGCTGCACGCGGCGGTGCGGTCGTGGGGGGGCGTGTGTGTGTATGTGTGTGTGTGCTCAGGCGGCCGCCCGCGGGCTGCACGCGGCGGTGCGGTCGTGGGGGGGCGTGTGTGTGTATGTGTGTGTGTGCTCAGGCGGCCGCCCGCGGGCTGCACGCGGCGGTGCGGTCGTGGGGGGGCGTGTGTGTGTGTGCTCAGGCGGCCGCCCGCGGGCTGCACGCGGCGGTGCGGTCGTGGGGGGGCGTGTGTGTGTGTGCTCAGGCGGCCGCCCGCGGGCTGCACGCGGCGGTGCGGTTGTGGGGGGGCGTGTGTGTGTATGTGTGTGTGTGTGCTCAGGCGGCGGCCCGCGGGCTGCACGCGGCGGTGCGGTCGTGGGGGGGCGTGTGTGTGTATGTGTGTGTGTGCTCAGGCGGCCGCCCGCGGGCTGCACGCGGCGGTGCGGTCGTGGGGGGGCGTGTGTGTGTATGTGTGTGTGTGCTCAGGCGGCCGCCCGCGGGCTGCACGCGGCGGTGCGGTCGTGGGGGGGCGTGTGTGTGTATGTGTGTGTGTGCTCAGGCGGCCGCCCGCGGGCTGCACGCGGCGGTGCGGTCGTGGGGGGGCGTGTGTGTGTATGTGTGTGTGTGCTCAGGCGGCCGCCCGCGGGCTGCACGCGGCGGTGCGGTCGTGGGGGGGCGTGTGTGTGTATGTGTGTGTGTGCTCAGGCGGCGGCCCGCGGGCTGCACGCGGCGGTGCGGTCGTGGGGGGGCGTGTGTGTGTATGTGTGTGTGTGCTCAGGCGGCGGCCCGCGGGCTGCACGCGGCGGTGCGGTCGTGGGGGGGCGTGTGTGTGTATGTGTGTGTGTGCTCAGGCGGCCGCCCGCGGGCTGCACGCGGCGGTGCGGTCGTGGGGGGGCGTGTGTGTGTATGTGTGTGTGTGCTCAGGCGGCGGCCCGCGGGCTGCACGCGGCGGTGCGGTCGTGGGGGGGCGTGTGTGTGTATGTGTGTGTGTGCTCAGGCGGCGGCCCGCGGGCTGCACGCGGCGGTGCGGTCGTGGGGGGGCGTGTGTGTGTATGTGTGTGTGTGCTCAGGCGGCGGCCCGCGGGCTGCACGCGGCGGTGCGGTCGTGGGGGGGCGTGTGTGTGTATGTGTGTGTGTGCTCAGGCGGCCGCCCGCGGGCTGCACGCGGCGGTGCGGTCGTGGGGGGGCGTGTGTGTGTGTGCTCAGGCGGCCGCCCGCGGGCTGCACGCGGCGGTGCGGTCGTGGGGGGGCGTGTGTGTGTATGTGTGTGTGTGCTCAGGCGGCGGCCCGCGGGCTGCACGCGGCGGTGCGGTCGTGGGGGGGCGTGTGTGTGTATGTGTGTGTGTGCTCAGGCGGCGGCCCGCGGGCTGCACGCGGCGGTGCGGTCGTGGGGGGGCGTGTGTGTGTATGTGTGTGTGTGCTCAGGCGGCGGCCCGCGGGCTGCACGCGGCGGTGCGGTCGTGGGGGGGCGTGTGTGTGTATGTGTGTGTGTGCTCAGGCGGCCGCCCGCGGGCTGCACGCGGCGGTGCGGTCGTGGCGCGCGCGCGACAACGGCGTGGTGGCGGGCGCGCGCCGCCTGGCCGTGCTCATGGCGCACCTCTCGGGGCACATGCATGAAGGTAAGCAATCCTAAAGGCAGCAGAGGAACCACTGCAATTATACAAATACCTGCATCGTATTAAGTCTCTCGTAGGGTAGGCACTGATTTTCCGTTGACTTACATACCTTTTCCTGCATCTATATCATTCATCAGTCTTCATACATGCTCGTTTTGTGGACTCTGTCGTTCCCATCTCTTTGTGTTTAATCGATTTAATCTCAGTAGTTGTTAAAGCGTGGTTCTCCTTTACATCTTCTGCCACACACATGCATCTTTTTTGTCAAACTTTATTTTCTTAATGACATCTTCATCGACGCTAGTGGCTTTGTGATTTCAATCTGAAGTCCGATAGGCATCACATTTTTTATAGAAAACTTATTTAATGTATGGCAAACACTACGAAATTCCGATTAGTTTTCTTTATTTCTCAGTAGTACATACATACATACATATCATCACGCCGAGTCCCTAACGGTGTAGGCAGAGAGTATAGAGCGCCAGTTCTCTCTAGACTTACATACCTCTTTCGCTTCGTCCACATTCATCAGTCTCTTCATACATGCTCATCGGTTTCGAGTACTCTTAACGTTCCCGTCCTTGAGAGTCCGATCTATTTGATCCAGGTAGTTGAAACGTGGCCTTCCTCTGCCTCTTTTGCACACACTTTTGCTTTGTATATCTGTTTCGTCAATCTTTCTTTACTCATCCTTTCTATGTGTCCAAACCAACGTAACATGCCTTTCTTCATCTTTACAATCACCCCCTCATTCACGCCAGTTGATTTTCGAATCTCTTCATTGCGGATTCGATCTAATATCGTTACCCCTGGCTCCATTCACCTGGTTTCCGGCAGTGATCCTTCTTTCAATATCTTTTTCATACTTTCCATCTCGTTTGAACATGCTTCCTAGATATACAAATTCATTCACATGCTCTAGGAGTTTTCAGTAGTTATCAATTAATTTTAACAGAATATAAAATTTTGATTTTTTTTTACATTTTAACCACCATGTATGTTAACCCACGTGACCAATGTTGCCAACAGACAAGAAACACGAGCTGATCATGACATCCAAGTCTATAGTTATGGAGTCGCACGAGGTAGCCATGCTCGCCAGGAAACTGGCTCACGAGTGCACTGACCTCAGGATCAAGAATGTAAGTCATAACATATAATATTCTAAAAGAAGGGTACAACGGAACAGTCAAAACTTTCTATTTTCCAAAGAGCTGTAAGGTTACATGGAGATCCACCCATCAAAGCAGCAACGGTCGAGTGTTATGTTAAGCTTGCGCCTATAGGCTGCGGTAACCGCTTACTGTGTGCTTGTTGGCTTCACACACACGTTTTACGTACTGTATGTGACTCCATTACAACTGTATTGTTTACATAACTTTTATTTTGTTGCAAACAAGCATACGGCCACCCACAGGTGCAGAAGTTAGAATACAATGTATAATATTTTCGAAATTGCTAAATACTGTATTTATTTAATGTATTTATTAAAATATACAGGGTTAATAATGTTTAGGTTATTAGTGTTTTGAAACTTTTATAATATAATATAATATATCCTCACGCCTTCCCGCAAGGGTCCCCGAAGGGGTAGGCAGAGGTGTAATAGGTAATACCCACACACCCACTTTCCGCCAGAGGTATATTAGGTGCCAACGTGACAGATGGCGAGTCCATCGCCGTTATTCAAGCACGACTATACATACGCCTTTGAATTTCTTCTCAGACGTATGCAGGTTTCCTCTCGATGTTTTCCTTCACCGTAAAGCTCGTGGTGTGACTAATCACTGTACTTAAGTTCAGAAAAACTCATTGGTACAGTCGGGATTCGAACTTGCGACCTTTGCGTCGCAGGCAACTGCTCGAACCACTCGGCCACCACGGCTTTTTTTGCGTAGGCCACACACAAATGCGAAGGACTCGCCATCTGTCGCGGATACTACACACCTCTGCCTAACGCCCTGGGGGCCCTTGTGGGTTGATCTCATTGGGGCCTTATGTTTTGTTGTAGAACTTGTTGCAAACTTGTGAGCGCATCCCGACCATTAGCGGGCAACTCAAGATGCTGACCACTGTCAAGGGATCGTCTCTGGGACATCAAGGTATTCAGTTGTATTTGAAATTGTTGTATGAGAGCGACTTACATACCTACATACGTAACATAGATAAACACCATCTACCTACGGCTAGATTACACAGAACTACCAACTCTTTGAAGTGGTTCTAATAAGCTACCTTCGAAAATAATTGGACTAAATCAAAAAAATACTCGTCAAAATAGTTTCACCATAAATTAAACTCCAGCTCAATTTTGTAAGTTATACACCGATTTGAAAAGTTTACACAATGTTGAATCTCTTACACAAATTTGAAAGTTGGGCACAGTTTATGTATAGACGTATATATAATATGTAGTTAGACGTTACTTTGAAATTCGATTGTCTATTTAGTTTGTTGTGTTGTGTCAGGTTCTGAAGAAGACAAGGAGGCTATGGACATGTTGGTTGGCAACGCCGAGAACCTCATGATGAGCGTGAGTACCCCACTTGCATTTAACAATATACAATAATAGACACTTTGTATATAGGTACAAACCTATGGACAGAGTATTCAACATTCTTAGAGGGAATATAATTAACTTCGAACCATGGATGGTGAAAAGCGCTTTTGTTCAGAAAATTTTAATACATACAGATATATCATTACGCCGAGTCCCTAACGTCCGTCCGTTAATAAGATAAAAATAATAAAATATATATCTGGAACATATCTCGCTCACAGAATCAGCATTGCTATCCAGCGTGGCAATGCTGCTAGTCTTCTTGGCACGTTGCCTCGGGATATGTCTTTCCTTCTTACATTTATTAAACACCTAAAATCCGTAAGTGGGTATTATTGCTCTGCCAACCAGTGTCCTCGTGGGTAGGCTTTAGACATTTAATGTTTACTCGGCAGATCCAAGAGGTAGTGAAAGCTGCAGCCAGTGCGTCAGTGAAGATAGCGTCGCAGCGGGGGCCGAAGATGAGATGGGTGCGCAAGGCTTACTACTGAGTGCGCCATCATTAGCATGCCGATGTTTTACTTGCTCGTATTGTAGCATAGACAATGTAGAATGGGGCATACATTATATATTTTTTATATATGGTTTTATTATTGCACTATGGAGTTTTATACCTAAAGTTAGATACATACTCACTCTGAGTTCCTCACAGTTTCGATAGAGTAGAGCACTAGATTTCTCTAGACTAAGAGACCCCCTTCGCTTCATCCACCATTCATTTATCAGTCTCTTCATGCATGCTCTGGTTTCGAGTACTTGCAGGTAGCTCCAGGGTAGGGTTTTGACCAACTGTCTTAAATTCTAAGACATCCTTTAATGAGACATTAACAAGAATTAATGTTAATGGGGAACAAGTGAGGGTAGAATTAAAACAGCACGTTATAACATATTTTTTATTAGTCTAATACAAGTTGCATGATGAGTGTGAAATATAATAAACAATAATGGCGCGTGATGGAGCGAGGCGCGTTGCAATGGTTGCGGTCATCTCTAGCGTCTCGCGGGGGGTCGTCGGGGCGAGCTCAGTGCTCTACTTTCTTCTGCGGGACTGTGGGCAAACAATAAAGGATAAGTTGCTAAGGTATATATGACTAAATTGGAAAGCTATCTATTGTTCATTAGGCGACATGTTGACGACACGACGAATTAGTTTATACTTTTTTGCCACTGTTTAAGTTTAGTTTTAAGGTTTTACATTTGACAGTGGCAAACAAGTAAAAAAATGTCAGTTAGAAAAAAAGGGAAAACAAAACGGTCAGTAGGACGTTAGTTGGTAAAATAAAAGGTTTTCCAGCACAAACACATAGTTTATCTCGCCACACCACACTTCTCTTCGTCTGCAAGGTTAACAGTGACTTAGGGCTGAATTGTGATCTATACGAATATTATAAAGATTTTATTGTTTGTTTGTATAGGCTTCGAAACTACTGGACCGATTTGAAAGATTCTTTCACCATTGGAAAGCTAAATTCACCTTGATTGACATAGGCTATATTTTCTTATTATTAAAAAAAATGTATGTCCACCCGTGCCAAGCTGGGACGAATCGCTAGTTTACATTAAATTGGATTATCTTAAGAAATTTATCGACAGATTAAAATAAGTCTTCATAGAAGGGGTTCTGCAGTGATGTTACGCTGCCTACCCCTTCCCCATTTAGGTATCATGTGTCGTGACAAATAGTGATTTATTTATTAACTAGCTGTGCCCGCGACTTCGACCGTGTGGAATAGTACTTTAGGCCTTAGCATTTATTGGATATATCTTTTGGTTTTTGGATATGTTAAGTGAAGCTTACCACAATATGTTAGTGAAAGCCGCATCTAAATCGGATAAGCCGTTTCTGAGGTTAGCGCGTACAGACAAACAGATAAAAAATCGAACGATAATTGTTTTGGGTGCTAATTGCGCTGGTAAAGGTCCCAATTATATTTTTTCTCATATAAGAGAGGTAGGGCATAAAGGGGGCTTCCGTTCGAATTTGGAGCTGCCCGACTGGGGCAGGACCTCCACCTTATAGAGGTCCGTAGCCAAATATCACAATTTATTGTGTTGTGTTCCTACGCGGTGAATTAGGTCTCCACTAATGAGCTCTTTGATGTGGGGGGAGGATTATTGTATTGTGTTGGCAGCAGAGGGATTAGTCCTATTATGCTGCCAGCACAGTATAACTCTCCGAACATAGAGTAGCAGCGCGCAAGTGAAACTTCGGTATCGTTAGCGTAAATAGGCTACGGTAACCGTTTCCCATCAGGTGGACCGTATGCTTGTATGGCACTCCAGTGGTATAAAAAAGAAAAAAATATATGAAGATACATGACAAAAATGAGATGAGAAAATGAAGACAAAATTTTACGGATCGCTGTCTGTATATTGAATAATGTACAGACAGCGATCCGTAAATTGTTTATTTTATTTATTGATTTATTTATTGATCACCAAGATGTACATTATGACAAGTAATGAAAATCATTCGAATTCGTGCACGTGCTATATGCCGTCCTAATTATAGGAGAAAACTGCATGCAAAAATAGACCACAAACATAAACAAAATAAAGACTACATAATTAAGGTAATACAAACATTTTAGGTAAAAGGAGTTTACATTATAAATAAAGTTTGTTACAATTAAGACAAATACTATTTAGGGACCCTTATGGGAAGGCGTGAGGATATATTATTATTATTATTATATAATAATAATTATAGATCGCTTGAATTGCTTGTCAGTCAAAGATATCGAAGGTATCAGCAATTCTATGGAGAGCATTGTAGAGTAGGATGAGCCTATTTATTTATTTATTTATTAAAGGAACAAAAATATATAGAGTACAAAATTGTATGCTATAATGCCTGCAGTAGTTATAAGCTTATTAATGGGAGAGGAACGGCCTTGACGTGAACGGGAGGTTTTTTTCAACAAACGGTTTGAGATTCACAGACCTGGGCCATTTCTTTGGTGCTGAGAAATTTATTTACTTTAATGAGTGGAGTCAATGTTGCCATTTATAATATGTACAGAAACATGCTGTCCCATTGTTCTTTTCGAGCAGGAAGAGATGAAAGTTTAAAGTGCTGTAATATGTCGTTGTAGTTGAAAAGTTTTTTCGCTAAGTTGTAATAATACAAAACCGAGCATTTTGAATCCTTTGCTCATGATATGTTCAACATGCATATGAAAACGTAGATTACTATCAATGATAACACCCAAATCACGTATGTGGTCAAATTCACGAAGGATATGATCATTGATAGAGTATGTTCTAGAAATAGATTTTATTTTCCTAGTGAAGTGCACATAGGAAGGACGTGTAGGTACAAGCGTTCCTAAAGCCAAAGGTACGTGCGTTTACGTTTGTGTGCGTGTGTGTGCGTGCGTGTGCGTGCGTGTGCGTTTGTTTGCCTGCGTGTGCATGTGTGTGCCTGTTTGTGCGTGCGGGCGTGTGAGTTCTTGTGCGTGCGTGTGCGTTTGTGTGCAGGCGTTTGCGTGCCTGTGCGGGCATGCGTTTGCGTGCGTGTGCGTGCATGCGCGTATGTGTGCTTGTGTTTGCATGTGCGTGTACATGTGCGAGTCCCTACCGCGTCCCTCCTGTCAGCGGTGTAGCACAGTGAGCGCGCGCGCAGTCCGCCGGCGTAGACGCAGGAGCAGTCCTGGCGCAGCTCGTGGCGCAGCGCGCGCTGGCCGAGGGCGGCGCCCGCCGTCTGCAGGTACTGCTTCTGCTGCCCGGGGTTCAGCGCCAGGTACGCAGACGCAGAGAACACTATGCCGTCCGTCTGGAATATAAACTCATTATTAATCACGCTCCAGGGGGGGAGGAGTTCGATCACGAAAGTTGCAAAGTCGAAAAGTTCAACAAAAACTCACGTCTTCAACGAAGTCGATACAGGCGTCCTGGGCGCGTGTGAACGAAGCTCTCAGCTTCTCGGATTCCTTGGTGGCCCTCTTGGCGCCCAGCAGGAACACGTCGTGCTTGGTGACACCTGCACGCGAGCCACGAGGCGTTAGGTCGATGGACTCGGTCACGTCATCGAGTGAGCAGACGCAACGAGTGCAAGGTACTTACCGACAATGTTGGCAGGCTCGGCTCCCTCGATGTGTACATTCTTGAAGTTTTGCGTCACCAGAGAGTGGGAGTAGGCCATATTTTCGAACGCAGATGCGTATGTAATGGACCGCAGGAACGACAACTAAAGAAGATAGTTTTTTTTTAGAGAATAATAATCATAATGCCAGTTTCCCGGACGAGAATCCCAGGAGAGGAAGTCACGAATAAGACACCTACTTCTCACAGAAGGTTAAGTATGACCAAGAGTTTCATTGCCTGACGCAGACGTGACAAGATCAGGTCTATTAACTTTTGTCAATTTGGAAACTGTCTAAATGATCTCTCTTGAAAATGATCCTGGCTTCAATGACGCAAAGTATCAAATAAATTGCTCCTCATAACCTGTTGCGTCAATAATATATGGTGCACTTACGAGGAAAAATTGTGGCTGGCACGCTTCTCCGACGATGCTGATGGTATGCTTGACAGCGCCAGCGCGCAGAGGCAGGTCGAAGATGTAGTTGTAGCCAGCCACGACGTTGGTCAGCCCTGCAGAGACCAGACATTAAGAGTAATTAAATAATTCAACCTTTTATAAGTGTTACAATCTGTGCTGGCTTCGCGTGGAAATAACGTTATTAGTAAGTAAGTAAGTATCCTCACGCCTTCCCACAAGGGTCTCCGAAGGGGTAGGCAGAGGTGTATGGGTAATACCCACTTTCCGCCAGAGGTATATTAGGTGCCAATGTGACAGATGGCGAGTCCATCGCCGTTACTCAAGCACGACTATACATACGCCTTTGAATTTCTTCTCAGACGTATGCAGGCTTCCTCACGATGTTTTCCTTCACCGTAAAGCTCGTGGTGTGACTAATCACTGTACTTAAGTTCAGAAAAACTCATTGGTACAGTCGGGATTCGAACTTGCGATCTTTGTGTCGCAGGCAACTGCTCGAACCACTCGCCATCTGTCACGTTGGCACCTAATATATACCTGTATACAGATATGCCTGTGGTCACACTGGTACATACCAAGCTTGTTCCTGATCGTGTTGGCCAGCTCGCTGAGGGTGGTGACGAAGTTGTTTCCAAACTGCGGGGCCTTGGCGTAGCGGCTCTCGTCAGTGAACTGGACCTTGGCGTTCTTCAATTTCACTGGAAGGAAACACACACCATGTTATATGATGTTGTATAATCCCATACGTACCAAACACGCCGCAGGATTGAACCTGGGACCGTTGCTTTGTACGTAAACTACTAAAGAGTGGTGTCTCAGTATCCAGTTGTAGCAGAAGAGTAAAGTTTTTGGTAAAGAAAAGTTGTAGAAGAAGAAAAAGTAAAAATAATTCGTTGAGAAAATTGCCCATTAATTTCCCTGGTTTGGAACTAAGCAGAGCTGTGACAGAGATATAAATAAAATAGGTACATAGAGTTGTCTTAGGCCGAGGTAAGTACCCCACAGGGAGTGCCCTCAGCGTTAGCTTATTACCGGCCTCACCATTGTTCGATTTAGTAGCAAAAGTTCCCAGAACTCATGCGAGACGAGAGAGAGAGGCGAGAAGAGAGATGTTTATTTTGTTACTCAATCTCGCCAGAACGGCTAAACGGAATTGAAATTCATTTGGCACAGAGATTCCCAAAGATAATTCAGTGTATCGTTACGAATATTTTTATAATTAGGGCAATAGGGCAAATACTACCGATACACCTTTGCCTACCCCTTCGGTAGGATAGGATAGTTTGAATAATTGTCACTATAATAAATATACTCACGGTCAGTGTCGTACATGATGGGGTAGGGGAACTTGGTCGTAATGCCGACGAGGTACACCTTGATGTCACTGATGCGCTTGCTCTTCAACTGGTCAACCAGCTGGGACACCAGGGGCACCACCAGCTCCTTGTAGGTCTGCTCGTTGCTCTATTAGACAGTTGAATGTTAGTGATCAGCTAGGGGCTCGTGTGTTTAAAGCTAGACCGCAATAGGTTGAGCTAAAATTAGCAGCTGTTGTCGTAAGTCTAGACAGCAGTGGCACTCTACTATCTCTGCCTATGGATTCGGCGTGATGATGTTTGAAATAATTATAGGTATAAATGTCAGCACATCAGAGTTAACGCTGGTGAAACTCGGGCAACTCCATAGCCTATAAAAATGTATGTCGGTAAGCGCACGTGTCTACGAACCTTGGTGACCTCGACGGCGACCACGATGTCGGCCTGCTTGTTGGGCAGCTTGAGCTCGTAGTGGTCGCCCAGCGCGCGCGGCGTGTCGGCGTCGGTGCAGCGCAGGCAGGCGGCGGGCAGCGCGGCCGGCAGCAGCAGCGCGCTGGCCAGCGCCGCGTAGCCGCGCGCCAGCGAGCACGCCGTGCGCGTGGCCTCCTCGCCCTCGCCGCTGCACGCGTGCACGCACGCTTGCCTGCGCACGCCCCGCACACGTCATACAACACTGGCCGATACCACATAGCTTCACGCCTCCCAATGCCTCTTGGTACTACGCCTAGATTCGCCCCATTATGAAAAGTCGTGAAGGGTTGGTAGAAATACACTTTGAAATCGCCTACCCCTTCGGGGATCCGAAAAACTGATTGGTTCGGTGGAGATTCAAATTTGTAGTCTGTGTTGACGACGGCTGCTCCTACAACTCGGGTACCACGGCTCGGTGTGTAGTATAGGCGCTTGGCTAAACTGCACGAACAGAGCGAACATGACCTCTGTCTAAATAAATCTTCGGCGAAAAGAGCCTATAGTCGATCCTCCGGCTAAACCCATGGGAATGAATGTTCCAATTATATGGTCTTTTGCAAGTGATAGGACTGGACAATGTTGCAGTGAAAAGATCGGTCCAGCTTTGTAGTGTCGGTGTATCGGTGTGGCAGTGTGCCAACCTGAAGGGTCCAACGTCGAGCAGCAGCGCCAGCGGGCGCAGCGGGGAGTCCCCGCCGAAGACGCGCTCGCAGGCGGCGGGCAGCGCGGCGTGCAGCTGGTGCGCGGCGTGCGGCGGCGCGCTGGCGGCCGGGCACGAGCGCGCCAGGCGGTACGCGTTGCCGAACTCACTCTCGCTAGTCACGATCTACGCACAGCATCCACGCATCCACTACTTAATCCGGTCGTCACAAAGCACTGAACAGACAGGCCAAATAATTCTTACTTGATACGAATACAAACGATCGATAGTAACTCATTCTGTTTCGTTTGAGGTGAAATGTTGCTATGATTGATAATAGTCCTGGTGCGAGCTATTGTAGTCTTTGAGGTGACGAACATTTCCTTACCCCAGACGACACGTGAGTTGAGCAACGAGTAGGTACTCCACCTCCTTTACCCTTACACAGTACCGATTTGTAGATCTTACCTTTCCGTTGGGTAGCCTGAAGTCATCGTAAGGCTCGTTGTTGCCGTCGCCGAGGAGGCCGCGCAGCTTGCCCAGGTAGAAGCCGGACACCTCCACGTAACACTCCTGGGCACAGACACGGCAATGTTGTTAATATTGAAAGCCAATATATACATAAACGTAATCCTGAGCTTAATTTCTTGCAGAACCAAAATGAATCTTGAATAAATAATAAGATATTCATGTTGGTCCTTCGACCCACTTTTCAAATGTATTGGTCCTTCGGTCCCTTTTTTATTTTAAATGCTGTAGTTTAGATAAACAAACCTGTAGCTTGTTGCTGCAGTAGGCCATCAGTCCGTATTCCGAGCCGAGGCCGATGCGTCCGTTGGCTTGACGGAAGGCGAAAACATCCTTCTCGATCACAGGGAAGCCGTGATTGGCATTGTTGAGGGTCACCTGGGGAGGAAATAATATACTAATATATAAAATATAAAATAAATAATATATTGCAAAATGTATATAATTTCCACACTTTTCATAGATACATTGGACCTAAGATGCACACACGACATTCAAATCAAAATGCAAGTCCTATAGTCAAAGTTGGAGATGGGAGACAAAAATATACTTGAGTGTAACATACTTGTCCATTCTCCTTCAGCTCAATGATGGTGCCGCTCTTGTCCTCGAGGATGAGAGCCTTGGGCGCGCCGTTCTGCAGCTGGATGGCGAGCGTGAAGTTCCTGTCGACGTGGTCGTGCGCCAGCACGTAGCGGCAGGTGCCGGGGAATGTGAGGTGGCGCCCGTCGAACGTGAAGATGTGCTGCCCGCCCACCACCACTCCGCGGACTGCAGACACCAATGGATATTGAGTAACGACGAACGAAAATTTGGGAAATGACACGAGGAGGTTGGCTATCATATCATGGAATTTGACCCTACCTTTCGCAAGACGAAATAATTACATGGCACGGACCTCAGACTCCGGCTCACTTCCACATGGTGCGAAACCATATCTTTCTTCGAGTAACGATTTTGTCCGTCAGATACACGTATCTAAGATTTTGATAATGACTAGTAGAGTCCTTGTTTCCTATTACACCAAGACTACGACCATTGAATTGCTTCTCAAACTCTATGCTTATTTATTTAAAAATTGAAACTGGATAACGATAGGAATAATAATAATTCAGAATGGTATCTTTATGTAAGGCGGCTTTCAAATGTATTTCCATATCCTGCCTGGGAATATCTATAAAAATATCAGTCAGTACTCACGCTTAGCAGGCACTTCGTCTAGTGGGTTGAAGCTGCGAGGTCTGTAGGCGCGTACCAACGACAGAGGGTCGGGGAGGTCCCCGCGGAGGGCCTGGCCCAGGAGGCTGAAGGACGCAGAGCCGCCCAGAGACGGAGCCGACTGACCAAAGCCGCTTGGCAGGATGAACTGGACACAAAGCAGTAGGTGGACACTTCAGACCATACATACCATAAGTATTTTAATGGTGGCCTTGCCAAATTCCGAGTTTAAAGTTTTATGGTCGAAGGTGGTCTAGGGTACATTAATATGTGCCTTTAATCAATCATCAAAAATCATTTACAGGTACAGACGAGATTTAAAATTGCAAGTGACTACTCGAACTCGTCTGAGAGGATATTCAAAGACGTATGTACAAAAATGTTTGAGTAACGATTATGGACTCTCCATTTGTTACATTGGCATCTAAATATAAGACTAGATAAAATTGGATGGGTTACTATCAAATCAAATAAGAATCTTTTATTTCACATAGGCCCAGGACGTGGGCACTTATAAAACGTCGAAAAAGAAGCAAGGTTCGGGTTGGTCGCTTCCATGGAGAAGAACCGGCAAGAAACTCCAATGCTACTCTTTTCAAATCATTAGGCATATCATCACAAATTTAGCCCAGTCCCCTCCATTCGCTTCTGTCCAGCGCAACCTCCTTGACCTCTTTATACGTCATGAGAGAATTTTTTTCCTTGATCTGACCCATGTATGTTAATCTTGGTCTTCCTCTTCCTCTCTTCCCCTCTACCTTTCCTTCTAAAATATTTCTAAAGAAGCTATCATGTCGTATAAGGTGGCCTATCATCTTTCCTCTTCTATTCTCGACTGTTTCCAGCAGAATTCTTGTTTCTTTGACTCTGAAAAGAGTCAAAGAAACAAGAACGTCGCGAACGCACGTCTTCGTTTGTCACCCTTTCCGTCCAGCTGATTTTTTCCATCCTTCTCCAGCACCACATTTCAAATGCCTCCAACACCTCTCTATCCCTCTTTGTCATTGTCGACGTCTCACAACCATATAGTGCAGTGCTCCAGATATAATTAGGTGATTAGGTGATATAATTAGGTGGTAATTAATAATTAGATCCAAATATAATATCCATTAGGCATATACGATAACAATATTTTTTCGTTACAAACAAGATAATTATAACAATGTTAGCAAGATCTAAGAAATACTACGTATCTCTGCCTACTCTTTAGGGGAGCCTTGTGGAAAAGCTCGTCTATTTCCTTTACTACATATACAATTGTAGTACTGTAGTAGAGTGTGATATTCTTACTGTAAGCATAGAGCTACTTACGGAGTTAAAGCCAAGGGCGCTGGGGGCGGCGAACTGTCCTAGCTGCGCGCGCACGAACTGAACGATGGACGTGACGGCGGTGGCCAGCTTCTGGTAGATGATGCGCATCTGCCTACCGTCGTCTACCTTCTGCTGGCGGAGTTTCTGCAAACGTACATCGTAGTTAGTGTAACTCTAAGATCGTAACGACGCACAATGCCCAATGCCTTATCTGTACTAGGACCTTAAAAAAACACATTAACATTAATATGCAATAGCTATTCTTCGCGGTTGCCTTTGACTGATCCCCTCTCATGAGAGGTATCATGATGATATATATATATATATATATATAGAGCCATCCTCCAACAGTCTATCTAATGGCAATTTTTTTTAAGCTGTATCAGTTGCGCCTGAGCTCTTTCAACCAGCAAATTTTCAGGTTAATAACGTTAGTAAAGACGACACAGCTATCTTTCAAAGAAACTTAAAGATTACTTAGGAAGGCACTGCTTAATGGGTATGATGCGAATTGGACTCTCTGCATACCCCGTGATAGACTTCTTAATAAGTGCACGTATGTACGTGATTGATTACATTTGTAATATGTTCAACTATGTGACGCAAAATACTTGTTTTATGCACTCGCTTTGACGGTTAACTTCAGTTGGGTAGCTCCTACACCTACATAGTCTGTATAAAGTATACTCACAGCCTGCACGTAGTCGTGGAGTGCGTCGAGGAACTCTCGGGTCTCCGGGGTGGGCACCAGCACTCGTACTGTGCCGTGCGCTTGCTGGACCAGCTCGAGGACTTGTTCCGGCACCGAAAACTCTTCCCACTAAGCAAGACATAAGCCATTATCACACAAGTTTCTGAAGGTGACCTTCCATTACCGCACCCTCTCATCATCGACGAAGAATTCATTCACACACTTTGGAACCGTGAGTTTCCTTCCACGAACGTCTTTATTCTATAGTATGTCTGTGGAATGAACTCCCCGTTCAGCTTTACCTCAGAGGGTATAGCATGGGGTTCTTCAAGAAAAGTGTTCAATGATCCTGTATGGCCGCGGGCGCACGAGCGACTCCTCTGGTGTTGAAAGCATCCATACCGTCCATACCACTTACCATCAAGCTATTCTACAAAAGATTCCAAATGATGAAGCAAATCATAATACCTTCTCTTTGATAACACTGATGATGGGCAAGTCCTTAATATTCTGCAGCAGATCTTCGAACACTTGCGACAGCTTGCTCTTGAACTCCTTGAGCTGCGCCACAAGCACACGGGTCGCGTCTGAGGAATGAGGGTCACGAGGTCATACACAGTCCCTTCTGGCTGTAAGGTCTAGGCAGTTTGTTTCAACTCATTTAAAGAGGTTCCCAATTCATTACTGGTTGTAAATAAGACAAAATAATTCAAGGTTCAGGATGTCAAGACAAATCTAGGAATACTTTTCTTGATTTTTAATGCCAGAGATTACAAAGAACCTTATGGTGAGAAGAATTCTAGAAAAGAAACCTTACCTTTGAATATCTCAGTGAAGGTCGCGGTCAGTTCGTTGAGTTCAGCCTTGTGTTTCTCGAAGAAGTCAGTAACTAGGGCTGCAAAGTGCGCCACCAGGTCAATTAGGCCATCCAGGTACTCCTTCAGTAACTTGGCGAAGGTCTCGTAAAGCTTTGTAATCTGGGGCTCCAGCTAAACAATAATATTGCAAATTATAATTAAATATCCTCACGGCCTCCCACAAGGGGTAGGGGGTAGGCAGAGGGGTATAGGTAGTACACCAAACCTACACCAATATGTTCACTCATGAACACCAATATGTTCAGTCATGTTATACAAATAAACAATATTCTATTCTATTCTATTCTATTCTACTTTTCTTCAGAGATATATTTTAGATTAGGCTAACGAGGCACCTACAATATACGCGGCCAGTCCATCGCCGTTACAAGCACGACTATGGATACGTCTTGTAATTTATTCTCAAACGTATTACGTACTAACGTTAAGAGCCGAGTGATCAAGATCAAGTTTTTTTTTGTAAATACCTGTTTCTCATACAGTTCTTGTATCTTCTTGGAGACCTCAGTGTAGGTTTCGACAATCTTGTCCACCAGGGGCTTGATTCCATCCTCAATCTGATTGATGATAGAGTTGATGTACTCCACAATTTCGGTGCTGCAAATGTAATGATCGAATTGGCACACTTTGGACAAAAAACTGGAAACTAAAACTAATTTGGAGGACCAGTAAATCTTGTTTATTTACTAAGATACAACCATGTTAGACACAAGATAAATGCTACCATAAATAGAAGCGGAGGCATGCGAATCCTTATAATATTCCAAATGTGAAAGTTTCCGAGCATGTTTTATCACTCAATCAAGCCAGAACGGCTGAACGGACCAAATTGGGCATAGAGACACGATTATCATTCGGATTAACATAATGAAATCAAATTGACCCTGTTACCTGATGTCACAGCAAGTTAAAAATGAACAAGTACAGTGAAGAACATCGAGAGGAAACCTGCATACGTCTGAGAAGAAATTCAAAGGCGTATGTATAGTCGTGCTTGAGTAACGGCGATGGACTCGCCAACTATCACGTTGGCACCTGATATTCCTCTGGCGGAAATTGGGTGTGTGGGTATTACCTATATACCTCTGCCTACCCCTTCGGGGACCCTTGTGGGAAGGCGTGAGGATACATTATTATTATTATTTTTATTTCACATAGACCTAGGTGGGCACTTATAAAACGTCGAAAGAGGTGCACGGTTCAGGTTGGTCGTTTCCATGGAGAAGAGCCGGCGAGAAACTCCGTGGTTACTGTTTTCAATGATAACGAAATTTAAACTTACATGACATGTGCGATTTGCTTAAACGACTCGTCGGTAGCAAAAGCCTGGTATACGCCGTCCAGGTCTTCGCCGTACGTCTGCTGCAAGTTCTTGAGTGTGGGCTCCACTTTCTTGGTGATGGCCTTGAAGTCCTTGTTAGCCTTGGCTCCCAGCTGCTTGATGCGGCCTTCCAGGGTGGTCAGGTCGTTCTTCAGGGCATTCTTTGGGTGAAAATATTTCATTAAATTATGAACAATTAAATAATACTGTTTTGAATTTTTAACACAAAATTGAATTCAAATAGGAATAGACTGTTTTATTGATTAAATTATATAAAAGCCTTGGTGTCCGAGTAGTTGGAATAATTGCCTGCAACACCAATATTGCAAGTTTGAATTCAGACTATACTAAGAAGTTTTTGTGAACACGAAGTACATGATTAGTCGCACTACGAGCTTTGCGGTGAAACAAAACATCGAGAGGAAACTTGCATACGTTCGAGAAGAAATTCAAAGACGTATTTATAGTCGTGCTTGAGTAACGGCGATGGACTCGCCATCCGTCACGTTGGCACCCTAAATGTATCTCCGCCGGAAAGTGGATGTGTAGGTACTATTTACAACTGCTGTCACAACCTCTTAAACAGCTGTACCGAATTAGATGTTATTTATTCGTATTTGAATGAATTCCTGAGATAGTGTTTCAGAGCAAACATACCAAGAAGTAGTTGAAGTTCTCCTTGGAGATGCCGTAGTCGCTCTTGACGAGGTTGTCCTGCAGGAACAGGGCGCCGTGGATGATGTTCTTCTTGTCTCCGCCGAGGATGATGTCTGCGCTGATGTCCACCCGCTTCTCAGGCTCCAGGTGGCCCACGATGGACAGCTTGCGGTCAGACTCGTCTGTAAGGGAGATTGAGCTCAAGCGGGTCTGACATTAGGTCGGAATAGGGTTAAGGAGATTGTGTGAAGTGTCAATTTCTTTCAACCAGTGTGTATATTTCTTTAGAGTACCTAATTCGTTGTAAATCAAGGTTTCAGCTGCTCTAAGATGGTGCCCTGGTCTTTATGCGTTACTGTTGTTCAAACAAGTGTTGTGTTAATTATTATTATATTCTTGATGAATACTCGACCTACTGGAAATCATATTGTGTTTCTGTACATGGAACGAGTTTTAAAAAACATATAGAGCTAAGAAGCCAGTATTGTTTGCCGCTTTGTATGTCGATTTTGGATATTTTCAAATTCCGAACAAGGAACCAAAGACAAGAAATGATGAGTAGTTGTAAAATAGTCACCACTATAACCTGATGTGAACTCGTAATATTGGTAGTCTTTGACGATAGCTCGCACTTGCACGGGCTTGCCCTGCAGGAGGCAGAACTTGAGGTCTCCTTGCTGGAGGTTCTCCTTCACGGTAGCTGAGCCTTCCACGTCGATCACCTTCACTAGAGGAGTGTCCACCTGAGGGTAACACGAGGATAGAGTTTAATACCGGAACAATAGCACGTAGCTTCAAAGTAGGCACAGTCGGGGTAAGAAAAGATGCGTCACCATAAATTCTGCATTTCCTTGCACCAGGACAATTATCAGTCTTGGCATTTAAAGTTGCAGGGTTATTAATGATTGCAAGAAATGCAAGAGAAAAGATATGGCAGTGACATGTAGTGACAAATTAATAGAAAACTAGATTACAAAGTCAAAGATGTAAAGCAATCTGACCGTAGGTAAGTACTATATCGAGAAAGTATAATTCAGTTGTTAGCTCAGTGCTTTAGGATTCGAGACGTAAATGATTTGATTAAGGAATAATTTTAAACCCAACAAAGCTTTTCGCACCCCGACTGTAAATGCATCTAAAAACTGCTTACCAATAACTTGAAGTGGGTTGGGTTCGCCTCGAAGTAGATCTTGGATTCGCGGTCCTGAAAATATTTTACAAATGTACAACATTTTCAATAATGTGAAATCATTCTTTTAGGGAAGTAGAGTTTCGGAATGTACACCTTAATGGATACAATTGACAAAAATCTAATCCAATGATTGTCGTTCAATGCAAGCATGGCTAGTTCTAAATTGAGTCCAATAGCACATAAAACAATGCTTACATTTCCTAGTGACGGATGAGAGACAGCAGCACGGGTTTCAATCTTGATAGTATTTGGCTGGGGTCGGACGATCTCTCCGCCGAACTTCACCGTCGCCTCCTAAAGTAATAAAACATATTTAAGTATTATATTTTACTATAATCGATGAGTGTGGATGAAGCGAAAGACACGCGTAGAGAGAACTGGCGTTCTACTCTGTCTACCCCGGGAGGAACGGCATGAACGGCAGATGGATCCTTCTCACAAGGATGTTGTAGAGAGAAGTGTATATTCGAATGGAAGGACGGTTAGTTTTAATGGTAGAGAGAGATTTATAAAAGGCGGGGTTTTTGGCGGGTAGGCGGGGAGCGCGACTTGTGTTGGATTTTGCCACCGAATTAAGCTAAGAGATATTTTGGGGAAATTTGTATAAAGGTTTGCTTTCGTGATTGTAGTTCTAGTGAAATATTATAAGTAGGTTTAAAGCGAAATACAGTGTGATTTCGGAGGTTGTCTACACCTTCATTACATCCAGGTGTAGTTAGCAGTTTCTCAAAAACGACTTACATAAGTGATTTACGTATGTAGATTTATTTGAAAGGTGTTATTCAAAGGTAACCTCTTGATGTTTGCCTCACCGCGCTTTGACTAATGGCTGTATTTAAAATCAGAAATAACTCATTGGTACAGTCGAGTAAACCTTGTAATCTGAGTCCATCCGAACCATCCGACCACCACGACTCAAAATAATTGAAATTTATATTTTGAGGTACTTATCAAACACACCTTGTTAATCCTGGGATGATTGAAGCCGATCTCTGCGACGGCGAACTGTTTCTTTTCATCGTCAACGTTGAGGTCGACCAGGAACCTGGCAGAAGTCTTATGTCCTTGCTTCCTCTTGTCCGCGTCGATCGAAAACTCTCCCTTGACGGGGAAGGGGAGGTTCTTGTTGGTGGGGTAGGACACCGACGACTCGAGGGCTACTGTGCGCTTCGGGAGGGTCACCGTGATGCCGGACTTGGAGTCTGTAATCGAAAGTTGCACATTGTAAGGCCATGGAGTGATAGCCATATTGTGGTGATAAAGGATTGGTCAGATTGACCATGACCATAGGCAGAGGCAGAGAGAGTATAGCGTCAGTTCTCGCTAGACTTACATACCTATCTCTTTCGCTTCGTCCACATCATCACGACTATACATTAAGGGTGATGGATCATTAAAAAAATTTCAAACAATTTTGCTCTAAGATAAACGCCTAGTCTAGTAGTTACAGATTGTGTCACGGACATTAATATTTTTACCCTTTATCTTTTATCCAACTAACCTAATATATAAATGCGAACGTTTGTGAGAATCTTATTTAATCACGCCTGTACATACTTGGTACAAAGCTGGTTTGACAGAAGATATAATATAGGTATAACACGTATATTTCGTTTTCTAGATCCACAGAAGGTTGAGGACTATTTTTGGGACGAAGTTGAGGAAGTTTGGGACCGAGTCACTTGAGTAGAGTGCTTAAGTCATACAAACGTGACTTACTTCCAAACTCAGGAGTGTTGTAGACGTGCAGGTGGTATTTCAGCTCTTCCTTGTTGACGTGCAAGTCCAGGGTATACTGCGGGGGACGCTTGTCAGATACTTCGTCCTTGATCTGCAGCCCGAACTCGGGGGCGACACCCAATTTGCGGAGGTCCACTCCAGCGTTCACGAGGTTTGTGATGCAGCCGGGTTCTGAAGACAAACATTATCAATTTTCAATGGTTATTATTAACGTAATGAGAATTAGATTATATAAGTCAATATATAAGTGGACTTTTTGAACATAAAGGTGTTAGATTTAACAATTTTACGATACATTCCAATGGCAATCTTTTTTTTTACACGCTTTATATTAGCTTCACCTGTATGTATGTAACCGACTTCTTTGAGCTCGATTTTGACCCACTTTAAACGGCCAGATTTCGTTCAAACTTTGTAGACTTATCGAGGACCGATGACAATACACTAATAACTAAAAAGTAGAAAATAAATAATAGTTAAAAAAAACTAAAAAACACGCTTTTTATAGAAAACCGAACTAAAAAATAGAAAATAAATTTCGATAATATCTTAAAAAGCGTGGGTTGCTTTTTAAGATATTACCGAAATGATAATCACTCTACTAATATGTGTCAATAAAATATTTATAACTATTGACACCATGCACCCCACGCTTTTTAAGATATTATCGAAATTTATTTTCTATTTTTTAGTTCGGTTTTCTATAAAAAGCGTATTTTTTAGCTTTTTTTAACAATTTTTTATTCGCTCAATTCTATCTGTCATTCAACTTTCTTTCAGAGCTAATGTTTATGTGGCCAGTACTATGGCGACATACTAGGCATACAAGTTATAGCACTGGCCACTTTAACACTCGCTCAGCAGTTTGAAAACGAAGAAAAAGTGACACATTGGAATTGGCGGCAATATGAGTATTGGCGAGAGTATTTGGAGTTATAGACGTATTGTAAAATTGAGAAATATTATGTTTATCCTATTTATTTCATCTTTGGCATATGTAAACAGTATTACCTTATCTTAACATATATAAATTACGTGTCACGTTGTTTGTCCGCGATGGGCTCCTTAACTACTGAACCGATTTCAATCAAATTTGCACACTGTGTGCAGTTTGATCCAACTTAAAAGATAGGATAGCTTACATCACAACTGGACCTGATAGGTGGCGCTGCGATCGTGTTTCAGGAAGTTTAACTATTTTACCCGGGCGAAGCTGGGTGGGACAGCTAGTATACTTATATTTAATCCTTTTATACTACATCTTGATTCCTATAAATGAAACTACTAACCAAATACTGCAGCATGAAAATAAATCTGATTATGAGATAAAGTTATCTTGAATACGTTTGGATTAGCAAGATCAAGAAACGATGCTTACTAGAGACGTCGATCTTGGATTGTATCTCTGCGTGTGCGCATTGCTTCTTCTCTTCGCAGTACACGTAAGAGTTCTTGTACTCCAAGTTGGTGACACGAGCTTCAGCGACGTAGCTGCGCTCGCCGATTGCGATGTTGAAGAAGGTCTATGGATTTGGAGATTTTATTGTTTGTATGTTTTTAAATACATAAAAAAAAATTCAACAACGAAAAAAAAACAATTTAAGTAATTCTTTCACATATAAAAAGTTAAATTATTCCGATGAGCAAAATCAGCTTTATTTTATTTAAAAATAATTTGGAAACAGTAAATCAAAACTAGCGTGGCTGAACCCGAGCTTTAATCAATAGTTGATAAAGGTACATTATTCTGACCTCGACGCCCTTCTCGTTGCCCTCGGTGAGCAAGGTGCGGATGTACTTGAAGTTGGCAGACTTCTGCTCCTCCTTCAGCTTCACGGAGCCAGACCCCTCAATGATGGTCTTTTGGCCTTCTTGTTTGCTCAGGAACGACGTGCTGTGGGAATATGACATGGATATAGCAATCACAGGTGATGGACTCGCCATTTGTCACGTTGGCACTTAAATAGAGGATGTCCCAAAAATAGGACAGTTGCTTAAATAATGTGTGTAAGTTGATTAAATATGTGACAAGGATTTTACATAACACGAAAGTTGCAAAAAACAGTCATGCAGACCGCCTAAAGCGATTGTAGCCTATATATGCTAGCAATACCAAAGGTATCGCCCGCGCGTTGTCAACTCTGCAGGAATCCGTTGATAGTCTTATTGAAGAACTCCATGCTACTGTCTAGGGAAAACCTCAATGGGGAGTTCATTCCATTGTTTGAGCCTTCGTGGAAGAAAACCTTTTGAAGCCGCTCAATGTTTGTTTGGTTCAAGATCATGAACTCCTCGTCGATGGCGAAGGGCGCGCGGTGGTGAAATAAAGATAGTGTGACTCACCTTCCACTCAAGACATTCTTGCCAGCGTTGACCGCATGGAACTCCAAGCGCTTCCCGCTGCCAGAGTCCTTGCTGGCGATCTCTACCTCGTAGTTCTTGCAGCCAAGTTCGTCGGAGTTAGCGACAAGCTTGAACGCAACGTTGTCCTTCTGCACGTTGGCTTCGGATGTGATGTCCAGGTTGATGTTGCGGATGTTCTCGACCTTAACGGTCGCTTTGCCTTGGGAAGAGCTTAAGGTTTCACCCTTAATGTACACCCTGTGGAGATGACAATAATGATCAGATAGACACTTCAGTCGGGGTTACCATGGAGCAGTGCTTCCCAATCTGTTTGAATTGGTGACCAATTCACTAAGGCTAAACGATAAGGCTGAAATAAAATATAGGGTGAAGGTAGATAGAGGGTGTATCACTCTGCCAAGAAGTCACGAGAGCTCGTTTTGTATGATTTTTTTATTACACAAACATTATGTTTTTGTTTTAGTGTAGGAAGTAAACCCCTAGGGGGATCGCAGCCCAAAGTTTAAAAACCACTGTCATAAAGAATAAAACTTTCATTATGGGGTAGTCGGTAGTAATATTATAAAAAGGTGGAGTATATTTGAATCCGCTCATGTCAGGAACTAGTTTGAGAAGAAAAAAAGACGTATGTATAGTCATGCTCGAGTAACGGCGACGACTCGCCACGTGTCAACTTAGCCATATAATATATCTGTGGTGGTAAGTGGGTATATGGGTACTAGCTATATACCTCTGCCGATTGGCATGATTTATGACCCTGAAGGGATTCCTTCAGGGTCATAAATCATGCATTAAGGTCTATTTACCTGGAAGTCTTGGAAGTTTGGGGGTTGTAATACTTGAAGTCAATAAGCGGGTGAGTCTTGGAGATAACCGTTGTGTACTCGGATTTGTACACGCGGCCATCGACGTCCACGATGATGGACGAGCTGTATGTATCGGGTGCGGGGTTCTACAAAATAATAATTAAAATTGCAAGACTCCAGACTGTACCAATAAGTTTCCTAGCACAATGCTTAACAACGCCAAGAGCTTTAAGGCGCATCCAAAAGAAGCTTGCATACCTTTGAGAAGAAATTCAAGGACGTATGTGTGGGCAACTGATTCTAAATCTATTTTTTAAGATTTTGAGTCTGTATGTTAGTACACGCATCACGCCAAAATTACTGCATGGAATGGAATTGCCTTCGTAACCGATATATTGCTAGAGGTTCAATTATAGGCTTTATATAGCCGTAGGAAAAATTTGACCTGATAATATCCAACTATTATCCTGGTACATTCCACTATTGGCATTGTGTCTTATATTTATTTTTTTACCCCGAAGCGAAGGTAAGCGGGACAACTAGTAAATAATATTACCTTGGAGTGTACAGACACCTCGAGCTTCTTGATGTAGGCACTTTCCTGGGGCGAGGTGGACTTGATGACGAAGGCCACGTCGCGGGGAGCCACGGTGGTCTCCACCGACATGGTGGCGGTCTTGCCCTTGCCGTATTTAGCCTTTACTTCGGCAAAGTTTGTTCTCTTTTCACCTGCAATTAAAATGTATCATATAATGATGTCCCCTCAATGTCTCTTCGGTCTTTCTAGTCTTATCAGTCTCACTAGTATCACTCTTCTGCTAAGTCTATCTCAAACTACCACATTATAAATAAAAAAATATTGTTAGGATCAAATTATCAGTCCCACCAGTCTCGTCAGTCTCGTCAGTCTCGTCAGTCTCACCAGTCTCGCCAGTCTTGTCAGTCTCATCAACCCCATTAGTTTTTATAGTTTCATTAATGTTATCGGACTCATCAGTCTCATTGTCAAAGATGTGATTGTTTGTAAACTTATTTGTAATGGATAATCTCATAAACTACTTAAGCGGTTTATAAAATCCTTTCCCTTTCAGTAAGCTACATTATTCTGGGGTAACATAAGCTATATTTTTCTCAAGCAACGATGTGTAGAATTAAATGTAAAGTGGGCGTGCCTAGTTAAAAATACGACGTCCAATACGTGCTCACTATGTCCGTAGCGTTATGTGAGGAGGGCCATTAGTCGCCTACCTGCTTCCTTGTTCTTGTACCCGACATCAAGGACTACCGGGTCAACGTGTGGCACGACCAACTTGAGCACTCCACTGCCAGATTCCAGGCCGGCCTTGCCGTTCGCGTCCACTTTGTACTGCTCACCGTTGATTTGAAGAGCCTCGATCAGGGTGTACTGTGGGACAGACAAGTCAATAAAATACTCTTTCCATGTATGGTACAAGTTATAGGAACTGACCATATAAAAATATATTGTACAAGAACCGAATCCATACATAAACAGTGTGTATGTACTGTGAGTATATTATTGATTAAGGGGTTAAATTCACTACGAAACACGGTTTTATGTATTTTTATCATAAACTATTAATGATTAATAAAGATTAAAAGAAAGTTAAATTCTGCTTGATAATTTTATATTTAATATGACGTGGCGTTCCATGTGAGTTCCTCGCGTCCCTTACGTTGAATAAAAGATTTTGATTTTATAAAAAAGCTGAAGGCAAGCATACCTCTGCAACGTCCTTATTCTCGGGCTGCAGGTAGAGCATGGTGCTCACCCACTTGATGTCATGCGCCTTCTCGAAGGGCAACCGGATGTTCACGGTGAAGTCCTCCAGGAACCTGTCATTTACACAATGTCATCAATGTTTCACTTGGCAGCAGGCGGACTTGCGACTCTTGAGAAAACCCCCATCTGTTAGCGTTCACAGTATCCGATATCCATAATTGGTACATTAGCTGCGGAAATCCTTTTCCTTATGGCATTGCCGTATATCGAATGGCGTGGCCTATTTCTCGAGGCCCAGAACAGACTTATAGACGTAATTGTGCAAGAGCCATGGGGGGTACAAAATCAAGAATACAGGTTCAAATCCACGTACCAAGGAGATTTTTCGAAACTTTAGTTAGATAGTGAGTGACACACTGTGTGCTTGAGAAACGACGAAGGTCTCCCCACTTACCACGTGATTTCCGGTGAAAAAAGGATGTTTCTTTTACCAATAATCCCTTCGCAGACTCTTATGAGAAGGCGTGAAGGCATCAATAGCTTTAACATTCTTAAATTGCGAATGCAAAGACGTTTTACCAGCTCACCACCGACTTGAATGTAATATTTAATGCAAGTACAATAGCTTACTTTCTCTCCCCCTTCTCAAGAAGCTTGACGATGGACTTGCCGACGAGTTCGAAGCCGGTGTCTTCGCCGTAAGAACCCTTGAATCGGAAGTCTTCGTCCACTGAAACGTCAGAGTCCAGGTGGACGCCGGCGGCTGCCAGGGACATGGGTTTGCTCAAGAGGCTGCCGGTGATGTCACTCTGTACGACAAATACGATATATATTATTTGGATAAGCAGTTAAGAATAGATTTTCGGCGAAAGAAGGGTAGCGATATAGTCTACATTTCTTTTTCATTATTTCAACAAGCCACACGAAGTCAAGTGATTAAGCTGGGATACCTAACAGAAAATAAGTAATCAAATAAATACGTGCAGTGATTGAACCCACGATCTTTTTAACAGAAGACAAGGCTTCATGTACCAAATGCTATCCAACTTTATAGACGAGCTATAAAAACTAGTAAAAAACACACCTTAAAGTCGTATTTGTACTTGTCTTCGCCATCAGGGTTGTTTTTAATATAGAAGGTGTTCTGGAGCTTCTGGCCATCCTTGAGGCATAGCTCCAGCTGGCCTTCGTAGTTCACGGTGCTCTTTTCGAAGTTAGAGTTGCTGATCTTGGATTTGTAGCTGATGGTGGACGCGGCGGATCCACGCTTCACGGCGTCCGAGAGGAATAGCTCGGCGTGGCCGTTGTAGACCTATAGACGAGCAAGAATCCGTTATATGCATGTAAGCGGTAGATAAAGAGACCCACATAAATGTAGCTGGATGTAATGGTAACGATAGATTTACGAAACTGGCTACAAATTTGCTCCCTTTATTGGTCACAATGCAAATATGTGACCAGAGTAGCTTGGTCACCAAAGGCCCTGGGGCATAACATCAACTTGAGCTCCAACTGAACTTTTTAAAATCGTTTGTTCCGTATTCGTCGTATTCCAAATTTGACTGTCGACTCCATAATAAAATTTTGAACCAAATACAAATTAAACTTAGTTTAATGAACAAATTAAAACAATTAGGTAGCTATGCCACTGTATGTGACTGCAAAGCAATTCATATCCACATTTACTCATCACATCGAGTAGGCAGGAAGAATAGAGAGCCCTATTAACTTACATCTGTTGCAAGTTTATAGGGCTCTCTACTTCTCTTCTCTTTCGCTTCATCCACACTCACCAGTCTCTTCTTTAGCATCGTGACAATTAAGCTTACCTATTATATATAGACTATTATGTCTATTGTATGTAGCACTGTGCCTACCAATTGTAAAATATACACTGTACTCACTCCATCGTTAATAGAGATGTCGCGGTCGACCTTCAGGCTCAGGCAGCGTTCGGTAGGCAGCACCACCTCTACCAAGGCGTGGTTCTTACCACTGCCGGTGTAAGTGCCATCGTGGTGGATATTCAACTCGCTCTTCTTGCCACCGTATTCAAGGGTGTTCCTGAAGATAGGAACATTTCAATAAGTACTCTAGTTTCCTCAGATAGTAAATCAAAACACGTTTAATAAGTGTGCCCTGTCTCCTACGTTGGATAAAAGAGTTTCGCGCTTTATTAACTTTTACAAGTTAATGAAATTAGCTATCAGACTCAAAATTGTTTTGAGAGAACAAAATAGCCGTGATGGTCTGCCACACAAAGATTGCAAGTTCGAATCGCGACCACCACTCGCGAATTGCACCAATGTGTTTTTTGGACTTATGGTATCTACAGTGATAATAACACCACCATTTTTTACGGTGAGGAAAAACATGGAGTGGAAGCCTGCGTTCGAGAGAAAATTCAAAGACATACTATATTTTTAGTCGTGCTTTAGTCGCCATTTGTCAGGTTGGTACCTAAAATATATCGCCGGCAAAACACCCTACTACCTCCATATAAGCCTACTCGTTCGGACAGCCTTGTGGTAAGGCGTCAAAATAAAAAACAATTGAATAGAAGGCAATAGAAGCGCGCACTTACTTGGTGTCAAAGACCTTGTCAGTGTTCTTGGTGCTGGTGGTGAAGCACACCTTGTCGCTGTTGTCCTTCTCATAGTTGAGGAACACGTCGAAGTCGCCGCTGTACACGGGGGCCTTAACGACGAACTTCACATCGGCCTTGATTTTGCGTTGAGTCTGCAAAATACCATACGATTTAATTATTTATTATTTATTTTATTATTAATTAAAATATACAGAGTTAATAATGTTTTTTGGTTATTAGTGTTTTTAAACTTATATTAAGTTTAATGCTTTATCACTAGATGTCGCTAATCGATTATTCGAACAAGCCATCGTTTGTTTCTCAGTGTAAATACATATTAGACATGTGTGTTACTAGCTTTGGTCCCCGAGAATTCACCGGCATAAAATTGATAGATTTATATCCTATGTGTTAATTTGTTAACCCAGCTAATAATCTATCTCTGAGCCAAATTTCATCTAATTCCGTTCAGCAACTTACATTTACAATATTAATGAGTGCGATTTTAGCGGCGACTGTGGTGAAAGTAAATTTTGAGCCGTTATCACATCACGGGTAGGTAAATAATCAAAATATCAGGGATTAGTCACACCACGAGGCTTACGGGAAACATCGGGAGGAAACTTGCATACGTCTGAACAAATACAAAGACGTAGGTATATATAGTCGTGCTTGGATGGCTGGATGAACTCGCCATCTGTCACGTTGGCACCTGAAATATATCTCTGGCGGAAGGTGGGTATATTATAGTTGGTTTCTACCTATACACCTCTGCCTACCCCTTCAAAGCTTCTTGTGGTAAGGCGTATTTACTAGTAATAATATGAGTATCATCTTACCCTCTTGAAGTCTACGATGATCATTCCATTTCCCTTTCCGTCGCTGTCAGTAACTTTGAACTGCCCGTTGGCAGCAATGGTATCCTTAAGGATGAGCTTCAGCTGTCCGGTGGGGTTGGCCCCCTTGTTGACCTTTAGCAGGAAGTCCACCAGGTCTCCCTTGCTGTTTGTCACCTTGCCGTGGGAGGAGTACAGGGTGGTCGTCACTATCACACCGACGTCGAATCTGTTGATGAGAAGATCAACGTAAAATTTTTGCATCAGCGTTGTATTGATACAATGCGATATGTGTGGTATAAGAGACAGAGGAAGAGGACTTTCCAACTACCTAAATCAAATCGATCGGACACTCAAGGATGGGAATATCAAGAGGACGAGCATGTATGAAGAGATTGATGCATATGGATGATGCGGAGGGGTCTGTGAGCAAAGATAACTGGCGCTTTTCTCTCTATACCTACTAAGTTTTGCGTTAGATAACCAGTTTATTAAGGAAGGCTGTATGCGATCATGCTACTAGCCAAGAGAGTGTAGCTTTTATCATCATACGAATAAGTATAAAATATATACTAACTTGATGTCCTCGTTCAAGTTTCCGCTAGTGACTTTAAAGTGTCCAATGGCTCCGACATTCACATCATTCGGCTTGTTCTTATGGAGGACGACTCCTGACAGCTCGTAGCGACCGAAGTTCTTGATAGCCAAGTAGTTTTCAAAGTTAGACTTGTCTGCAGATTCGATGTCTCTCTTTGCAAATATTTCAAGGGTATTCTTGTCGACGCCGGCGGTCACCTTGACAGTATAGTCTCCAGCCTTCTTTATCTTGGTCCTGGCTTCAAGGTCGAACTCCGCAGTCCTATCGATGTACTGGCCTCCTGTCTCCAAGATTAACTTCTTAGGGTCTACGTCAGCGTTAAATTTGATCTTCAAGGGCAGGGCGTATATTTCAACTGAAAAAGAGTTTACATCATAGTTCGTGTCGTCGTTCTCTGTGGCAGAATTTTACAAATTTATGATGAAATGAAAATTTGAGTGCAAATAAAAATGAAAATGATTTATTATTTCAAGCTGATCTGCCTTTTAAAGTTTGAATGGATGGAAGAGCCTAAAAAGGGTCCCCTTAAGTTATTTGGGTATAAATGTTGGGTGTGCCTACATTTATTCCTCGTGATGAAATTGTAATCGCCTTGGACATCATGGTACTTGATCATACGGCTGAGCACGACCTTGTTGCGCGAATTGCGCAGGTCTCCTCCGTAGATCAGCTCCAGGTCAGCCTGAGAGCCGTGCTGCAAGAAATGTACCAGTTTAACATCAGAATACACTCCAATAAAATGTTTTATTTAGGATTAAGGCCAATTTGAGAACTCCTGGCAACTCTTTTGTATCCTTCTGATCTTCACTTTCGCTAAATTGAACTTACTGCTTATCATAGAGTTATACTAAAGATACCCCTGGCTTTGGCTTTTTCTGTCGTAAGGTGAATCAGCTAATTTCAACTAATTTACACTATGCCATACCAATATTTATATAAAACGTTATAAATTTCATTTCATAGAAACCACATGAAAATCCGTTCAGTAATTTGAAAACAGACAGACAGACAGTCGCACTGAGGGGACTTTGTTTTGTAACATATATGGGACATATTTTTTCACATTCAGACATTATTTTACTGTGCTTGAATCAATTCTCTTTCCATATTATCTTTCATAGAATAGGATGTTCAATGCAACTTACCGACTCCAAATTCTCATTTTTCATGTCCACCCTGAAGTTAATGTACGGGTTGATAGTGTTCTGGAACTCCACCATAATTTTTTGCTTTTCAATGCATCCTTTCATGTTCGCCTTGTCCTTGACCTTCACGTCGAAGGTCAGATCCTTACGAGTGATTGCGACGTATCCTCCTATTTCCACGGGCTCCTCAACGCTGGGGAGTCGCAGGTGAATGCCCTCTAGTGTGTACTTGGCGTCGGGACCATTGACCTCCCTAATGACCTGCCCTTCAATTGGGATACTACGTTTCTCTTCAGCAGGAACCTGATACTCTAAAATGGGTCTGAAGACTGAGCGCTGCTGGTTTCCTGTAGGAAATGAGAAAGTTTGTGAAAAAGTTACTCAATCACGCCAGAACTGCAGAACGGAATTGAATGTGGAGGCACAGAGATATACTATTAGGTCAAATTCAGACAAGATAGAAAACTACTTAGTGTTTCATTCATGGCCTAGAAGAAGTAGCATAGGTTTGCTATACCAGTCTTTGAATTTCTTCTCAGACGTATCATTAGCTTCCTCACGATGTTTTCTGATAAGCCCGTAATTAATAACAAAAGTCATGTTTCGTTCAAAAATATCCGTGATGAATAGCCGTAATGGCAGAGTCGTTCGAGTAGTCACCTGCAAATGCTAGATTGCAGGTTCAAGCACAGGCGGTCTGAACCGATGGGGCATAATATGTGTATATAGAATCTACCTTGAATGTTGAAACCGAGTTTTCCATAGTATTCAGATTGGTCGCATTTTGCCTTCACGATAGCTAGGAGCTCCGAGGGCTTGTTGTAGAGAGACACCTCTCCGGAGATCACCTTGATGGGAGAGTCCAAGCCCAGCTTGATGGAATACTCCTCGGCGCTGTATACTACTTCACCGGTCACGTGGGTACGACGGTTCTTGGAGCCTAAAAAAAACAATCGGCTTCCATTACCTCTTGTGGATTAAGATTAAGTGTGCATAATATATAGAGAACGGAATAGAATAAGATATCACAGACATACATATACTCTCTCCAGGTCCAACATAGGGAAGCTAGAGATAATGGAGAGCCAGTTCTCTCTAGAGCTACAAACGTCTTTCACTTCATCGACATTCACATTACATCAGACTCTTAATTTTTTGTTTCCAAAACACAAATTTATGATATCAACGAACCTTCAGCATCAAAAAGCAGCTCAACATTGTGCCTAGTGTTGTCATGGCGGTAGATACCCTTGATGTGGTAGCCCCTGAGGTCGTTCTTCTCAACCACAAGCTTCACTTTAGTGGAGCCTGTCAAAGGATAGCGTGCCAAGAACTTGGCAATGGAAGCCTGGGCCTCGTTGCCAGAGATGACGAAGGGCACGGATACTTCTCCACATACAGTCAAGCCAAGAACACCAGAGAGCTGGTCGAAGCAAGCGGCGTACTCCTTTCTGTCAGTGTCGACCTTCACAGGCACATGTTTCTCCTTCTGGCCCTTCTCAAAGGTAACATACACCAAATCGTTGGATGCGGTCAGAATCTCTTGCTTTTCGATTGGAAGACCAAGTTGCAAGTCGAAACCATTGCCGTTTTCAAGGACCTTGGCGATGACATGTCCACCAGTGGAAGAATGGAGGTTGCTCACGACCTTAAGACCGGTAGTTACAGCGTCTGCGTCGATGAGGAATAGACCAGCAACTTCCACGTCGGTACTGGGGATCAGTTTGATGTCGAGCTTGGCGTTCTGCGGGGACTGGATGATCTGACGGATGTCAACATTTGTGGATGCCTCGAAGCGTGCGGTGATGGCTCCGATGAGGTCGAGCTTCAATGGCAAACCAGTAGACGTGGGGTAGGTCAGCTCGGCGTCCAAGAACAGAAGGTTGGCGTTCACCTCTTTCTGAAAGTTTGATTTATGGTTAATATTTGTCACTATGAGCGCAGCTCAAGCCAGCAACTGAGGAACAGATATCACCATGGTAACAATCCCTATATGAAGGCATCTTAAAGATTTGTATCAGTTTAATCAGATTCTATAAGGATCAGACATGTCGCATATTATCTCTGTCACCTTAGTGGTTTAATAAAGTAATTCTCTTCAGTACAGACCTGGAAGTGTTTGACCTCGTTGATGCCGGTGTTGACAAAGTTGATGACGTCATCGAGGGCAGAGTCGATGTTGAATCCTTTGTCATTGCCCAGCGAGAGGAACACAGCGTCGGTGCCGAACAGCTTCATGTAGATATCCAGGTCCAGCTCGTTGTTGTAAGAGATCGCTTCAGCCTTAAGCTGCAGGTAAAATGGAAAAGAATACATTATTATTCAAGGATACATACACAAATCATCATTATGACAAATATCTTTTGTTTCATCTACAATCATTAATCATTAAATATTGTGCTCATGTTAAGCCTCTTGACGTTCGATTTGATCTTACACGTCGGCTGTTTTTTGTAAACCTCCTCAATGCGGAACAATATTGTGACATTACACATTTCTCGAAAGGAACGTGATGCAATTGAATTTGAAACACTTTTATGATTTCTATTGCACATCCAGGACTGCCTAGCGCCTTGGTTAACTTCAACTAACTCTAGAACTCTTTTATACACACATAGCTATTACCACCCCGAGATCCTCGTGGATAGCAACAGAGAGAAAATACATCCACTACCAATATCACAAAGTACTCACACTCTTGTCGAAGTTGTCAATTTCACTTTTGACGGATCGTCGTCCACGAGAGAATTTATCCTCAACCCTTTTCTTCGACTCCTCGTAGCGACGTAACAGGTCCTCGTAGATCTTAGCAGGAGACCCCATGAATGCACCCTTGGGTCCGACGAAGTGCTCCACCACTCGGTCCAAGTTTCCTTGACGCCCACCGATCTGAGAGTTATGATAAAATACAATTAATCGTTTTTGTTCCCTATGCTGCTAACATAGTTATTCCACTAAATATAATGTTTAGCGCCCGTACACTATTTACCATTAAGCGGAACGTATGGTAGTGCGAACAGTAGTGAAATAAAATCTATTTCAAATAGTTTGTAATAGACTATACGCAAAAGTGCCTTAATAAAAAATATAGTTCCAGGGGATTTAACGCAAAACCTAATATCCTCTGTAGCAAAATCTTACCTCAAAGACGTTGAGGCTGTGTCCAAATACTTCAGTGGTCAGGTTGAAGTGAACCGAGCGAGGCAGGAACGAGTCCTGGGAGTAGATCACAGTCTGCTCCATGTTCCCGCCCAAGCCGAGGGCATCCACGTTGTAAGACAGCTCTTTGTAGAAGGAGTATTTTCTAAACAGATAGACATAAATGTAAACTCAACTTTCGATTTAATAGCAATAATTCAAATCAAATCAATCAAATCAAAATCTTTTTATTTCACATATCCAGATGGGCACTTATAAAACGTCGAAAAAGAAGCACGGTTCGGGTTGGTCGCTTCCATCGAGAAGAAACGGCAAGAAACTCCATATTGCAATGTGATGTCGCCAGCCATGTCAAGATTGCAAGTTTGGAATCCCTATTGTACCAACGAGTTTATCTGAACTTATGCGCAGTGCGAAAGAAAACATTAATGTTTTATGGAGGAGAAATTCAAAGACGTGCTTTAGAAACGACGATGGACCCGCCAATTGTCACGTTGGCACCTAAAATATATCTCCAGCATTACAATACATCTCTACCCTTGTGGAAAGACGTGAAAGTATACGATTTGTCTTTTAATCAGTTTGTGACATTGATAAATTGATGCACCTCAGAAAGAGGAGAAGCCACCTAATGGTGAACTGAAGAGCCAAGTGTACATACCTCTCGTCCAGCCTAAACTTGTTCGGTGTGCGGATGTTCCCGTACTGCAGGCGCGCCAGCTGCCTGTCGGGGTTGGCTGAGCTCCGGATGTGGCGCAGTGAAGATGTGATGAAGTTGCCCACTGAGTTGAAAATATTAAGAAATTTATGTACATTCTTCTCCAACAACAAGCGTTACAGGTGCTAATGCCAGAGTCTGTGCCATTTTAGCTAAAATCCTTTGTTTGCACGCTTTGTTAAATTTAGTGGTGTACTTTTACTCACAAAAGGGGCTAAACATGGTAAAGTCTATTAGTTATCGATTATTCCAAAGTCAAATATGTGTTCGTTATCGGCGGAAATAGAATCGGCGATCGTTAACAATAAATTTAGATCTACTGAGGTAGGAAGTTGGGGAATTTGAGGCACTGAAAATTTAATGTGAAACTGGCGGTTTCAGAGCGCAACAAAAACTTACAAATATATCTGTAAGAGTCAGTCACAAATTTAGTAGAGGGAGTAGAGCGCCACATTTTTGAAGGCTACAGACCTGTTTCGTTCTAAATTCACCTGTCTCGTTATATCTACATGCTCGCCGGTTTCGAGTTAGTCTTGAATTCACTATCCTCAAATGTTCGATCAATTTAATCCAGATAGTTAGGACGTCGTCCTCTGCCTCTTCTTTCAGACACTTGCGCATTGGATATTGGCATCTGATTTCACTCTTTATTTCTATACATAGTTGGCAAATATATAATATACCTTGGTAAATAGGCTCGTTGTCGAGCAAGTTCTTGATGAGGGTGGCGGAGTGCGCGCAGGGACACTCGATGACGGCCAGGTATGCCTTGATGCGGATCTCGGAGTCCAGCTGGAGGTTCTGCATGATGTCCATCGCAGCGGAGTGCACCTAATGGGCAATTTATTATACAACATATTTTGACATTCCTGCTGGTGTGTTCTGGTTCCTTTGAAGATGCAAGGCATCTAGGCCGGATGGCTATGTAGTTTATTAATTTCGGAGGTAATGGAATATTTTAAATATCTACATATAATGTAGGACTGATCAAGATACACTTAATATACACACAATTCCACTATAAACAATTAGCATGAGAGATATTTTTAAATATTCCGATATTAATGGGTTTATTAGAAAGAACCACAAGTGATATTAAATTTGTCTTTTTCCTTGCAAAATCGACGCTTACCTTGGTCGCGCAAGGGTCAGCGTGGATGGCCTCGAGGGCTGCGACCTTGACCCTGGCCTTGACGGAGTTGTCGGTGATGCAGCGCGCTAGCTTGTCCACCAGGTTGTCCTCCAAGTGGCGGATGTTGCGGATCCCCTTCAGTACTGCTACCACCTGGTGAAATCAAGTAGGGGGTTGATCAGTGGTTTATCTTATTTAGGATTTGAGTCCTTATATCACCATGTTGCTTTTAATAAATACGTTTCAATAATGTGCTTTCATTGAAGTGTTCGAAATTTCAAAAATAAGTTATTATGCAATTCTGGTACGAAGTTACATTCGAACAGGTGCCTTTACACTTTTCAAAAATAGCGCCATCTATCGGACGTAAGAGTAAAAGGCACTAATATTTCCAAAGGTAGTATTATCTACCCACACTAATATTATAAATGTGACCATTTAGAAGGATGTTTGTTACTTAATGTTAAAACGGCTGAACAGAGTTTGATAAATTTGGCACAATACCTAAGATGCGAGCATGTACATATCATAATGCAGAGTACCCCTCACGGGGTAGGCAGAGAGAGTACAGCGTTAGTTCTCGAATACATTCACGTCTCTTCATTCATGCCCGCCGGATATTAACATGGATAATTAGGAAACTCACGTAGTCCTCTTCCTCCTTATTCTTGGGCTTGCAGTTCTGCAGCTTCGAGGCCAGCTTCTGACTGATGGCTGCAATGCCGCTGTTGCCGCCCGAGTGGCAGGCGTGCTCGCGACAGTAGGAGCCGGCCAGCGCGCCCACGCCCAGGTACACCTCCTTGGGGATGCCGGCCTGGTCCACGAGCGACTGCGGTCGAAGAATAACAGTTAGATAGTTTTCAAGGTTATCTGGCAGAAAGAGGAGCTACTCGCACAAATACTCCCCCATAACAGGGATGGATATACATGTATCGATATACACCACTGTTTAGATATAGAAGCCGTGGTGGCAGAGTGGTTCGAGTAGTTGCCTGCGACACAAAGATCGCTCGGACTTTCAATCTTTGTGTGCAATCTTTCCGCGAACGCTTAGGCTGTGGAATGAGCTCCCTGTTGAGGTTCCCTGGAGAGTACAGCATGGAGTTCTACAAGAAGGGTGTGACAACATTCCTGCAGGGTCGGAAATGCGAGAGTGATTACCCCTGTGCGAGTGGTAACCGCTTAATCAGGCGGACCGCATGCTTGTTTGCCACCCATGTGGTATAAAAAAAACTACTAAAACTACTCATCCACCGCGGCTCAAGGGTCTTATGTAATGGTAAGACATTGATACATACAGCAGCAGCCTTGAGAGCATCATCAGTGACGTGTCGCGCATAGCCGAGGGACAGGTAAACCACAGCTTCCTCCAACTTGTCGAGCTGTTTGCTCTTGAGGAGGTTGATGGAGGTCTCGATGCTATAGCCGGTGCCGGCTCTGATGAGGCTGTCCAGGAACACGCGCCTGGAGGGAACAGGTATGATTAGACACAGTTGCAGCATAGCGCTTTAACCCTTAGAACCAGTGGAGCAGTCCTAATAATGAACAACATAGCTAGGTATGTCCCGCGGTTTCACCTTTGCGTTCGATCTGATCGTACATATAGGTTCTGATAAATAAAAGTTTAAGGTACTCAAAATCAAAATCAAATCAAAATCAATATATTTTATTCAACGTAAGGGACACAAGGAAAACTTATTGAACGTCATATACTTAACAAAAACTAAAGTTACCACCGTTTCCAAGAAAAATACCTGCCAGGAGAAGAAACGGCGAAACAAACTCCCCGGTTTTCTCCTATAACATAGCTATGTCCTAGTGAAAGTCCCGTCAAAATTGGGGACAACCTTTTCGGGTATTATTAATAAAAGTAAGTTCATTTTTTTCTGTAGGTACTGTTATCAAGTTAAAGTTTACATTTTCCATTTTCCACTGGGTTGTGTCACATGCTACACTTCTTCAATGAGGACCAGCTGTGATTTTAAGGATTTCGGATATTAACCAAAACAAACAATATGTATTAAGATAAAATATGATGTTCATAGTATCACATACTGCAATCGAATTTATTGGTCCATTTAATATATTAGTAAAATATACTAAGTAAGGTAGAGATATACTTACTTCTCCACACTGTTAGCTTTCACGTGGTTGAAGACTTTCATCAAATCATCCTTGGTGGTAGTGCGGAGGATCTGCATTGGATACAAAACATGATGATATTAACTACCTGGTACTGTCAGAACCGAAAGAAATAAGGCGCTTTTGATATGAATTTTACATTGTACAAGCTATTTGTGATGGGAATGTTAATTGTTGGAATGACGAAATAGTATATTGTATTAATGATCGTAATGACAGATGTTTTTAGGATCATAATGCAAGTACTCTTACCCGGATAAGCTGAGCAAAGTTTCCAGCTGATTTAGGACCAGCTTCTTTGGTGCATGTCTTGGCGGTCTCTTTGACAGCAGTCAACACAGACTGCTGGTTGTTAGGGCTGGCGGTCACGCCGTGAGGGGTCTCAAAGATGATGGTGCGCGACTCGGTGCATTGGCCTGGTTGACAGAAGTTTTTGTAAATTTTTCTAATGAAAAAAATACTTTAATTTACACGGAAACATAACACAGTGGTCCATGTGAACTCTTTCGACGAGAACAAAAAGTATCTACCCTTGGCGACTGTTATTGAGTGTACGCAGATCTCGCGTGATAGGTAGCAATTTTAGTAGTTGTGACTGTACCAGAAAGCTATTTAAGCCACTATGATGGCAAATAAACTCACGGCCTGTCTGATGGAGATGCTGTACTCTCTAGAGGCAACCTAGAAAGTTTATCCCACAGCTTGAGTGGTCGCAGAATGAATGTAATTTGGAACCGCACAGAATGAGAAAATGTAGATTGAGGCAAATATTACTATTTTCCTTTACCATGGATTTGGTGCATTTCATTTTGGTGCTTTCTCATTTTAAAGAATTAGAGACACTTACTTGGGCTGCTTGCTGCTGCCGCTTTGCCAGTAAGGGTCAGCTTAGTGTGGACCTTAGCTCTCGCTCCGTTCTCCCCGACAGAGAAAGGTTTGTACAGGTATTCCTCGGTGGCGGACACCTTTTCGGGCACACCATGGTTCACTTTAGACTCCACGTGGAGAGTCGATTGCAGAACTTGAGTGTCCTTGACTTCCTGTAAATTGAGTTGGTGATTATTACAATGAATCGTATCTTTCAAGGACTGCTGGCAGATGCTGGATGCGGCAAGCTGAAGACAGGGCGCTATGGCGCTCATTAGGGGAGGCCTATGTCCAGCAGTGGACTAGAGTGGGCTGATGATGATGATGATGTATCTTTCAAGACTATAGACTTGTCAATGTTTTTATTTTCTGAACCAGTTTACCGCACTAGGGTTGTAGATTCCAGTAAGGAGATCGTTCTTGCTTTGCTCGCGGTGGCCACAACGGGATAGGTCCCGGGTTCGGTGCACAAGGACGGCACCACCTTCTTGCGACGAAGACACATCCGTGGGGCAGCTACCGAAGACATCCACCTGGACCATTACAATTAAGATATACATCCTCACGCCTTGCGACAAGGGTCTGCGAAGGGATAGGCTATCCCTATGCTATACACTTTATATTTTGTTGGAGGATAATTTTGAAAAACTGGGATATTTTAAGTAGGCAATGCTAAAAAATTGCCATAAAGTGTGGCAGAAGGTTGTCTAGAATTCATTTTGAATAATCAACCAAGTATATATATAAAATACATGTATTAGAAGAATATACATAGATATACTTCTTTTTCCCAACCAGACTAATATGTACAGAATATGAGGGTTTTCTTAAGAATGCATCCAAACACATAACAGTCTCTAATGGGGTACGCACAGAGTCCACTTTTGCTTCAACAACATTCATCAGTCTCTTTATACATGTTTCGAGTACTCTTTCGAGAAGTATATTTAGATGTCTTCACGCTCCCACAAGGGTCCCCAAAAAGATAGAAGTTAGTACGCACTCGTAACCTCAACCAATGTATGTACGTAGGTACCTGAGTGGAAGGCTTCTGCTCAGTCTGCAGCAGGGAGATGATGGCTCTCTTGATGTTGAGCGAGCGGCGGGTGTCTCCGTCTTGCGCGCAGATCTCAGCGCCGACGCGGCCGTCCTGCAGGGTGAACTGGACGGGCTTCTCCACACCGGGAGGACTTGGGTATTTCTGGAACGAAATTTTATTAGCTTGGTCACTACTACCAGTTTTATAAATTAGAAAATGTATGAGGATAAATAAAATCTATAAAAAAATGCGAGTGTCACCGCGGGACACAGCAAGTCCTTGATATATCATAAAATATGTAATTACGCAAACAGTTATACGTAAATAAAAATATTTCTCCACTCCTGCATCAAAAAATCAGGTTCGCCTTTGCCTTTTTCTACGGGACAACGGACTAATGTAAATTTTATGCGATATTAAATTAATGTCCCTCATTTACTTTGAATTAATTATTTTTGATTTTGAAATTGAACGACATTCAGAATACTTTTATGGAGCGAGTCAAAACTATATTATAAAGAACTTGGTAAAGGCAGAGGTGCGTTACTTATTTACTAAAGTGAAAGATAGCGTCATAAACAATACCTTGCCATCAGGGCCCGAAATCACCAGGTTTTGCACGGAGAGCTCGTGTTCGCAGTTGCCAAGGACAGTGACAGAGGCCTGACCTAACAACTTGACGCTGGTCTCCTGCTTGTCAGCTCCTGACAGGAAAATGGTGACGACACCTTCCACACCATACTGGTACTTGTGGCCGTTCAGGAATGTTGGAGCTCCGGCAGCTGAAATACAATTATATTTAGTTCAAGTGTTAATATAAATTTTAAAAAGGTAGAAGGAATGAGAGGAAGAGGAAGACCCAAGAATGATATGTATCAGGTCAAATAAAAAGTCAAAGAAGTTCGAGAGGTCAAAGAGATGGATCTGGATATAAGTAACTGGAAGGTATTTCATCAAAAATGCCGACAAGAGCCCAGCTCCTTAATTTATAAGGACCTATGCCTGGATATATATGGGAATAAATATGTTTAGAGAAAAATTTAAGTAGGCTTGTCAACACTCACCTCCGGAGCACTTAAGAGAGCATTTATCTGAAACAAACAAGGCAATTTATTTGTTATTGTTTTAATTATTGTTAATTAACGCAGCTATCAGCTACATTAACTGGACAAACAACCCTCCTATTGGAGGTCTCGATAAAGATGTGTACACCGGTGGCGTTCACATAGCGTTACATTGAGGACAATCTATATAGAGAAATAATTACAAGAAATTTTAATTATTTGATGAAGCTCGGCGCATAAAAACAAGGTTTAAGAAGGTTCTTTCCATAATATTTCCATATCAATAAATTATTTAAGAGGAAGACCACGTTCCGGCTACCTTGATCAAATCGATCGGACGGGAACGTCAAGAGTACTCGAAACCGGCGAGCATGTATGAAGAGACTGATGAATGTGGACGAAGCGAAATATGTGTACGTAAGTCTAAAGAAAACTGGCGCTCTTCTCTCTATACGTATACGAGTATATGTAATGTGAAAGGATTTTTCTTAAAAAGAAATTTTATTGTTGTAGCAACTCGAATCTATTAAGTGTGTGATCTACATCTAAGTCTGAGATTCAGGATGTTTTTCAACACATGATTGTATTTATGTGCTCTACTAATAAAGTTTTACTGTTTTAAGCCGACGTCTGCAAGTATAGAGAACTGGCACTATAACTCTCTGCATACCCCGCCGGGAACTCTGCGTAATCATATTATTGTGTATGTATTCTTTCTGAACTTTCTGAACACCGCGAGCTTTATGATGAAGGAAAATATCGACAGGGAACCTGCATACGTTTGAGAAGTGGCATTTCAATTTAATGGTTTGGAAATCTATGCCGCTGGAATAAAGTTCTTATTATGATTCAAAACAAACGAAGGCGTAAAGTCTTCGGCTGACAGACGAAATTTTGAGCATGTAAATTTGTAATAGAAAAGTTATACGACATGGATCAGTTCACTTAACTCAGAATGTTGGTAATGTTGTCATTACAAGGCTTGACTATACCATTGTCAATCCCGATGATATTTTAAAGAAACTAGACACAGGGGTTGTATGAGATCACTATTCTAGGATAACCTATTTTCTATTAGAAGGGAAGTCGCAGAGATCTAATGCAATTATGTACATGAACCAAACTGACTTCTGTAATGTAATTAATTACCTTCGGTTGTTATCACGTTCAATACAAGTACTAATTATTTGTAGTGTTATCAGTAAATAATTAGAAATGTAACAACATAGTTGCAGATCCGCGTCGAAGGTCGGAAAGGGTCAGGATAGATAACGAGTTGTCTAATAATATAGGCATATCGCAATTAATGCGGTGGAAAATTTTATAAGCAAGGCAAAGGAGTAACGACACCCACATACCATCATGATACAGTCAAAGAGGTGATAGGGCTTTGAACCCATTAATAAGTCTCCAAGTAAGAGATAATACTACCTAACACTTATAGATAATTGTACAGAATTTCGACTCTAATATACTTGAGACCGTTTGGCAAAGGTATCTGTCGCATTTAACCTAAGCTTTTTCGCCTATGACAAAAAAGAAGTGTGGTTTTTCCTCGAACTATATAAATGTTGTGTCAAAAATCAATAAAAGTTCTGGCTTAAGAAACTACAGAAATAATTTTGGTAAAAAAGAGCATTCGTGTGGAGTAATTTGACGTGGAAACCTGTTCTCATGACGCTGATCTAAAAATTAAACGGGCAATGTTTTGAGTATTTAGGCATAATCAGTTCTTCTGCGTCTCTTTGACATCAGATTATTCTTATAGCCATGAATTTCATATGTAAATTTAATATGTTTCTACTCCTAATTAGTTCCTAATGTTAATAAAGGAAACCGACAAGTTTGTTTCGCCGTTTCTCCTCCTGGAAACGGTGGTACTTTACTTTAGTTTTATATTTGATAAGTGACGATCAATAAGTGTTATTTATCCCTTATGTTGAATATTTTAATTTTGATTTTGAATTGATTACTTTCAGTCCAGATTACTGAGAATATGTCTACAATATCCTCATCATCATCATCATCGTATATAGACTAATAGGCCTGATCATCAGTTTCAGAAACAAACAAGAGAGTATAGAGCGCCCGTTCTCTCTAGACTTACATACCTCTTTCGCTTCGTCCACATTCATCAGTCTCTTCAGACATGCTCGTTGGTTTCGAGTACTCTTAACGTTCCCGTCCTTGAGCGTTCGATCTATTTGATCCAGGTAGTTGGAACGTGGCCTTCCTATGCCTCTTCTTGCACACACTTTTGCTTTGTATACATATTCAGAAACATAACCCTCTCCATTAAGATAGGAGACTCGTCGCGAAGAGTACGTATAGTACCAAAACAATGGGTCTCAAATTAAAGCCCCCCAGTGCACAAATTGGGTAATAGCTGCGACCGGGCCGATCAGTCGACACTCACGAGACGAGAGAAATTGTCGGCGAGATTGTTTTTATGATCGAGTTTAGGGATCCTCGGGAATGTCGGGTCACATTCTGTGATATTCCACGCAAATTGCTATAAACATCCTCACGCTTTCCCACAATGATCCCCGAAAGGCAGGCACCTAAAATATATCTCTGGCAGAAAGTTGTGTATGGGTAGAACTATACACCTCTTCCTGCGCCTCTGGGCACTTTGTGGGAAGGCGTGAGGATGAGATATAGTAGAGAGGTACGAAATGCGAACGACAATAAATGCAAGCATATTCAACCTGCGCAATGTATATACCTATACTGACATCATTTACGTACAGACGATGTGTACGGAAACATCAGTTTAGTGAGCGTGATACCGATTAGTAGCCATCCGGTCTCGTAAAGGAGTAAACAGTTGGGGCTTGGCTTATTGGACTGAAAACGTAAATATTGCACATTGTCATGTGTCTTATTACAAAAAATCAAATCTTTAATTTAGGTAAAAACATAACTTGTTCTATTCCATAAATTGTGATAAATTTACGCTTATAGCATCATCTCTACGAATACATATTTTATAACAACTGAATTATTTCTACTAACATATTAAAGTATTCCAGGGAGAAATGGCTGTACGCTGTACTTTATCTGCCTACCCCATGGCTCTCGTGTGATATGACATGTAATATTTTATGTGTATTCTTTTAATTTTTTACTGCAAATGGAATCTCATGTCTTTTGTTTCATACTTTGATATATCGGTAGTTTTTGAGTTTATCCACTACAAACAAACATATTCAATTCATTTTAAACTTCCCTCTGCAGAACATTATTGTTACAAATGATTCAATTTTCTATGGAAAAAAGTACTTCTAGACGCTAGATATAAATAAATATATTATATGTATTCAGTCATGTCAATATTTCCCCGTTTTTTTATCCCCTCTATTAGCCTGCCATATCTTTCTCTGCATCACCCAAAGGTTGACTGGTAGAGAATGCCTACGGCATTAAGTCCGCCTGTGTAAATTATTTTTGCAGGAAGTTTTTAAATAAATAAAATAAATAAATAGATTTGATATATCTAGCTCTAGTACTACAGGTATTATAATAGTAGATAGAGATGGTCGCATTGATTAAATACATGTGTAAGAAAGAGACACGATCATATCTACCTACTCAATGAACGATTCCCTAATTTTCTTCATTACTATACACGAACAAGATCATTAAACAAAGAAGTTTTGTTTAACACAAATGGGTTTTAACATTAAAATGATATCACAGGTCACAGGGCACCGATAAAGTGGCGTAGATGAGGTGTTATCAAGTAACTTGCTAATTTTTAACCCACTTATCTGTAAAATTGTTCGTGAATAGAGTTCATTGTCAAGGATGTGAGAATTTTACTCGGTAATGCTATTATCATTTTTAAGAATTCAAAATTATCATGGGTTCACGATAATTGTGTTTGTTTCGTAATATCTTCATTACCAGCCGATCTATATATTTTGAATATCGAATCGGTAATAAAAAAAATTAATCCTCACGCCTTCCCACAAGGGTCCCCGAAGGGGTAGGCAGAGGTGTATGGGTAATCCCACACACCCACTTTCCGCCAGAGGTATATTAGGTGCTAACGTGACAGATGGCGAGTCCATCGCCGTTACTCAAGCACGACTATACATACGCCATTGAATTTCTTCTCAGACGTATGCAGGTTTCCTCCCGATGTTTTCCTTCACCGTAAAGCTTGTGGTGGTACTAATCACTGTACTTAAGTTCAGAAAAACTCATTGGTATAGTCGGGATTCGAACTTGCGACCTTTGCGTCGCAGGCAACTGCTCGAACCACTCGGCCACCACGGTTCTTTGGTAATGAAAAGATTCGCAAATATACGCAACTGGCGTATCCAAGAGTGTGATTAAAGAGAGGCTTGCTATTTTAGCTGGTAAGGACGAGGGAAAAAGTATTGACGAAACAGATGTTCAATGTGGAGGTGTGTGGAAGAGGAGGCAGAGGGAGACCACGTTCTAGCTACCTAGATTCGATCGGACAATCGGAGATGGGAATGTCAAGTACTCGAAACCGGCGAGCATGTTTGAAGGGATTGGTGGATGTGGGTGAAGAGAAAGAGGTTTGTAAGTCTAGAGAGAAGTGGCGCCCTATTCTCTCTGTCTACTCGGTGAGGAGCTCTGCATGAAGTTATGTAGGTAGGCATATATTTCTCATCACTATTATCAGAGAACATTTCAGGAGAGCTTTTGTCATCATTAGTTATCATTAGATAATGATATAGTATGGATAAATAAGTTTATGTTATTATTATCAATTAATAAAAAGAAATACTCATACAACAATTATAAATATATAAATATCAATTTAACGTAGCCGTGGTGGCCGAGTGGTTCGAGTAGTTGCCTGCGACACAAAGATCGCAAGTTCGAAACCCGACTGTATCAATGAGTTTTTCTGAACTTAATTACAGTGATTAGTCACACCACGAGCTTTAGGGTGAAAGAAAACCTCGAGAGAAAACCTGCATACGTTTGAGAAGCAATTCGAAGGCGTATGTATAGTTGTGCTTGAGTAACGGCGACGGACTCGTCATCTGTCACGTTGGCACCTAAAATATATATATCTCTGGCGGGAAGTAGGTGTGTGGGTGCTACCTATGCCTAGCCCTTCAGGGTTCGTTATGGGAAGGCGTGAGGATATATTATTATTATAATTTAACGTATGAAAAGAAAACTGAAAAAAGACAAGTAGATTTTTCAAAACGAATGTGATGTAGGGAATAGGTATGACAACGAACAATGGAGCGTTTCAGTCTTCAGTTTTGAGACCCAGCGATATTTCCATCACCTATACACAGAGACAATAGCTACGTGACTTTGGCTGTGGTGATAGTCCAGCAAAGATAATACAATCTAAGGTCACAGTTCAAGCTCTATCAGCATTGTTTGTTGCAAATTATCAACTTGGCGACAATACTGTGCCTTACAATATCAATATATGTGAGCGGTCGGTTAGATATCTTGTACATTGTTTGATGGAAATGGCTCCTATCTTAATTAAGCTGAAGACCTACTATTTTTTTTTTATACTACAAGAGTGGCAAACAAGCATACGGCCCACCTGATGGGAACCGGTTACCGTAGCCTATTTACGCTCACGATACCGAAGTATCACTTGCGCGTTGCGACTCTGTGTTCGGAGAGTTATAGTGTGTTGGCAGCATAAGGTTTAATCCCTCTGCTTCCAACACAATGTAACAATCCTCCCCCCTCCCCAAGGAGCTCATTACTGGAAACCTTATTCACCACGTAGGAACACAACACAATAAATTGTGTTATTTGGCTACGGACTTCTATAAGGTGGAGGTCCTGCCCCAGTCGGTACTAATATTAGGTAGGTATATACACTCTGTCACGCAAATATACTGAATGGATATAATTTATATAGGTACATACATATAATTAACCTCTGCCTACCCCTTCGGGGACCCTTGTGGGAAGGCGTGAGGATATATTATATTTTTTATATAACTAGCTGTGCGAGCAAGTAAGGACGCGAAAATTATAAGTGTTTAGTTTCTAAAACAAAAGTGGTCTAAGTTACTCCGCTTTACATCAGCTAGCTGCCAGTGGAAGTTCCGCCAAAATTGGCCTAGCGGTTTCTGATATTAGCCGTAACAAAACGACAGACAAACAAAAATTAAAAAAAAAATTTTTTTGGTATGCATGCATGTTGTAAAAAGCGGTTATTTTAATATTACAAACAGACACTCAAATTTCATTTATTTGTAAAAATAATAGAAAGAATTGCACTCCCTCTTCTCAAATACCTGTGTAAATTAAACTTACCGTTCCCGTGCGTTGGTTTCCATAAAACGGAAATCAATACTAATACACAAAAACTAATACTAAATTTCCCCATTTTGGGATGGGGTAGAGTACCACTTAAATTGTAACAATCAGTCTTTTAACCTTAATAAACTATGTTGCCTCCACGCGAGATGACAGGCAAATGCGTCCGGGAGAGGTGGCCACCTCCTTTTATAGACGCGGGTGGCGAGCCAATCATAGCGAGGTAATGTTTGGACTATAATTTGTTTTGCACTTTGATAGCCAAATACGAGGAATACGGGGTACGAGGTTAATTCGGTAAAGATATTTCCAATTAAGAAGGCTTTTCTTTGTTTAAAATTGAAAGTTTCCCTCTGCTTGTAGCTAAAAATAGTGATAATCGTCACAGGCGCACAGCACTAGCCTTGCAACTTTGTATTCATGCAGTATGTATTCTCCTTGAGAAGTTTAGTGTACCGGCGGCAGAGGGGATCGTCCTTAAAGCTTCCAGGGCAACGATTTATCGATCAATAATTTATTTACCTCGGCAGTTATATACTATAAATATCGCAAGTCGCAACAAAGACCGAAAGCTCGAATCCCGACTGTACCAATGAGTTTTTCTGAACTTAAGTCTATACTTAATACTGATTGGTCACACCACGAGCTTTACGGTGGAGGAAATCATCGAGAGGAAACCTGCATACATCTGAGAAACAATTCAAAGGCGTATATATAGTTGTGCTTGAGTAACGATGGACTCGCCATCTGTCACGTTGGCACCTATAATATACCTCTGGCGCAAAGTAAGTGTATGGTTGAGGGTATATCGTAATATTGCATTTAATAATGCAATATTATGAGCAAGGAAAGTTATTTTAATTGGTGGAAAATATTGCTTGACCTCCATATAGCATTTAGGAATATGTTTAGAAGTCAGTGTTATCAGCCACCTAAAATAACATAATACTTACCTAATTTAATATTGGTGGATGTTTACAATGTCATTAGGTAGGCAGTACCTACGCAGTTCATAAGTACATAATTAAGTAATCACGTTTTGTTCTAATGCTACTGTACTGGTCCTAGTGCACAGGGCACTGGGACAGGAGAAGAGCAAAGGTGTATGAACATGTATGAAGGTATGCAAATTACACTTGGTAGGAGGGAATAAGTGAGACGATTGAGCGATGAGGATATCGCAAATCAACTGGCGTGAATGAGGGTGTGATTGTAAAGATAAAGAAAGGCATGTTACGTTGGTTTGGACATATAGAAAGAATGAGTGAAGAAAGATTGTCGAAACAGATATACAAAGCAAAAGTGTGTGCAAGAAGAGGCAGAGGAAGACCACGTTTCGACTACCTGGATCAAATCGATTGGTTGCTCAAGGACTTACTGGAAACCGGCGAGCATGTATGAATCAAATCGATTAGTTGCTCAAGGACTTACTGGAAACCGGCGAGCATGTATGAAGACTGATGAATGTGGAAGAAGCGAAATAGGTATGTAAGACTAGAGAGGGCATAACGGGTTTTCCGTTCGAATTTGGAGCTGCCCGACTGGGGCAGGACCTCCACCTTATAGAAGTCCGTAGCCAAATAACACAATTTATTGTGTTGTGTTCCTACGCGGTGAATAAGGTTTTCAGTAATGAGCTCCTTGGGGTGGGGGAGGATTGTTGTATTGTGTTGGCAGCAGAGGGATTAGTCCCATTATGCTGCCAATACAGTACAACTTTCCGAACACAGAGTGGCAACGCGCAAGTGATACTTCGGTATTGTAAGCGTAAATAGGCTGCGGTAACCGTTTTCCATCGGGTGGGCCGTATGCTTGTTTGCCACTCTTGTTGTATAAAAAAAAAAAAGTCTAGAGAGAACTGGCTGGCATGTATTGAGCGATGAAATCCATAGAGGTCGCCCATGCACCGGTACTGTATTGTATAACTTGAAATAGGTTAGACGGAAGTTACCATAGGTTTTGCAGGGGCGCCATTACGTAAATTTGTGGGAATATTTTTTATGTTGGGTGCTTGAAGTTAGGTGTGGGAGAGCACGAAACAACCCAGTATCTCTCTCTCCGTGCGGTTGATCCTACGAGGGTTCTAAGGATATGAATGGTGCAAAGATATCAAATATCTATACATATTTGTTTATACCACTGTGGTGGCAAACAAGCACAAGAACTCTATACTGTATAGTCTAGGATTTTCTTTTACCTCCTCTACGGGGTATTCATCCCACAGCTTGAGCGTTCGCGGAAAGAAATTCCTTTGAAAGCATGCCGAACAAGCTCATTGGTGTTCCAAGGAATGGGAGATGAAACTAAGCTGATACATAGTAAAGTCAGTTCCTTTTTCAAATGAATATAATAAATAAATTAATCACTGTCAACAACTATAGAGGTTTATAGCCTAATCTTCACATCAGCTTGTAGCCAATGTGCTCAGCTATTGCTAGAATCCTTTGGAGTCAGGGACAGTTATTCATACGGAGCCTGCGTTGGTTGCTGCAGCCACTATTAGGTTCAACGTACAGCAAGTATCAACATGGTCATATCTTTTGTCAATACATAAATACTTTATTGCCTACGATTACATTGGTTGGGGGTTCAAGATTTGTCTAAATAATTATTTCTATTACATTGGTTTTTGGCAAATTGAAGTCAATTTTGCTATAAGCAGTATTCAAGTAACCGCGCTATAGCTAACAAGTAGTTACAAGGTGGCCTAGTGGTTCGAGTAATCGACTGCAACACATAGATTACAAGTTAGAATCTGACTGTACCAATGATTTTTATGAACTTAATTACTGTGATTAGTCACACCACGACCTTCACGGTGAAGGAAAACATAAAACGTGCATACGTTTGAGAAGAAATTCAAAAAGTCTACATAGTAATGTTTGAGAAATGTCGATGGACTCGCCATCTTTCATGCACCTAAAATAGATATGCCCTCAGTGGGCCACATGAGAGATTGACAATCATGTCTGCCAGATATTGTGTGTTAAAGATAGGAAGAGACATCATAAGTCTGAAGATGTTACAACTGCAATTCTAAACTGCACCTCGTACTGTGCGCAGATAAAGGCTGCACGTGCACCGAGCGACATCCGCGATGATAAAGTAACAATTATTACCCTGTTGTTGCATTTCATATACTTAATTGTATTGTTTAGGGAAATTGATAAGTTGACAATAATTAAAATAATTAGTTACACTATTGAGCCGTGGTGGCCGAGTGGTTCGAGTAGTTTCCTGTAACACAATTTCAAGTTCGAATCCCGACTGTACCACGGGACTGTACCAATGAGTTTTCTGAACTTAATGACAGTGATTAGTCACACCACGAGCTTTACGGTGAAGGTAAACATCGAGAGGAAACCTTCATACGCTTGATAAGAAATTATGATGCTTACTACCCTCTATTACCTACCACACCTCTCGCCATCGACAGGGAATTCATCCCCATACCGTGGAACCACAAAGTTCTCATACCGTGCGGTTTCAAAGAAGTTGCCTTCCGCTAACACTCAGGCTATGCAATTAACTCCTCGTTGAGGTTTTCCTTAAAGAATACAGCATGGAGTTCTTCAAGAAGGGTGTGAAAAGATTTCTGCAGAGTCAGCAGTGTGGGAGCTAATATCTCTGGTACTACAAGCGCGTCCATAGACTTACCATCAGGCGGGCCGGTTGGTTACCGCTTTGCAGTATAAATAATTATACTATATAATAATAATATATCCTCACGCCTTCCCACAAGGGTCCCCGAAGGGGTAGGCAGTAGGTGTATAGGTAATACCCACACACCCACTTTCCGCCAGAGGTATATTAGGTGCCAACGTGACAGATGGCGAGTCCATCGCCGTTACTCAAGCACGACTATACATACGCCTTTGAATTTCTTCTCAGACGTATGCAGGTTTCCTCTCGATGTTTTCCTTCACCGTTCAGCTCGTGGTGTGACTAATCACTGTACTTAATAATATTTATAATTTATTAATATTATATATATAATATTAATAATAATTATACTAATAATATTTATTGTACACCCAGGAGAGGTCACCTCATTAGTGTCACAATAAACAAATCAAAATCAGCTATAAAGAGCTTGTACATTATTATATCGGGTGCGATACAAGGGTTATTGACTTTGCAAGATAGAAGTTCAGTGGTTGCTATACACATACATACAAGCCTGTATGTCACGGTGGTGGATAATGACCATATAAATTTATTCCTACACATCTCTTTTTGCTACATACATCTATTCAATACGTATCATCACGTCGAATTTCTACTACGAATCACTAGGTGAACAGAGAGAGTAGAGCGCCTTTGCTCAAGGCGTAAAGATCTCTTTCACATTATTCACATTCATCATTCTCTTCATAAATGTTCGCCAGTTTCGAGTACTCTTGACGAACTCTAATCATGAGTATTCGAACGATTTAAGTATTTGGATCGTGGTCTTTCACTGCCTCTTCTTCCACACATTTTCAAATTGAATATCTGTTTTGACAAATTTTCTACTAATTATATCAAATTCCACAAACACAAAGAGATAGGAACGCCAGGGATATCAAAATAGACAAACGCGTATAAAAAAATAGCATGAATTCCGTTGACGTGACATGAACTCATAAATAATATCTTGGGACAATTCCACATAAATGTACCTCGCCCCAAACTAAGCAATTCTTTTACTATGGGAACTAGACAACAATATACCTACATACTTATAATAGACAGAAATATACATATATGTATGCACAGGACATCCAAATACTCGTATTCATCCCAAAAATATCTGCCCTCAGCGGGATTCGAGCCCGCGAACTCAAGTTTTGTAGCCAGAATCTCTGACCAATAGACCAGTCGATGTGGAACGGTGGGAAGGCTACACAATATATTATATTGTCAAGCCTTCCCCCATGGACAAAGAAGTGGCCAGAGGCGTAATCTATACTAATATAATATCGAGGAAAGATTTGTATGTAAGTATGTTTGTAAGGAATTGGCTCAAAAAGTACAGGACCGATATAAAAAAATCTTTCACCATTTAAATGCTACATTATCACTGATTAATATAGGCTATTTTAATTGAAGGAAAAAAGAAAAATTGTTTGCCAAAATGATTAAAAAATAAATGTCCACCCGTTCGTAGCCGGGGCGGGCCGCTAGTCATACATATATTTACGGTCATGCTGTTCCTCGCGGATTCACTTGCGTAAAAATCCTTGCAAACTTTTAAATGTGCAATATTAGTTGGATCTAGTAAAAGAGGCAAAGGAAGACCACGTTCCAACTACTCAGAACAAATCGATGGTACATTCAAGGACGGAAACGTCAAAAGTACTCGAAACCGGCGATAATGTATGAAGGACTGATGAATGTGGACGAAGCGAAAGAGGTATGTGAGCTTAGAGAGAACTGGCGCTCTACTCTCTGTCTGCCCAACAGTTAGAGACTCGGCGTGATTATATGTATGTTTGTAGTAGCCAGTTGATAGGCTGTCACATTGGTACCTAAATTATACTCTGGCGAAACGACATGGAGATAACCAAATGTCACGACTAATCATATGAAGTAAGCAACGAACTCTAACGCGTGTCGCGTACATTAAGTGACTGCGCTTTAAACATATTCCAAGACATATACTGTCTTGCTAGTTCATGACAATAGTGACAGGTCAGTGACACTAGCCGGCAAGTCGACAGAGATAGTGAGAAGCGGCAACGGTCGGCATTGAACTCTACTGAATACGCATGATTTTATCAGCAACTTTCTGCACCATCTAAACGTTACGTGATGAAATATTCGGTGTTATTAAATAACGGTTGGTCGTGTGGTAAAGACAATGACAGACTTATGAGGGAAGAAAAATGCATAACGTAGCCGGGAGTAAGAGAAATACATTTCACTGAGGGAAAGCCTTAAGGTAGAGGAGATTACAGAGAAAGACCGAGAGCATTTTCATGTGCCACCAAAGTGTCATATATGGTGACAAGCCTCGCGCCCGCCTTATGAGAAGCCATTACCGCTACCGTTGAGGTTTTCCCCAGAGAATTTACCATGGAATCCTTCAGCGTCGGCAACGCGCGTCATTACCTCTGTGTTGCAGGCGTCCGTACCGGTAACCGCTTACCATCAGGTGAAACACATGTTTGGATGCCACCTTAGTAGGAAACAATGCTATGACAGGGAGTTCATTAGCTTGAGCGTTCTAAGAAGGAGACTCATTTGAGAGACTCGACCAAATCGATTAATTATTATTTATACGTCAAAATATCAAGAGTTGTCGAAAGAAACCTGTGAATGTTCATGAAGCAAAAGGCGTGTAGGTCTAGAAATAGCGCTGTATTCTCCCTGTCGGTAAATGAAAAGAAAAAGAGAGAGAAAGAGACTCCCCCTAAGAGACAAGTGATGATTTTCTGTATACAATAAGACACGGAATTTCTACGTACATATAAAGAAAAAAAATAGATTTGAGTTCGTAATATATATCCCACGCCTTCCCACAAGAATCCCCGAAGGTGAGGCAGAGGTGTATAGGAAGTACCCACACACCCACTTTCCGCCAGAGATATATATTTTAGGTGCGAACGTGACAGATAGCGAGTCCATCGCCGCTACTTAAGCACGACTATACATACGCCTTTGAATTGCGTCTCAGACGTATGCAGGTTTCCTCTCGATGTTTTCCTTCACTGTAAAGCTCGTGGTGTGACTAATATGTCACAATAATATGTTCGTAATATGTGTGCAGTTTGTACCAACTTTGCTGAACAACAAAGAGGTTCTCATTATCTGTGTGTGTACTTGATCCCTCGATGTTTTGCTAGACGTAACCACTATCTGAAGGTTAGTCAGCGAATTAAATAACACTATTCCAAGTATAGTCAACTAATGTTATTGGAGTTTGGGGTAATCGCGGGTTCATGAAAATGTCAGCGCTAGTACTTGATAAAGTCCTCACGTAATTTTTCGTTTCATATATTATAGATACCTATAGGAACGAAGAGATAATGAATACAGATGAAGGAATGGATGTCTGCAAGTTTTGAACGAACTGGCGCTATCTTTTCCTACCCCGAGAGGTGATGATGTGTATACGTTTGCCCCGGAACAGTTTCTCACAGGTTTAACTAAGTAACCAGTTTATTGAGATGTATACTCAAACATATAGTAAATTCAATAGAGCCATGGTGGCCCAGTGATTCGAAGTTCGAATTCCGACTGTATCAATGAGTATTTCTGAACTTAAGTATAGTGATTAGACACACCACTGCTTTACGATGAAGGAAAACATCGAGAGGATTCCTGCATACGTTTGAGAAGAAATTCAAAGGCGTATGTATAGTCTTGCTTGAGTAACGGCGATGGTCTTGCCATCTGTCGCGTTGGCATCGCGATAAATCTCCAATGTGTGCCTATGCCTTCGGTGACCCTTTTGCCTTAGGAGATAAGATAAAAGAATATTCAATGACAAGATTTGTGTATTCAATGAAATTTGAGTAAAAAAATGAATTTAAATTGAAAATTTTCTAAAAATAAATAAATAAAATAGTGTTTAAAATGTATTATTTCAATAATATTATTTAGTTATATTATGTAATATAGAAAATGATTAGTTTTTATGAATATTAATAATTTTTTAATTCACAAACTTTCATACGATTGAGAAGAAATTCAAAGGCGTATTAGTCGTGCTTGAGTAACGGCGATACGCTATACGGTATACGATACGATATGATACACGGCGACTCGCCGTATGTCATGTAAGCACTTAAAATATATCTCTGGTGGAAAGTCGGTGTGTGGGTACTACCTACACACCTCGGCCTACCCTTCGGGGACTCTTGTGCGAAGGAAGGGAATACATACGCCTTTGAATTGCTTCTCAGACGTATGCACGTTTCCTCTCGATGTTTTCCTTCGCTGTAAAGCTCGTGGTGTGACTAATCACTGTATTTAAGTTCAGAAAAACACAGTCAGGATTCGAACTTGCGATCTATATGTCGCCGACAACTGCTCGAACTACTAATATATAAATATGTATTAGATATAAATGGAATAGCATAACAAATTAAATTGAATTGAAAAGATATCTACATATCCGCCTAACAACGGAGTCGAGGCAAACATCAGTAACGTTATCAATAGATATTGTATCAATATGGCTCGCGAACAGTAATTGCCAGCTGAATGAACTTCAACCGAATCAATGCAGCTTGTAAGTAAGTTAATTAATACGCTGATAACTTTATTTGTATCTACATCCTTATAGTAATCGCCTGGCCCGGTTTCCTCAAACATCCGAATCGCATTTGTTGTTACATATTTGTCACTTTGATATATATATACTAGCTTATGCCCGCGGCTTCGCCCGCGTAGAGTTCGAAAAAGTAGCTTTGAAAATTTTCCTACTAGAATCGGTTCAGCCGCTATGCCGTGAAAGAGCATCACACATTATAATATAAGAACTTTTAATTTTTCAGGATTAAAAAAAAAAGTTGCCTATGTCCTACTCCTAGGTATAAGCTATCACCATTTCAACTTTCAGTCAAATCGGTTCAGCCGTTTGGCCGTGAAAGAGCCGCAAACTTCTAAACTTACAAAATTTCACATTTATAATACGAGTAAGATTCAATAACACTAAGGTAAATAAATATTGACAAAACAGATATACAGTGCGAAAGTGTGTGCAAGAAGAGGAAAATTCGCGTTCCAACTACCTAGACCGAATCGATCGGACGCTCAAGGACGGGAACGTCAAGAGTACTCGAAACCGGCGAGCATGTATGAAGAGACTGATGAATGTAGACGAATCGAAAGATGTAAGTCTAAAGAGAACTGGCGCTCTACTCTCTCTGCCAACCCCATTAGGGACTGTGTGTGATAATATGTATGTATGTTTATTTTACACTAGCTTTGACCCAAGGTTTCACCTGCGTAAATACTGATTTAATTTGTAGTTCTTTTCAGTATTCCTTATTTTTTTAATTAGGGACGTCTTGAAAAAAGGTCAGGTCAAGAGTACCCTAAACCGAAGAGCATGTATGAAGAGAATAATGAGAGTTGACGATGCAAAAGAAGTATGTAAGGATCGTAGCAAGTGGAAAAAAGTGGTCTCTGCCTACCCCTACGGGAAAGAGGCGTGATTTTATGTATGTGTATGTTAATCAGGAATAATTATATCCAGTGCGTAATATCATGTCTTCTTGGAGCGCCACTACCCCAAAGCCTGAGCGGCATTAACCGATGTATGGGGGGGAATGTCACCCAAACCTGTTGTTAGGTGATCCTAACAAGTAATAAATATATGTTATTCGTATTAGTTATTTGATTCTTCAATAACTAAAGATAGTTAGTAATAATAATATATCCTCACGCCTTCCCACAACGGTCACCGAAGAGGTAGGCAGAGGTGTATAGGTAGTCACACACCCATTTTCCACCAGAGATTTTATGTGTTAACGTGATAGAGGTATATATAGTAATTATCTTAATTTGGAATATAAAGCCAATATTAAAAAATAGATCGCCTTTTCGCCATTTCTCAAAGTGAACATCATTCCGCCCTAATATTCTATCTCAAAACAACATAACATCTGAGTCCGTTCAGTTGTTTTTACATCAAAGAAGAACAAAACCTCATTGATACCGCTGGGTTCGAATCTGGGCAAACTGAAATCATGATTTTTTACCTAAACCACTCTGCCAAGACACTTAAAAGACACTACACTTCGGGGACCCTTGTGGGAAGGCGTGAGGATATATATATATATATATATATATATATACAACAAGAGTAAGAAACGGTTACCGTAGCCAATTTACGCTCACGATACTTGATACGCTCAGTGATACTTCGTCACTTGCGCGTTGCTACTCTGTGTTCTGTGTTGGCAGCATAATGGGACTAATCCCTCTGCTGACACAATATAACAATCCTCCCCCCCTCAAGGAGCTCATTACTGGAAACCTTATTCACCGCGTAGGAACACAACACAAAAAAAATGGTTATTTGGCTACGGCCTTCTATAAGGTGGAGGTCCTGCCCCAGTCGTACAGCATGGAGAGTGCAGCATGGAGTTCTTCAAGAAGGGTGTGAAAAGATTCCTGCAGGGTCGGCAACGCGCGAGTGATACCCCTGGTGTTGCAAGCGTCCATAGGCGGCGGTAATCGCTTACCATCAGGCGGACCGCATGCTAGTTTGCCACCCATGTGGTATAAAAAAAAATGTCGGGCAGCTCCAAATTCGAACTGGAAACCCGTTATGCCCTACCTCTCTTAAGCCTAATATATCTAATTGGTCAAGTAACTCACCGACAAGCTCGAACAAGCATTAGTTCAGCTCTCCAGCGCTGTGCCATACTGTGCCTGAAGCATGTGTTCCGTTGTGATGCGCTGCTGCGACTGCTGCGACTCCCACATCTGAAACCAAATGAATATAGACTGGCAAACTATTTGACATTTCATGGAGTTCATACAATATAAAATAAATAATAATATATCCTCACGGTTGCCCACATGGGTCCCGAAGAGGTAGGCAGAGGTGTATAGGTAGTACCCAGACACCCAAAATATGTCTCTCGCGGAAAGCCTAGAGCTATATTTTAGGTGCCAACGTGACAGATGGTGCGTCCATCGCCGTTACTCAAGCACTGCTTTGCATACGCCTTTGAACTTCTTCTCAAGCGTTGACAGGTTTCTTCTCGATGTTCCGCATAAGTTAATCTCTTGGTATGAACAATCATTATACTTAAAATAAAAAAACTCATTGTTACAGTCGAGATTCGAACTTGCAATCTATGTGTTGGAGACAACTTCTCGAATTACTCGGACTCAAATCAAATCGAAATATTTTTATTTCACATAGGCATAGGTGGGCTCTTATAAAACGTCAAAAAAGGTGCACGGTTAGGATTGGTCGTTTCCATGGAGAAGAACCGGCAAGAAACTCCATGGTTACCTACTCTTAACTACCTTAATATTTACTTTACGTATCTTAGTAATTGCAGTGACTTTAAGTATCTTAATAATTATTCCAGTGTATTGTTTCTTACAAATGAAGTAAAGTATTCTGAGGTACCTACAGGGTGCTCCTGTATCTTTTGAAGTCAACAATAAGTAACAAGTGAGTGAGTAGTACAGAGGTCAAAGTCCGTCAGTCAATGTGCGCTCGATAGTCCAGCAAGTGCTAGCTTAAGCGAGAGGCGACAGCGAGTTCACAATAAGACGCTTTTCGTATATGTATACTTGTATACATATAAACGTCGAGTCCCTTAAGTTGTAGGCGGAAGGAGTAGAGCGCTGGTTATCCTACATTCGCTTCATCCACATACATAAGACTCATAATACATGCTCGCCGGTTTAGTGTATTCTTGACGTATTTGTATAAATACGTCACTAGCTTATGCCCGCGGCTTCGCCCGCGTGGAAAGAGCAACATACATATTTTTGCCTTTATAATATTAGAGCTTTGAATCTTTCGGGATTCAAATGTAGCCTATGTCATAATCCTGGGTATAAGCCATCACCATAAAAAATATCAGTAAACCGACTTTTTTCAGTCGTAAAAATGTTTTTTTTTTTCAATAAAAAGTATCCTATGTTACTTCTTATACCTCCAGGAATATGTGTACAAACTTTCATGATAATCGGTTATGTAGTTTTTACGTGAAAGCGTAACAAACAAACTTACATTCACATTTATAATATTAGTAAGGATATCTCTGATAGACTTAAAATGTATATCATGTATTTATATACGGGTCTTAAAAAAGGTAGGCAGATATGTAAACTCAACGAGTCTGGTAGCCATCTCTAAGCGCGACATTACAGACGTCTAAATTTTTTTACGTAAGGAGAAGAGAGTTTTTATTTATACCACATGCGTGGTTTTTTTTTTATATATATACCAATAAACTAGCATGCGGTCCGCCTGATGGATAGACGATTTACCGCCTATGGACACCAAGGACGCGGGCTGCCTATCTAGCAGGAATCTCTTCACACCCTTCTCGTAGAACTCTATGCTGTACTCTCCAGGGAAACCTCAACGGGGAGCTCATTCTACAGTCTGATTTTCGCATTCGCGGAAGGAGACTCCCTTGGAACCGCGCACGAGACCTTGCAGGTCCAAAGTAGAGCTCATCCTTAGCCTACAAACTGTTTTAAGAAGTCTGAAGATAAATATACACTTCTCATCAGAAAAATCGAAACACCTTGTAAGTATATGTTTATCACCTCTTATTATTCACTATTAAACGACATTTGACATATATTCCTAAATATAGTACTTTTTTCTGATAATCCTTACAAAACATAAACTTGCAAGGTGTTTCAATTTTCCTGATGAGAAGTATATTATCAATAAATTAACTTGACAGACCAGTTGACGTTATAAGAATCTCTCGAAGCTATCTCCCCCCATATTAATGTATTTCCAATACGTATCTATATATACCTATATGAAATGTACAAGCTCACAAACAGAGATTATAAAATAGCGAATATATCTTTTATATTGTACCATAAACCAGCGCGAGTCAAACTTTTCGCCGACGCATCATATTTTCTGCGTGCGTCGATAACAATCATAAAGATTGTTCATGATGGACGCTGCAGTAACGACACGTTTTATGACACCGTTTTAGATTTAACTAGCGGTCCGTCCCGGCTTCGCACGGGTGGACGGGTGGATTTATATAAGAAAATATAGCCTATGTCATCAGGGTGAATGTAGCTTTCCAATGGTGAAAGAATATTTCACATCGGTCCAGTAGTTTCAAAGCCTATTCAATACAAATAAATAAACAAAAAAACAATCAAATCTTTCCTCTTTATAATTTTATTATAGTATAGATAACTACGAGTATACTATATATACTACCATACTAGTATAGAACAGAGGTAGGGCATAATGGGGTTCCCGTTCGAATCTGGAGCTGCCCGACTGGGGCAGGACCTCCACCTTATACAAGTCCGTAGCCAAATAACACTATTGATTATTTTCTGTTCCTAAGCGGTGAATAAGGTTTCCAATAATGAGCTCTTTGGGAAAGCGGAGTATAGTTATATTGTGTTGGCAGCAGAGGGTTATTCTCATTATGCTGCCAACGCTGCATTACTCTCCGAATACAGAGTGAGCCACTCGCGAGAGAAAGAAAGAGTGGTGGCCGAGCCGTTCGCGTAGTTGCCAGCAAAAAGATTGTTGTAACAAGTATGAATCACGACAGTACCGTTGAGTTTTTCTTAATTTAAATACCGTGATTAGTCACACCACGAGTGAAGAAAAACATCGAGAGGAAACCTTCATACGTTTGAGAAGACATTCAAAGCCTGTATATTCAGTCTTAAGAAACGATAATGGACTGGTTGTCTGTCACGTGAGTATCTAAAAAATTTAGCCGGCGAAAAGTGGGTGTATGTGTACTGCGTACACACCTCTACCTCAACAGGGACCCTTGTGGGTTGGCATGAAGAAATTACTCCTCCAATGTGTAGTTGCAAGATGCATTCTTGGATATACGCGTATAAACGTAAGCGCACATTAAGTATCATGCATACATACAAACATATCATCACGCCTAGTCCCTAACGGGGTAGTAGTGTGCCTTCATACATGCTCGTCGGTTTCGAGTACTCTTGACGTTCCCGTTCTTGAGCGTCCGATCGATTTGCATAGTAAAGAGATATGTTTACGTCTATTTTTCGCCAGGTATTTTTTGCGTTAATTGCGTTTAAAAGTTAATTTACGCAATTTTTGAGTTGCGACACATTTGTAATATCAGTGCGATATGGTAATGAGTACTGCCACTCCACTCCCTCTGCCTACCTCCTACGGTTCTAGTACTAGCGATGAGTTCAATATCTCTACCTATAATAACTGCCACAGGTCTTATGTACGTACATACTTTCATCACGCCGACACCGGGTAGGCAGAGAGAGAGTAGAGCGTTATTTCTCTTTGCACTTTACAGACATGCTTTAAAGAACTGTAAAGCTATTGTCCATTGCATATTACATTGTAATAATGGGGAACGAAGCCGCTCTACAATTTAATTAAGACTGCATTTACAGTATAAACATAAAATTACAAACCCACACAGTTACCAAATAATCTGAAAAAACTTGAATAATATAAATTCTCGTGTTAGAACCGGCACACTAAATCCCGCCCGCCCAACCACCCTGGCTGCCGCCCAAATGTAGCCAGTTGCATAACCGACCTACAAGCAAGTTATTTTATACTATTATAGGGCAATTTCGTGGCTTACTTAGTACTTGTTCTATTGGAAAATTAAAAAGACAATTTCTTTATTGTTTATTGCTTTGATAACCTTAAAAGGGTGATTTTATTTATTTATCTTTTAGCATATGTATAGCTTTTGGAACGCAGGCTATGCACATGAAAACATTAATACGTTGAGCTAAACATGTTATAAAACCTATGAAGTTAATAAGTAGCAGCGGAAGGCCACGTTCCAACTACCTGGATCAAATCGATCGGACGGTCAAGGACGGGAACGTCAAGAGTACTCGAAACCGACGAGCATGTATGAAGAGACTGATGAATGTGGACGAAGCGAAAGAGGTATGTAAGTCTAGAGAGAACTGGCGCTTTATACTCTCTGCCCACTTCGTTAGGGACTCGGCGTGAAGATGTAAGTTAATAAGCGTTCCCAGTATGCATTCCTTCAAATCTATACTATTATTATAAAGAGGAAAGATTTGTATGTAAGTATGTTTGTAAGGAATTGGCTCAAAAAGTACAGAACCGATTTTAAAAATTCTTTCACCATTGAATGCTACATTATCACTGATTAATATAGGCTATTTTAATTGCAAGAAAATAATTTTTTGGCCAAAATGTTTAAAAAATAAATGTCCAATCGTGCGAAAGATGAGCCGCTAGTAATAAATAAGTATTTATTTAGATATCTTCACGCCTTCCCAAAAGGGATCCGAAGCGGTAGAAAGAGCTGTACGTAGTACCCACACACTCACTTTTCGCCGGAGATATATTTTACGTGGAAACGTGACAGACTGCGAGCCCATCGCCGTTACTCAAGCAAACTATACATACGCCTTTAAATTCCTTCCTTCCTTTCCTCTTGATGTTTTCCTTCACCGTAAAGGTAAATTATATTATATATGTCAGCTACATCTAAAAATATATCATCTACTATATATATTAATTTTAATTCTGTTGGTGTATTAGTACTCGAAACCGACGAAGATGTATGAAGAGTTTAGACAAAACTGGCGCTCTTTTCTCTCTGCCTATCCCGTTAGGGACTCAGTGTGATGATATATATATAATTATATAATTATATACAGGTTAGGGAAAGAGATAGGGATATGTTTTTTAATGTAATTACTAACTCTAGGCTAAGTTCAAAACCGATTTCTTATTATTATTATGTGGTTGCCTTACTTCCATTTCAACTCCAACGCTGAATACATAGACACCGCCTTGCAGCTGAAATACAATAATATAACTTATAAAAATCTTTTTACTTAGTATTCCAGCATATATTACAAATAATGGAGTACATACTCTCGAAAAACATTACTGTACTTCTGAAGTAGTCACGTGTTATAGAGCCTGTCGGCCCATGAACATTTGTGTTGTACAATTGATCTCCCTCCGTCGGTGAGCGGTTCATCTTTCTAAGAAGCATTGTGCTCTGTGAAAACTCCCACTATCACCGATAAGATATACCTAATCTTTATACATATATATATATATATATATATATATATATATATATGCGTGTGTTTGTCACTGAACTTCTCCTAAATAGCTTGACTGATTTTGCGTGTTGTGGAATAATATATATATACATGTATTTGTATTATAGCTTTAGTATTCTCGAGAGATATTTAAAGGTATAGGTATTTTATTAGTAGGTATATGTATCGCACTTACCAACTATTTGCTGAACAACAACACTCGTTTGCTGAAATATCCTCTGTGGAGACTGAAATCAGACTTAACACAATTCTAAACACAAAATTTCAATTTTACAATCAACGGAATTTCTCAAGTAAATCCAACCTACAAGAAACACATTTTGAAATTATGATGGGTCATTTCACAAGGCATTTGCTTTTTAATCAAAATAAAAACGCAGAGCAAACACATATATATACTTATTATATACATTGATTATTAATAACTTTATCATGTAAATATATATAAAAAATAATATTGAGAAGAACCTGCAGTTGTGAAATTAAAACGCTCAGCATTGTAAGAGTAACATACAATAAAAGAATAATGATAAATATTATATACTAGATACTTTAAAAATACTCAAAGAATCATTAGCCAAATGATTCAAAGAGTACATTGAAAGTACAAAATGTATCAAAATTTTGCTATTCGTATTTTCTCGGTGACAGTATTAACGCTAGAAACATTTTCTTAAAGGATAACCGACAATGTAACATTATTTTACTTTTGGATAATTTGTAGAATCATTACATTCTCATGAGGAAATGGACCCGAAATCGCTCAAAAGTATTACCAAAAAGTATCGAAGGCATCAGCACGGTAACCTGGCATCAATTGTCTTCTCTGTGTAACTCTAGGAGGCTGTGTTATCCAATCACCCTGTGTGATGTTACGGAATATTTACGAGAGTTTTCACGATTTTCTTTGGTTGTTAAAGAAAATTAAATACGAGTTGAGTTTTTATTTTGAAGGTTTATTAAATCATTAAATAAAATACTTTCTTTATAAGATACTTTATATAATTATAATTAAAAAAAAAATTGTTTTAATATATTAAAACAATTTTTTTTTTCAGTCAGTATACAGTACAGTAGTAAGTCAGATACTTTTTGTGAACCTGTTTTATCACTGTTATCACGATTTTTTTCTTGCTTCCTCTGCTTTTCGTAATTCACGAGGGATAAACAATGTGTAAATCTGGTTATATGACTCAAAATCAACCGACTGACAACCTACCTCTTTATTAACATAAATATTACGCCTAGACACAGATCCAATAAAGTATGTTCAATACAAACATGTTTTATGTCGATGGAGATCGAACCGGCGACCATTGGCAAACAAAGCAGGCTATTTCCATTGTTTCAAACGACCCTATAAAACGTCGCCCATCTTCTTAACGATAGAGGTCAAACCAGAAATATAATGATTATTGCAAATTAGAAAAAAATCAACGACCAATGGAAACACAACGAATACCTTTGGTTTCTATGAAGAACTTAATCACATTGAATTGGTAAAAATACATCTTCTTTTTTTTACAATTTCACACAAATTGACCTAGTTCCAAATTAAGCACCGCTTGTGTTATGTTAACTAGACATCGATATATTTACTTATATATATAGATACTAGTTGTCCCGCCCAGCTTCGCTCGGGTGGAAAAAAAAAATGGTGGCGCCACCTATCGGGTCCAATTGTGAATCTAAACCATTCCCAGATCCCCTTGAACACACACAAATAATTTCATTAAAATCGGTCCAGGCGTTTAGGAGGAGTTCAGTGACATACACACTCACAGAAGAATTATATATATAAGACTAGTGGTCCCGCCCAGCTTCGCTTGGGTGAAAAAAGTAAATGCCCTAAAACACGATCACAGCGCCACCTATCGGGTCCAATTGTGAATCTAAACCATTCTCAAATCCATCTGAAGACACACAAAAAATTTCATCAAAATCGGTCCAGTCGTTTAGGAGGAGTTCAGTGACATACACACGCACAGAAGAAATATATATATTAAGATATACATAAATACATAGGGCATCCAAGACTAAGGTTCAAATACTCGTGATCATCACACAAATATCTGCCCTCAGCGGGAATCCAACCCACGACCTCAAGTTTCGCGGCCAGGAGCTTTAACCACTAGACCAGACCAGGTCTTCTCTCAGTCACAACTACAATACAACAAACCCAATGATATATAAACAAACATAATGTTTACGATGAATAACAATGACTGTACGGGAAGAAAATGCTATGGTAATGAGGGCGGGAATATACCGTTAAGTCTAGGCATAGAGTGATTCTTAGATTCAAAGTTAGCCTGTTGGCAGAGGACTACTTGGGGTGTCTTAGTGCGCAATAAATCTTCATTGGTTACTATGCGGAAGCTCATTACCTATTCTCAAAGAGGCATCCATCACGTTCAGTACGTAGGTGTATCATTAACATTTTTATAACAAGGTTCTACATTAAAGCATTGCGTGCCAAAAGAAACCCTTTATCATAAAGGTTTAACAAGCCTGTTCTTTCCTTTATTTAAAATAAGTGACGTAAAACGAATAAAATTAGATCGACAAAGCAGGTATACACTGTAAAAGTGTGTGAAAGAAGAGGCAGAGCTAGACCAAGTTCTTAGGTTCCAAGATCAATTCGATGGGACGATGGGATGAAGCGAAAGAGGTAGGTCTAGACAATGTATATATAAAAACCTCATTGGGTCTACATAACTCTATTCTCTCTGGCTACCACCCAAGACACGTTTACAATCAATGTGTGCCGAACATATCAATTATTTAATTTCAATTTAATTCGGGAACGTCAAGAGTACTCGAAGCCGTCGAGCATGTACAAAGAGACTAATGAATGTGGACGAAGCGAAAGAGGTATGTAAGTCTAGAGAGAACTGGCGCTGAACATATCAAAGAAAATATTTTAATCTAAAGCTGTAACAAAAAACAAACCTGCCATAAACAACTTTATTTCAGTTTGGCTATACCTATATAGGTAAGCCTTTGTTTTATGGCTGGCAACATTGTACGTTATTTTTAAAGTTAAAATTGAAACTTATCATCTATCAGTTGGCATTACGATTGTTAATGAAACTGTAAAAAGTTTTTGACAGGTAATTTTGAAATCGACTTGTTTGGGTTAAACGTACTTTTAGAAATGACAAAATGGTGATCTCAGATTGATTAAGCCGTTCTTCTTCTATTTGTTCCCGTTGTTTCAGGGTATTTGAAAAGCGTGTTGATGTTTCGGTTGTTTATTGCGTAATGGCGTCGGTCCCCGTCAATCACGTGACCGACGCCGCTATCTTTTTAAAAGCTATATGTCGTTACATATGGCCTGAATACACATAAAAAAATATACGTTACTTTTTACTTTATCCACAGACTTTTTCTAAATCTGAGCTTTATTTTGAACGTTTTTCCTAATAAGAGGTATAGAGTTTATGAATAGATAACACAGCCCATGTCAAAGCAATAATTGAATACCTAATAAATCTCTATATAATAAATTCAATTTTGATAGTATTTTCTTTCAACAAAATGTTTTCAGTACGAATTTATCTTAAAATATTTTCACCATTATTGCTTTGAATAAATTCTATTTTGATAGTATTTTCTTTCAAAAAAATGTTTCCAGAACGAAATAATCTTTAAATATTTTCAGTTTCCTTGTGTAGTATGTGTGTGTAAGTGGTGTATGTGTGTATAGTTACCTCTGTGAGCGATCGCTATGACCTCACGCATCGCTTGGTCTGGATCGTCGTCGTGCCGTGGCGGCGGGTGCGGGTCGGCCGCACGTGCGAGTATTTGCCTGACCACGTCTCGTGGCGGCGCGCCGAGAGGCGTCGGACGGGTTGAGAGACCCAGCTACAGTCAGGACATAAACATTATAAGACTAGAGGACGACAAAATATCATTACCTCACGCCTTTCCATAAGGGTCTCGAAGGGGTAGGCAGAGGTGTATAGGTAATACCACAAAGCCACTTTCCGCCAGAGATATATTTAAGGTGCCACGTATGCAAGTTTCCTCTCGACGTTTTCCTTCACCGTAAAGCTCGTGGCTGACTAATCACTGTACTTAAGTTCAGAAAAACTCATTTGTACAGTCGGGATTCCAACTTGCGATCTTTGTTTCGCAGGCAACTACTCGAACCACCTCTCACTCACACTGCCGCTGATGGCAGATATTTGTGTGATGAACACGAATATTTGTACCTTAGTCTTGGATGTCCTATGTATTTATGTATATATCTATCTATATAAGTAAATATATCGTTGTCTAGTTACCATAACACAAGCTTTGCTTAATTTGTGTGGAATTGTCCCAGGTATTTGTTATTATTTATAACTGCATAACCTGACAGTAACATCTACTTAATTAGCCATTTGTGTAGAAAATCGTACAGGTAGGTGAAATTCTAAGCAATAGTCTGTGGTTATTGATACCAGTCGAGTTGTCGGTGAGACCTCTTCATGCACCAGAGGTGGTTCTGTCAGTGCAGAGGGCGGTGTGAGGGTGTGGGTGTGGGTGTGGGGGTGGGGGTCACCTTGGCGAGTATCTGCGACTTGATGCGGTCCAGGCGCGCGGGGTCCGGGTGCGCCGCGGTCGCTCGGCACGGCGCGAGTGCGAGCGCCGCACACACCACGAGCCAGGCGCGCATCGGCGCCTAGCCGGCCACCGCACTCACCCGGCGCCATCGAACCCGCGCCAACGGGACATCTTCGCTCCTGAGGGGGACCACGACATACACATGACATATATATACACAAACACTTGTTGTGACCGTCGTCCGTGCTAAATGCCTATAAATTGGGGGTCGTCTGAAAATGAAATAGAAAAAAAATTTCTTCGTTTCGAAGTCATATTCTAAAATTTATCGAATATTCAGTTTATACTAGATGCCAATAACACAAAAACAAAAAACTATCTGAAAACAAATGGCTGAATTTGAATTTAGATTATCACGGATTTCGAATAGAATGATTTGAGATTAGAATTGCACGCCAATCCACAGATAATTAAATCTAAAAATGCTGGTTACTAAACTATCATCTCAATGAATGGGCTATCTAATGCCAAAATATTTTCTCAAAGTGGATTTCGTTCCTTAAATTAGTGCATGTGCAATACAAACTGTACCTCTATAATAACTATAGTACGCATAAAGTGCAAATGCAGAGTCGGCAGCTAGCGAGCGCTACTCCTGGTGTTGCAAGCATCCATAGTCATGCTTGTTTGGCATCACTGTGGTATACAAAAAAATTGGGAAGTAATGTAAAAAAGTCCCGGTGGTTCACCAGTTCTTTTCCTGATATTCTTTAATGTTGAAGCTCAATTTATAAAATTATCTGTCTATCTTCTAGGTGTAAAGTAATAAATGGTTCATATTGAAAAAGCCAAATACGTCTACGTAGTAGTGCTATTAAGTATGTGTATAATTTTTAATATAAACATAATATAATATTTTAAAATATTCTTAAAAGGAGTCCCTTTAGGCAGGGTTCCGAAGATACTGGCAGCGTTCCCCCTTTGAATAGCTAGGCTAATACTTTGTCCGAGGTAGCTGCCAGCTCTTCGGTCTCCTGTGATGTCGACCAACCTTTTTGCTATGTCTTTAAATAGCTTTGTGGCACACACCGAATGGGACAAAATCATATTCGGAGCCTAGACCCCTGTATTTGCATACTTTAGCCTTTTCAGCCGCTTCACAGGCCGCACCAGCTCTGTTGTTGGTTCCATGTAGATGGGAAGAGGCCAGCGTGTCTGAACAGGTTGCATCCCATACCAGCACCCGGCCCATCTTCCATGGAATCAAACTCATACCATCCGGTCTCTTGCCATCGTCTCTGGCAATACCAGTCGGCTCAAGTAGACTTGGCACGTTGACGGTGGCAAGGGACCGGCGTATGATATCGTTGAGTGCGGCATGTCTCGAGAAACGGCCTGCACTTTTTTGGCATGACAATCCAAAGTCCAAATCCAGTGATGTCCTAGCTTGTCGACATCACTGCCACAGGGACATTTATGAGGAGCGCAGACCGGAACCCCAAGCCGTAGACAGGTCGCGATTCGGAGCGTGTCAGGCTCAAGAAAAGTTCCTGTATTAAGTCATCTACTTGTGTCAAAAGATCTGGATGATTCCAAAAGGAGCAGCAACGGAGCACATGCGTAAACTTTGGGACGAAAAGACAGAATTTTAAGATGCAAAGTTCATAATGTGGACTAATTTCAAGGAGACGGTTAGCAGAATTTTGAAATTTAGTAATTGAATTATTAATATATTCAGAAATAGATTCATCAAAAATTGGAGAACCTAAGAGGTAAAGGGAATTACTGTTAACTATTTTAATATTTGGAGCCAAAATATAAAAGTTTTGTTTTACGACATTTAAATTTAGGTCGCAGTTATTTATAAAAAGTTCGCATTTGCTAAAATTAAGCTCCAAACCAATGGCTTCAAATTTATTTTTGATTAAAAAAAGGTCCGAAAACACAGTATCCACATCACCTCCTAAGGTTCCGTCGTCCAAATACCAAACGTTGAACTTAGAATTTAAATTTTTGATTATAGGATTTATAGCCAAACTAAAAATTGCAGGCCCAAGGGGATCACCCTGTTGACAACCTACTTCCGAGGACAGTTCGTTAGAACGATATAACAATTTTGTTGGGTCAGCGTAACTGAGGAGAAGATAATTGTATATTTCCGGCATATGTTGTTTTATTTCCGTCAGCAGGGTATCCCTATTTACTGAATTGAATGCATTTTTGACATCAATTTTGAGCAACACGTCAGGCTGTCCGTAAGTTAGGAAAGAGCGTAGGGCATGGACGGCTGCCTCACACCCTCCTTTTACCCCGAAACCTAACTGTACGGGTTCAAATTCCGAATTTAATTTTGGTAAAATATGTCGAACAGCAATTTTGGAGGCCAGACGTCGTATTGTTGATCCAACAGCAATTGGTCTCACCCCTCCGTCCTTTTTGGTGAGGGCAATGAGGTTCGCGCCGAAAAGAATGGGAACAATTTCTGGATTGACATTACCGGAATACATGAAGTTAGTTAATTTTGTGATCGAATTTACAAGTTGCTCGCCTGCATCACCCACAGAATGCGATGTTAAGTCTTTCAAATGTTGGGGTGAGATTCCATCCAAACCTGCAGCCGAACCTGGTTTAAAAAATAAAATGGCATCCGTAACATCTTTGTTTTTGAATTTGTAGGCATGCTTGCCCTGCTGTTGGTGGGTCGAGAAAATATGGGTTTACTGGAGCTGGAGGATGTTTTGTCCGTAAGGCCTGAAGGGTGTCAGGGGTATCTGGTGATAACATGTCATTGGAGAACAAAAGGCGAGCGGCACCTTTGAGATCTCCGTCACAGATTTTATTTTCGATTAGTTTGTTGTGATTGTGAGGAGCAACATGTTTGATTAGAGGTGCGGGAGAGGGCGAGGAGCTCACAGCACAGTTATTCTTAATCTTTTGTGTCAATGATAAATTCGGTTCATCAGTTTTTGTTATATGTAATGTACTGTATGAAAATAAAAATAGGTTCTGCCAGTCTTGAGTACAATTGCTTATGAAACATTTCTGGATTAATTGTGCCAAGTGTGTAGCAACGGTTATTCGAGCTCCTCGAGGGATTCTTTTAACTATGGGAATACAATTTTTCAAAAGGCTAAGATATGTGTGAAAAGGAGTTGGATCATTAGCTACATAAGTAGGCGCACTCGGAATAATGGGATGGATGTCTAAAGGTGAACTATTTTGGCTTTTCTTGTGTGTTTTTGTGGTGTGTATGTTGAGGCCTTTCAAAGATTTGAACGATTTGTTGCACTGTGTACATGTATGGGTCGCGTTCGACGTGCCATCACAAGATTGGGTCACGGTCTGCATTCACAAAAATTTAATAGATTAACAAAAACGAACAGCTTAAAAGAAATTTAAAAACAATAATAAAACTTAAAAACGTACACTGAAAACATAAAAATAATTCACAGTCAAATATGACGGTTTGTTTTGTTGGTAAGAAGACGCATGCGTAGTTACGTAGGTGCGTCAGAGGATGGTCATGCAATTGGACGCTGCAGTAGAAGAGACCTAGCGACGCATGTCGTCGCTAGGACAACCGATGGCGGCCTTAGCAACGGCGTCTTGAAGTTATCACACACGGATTGAAAGTTTTTAAAGATTAAATAGGCACTGAGGTGGCAACAACAATAAAATCGCCATGCGCACATGTGGAATATATTTTGATGAATTTTTATATGTAGGTCTGAGCCGTGGGGAAATTAAACTGACTTCAAAATTAATATTTTAAGTGACCTTATATTATTTATAAAATCTTTACAAATGGCAATCAGAAGTTGTTCAAACATTCCATCGCGTCGCGTCGCGTCGCGTGGTGTGCAACACTCGCTTTAAGCAATCAAAATAAAAAGTTTTCTTTTATCGCCCGAGTAATCTTGTCTTTAACGGGTTTTATGAGGTCATTAAATTTTAGTGTACCTAGAGTAATAAATATTTTATCGATCAAGTATTACTTAGCATTCTTGACCTATCTCAATTATTATATATTCACAAAAATTGTCCTCGAAGGTTTATCCCAGTATCAGTTTCTGAAACGGGGAATATTTGTCGGTGTTGATATGTGGGTGTCAACACTGGTTTGTCTGATCATGTGTATCTAAGATACCAGTACATTGTCGTATAAGCCTTAAGGCCTTTTGCTAACTAATAAGAATTGTCTCCATGCGTCTCTGTCAACTCTGAGAAGCATTCAACTGTTGCACCAATATTTAAATATTAAGAAGAAGTAAAAATATATGTAAGTTTTTTTGTTTATAGAGTAAACTAATAATGCGTCCCTTAACTCATTTCTTACTGTCTCTAACTATTTAAAATAAAATGAAGGACAAGTGTCCATGTCAATGGAATTAAATGACCTAAATACATAATAAAAAATAACCTACATCAATGGGGTTGAATGTTTGTTATATTTTCACGCCTTCCGAAAAGGGTCCCTTAAGGGGTAGGCTGAGATGTATAGGTAGTACCCACACACCCACTTTCGAGAGATGGCGAGTCCATTGCCACTTTGAATTGCTGCTCAGACGTCTTCGGATTCGAACTCGCAATATTTGTGTCGCAGGCCTACTCGAACCAGGCGGCCACCACGGCTTTTGTTTGCCACCGAAATATAAGCCTTGATGGTAGCCCCTCCTGGAAGGTGTGATACTAAGGTGTGCTTAGCTCACTAATTGGCCTATTTATCAAGCCCCAAGCACGGTGACCCCATAACTCGATAGAACAATAATCCCAAGTACAGCACATAAAAACAGTAATCCAAGTGAGGTGGGTAGTAACTTATCGCATCAATGGTCATTAGGTAAATGTTTTTGCAGTAACTTATAAAGTACGATATTGATAGGTATTACTATTTTATTATCTACTGAATATTACTTCATGAGTTGTGTTTACACGAAACCTGAAGGTAAATATTTGAATGTATGGATACGCCTCCGCAAATGTATTTTATATTAACTTAGTTCATAATTATTTGAGCCGTGGTGGCTTTGAGAACATAAAGATTGCAAGTTCGAATCCCGACTGTACCAATGAGTTTTCTACAGTAAATAGTCACACAACGAGCTTTACGGTAAAGAAAAAAACCTACAAACGAAAGGTAAGAGTTAAACAATAAAACTGTTAATTATGTACTGAAATTACAACACGATCGCAGCGCCATCTACTGTCCAATTGTAAATATTTACCATCCAGGGATCCATGCAAAAACACACAAAAAATACTCTTGTTCATCACTCAAATATCTGCCCTGAGCGGGATTCGAACACGCGATCTCAAGTTTCGCAGTCAGGAGCTCTAACCACCAGACCAGACGGTCGTATTCTTGAGTTTTAGCGAGACTAATCAAGAAGATGACTGAAAGAGTGAGACACGTGTCACGTATGTTAATCATTCGTGTTACAACGAAATATTGGCTTTACCTAAGTACTTAGTAGTACTTAAAGTGCCAGATAAAGCTTACAAACATGACAGAACACAGATGCGTAAAGAGCAGAATAAACTAAAAGGGATAAAAATCAATGAGCTCAAAATATGAGCGAATAGACTGCTGGCGAGATAGCATCGGCCCTTCTAGCTGAGTTATTGTCATAATACATCAATGGCGAGGATAAGGGCGCGGCGTGGTGTAAGTAATACGAGAATGGCGACAATTTTTATAGCACTCAATCGATTATATATACGCCTTTGAATTACTTCTCAAACGAATGCAGATTTTTTGTGTGTGACTAATCACTGTACTTAAGTTAAGAAAAACTCATTGGTACAGTCAAGATTCGAACTTGCAATCTTTGTTGCAAGCAACTACTCCAACCCCTCGGCCACTAGTCATTTTTAATGTATTGTCATGGCCTATACTCATACTATTTCATAAATAGGCTTCACGTATCTACACTTTAGAAAAAAAAAATGGCGGATTATAGAATAAATAATGCTATTTCTTTCATATTTGTAGTTTTTTTAGTAAGCAATTCGTGTGAGGTTTTAATTGGGTGTTGTATATAATATACCTAACTTAATTATTTTCACTCCATCTGTATTAAATGTATTGATGTACTAAATGATGAGTTAAATTCGTAGAACTAAAGCTCTAATCGATGTAATGCTCTAACCAAAACTAATGATTATTAATGAGCTGTAGAGAATTCCAATGCGAAGTGTCGCTTGAAAGACGGGATCCATCCCAATGTGAGTCACGTTGACACTGATGTTTGTATCTTGCGCGGGAGCAGAGGGTTTAATTAAACATCTTTCTATCCCTTCGGAGAATTTCACCAAAAAGAGTATTTAGCCCACAGCGTAGTGTGACAAAGCATGCTAATTAAGTTCAGAATAACTGTTGCTAATATTGAGCACTAACTGTGCCCGCGACTACGACCGCGTGGATGTTTAACAAAAAAAAATTTTTCACTTTCTAAAATCAAAGTAAGTATCCTAGTAACTTAGGATAAGTTACTAATTTTGCATCAGCTATATGCCAATCCTGTCTGAATCGGCCCAGCTGTTTCAGAGATTAGCCGGATCAAACAGATAAACCGGAGAAACAGAGATAAAATTGAAAAAAACTATATTTTGGAATATGTACCGTGAATGCATCCATATGCATTTAGTAAAAAGCGGTTGTTTTACTATTACAAATAAACACTCCAATTGTATTTATTTCCATAGATAGCTTCCGGTCTATTCCACTACATGCATATCGCTCATCACTTACACCATTGCCTCTAAGCATTTTTATAGCAGCCACACTCACCCTGGATGTGGTTGGGACTGCGTCTCAGCTGAGGCGAAGTTACGACTACCAAGGAACCCGTTTTATAGACACAACTTTACTTGTAATGTTATTCCGATTTTATTGTTCGACGTTAAGAGAATTGATGTACGTCTCATTACTCAATTACAGGGATTTTTTTATATCTTCACGCCTTCCCAAAAGATTCTCGATGGCGTAGGCAAAGGTGTATAGATAGGTATCGTTAGCGTAAATAGGCTATGATAACCGCTAGGTGGGTCGTGTTGCAAGGTTGGCACTCTAGTAGACTCTAATACACTTGTAGTAAAAAAAAAATGGCTTAGTAATGTTTTCGAAATATTTCTAGTACTCCAGCAGTTATCTATGGATTCAAAGCTCACCTTGAATCTGTATTACTTCAAATCTAAATTATGACCAATGGTGTGGCTTTAACCGCGTTAAATGTTAGTTCATTAGAAGAGTTTTATCTGTAAGTAAATAGTCCATGTGTTAATCCAGCTAATAATCTCTTTGCCAAATTTCAGTCAATTCCGTTAGCCGTTCAGGTATGATAGAGTATGAACTGTTTGGCCACAAATGTTAACATCATTAGTTGTATAATTATTTACAAAGTGCTCTTCTATTCTAACTCGGATTGTTTCTGTAACCTTTACGATTGTTGTCTTAGGACCATTTCAGAGTAAAGTATTATCATTTAATTTCTGTCTGCCGTACTAAATAAGAATCGACGAAGGGCCTAAAATAATGTACCATAAAACCTCAAAATTACAAACATAAATGAATTCCGCCAAAATCTCCACTCAACAGTTTCAGTGAAACATTTCCTCTCGAAAGGTTTTCCTCAAACAGCTTCCCGATTCATTGACCCCGGGGCTCGCGGGAGAGCAAATTGTGTAAGTTATTTTACTTTCTAACGACAAATTAATTAGCAATTTGTCGTTTTAATTGTTATCACCACAAATTACTCGTATAAATATCCTCCGCCGGAGTCGCTCTCTTGAAACGCAATAAACTCAGAAACTACTCAACGAGTTTTGATGCGGCTTCACTATATTTTATTCAATGTAAGGGACCAATGGAGAACTTATTGAAGGTCATGTATTAAATGATGAGTGAAGTGTGAAAGTGTGTGCAAGAAGAGGCAGATGAAGAACATGTTCCAACTACCTGGATCAAATCGATCGGAAGCTCAAGGACGGGAACGTCAAGAGTACTTGAAACCGACGAGCATGTATGGAGGGACTGATGAATGTGGACGAAGCGAGAGAGGTATGTAAGTCTAGAGAGTACTAGACAACTTCGTCTATAAGCGTACTATATATTAGTATTCACTAAATTTTAATGTATATCACGATAAAATAAAAGATGAAAGAAATGTAACAATTTTATTTAATGGGATTTATTGTGTCAATTTCCTCTCAAAATATAAGCTTACCAGCGGGTAGGTCTGATGTAGAGAAAGGTCCAACATAATTTTAAAGGGACTCAATTTGACAAAAATAATAATATACAGTCACAGGTCTCGTTGTCTTAACGAAGATTTGGGTAAAATTTCCCTTCTAAAGCATTACTTCTTAGGTCATTGGCCCCGTGTTATCTTTACAGGAAACGAAATTGAAAATGTAATTTGAGACAAAAATTTAATGGATTATATTTAGGAATATATTTTTTTTATAAATGCGAATATTCTTGAATATTCTCCTCCTCTCTCACGTAAAAACTTCTAACTAGATAAAATTTGACACGGGGACTATAAGTTGGATTGACACATAGGATGTCTTATTAAAAAGAAACAAGGAGATCATTAAGAAAGGAATCAAATTTTACGCTCGTGAAACCGAAAGGCAAGGCTAGTAGGATATATTATAAAGATTAACCAGCGAGTTTCTCAGCGATTTTTCATAATCAAGAGCCGCGGTGGCCGTGTGGTTTGCCTACAACATAAAGATTACAATTTCGAATCCCGACTGTACTGATGAGTTTTTCTAAACTTAAATAGACTGATTAGTCACACTACGAGCAAAACGGTGAAGGTAAACAACGAGAGGAAACCTAGATACATTTGAGAAGAAATTTAAATATGTATGTATAGTTGAGCTTGAGAAACAGAGATGGACGTGTCATTTGTCACATTGGCACCCAAAATACCTTTATCTCTGGCGAAATTGGGTATGACGTAAACACCTCATACCCAATTTGGTATGACGTACACACCTCATACCCAATTTCGTGATCTTTATGGGAAGGCGTCTTCATAAATAGCATATTTTATTTATAATTATTATTATTAAAATATGCTATTTATGAAGAGACTGACGAATGTGGACGAAGCGAAAGAGGTATGTGTCCGGAGGGAATTGGCACTTTATTCTCTCTGCCTACTCCGTTATGGATTCAGCGTGATATGTATATCTATATATATATATATATATATATATATATATATATATATGTTTGTATGCTATAAGACACAAAAAGACGAAGTATATGTGAACGAAGGCCGAATTCACGACCATATTGTACTCTGTCATTTTATTTTCTAATATTCTAAAGCATACACAGATATCTTGGTTGACTTTATTTGATACTTAGATATTTATTCTATAATAATAATATCCTCACGCCTTCCCACAAGGGTCCCTGAAGGGGAAGGCAGAGGTGTATGGGTAATACCCACACACCCACTTTCCGCCGAGGTATATTAGGTGCCAACGTGACAGATGGCGAGTCCATCGCCGTTACTCAAGCACGACTAAACATTTATTTATTATTATGAAACTATATATTTATTCTAAATATTCAAAATATGATTGATACAATCTCTTATCAGGCATTGATATGCAAGGATACAGGAGCCCTTAGGGTGATTTACTAAAGATCGAGTTAACTATCGAATGAGGGCTAGAAAACTCATAATCGAAGAGAACATTGGGAGAAACTAATTTTATGCTGGAAGGTGCCTTCTCAAAGTGTCCTAAGGAGCAGGCAGATGTTTAGCGACCTCCTTTTCATCGTAGATATATTTAGGTGTAAGCGTGACAGATGGCGAGTCCATCCTCATTTCTCAAGCACGACTATACATGTCATTAAGTTTTATTCTAAAACATATGTACGTTCTTCTAGATGTCTTCCATCACCATTAAGCTCGTGGTCTCTTAAAAATCCAATAGTGCAGTAGGGATTCGACTTTTGCAATCTCTGCGTTGCAGACGACTACTCGAACCACTGACTAGTGAAGTATTTAAATAATAAAATTAACTATACTTCAATTCATCTGCGTTTATATGACGCTATCTACACCTGTATAAAAAAAATATATAAAGCCGTGGTGGCCGAGTGGTTCGAGCAGTTGCCTGCGACACAAAGATCGCAAGTTCGAATCCCGACTGTACCAATGAGTTTATTCTAAACTTACGTACAGTGATTAGTCACACCACCACGAGCTTTACGGTGAAGGAAAACATCGAGAGGAAGCCTGCATACGTCTGAGAAGCAATTCAAAGGCGTATGTATAGTCGTGCTTGAGTAACGTCGATGGACTTGCCATCTGTCACGTTGGCACCTAAAATATATCTCTGGCGGATAGTGGGTGTGTGGACACTACCTTTATAAAGTTGGTTAAAATGTGAGTACAAATTAATGGCTTACCTTTTATACCGGTGTTATGTTCTAGCCAAAACCAATCTGAACAAGAGACTTTGAAAAGGTAAAAAGCGACGGGTTAGCTCTCTACCTTTTCGGGAATCTGAAACCTTACTGAAGTGAAGAGCCTCCGTAGGCCCTATTATATAGCCCGTTGAGCCCACACCATTAGAACGCTGAAATACTATTAATAGAACCCGATTCCCTGGAAACGAGAATTATGTTTTCACTGGAAATGTCAAGGGTTGTGTCGCCACATCGAACGACGTGCTGAGACAGACTATTCTTCTAGAATTCTTAGCCCTGTTTTTTCTGGATTGTTATGTGTTTTATCAAGATATGGAATATCATCATCAGAAAAAAATAATAGTTAAAAAAAACTAAAAAACACACTTTTTATAGAAAACCGAACTAAAAAATAGAAAATAAATTTCGATAATATCTTAAAAAGCGTGGGGTGCATGGTGTCAATAGTTATAAATATTTTATTGACAGATATTAGTAGAGTGATTATCATTTCGGTAATATCTTAAAAAGCACCCCACGCTTTTTAAGATATTATCGAAATTTATTTTCTATTTTTTAGTTCGGTTTTCTATAAAAAGCGTGTTTTTTAGTTTTTTTTAACTTTTATTTATTTTCTACTTTTTAGTTATTAGTGTATTGTCAACGGTCCTCGATAAGTCTACAAAGTTTGAACGAAATCTGGCCGTTTAAGGTGGGTCAAAATCGAGCTCAAAGAAGTCGGTTACATACATACATACAGGTGAAGCTAATATAAAGCGTGTAAAAACGATTTCATTAGTATAATTTAATCACTCACAATTTATTAACAAAACAAAACATATCCTTTGTATTAGCCCTTTGTAGCCTTGTATTATTTATCCCAGCTAATAATCTATCTCATATTCATTCATTTCCGTTCAGCCATTCTGGCGTGATTGAGTTACAAATATCGATACATACTCACAAACTTACTAATATTAGTAGGATACAAAACTATTTCGCTTCATCTACATTCATCAGTCTCTTCATATAAGCTCGACGGTTTTAAATTCTCTTAACGTGGTCTTCTTTTACATTTTCTTCCATACTCTTTCGCATTGTATATCTGTTTCGGCAATCGTTATGCACTCATTCTTTCCATATGTTCATGTAATTAAGTAAATGATGATGATTTATTCAGTTCGTAAGTTAAATACGCTCACTATTAGCTCGAAGATACGCTCAGTCACTTCCATGAATCTAGCACAAATACCACGTGGGCGACATTATTAAACAACTCTCTGAACACTCTAACGATAGGAAATATGTCACTTGCTAAATATTATATATTATACACTAACTATAGTTATTATTTGTCTGTTCGTTCAGGTTGTATGTAAGAGTAAAATATTAACTTCATTTGGCAAAAAAAAAAACACAAAATTTGATCATATTATTATCCCACGAAAAGATGTTGAGGAATTTAATTAAATTTACAGCTAATTGGACATGATAGAGAATTCAAATTAAAAATACCTAAAATCTTATTATATATAAATTACGTGTCACGTTGTTTGTCTGCGATGGGCTCCTAAGCTACTTAACCGATTTCAACCAAATTTACACACCGTGTGCATGTTGATCCAACTTAAAATTACATCACAATTGGACCCACCCAAGCGAAGCTGGGCGGGACAGCTAGTTGTTTTATAAAAATGAACATAGCCAGGGCAAAGCCAAGTATGTAAATACATATAGGTAGTCAAGCATTAATACTGCTAATCATGTAGTCATTACTATATTTCGAAACGTCGTGAAGCTATAAATACCATGAAGAGAGACATGTTCACTGAGCCAATTCACAAAGGCATAATACATTATTTATATTGTGTAATACTGTTAACAGTACTGCAATCTTTATTGTATTGGGGCTAGCGTGTAATGATAGATGCATAAGTGGAAATAAGTAAATATTATCTTGATTCCAAGCTTAATGTAGTGGAATTGGGTTTACACTGTACACCCAATAAAGTAAATGTGAAATAAATGCAGTTTTGGCAAGACCACTGTGCGAGGCAAATGTCCAACAAATGAGTTTTTCTTTTATTTAATTTGATCAAGCATATGCGTTTAATTACTCCACATCCGTTTCCAGTAGCGGACATTTATTTCTCTCGATAGAGCATACAAATTGAGTATTAAAGCCATTAACATTTATGAGCCCACTTCTACATTCTACCGCAACTCTTGCCATCGACGGGGAATTCATTCCCATACCTTGAAACCACAAAGGTCTCGCACTGCGCGGTTCCAAAGGAGTTTCCTTCCGCGAACGCTCAGGTTGTGGAATAAGCTCCCGTTGAGGTTTTCCCTGGAGAGTACAGCATGGAGTTCTTCAAGGAGGGTGTGAAAAGATTCAGGGTGCACCTGACAATTTGGTCGGAAATAGCGCTCGATCACGGGGGTGGGCAGAGAGGAGGGAGGCCTTTGCCTAGCAGTACGGAGTACGGTTATTGCAAAATTGGTATTATAAAATCACCTGTAAAATTATGTCTTAAGATATTTTTTACAGGTGCGTCATCGTTGAGGGTCGCATGTTAAATGTCACTGGAGGAACAACAGTGTGTTATTAGAGCTATGCCTAGGTACTCATTTCGAAAAATCGTTGAGCTATTTAAAATCCCAGGCACCATCGCGGAACGCGACTAGTTCAGATACACTCACACAAAACCCTAGTCTAGACCTACGTAAGCGATGTTACTAGTCCAACTTCCAGCCCAAATCCCAGGTAAAGTGACTAAGTTTCAGTTATCTATGCGATGTAATGACGCAACAAATTAGTTCATTAGACTTGGTACTTAGTTAGGATTTAGGTAAAGAGTTGAGAGGTCGTTGCTCCTATCCACGTGCGAGGAAATCGACGGAAAATGCTTCATATAAAAATATATATCCTCACACCTTCCCACAAGGGTCACCGAGGGAGTAGGCAGAGGTGTATAAATAGTAGCGAGTCCATCGCTCTTACTTAAGCACGACTATATATACATACGCCTTTGATTTGCTTCTCGGAAGTATGCAGGTTTCCTCTCAATGTTTTAATTTACCGTAAAGCTCATGGTGTGACTAATCACTACACTTAAGTTCAGAAAAACTCATTGGTACAGTCGGGATTCGAACTTGCGATTTTTGTGTCCATTTGCTTTATACATAGGGGTGACTTGATAAACAGTATATACAATACATAGAGACATGGAGGCCGAGTGGTTCCAGAAGTAAGTGAGACACCCCTAGGCGGGGTACCCATAACCGCTTATCATCAGGCATTACACCTTAGTGGTATAAATCACGTAAGTAATTGGTAAGCGACTAAAATACTTATTAGCAAAAACACGTGACTAAAAATTTACTACTAAAAGTGTTTCAATGCGCAAAAGGGAACCAAGATAATAAAATGTAATTCCAAATTTATGATTTATAACAAAACAGCAAAGGCATGATCAGTACAACAGTTTCAGAGTGGACCCGGAAACTGGGGACATTATTCATGAGTGAACTTTCAAACTGGGGCAATGAGGTTTTGATACTGTGTTGTAACTGTACTACCAAAGGCACTGGGTTTTTCTATTACACATTGCTGGCACTGGATTTGATTTAGTGGTATCTCTATCTCCTTGCGAGCATTGAACCTCCTCAAAGTTCTGTAAACCTTATTGCTGTAGGATCTGAATAACAACCTACTTAGGACTAGCGTTGTTAAAAATGGGAGCTTATCTTAATATTAGCGGTACCCCACGATTTCCCACAAGGGTCGCTGAAGAGGTAGGCAGAGTTGTATTATAGGTAGTACCCACACTCCCACTTTCTGCCAGAGATATATTTTCCTTTACCGTAAAGCTCGTAGTGTGACTAATATTTGTACTAAAGTTCAGTAAAACACCGCATTTTGATTCAAATTATTTATAGGTAATAAAGATCATATTCAAATCGTAAGACTATCCACATCTACACTGAAGGGAATTTACTAACATTTTACTAAAGACTAATTATAAATCCATAAATTATAAACGTTACCCAAAATGAACCCTTTATAATACAAAATAGGGACCGTATTGCATTTTCGCCCGCGTTCCAGTTGAGAGGCCAATGTAACACGGCCAAATGACCTCAAGACCCATAATAAGAACATTACCGACATAATGGACCCACAAGCTTCCCCCAACTTTTACAATATGTTTTGGAAGTGGTCAAGGGCTCTTATGTAAAGTGTATCGGGGTGGAGCTTTTACATTAACGTGTATTTAATGCCTATAGACTACTTGAACACGTATCTGATTGTCATGTTAGAAAATGGAGACTGCCCCCCATAAGTTTTAATTGCACATCTCTGTTAGATATCTTCTTATCTTGCGATGTAGTATGTTATTCGGAGTTCAGTTTTCTATTTTGTACTAAGTAATATTCAATTAGTACTAGGCACCTAATATACCTCTGGCGGAAAGTGGGTGTGTGGATATTACCTAGACACCTCTGCCTACCCCTTCGGGGATCCTTGTGGGAAGGCGTGAGGATAATATTCAGTTACATACATATAATCCCGCCTCTTTCCCGTAGGGGTAAGCAGAGACCACTTCTTTCCACTTGCCATACTTGTTTCGCTTCGTCCATTTTCATTATTCTCTTCATACATGCTCTTCGAATTAGGGTGCTCTTGACCTGGCCTTTTTTCAAGACGTCCCTGATTTTGACGATTTGGTCTCGAAACGTCCGCCTAGGTCTACCCCCTCCAACACTTTCATTCACACTCGCCTGATGCATTATTTTCGTCAATCGTTCTTCATTCATTCTCTCGACATGGCCAAACCATCTCAATTGCAATTCTTTTGAATTCATTACACACGTTATACTCCTTGCTTGCACAAGCAAAGGTCAACATTAGGGGGTTATTATCTTGGCACCTTCCCACAATGATCCCTGAAGAGAAAGGCAGTAATATATAGCCAATTTTCGCCGGAGATACATTTTAGGTGCCAACGTGATACATGGCGAATCCATCGCCGTTTCTCAAGCACGATTATTCCTTCTCTTCGGAGTCTTTTGTGTGAACCAAAAATCCTTTTGCTAATCCTCTAAGAGGTACTTGTGAATATATTCAACCCAGAACTGGCAAACAAACCAATAATGTCTTGCCTCGAGGCAAGCGTCGCCGACGATCAAATGACTCTTGTTTTCTATTCATATACTAAACAGATTTGCGTAAATTTATAAAATGATTCGTATTAAAAAAAATATTAAAGTCATATTATTCAAAAGCGTATGTATAGTCCTTGAGTAACGGCAATGGACTCGCCATCTGTAACGTTGGCACCTACAATATATATCTGGCGGAAAGTGGGTGGGTGGGTACACTACCTTTACACTTCTGCCTACCCCTTCGGGGATCCTTATGGGAAGGCGTGAGGATATATTATTATTTATATTAAATATGATTTAATTTATGAGTAACATTTAATTCAATGCAAAATCCTAACCTAAACTAAATGTCAGCAAGTTACGCGTGGCACCCCTAGCTAAAGATAAATCGCTTCTTAATCGTCACCAAATATTGTCAGATATTTTTCCCAATTCCAAATGAAATAGAAGAGCTGGTGCGTTGACCTTTCCATTCCCTCACTGAAAACTGCTGAATTTCAGAGTAGGTACACGACGTTTGCTTTGCTTTGCGTTTCGCTACAATAATAGAAGGATATGAAAAATATATTATTGTCTGTATCATGTGCTTTACGGTAAATATATAATATAGTAGTATAGTATAGTAATATAATATACATGAAGAAAAAAGTATCGTAACATTAGTTAGGTTTACTGGTAAATAATGCCTTCGACATTAAATTTGCCTGTGCGATTATATTTGCAGGAACTTTAAAATAAATAAATAAATCGTTTTCATTACGGATCACTAAAAATCCAAATCAATAATGATTTTTTAGAAGGCTATGAATTAGTGATTGTCTTTGATCCCACCCATTGCGTGTTGATGAACAGCCATCGGCAGACCGTGAAAGTAATTGCTTCCGCATATCGTATGGAGCATTTCCTCCCACGCTCCAAACCCCTTGTGATAGGGATGCATTGTCCGGAAACTCTCACGACGGCATTTAAGGGTAGATATTTTTGTAATAAACCTAATAAACCTCTGGCGGAAAGTGGGTGTGTGGGTATTACCTAGACACCTCTGCCTACCCCTTCGGGGACCCTTGTGGGAAGGCGTGAGGATATATATATATATTTTTGTAATAAAACGATGCGTACTCCTTAATAGATTAGATGCTATTTCTCTCATCAGCTGCTCGTTCATCGCGTCACGAGAGGCCCCCCAAGTCGGCCCAAAGTCTGGAACTCCTTAGGATTTGGAATACATCTCATAAGCTCCATTGAGGTGCCATTATGAGAAAATAGGGTGGAGCTGATGACAGAAGAATTTATTAAAGATGGCAACAAGCGTAGGATTAAGAAAAGTTATTTTCTACACGTGACTTCGTCCGCTTAAGACAACAAAGTTGAAACATGCCTATATGTTCAAACACAATAGTTTCCACTGTTTCAGTTTCATATACAGGTAGTTGGTAGCCTGCCATGAATATCTCTGCACCACCCAAAGGTTAAATGCCTTCGGCATTAAGTTCGTCTTTGCAATAATGTTTGCAGGAAGTTTTAATAAAATAAAATAAATTTTTTGTCGGTTTATCTGTGCGTTTGTGTACGCTAATCTCAGAAACGGCTTATCCAATGTAGATGTGGTTTTCACTAATATATTATGGTAAGCTTCACTTAACATATCCAAAATAAACCAAAAAATACTACCCAAGTCAACTATACCACAGACGAAATCGCAGGCACAGCTAGAATACAATAAATTTTCTTTACATGACAAGCATTTTCAAGCAGACAAGTAATAAAAGAAAAAGACAGACAATTCCAACTTTATGTAGAGTAATAACGGCCGAGCCAATGTGTAGGTTCGATAAATAATTACTCATAATGGTTTCAATAAGTGTTCAGAGTACTAAGGTCAAAGTCTAGCCAATTGCGTGGGACTGTTTACATTACGTCCCAACAAACAGTCTACAATAAAACGCTTATTACGTTACCGGCGATGTAAAGAGGTCGGTAGTTAGTGACGTGTAGCAGCTGATTATTGCGGTCGATTGGGCGTATTGTCCAATTAGGCTATATCGGTTTCATTGTTATTATGGGGACAAATTGGATTCGGAAAATGCTTTTCTTTAAAGCTTTACGCTTTAAGCTTTTTCCTATTTTGGGAAATTCAAGAAAAATATATATCGTTGAGTACATCTCCAATCATAACCCTAGCATACATCGTCTTGTTCTCCTTGAGGCAAGCTATGTTCATACTAAGATCATTATTATTGGGCTCATGTCGGCGGCTCTGTAGCGGTTCCTTCTATTTTCTTCTGCCCAAAGCAATCTTTTTGGCCTTCCTGTCGTCATTAAAGACACTTTTGCTTTGATCTGACTCGTGCATGTTAATCTTGGCCTTCCCTCTTTGACCTTTTTTTCTAAGATATTTCCAAAGGAGCTATAATTTTTATACCACATGGGTGGCAAACAAGCATGCGATCCGCCTGATGGAAAGCGGTTACCGCTGCCTATAACGCTTGCAACACCAGGGGTATCATTCGCGCGTTGCCGACCCTGCAAGAATCTTTTCACACCCTGTCATGTCGTATAAGGTAGCGTATCTTTTCTCGCCCAAGATATATATCAAAATACATAACTAGAATGTATGTATTTGAGAATGCCATCACACAGTTATATCCCTTAATGTTTTTGCATAGGAACAGCTTACCAATAATATTATGAATGTGAGTTTTTAAGGAAATTTATACCTTTTTCACACAAAAACTACTGATTTTAATGAAACTATAATAATGTAAATCATACAACACAAAGGCTATGGTATATTGTGTTAACTATGGCCACGCGGGTAGAACCGTGGGCCACAACTAGTATTCAAAATTTTCCGTCGTAAGCTTGCACCTTCACATTATAAAGCTAACACTTGGTAATTTTCTTAAATTTTTCTTTCTTTGATATACCTTCGAGCGATGAAATATATTGTCAGTACTCTTAGATGCTTCCACTTCTAACATTGGCTTCAAAGATAACAAAACGCCATCTATTGAAAATTGCTGGAACTATTTCCTAAATACTTTCAGTAATGTTTAAACGTACAACTGAACTGAACTGGTCATAGTTTAGTGTAATTATACATAAGTATGTATACACAATAATGCGATTTTCATAAAATTAAGATTATTATGTTTAAATATATAATTCTATGAAAACTAGATTAGTTAGGCTAAGCGAAACATGTGAAAAGATAACTTTGTTGTTTCAAGCTACGACCAGCCTTTTATTTTATGCGCCACTTTTGAGATATGGAAATAATCAGACCGAGAGACCGCCGGAAAAGAGTCGACCGGACTTCAAACTTATCTAATCCAATATCTTTTTTTTTGGTGCTGTCCAATGGACCAATGGACCACCGCGACAATATAATTCTTATTATATCTTTTCCTTTGTGAGAGACTAAGTATTTTGAGTCACAGAACACAGCGCTCATTGGAAGAAATAAGTAGATACTTAAAAAAAGTTACCCGACAGTTCGCCAGATATGAACAATTATGTTGTCTGGTTTATTATTAAGGACAGTGACCCCATAACCCTGGATAGCCAAAATTACCACCTAAGCAACCAGAGGTCACATAATAAAAATTGTGGAAGTCTATAATTCCGGGAAGCGAATAGGAATCATATCTGAAATATTATTCCCGTTGGAAACCTGCGAGAATGTATGAAGAGACTGATAAACAGAGTGAGGCGAAAGAGTATGTATATATGTAAGTCTAGAGAGAACTGGTGCTCTACTCCTTCTGGCTACTCCGGGAAGGTCTCGGCGTGATGATATCTATGTATGTAATGCATTCTGCCTACATACATACATACATATAATCACGCCTCTTTCCCGTTGGGGTAGGCAGAGACCACTTCTTTCCACTTGCTACGATTCTAACATACTTCTTTCGGTTCGTCCACTTTCATTATTCTCTTCATACATGCTCTTCGGTTTAGGGTACTCTTGACCTTTTTTCAAGACGTCCCTAATTTGGTCTAGAAACGCATTCTGCCTAACACAGAAATATTTTTTATAAGTATTCTCAGGCCTTCCCACAAGGGTCTCCGAAAGGGTAGGCACTGAGGTTATACACTTCTTTCACCAGAGATATATTTAATTGACATCGTGACAGATTATTTGTACCATTTGTTACTAGAATCAAAGCGTTAACCACTTACCATCAGGTAGACCGCATGCTTGTTTTCCACCCGTGTGGTACAAAAAATACTTGGATTATATTAAACAGGTTTCCATATGAAGTAGGCACATACCTATGTAAAATTGCAAGTACAGAACAAGTCATTTGTTCGGTTGATGTTTAAATGGCATAAATTGGTAAAATAGAAATAAATGAGCCGACTAACACACAAACGAACACTAAAGCAGAATGCGTATATGCAATTTAAATTAAGTTAACAATACGAGAAACACACATCCCCTAATTACAAATGGCGTTCGCTTTTTTGTGAAATAAAAGAGTATCTGTATTCCAAATTCAAATACTTCAAATGGCCAGTACCCAAATTTGGTGTACATTTTTATGCAAGGAGGTTCTGTTCTAAAAAAAATTTTCTAGTTTTGTTTTTTTCAGCTACTTTTGGGAGTAACATATAATTAAGAGGCGCGAAAAATTTCTAAGTCTGGAAATAACGCTTGATAAATGATAATTTTGACAATGATTTCCATCCCCACGCATTGCATTCATATTCATATTTGTATAACTTAATAATAATAATATATCTGGACTTGGCTCACGAGATTGTCAGCATGTGGGATGTGGACTCCGCAATAATTGTGCCGATAGTAATAACGGCCAATGGCCTAATGGCAAAGAGCCTCGAGCCTCGAGGTTTCTTTCTTTGGGACCCTAACCACCGGCATCTTGGACCCTGATCCCGATACCGGTGGGCCCCATATTTTATATATATATATAAATATGTTTATATATATATATATATATATATAAATTAATTAAATTAAAATCTTATAAATTACATTAAAAAATATAATTTATAAGATTTATTTTAAATAAAGAATAATAATATACTATTTCCTTTTCTGTTCCTGTATGCCTGTTAGATTTGTCACAAAATTTTTATTTTGGTTTAATGTGGGACCCACATTCATACGCAACCTCTTTTTAATTGACGTACGATACGAGTTATTATTAACACACTGATATAGTACATCGTACCGGTTCAAACCGACTACAACCGGTTTTGTCGATTAACAGTCAGCCTCATTACTGTACACGTGTATCGACAGGAGAAAACTTTGACAAAAGCGTACACAATTTATCCGGATTTTGGTGAAAGCATTTGTCTTCGGAATTGACAGGTTCTATTCGATACCGGAAAATAAAGTTTTCAGGCTTTTATGTGTCTTTTGGCCCGCCCTGTGCTTGAGTAAAGTCTAGATTTATTGTCCTTTATAGTTACAGCGCTTAGCTAAGTCCTTGAAAGTTTCCTTAAGCTTACGGACCTATTGAAATTGGGACAATATAATTAATGAATGGCTAAGGAATGTGGCCGAAGCGAAAGCGCTCAGTAGTCTAGAGAGAACTGACGCTTTTCTCTCTCTGCTTAGAGAGAGTGAGCTTCGTGAGAGAGTCGGCATGGTATGTATTTTTGGCTCGATGTTTTCCTTCACCGTAAAGCTCGTGGTGTGACTAACATCAAGCAATTTATATGCGTATATATAGTCGTGCTAGAGTAGCAGCGATGGACTCGCCATCTGTCAAGCTGACACCTAAAATATATTATAACTCTTGGGGAAAGTGGATGTGTGAGTACTACCTACCACACCTCTGCCTATTCCTCCGGGAACACTTGTGGGAGGGTACTTTTTTTTAGGATAGGATCATTAGTATATATTATTTTTATCGTATATGCATGCATATCATGGTGATTTATGGGAGCCGAGGGCCTATGAGCAGCATTATGATCTGACGGTGGACTGGTTGCACCAGAAGTGGACTTTGGTGATTTTTAGGTTCGGCAACGTCCGAGCGCCCCTGGTGATGCAAGCACCTATAAATAGCGCCATCCACGAAGACGCGTCCCACTATTCTTCCCAATAGTTTATAATGTAAGTGTGTTGCATTGCAACCTTCCTCTAATGTTTGAGTATTATCGGTACACACTGATTCCCTATGAGCGCACACGCAAACTACAATTGATAGACTCGGGTTATACTAGGTATCCGCACGCCGCGACCCCCTCGAATAGAAATTGGTGGGGCGCGTCTTCGTGGATGGCACTATCTATATAGGTGGCGGTAACCGTTTACCATCAGGCAAAGTGCATGCTTGTTTTGCTGCCGCAGTAGAATAAAGACATTTCGAGACATTTAGGTGTTATATTTAGCCTCTAACAGAATATGGTAACTTGTATAAGCAGTGCTGTTGCTATTTTTTACGTCAATTACCATCCATATAGGCCTTAGGCATAGGAGGTCGTTACTCAAACTCTCCAGTTTACTACTTGTTGGCGGAAGAAGCACATTTGCCGGCCACAAGTACAAATAAAACATAAGAATATTATAAGAAGTCCTCATCTACGGAGTCCTTCATCAGATGAAAGGCAATAAACATCAGATACGTTATGTCGTAAGCCTATTGCATGATTAAAGGGATTGTGGACCTTATTAGCTTTGGTCTTAGGCGCTTTTCGTAATTATATTTATTGAAAGGGTTTTTTGAAAGCCTAATCGCAAGGGTTAGGACTCTGCGTAGTGGCCAAGTTTGAGCAGTCGCTTGCTACACAAAAATTGCAAGTTCAAATACCGACTTGTATGAACTTACAATGATTAGTCACACCACGAGCTTGACGGGTAAGGGAAACAAACGAGAAAAAACCTGCATATGTACCAGTACTGCATAATACCTGTACATTTTGTCACACGTGTCTGGAGAAGTAGGTACGTATGTGTGTGTGTGTGAAAACTTAAGTCTACATATTGTGACGCAAACCATGCTCTTAATTTCGACATGTTTAAAGACTTTTAGGTTTTAATAACAGTTTTCCAAACCAAGCTTAATTTTCTGAGTGTGTACAGCGCTTAGTTTGCGCCGTTAGTGCTAAATTCTACTAAAAGCTTGTGTTGTTTGTTTTTCGTTCAATTCCCGGTCTTAGAAAAAAGTGTAAAAAAATCAAAATCTAATCAATCTACAGGCCTTAACCTTCGGCTACAGACAGCCTTGATAGGCGCCAGCCGGTCTAGCGGGGGGTAAGAGGCGACCCCCCGGGGTAGGGGGGTCAGACGTCTCTCAAACTAGGCCGGGCGCTGTTTGGGTGTTAAGACAGTCATGATGTATTATGGTTAAAGACGTGGGAGATCTGAGGGCTTAACTTGGCAATTATGGTTTTGAGGTTATAACTTGTCTAATTAGCGTGAGGAATACTTATATTTGGCGTTTTTAGCTTCACCGAGATGTCACCCAGGTTACATTTCATTATACATCATTTTAAACCATTAGTGCACCCCTCCTTTGGGTACATACAGAATGTTTCAGAAAATATAAATGTCTCCTAGGTCTATAGGGTGCTGTGAATATATCCTTAAGGTTTTGATCAAGCAGAACATTGATGGGCTAGAACTCAAGATACTACCACCGCGCCATCGACGGGGAATTCATCCCCATACCTTGGAACCAAAGGAGTATTCTTCCGCGAACGCTCAGGCTGTGGAATGAGCTCCCCGTTGAGGTTTTCCCTGGAGAGTACAGCATGGAGTTCTTCAAGAAGGGTGTGAAAAGATTCCAGTTCTCCAACGCGCGAGTGATACATATCCCTGGTGTTGCAAGCGGCCATAGGCCGCTTACCATCGGGCGAACTGTATGTTTGTTTGGCACCCAAGTGGTATAAAAAAAGATACCGATGGCATAGATACCAGATAACTACCACACTCCATTAGATATTGAGGTAAGTCTCGATTCCGTTCACTCATCAGACGGAATAAAAGCCACTAATATAGACCCAATTATCATAGTTTTTTGAGGTATGAAAAGAGTATATATGTTCGCCATTCCGATTACTTTAATAAATAAATAAATAAATGACGATGAGATAAAGTTACAGTATACTCACTAATGAAAGCTTTTAAATACTATCAATAAGATGAGCCGTGGTGGTTGAGTGGTTCGAGTAGTTGCCTGCGATACAATGATCGCAAGTCCGAACGAATCCCGACTGAGCCAATGAGTTTTGTTGAACTTAAGTACAGTGATTCACACCACGAGCTTTACGGTTAAGTTGAGTAGCGACGATGGACTCGCCATCTGTCACGTTGGGGATATATATACAATATTGTGTGTTTATATATATATATATAAATATATATATAAATATATATATGTATTATTGTAGGTGCCAACTGTACTAATGCATCTTCATTTAGTATGAAAGCTTAGAAGGTGGAGAGAACTGGCGCTCTAATCCCTGTGTCTACCCTGCGAGGGACTCAGCGTGCTGATATGTATCTCTCTTTAGGATCGGCTTGAGATGACCAGATGGTATAACAGCCTCCCTCACTCCTCCTACCTTCTAGTTTTACAATATTTTCTTACGATGAAATTAACACAATACGCTTATAAAACACAGATATTAGTGTATTGCCAATGTATATCCCCCGATGTCCGCAAGATTTACGATGCAAGACTGTAGATACGAGCGGAATTTTACGATTTTTTTATATATTGTAACCCCCAGTTGGAATAATAATGACAGTTATCAGTGCGTGCGATACAGTTGGGGGCGGGAAGTGTCGTATTCAATACATCTATCGAGTATTCGTATTATTTTATCAATGCCTCACGCCTTCCCACAAGGGTCCTCGAAGGTAGGCAGAGTATAGGTAATACCGACACACCCACTTTCCGCCAGAGATATATTTTAAGAGAGGTAGGGCATAACGGATTCTCCGTTCGAATTTGGAGCTGCCCGACGACCGGAAGTCCGTAGCCAAATAACACAATTTATTGTGTTGTGTTCCTACGTGGTGAATAAGGTTTCCAGTAATGAGCTCCTTGGGGAGGGGGGAGGATTGTTATATTGTGTTGGCAACCGAGGGATTAGACCTATTATGTTGCCAACACAGTATAACTCTCTGAACACAGAGTGGCAACGTGCAAGTGATACTTAGGTATCGTGAGCGTAAATAGGCTACGGTAACTGTTTCCCATCAGGTGGGCCGTATGCTTGTTTGCCACTCTTGTTGTATAAAAAAAATAAAAATTTAGGTGCCAACGTGACAGATGGCGAGTCACCGTTACTCAAGCACAGATTTTACATACGTCTTTTAATTGCTTCTCAGACGTGATTCGAAATTGCAATCTTAGTGTTGCTGGCAACACTCGGATCACTCGGCCACCACGGCTCTTACATATATAGTACAAAATAATGATAGGAAATAAAAATCTACTCTCAAGATTTTATGCCTCAAATTGGGGAACCCCGAAATATCTTATCATTGTATTATAGCTGGCATACGTCAGCTGTTTATTTTTATTATCATATTATTTAGCACTAAAAGTGTTGTTAAACTTTGCAAAATATACTCTGTAGATGTTGGTTTTTACGACTGGTCACACATTTTATACATATTTTTACTAGCAGTTATTGCTAGTAAAAATATGATCTTGTTTTACTTCAAAGGTCAACATACGGCCCACTTGGCGGTAAGCGGTTACCGCAGTGTATGAATATCACAGATGGCGAGTCCATCACCCTAACTCAAGCACGACTATACTTACGCCTTTGAATTGCTTCTCAGACGTATGCAGGTTTCCTCTCGATGTTTTCCTTCACCGTAAAGCCTTAAGGGGGGAGGATTGTTACATGCAACGTGTTGGAAGCAGAGGGATTAAACCTTATGCTGCCAACAGAGTGGCAACGCGCAAGTGATACTTCGGTATCGTGAGCGTAAATATGCTACGGTAACCGTTTCCCATCAGGTGGGCCGTATGCTTGTATGCCACGATTGTTGTATTAAAAAAAAGTCCATGGTGTGAATAATCCCTGTACTGAACTTCAGAAAAACTCATTGGTAGAGTCGGGTCTCGAACTCGAACCACACGGCCACCACGGCTTCCTTAAAAAATGTCCAAACGAACGTAGGGGCCTTAATAAAAAAAATATCATGATATCTGTAATCAATGGTCAATAGATGCTGTGGGTATCATATTGCTTATGCTAGGTACTTCAACGATCTATTCAGAATTCCTTGAATAAGCCTTGATCATCAATAAATGTACATTCCCAGCCATCATCCACAATGTTTTATTCATGATTATATAAATAATATTGGATATGTCTCCATTCGTGCCATTCCCAGTCACGATAGGGAATGCAAGCAATACGTGTGCAGAAAGAACTGGGTTAATGGTCCAGTATTGTGGTCTTACTCGAATTAATATATAATGTTTATTGTTGTTCAATGTTATACGAGGTTTTGAGAATTTAATATTGCATGTGTTTATAACGGAATATCAGAGAGGCAGAGCGTTACCTATGAGCCTTGCGAACGTAGTGATTTGAAGAGTGGTGGTCGATTGGATCAAATAGTTGCCCGCAAAGATTGCAAGTTTGAATCCTTAACGTACCAAGAGCTTTCCTGACCTTAATTACAGTGATAAGTCACACCACGAGCTTTACGGTGAAGTAAGAAATCGAGAATAAACGTGCATACGTCTGAGAAGAAATTCAAAGGCGTGCTTGAGTAACGGCGATAGACTCGCCATCTGTCACGTTGGCACCTATATCTCTGGCGGAAAGTGTATGGGTACTACTTATACACCTCTGCCTACCCCTTCGGGGACCCTTGTGGTAAAGCGTGAGGGTATATTTAAGTAGTGATTTGTACAGTACAAAAACCCAGAATCAAATGAATTAGCTCGCTAGCGGTCACGTGACATATCATATCTCCTACACTTACAGGGATCCCTGTAGAATGCCTATTAGGTGCCATGGATGGTCCAAAACTTACGTTTTTTTTACCGGAAGGATATTTGTTGCATTATGGTTACGGTCCGATTTCTCCGCGCTCTTGTAAAAAAAAAGGTATCTTACTGGAAATCAAGACGTAGATCAAAGGCTGTGTGCAAAGTGCTGTGCAAACAAGCCGCCTACTCAGCTGGCGCACAAACGTGTGCATTTAAAGTAAACCTTTAGTATATATATTATGAGACAAGGATTACAAGGTTCTTAAACAAAACATAATGCTTCATAAAATAAATAAACAGCTTACCATCGTAAGCGTAAATGGCTACGTAAATCCGTGCTACGAATACTACGAACGTCTACGAATCCGTAGACAGTAAACAGCCTTAGATATAATCCGATTTCGTGCTACGGCGAATCAGTATTTTATTACTCATTTTTAGTAAAAACAACCTTCGTAGCGGCTCTACGCGCGCTACGGAGGACTACGAAAATATTTGCCGGGCATTATTTCGTAGCGTAGTGAGGGCGATGTCCTTCCAATGTTTTTTTAATTACGCTATTAGGACGAGGACGTATCCTGTGGGATGCTGGAGTCTTGATACAAAAAGGGTGACTCAATTACAAATGGTTCATTCTTTAATATACATTAACGTGAATAATGATTTGTCAAAATATCTGACTCCATAGCTATGAGAGTATGATGCTCAGTTAGGTAAAAACTTGCGGTACAGCAGCCACAAATGAACTGTATATTCCATTCTGTTTGATTGTTCAATTTTATTCGATAGATTTTCGAGGATGTTCGAGGATAAAATCTATAAAGGATGTACAAAAAGCCGTGATGGCCGAGTGGTTCGAGTAGTTGCCTACAACACAAAGATTTATAGTTTGAATACCGTACAGTGATTAGTCACATAACGAGTTTTACCGTGAATGAAAACATCGAGAGGTAACCTCCGAGACCTTTGAGAAATAATTAAATGGCGTATGAAGTTGTGCTTGAGTAATGGCGATGGACTCGCCACCTGTTGGCACCTAAAATATATCTCTGGTTGGTAACAATACACTGTTTTAGTAAATAATTAATTTAAGCTAGCTTTATAAAAAAATGGTAACATGAGAACCTCTTTTCCTTGTAGTTGGCTAAGACCTGTGATTTACACTACACTACGCCTGTCTTACTAAATGCAACCACAGATAAATTCAATGGCGAAAAATAGGAATTTAAACTGTCACATAATTTATTGTGAAAAATCGCACCCTCACACTGCACTTAGCCGAAGTATTATAAATCTTAGCCCACCCACATGGCACCTAAAGTAAATGTCAATTTGACAAAAAATTGCAAATTGTAAGTAAGTTTTTTTACTATTACTTAGTCTTGACGTGGATATTTGTCCTTCAGGCGAATATATTTTAATATTCTTTATATATTTTATGTACAATTCGTGTAACGTATTTCATTTAAACCTGGTATTTTCAGAATCAATATTACCATTCAAGTTTTCTGAACATTTAAAAACTTTCATTTGAAATGAAATCGTAAAAAAAAGGGTCGTGACAGCTAAGTGATTCAAGAAGTTCCCTGCAAAGTGAAAGTTGCAAGTTCGAACCTTGATTGTACCAATGAGTATAACTACAGTGAAGAATTACTCGACGAAACCTGCTTTCGATCGAGAGGAAATTCAAAGACGTATGTATATTGCTTATGAAACTGTCGTATTATTCGACAAGCTATCCATCACGTTGGTTCTTAATTATATCAACAATAAGACTGGATGATGTTTTACGCATCTGCCTACCCATTCGGGAAAGACCCTTTTGATAAGAATTAAAGAATATTAATACATACATACATACCATCACGCCAAGTCCCTAACGGGGTAGGCAGAGAGTATAGAGCGCCAGTTCTCTCTAGACTTACATACTTCTTTCGCTTCGTCCACATTCATCAGTCTCTTCATACATGCTCGTCGGTTTCGAGTACTCTTAACGTTCCCGTCCTTGAGAGTCCGATCGATTTGATCCAGGTAGTTGGAACGTGGCCTTCCTCTGCCTCTATTTGCACACACTTTTGCTTGTTTCGTCAATCTTTCTTCACTCATCCTTTCTATGTGTCCAAATCAACGTAACATGCCTTTCTTCATCTTTACAATCACACCCTCGTTCACGCCAGTTGCTTTGCGAATCTCTTCATTGTGGATTCGATCTAATATCGTTATGAAGAATATTCAATAAGATTCAATAATTCAAACAGGATAATATAACTTAAAATATCTCCCAGTAAGTTATATAATAAAATGCACATATTTTAATAGTTGAATAGGAATATTTATTTACCTATAAAATATGTACCCTGAATAAAATCCCAAGTTCGCTAAGATGACTCAAAGTGATAGGAATCGTACGTTTTACGAGCGAACGTAACGCTGTCGTTACTAGAAACTTTGGCTACCATAACTGTGGTGCGACATACCTCCTTCGTGACACTTGCTAGACACTACTCATTGTTTCAGATAAATCCTACTAATTTACTGAATGCTAAAATGTGTGCGGATGTATGGACGTTTATTGCGCAATCATTCCAGAACGGAGAATCAAACTTGGCGCAGAAATTATTAATTTGCCGGATTAACTCATATAATATGTTTAATAACAGAGAAATTAAGAAATTATGTTTTAACGCGTGTGAAACCGCAGGCATAACTAGAGATATTTATTTATTATTTTATTTATTTCCATAATAGAAAGGTGTGATATGTTACTACCACTCATACTAATAGAAACATACTTTCATACTGTCTGTCTGTCAACATATTCTCGATCCCAATCCAGTGATATATATAAATTATTATATCTTTATGACGACTGACGAGTGTCTCGGGAGGGGTAGGTGTATCGTAAAACACCTTCTTTTCGCCGTAAATATTTACGGTCCCAACGTGACAGATGGCGAGTCCATCGCCATGTCTCCAGCACGACAATATACACGTCTTTGAATTTCTTCTCAACGTCTGCTCGATAGTTTCCTTCACTGTAAAGCTCGTGGTGTGACTAATAACTGTACGTAAGTTCTTAAGAAACTCATTGGTACAGACGAGATTCGAACATGCAGTCGTTGCGTTGCAGGCGAGCTAACTCCGCCGTAAACGCTCCGAAATTATTATTATACAGAAAAAAAATCAATAGTCTTAGAATATATGTTTACACGCACGAAATGCGCGTGTACACTTTATAAATCTATCGGGGGAACTAGAACCAGTGTTGCGCAAAAATATCCAATTTGTATGGCAATTAATATCACCAAATATACAACTGGAATTTAAAATTCCAGTTGGAATGGTCTCCATATAACATAATATATAGGCGGGTTGTATAGAGGGATCCTTGCCAAAGAGTAAGGGGGACACCCCACACCACGGCCAAGCCTAAGACGCGTGCAGGGTTGACACCACGAAGAACAGAAAAGTTTTATGGTTCGCTTCGTTATTATTGCAGCTAAGTTGATTTGGTAAACCGATATTCTCACATATACTATTGGAATGAGATATTGCATGATAAAACACTTTGAAATTAAAGACTATTTTGATCGAAATAATTTAATTTACAACCGGCGTACTATTTTATTTACTGTTTTTTTTACCAACAACTAAACAAAAAAAATAATATATTTAATATTTCCTATGATGAAGAAAAAGATGTAGCTTTCTAATGGTGAAAGTTTTTTTTCAGTTTTCAGGTCTTGTAGTTTCTCAGTTAGCTTGTAACAATTTTTTTTTAGATTTTGGATCAATTGTGAGTTTTATGTATTATTCAAAAGTACAATATAGTGATCAATTTTGTAATTAGATTTTGTAATATATATATATATATATTTGTATATATATATAGATTTGTAATATATATATATATATATATATATACATTCTAATTACAACGTACAAAGTAAAGAGTACTCGAAACCGACGAGCATGTATGAAGAGACTGATGACGATGTGGACGAAGCGAAAGAGGTATGTAAGTCTAGAGAGAACTGGCGCTCTATACTCTCTGCCTACCCCGTTAGGGACTTGGCGTGATGATATGTATGTATGTATGTATATATATATAAGTTTTTAAATGTACACAAAAAAGACAATTCTTGGAAAAAGATTGTCGTCTTCGAGATGGCAGCCCTACTGGGTAGTTTATACAGCAGTGCAATTGAGTTGCATTATTGCGCGTTTAATAGCCGCCTGTATATCTTGCATGTGACAATGTCGTTTCAGCTCAAAGCAATGCGATAGAACCTTAACTGTACTAGCTGAATTACAAGATTACATATGTTGTTACTGCCAGTTTGTCGGTTTATCAGCGAATAAACTCCAAGGCTCTATTCGGGGAAATGGCTGATACGTGATGGAAATTGTGCAGCTTAGAGATCCGTATAGTTTATCCCATTTTGAAAACTATAAACAATTTAGTAAAACAGTAAAATATTTTAGTAAAAGTAATAAAATGTACATTCATATAACCACGCTTTCCCACAAGGGTCCCCGAAGAGGTGGACAGTGTGTAGGTAGTCCCCACACACCCACTTTCCGCCAGAGATATAGTTTAGGTGCTAACGTGATAGATGGCGATTCCATCGCCGTTATTCAAACACGGCTATACTAAGAATTTTCTATTATAGAATTTTCTTCTCAAACATATGCAGGTGTCCACTCTATGTTTCCCTTCAATCTCGTGGTGTGACTAATAATTAATAATAACTGTACTTAATTACGAAGTGTACGACAGGCGTCGTTCTTATCTTTTTTATAGGTACCTGTGGATGACATTGAGGTCAGTTATGTGTGTCGCAGTCGTTCAAAGTATTATTACTATCACTAGGATATGTTCCTTAATATGATTCTTTTAATGTACGTCACCGCCGAAACAGGTCACTGCCATGTGGAGGGTTTGCCAGAGTGGCCATGTGAATAATTCAGCAGAAGATTCCGCATAGCCCTCCCTAAAATTAATCTATGCTTCTATTATAAATGTGAAAGGTAGTATCAAACATAGAAACTTTTGTACTCTGTTAGATGTACCTATTTGGTTAAATTTTAGACACGGATAATTAAATAACTGAACATTTAATTCCGGAACCATGGTCTGTTTTATAATTTTTCGTCAGACTTAATCCTTTTGTCAGCGCGGACGAAGGCGCGGGTAACAGATTGTCAAATATAGAAAAAGGACACAAAATGATATTGGTCAATTCCAAAAAAGTGTTTGCAAACTCTTCAGAGCTACGAGTATGTAAAGTTACACAGGAAAACTGTGGGGCCAAACTTTTTGTGCGACGGTCGCAACACTCCAAGGAAATGGGAGTATTCGTTTTTTAACTTTCAGAAGTGACCCAGATACTATCGCCCAAGGATTTTTATTAAATTTAGTTGTGCACTCTGCACAATGTAATGTATTCTTCACAATAACGGAATAATGGACTGGTTCTTGAGTTCCTTACTTATGAAAATTTATTATGGATTGAGTTTTGGAATAAAGCATTTACCCATATCGTGTCACGATACAGCGATGTTTAAAATTAACCTCTACCTACTTGACAACAGGGTTCACGATGACTTTCATTTTATATTTTCCTACAATTGCCTTGAACATGTCGTATGTACTTATTCAAAATCTAAGGGAATATTCCACAACCAAGTGCCTTATATATAGCTATAATTATTAAAAAGTTGGTAACCAAAAAGGCACTCTTAAATTTTTAAGCATTAAGTAAACAAAAGAAGTTTTAAAACTACAGAACGATCCGATAACTTCGGAGATAAGGTCGAGAGTTAGGAAAGAACTTCGAATGAAAATTTTTAAATGCAAATTTGAGTTCAATATGATTATTGGAGTTCCTCCACTTTCCTGACCTGAAGTTTATGAAACCAATGCTTTATATCTAAGCAAAAACAGACGTTATATAATAGACTTAGAAGGTAGCGAAAGACTGCGACGTACTTTACACCGTCACATTTGCTCTAAGTGATAATCGTTGGTAAGTGCTTTACGCTAAACTTTTGCTGATTTCTACGTGCACTTTAGGGAAAGCTTGTTGAAGGCTTAGACAAGATACAATTCAAGATACTTTATTTAGCACGTTCACGAAACAGCGCCACGTTCACGTTGACATCATTTTTTTAAACCACTTGTGTGGGAAACAAGCATTGGTCCGCTTGTTACCGCCGCCTATGGACGCTTGCAACACCAGGCGTATATTGCCGAACCTAAGTATAGTATGTCCGATGAAAAGCGTGTATGTGTGTTTCTTGTGGGAATAAGTGAAAAAATATATAAAAATATTATATAATTTTTTTGCTAACACAATAATCAAAGGCACGTTATTAAATTACAAATTTATTGTACCTATATAAGGTTGTCAAGTTTATCGAATATACAACGATGAGCCAATTTGTGTAAAAGAATCGCCAAAGTAAACCAACCCCAATAAAGCAATTGTCTCAAAGTCGTCCATTATCCGATGGAATGTGTCTGCCAACGAAATAAACGCAAAGTCGCTGCGGTGACATTTGTTTGACACTGCTTGTTTATTGTTTATCCAGAGAGTTATAGTTCTTTTTTTGACTATCTCACGACGTGCAAATAACCATTAAGCCTGGACGATAGCATCACCAGAGCATGAAGCATCTGTCTGCGTTGCTATGGAAGGAATAACATGAAGACTATTCCGAATATAAAAGTTCCTATCCTTGAATAATTCCACCTAAATTGCTCTAGCCCCAGTCGAAATACAGCTTATCCTAAGGGAACTAGTCGACGAGATTTATACTTTAATAGGATAATAATAATATAAGCTTGGAAATCCATGCAAGAGGCATATGTCCAGCAGTGGACGCATATATGCTGAGAAGAAGAAGAAGAAGAAGAATATATTCTCACGCCTTTCATCAAGGGTCCTCGAAGGGGTAGGCAGAGAAGTACAGGTAGTACCCACACACCCACTTTCCGCCAGAGATATATTTTAGTTGCCAACATGGTAGATGGCGAGTCATTTTTGACTCACTTGACTTTACATTTACCTCATATTAAAACAAACAGTCCCCACTTGTACTAGGCGCCAATATTATAAGCTAATATCTTTGAACCAGCCATTTCTCTGATACTCCAAATCCTCTGAATGAGTTCAAGAACCATAAGTAAATCCGGATCACATTTCGTGAAACAGCAATGAAAATGACAACAATTTGTCTAACAACTTTGGGGTGGAACGGCTTACAAGTCTACACCCCGGATTACTGTACCGCCCTACCGACCACCCCTTAAATCGAGACTAATTGGTTTGGAGTATTAATTGCATTGCTTCAACTATATAATTTTAAGTGCAACATGAGTCATAATGTATCCTATGTTCTGGTTTATTTCATATAAAATCACGTCGTTTTCAAATAAATACACGGTTAGGCAGAGGACGTGACAGCTAATTGACCTCACATCTTTTGAGTACGTTCCCATCTTTGGCTGTTCGATCAAGCTCATTTAGTTGGAATATGGTCTTCTTTTTCTCTTCATCATTAAAAATTATAAAGACTCACGGACTTGACTATATATAAGCATTAACATTCTTAAAGAATTTCAGCAAGTGTTCTTCCTGTGGACAATCAATGTCCGTAATAGTCCGTAGCCAAATATCACAATTTATTGTGTTGTGTTCCTACTTGGTGAATAAGGTTTCCAGTAATGAGCTCCTTGGGGAGGGGGGAGGATTGTTACAATGTGTTGGAAGCAGAGGGATTAAACCTTATGCTGCCAACACACTATAACACTCCGAACACAGAGTGGCAACACGCAAGTGATACTTCGGTATCGTGAGCGTAAATAGGCTACGTTAACCGTTTCCCATCAGGTGGGCCGTATGCTTGATTGCCACTCCTGTTGTACAAAAAAAAATGTCCATAGAAATTATTTCCTAGCTACAAGAGACCACTCTTTAAATTCTTTAATACGAAGCTGCTGTTATGGAAATAATCATGAATTTCTTCACAAATATATTCAGGTTTCCGCTGAATGTTTTCCTTTATCGTGAGTAATGTTCCTCATGTTTGCTGCACTTATCACTTGTCAACCCTCCATCGTGGAAGTTTCTAAGAGGGCAAGTCAAAAAATAGTTTGAAGTCACTCCATGTCTTCGCACAATGACAGATGAATGCCAACTGTGCCAACCAACGGTCGCCTTATTAAGATTTGTTATTTTTTATTACAGGATTAGCTTTTGAGATGCCTTGTTCATCTAAAGATTTTCTCTAGAAAAATCGTTTAAGTACACAGATTGGCTGCCAAATGGAACTTTGTCTTGAATTAACGATAAGTTTTTCTATTTCGTGTTTTAATATACATATTTCGCTCATTTTATAAAGCTTCCTTGGGTTTTATAAGTCCCTGGTAGTCATTATATTTCGGCTTTAGTAATTGGTTCACTATAAAGAAAATTCATTTCAAATACCACCTAAATCTTATTAGTTTTATTTATTATTATTATTATCTAGCTAAAGTAAGTAGTATGTATGTACTTACGCTGCATCATTTGACAAAATTTTAATTTTCCATTTCCGAAGTCGGTTAAGCAGGTCGTATGCAAAACCATTTACGCAGTTTACATTAAGTTAAGTTCATAAACTCGCGAGTTAATGGAAGACTTTCCTTAAAGCGATTCCTCAGAAGTTTACCGACATGGGGGATCCGGACAAAAAGCGGCCATTTGCATGGAATATCAAATTACGAGATGAACTTTCGAAGAAAAAGGTAACTTAACGAAACCTTTATTTTCAACGTGAGTTTGTGTGAACTTTTTCAAAGTCAAACAAGCGCCGCTATTAATCCCCTAGCGATTTATCTATTGGAGGGAAATTTATTTGTATAGTTCACTTGACAATAAAGCAATTTAGTGAATTTGTTTAAGTTTTCAAATTGATTTATATTCGACAATAAGGGGGGCGTTATAGCTGGAGGTTGACAAGACAAAACTAATAAATATTAAGCTTTTATAAAGCTTAAATTGTTGTGCATAAATCCTGAGAATAGATCAAAATAAGTTTACTACTATTTAAGCTAAGTCGTCGAGTCGAGTTAAAATTGCAAGAAACTGAAAGGAAGTTAGCAGATTGCCACGAAGGTCCAGCTTTACAGTGAAGCAAAATAGACGTGAGGAAACCTGCATACGTTTGAGAAGAACTTCAAAGGACTCGCCATCTGTCACGTTGGCACCTAAAATATATATCGGGCGGAAAGTGGGTGTGGGGCTATCTAAACACCTCTGCCTATCCCTTCGGGGACCCTTGTGGGAACGCGTGAGGATCTATTATTATCTAAACGCGCGGACTTGACTTGCCAATGCTGAGATGTTAATACCACCTCAGCAAGAGCACAGAATCAAACTCTATAGAGTTACCCGCCCCAAACCAACTGGATCAACACCATTCGCGGCAGTATCTATATCCAAACAAACACCCCTCAAACAACTAATATAACAATCAGCAATGCTCAGAATGTCTAGACTTCTAGACGAACAGTTACATTTCATTTGATATGTTATGTGGGTAGTTTGTATAGTTCACTTAAATATCGTCGGCAGATGTTTTTCTATGAGCTTGGTGAGAAATCACAAGAACCGGATTATAACCTATATATATCCTCACGCCTTCCCACAAGGGTAGGCAGAGGTTTATGGGTAATACCCATACACCCACTTTCCGCCTGATATACATTTTAGGTGCCAACGTGATAGACGGCGAGTCCATCGCCGTTACTCAAGCACGACTTTACATACGCCTTTGAATTTATTCTCAGACGTATGCAGGTTTCCTCTCGATGTTTTCCTTCACCGTAAAGCTCGTAGTGTGACTAATCACTGTACTTACGTTCAGAAAAACTCATTGATACAGTCGGGATTCGAACATGCGAACTTTGTGTCGCAGGCAACTACTCGTACCACTCGGCCACCACGGCTTCTATTTTTTTTAGATGATGGAAAATAGCTTGCATTTCCAAGGGTTTCATTATTGGTAAAGGAAAATCCCACTTATAATAAATGCGAAGTTCGTGACGTTTGTTCCTCTTTCAAGCAAAAATGACTACTTACAAACTGAACGAAATTTGATGGTATTAGGCACAGAGATAGATTCCTAGGATATTATTTTATTTATAAAACTACTAATGCAATCAAATAACTTTATTCGGAAACAGCTAGTAATCTATAACCCAATGAACATGACGTGCTCTGTCTAAGGATACTGCGATGTGCTTAGAAGTTCTATCAGTGTCATTACTCACTTCAACACGATTAATTAAAAAGATAACTGAAGAAAAAGCATGTTACACTGTGAAATTACAGTACAGACCGACGGCTACATGAAAGGGGACTCATAACATTATGCCTGACGAGATCGCATGCCGGGTCAATGAAGGCTGATGGATATTACGGATACATTGGCGATCTTACTTATACAGAAACACAGTCCCAGCAGTGAATAATAAGTTCTAAGGACCATACTAACCAGGGAATAATCAAGAGCAATGCTATCAATCCGAGCAGTTATTCTGTCATATTATTCGATGTGATATGCAATGAAACGAAGACCATGATCTTGGACTGTTCAAAATCAGTGGACCTGCAAACCTGACACTCTATTATCTATACATGCATACATACATACATATTTTTTTTTTGAGTTTTCAAGTTTTGGTTGAGTAATACTAAAGAGTTTTTAGCATATTTACGCTCATACGCTGGAATAATGTCAATAGTATTTTATATACCACATGGGTGGCAAACAAGCATGCGGTCCGCCTGATGGTAAGCGGTTACCACCGCCTATGGACGCTTGCAACACAAAGGGTAACACTCGCGCGTTGCCGACCATAAGTCTAATGAGAATTCCAATAGTTTTTCCCACCGCTTAGACTGTACGAGCCAACGACGTTGAGACCAATGCAAACGCTAAGTAAGGATGTAGATATCTATCTCCCACACGCCCACAAGGGTCTCCTAAGGGGTATGCAAAGATGTGTAGTAACACACCCTTTTTTCGGCGGAGACATCTTTAAGTTGCAATTTGAAAGATGGTGAGTCTATCGCTATTTCTCAATTATGACTATTAGTCTTTGAATATCTTCTCAAACTTTTGCAGGTTTCCTATTTATTTATTTACTGAAGTTCACAAACAACTCATTGGTGTAATCCCGGTTAAAAGTTGCATATATTGCATCGCTGGCGACTCTAATCAGTCGGCCACCGGAAATGAAATAGGCCAGTGAACAGTATCCGGATTCGTATTCAAGTGTCAACGTGACAGATGAAACTGAATTCAATTTAGGGTCTGATAAGGCACCGTTTACTACAGATTTAATCAGAGTTATATAAATTGTTACGACTACCGCCAATTAATATAGCGACAACATCAAATTACCAGAAACGTGAGTAAAAAGTACTAAACGCTACATATAAATAAACACAGAGCGTTATCCTTTCACAAATAACGATAAAACCAGTGCAAATGGTAACGATATAAAAATGACATCTTGTCGTAATCCGGAACACTTTTCGTCATTTTTGCGTAAATCAAGTATGTTTATAATATTGTGAATTGCAACATAACTCCCGAGGGGGCCGGGAGCCTAATATAGAGAATAATTTACATGAAAGAGGGGAGATAGGGGAAGGGCCAACGCAGCTAAAAGTACATTCGCTAATTGAGAGGCTCCTGATGAATTTGTTTTTCATTATCTAAAAGTTTTGTCTATTCCGCAAGTGTTGCAGTATCCAATTTGTTTAGATACATAATGGGGACCTTTTGGTAGATCGTGCAAAAGGGCGGAAATTTAATGGTTAATGGTAAATGGCTTTACATCAAATGATGACTATTATCAAAAGTAACTAATTCTTGTCGAAAATATTTGATAACTAATATTGCAATTAATTGTACTTCAACGCCTATAAAGAAAATTGATATATACCATAGTCGCCAGCAAAACGTAAAAACTGAATTTATGATTTCATAAAAATCAACGTAACGTAATAAAACTGCATTAGGCTCTGTCCAGTCGGAAAAATTCCAGAAAGATCGAACATTCGAGAAATCCCCTGCGATTTCCTAGTAAAGCCCATGTGATGATCACGTGTCGAATTGTCAATATGACAACAAGCTAGACAACCTCGTAGACTTAATAGGCGAATGTCTGCGAGAGGAGGTCATCCCGGCATCCGGGGAGCCGCACGCAAAGTATACGCGGGCGTCGCGCCCGGCATCGATCGCCATGTGCCCGGCTGGCCCGCAGCCCCCCGCCACACCCCCGACCCCCCGGGGGCTCGGCAGGACCCCCCGACCCCCCAGACAAGAGCCCCCGCACGCACAGACGCATACAGACCCATGGACTGTTCTAATGTGTAGGCCAAATGACCCCACTTAATTATGTTGTCAATGTATGCGGACAAGACCCGAATTCGATTCGATTATTTTTGTCTCAATCATTAAAATAGGTATTTTTTTAGGAACACGTGCCTATTATTAATTACTCAATTAGATTGCAAATATATATTTTTTTAATCATTCAATAAATTTTATCGTTGAAATACAATATATCAAAATTGTGGTATATAACGTCTAAAACAGTTTTACAAGTTGGTAATTGATACTGTTGCGGGGTGTACAGGTTTTCCATTAGTGGAAGCGTGCGTTCCGACCCCTCGAGGGGGGTTAATTGAGTTCAGAGCCACGTGGAAGCAATTATTTACCTCCAGGTAGCCCACGTGGGTCGCTTTTCACGACCACATTACAAATCAACATTAATAACCTCAAATTGTCACACAGTAGGTACACTTACAATCGACTAACTACACAATACATATCTACGCAACAGTACGTATAGAGCTACTAGCGAAGCATTGCAGAGGAGCTAACTAAAAATGAAGAAATAAGATAGTGAATTTACAGACATTCGGGTTTAATGTTCCCACTCGGAGCGGCGAGATCTATTCTCTACTCTAATGCCAAGCAATAAGGTCTAAATTTTATAGCAACCAACTGCGCTACAGAAATACACATACTCATATCGAAAAGGCTGTGGTTTTCAGTTTTTCACTATGGGGTTTCGGGTGATTGCAATATAAAAATGCAGTTTTAAAATGTGTTATTTATTAAATACAAAAAGTCGCAAGTGAATGACAAATGCTTAAAGAACACCGCAAATCACATGCGGTCAATACAGATGACATAATTTTGACGACATACAAATGTCAGTAAGTACACTGAACTACCCAATAAGCATCTACACACTACAAGATATGACTACTGCTTATGTGTACGAGTGCTACAGAAGCATAGGCTGGTTGTATATAGAAGGAATGTAGCATCGAGCTGGTCCAACGCCGACACCCTGAATGTAGGGCACGTGACCACTAGATAATACACACGCGGTCGCTAAATTTCAACTCACATTAGCCACAAACGGGAACAGTCCGAGGAGTCTTATAACTAGTTGGTAAAAAATATATTAGTTAATGAACTAAACAAATATCACAGTCAACAGCTACTGGCCGGTCTTCTTGTGTATGCTAATCGCGAATTCAGATTCCGCGGAGTATTCATTGGGTTGTTTCTAGTGCGCCATCACACATGCGTTCGGTGCGGCGGGCCCGGCTCGACTGAGGCGCCGCACGACCTCCGCCCCCCTCCCCTCGCGCCGTCGCCCGCCCCCCCAGCTGCATCCTTCAAACGCTCCCTGATAATCGAGAGAAAATACTACGCACAGTTGCAATTGGAACGCCGCATAGTACTTTTTTTGGCTATGAGTCAGGCGGTAATTGCATCAGTACTTATTGGCCAGCAACATGACTCTGCAACCGGGACTGTACCTCCACAATTATACTGAAAATACAGATTAAAATAATTTATGTCATTAACATAATTCAAATGAGTTCGATTGTAAGACATCCGTTCAAGTGATTTTGTCCAACAATGTTTTGTGCCATCCCTTTTCGCGTGGATGTTAACCGGCGGCTCTATCGCCTCGTATTTTAGAAGCCTATAGACCATGAATATAGATGTTTCATTTCGTCAGGCGGGCACGTTTACTTCTTAAATTATGACCAGTAGAGACGACGAACTCGTGTTTGTTCCGCTATAACGTCTCAGCAATCGTATATTTAAGAAATGAAGCAGACGGCTTTACAAAAAAAAACACCCTACAATGATACCTCTTAATCGTATGAGCTATGCGAACATGTCAAACTATGACATATTTTCAGCGCAGAATTTTATTTTTCGCGTATTGAAATATATTTATGTAGATTAGTCTCGTCTGGAGTATTGAAGTCGTGTCCAAGTCATCGTCCGTTTGGCAAACAATGAGCCGCTTGTACATCATAATGTATTTAATCTGAATAATTTGAGTTTTTACTAACGATCGTAGACTTTCGGTATCTAAGTTTGTACCGATTTTGTTGGTACCGAAGTTTGTAACGATTTGTCTACAATACTCTCGACATATTGTGTATCAATATTGGGATCAAATATAGCCCGTTTTATCGACATCCATTCTTTCACTTGAAATAGTATATAGAGATAGAAGGGCTGATAGCCGGGTGGTTAGAGTAATTGCTTGCAAATTACAAGTTCGAATCCGAAGAAGTATTAATAGTCGTGCTTGAACTTTCAATCTTTGCGTAGCTCTACGCTGTAACAAATTTGTTTTTATTTAATCTTAGTTTTTCTTTACAGTTACAATAAAATATAATTTGTATACATGAACGAATACAGTAATAATATCCTCACGCCTTCCAATGAGGGTCCCCTAAGGGGTAGGCAGAGGTGTATAGGTAGTTCCCACACACCCACATCCCACCAGAGATATATTTTAGGTCCCGACGTGACAGCGGACTCGCCCGGCGCCGTTACTCAAGCACGTCTATACATACGTATTTGAATAATAATAATAATAGTTGTTATTACATACTTACCTACATATTATTACACTCCCTAAAGAGGTAAGCAGAGCTTAAAGCCTGAAGACTAACAGAACTCTTTCGCTATATGCCTATATGCGCTACATTAATCACCGGTTCCGAATGTTATTCATGTTCTTTACTTAAACATTATGAGTGTTCAAGACGCTTATGTTTTTTTATAAAATTTTAAAAGTTCGACGACCTTAACAAACCTCTTTGAATCAAAATAAATTCGAAATGAAGAAAATTCCAGCACAAAATGGACAGAGGCTGAATGTATATTCCTACACAAAGGCGCGGGTACCAACAGAGAGAGAATAGTAACATCTACATAATAAAATGCAGTTATTTTTATTTACGAGGCAGAATTTTAAAGCCTTCGAGATTTATAAGACGTGACTGCTTGGAAATTATGATCTTAACGTTCGTAGCGCGCCGCTACGAGACGTAGCGATGTCGTAGCCCAGACGTAGCGGACCTGCTACGACTTGGGGTTGGATATCTAGTTTTATAATGTAATAGATCTCATTTTATGACACAAGGTGGCAAACAAGCATGCGGACCTCCTGATGGTAAGCGGTTACCACTGGGGCCTTTGCAGGAATATCTTCTATAAAGTAGTCTCAAAAATGTTTAGATGAGTTTGTATGTACAAACACTATACAGGCTGTCACAGAAAATAAGGCAATTGCTCAAATATGTGATAGGAAGCAAATAAAAATAAATTACTTCGTATGAAAGTCGATTTTTTTCGAATAAAATGACGTTTTACGATAGAGTTATACGTGTAGCTACCTATTTTAAATAATTTTTTTTTAAGCTATTAAGTAGTTTCTGTAAAATCATATAAAACCATGTTTCGAAGTGAATACTTAATAATTGAATAGTAAATACTCTAATAATATTGCAATTTTATTATCTTTGGAGCTATTCGATTTGTCATGAGGATATATTCACAACATCCTATAACTACTAGAAGACAACTGTCTTCTAGCCATAGACTTTGTTACTATCCAATCCAATATCCATATCCATATATCCCAAACGGTTTCATTTGAAAAGCAAAAATGCGAAGATGGTTAAAGACAACACTAAACATTAGATTACATATGTTTCCTTTTATGAAAAGCCGCGGTGGCCGAGTGGGTCGAGCAGTTGCCTGCGACACAAAAATCGCAAGTTCGAATTCCGACTGTACCAATGAGTTTTTCTGAACTTAAGTACAGTGATTAGTCACACCACGAGCTTTACGGTGAAGGAAAACATCGAGAGGAAACCTGCATACGTCTGAGAAGAAATTCAAAGGCGTATGTATAGTCGTGCTTGAGTAACGGCGATGGACTCGCGAAAGTGGGTGTGTGGGTATCACCTATACTCTGCTTACCCCTTCGGGGACCCTTGTAGGAAGGCGTGAGGATATTTTTTCTTTTTTGATGCGTATGATTATACGCTGAGTAGTATAATAAATATGGGTAGTTAAAATTGGATCGGTTTACAAAGGTATTAAAACCAGTATTGCTTGCAAATGTGTTATCATATAGTGTTCCCGTTGACAACGGAGGATATGAGGCGAGAGAATTGCTCACGGCGCTTATGCTGGCTCTACTGAGTCGTCATTTAAAGATGGGGACAAATCATCAATGTAATGTTCATTAAAGTCGTTAAGGCTTGTTTATGATAAAGTTTCTAAGAAACTTTAAACTGAAAGTTAATATGTTGAAGACATTTTGTACATTGGAGAAGACATTAATTGACGTCATAATAAAAGGTCGTGTTTGACACACAGCGTCTGACTCGTCATCTGTCATCTATATCTCCGGAAACTCGTAAATGGCGATTATGTCAAAGTTGTAACAATACCAATGTTTTGTCGGAAAAAACATCGGTTTTATTACGCTCTGAATCCCTTCATAGACTCGTACAAATAAGAAATATCTGACCAATCTTCAAAAGTATGCAAATAAAACCATATTAATTTTCAAGTCTTCACAATCTCGCTCCTTATAATTTAACTTAATACAGCCAATCTCGGTAAAATATTACCCCATTTACATGCGCTTAACCCCTAAACTCCGGTTAGTGAAAAAGAAAAAAATGACGCCGTTCGAATGAGTAATATTGTGAAATTTTATGCGCACCGGGAGAACATAAAACTTGTGTCTTAAACTTTACCAAATTTCTAACTATTAAGACGGAAGTCGTTATCTCGATCATCCTATTTTATATTGCGATATTTGGCCTAAGTTATATTTATGATTACACCTAGGTACAGTGTGATTAGCCACACCGCGAGCTTTACGGTGAAGGGAAACATCGAGAGGGAACCTCCATCGCAACAATAAGAAACGTTATAGAAGACTTGCTTGATGCCATCTTAAGGTGGAAACTGCGTGTAACAAACGAAATACTTAAACAGGACACGGTTCAGCATACAACTATCTTTCACTACCGGAATCACACTCCCACTATGCAAAGTCCAGCCTAGTCATTTCTGTATTAAAGCATCAAGAAAATAGGTGAAATGTGTAACGGCCGTTAGTCGTGTTTGATCAATCTATATATCCTCCCACAAAGGTCCCCGAAGGGGTAGGCTGAGGTGTATAGGTAATACCCATACACCCACTTTCCGCCAGACACAAATTTTTCGTGCCAACGTGACAGATTGCGAGTCCATCGCCGTTAATCAAGCACGACTATACATACGCCTTTGAATGGCTTCTCAGACTTGCTTGTGGTGTGACTAATTAAATCTAACGTGAACACAATAATATTTTCTGAATCAAATAGCTTTAGTAAAAGCACGAAGCGTTTTTAGGTCACATCCCCAGTATATTAGACTGCAGTTACACTCCACAGTACAAGTCCTGTAACCGACACGGGTTTTATGTCCTGCAAGCCCATTTACAAGACACAACCTTAACGAATTATGGCTTAAAATTGGCAACTAAGCTCTTTTGCGTCGTTATATCTCGTTGAAAAAATATGGAGCTCCTCCCTGGTTTATGACGACTATAATAGACCCATCTATACTAATATTATAAAGCTGAAGAGTTTGTTTGTTTGTTTGTTTGTTTGTTTGTTTGTTTGTTTGTTTGTTTGTTTGTTTGTTTGAACGCGCTAATCTCAGGAACTACTGGTTGGAATTGAAAAATTATTTTTGTGTTGGATAGTCCATGATTCTAGGAAGGCTTTAGGCTATATAAAATATAAATAAATAATAGTTAATATTAAAAAAATCTCTGAAAAGTGAGTGTGCGAAAGAGACAGACAACAAGATACTGAGACTTTTCAATATATTGACAAATACTCTGTCAGAGTGACGTGTAAATATTGACGGTAAAGGTGCGTTCCACTAAGCGCCCACAACAATGAAAATTCTCCTATACCTAATCGATCCACATAACGACCGCGGTTGTTGTGGTCGCGGCAAAAACGTCAATTATAATGTCATAACTTACGCTCACGACGACCCATCTAAAAAGGTGGGTCGAAGTGATCGTTGAATCGAAGAAAATTTGCGTGATTTTCAAAACTCAAAGCATATAAAATGGCGACTGTACCTCTTACCAAATATCCAAGTGTCGCCGCAAGACATTTTAATTCTATTTGAACGTAAATTAATTTAAAACACCAATAATATTAAATATAAAAAAACATTATATTTTTTTCAATATAAATCTATTTAAATTAATCAAGTTTATTTTCAAGGCTTACAGATTATAAACTAACATCTTAAATCTTTTGCTTTCTTTTTACTAACTCGCCGTTTGTATTATTTACCTGCACGCTCAAAACGCTCTGTAATCCATTCCATTTGAGGTTACGACAGTAACGCTTACCAGCAAACTGTGGTCGTGAGCGTGATCATTGTGAACGCTTAGTGGAACGCACCCTATGTATAGCTAGACTGACATTTCATTCAAGTAGTAGTTTTGACAAACCTCAAATTACAGTTTCTTTCATAACAACAAAAGCAAAAAGATGTTTGTTGTGTTTTAGTGTGAGTTTCATAATTAATCGTCGTATTTTATTAGTAATACCACCCGTAAGGCGTCAAAATATCCGTTGGCGCACACCAGTTCGATCGCAGTGTAACGCAAGTCCTATTCAATCGCAGTGTAACGCAAGCCCAGTTCAATCTTCGAGCCAATGAGACTGAAGAACAGCGTAGGCAATGGTAAATACAAATTTCTCCAGATTTATTTCCTGGGGAATTCTGAAGAAGAGGTAAATGAACGCTGTTCGCAGATATCATTTAGCAGTTACAACAACTTTTGCATGAACATAATCAGTTGATCCAATTGTTCAAAACTGTCTTACAAGTAATGTGATGCCATCGGACAATCAGAAAATAGTGATCACAGCAGACAAGCGACCTGCAGGAGACAACATGTCATGAGAGAGGCATCAATGCACCAATGTTAAATGATGTTGCCTTAATCGTGATTGGGGAGAATATGGAGTCTCGCGATATTGTAATGTAACCAAGAAATGATGCCATCATCCTTCAGCATATTAGGGCAAATTCTCACCTCTTATCAAAATAATCTAATATCCATGTAACAATAAATGAATATAAACTACACCTAAACAATACTTTTAATGCCTAACTTTTTAACATAATAGTAATGTTTCAAACTACTTAACCCTTTCGTTAGTCCCTTTCCTAAGTCAGCAGGCATTTCAGTAGTTGGCAAATTGCCTTGGCATTGAAATTTTGACATTGAAAAAATGGCATTGCCATGTACTCGGCCTCAGTACTGGACAATGCCACTGTCGGTTGTTTTCTGCATTCATGATATTACAGTACCAGACAATTTAAAACAGAAACCTGTATAAGATCTCCTGTCAATAGTATTTGATGTCCAATCTGAGTCTACAAATCCTTCTAAGTTTTTATTATCATTTGTAAACATTAAAAAACCATAAGATTTTGTTTTATTTAAATATTCTAACACTCTCTTTGCGTTTTTCCAGTGAACTGCAGTAAAACAATTGTTAAATTGGCTTAAATAGCTGACACTGTAACTGATATCTGGGTGTGTAAGTATAGACAAATACATAAGACTTCCTATCAGTTGCTGATAAGGATATTATTTACAAACATTTTCTGACTTATCCAACTTCAATTTACATTCAATAGGAGTATCAACAACATTACAGTTTGACATCTTAAACTTATTTAAAATATGTTCGACAAAATGCTCCTGATCTAATGATATACAACCATTTTTATATACTTTTACTCTCATACCTAAGCATTGTTTCACTTGCCCTGAATCTTTAGTTTTGCAATTTGACATTAAACTATGTTTCAGTTCATCTGTCAATGCCTTGCTACTGGAAAATATGAAAAAAATCATCGACAAACACAGTTTTTAAAATTTGTTCATTATTTACCTTTTACTATATAAACATGGTTCCACTTTAGACTTAATATAACCTTGGCTTAACAAACAATCATCTACTCTCTTATTCCACTGCCTTGCTGATTGCTTAAGTCCATAAATTGCATGTTTTAGTTTGAGTACACTGTTACTCTGACATTCTAAATTAGGTGGTACTAGCATGTATACTGTTTCATCAAGGTACCTAGCCATTTAAAAATGCAGTGTTAACATCAAGATGAGTAATTTCTAAATTTAACTTTACACTTAAAGAAAATAACATTCTCAAAGTGTTAATACAGGTGAGTATGTTTCTTTATAGTCCACACCTTCTACTTGGGTAGAGCCCTTAGCGACTAAACGAGCCCTATATCTCACTTTATTATCACTTTCAAACTTTCTTTTGAAAACCCAAATTTTAAATTCTTTTCACAAATTCTAGAGCAAGTGAATGAATTTGTATATCTAGGAAGCATGTTCACACGAGATGGAAAGTATGAAAAAGATATTGAAAGAAGGCTAACTGCCGGTATTAAGGTGAATGGGGCCATGTCGGTGTTGATGGCCAGCAACGGTTGCTGTCCACAGCGTGATATTTGTGCCTACTTTATTGTATGGCAGCGAACCCTGGGTATGTCAGAGGAAGTATGAAGATAGCTTAAATGCAGCTGAGATGCGATATCAGCTGCGAAAAACGTGCGGAGTAACGATCTTAGTTCGAGTCCGGAATCAAGAGATTCGCAAATCAACTGGCGTGAATCAGGGCGAGATTGAAAAGATGAAGAAAGGCATGCTACGCTGACTTGGACATATAGTAAGGTTGAGTGAAGAAAGATTGACGATACAGATATACAAAGCAAAAGTGTGTGCAAGAAGACGCAGAGGAAGGCCACGTTCCAACTACCTGGATCAAATCGATCGGACGCTCAAGGACGGGAACGAAAAGAGTACTCGAAACCGACGATCATGTATGAAGAGACTGATGAATGTGGACGAAGCAAAAGAAGTATAAAGTCTAGAGAGAACTGGCGCTCTATACTCCCTGCCTACCCCCTTAGGGACTTGGTGTGATGATATGTATGTATGTATGTATGTAAATTTTCACCCATGCGAAGCTGGGCGGGTCAGCTAGTCAATTATAAAACGCCGTGGTGGCCGAGTGTTTCGAGTAGTTGCCTGCGACACAACGATCGCAAGTTCGAATCCCGACTGTACCAATGAGTTTATCTGAAGTTAAGTACAGTGATTAGTCACACCACGAGCTTTACGGTGAAGAAAAACATCGAGAGGAAACCTGCATACGTCTGAGAAGCAATTCAAAGGCGTATGTATAGTCGTGCTAGAGTATCGGCGATGGACTCACCATCTATCACGTTGGCACCTAATATATCTTTGGCGGAAAGTGGGTGTGTGGGTATTACCTATACACCTCTGCCTACCCCTTCGGGGACCCTCATGGGAAGGCGTGAGGATATATATTATACAATTATACAAGGATTGTTGAGCTAATTGGGACTTTCAGTGGCGTCACTGGCACCCAGGTCTCACAAGCACTATTTACACACGAGGTTGCTTGTCTGGCCATCGCAAGCAAAGATAACCGTAAGTTGACAATAATTAGGGTCTCAGCGACAGGGATATGTACATACTTCGTTCATTACCCCGTCAGTCCATTCCTCAATCAGTTGCGAAGGGCAAAGGTATAATAACATCCACATATCACCTAGATATATCTCTTTATCGGTTAAGAATTCTTCTCCCTACCAAGACCAAAACAATGCTTGTGCAGACTTTAATCTTTCCCATGATCGACTATGGTGATGTGTGTTATACCGACCTGAATGCAGATCTGCTCAATAAACTGGACCGACTTCTCAACAGTTGCATTCGATTCATATTCAATCTGCGTAAGTTTGATCACGTTTCTTCTTACCGCTCCCAACTAACATGGTTACCTATTCGTCAGCGATGTAGTTTGCGGTCAGTGACTATGCTCTTCACTCTCCCAATGCTCCTTCTTATCTTACTTCTCACTTTCAGTATCGTTGCCTACGCTCTGCCGACAATTGTCTCCTTCTCTGTCTTACTCATACTTCAAGCCTTGTTCATTCTTCTTTCCCTGTCCAATCTATTCTTCTTTGGAATGCACTCCCCCCGGATACTACTACCGCCAAGTAGAAACAGAGTAATATTTATGTGTAATATACAATATGTATAATTATTTATGTAAATGTGTGTATGTAGATTTATTCTATTTATTATATATATTATATTAGATGTATGATATTATTGTATGTTATATATGGCATTTTATATATGTAAATTAAATAAAACATATAGGAATTTTATATTTCCCTATTGTAAATATCTTTTAGCCTGCCATGAATATCTCTGCACCACCCAAAGGTTAACTGGTAGAGAATGCCTTCGGCATTAAGTTCGCCTTTGCAACAATGTTTGCAGGAAGTTTTAATAAATAAATAAATAAATATATTTAGATTCCTACGGGATGGCAAGTTTGCCGTTTTAGATGTTTCGCCTATAAAGTATAGCAATACATGGTTGTATATATTTTTATTTATATGTGTATGTGTATACATACATACAGATAAACAATAAGCCGTAGTGGCCGAGTGGTTCGAGCAGCCCGCAACGATTGCACCAATGATTATAAGTTCGAATCCCGACTATACCAATAAGCTTTTCTGAACTTAAGTACAGTGATATATGATATATAGATGAATAAACCAGTATGTGTATAGTTTCCAGCAAAATATTATATTACAACGTTCAATAAGTTTCCAGTGTTCCTCATGTTATTATATATAGCTTTGCGACACGGTTTCGCCCACATTATATAAATATAATGTTTATTAATTCGCAGATGATAAGCAAACGAACAAACTTGTATACCTCTTTATAATATTGGTGTCCTTCTGTATATGTGCATGTCAGCCGCTGGACTGATGCTTACTGTATGAATATGAGTTTTGTGGGTGCAGTTTAAGTTCCACAGTTTTCCCGATAGATGGCGCACGGACCGTGTTCCACATTTGAATTCTATTTCAGTTATTCAGCTAGTTACAATATATGTTACTAGTAGCTGAGCCCCCGACTTTGTCCACGTGGTATAGTAACTTTGGACATCATTTTTTAGATATATATTTTGTTTTTTTTAGATATGTTAATTGAAGCTCACCACAATGTAATAGTGCAAGAAAGTAAGAGAGGTAGGGCATAACGGGTTTCCCGGTCGAATTTGGAGCTGCCCGACTAGGGCAGGACCTCCACCTTATAGAAGTCCGTAGCCAAATAACACAATTTATTGTGTTGTGTTCCTACGCGGTGAATAAGGTTTCCAGTAATTTGCTCCTTGGGGAGGGGGAGGATTGTTATAATATTGTGTTGGCAGCAGAGGGATTAGTCCCACTATGCTGCCAACACAGTATAACTCTCCGAACAAAGAGTGGCAACGCGTAAGTGATACTTCGGTATTGGAAGCGTAAATAGGCTGCGGTAACCTTTTTCCAACGGATGGGCCGTATGCTTGTTTGCCACACTTGTTGTTTAAAAAAAAAGTAAACCATGTCTAAATCAGATAATCGGTTTCTGAGATTAGCGTTCACAAACGCACAGACAAACAGATAAACAGACAAAAACCTAACAATACCTTCTGACAAAGGGCCTAATAAAAAGGGACTGTTGCAAGGGAAGTAAGGACACAAATAAAAAAATAATTAAGTAGATTTTTTTTACTGTTGTTTCGTAATAAATCTGCTGTAATGTAAAAGATTTTATAATAAGCTATTAATGGTTTCTGAAAAAAAAAATTCATTAGGAATGTTGATAAATAAGTAGTGAAACTATCGTAAAAATCGGATTATCGATATCGATACTTTATTGACTACACCCTCGCTCTGGTTGAGTAGCGCGAAACTGATGCAATTTTCTAGAAAGCTCTTTAACTATTATTACAGATAAAATTCGATCTTATTGCCCTTACATAAGATTGATTTTTGTATTGTACAATTAAAAAAAATTTGGACATAAAACAAAATTAACGTAATAAAATAAAATTTAATTAAATAACACTTCCCGATTATAGGAAATGTCACTATTAGCTGGATTTTTGTCCGGATAGCATTCCTGCACTCAAGAATGGAGCAATACGGCATATCTGCACTTGTTTTTCAAACTTATTGAAAGCGGATTGTACAACTGTCACACACAAGCGGCGGCGGCGTACTGAGCGCGGTTGGTCACAACCAAATTAGAAAGTTGCGCACCATAGGTGCATGCGCACCAAAAACGTAACGAGGTCATTCATCAGTAGATTTTACCTCTCATATTTTTCTCATACCGGGCGCCTTATATATGAAAATCGATTCTTAAGGAGTAAACTCCAAAAAGAAAACATTTATTGTAATGAGAATTACTCCGTTGAATAACATTGTTATTTTGTTATCTTTGGAGCTATTTGTTTTATTGCATCTTCATGAGGATATATATTTACAATACCATATAAATTAAACACTGTGTTGAAGCGTGGCAATGCTGCTAGTCTTCTTGGCACGTTGCCTCGGGATACCGATTTGGGACAAATATTTTATCTGTAAGTAGTTAGTTTCAACTGTTCTTTGTAAATATTATTAATTGTTGTTATTGTAAATAAATAAGTTTAACACTGTGTTTGTCATAGACCTCTAAATAAAGTGCAAATTCCAGGAGACGTCAGGTGCGAAAGTGCAAACTACCTTCGCACTTGCAAGAAGTTCAAAGAAAGGTCGCAAAGAGCTTAAATAAAACCACTGGAATATCCATTCATTTATTTATTTAATAATTTATTATAAGTGACTTATGACTATGTACTTTATTTGTTATTGCTTCATTATTATAGTTATTGTACTAAGTTCTACAGTGATTTTACTGCCAGTTACACTGAAATACTGATAAAAGACAAATTACTGCTCAGTAATGCGATTCTGAATGCGTGAAATGACAAAGTTCAAGTTAATCCGAGCCGAACTTTGTTTAACACTTTAGGTGTAGGAAGTTCGTATTGAATTACAATGTTGCACACTTTCTCAAAAATCTTTCTTTCTTACTTACTTTCTTAGTTTTATGTCACATAAGTAACTCTTTTTGACTTATGGTTAAATTATTAATAATAATATGTAGGTACCTATATGCAGAAAAAATTGTAGAAGGCCGAGTGCGATGGTTTGGACGTGTGATGAGGCGTGACGAAGACTACGCTGTTAGGAAAACCCTAGCAATACCTGACAAGAAGAAGGGAAGAGGAAGACCTTTAGCCACGTGGTGGACACCAGTTACCAGGGTCTTGGAACGAGCACAGCTGGATACACAGACAACCCAAGACAGGATGTCCTGGCGCCTTAAAACGAGGAGGGCCGACCCCAAATGAAGGGATAAGGCATTGAAGAAGAAGAAGAGGTACCTTATGTATAATTCAAAACCTGTCTTTTTGCCATTAAATGTTTTCTTTTCAGCTCAGTCACTGCCTTTGAACACACATTAAATATAGTTAGCGTATATTGTTTCAGAATCGCATTCCAGGCATTAACACATCGTATATTTAGAATATGGATATTTTTAAAGTAAATTATTGTAAAGAAGTAGAATGGTATTTTTAATTAGTAGAACTTATTTTAATTTTGTTTTTGATTAAAACTACATGTCTGTCTTTTATGAAGAGATCTTTAAAAACAATTTTGAGTTAACTTAAATCAATCCAGTAAAAAGTAGTTTTTTTCCTTGCACTTAACATTTTATATTTGCGTAAGGATGACACCAATTACATAAAGAAAGAAGAAAAGACCAGCGTTATTGTATAGCTCCAATAAAACCGTTGAATATTTACTTTTCTTCAATAAAAAGTCGAAACGTAAAGCCAGTTGAGCATGATAAAAAAAATATCAAATTACATATTTTTTTATCTCGTAGTATTTGAATGGTTCGAAAACAGACGCTACTCACAAATCTGTATTTTTTGTTTGAAGTATTGAATTGTTTAACTGATTAAGTCTAATGCCTTATATTAAACATTACACACGAAAGTCAACAAGGTGAATTACAGAGTTAATAATAGCTATTTTTATATAGCATTTTAAATATCTGTTATTCCAATAACAATATCACAATAACTAGACAATAATAATAATTAATAATTACTTTATATTACAACTATAACAATCAACAATTACATTCGATGATACAATGGTGTAATTACTAAACTTAATTAATTCGTATTATTATTTCTATAAATATATTTATGTGCGTAATGGTTGACTAATGATCACGATAGCGCGCATACACCATGTTAAACTTATGAACTATTCAAATATGACGACCGAAATATAATTATAGTAATAATAAATAGTGTTTACTAGTAAACGATTACACTGACACGCGTAAATATTATATATAGTTAAATAGAATAAGAATAACATATTATATGTTTTTTTTTATTTTTCCACGATTTAAAGACACTATATAATCATAATATTATTAGCAATAATATACATAAAAGATAGCTAGATTCGTGTTTTTTGTGTTATTATTATTTTTTCAATTAATTTTAATTGTATTGATTAATTATTCGTGCCAATTATATGTAAACACTGGTCGATATTATAAAAGCCATGATGCTGCACAGCGCTCTAGAGATGCATCTCGTTTTATCTTACAAGTAGTCAACAATCAAAATACATAATATTGCTATGAAGTATTCTCTTTACAAAATATAACGAATGGTTTCATTTCGCATTATTATACGTATCTCTAAAAAGGGTAAAACTATAACAAACCATCTTGGACTGTAAATATGTAAAGGCTTATCAAAAACAGTGCTTGTATTAACAGGAGTAACATGGTGGATTTCGCATTGGAATAATTTGTGCTTTAGGCTAAATAGAAGACAAAAGACATAACGAATGATAACAGTGTATATTTTTGCTTTATTAAAATTAATTAAAATTATTAAAAATTTTTAAAATTGAAACTCAAGTATGTATGTGTCCGAACGATTAATTGTATCGGACCGAGACCCCACGGGAGTTAATAGAACGCCAGTCTACTCTAGATTGATGGACTTCTTCCGTTACATCCATATTCATCCAATATCACATGGCCTTGTTTCTTTGAACCTAAAACATCGATTATATCTGATTTAAAATTTTATCCTCTTACCAGTTAGGTATGTTAGGTTAGGCTATTTTTTTTCTAGAACTTCAAGTTTACTTAAGAAACGAAGGCCGAGTTGAAACTTAAGCCCGGAGTAGTCATAAGCTGATGGCTGAAAGCAAAAACTAGCTTCTTTTTATATATTTAGCCGTACTTATTGTAACATAAATATATTTTGAGGAAAATAAAAATCCACCATGTTGCCCCAAATACATAAACCGCAAATAGAGTTCGAAAACTTTGGACAAAAGATTTTCAACAAAAAACAAATTATCGTGTTTATGATAATGCCTCTTATCCTTTGGATTATGAACTTTGGCATAGTTGTAGCAACTGTTGCATAGTCAAATATGCTGTGCTCATTACGAAGACGTTTTGTTGCAAGATTTTATTGCATATCTCTTTTACAAATTTGCCTTAAAATTTTTGATTACACAAATTATGCTCTGGCTCAGATTCTGCATTACCTCAATCTCAAATGAATTCAGAAAAAAAATATAATACTAATCCTTACACGATGGGCACTTTGTATAATTTTGTTCAATTTGTTCAACAATACGTCAAATGCTGAAAGTACTTTTAAACTTGACGTTTGATCAAACATAAAGTCCTCGTCACGTTAATCCAAAGTAATAACTAAAATAGTTTATGCTGCACCCTCTATCGTCTAAAACCTTATCTATGAACAGTTTGACATGAAACAAAATTGGACGCCATGTCTTCTCTAAGCCAGTTCTAGTGAAAATAATGGCTATCTTACGTTGTTGTATTGTCTTCGTCCCTGTAGGCAACACTAATGACATGAAGACGGATTCCAAGATACGAGTATTTTAAGATTAACAAACCACTCGCGTGAATAGCCAAATAATACCTACCCATTAATAGCCGTATAGTGTTATTGTTGGTATATTACGAATAATGGCAACAGACAGAGTAACACGTTATACATACCATCACATTATAGCTAAGCCGATCCTAAGTGACGTGACTCTTACAACTATAGTAATATCTATGCTAAGTTATACATTAATATTGTCTAACATCATTTAAATTTCACAAAATCTAAATCCATCTAGCGAAAGATTTTATACAAGACACATTTTACAAAAAATATGTAATTATAGCATACTGATTCATTATGTCCGATATGTTAGGCAGTGAAGTGATAGGACAGTCACTTTGTACAATTCCAGAGTCAAGTGATATTTAACAATTCAAAGTTAACAAACAAATTCGTTGTTGGTTATGTAATTGTACAAAATGATCGTGTAAGCAATTACAAGTGACAGATATATAAATTAGCTTATTAATATAGTCTAGATTGGATATAATTTAAGTTCACAAAACAGTACTAGTTCACGTACTTATCGCGTACACACCACATCAAATACAGACACATATTAGCACATGCGATTAGAATAGACTTAAAATAATATTTAAAAATTTCACCCAAAAGTATTATATATTTTAAGAGTTATTTTTTGCGACCTTAATTAAGTTCATGAAATATTCAAGCACGATATCATTGTTGAGTACATTGAAATTGAAAAAAGCCGTTGAACTAGTGAAAATTACATAACCTATCTTTTAATGGAACTGATGAAACAAGCTCGATTACAGATAAATCATAGTTTGAGCATCAAATCATCGCATGATATAGTAATTATGTACTTATCTAAAGATAAATAGTTGTATAAATCCAAGACAGTAAATTGACAGCTTTTCAGTTATACTAGTCGTATATGATGTACAAGTATAGTAATTGAGACTAGCCTTACAACTAGAGGCTAACAACCACATTAAAACACTTGGACGCATGAACGTGCAACTTCCTATCCTTTCACATCAATCTAATCTCATTTACTTATATTGACTCATTCAAAGATTACTACCAAATATAAGACCAGTTAGATTCATGTGTTTTGTTTAATCCGATCAAATATCCTAGAGTTTTGGAGATCCATCTGGAGGCCATTATTGAAAACCCAAAAGTCACAGCTATATGAGCAGCCAATGTGCTAAACAGTGCGAGCACGTAGGAATGAAAACATGGTTTGTGAAAAAATTAAATGAATATGGATGATATATTGGTTTTTGGTATTCCCTTAAATATTTTTGTATACTCATAGTTTTACATTCCTCTGTTTGAATAGTTAATAGCTCTAACGCTCCTAGAAGCTACCAATCATTCCCATCCCCAATATAAAGACAAATATCCTAAGTGATCCATTAGTTACCATCCCGATATCCTCTCAGTCTACAATTATGATAAAATTTCTTTACATGTTAGGTTTACCAAATATCCATGCGCCCAAGCTCACAAAATAGCATGCAAAGTGACAGAGATAGTTTAGATAGCAATAATTTACAAAAAATATTTATACTAAAGTACAACAAATTACGTATATTAAAAGATTTGTGGATATCTAAAACCTATACGAAGTTCACGAGTATTTCTGCATAGTTCTATGTTTTTTCGGAATCGCTTTGGTCTTGAATCTTTAACGGTAAGTTAAGATGTTCAAGATATGGCAATTTATATGATTTCTTTATGTGCTGCAATTTACTACATTATAATTGCACATTGAAGGCTTACAACCAATAGTCTTCAAAAAAGGAGATGAAAATTGGGACTTCTACAAATAATGTAATTTATATCACATTTCTGACAATTTCAGTGTTCTTCTATTTGTCAGAATTCAGTGTATCAGAATATGAAATAATCGTAAATTTCTGTCTTAAATTTTTAAACATTCAAATGCCACAATTAATTGCGAACAGCTATTTAAACATTCCCAACATCAACTTTAACGGGTGTAGAAAAATGAAATTTGAAATAATGAATATTTTAAATTTCACCTTTCTCTATCACATCTTGGACCCCAATATATTTCAGTGTCAACAGTAACATGATAAAAACTAAATTATTATAAAATATTTTATTTATTATCTTTGCTTTATGTATTAGGGAATTTCAAAACAACCTTATACTAAGGGTGAACTAAATCCTTTACAAGGATAACAAGCGATATTAACAAATATGTCTTTTATAAGAGGTAATGTTATCTATATACTAGCAACTAATTAATTTTGTGCCATAATTCGTTGTGCTAATAATGCACATTTGTATCCCTAACAATGATAACATTTTGGTTGTTTCATTAAATCGGATTTTACTATAGTTTACCATAAATTTGACCAGCAAAGGATTTTAAGAATGCTGTAAATTGGAAGGCAATTTTTTCCTAAATAGTAACCAGCCCTTGGCAACTTTAAGAGTTTGCTTTGCATATTAGCAACTATAGTAAAACTCAATATCTTCGCGAATACTTGCCATTATATAATAATCATTTAAACACACAGATTCACGTTTAACAATACAAATACGTTTTCGAAGCTTTATACCTTAATGCTTAGTAAATAAAAGCGATCAGACATGGCAAATTCATCTTAAAGTTGTCTTGACAAGTGGCTGTCAGTATTTGCGCCACTTCCGATCTCTTTCACATTAGCGATGATTTAAAAATACTGGTGACAAATAAGACTTAAGAAACCATTATATGGTACGGTAACTTTAATAGCTACCGTATAATATTTATACAGTATTTATCATATTTACTGAGGAGAGAAATAGTAGCAGTTCATCTGTTGTCCCACAAAATTATTGAGACGCAAATTGAACGCAATGACATCATTTACAAACTGTGGCGACAAGATTACGTTGACGAGCGCATACCAGTTCTTAAAAACCGAAGAATCGAACAGATAGCCCTTTTGCCAACAAAAGTATTCCGTGTGGTTTCTTAAAAAACCTTAGCGCATATAATAGCACTCTCCAGGAGCAGAACTATTTGGCTACGATCTTCAGAATTCAGAATTTCAGAATTTAGGGATCCCTATCAGGCAAAGGACGTTTAAATTCTTATCTTAAAAATTTTCTGCTCTATCTGTCCGCTTGATGGTAAGTGATTACCGCCACCACCATGAATATTACACGGTTGATTTAATTTGCCAATATCGTCTACAGTTATCATGTGACGTTCAATAAGTGTTCTCAACGAGACATTCAATAAAAAACTAGTTGTCACTAGTATTTCACTGGCATCACTACTTCGCGTGACTAGTCTTGTGTAAGTAAGGAAAGTTATGAGCACGAAGTTTTGGAAGACTTGAGCAATAAAGAAAGAGGAATCGAAAGAAGCACTGGACACATACTGCACTAATAGTGGAGGGAAATACACTCGAGTTGATTGAGTTGAATAAAATTAAACAACTTACTTATATAGAGCGTCGTACTAAAGATAATTTCCTTGCTGTCTAGATTCTAGATATTACTGTCCACAGTCGCGATTGAGATTAATAAAGTGAGAATAATAGTATTTAAACAAGCATCGGCAAATGGAAGTCGGATCAACAAATCAGATCGGTGAATTTTAGTTTAAGAGAAGACTCAAACAACTCGAGTTCAAATCGCCCGTCTTTAGAACTAAACGCAGCGCTAGGTCCTGAGATAATAGTCCTAGTAGATGAAGGCGGGATGCAGGGGCGGGGGAGGGACCCGAGGCTGCTTGTCGAGGGGGGCGCAGCACGTGGCCTCGCAGCAAGGCGCGCTAAACGGAGCAGGCACCAGGGCATACTGCGCAGGCGGGCCGTAGATGGCTGGTGTTGCTGGAACAGTTCGTACAAATCAATAAATACGGAATCATTGAATCTTATATATGTATCTTCACCACTTCCCACAAAAAGTGGGTGTGTAGTGAACACGCACCCACCTTTTGCCGGAGACATATTTTAGGTGCCAACGTGACATATGGAGAGTCCATCGCCGTTACTCAAGTATTACGTCTTCTCAAACGTATGCAGATTAGCTTTCGATGTAGTCCTCCTGATAGTAAGCGGATACCGTCGGATATTGGTTTTGATAACTTGATGGAACATCTATTAACCAACCGAAATGGTATTTGGCAAGTATATAATTGAGGAAATTAAAGAAAAGGTGCTTACTGTCAAAAGGCAGTTGATACATGGCGTACGGCGGGGGCGGTAGCTCGCAAGGCGCACAAGCAGGCAGCTGTGCCATGGGTGGGGCGCAGAGCAGCTGGTAGCATAGTGGCGCTTGTAGCGGGGCTGTCTCTGTGCCCAGCATTGGGAGCTGGCTCATCTACAATCGGAAAATTATAAATTACAAGTTGCCCCGCCCCGCCCCGCTTCGCAATGGTTTAAAAACTAAATTTCCTGAAATACGATCGCAGGGGCACCTAAGGGGGCGCAATTGTGAATCTAAACCATTCTCGAATCCACTGGAAGACACACAGAACATTTAATTATAAATCGGTCTAGTCGTTTAGGAGAAGTTCAGTGACATACACACGGAAGAAATATTATATAATATATCTTCGGGGACCCTTGTGGGAAGGCGTGAGGATATATATATATATATATATATATATATATATATATATATATATATATATATTATCTTTATATATATATATATATATAAAGATAAATACAGTAAGAAAAATAATCAAATGGAGTTCGGGGCACATATAGTAATACAATTAATTCCTAGTTATAAGTTATAAGAAAAAACTTTGGTACCTGTTTCCTGACTGCCTGAGCAACTCGCAGACGTCCCAATGGAGAAAACATTACACCTCCACTCTGGAATAGGACGAAAGGAATGGTATTATTTTTCGTTAGGATACATTATTATACCACTAATGTTGCAAACAAACAGGCGGCCCGTCTGATGGTAAGTGGCTACCGCCTTTAAAAGCTAGCAACACCGAGTGAGTGTATCGATCGTGCGTTGCCAACCTCACAGAAATCCCTTAGGATTCGTTTTTAAAAACCCTATAGCGTTTTAACTTTTTAGTGTTAATTTCAGCGAGAGATCCCGTCCAAGCCTTAGTATAGTTTTAGTTGGCTTTGAGTGGAACGTCCAGAATATCATAATTTTTAATATTCCTACAAAGATCCTAGATCTTGCTAGAACCCGCAGAGGAGATATATTAAGGTGCCATCTGACCAATTTTAGAGGAAACCTGCATACGCTTGAGAAGTTGGAACAGGCTATTTTTAATGACTATCAATGTTACCGATCTATTAGTGTAAAAAACAATTTTAGGATAAAGCTTTATTGCCAAAATGGCAAGAACAATGCTTTGTGTGCTTCATGGATTTAACAAGAACATCTTGGGGCAGGGCAATTTCCCGCTACAATTTAGAGCTGCCCGACTGGGTCAAGACATCCACTTTATATAAGAGTCCGTAGTTTGTGTTATGTTCTTATGCGGTGAAGAAGGTTTCCAATAATGAGCTCCTTTGGGAGAGGTGAGGATTGTTGTATTGTGTTGGTAGAGGGATTAGTCCCATTATAACTCTCCGAACACAGCGCGGCAACACGCAAGTGATACTTTGGTATCGTGAGCGTAGCTAAGCTACGGTAGTAAAAGATAAAAGAACTATCATACTTATATCATTTACTTCCATGCAACAACTACAAAACGAAATTGCATGGTGTTTGTTACAGAGTTATATTATTACCAGATTTTACAGGATAGGTTTTATTGCAGAACACAGCCGTGTGTGCCAACACTTCGTCCGCGTGGCATTTAACAAAAAGGTATTGTTCAGTTCGCAGAGTTCACAATAAATTATTTATTCTGTATACGTAGCCTATGCTAATTTTAATGCAATTCTTCTATTTTGTCAATAAATATTTTGTTTTTGTACATATTTCTCCATCTTTTAGTTTTTGCATTTTTAGTTTAATTATTATTTATTTTCAGTTTTTCGTATTAGCTTTAACGTAACGTGATAGCGCATAGCAAAATAATATAGATATATATATATGTACATCGTCCGAGCGGAAATGTTTTTTTTTTATTTATTTACATTTATACTGTTTCTATATTGAAATTCCTTTTTTTTTACTATTAATACTGGTAGAGAATGCCTTCGGCATTAAGTTCGCCTTTGCTATAATGTTTGCAGGAAGTTGTAATAAATAATTTTCGAGGACAATAGTGTGGGTTTTTTTTTTATTATTTTAACTTGTATAAAAACGAGACAGCTAGTAACCTAACTACACACAAAAACCTTCTGACTAAGATATCCTTACGTTTTTCTTTATTGGGATCAGGTTAAATTTGGTAAAATGGCAAAATGTTGCTCCTCTAAAATTAACTAACTAACTCCATTAAATTACAAGTAACTTTTAAAAAAAGTCCTCACGCAATTTCAGCTGAAATCACCAACAAAAAAGCTCAAATATCGAATAAACAAACCTTCGCACCTCTACCTGCGTGACCCCTTTTAATGCGACAAGGGCCTAAAGTGGTTTAGCCAATAAATGACTTGCAACTTTGTGTAACTATGGACGGAAAAGTATTGAATGCTATTTTCGAGGTTAATAGGCATAATTGACCTTTTCACGCCGGTTATAGAGGTAATATTAGTATTTTTTGAGGTTATTTTAGCCTATACTAGCCTTATTCTACTCCTTCAATTAATTAATCGTAACTTTAACAGCCTTCTGTCCAGCTTCTCTCCAGCGCTATTTCTGACCTCCCTATGACGCTTTTTCTTTAACCTGACTCATATATGTAAAATCTTGGTATTCCTTTCTTCTCCTCACCTTTCTTTCCTATCATCAAGTCACCAATTCTCAAGTGCCTCTTACACCTCTTTATCTCTCTTTACTCTTTCATAAAAATTAACCATCATATTTGTCATATTTTGTAATAGTCCAAATAAGTGATTTGGACCTAACGGCATAACTTTCCTAACTGATAACTTTCTGACTCTCTGACTTTCTGACTTTCTTTCTAACTGATGAATGAGGAAGTAGGCAAGTAAACGAAACAAATTTTTTCATGATTCATTTCAGATCAAAAATACCAAATTAAAACATAAGAGCTCGCTCAGATACTCAGCATCGCTATTCAGAGTGGCAAAGCTGCTAGTCTTCTTGGCAAGTTGCCTCGGGATAACGAAATAGGCCAAACATTTAATTTGAACCCAGTTTTGCAACTGTTTCTGTAAATAATTTTAATTAATAAATAATATGTCCTATGTTCGTTTCGGAATCCGGAACCATACGTTTAGCATATAAGATCCATTTAGGTTTTAAAACAATACAGGTATTTTTTATAACAACGTCAGGCCAGTAATCGTATTTGTATTACAGGTACAAAGTATTGGTTGTTTGTATGTTTATTACTCGGTCACACGCCAGCAACTAAACGAATTGGGAAGAGAAAGTGGCTTACCATTTAATCTCTTTTTTTCTCATAAAATACTCCATCCATACAAATATCTGATCACAGCACTTATCGACTCGACTTTAGCCTAGTGCGACCAATGACCGGTCAGCTATCACATATACATATCATCACGACGAGTTCCTAACGGGGTTGGCAGACAAAGTAGAGTGCCAGTTTTCTCTAGACTTATTCATAGAACGTAACACAATATCGAATCACGAAAATCGTAAACAAAACGAAGTTCAATAACTTGGGACCCTCATACGTAAGAGCGTCGTCAAGCGAACGTCAAGCGTAAGAGATTAAAAGATCCGAAACCCAAGTAATCCTCAAAATATAATTTCCACGGACGCAGGCCAACAGCGCCAACAAATCTGCTTCCAATCTCTGAGCATATTAAAGCTGACAGACTTGAATGCTCGATTTGGTACAGAAACTTTTTGTAACAACATACACGTATTTTCAGGGAAATATAAAACACGAAGAATCTATGTACGGAGTATCTACGGAACCGTGGTGGCCGCGTGGTTCGAGTAGTAGCCTGCGACACAAAGTTCGCAAGTTCGAATCTCTACTTTAACTTAAGTTAAATTAATCACACCACGAGCTTTACGATTAAGGAAAACATCGAGAGGAAACTTGCATACGTCTGAGAAGACATTCAAAGGTGTATGTATAGTCGTGCTTGAGTAACGGTGATGGACTCGCCATCTGTCACGTTGGCACGTAAAATATATCTCTGGCGGAATGTGGGTCTGTGGCTACTACCTATAAGTATAAATAATAATAATAATAAATACCTGGGACAATTCCACACAAATTGACCTAGTTCCAAATCAAGCAAGGCTTGTGTTATGGTAACTAGACAACGATATATTTACTTATATAGATAGATATATACTTAAATACATAGGACATCCAAGACTAAGGTAACATAATAAATATATTACTTAGAGTATGCATGACACATCTATAGATTGATTTTTATTCAATGAGTAATTTTCTCAATTTTGAAATAAATATCAATTGATATAAATTTATACTTATATCAATTATAAATAAAATATAAAATTTACGATAAAAACTCCGCAAGTTGGCAGTTGTTGTAGGTTAATATCAGGTTAATACAATATGCAATTGAAAGTAAATATTAACATTAATTACATCGCCATTCTGTTATTCTCGTTGCCATGGAGAGTACGAGAGCACCAAAAACGTAACGCTGTCATTCATCGGTAGATTTTACCTCTCATATTTTTCTCATACCGGGCGCCTTATATATGAAAATCGATTCTTAAGGAGTAAACTCCAAAAAATTTGGACATAAAACAAAATTAACGTAATAAAATAAAATTTAATAAAATAACACTTCCCGATGATAGGAAATGCCACTATTAGCTAGATTTTTATCCGGCTAGCATTCCTGCACTCAAGAATGGAGCAATACGGCATATCTGCACTTGTTTTTCAAACTTATTGAAAGCGGATTGTACAACTGTCACACACAAGCGGCGGCGGCGTACTGAGCGCGGTTGGTCACAACCAAATTAGAAAGTTGCGCACCATAGGTGCATGCGCACCAAAAACGTAACGAGGTCATTCATCAGTAGATTTTACCTCTCATATTTTTCTCATACCGGGCGCCTTATATATGAAAATCGATTCTTAAGGAGTAAACTCCAATAAAATAAAATAAAATTAATTGATAATAGGTAACCTAATATTCTGGATATTTCACACGTTAACTAAATAAACTGATCCTTAATTCGACAGACATTGTAAAGATATCAGCGACTATATTTTAATTGTATATTTAAAATATACATTGAAATATTTAATTAATAATAATAATATCAAATTTTCACTTTATATCTGAAGGCAGCGCCTCACGTACCTTTCAATTATTTCTCAAGCAGATACAAATATTTTTCAATGTCTTCTTGACCATTAAACTCGGAATGGGAGGTTTTACTGTGCTTACACTTACCGGAGCAATGATATTGATAAAATCATTACTGCAGGCAAATACATAGCAACTGATGCCGACACTAGCAGCAAATGCCGACGTGTAAATAAAATACTCAATTATAATACATAGAAAATAGCCAGAAGAATTCCCAGTTTCCATTCAAATATTTCTTCGCTTCTTCTGAGAACACAATTGAAATAAATTGAAAGTGTAGAAATCGGAACTCTTCCATTCAAATATGAACGCACATTTTTCTAACAATTCTATTCAAAATCGAACGTGACTGATTCAGCGATATTTTCTTTGGCGAGAGTTTTAAAAGGTCGTGGATTTAATAATGCAAGAAGTTTTGAGAAGTCCTTACGTTGTTTGCCGAGACGCAATTCATGTCGGAGATCGGACTTTCTGACTTTTGAGAAGCACAATGATACTTGACGACAACCCCTCACAATATATCCACGGCTACCTTCCATCATAGGCAATGTTTTTTTTATAGCCAAACTCGTTTCGCACTGTATTCGCATTTTAAAGAATGATCCTTCTACGGACATGCTTTTAAAAATGTATATTATAAGGACTTGTTGGCTCAGTATCCCTTCGCCATCTTTATCATTATTATGCCTGAATATATAACTACTCAATAAAATTCTCATATACCACTGTCCTATAAAACAGACAATATATTTTCCACATCACAAAACCTACAGCAAAAGTTATTAGCACAAATAGGAGTTCGTACCGCTGTCTACGCGGCTACGAGAGCTATTTCCATACAGATGCCTATTCATCAGCGCGTAGGCCTACACATAAAGCCTACGTCATTCTGCTGCGAGACCGCTACGAGTATCGGAAAAACATTAGCCCACTTTCCGCACGATCGCAGTCGGGTAAAATTATTAATTACAAGCTCGGATGGATTTTTTATATGAAGTAATTTTAGGATTTTTTCAATGAACATACCGTGGGGTTCGGCTTGCGTCAAACGCCGTTTGAAGTGTTTTATAACAAATCTTCATATATTTTATAAAATACTAGCGGTCCCGCCCAGCTTCGCCCGGGGGAAAAAGTTAAACTTCCTGAAACACGATCGCAGCGCCGATCGGATCCAATTGTGATATAAGCTATCCTATATCTTTGAAGTTGGATCAAATAGCACACGGTGTGCAAATTTTATTAAAATCGGTTGAGTAGTTTAGGAGTCCATCGCGGACAAACAACGTGACACGTAATTAATATATATTAAGATTGCGACAATGGTGCAGCACAAAGATAATTACAGTAGGAGACATATTAAAATATGTGTTAGGGGCTTGGCGTGATGATATGAACTTTTTTATTACACGAAGAGGTGCTCAGTAAGCGATGGTAATATGTACTGTTAAGTAAATGACGACAGAAATGAAGTAAAAACCAAACCCACCATTTCAAAATACTCAGAACTTAACACAAAGGTATGTAATATCAAAGTGTGTGGCGTATTTTGTAATTTTCCTTTACCGTCGGTTCGTAGATTCAAATCTGGACGGAATGAAAACCATTTGTTATTGCTTGCGTGTGAAGGCTCTATCGGACTCAAAGGCTGTGACGCAGCCTGGGAATTAATATGGAGGTTGTATTTCGAGACGTGTTATTTTTATTATTATTATTTCTGTCTGCGTGACCCTCTCGACGGAACTAGTATAATCCTTATTCAGATATTTTTTCCTTACATTTTGTGCACGTTTTCCCCAGAGAGTACAGCTTGGAGCTCTTCAAGAAGGGTGTGAAAAGATCTCCATGTTGCAAGCGTTAGTAGGCAGCGATAATCGCTTACCATCAGGTTTGCCATCTTAGTGGCTTAAAAACATTTTTTTTGCTTCATCCGCGTTTATTATTCTCGAACTTTTGGAAAGTAGTATTTCTCACCTGGCTCAAGTCTAGAGAGAACTGGCGCTCTATTTTCTCTGCCTATCCCGTTAAGGACTCGGCGTGATGATATGTATGTATGTATGTATGCTCATGGTATTAAATTATTTTTCTTAAATCTGATTGCAAAGATCCATTTAGGCTTTTTACTTACGTAAAGATATTTTTAAGCTATATTCTTCTAAGCCCTAAATAAAGACCGTTATATGCACTCCTAAATGCGCACAATGACCGCATACATAGCCTGTTTTGTCAATATTTTACAACACCGTTTCGATGTGTTCAAACCAATGTAGCATGCCTTTCTATATCTTTACAATCACGCCCTCAATCACACCAGATCGTTAAGCTGCACATTTTATTTGTGTTTATTTATTTAACCTCACGTCTTCCCACAAAGGTCCCCGAAGGGGTAGGCAGAAGGGTAGTACCCACACACCTACTTTCCGGCGGAGATATATTTTAAGTGCTAACGTGACAGATGTCGATTCCATCGCCGTTTTGAATTTCTTCTCAGACGTTTGCTGGTTTCATCTCGATGCTTTCCTTCACCGTAAAGCTCGTGGTATAACTAATGACTGTACTTAAGTTCAGAATAACTTATTGATGCAGTCGGGATTCGAGCTTGCAATCTTTGTGTTGTGGGCGGCTTCCACGGCCCTTTAAACTATGTAATTTAAAGTATTTAATCATTAATAAGAAACATTGATACACAACCACGCAAACATTTTCAAAACGAACTATTTATGAACATAACCAGTCTCGTATTATACAGGAGACCCTTTCAATACTCACAATAAGCTCATGAAAGACGTCGCTGAAAACATTTTCACCGCTAAATTCTTTGCGTTGAAACCTCAAAGGCCTGAAAAAAGTGAAGGGCTTTCAAGAGGCTTGAAAACAATCTTGGAGGCTTGGAGAATGCACTCGGCCATCCTGAGCCTCTGAATGTAGCTGTCAAGATGGGCGGTATTATATTATATCAATACATAAAATAAAAATGTTACGGATCGCTGTCTGTATATTGAAGACTAGCTGTCCCGCCTAGCTTCGCCCGGGTGAAAAACGTGTTTTTATGTAACGCCCCCGCGTTCCACCTTGCGGGTGAAGTTTCATAAAATCCGTTCTTAGCTGACCTCTACACCGCGTAAGGAATACTCCTACCAAATTTGAAGTCAATCGGCCTTATAGTTCCCGAGATTTCGTGATGAGTGAGTTCACAAATGGGATGTCCTATATATAGATAGGTATAGATAAATGAGAAAAACTATTATTGGGACCTGTATCAACTCAAATAGCAACCAAAACAATGATTGTTAGAATTTTTGTCTGTTTATCTGTTTGTCTGTGCTTTTATACACCGAAACGAAACGGCTTATCTGATTTAAATATCGTTTTCATTAATGCGGTAAGCTTCACTTAACATAATATCCAAAATATATCCAAGAATTGCTGCCCAAAGTCAATATTCCACGCGGACGAAGTCGCGGGCAAAGCTAGATATATTATATATAACTTATATAAATACATTTACAGGCTTTCTTTAACGGAACCGAAATTAATCAATGTATTGGCAATCTTTGCGTGTGACTATTTATAATCAAACGGCCATTCCCATTAGGTTTTGGGGCTAATTAGTTATGAGCCTAAGTATATAAGCCTTTGTATATGTATGATGAATGTGGAAAAAACCCACCCCGTGAGGTTCTCGGCGTAATGATATTTATATTTGTATATTGGTGAAGGACCATTAGACTACATTTAATTTCGTAGTCGCGCAATTTACATTAACGTGACAAGAAACCTTACAATCCACCTGAAGGTAAGCGGTTACCGTTAGATGCGATCTATAATCGAAAACATTAGATGCCGTCGATTATAGATAATATACATAATTAAAGACAGCGGAATAGAAAAAGGACTAGTCTTTCTTTCGGCATTTCCTGATTTGGTAACCCTACTTGTCCAATAGCACCATGTCATTTAGCTGAACATTAGTGTAAGCGCTTACTAGGGTGGTTTTTCTCGATGGTCACCTTTGTAGCTCACATCATGCCGAATCCCTAACAGGTTAGGCAGAGAGCATAGAGCGCCAGTTCTCTCTAGACCTTTGTAGCTTAAAAAGCAAATATTATATTTAATATATAAAATAGTATAATATATTTTTGTTCATAGATAGGCCTATGAACAAAAATTCACAAGACAGATCGACCGAGATAGGAGCAGAAGTGTCGCTACACCAATCTATCTAAAACGTCGACGAGGCTTATCAGTGATAACACACACCTACGAATAGGTACTTGGTTATCAGGCTCGCTCAATGTTTGGCGAAGTTCAATGCCAACGTAAGATCATAAATTACTGAAATGTGGAGCTTGTTTAGATGGGCAATTTGTTGAGAGACTCTTTCAAAATTCACGGCAACAAAGGTATTTTAAAAGTTAGGGGGATTAGCACAACCCTCTGTCACCGAGGATATGTTAAAATGCCAACGTGACAGATGACCAGTCAGTCGACATTTCTCAAGCGCGACTTACAGCTTTCTCTCGATGTCTTTCATCTAGGAAAAGCTCGTTTCATTTACAATATGAAATACAATGAGGACTAATAGCGCACATGGAACTAACTACTTTGGGACAAAGAGACTATAAACAGGGCGTGTATTAAGACTAAGTGCTGTAAAATACTGTAAATTGTTGTACAACTGTAGGGATTTTGAATTCTCGTCATTAAAATCACTAATTATAATAAATTCGTATCGAAGCCGTGAGTTTTATAACCTCAAAGATGGCTTAAAGCAAATCACAGTTAAACTCGTGTTGAAGCTTATGCCACTGAAGAAGACAGGTTCCTTTATGTAAGCTCCGGAGAGCCTATGCGATTTTATTATTTATTCAATTTTACTAGCAAGAACACCCTTAAAAGCAAACGAACTCGTATTGAGTTAAGTACATACGGAACCGTACGCAATAGATACGCCTATGTTAATTTAATTTAGGTATGATTAAAACAAGATTAATTTGTCTTCCTGAGACTTTTGTTAAAGTTAATTTCACCATGAAGAAAGATAAATCACTACTATTTTAAACATAATATTACAAAGAAAATTTTAATTGACCAAAATTTTACCAATTCATTACCAGTTGCAAAACGTCTAAATTACACAAAGCATTGATTCCATGACCACATTAAATACAAAACCGAATCCAAAATTAAAGAGCTTTAACGGACAAAATTAAAAGACTTCTTTAAATCAGGTCATGTGATTCTTTTGTGAGAAGATAATGTATCGAAAAGCAACTTACCTGTTTGACGATTAATCTCGCAACTCTAGGGCTGGCAAACGTGACGAAACCGTAGCATTTGGAGACCCCAGCCCTGTCGTAGATGACTCTGGCTGCCGTGACCGTTGCGAACCCCGAGAAGAACTTCCAGAGGTCCTCGTCGGTTGTTGTCAAGGAAAACCCTCCGACGAAAATTCTATTATGTATCACTGTGCCGAATTTAGGGGCATCCGAAGGCGGCAGGGTGTCGTCCGTGTCGTCTTCGGGCGAGTTCAACAAAGCCTTCAACTTTTCGTGCGGGTCTGCATTTTTTCTATTGTTCGCCGTGCTCTCTTCAACCATATGGGCGCAGCTCGCGGACTCACTCCTAATGTACCTCTTAACACCACCCTCCATCATTATAATCTAATTTAACATGTTCCCGTGTTTACTAAACTAAAATACTAGCGTTAACTAAACCGACGCTGGTGTTCTCACGAAAAAACAACTGAATGTTGAGAGAAGCGCGGCTGTATCGATTCGTTTGAGCGCTCAAGTTATAGGTAGGTTCGCGGCGTTGCGCTGTAGACGCGGTGCGAGGGGCTCTCTGAAGCTGTCACTACTGGCCTTAATTACAACGTGAGGTTCACGATAACAGTTTCCGATTTGAGATTTTTAATATACGGACTAAAAATAGTGTTTGAGCTATTGTCGGCCGCTATTTTTACTAGGCGAGGGATTTGGGTCAGCGGTTGACACCGAGCGCACGTTTGCAATGGTTCTTATGTGCGTTGTATTTAGTACTGATTCGCTTGGCACAGGTGGCGTTACAACCCAGAGCGAGATAAATCTCAACAACTTTATCTACCTATCCGACGCTTCGATATATAGAACTAGATAAAGAGCAATGTTCTTTATATTTACTGTTTCATATATAATTGCATTCTCAAGATCGTTTATAATACAGATATTTTTGACAATTTTGGGAACCTATAATAAAACTATAATATGTTGTAGGTAAAATAAATTAATTAGATTTGCATTGAATATTTAAATACTAAAACTTTTCTCTTTAATACGTACGCACTTAAAACTAAACGTTTAGTGACACTTGTACATGTTTGTAAACGTTTCCATTTTATCAATACTACAAAATAATTTAAATTTTTATTTATTATTTCTATTACTTCTCTAACTAGTAGATTCGATTGCTACTTACATGATGTACCACATAAGTCAGAAAATCATTTTTATAAATACTTTCTAGCCAATTATTAAAAGTGAAGGACTAGTATCCTGATCTTGAATTTTCTTTACAGACTGTCAGTGTCAACGCTACGCCGTGGGAAGTTGTGTGTATTTATTTATTTTTATTGTGCCTGTTTTGATTTCCTTGTGAGAATTTTGTAATTAAAACAATAATAACTGCAATAACGGTATACATAATGAAATCATCCAGCCATTAATCGGGTTAGTGGGGTGAAAAACGTGGAGTGCAAAGAAGTGGAGTAGACGACAATAAAGTTTATGGAATTTATTTAATGCAATTATAGTTTCCGCCGACTACTAAACGTATAAACGTAAGTACAGTTGTGTAATACCACCCATTTACTCATAAATTGCGTTTACAACTATTCACTATTAGTTTGCGAATGTTTAAATAAGGTATTGTAATAATTCGCAAGTTTTTCTTTTTTTTATACCTTCAATAATAATATAAAAATTACACATTTTTATTTTTACATGCCAGCTTACAATTGACATATTATTACTTTGTATCATACAAACCTTTTGAAACCTGAATTATGGTTTAAGAAAGTTGTAAGTATGACATTTTGAAGTTCTCTGGTTTGTATTTAAAATTTCGAGTATTTTTTTTGTATGTAATTTTAATTTTTTCTTACTAAATGTATGTAGAAAATGTTTGTATTTGCTTTTGCTAATTTATGTACTTGCAAATTATTTACACTGCCATCTATATCTATGTAACCCAAAGGTGATTGACTGACATAGTGATCTATCAACGCACATCCCAAACCACTGGACTGGCATGCAGGTAGATGTTATGACGTAGGCATCCGCTAAGAAATCTAATATTTTAGATTATTATTTTGCAAATAGATGAGATCTGGAATCCCATCGAATAAAGTAGTCTGTTGTATTCTTTCAGGCCCAACTTTACAGTTGTCTTTCATCTATGTCCTCAATATCTATTATGGTAACTTATAAAAAAATTTACACTGAAACCTTAATTTTGCAGGTGAATACTTGAACTCAGTCACATGTGTTGCATGTCCTAACAAAGATAATGTCTCTGCTAGCTTAGTCAAAATGTTTTCTTATGGGACCATGTTATAAATTTAATTATTACGTATTGTATTCAAGGACGGACATAGCTTACATTTTAAAATAATCACACCATAAACCTTGAGACGAACTAAATATATCTCTGGTGACAAGAAAAAGAGTATAAACTTTCTCAGAACATAAGTTCATGCAAAAATCTTGTAAAAAATAAAATGTTGTACTTAGGTAAATGTTAAGAGCAAAACTTAATCTACATCTACCTAACATGAATAATAATATGCAATCTGTGGGATGTCCCCACATGTCATCATAGCCTATATACCTATAACTTTTAGCATTCCTATTGCAAATACTAACATAAATAAGTATACAGAATAAAAAATTATAGGTACCACTATTTATTTGTAATTTAATTCAGTAAGATTATGACTAGTAAATAAAATTAAAAAGCTGGAATAAGTATACAAATATAATCACTTAAATTATTATAATAATAATAATATATCCTTTATTGTACAAACACACACATTTACAAAAACAAACAGAAATGACAAAGAAAACATATAGTAGGCACAATAGGCGGCCTTATCGCAAAAGCGATTTCTACCAGACAACCCAAGTGTAGAGAGAGGTAAGAAACAGAGAAAGAAAAGGTTTATATTTACAAGGAACACAAATCTCAGAGATTCTGCGTTATCTATCTAGATTACATACTTATAGGTGTTTGTCCCTAGTGTTAGCTTGGCTTAGATTGGGGCAAGGTGATTTTATTAGGGATTGTCTTGAGACATTTCAATTAACATTAAATTTATTACAATTACACACCTAGCCCCTATTTAGTATCCTCACGCCTTCCCACAAGGGTCCCCGAAGGGGTAGGCAGAGATGTGAGAGATGTATAGGTAATACACCCACTTTCCGCCAGAGGTATATTAGGTGCCAACGTGACTACTTTTTTGGGTACTGTACCAATGAGTTTTTCTTAATATAAGTATTAACAGTGATTAGTTACACCATAAGTTTTAAGTGTTTTGAAGGAAAACATTGAGTGGAAATCTTCAAGTGTTTGAGAAGAAATTTAAAAATATATCTATAGGCCTAAAGACGGATGAGACGGAGACGGACTCATCATCAAGTTGGCACCTAAAATATAAATAATAATAATATATCCTCACGCCTTCCCACAAGGGTCCCCGAAGGGGTAGGCAGAGGTGTATAGGTAATACCCACACACCCACTTTCCGCCAGAGGTATATTAGGTGCCAACGTGACAGATGGCGAGTCCATCGCCGTTACTCAAGCGCGACTATACATACGCCTTTGAATTTCTTCTCAGACGTATGCAGGTTTCCTCTCGATGTTTTCCTTCACCGTAAAGCCCGTGGTGTGACTAATCACTGTACTTAAGTTCAGAAAAAACTCATTGGTACAGTCGGGATTCGAACTTGCGACCTTTGCGTCGCAGGCAACTGCTCGAACCACTCGGCCACCACGGCTTCATCCCATTCCAATCCCAGCAAACATTTGTTGTATGGGTATTGGAAACCTCTGCCTTCAGGGACCCTTGCAGCAAGGCTTAAATATATTTATGTATTTACTATTTTTATATGTAATGTAAAAACAATAAAAACACAACAATGTATTTTAACTGCACTGAATGAGGTCAAGATGCAACTGCAAATTGTTTACATCCTCGCAATGTCCTGTGGGTTATCACTTTCTGTTGACCTTGGTGAGTTTCCATGTACTAGGGTAGCATGTCTCATATGTGTTATTGTAAAGATTTGTTTGTTGTCTCGAATCAGACGTCTCAATTTAATTTCAAACAAATATTGTTGACCCTAACAAACTCAAAGGTCTTGTTCTTTTGAGAAAGCTTTAAGATTTTTGAACAATATATTGTGTTTATAATATGTTATAAAATAAAAAATAAATATCCTCACGCCTTCCCACAAGGGTCCCCGAAGGGGTAGGCAGAGGTGTATGGGTAATACCCACACACCCACTTTCCGCCAGAGGTATAATATGTTAGTATGTAATAAGGCAAGTTACTGATATTTACGGAGTTTTTTATTGTTCATATATTGTTGTAAAACCTCTTTATACTAATTATTTGTTTTGGCATTGGATTAGTAAATGATAAAGTTAAAAACTAAAAACAAGTTCTGTAATTATTGTAGGTACTTTTTTCTAGTGTATTGATGACGTCATAGACTGCGTAATGTTTGGTACAAAAATCGAAAAATCCTTTATTATTCGCCTTTAAGTTTCACTTTAAGGCAGGAACTAATTACTTATATGATATTCTAAGACAGTAGAGCACCAGTTATCTCTGTCCATAAGTCTCTTCATTTCTGCTCGCTAGTTTCGAGAATGTAATCTGGACGTTAAAAATCATTGATTGTTCGATCAATTGGATCCAGGTAGTTGGGATGTCGTCTTCTCCTGCTTATCTTTGTCGACTCATCTCTTTTTCGTATAGTTACATATTAGAAAGCAAATATACAAAGCGTTAACAGGCGTTATTACGTAAGTTAAAAAAATATGCAGCGCGTGAGGGACGCGCATAATGTTACGATGTATGTACTCTTGCCAAACAAGTAAGCCAAGCTAATATAGATGTAAGCGTATTGTAATAAGGCTCAATCAATAAATCATAACTGTAATAACTTCCGAGCTAAATTTATTTCATTTCCAAGTAGAGACATCCTTTAAAGATGAATATTGGGCTGTGGTTGTTCTTAATCCTCTCTCTGGGCGTACAACGGGGTACCAACTGGGTAAAATTTTGAGCCTTTCAATTTACCTATAAGCGAAAATTCTAGAGAAAAGTGCACAAGGCACAGCTTTTGGGTACTTGCAAGTCTTGCAACACCAGGGCTGTCAATTACGTGTGTCAACCCTGCGAGATTTTAATATAATATGTAGCTAGATAACATGAATATAATGACACTAGTTGTACCCGCACACCCACTTTACGCCTCTGCCTACCCCTTTGGGGACCTTTATGGGAGGACGAGAGGAGCTATTATTATTATTAGTTGTAACCTCCGGCTTCAGCCGCGTAAAATTTCTATTAATTATAAATTAAATAGATCGTATCCCATGTGCTCATCCAGCTGATAAATTATATCATTTATATTTTATTATATTACATGCTCTTCGGTTTAGGGTACTCTTGACCTGACCTTTTTTCAAGACGTCCCTAATTTGGTCTAGAAACGTCCGTCTAGGTCTACCCCTTCCAACACTTTCATTCACACTCGCCTTATACACTTTTTTCGTCAATCGTTCTTCATTCATTCTCTCGACATGGCCAAACCATCTCAGCATACCTTTCTCAATTTTTGTCACTACATCTTCTTTCAGACCCCAACGATTCCTTATCTCACTATTTCTTATCCTGTCACTCAGTTAAACTCCTATCATACTTCTTAACGCTCTCATCTCAACTGCATTTATTCGGCTTTCATGCTTCTTCTGCCATACCCAACTTTCACTTCCGTACATGAGTGTCGGAACCAACACTCCCTCATGCACAGTCAACGAGCCTTAAAAGACACATACCGACTGCCCATGAAGGAGTGCAAAGCTCCATTCACCATGTTTCCTGCATTCACTCTTCTTTCAATATCAATCTCACACTTTCCATCTCTTGTAAACTTTGATCCCAGATACACAAACTCATTCACCTGTTCAATTTGTTCATCTCCAATCACGATATTGCACTCTGACACTGCCTCATCTCTTTCAAACTGATAAACTATATCTGTGTTAAATGTCATGCAATCGCGAGATCGAGCAACGAACGTCCTCAAATACTTTACATATAATTATAATACAAGTGGGATACAATCAAGTTAGGGAGTTTACAGAAAGACCCTAAGCCCTCACTCGTGAAGACCCCTAGAAGAAAATAATTAACTACTCTACGTGTCCTGCACTATCTAACGCAAACGTTAACCTTTTTTATAGTATTGATAACCAGGCAAACACTATTTATTGTATAGGTTGCTCTATTTTATCTGATACATAAAATATGCTTAACCACATATACACGTTTTGTTTAGTTGTGCGCTCTATTATCTGACGTATTGTATTGACAATTAAGTTTAGTATACTTTGTCAGATATGAAGTGGGAAAGGGGAATGACCTAAGGTTCCGTCATCTAGTCAACTAATGACTATTTAACGAATGTATATCTTACGTTTCATTGCATTAAGTCTATTATTGGCTGTTAAGAAAATTGTTTATTTCGCGAACTAGGTACTTTTCGTAGTGTTTATTTTTACAAACTAATATCGACTTTTTACATATTGGTGTAAAGTTCAATTCCGAATAATATCCTCAAGGCTTCCCACAGGGCACAAGGGCAAAGGTGTATTGATAGTACCCACTCACCCACTTTCCGCCGGAGATATATTTTAGGTGTAAACGTGACAGATGGCGAGTCCATTGCCGTTTCTCAACCATAACTAATGGCCTTGCGGTTCGAGTGTTGCAGGCAACTACTCGAACCGCTCGGCCACTACGGCTTTTTTACCATAAACTACAAGTGAATAACTAGTGATATGGAGATATGAATAATATGGAAATTTTCATAGACGCGTCATCTTCTAGCCTCATCTAAGTTATGGAACGACAAAGCAGCTTGAACCATATTATTTTTTATTGTCTCTCGTAGCGTGAGTTCCGGGAACTTTTGCTACTTAACCGGGCAAAGGCGAGACCTAGGCCTCCAGCCAGGCACTTTAGTGCTACACAGCTACAGCAACACAGCTAAGGGCACCCCCTGTGGGGTACGGACCTCGGCTAAGGTCGTTACTGGATCGCGAGCAAGGGAGCTGGGCTGGTCTGATATTTATTATTTATATATTTAATTGCACCATACATACTTTATATAAAATCTTCTCGCCTTCTCATAAATATTCCCGATGGGGTAGGCAAAGATGTAACACACCTTTCTGTACATCCATTTACGATTCCATTTTCCAAAGATTATATAATAAACTATTGGGTCCGCCCAGCTTCGCTCGGGTGGAAAAAAAAGATGGTGGCGCCACCTATCGGGTCCAATTGTGAATCTAAACCATTCCCAGATCCCCTTGAACACACACAAAAAATTTCATTAAAATCGGTCCAGGCGTTTAGGAGGAGTTCAGTGACATACACACTCACAGAAGAATTATATATATAAAGATAATATATAAATACCTTGGGACAATTCCTCACAAATTGACCTATTCCCAAATTAAGCAAAGCTTGTGTTATGGTAACTAGACAACGTTATTTTTACTTAAATAGATAGATATATACATAAATGCATAGGACATCGCAAGACTAAGGTACAAATACTCGTGTTCATCACACAAATACCTGCCCTCAGCGTGATTCGAACCCGCGGCCTCAAGTCTCGCAGTCAGGAGCTCTAACCACTAGACCAGGCCGTCAATTTTAGAGATGTCAAGGTTTATCAATACTTCTTTAATTTAAATACATTTGAAGTGTCTGTAATAGTTATACCTGTATAGGTTAGTATGTTATTAGGCGGAAAGTGGGTGTGTGGGTATTACCTATACACCTCTGCCTACCCCTTCGGGGACCCTTGTGGGAAGGCGTGAGGTTAGTATGTAACTTATCTCTCACTATGATGTGGCATCCTTCTCAATCTTTAACCTCTGGAAGCAATTGCGATCAAAAAGTTTTATTTAATGTAGACACAATGGCAGCTGTATCAATTTTCAGAATGCATAATTGGATACGGTGCGATGTAGTGAAATGATGTCCTTGGCGGCTTTGGGTGTCTCGTACACCTGTACTATCAGTATATTTGCCCATGCAATTTCCCTGTTTGCATGCCTGGCGGTCTAGACGAAATCCATTTTATGGAAATGACATAACTTTTACTGCAGCTAATGTCATTCAAAATCTTTTATCCAATGTACTTAACGGACACAAGGAACACTTATTTAACGTCACATTATAAATTAAAAAACTGGGTACCACCGTTACTAAAAAACAATATCCTGACAGAAGAAGAAATGGCAAAACTCTCTTCATACATACATGCTCGCCGGTTTTAAGCGTTCCCATGTTTAGCTTTTGTTAATGAGCTCTTTGGGGAGGGGGAGGATTGTTATATTGTGTTGGCAGCAGAGGGATTAGTCCTATGATGCTGTTAACACAGTATAACTCTCCGAACATAGAGTGGCAGCTCGCAAGTGATACTTCGGTATCGTTAGCGTAAATAGGCTACGGTAACCGTTTCCCATCAGGTGGGCCGTATGCTTGTTTGACACTTGGGTAATACCTATCACATTTATGTCAAAAGTGTGTAACAAAATTAGCGTTTATATGTATAATAAATAATATAATATATCCTCACGCCTTCCCACAAGGGTCCCCGAAAGGGTAGGTGAGAGGTGTATAGGTAATACCCACACATCCATTTTCCGCCAGAGGTATATTAGGTGCCAACGTGACAGATGGCGAGTCCATCGCCGTTACTCCAGCACTATACATACGCCTTTGAATTACTTCTCAGACGTATGCAGGTTTTCTCTCGATGTTTTCCTTCACCGTTAAGCTCGTGCGTTGTATGTATGGTGTACATACCATAATATAGGAACTTGAGTTAAAAAATATTGCGGCTAACTTTATGTGACTTTATAGGCAGGGAGAGAAGAACACCCGTTGTCATCATCATCTAGGTACATGCACGCCGGTATTGTAAACTCTTAACGTCCTTAACTATCCTTGAGTGTTGAGTCGATTCCATTTAGGTAGTTAGATCGATGTATTCCTATGTGTATAGATGTTAGTATGTATGTTAGCAGATGTAATTGGCGTGACTCATATTTACAAGCACGCTACAATCGCGCATGACGCCACTATATGAAATCGATGTCCGCTCAATTTGTACAATTACACCTAATATGCTTCGTACTAGGTACTTTAGGCTCGGTGGTTTCGCCCTCGTAAAATTTGCTAATGTTACAGGATTGGCTTCTGCTCGAGTCTTAGTATTTGTGTTATAAAATAACTTTGTGGTATAAGCCATATGTTTTATGGGTTTTATTTAATTGGGAAACCCTATCTATCTCTATGCCAAATTTCAACATATTCTGTTCAGTCGTTCTGGCATGATTGAGTAGTAAATAACAAGTCTATACCTATTTTAATGTTGATATTGGTGTCACACCACCTAGTTACGGTATAGGGTATTCCAACACGTGGAAATTTCTCCTCAATAAAACGTGTTCCTTCGTTGTTAAACTGTGATTTGAGAGATCACCCACTTTTACGGCAGAGATATTTTTTAAGACATGACAGATTATAATTTATAGATTTTTTCTCAAACGGCATGTTTTCTACCGATGTTTTCCTCCACCGGAAATCTCGTGGTGTGACAGTACTTAAGGTCAGATAAACTCTTTGGCACAGTCGGGATTGGAGGTTGTATTGCAGTAAGTATGGTTAGATTGGTGAGTGTGCGTGTGCCAGCAGTGCCGGCGGTGCCAGCAGTGCCAGCAGTGCCGGCGCGTGTTGATGCGGCGCGCATGGCGGGCGGCTGCGCGTGGTCGCGGCGCGTGGGCGCGCGGGCGCGCACGCTGAGGGCGCTGGTGCGCGACACGCAGCGCGCGCTGAGGGACGTGGCCGACATACTCAGCATAGGTGACCAGCTCGCTACACATACATACATACATACAATTTACGCGGACACAGCTGTTACATACATACAATATTGGAATCTTAAATGATGTCTGCATTTGCTCTTTGTATTTTTTTTAACTAAGTATATTTTTGTGTAGTTGTTATGTATTTATATTAATATTTATATTGTATATATCGCAAATAATATATGAATACATATATAAACTGACAGGACATGCTTTTTTATATTCAATATTAGACTTAGAGAGAAATAAAAATATCATTCAATAAGTTATGCAACGCGAAAAGTGTAAGCTTGAAGTCCGGCTGTGACCGGTGCGTTTTACGGTCTCTCTAAGGTCAAGGAAGACATTGAAAACATTGGAATTTAAAGAATTTTATACGTATGTACGTATAGCCGAGCTTTGAAAAACGGCAACCGACTCCCCATCTGTCACTTTTACACCAAAGTAGCTACAATTATTTCGAAAAGAGGGTGCCTTTACACCTCTTTAAAGTACTCACCCCTTGAGGACCCTCGTAGGTAGGTAAATTATTCTACTAATATTACTAGCTGTCCCACCCAGCTTCGCCCGGGTGAAAAAGTTTAACTGCCTGAAACACGATCGCAGCGCAACCGATCGGGTCCAATGGCGATGTTAACTATCCTATCTTTTAAGTTGGATCAAACCGCACACGGTGTGCAAATTTGATTGAAATCGGCTTAGTAGTTTAGGAGTCCATCGCGGACAAACAACGTGACGCGTAATTTATATAAATTAAGATAAAACACGAAAGCTCGTACGTACGGTAAGTAAGGTACGGACGTTCGTTACTCAACCGCGCCAGAACGGCTGAACGGAATCGGATGAATTTCGGCACAGAGATAGAACATTAGCCGGATTGACAGATTCGTTTGCACAGATAGGCCCGTCCGTTCCGGAAATAAGTCTAGATAAAATTATACTAACAAAATGGATCTTTACGCGGGCGGAACCGCAGGCCACGGCTACATCACTAATAGCTAATACATAATTCGAAGAGCGCTCGCTTCCTCGCAGTCGGTATCGCGCGGTCTGGTTGCAGAGCCCGATATATTGTCAACGGTGGAGGACGTGGGGCAGCAGGCGCAGAAGTGCACCTCGCTGGTGGTGCTGGGCGCCTGCGCGGCGGCGCGCGCGCGCCTGCTGCGGGCGCTGCTGGCCGCGCCGCTGCTGCCGCCGCTGCCGCCCAGGGGCTGTCGCTGGGTCGGTGCCACCGCCTACTATTAGATACTACTGCACCGAATTGCATGGATTCGGCACAGTGATTCAATATTATTCACTTCGACGAGCACGATCATACGTGCTGAGATTCATGCATCGGACCGATGAATGTGGACGTAGCGAACGAGTATGTCTTATCTTATTCGGTTAAAACTCACGTTCGACGTTACGGAACGTTCCGTTCGCGGATGTCGGCCGCATCGGTCCCTTTGACGTTCTTAAATTATGATTGCGATGCCGCGTCGAAGCTATGCACGTCTACTTTTATGATACGAATGTGGCAATAACCACGAGTCCCACCTGATGGTAAGCGTGCACCGTAGTGACATGGTCGTATCGTATATAATGTTAAAGTGGTTGTTGCAGCTGCGCATCCAGTACGGCAGCAGTACCCAGGTGCACCTGTCGCTGGGCAACTCGGAGTTTGAGCTGGTCGAGGAGCTGCATTGCCACGCCGCCGCCTGGGACACGCTGCCGCCCGCCGTGAGCGCACGCACACACGCACACACTCGCCCACGCACATACACACACACACACACACACACACACACACACACACACACACACACACACACACACACACACACCCATCTTCTTTATTGTCGGTTTGCTGGTTTCCTCTGGATGTTTTCCTTCACAGTAAAGCTCTTGAGACTCAGAAGATAGAGACACAGAAAAACTCATTATTGTAGTCGGGATTCGAACTTGAAATCAACCGAGTCTTTAATCTATAAATATCGGTAAGTACATATTATTAAGTTTATTTTCCCACTCCAGGATTTACTCCGCAAAGACCAATCAGACTTAACAACGATCTTAGAAGTGGAGCTGAACAACCAATTCTTGAAAGACGGCCTCGAGATCTTAGTCCCGCCAGATCTAGACTATGACCCAGGTCTAACAGACTATTTGACCCTGAAGAAACTTCACTCGGAGTTTTTTAACAAGCGGTCCAGCATCCTGAGGAATGTGAATCCCGTGTACCTTTACGGCGTGGACCGCATGGGAAAGCACATATTTAGTGACACCATTTGTGAGCCCTTCACCAGCTCCAAGAGTGAAGAGGACTTCTGGAATACCTACAGCTTGCATTATATGACTCGGCTCGGGAATGGGAACGGCCAGTGTGGAGACGAGGAGGAAACTCCTCATGTGGTCGAAGAGAGGGTTGTGGAGGAAAACCGAACGCCTGCCGTGTTCAATGGTGAGGTAGGTACCAACATTTTTTTCAGGATATGATTTATAATTTCATGCCTACCCATAAGGATCACCGAAGGGTAGGCAGAGGTATGAAAGTAGTACCCAAACACCCACTTTTCGCCGGAGATATATTTTACGGTTCTAGTAAGGATTCAATATACGAGTTCTCTTACGGAACGCTAACTTCTTCCCTTTTAATTGTGACTTTCAATTCTCTCTTCTTTTTCTCGCGCCTTTGTGTCAAGACGTAAATAAAATACAAAACAATAAATTTTCCAGAACTGCCTCGACCTCCACCAAATTAAAGAGTTGGACCCTAACGCTCAAGTATCATTCTTCCTCTTCGCTGATAGCGAGGACATGGAATCGAATATGCTAATCCCCGAGCGGCCGGTGGAAGCCACCGAGTCTACTGAAGAACCGTACCGCAGCGAGGAACTGCCGGAGTCAGATCAGGGACTGTTGAGGGATGGACTCATCAGGTAAGCAATTCCAATATCCTCCCGCCTTCCCACAAGGGTCCCCGAAGTGGTAGGCAGGGGTGTATAGGTAGTTCCCACACACCCACTTTTCGCTAGAGATATATTTTAGTTGCCAACATGATAGATGGCGAGTCCATCGACGTTCAAACACGTCTTTGCAGGTTTCCTCTCGATGTTTTCCACCATCTTAATGCTTGTGGTTGATGAGTTTTTGAACTTAAGTACGGTAATTAGTTTTAGTCACACCACGAGCTCAACGGTGAAGGAAAAAAACGAGAGGATACCAGCATACGTTTGAGAACACATTCAAAGGCGTATATACAGTCATGGTTGAGTAACGGCTCTGGCAGAAAGTGGGTGTGTCACGCTCCTCTGCCCTACTCCTTCGGTGACCTTTGTGGGGTGTGAAAAATATACACATACATACATACGTACATATCATCACGCCCAGTACCCAACGGGGTAGGCAGAGAGTATAGAGCGCCAGTTCTCTCTAGACTTACATACCTCTTTCGCTTCGTCCACATTCATCAGTCTCTTCATACATGCTAAAAATATGATATATATATATATAGGAGAAGCAATAGTTGAAAAACGTGTTTTTTTACTTTTTTACCCGGGCGAAGCTGGGCGGGACAGCTAGTATTTATATAAAACTAGACTCTGTCATTACAATGTATGTGTCGCTCCCAGCCTAGAGGCATCCTCGCAGCAGCAGGCGCGCGCCCGCCGGAGGCTGTACGAGCAGCAGACTGCCTTCATGAACGAGCTGATGGACCACTGGGAGGCGATGGGTGAGGCCTACCGATGTTATACACGGAAAAACTCATAGCATAGAGGTAGATCAATAGGTGGATCATTCACTTCAATATTTTTAGAAGCAAATATAAAAGAATTTGGAAATAGGTATCGCCATCAGAAAAATAGTCTTATTTATTACAGTTGCATTTAATTGACGATGGCAGGCCTGCCGGAAATTGAGACAAAGCGTTAAAAATTAAGAAAGTGCGTAAACAAGTTGTTTTCGCCTGTCGGTAAACGGTTATCGCCGCCTATGAGCGCTTGTCATACCAGGGGTATCGCTCGCGTGCTGCCGACACTTCGAGACCCTGCAAGAATTTTTTGCCGTCTCCCTCCCTCCGCTCACGTGCGAAGGAATGCTCTGCAGCCCCTACGCCTCGCAAGCACCTGGCCAAGAGCCAGTGGGCCCTCCTGGCGGACGGCGAGCTGGCGGCCGGCCCCCACGGCCCCCACGGCCCCCACGCCTCCGGCCACAAGAGGAAAGGCGACGACAGGACCATCCGCTGCCGCTCCGCCCTCTTGAGCAACGTCGTGAAGTTCGCCACGGACTGTGTGCAGGCCTCACTGCTACACCACTGCACTAGGCTCAGTGAGGTGAGTCGTATGTCTTCCCTATTAAGGGCGGTTTACGTTCTGCATGCACACTGTTATGGGCGGTCGATACCTACAACCCGCTAGAGAGAGCTAGGGCATATTTTATCTCGTTTAAAATTTGAATTTCTCACGTCGCGTTGGTTGGCCTTTGGTCTCGTTCGGAAAAGTAGCAGAGGTTGCCGGAACTCTTGATGCAAGGGACAACGGACCCAATCACTTCAAAAAGAAAACCATGGAATTTCTTCGCCCGATAGGACACTGAGTTTCTTCTCAAAGTATGCCGGTTTCTCCGTTCACGAGATGTGACTCATCACTGTACACGAGTTTCTGATATTTTTATTTCATACTGCCAGGATTTTATCCGTATAAAAATAGATAAAAACAATCCTTAATGCGGATTGTGTGAGAGCTCAATCGGTGTAGAAGCGGCCACGCGCCAAGTTGCCAAGTTGCCCTGATGTAGTGTGTATGGGGGGGGGGTGACAGTATGTGTGGGTGGGGGGTGGGGGGTGCAGTGGCGAGTTGTGCAGGTGCACGTGCGGCTGGTGCAGCGCGCCATCCTGGCGTCGTTCGAGCAGGCGCGCGAGCTGCAGGTGGTCCCGCGCAGGATACACTTCGCCGCCAGCCACGAGCGGCAGCTGTACGAGGTCAGACACACCCCCACCTTGGATATTATGTATATAGATATCCTAAATATAGTCGCCGTATACATATTGAGACTTGTTACAGATATTTTTAGTACATTTTAATACAAAAACGACACAAATACAGACCATAATAATTAATTATACATTTAAATGTTTAGATCTCAAATTTCATTGTCAGGATCTCTAACCGACCTTCTATTTGTTCAATTAACAGATCAAAAACCATAAATATTATAGGTAAGTATGAATGGGACTGGCGCTGTTTATATTACGTACGGCTTAGTACATATTAGACTATATGTTTAAATCATGCCCACAGACAATAACGGAGAAGTTCACTCAGGGCGACAAGAAGCAGGAGTTGCTGAAGATAATGCAGGAGGTGCTGCAGGAGATGGAGGTCGAGATCAACAACATGGACTGGAGCGTTGATGGTTCGTGGAGACTTTTTTATCATTCGTTGCCGTTTTATAACCATGTTTTTAGCTATCATATGGCTCACCTGACGGGAAACTGCTACCGTAGCTTATTTACGCTCACGTTACCGAAGTATCACTTGCGCGTTGCCACTCTGTGTTCGGAGAGTTATACTGTGCAGCATAATGGGACTAATCCCTCTGCTGCCAATACAATATAACAACCTCCTACCAAGGAGCTCATTATTGGAAACCTCATTCATCGAGCAGGAACACAACCCAAAAAATAGTGGCGGTTGTTGTCTACGGACTTGTATAAGGTGGAGGTCCTGCCCCAGTCGAGCAGCTCCAAATTAGAACGGGAAACCCGTTATGTCCTACCTACTCTTAAAAAATGTGAACATGCAAGAAGCTCAATAGGCCTTATCGCATAAGCAGACATATTATTTTAAGGCGTGCATAATAAACTGCGATGGACGCTACATCTGTCACGTCACATCTGTCGTCTATTGATCAAAAATACTTTTTCAAATTCGATAATTCAAGATATACTTCCTACAGACTCGCAATCTTTCAATCGTATCCTCTGTACAATAATAGTGTAGACTAGCTGTGCCCGCAACTACGTCCGCATGAATAAAAAAAAAAGTTCCTAAACTAAAAGTAGCCTAAGTTACTCCCTTTTACATCAGATATCTGTTAGTCAAAGTCCAGTCAAAATCGGTCCAGCCGTTTCGGAGATTAGCCGGAACAAACAGACGGACAGACAGATAGACAGACAAACTAAAAAATATATATATTTTGGTATATGTACTTTGTGTACATCAATATGCAGTTAATAAAAAGCGTTTTTTTTATACCACATGGGTGGCAAACAAGCATGCGGTCCGCCTGATGGAAAACGGTTACCATCAGGCGGGTATTTTAATATTACAAACAGACACTCCGATTTTATTTATTTGTATAGATGAGTGAATGTTCCCCCTCGCAGACCTGCCGTGCCACCAAGACCGTCGCTTCTTGGCGTCCAAGTCCACGCTGTACTCTAGGTCGTGCAGCAGCCCGCCGGACGCTCCTGCGGACGTGGACGAGGACGCTTCTGACAGCGAGGAGGCCGTGTCCTACGATAGCTACAACTTCGACGACTATGAGATTATAAGGTCTCACGAGGAGAGCTTCGGGGCCAGCGAATCCTATGGAGGGAGGGTGAGTACAACAATTTTTTTCTCTTCATTTAAGGAGATTTGTCGCACAGTGACTATGCCACTCCGTGAGGTCACCTTAATGTAAAAGTTATTCAAATCTACGCTAATAAATTTAAAGCTACCAATGTTACCATACGAAAATTGTCAAGCGCGAGTTGACATCGTGTGAACAGGATTCATTTATTACGTTTGATACGTAGGTTGCAAATATTCTCTCATAATTTCCGAATTCGACCCCCAATGTCTCCATGATGAAATAACACAAATACGTCTGTGTAGGAAATTTCGCCCAAAATTTGTATTCGGAAATTTTAGCTCTACTTTTGGGCGCTTTGCCATAGAGACAAGAGAAACCTATACTTCAATCTCTTGCTATCTATATCTCAATGATCTAGTTAAGTACAAATTGCCTATTATATATGTTAGATTTCATTGAAATTATATTGCTACAAATATTTGGATTATATCAATATACAGGTAGTCAGATAATAGAACTGTTGTCTTCTAGAAGCTATAGCGTGTTGTGAAAATATCCTCATGACGATGCAATAAAACAAAAAGATAGATTTGTTTAATATCTTTATTAGATTTTTTCATGGAGCCTTACCACATATTTGAGTACCAGACCTATCATCTCAGGTAGCTTGTATATTAATTACCTAAATATATCTGACATAGATAAAATCCGACGAAGACTCCCCGCCATTCAACAGTATCCGCGTGGAGAATGAGTCTGGGATGCTGTCCTCCTCCGCGGCGCTCTGGTCGTCCAACACCAACACCAACATGGCCAACATGGCCAGCATGGCCAGCTATGCCACGTGCGCCAACACTGGTACATTATCCCTCAAGCAGGCCACGCTAGATGTACAACAGACTGGTAAGGGTCTAGTCATATTAAATATTTATTATTTCTGTCATTCCTCAACAAAAACTATTCCATAAATTTTTAACTTTTTATTGTACGTATGTGCTCGTTGTTTCAGTCCTCGCGAAGCTAAGTCGCAAGATAAGTTTCAAATTAGTCAAGTTCATGGATTGCCTTAAAGAGACGTACTTCGGTACCTTGCAGAGGTAAGCATATGTTCCTTACTCAGACGGTTGTAGATATTTCTCAATCGACATATCAAAATCGATAAGGATGCTTAGGATAAGGTAGTAATCGTTTAGGCCATCCTAAGCGATTACTGAGATTAATTGATTTCGGATTTGTAAAATATTTAAAATGTATAGGTCCGAGAAATGCTCCTTGTGGAACTCCCGAAAAGAGTGTTCTAGACATTATCGAGGATGATGAATCATCGTGCGAAACTGTCTGTAATGTTTTGAAATAAGCCAACTGCACAATATGTATTCTGATTGTTTCTCTCTAGAGTTATTTAGCACTATAATACAGTACTTTTGAAGTAGTATGTTATGATCTATCGAGTCGAACGCGTCACTGAGATTAGTATTTATAATTTAAATCGGTCGTAGCCTTTTAATATAAGATCGATTTGAGGCGAAGTGGATTATCTAGAGTGAATAGATACAGCGGTATCTCTCATTCGTCTCGAGTGAGTGCGAGCGTAAGAAGAGATGCCTCGTCGGCAGATGCCTGGAGTCGCTGGAGCAGTCCTGCCGCCGCGAGCTGAGCGCGCGGCCCGCCAGCGAGGCGGCGCGCCAGCTGCTGGCGGCCGCGCGCCACGTGGACCTGCAGCCCTGCGCCTCCTTCTCGCTGCTGCGCTCGCTGCTGGACTCGCTGCGCCGCCTGCTGCACAGGTGCCCCTCGCTGCAGGCGGCCGGCCCGGTCGGGGCCCGGTCGGGGCCTGCCGGCGCGGGCCCTGCATCGGTTCCTGCCCGCAGGCTGCGGCTGCCGGGCGCGGCGGGCGGCGCGGCGTGCTGCGCGCTCAGCCCCTCGTGGCGGCGGCGCGCGGCGCTGCAGCAGCTGCAGCAGCTGGCGCCGCAGCGGCTGGCGCGGGCCATCAGCGCGCAGGTGCTGCAGCGGCTGGGCGCGGCGCACGAGCAGTTCCAGGCGGCGCTGGGCGCGCTGGAGGCGGCGCTGGGCGGGCGGCTGGCGCGCGCGGAGGACACGCGGCTGGCCATCCGCAAGCGGCACGCGCCCGCCCTGGCGCGGCTGTGCCTGGAGGCCACCTCCATGGCCGACCTGCTGCGCCACGGCGTGCCCGACCTGGGCCGCGAGATCGGTCAGCGCACACTCACTACACTACTCTCCTAGTCCAGTACGACGATTATACTGTTCAGTTTTGTTGCGAGGGATAGAATCTCATTTGTGGGTTTATCTATCACAGTTTTTAAAGTAATTAGCTTCAGACTAGATCATTATGGAATTTTGACATTTGATTTAACGCGCGGCCAGTACGGCGTGGTGTGTGTGTGTAGGGCGCGGCCAGTACGGCGTGGTGTGTGTGTGTGTAGGGCGCGGCCAGTACGGCGTGGTGTGTGTGTGTGTGTGTAGGGTGCGGCCAGTACGGCGTGGTGTGTGTGTGTGTGTGTAGGGCGCGGCCAGTACGGCGTGGTGTGTGTGTGTGTGTGTGTAGGGCGCGGCCAGTACGGCGTGGTGTGTGTGTGTGTGTGTAGGGCGCGGCCAGTACGGCGTGGTGTGTGTGTGTGTGTGTGTGTGTGTGTAGGGCGCGGCCAGTACGGCGTGGTGTGTGTGTGTGTGTGTAGGGCGCGGCCAGTACGGCGTGGTGTGTGTGTGTGTGTGTAGGGCGCGGCCAGTACGGCGTGGTGTGTGTGTGTGTGTGTAGGGCGCGGCCAGTACGGCGTGGTGTGTGTGTGTGTGTGTGTAGGGCGCGGCCAGTACGGCGTGGTGTGTGTGTGTGTGTGTAGGGCGCGGCCAGTACGGCGTGGTGTGTGTGTGTGTGTGTAGGGCGCGGCAAGTACGGCGTGGTGTGTGTGTGTGTGTGTAGGGCGCGGCCAGTACGGCGTGGTGTGTGTGTGTGTGTGTAGGGCGCGGCCAGTACGGCGTGGTGTGTGTGTGTGTGTGTAGGGCGCGGCCAGTACGGCGTGGTGTGTGTGTGTGTGTGTAGGGCGCGGCCAGTACGGCGTGGTGTGTGTGTGTGTGTGTAGGGCGCGGCCAGTACGGCGTGGTGTGTGTGTGTGTGTGTAGGGCGCGGCCAGTACGGCGTGGTGTGTGTGTGTGTGTGTAGGGCGCGGCCAGTACGGCGTGGTGTGTGTGTGTGTGTGTAGGGCGCGGCCAGTACGGCGTGGTGTGTGTGTGTGTGTGTAGGGCGCGGCCAGTACGGCGTGGTGTGTGTGTGTGTGTGTAGGGCGCGGCCAGTACGGCGTGGTGTGTGTGTGTGTGTGTAGGGCGCGGCCAGTACGGCGTGGTGTGTGTGTGTGTGTGTAGGGCGCGGCCAGTACGGCGTGGTGTGTGTGTGTGTGTGTAGGGCGCGGCCAGTACGGCGTGGTGTGTGTGTGTGTGTGTAGGGCGCGGCCAGTACGGCGTGGTGTGTGTGTGTGTGTGTAGGGCGCGGCCAGTACGGCGTGGTGTGTGTGTGTGTGTGTAGGGCGCGGCCAGTACGGCGTGGTGTGTGTGTGTGTGTGTAGGGCGCGGCCAGTACGGCGTGGTGTACAGCGCGCGCAGCTGGGGCGGGCACGCGCCGGTGGCCGTCAAGTCCGTGCTGCCCGCCGACGAGCGCCACTACCACGAGCTGGCCATGGAGTTCTTCTACACAAGGTACTATATACACATTCGTACTCACGATTTAGACGTCGTAGCGAATTCGGCTCGAAGGACTATACAATGTTTGCGATCGAAAATTTCCTCTTCATTTAATGTCTCTATTTAAAAATCTCTGATTCCTTTTAACTTTTCTTTCCCACAACGACTGTAATCTGTAATGGATACGAGCTTTCCGCGACTGACCAGGTCATCGGTCCACCTCGTGGGAAGTCGGCCGTTTCTGATAGAACAGACAGTATAGGTACGAGAGTTTCTTTCGAGCGGCTTGTAAAGTGTAACGGTGTGGTGGTGTGGTGGTGTGGTGGTGTCCCAGGAGCATCCCGGCGCACCCGCGCGTGGTGCGGCTGTGGGGCTCGCTGGTGCAGCGCGGGGCGGCCGGGCCTGGCGTGCTGCTGGTCACTGCCAGGAGGCACCGGGACCTGCACGCCGCCGTGCGCGCCGGCCTGCCCGAGGCCCGGCGCATGCGCGTGGCCTGCGACATCGTGCAAGGTAGCCCCGCCTGCCCCGCCTCCCCCCATATAGTGGGGTGTGTGCAGGCATCAGGTACCTGCATTCCCTGGGGCTGGTGCCCCGCGCCATATAGTGGGGTGTGTGCAGGCATCAGGTACCTGCATTCCCTGGGGCTGGTGCCCCGCGCCATATAGTGGGGTGTGTGCAGGCATCAGGTACCTGCATTCCCTGGGGCTGGTGCACCGCGACATCAAGATGAAGAACGTGTTGCTGGACAGCGAGGACCGCGCGGCGCTGTCGGACCTGGGCTTCTGCGCGGCCGAGGCGCTGATGTCGGGCTCGCTGGTGGGCACGCCCGTACACATGGCCCCCGAGCTGCTGGCCGGGGACTACGACGCCGCCGTCGACGTCTACGCCTTCGGCATCCTGTTCTGGTGACCTGCTTTTTTCATTTAATAAAGATTCGTAGGTTATGCTGAATCTTCGGTTTGATTCCCACTGTGTAATAATAATAAAATAAATCCTGCTCTGCTGCTCAACTGCTCGAACCACTCGGCCACCACGGCTCTGTGTACTAGAACATAATATGACATCTACCTTAGTATGTTTATAAATCGAGCGACTAATAGCTTACAGAGAACTAACACCCTCTTCTCTCTCTGCCTACCTCGTGAGAGCCTACCTACCTATTTGAAAAGAGAAACCATGGATTTTCTTACCGATTCTTCTCCATGGAAACGACCAACCCGAACCGTGCACCTTTTTCGACGTTTTATAAGTAGGCCCATCTAGGCCTATATGAAATTAAAATATTTTGAGTCGTCGAGTTCCGACGTGATGATATCTATGCAATTATCGATGGTCTCTCACTAGATGTATCAAAAAGCCCTTGTATTAACGGGAAACTACTTTTTAATTATTTACTTTAATTATTTCCGTGTAGGTACGTGTGCGCCGGCGATGTGAAGCTGCCGGCGGCATTCGAAGCGTTCCAGAACAAGGAACAGCTCTGGAGCAAAGTCAAGCGAGGTTAGAACTTCAGTAGCTATAGATAAAGTCGAGAATTAATTGACAACATAGACATTGAAATTCTTTTCAAACGTAGGCAGTTGTCCTCTCGATATTGACCTTTACTGCAAAACTTTTTTTGTATACCACAAGTGTGGCAAGCAAGCATACCAGCCTGATAGGAAGCGGTTAGTAGCCTATGTACGCTCACTATATTGAACTTGATAGGAAGCGGTTACCGTTACCTATTTACGCTCACGATACCGAAGTGCCACTTGTCCGTTGCCACTCTGTGTTCGGAGAGTTATACTGTGTTGGGACAATGGAACGAATCCCTTCATAGCAAACATAATAATCCTCCCCCCTCCCCAAGGAGCTCATTATTGGAAACCTTATTCATCGCGCAGGAACACAACACAAATGAAATTGTGCTAATCCGGCAGTTCCAAAATCAACCGGGAAACCCGCGAAACCCTCCCTGTCTTTAATATGTTAAAAAGTTAATTTAGTGGGTGAGTATTCACTGTCATTACTCGGCCACCCGGGTTGGTCCCAGTAGAATGAAAACCACGTGGTTGCATCCCCGTCCCCAGGGCTGCGGCCCGAGCGCCTGGCGCAGTTCTCGGACGAGTGCTGGGAGGTCATGCAGGCCTGCTGGGCGCCCGAGCCTGCGCAGCGCGCGCTGCTGGGGGACATACAGCCGCGCCTGGAGCGCATCCTGCAGCACGCGCTGGACCACGCCGCGGACCACTCCACGGACCACGCCCCGGACCGCGCCCCGGACCACGCCCCGGACCACGCCACGGACGACAGCTTGCACACCGCCGGCGTTGATAACTATCTGTGAGATGGCAGCGTAATGCTAACTTTAACTACTGTGATTGAAGGTCCAATTTTGATCGTGCTCAGTCTTAAGCTAGTGAACTGAGCGCTGTTAATTCCTTATATCAGAAAAGCTTTTAATATATTTATTTTTTATTCTGATTTTATTTTGATTCTGTAAACTTAAACGATTGAACTTAAAATTAAACGATTAATATTTATCCGTAATTTATATATTTTTAATAACGTCGATCGCCGAATCTCGTGATAAAATCTCGTAAACATACGAGTTAAATCAAGATTAACTTTTAGTACCAACATGAGTATTCAGATAGCAGAACAATTAATGTTTTCATGGTTCGTTTTATATGTCAAATATTTTCATATATCGTACTTATCAGGTCATATCTAGTCCCTTCCGGCCAGAGTATATAACGTATTCTCTCTTCAACCACAAACAAACGACTTCATACAAGCCGGCCGGTGAATTTTAATCATCTTGTACGGTCAGTTATAATAATCAGGTGTTGATAGGGAATGACAGACAGTGTGCCGAGGAGCGTGGCTTTTACTTGCTTCTAAACATACAGTAGTACAGTTGCAGGCCTAGCATATGAAAGCAAGTCGATCAATGTATCTCGCAACGCAAATGACACCACTATTGTGACGTAACGACAGTGTAATTTTTTTTTTACATCAAGTAGAAATACTATACATTGTTCCAATAGCTGTAAAATCCATGTCAAGTTATATTGCTGAGTTACAATAGTATTTTAATATGTATGCAATGTTTTAGTTGTGGTATTAATATGTATTCTGCTATTTGTCTATGTTCATGTGTTGTATTGGCAACCAGTACTAAGTATTGCCATAATTATTGGAAAATTAAGAAACAGCTCCTTATGATGCGTGTGGTGTTACCACCTGCACTTATCTAAATATTCGTTTTTCTTTTTAATTTCTACTTACAAGTGAAACGTTGGTAGTATTAAGTCTACTTTATCAAATAAATTGCAAGACAAACCTACAGGATAATTGATGCTTCCATCTATAGTACTATTTTTATACGAAAATAGCTTAAAGCCTTCAGAATTTATACGATGTATTATTAAATTAAGATTAAATTGTGAATGATAGGTTTGTATATATGAATAAGTCGAGTCTTGTAATAAGCATATAATAATGTATCTTGTAAGAATACTTTTAACGAAAGTTTCCAGTTTTTCACAGAGCAGTGAAATAATTTTCCCTTTTAGAGGTTTATTTAACTAATGTTGTTTATTTCCCTGTACAACAAATATATCACGTAAAAAAATAATTTTATGATAAAATTGGTAATTGTACTGTGGACAATATATATCCTGCTATTGTACTAGTTATATTAATACATACATAGCATCACGCCGAGTCCCTAACGGGGTAGGCAGAGAGTATAGAGCGCCAGTTCTTTCTAGACTTAAATACCTCTATCGCTTCGTCCACATTCATAGTCCCTAGTTATATTCAACAGCGAATATAATACTGTACTGTAAATAAGATGATACATTAAATAAAGTAGGACCTAGGAAGCAAACAGGCCTCGCCCTGGGCAGGTTCTAAGGCCTTTTCTTCCGCGGTCGCTCAGGTGTTGGATCGAACTTCCCTTGAGTTGTTCCCTGGATGCATGGAGTTCTTCAAGGATGTAAAAAGATCCCTGCGGGGTCCTGGTTTCCCAAGCGACTATAGGCGACGGTAACCGCTTGACATCAGGCAGACCGTGTGCTTCCTTACCACATAAGTTTATTTTTATTAATGAAGTTGTATGAATTTTAATGACAAATTAAATTGTATTGACTTCGTTAAAAGAATGCATTGTACTCAATGCCAGGCGAGATACTGCAGTATGTTGGAATGTCTGCTAAAATGTCGTATCTTTATTAAGGATTTTAAATTGTGATACATTTAATATGTATAATATATGTAATTTGAAATAATCTCCATATCAAGACCTTGTTGGTGGAAAACTAAACGTAAATGAAGTACTTTAAAGTCTATATTAGTCTGTGATTTATATATTTTAGAACAAAGTTGTTTTTTTTAAATTGTTATTCGTTTCGAATTAAATTCGATATTTGTTGCACTGCGCTTGATTCCAAACACTCGACTGAATGTTATGTGTTTTATTGTCAATGGAATGGAGTTCATTTTACAACAATAATTAATTGTATGTTAACTTTAGTGCGTGCGACGCAACTAGAAGTGGAATGTGTAAAATTTTAATAATCCTCAAATTAATGCAAATGGCACTCACGCTATTGAATATATACAAGACATCCCTCCCGGCTTTACCCGGGCACCGCTATACATACATACAGACATCTTCCTTGAATATCTAACTGATCGTAGAAATCGCATCAAAATCTGTTCAGTATTTTGTTAGATTATCGTATTCAGACAAACACGTGACAGGAGACCTTGTTTTATAATATTCAGGGTGAGTCTGTATACTACACTACACTACACTACACTGATAAGAATAATAACACTGAATCCTATTATTATATATAAAAATGATTTTTTTTCATGATATTTGTTTCTGTTTCACGATAACATACAGAACAGAATTGAATGAAATTTGGCACATAGATAGAGTATTATCTGCATTAACAAATAGGATATATTCTATTCCAGTCTAGCAATGTATTGTAACTTTGACATTGATAGTTCTGAATAATATATCGTTGGCGACACTGATGCCATTTTAGCTCAATAGTTGGTCTCACAACTAAATATCATCTTCTGCTGTGTCGTTCTCCATCTTCATATATTATAACTATACGGTTCAAAGCAAGAAGACCTATCTCTGCATATTAACGCATGATGAGTAGTAGACGCAGAGTGCAAAACTCGCAAGTTCGAACCCCGATTGTTCCAATGAGTTGTACTTAACTTTAGTACAATTGTTTAATCTCACCACGAGCTTTACGATAAACGAACATCGTACGTATAAGAAGAAATGTAAAGAAGTAAGTCGTAAACGGAAACAGACTAGCCATCTGTCCCTTCGACACCTAACTAAACCTCCGGCGAATAGTGGCTGTTGTTACACATTTGCCTTCCGAATAATTATAACTGAAACTTGATTTGTTTAAATTTCTTTCATTCTTGATTTTGAAACTTCAGTGTTCAAATATATTAATTTCATATTCAACAGGCAGCGGGTAAAGTCATGAGCTGGGAAAAAACTATGCCAAATAAGTTCCATAATTACTTTTCTACAGTTTCGTTAACAATATGAAATGCAGTTGGGTATCTCGTTTTCACCTTTATTTATAACTATTTCCATTAGACAAGTTTGTATTAATATGGATAAACATCGTGATTAAGAAACTATATCTTTTAATAAAAGTACGTATACTTTTGTAAATGTGCGTTTTCTTGTGTCCCGTTCTATCCACAGTATTGTTTTATACTCATTTCGCTATCCTACAGGTATCCACGAGTTTACGTTCTAATAAACAGGTGTATTATTTGTTCAATAATAGCGGAGCCGTGGTGGTAGTCGAGTAGTTGCCCACAACACAAAGACTGCGAGTTCGAATCCCGACTACCATGATGCGTTTTTCTAAACTTAACTCATTAGTCACACCACAAGCGTTGCGGAGAATGAAAGCATTGAGGAAACCTGCATACGTTCGAGAAGAAATTCAAATACTCTACAGTCGTAAGTAACGATAATGGATGGATGAACATGTACTTTATCACGTTGCCACCTAAAATGAATTTCCGGCGAAAAGTGAACCCCTGTACCTACCCTTCGGGGACCCTTGTGGGATAGTGTGAAGATGTATAAGTTTTCTTCCGCGAACGATCAGGCTGTGGAATGAGCTCCCCGTAGAGATTTTCCCTGGAGAGTACAGCATGGAGTTCTTCAAGAAGGGTGCGAAAAGATTCCTGTAGGGTCGGCAACGCGCGAGTGATGCCCCTGGTGTTGCAAGCGTCTTTATGCGGCGTTAACCGCTTACCATCAGGCGGACCGCATGCTTATTTGCCGCCCATGTGGTATAAAATAACAATTATACGAACCCTGTAATAGAGCATTGCAATAGCTTGTTAATGTGAGAGAGACTGGCTGAGACAATATCATAATTACTATTCTGTTTCCCTTCACAATTTCGTGGTTTGCATTATGTATGAGTGGTCTAAAACCGTGTCAAACTTGAAATAAAACCTAGCTCATGTAAAGTTTCTGCCGCGTCAAGCAATAACGCACAAACATAGCCGTAAACTATCCAGCTTTAAATGAAAATTATGGAAATTGACCTCCCGTGACACATTAGGCATAATGATCCTTATCCCTATGAATGTTAGGTTGGGAATGGGCTGGGGGTCCGTTATATTGTTTAAAACACATCTCACCACCCTTGGGGTTAACATGACGTTTTGTTGAGTACACCATCCCTTTCGCAGACCCTTAGCAAGTAAGGGTGTGTATCAAAATTATGATATCGGTTGTGATTATATGCAGGCTTAAACTAGGGTATGTAGCAAGGAGTTATTATTTATGCACTACTTTGAAGTAAGTAACAGGGTGTAAGAACACCCTACTTTCGCCGTATATGTCATAAGATGAAGGTGACATGGCAAGTCCCTCGTCGTTCCTCAAGCACGACTATACTTACATACCTACGTCTTTGAATTTCTTCTCTTCTCTTCTCTTCTGAAATTTATGCAGGTTTCCTCTCGATGTTTCCCTTCACTGTATATATCGCGGTATGAATAATGTACGAATACAATACAATATTTATAATAATATTGTGTATATTTAGGTACACTTAGATATAATTTCATACCCTAATAGCTTTATAGTGAATGAAAAGCGACAGACTCGCCATTTCTCAACTGTACGTCTGAAAAAGTGTGTATCATCTCTGCCTACCACAGGCAGAGGCGTCTGGAGACGTTAATGATAAGATGGATCAATTACACAGATTTCTACAGCAATAAGTTTGTTAACCCTGGGGACCAAAGCAGTTTCATGTTTAGTATTCTAGTCCTGAGAATCACATTTTTTTCCTGAACGATATTATTCTAAATACCTAGTTAATGTATACCCCTTGTACTCTGTACCTTGCGCAGCTTTTCGCAAGACCACATCAGCTATTAAATTAACATGTGAAGGCCGGTGCCTGCAGGCGATACCGGGCTAAGGAGCTGGTAACATACCAGCACGTTACGTGACTTACGTGAATATAATAACATGTGTTTGAACCATGTCGCTATCAGGCCACTATGTATTCTGGCTACCTCACTCAGCCCAGTATCCTGAAAATTGCCACCTGCTTGACTTATACATACCTACATAAAAGAGAGGTAGGGCATAAAAGAGTGGTAGGGCATAAAAGAGTGGTAGGGCATAACGGATTTCCCGTTTGAATTCGGAGCTGCCCGTCTGGGGCAGTACCTCCACCTTATAGAAGTCCGTAGCCAAATAACACAATTGTTTGTGTTGTGTTCCTACGCGGTGAATAAGGTTTCCAGTAATGATCTCCTTGGGGAGGGGGGAGGATTGTTACATTGTGTTGGAAGCAGAGGGATTAAACACATTATGCTGCAAACACACTATAACTCTCCGAACACAGAGTGGCAACACGCAAGTGATACTTCGGTATCGTGAGCGTAAATAGGCTGCGGTAACCGTTTCCCATCAGATGAGCCGTATGCTTGTTTGCCACTCCTGTTGTATAAAAAAAAAATTTTTGCAAGTATGATCAGCATTTCAGCCAGCCGACGCCCACGCATGGACATAGGAGGTCTATGTCAGAAAATCTGGAAAGAACTGCTCTTTCAGTGTTAAGCCGGTTTCGAAGTATAATTCCATTGCTCCGTATATTGTCGAAGTTGCCAAAGTTGCGTTCAATTCAATTCTATTCTTTATTGCCATTCCACTTAGGTATATCTAATATACAATTATATATAATTAATATTATATATTATGGTCCCTGTGGAGCGCAGCAATTTCAGTGAGGGCCGCTATTATAACGAGGGGTAAGGATTGAATTGCTAACTTATTTCAACCTTTAATATCCATAGTTCTACTTAAGTTTATTTACCAAATTTTCAAATAAATGAAATTAGAGTGTATGTTAGTAATATTAAAATAAGCGCTTTTTACTTAATGCACGTGGATGTATACACGGTAAATATACCAAAATATTTTCTTTTTATTTTTTGTCTATCTGTCTGTTTGATCCGACTAATCTCCGAAACGGCTGAACCGAATTATTCGACGGGACTTTCACTGTCAGATATCTAATGTAATAAAGAGTAACTTAAGCTACCTTCATTTTATTTTTTTACTACATTTTTTTATTGTTACTTTCCACGCGGAAGAAGTCGTGGGCATAGCTAGTTATAAATATCAATAAAAACCTGAGATCATTTGTACATTGCACAGAATACAATTTTATATTCTTAGTTATTGCTTTGGTAACCTAGTAAATAAATTATTAAAAAAAGTCAAGCCATATGTCGTTTCATCCACTCCTTCTCACTCCCCCTCCACACAGGGTCCCCGAGTACTAGGCATAGATGTAAACGTAGCTACACACCCACTTTCCGCCAGAGATATATTTTTAAGGTCGTGGAAAGTGGGTCGTTTTTTACCATAGTGATAAGTATAATAAGCTATAACCACCAAGTTTGCCTACCACAAAATTATATATTTCTTATTAAATACCAATTGGATTTCGATATACTTATTATTTTCCTTCGCGATGACATCTGCCGTGTATACAATGAAAATAGAAGGAATCTCGCGAAATCAAGCAAATCTTGTACAAACAACCCTTCGCTAACTCGACCCCTCGTTAAGAACGAGTAGAAAGGACGTTTCTGACTTAAACGCCACAAGCGTAAAAGCGTAACGTTATATTGAAATGTAGCCCTTATGTGATGTGTCATTAACGTTCGAACCTCATTATACAACGACTAACCATCTACCCACTTTGATATAAACTATAATCTATTATCACTCGTGCTTAAAACTCAAATTCCAATGTAACGTACCGAGTTGTTACGCCGGCTGGATATTCGTCAGATGTCCTTAAGTTTGCACAAACAAAAGAATAAAACCGACATAGATGCGACGGTGATATTCTACAGTTTTCCAAGTTTTTTGCAAAGAAACATCTCACGTGATGCTAAGCGATTACCGTGGCCTATTTAAACTTGCAAACATTAAAGCAGTAACGCATATGCCGATCCTGTAATATGAAAAGCCATCTCCTGCAAATCTTTTTTGAGGATTAGACGGCGTGAGTTATTCTTCGATGGAGATATTGCGTTGGTGAATAATCTTTGGGCATCAGGCCAACTTCGCATCAGCACACTCAGGTATACAAACTGTTCAACACATAGAAAGGCAATTACTCCAAAGGTTCTCGGATTTAGCGTTGTGTGCTTAACGAACATTATATTAGCTTAATTGTAAAATTGATACGAACTTTATGTTCTAACAGTTGCAATCGTAATTAATTAATACGGGGAGGAGTATGCAACGTCCCCCGTGAGGGACTCTGCGTCATGTTATGTAGCAAGTTTATTCCGGTATTTTCAAAGCTCCTGCCTGAGCCAACCCTGAGAAATTGTAAGGCCTATCTGCGTATTCCGCCCTAATCTTTGGCCAAAGGACAGAGAACAATAAGTGGAATTATATTCGGCAAAATTTTGTGTAAATATTTTGAAGAATCCTCCTTTTAACTTAGTTAGTGCGTTTTCTTCTGTTATTCTTTTGTCGCGCTAATTTGCTCTGCTCAGCATTGTTCGGGATGACTTTCAATTATGTTGGAACTGAATTTTGGTGGAGAACTTTAAAATAAAAATAATATTTATAAAATAAAAAAACAGGTATTTAGTAAGAAATATAAAATTGGGAACCTAAAATATCTCTCGTGTGGGTACTATCTATACACCTCTGCCTACCCTTATGGGAAGGCGTCGGGATACATAATTAAATTTTATCGAAATATAGTCGTAGGCAAACTTTGTGGTTATAACTTTTTTAGACCTCATGCCTTCCCACTAGGGTCCCCGAAGGCGTAGTAGGCAGAGGTGTATAGGTAGAACCTACACACCCATTTTCAACCAGAGATATATTTAAGGTGCCAACGTGACAGATGGCGTGTCAAGCGTATGTTGGTTTCCTCTCGATGTTTTCCTTCACCGTAAAGCTTCAAGCCACAACCGAACAGTAATTGAAGCAGTGTTAGTTAGTAGCAATCAGGTGGTAATGACAAACGACTTTTAAGGTACTCATCCAGTCGGGCAACTGCTCATTCAGGACCAACCAGATATCATATGTAGCCTAGGAGCGCGCACAGCATCAATCCCTTCTTATCACGTAGTGTTGAGATTAAAACACAACGGGTGCGTAATGACGTCACTAGTAGCTACATTGGTAGCGCGGAATCAAGTTGATTTACAATCTGTTACATCCATCAATACAAATTGAATACAAATAGTTAAGCTAAGCAAGTTAAGTCTGAGTAACGCTCTGTAAACGCAATTATGGCGGTTCATTGAGTACAGAACACGTGAACTCAAATCAAATAGTTGTGTATACATCATTAGGCGCCAGGCTATGATGACTAATTGTAACGTTATGATTGGTTTTAGTTTTGCATTGCGAAGACGTTTCAGAATCTTGACGCTCGAGGGCCTAAATTATGGTAACTGAAATATTATTGGAGTTGTCTGATTGAAGTTGTACTTTAAAAAAGAACCGTAAAATATACAAATTATTCAAGATGCCTCAGAAAATTTTCAAATTAACAGTTGTCTTCTAGAAGTTCTACGGTGCGACGATGAGAGGTGACTTTCATGACGATGCAATTAAACAAACAGCTCCAAAAATAATGAAATGTCAACATTATTCAAGTAACTAGAACAAGGATAGGAATAAGATAAAAAATTTATATAATATAATATAATATATCCTCACGCCTTCCCACAAGGGTCCCCGAAAGGGTAGGCAGAGGTGTATAAGTAATACCCACACACCCACTTTCCGCCAGAGGTATATTAGGTGCCAACGTGACAGATGGCGAGTCCATCGCCGTTACTCCAGCACGACTATACATACGTCTTTGAATTTCTTCTCAGACGTATGCAGGTTTCCTCTCGATGTTTTCCTTCACCGTTAAGCTCGTGGTGTGACTAATCACTGTACTTAAGTTCAGAAAAACCCATTGGTACAGTCGGGATTCGAACTTGCGACCTTTGCGTCGCAGACAACTGCTCGAACCACTCGGCCACCACGGCTCTTCGGCTAAAAAAAAATGTTAGACTATAAAAATAAAAACGTAGTAAGATTAAAAACAAGTGCCGTGGTGGCCGAGTGGTTCGAGTAGGAGCATGCCACACAAAAATTGCAGGCTCGAATCTGAATATGAACTTAAGTACAGTTAGTCACACCACAAGCTTTATGGTGAAGAAAAACATGACAGGAAACCTGAATACGTTTGAGTCTGTTAGTGAGAATTCAAAGTCTTATGTATACTCGTGCTTGAGTTACGGCGATGGACTCGCCGTCTGTCACGTTGACATGACGTACTAGCCATACATTTCTGCCTACCCCTTTTTCTTAGGGATCTTGTTGGTAGGGTCAAGGCATTGTTTATTATTAGATTGTAAACATGTACAACTTAATGTTATATTAGATTTTATGTGAAAATTAGGTAAAAAGGTATAAACTTAATTTTATATTTATATCCTATTATTGCGCTTAGCACATAATTATTTGAGCAAGTGTTCCATTTACTTAAGCACCCTCACTTCACCATAAACATTATTACCATATCAACTATGTAATTTAATCACAAGATAATTATGAGTACGGAAAGTTAACTCTCTCCCCAATAACGAAAGGGAAGTTATTATCATATGCAAATAGAAGGGGTGCCTAATAACGTGTGAAAGGTTGGCAGGTGTCATCCAATGTTTGGCCCAATGTTGGAGTGTAGGATAATGGAACGTTCATGGATGCTGGGCGCGTTGATTGGCTTGGTAATAATAGGATGGTAGTATAGCTTGATAGGGATGAATTTTGTTGTTGAATCACAGATCTATTTTAAAAAATTTTGTCATTAAGAATTTCGATTCGAATTAGAAAACAAAAAAAAAACTGGACATGACCATATTAGAATATTTTTTTAACCTACTTTTATATATAAATTGTTACAATTTTACAATTTAATAACGTCATATATATTTCACAATATTAATAATATTTTTTATATTTTGTCACTACACCTGCCCCGCTACTAGATGGGTTCAATCCGGCTCGCGTCGACCTAATATTGTAAATGCGAAAATGCTTATTTCTTCATACTCTTGCGTCAACACAAGAGTCACCGAATGGGTAGGCAGAGGAACAGGAGCTCTTTTCACCGGAGATGTATTTAAGCGCCAACACGAATATACATACGCATTTGAATTTCTTCTAAAACTTACATTATGTATGTTTTCTATTGGACTACAATACCACTAGCGTTTTTTAATATATCTAATATAAATCAATATTTTATTTACTCAGTTTGCGCTGATAGTCGCCTGTGACCAAACACCGAGAATGATTTGAAGGCATTTTATCACACCGTACAACTCTCAATTTAAAAATTCAATCAAATATTAATCACGTGTCTGTACTTGGGCTAACACTGCGTGACCATGTGGCAATATCATTAGCCTGAACGTTTGCACAAAACAACCTGACAGATGAATGCGTCATATTGGGACGGACGGTGTGATATGATCACCTACATATAGGATGACTTCTAAAATAGGAGTTTCTCTATCGATGTGATAGGGCACAATGAAAGAAACAAATTAAATAAAAAAGTAAAAAAAAAATACATTATTAAAAAAAGAAATTTATCAACAGAATCTACTCTGAACTATGAAGTTATGCACGTAGGATCTACCTACGCATTTTTTGTTAATAATAATAAATAGTAGTTAAAAAAAACTAAAAAACACGCTTCTTATAAAAAACCGAACTAAAAAATAGAAAATAAATTTCGATAATATCTTAAAAAGCGTGGGGTGCAAGGTGTCAATAATTTCGGTAATATCTTAAAAAGCACCCCACGCTTTTTAAGATATTATCGAAATTTATTTTCTATTTTTTAGTTCGGTTTTCTATAAAAAGCGTGTTTTTTAGTTTTTTTTAACTACTATTTATTTTCTACTTTTAGTTATTAGTGTATTGTCATCGGTCCTCGATAAGTCTACAAAGTTTGAACGAAATCTGACCGTTTAAAGTGGGTCAAAATCGAGCTCAAAGAAGTCGGTTACATACATACAGGTGAAGCTAATATAAAGCGTGTAAAAAAACATAAAACCACGTTTTGGGTGAATTTTTAATAATGTTTTTTTTATACCACTTGGGTGGCAAAGAAGCATGCGTTTCGCCTGATGGTAAGCGGTTACCGCCGCTTATGGACGCTTGTTGTCATTTTGTTATCTTTATAGCTATTTGTTTTATGGCATCGTAATGAGGATATGTTCACAACACCCTACAGCTTCTAGAAAACAACTGTACTAGGTTCTGCGACAGCCTGTATATGACTGTATCGTTGTACGTCTTGGTATGATCATAAGAGTATATAACATAAAAAAATTGGTCAGAAAAAACCATTGTGTAATTATATCCAATGTTTCCAGTTAGTTATTTGCATGAGTATGCCGCGTCTATTAGTACGAGAGTCAAAGTCCCAAGTGTGGTAGTTTCTCCAGCTACACGGTACAAGTTAAGGTAAACAACTGCATAGTGTATCGTGAGCTCCATTTAATTCCACTGCTCCAAACAATTACCAACTCTGTCGTTGTTATCTGTATAGTCACCATGGTACGTACGGGTTGTTTCCGTTGTTACACGAACTATGCTATTTGTGGGCGGGATTATACTGTGGGGCATGAAATTCCATAAAAAATTTCCTAAATCTTTTTTGGGCTGTAGTGTGGTAATATATATTCCCAATATCCTACCTAGCCGTCGTGGCCGAGTGGCTCGAGTAGTTGCCTGCAAAACAAAGATCGCAAGTTCGAATCGTGACTGTAGCAATGAGTTTATCTGAACTTAGGTACAGTGATTAGTCATCAACATGAGCTTTACGGTGAAGGAAAACATCGAGAGGAAACTTGCATATATTTGAGTAAGAAATCATAGTCGGCGTGAGTAACGGCGAAGGACTCGCTACCTGTCACGTTGGATTCTAAAATATATCTCTGGCGGAAAGTGGGTGTTAAAAGAGAACCTACACACCCCTGCCTCTCCCTTTGGAGACACTTTGGGAACCCTTGTGGGCTGTTGTAAAGATGAACATGTATGTATAACCTTTCACAATAAATTCTGGCTTTAGACGCTAAAATAGGTTTTAAAATTTCAAATCAATTATTCAAATTTTTCATTACAGTGAGCATTTATACCTACAATTTCATTTGTTTTTAATTGACTTACTCTTTGAAGTATCGTTGAGTAAAGTTTCAAAATTATTCTCGCGTTATTTGTAATGATGGACACGCGACGGAATTTGCATACAATTATAGTTTTTCGAAGTTCAACCCCTCCCCATCCCCAAATACAGCAAAGTGCGGTTTCGTTTACGGCGACGGGCGGACAAACCACTGTTATAGCCATAATGCTGTTAGATAAACTCCCCTCTGGTTTCAAGAGAAAAGGGATTATATTCCAATAGAAAGGGAAATTGATTCAGATTTTCATGGAATTTGGAATTTGTTTACGGTTTATACAGAGTATCCTCACGCCTTGTATAGGTAATACCCATACACCCACTTTCCGCCAGAGATATATTTTAGGTGCCAACGTGACAGATGGCGAGTACATCGCCGTTACACGAGTTCGCACGACTATACATACGCTGTTGAATTGCTTCTCAGACGTATGCAGCTTTCCTCTCGATGTTTTCCTACACCGTACCAGTGTTTCCACACTCGTGGTGTGACTAATCACTGTACTTAAGTTCAGAAAAACTCATTGGTACAGTCGGGATTAGTGATGAGCGTTGAATCAACGAACTAGTTGAAACGTCATAGATTGCGAGTGACGGTCATATCATACAATTTGAACTCGTAAGTAACGGATGAAAGAGCTGATTTTCAAAATTTTATTTTAAGAATAGTACAAGATATTGGTGGAAGGAATGGCGCGGCGGGGCGTTCCCGGAAGTATGAAGGGAAGGTCATCTTAGTAGAACCATCAATCAAACGTTTTCCAATACATAAATTGAACCAAATTGTTTCTAAAATTTAACGCGCAATCGTTGAATAAAAACCGTTCAATGAATCAACGGTTTACGTTGCAAGTTGACATTTAGTAGCACGTCAACTCGTTGGCGAATTTAACTAGTTGATTAACTAGTTGATAAACGTAAATCAACGTTAACGTTTTGTTAACGGAAAAACCGTTAACGACCCATCACTAGTCGGGATTCGAAGTTGCGATCTTTGTGTCGCACCTGAACCACTCGGCCACCACGGCTCTACGATTTATACGCTCATGAAAAATACGACACTTTTTAACGGTTTCTGACTTTCTGTTATCGTTTCAATATTAAGGTTGTTATTATTATTAACGCAATCCTAGTACCAACTATGAGATACTAAGGCCTCCAGTATCTCTGGTGCTTACTTGAGGAACACACATAGCAACTGGTATGTTCATTAGCTTTTTTCACAAGCGCGATTCAATTTGTTCTCAACGCCATCTGTTGTCAACAGCTCAATCAATATTGCACAGGAAACATGTTAATTACATAAAAAGTTTCGCTTTATATGGTTTTATCGAATATTTAATAAGTCGCCGTGAATATACAATTAGCCTTGGTTCAGCAGCGCCAGATAAAATGGAGTAGCTGCACTATAGCTACAAAGTTGATTGTGTAAACATGAGATTAGCCGTGTATTATTTTCTTTGTGTCGCTATTTGTATTGCGGATTGTGAATATAACAGTAAGTGGATTGAAGTCAAAAGCCTTAAATTGATTTCGCATTAAAAATATTAGTCAGGGAAGTTAGATCATTACATAATAAAATGTTGACTGGAAAAATCCAAAGCAATAATTAAAATACAAGGCGTCTCAGAATAGAACAGTTGTCTTCTCGAGCTTGTAGGTGTTGTGAATAATATCTTCATGACGATGTAATGAAATAAATAGCTCCAAAGTTAGAAAAATTACGACATTATAAATAACTAGTTGTCACGGACATACACACGTACAGTAGAATTATATATATAAAGATTAGTCATATTCACTCCGAAACGTAGATTTATGGCCTTTTTCAGAAACTATGGATAAGTTATATTCTACATACAAGGTAAAAATATAAAGTCAATACAGAATGTATTTGCTTCCTTTCATTGTACATATTATATATATATATATATATTTTTTTTTTTATACCACTTGGGTGGCAAACAAGCATGCGGTCCGCCTGATGGTAAGCGGTTACCGCCGCCTATGGACGCTTGCAACACCAGGGGTATCACTCGCGCGTTGCCGACACTGCAGGAATCTTTTCACACCCTTCTTGAAGAACTCCATGCTGTATTCTCCAGGGAAAACCTCAACGGGGAGCTCATTCCACAGCCTGAGCGTTCGTGGAAGAAAACTCCTATATTTTCAAATGCACCCTATATTTTTTGAGAAAGGGAAAGCGATAGTTCACTAACCGCAAATGTATTAAGGCAGGGGTGTTATTTAAATGAAACTCAAAATTTTCCTCAATATTACATTTGGGGTGCATATCTTACAGAGTGTAGAGAAAATGGTATTGTTGCTATATATGCACTGAAGCTTGAAGATTGTTGCGGCGCATATAGCGCGGATATAGCGGGCAGCTCCAAATTCGAAGACAACGGTCACCTTTGAGGTTAGCTCGTGGGAAATCATGTACCCGTCATTCAATAGGATCAATGGATAGCAATTAAATTGTTCACATTTCATAAATCTACTTACTTATCATATATCTTCATCCCACCAGGGTCCCTGTAGGGGTAGGCAGGGGAACTCAAACAACCTCCATTCTCTAGAAATGTATTTAGATAGATGCCAACGTAACAGATGGCGAGTGCATCGCCGTTTTTCAAGCACAACTATACAATTCTTCTCAAACGTATTCAGGTTTTCTCTCTATTTTTGGTGGTACGTTTTTTCTTTATGTTCGCTCGTGGTGTGATTCTTACGTTGAGAAAAACTCACTAGCACAGTCGGGATTCGATCTGGCAATCTTTGTGTTGCAGGCGACTCTAACCACTTGGCCACCACGGCTTAAGTTATCTATAGAAACAGTGATACTTTCCAGTGACCTATAGCGGTCTGTTGACCCCAGAATGTGTGCAGAGCTACTACAGGATATACGTCACGAGGAGGGTTCCGCCCAGGAACTACCAGTACTACCACGAGACCCTCACTCCAGAAGACTTCCATAGTGTGGAAGCCAAACCCACTGAGGATACAGATGTGAGTAAAATTTCTCTAAAGTTTTCTAGAAGAACAAAACCTAATTTATTTTATTTTTACAATCTGTTACGGTCCCTAGAGGAACATAGAAGTGTAAAAACACCTACTTTTTATGATATGTAAAGTTTTAGGTGTCAAGGTTGTGACCTTTTTTTCTGTAATGGGACTTACATGACGAAATCTTTCGACATGTAAGTCCCATTACAGAAAAAAATACAAGAAAAAAATGGCTTGGTACACCTGATGGGAGGCGGTTACCGTAGCCCATTTACGCTCACGAATTCCTTTGTCTTTAATATGTTATTTCTCACATGGTGTTCGTGTAACATGTACGCCATTTTGTAAATTAGCGCTAAAGGTAGCATTTTTGTCATATTAAGCTGCAATGGCGCATCATTGGCGGCAGCAAGGTATCCATTAAGGAAGTGCCGTATCAAGTGCTGTACGGCCTGTACTGCGGAGGCACTCTCATTGCTCCGGAGTGGGTCCTCACAGCAGCGCATTGCAAGTAAGTACTCATACATCATTAATATAGATTAATGACCGAAGAGGTATGCATTTAAATTGTACTACTTTACTTATTTTACTTCACCATCGACAGGGAATTCATACCCATATTATGAAACTCCGACTTTTTATTAAAACGACATTGGTGGCAAACGAACATCCGGTCCGTCTTATGGACGCTTGCAACACCAGGGTATCACTCGCGTGCTGCCGACCCTGCAGAAATCTTTTCACACCCTTCTTGAAGAACTCTTTGCTGTACTCTCCAAGGAAAACCTCAACGGGGAGCTCATTCCACAGCCTGAGCGTTCGCGAAAGGAAACTCCTTTGGAACCGTGCAGTGCTATACCTTTGTGGTTCTAAGGTATGTCGAGTCTTCCTCTCATGGAATCGTGACTTTCCAGAAGTAAAGAAACCTTCATCATGGCGGGCTCCACGCTGCGCAGCACCGCCACCAGGTACCCCATCTGTGCACACTTCGTGCACCCGAGCTGGAATCTTACCAAGGTGCGGGTTCAAGTTCTAATACGGACATACCGACAAGCCTATGATCGGATTAATTGATGAACTATTTAAGCCTTTTGTAATGTGTGTGTATGTTTTTTTATACTACAAGAGTGGCAAACAAGCATATGGCCCACCCGATGGTAAGTGGTTACCGTAACCTATGTACGATACCGAAGTATCTCTTGCGCCTTGGCATTCTGTGTTCGGAGAGTTGTACTGTGCCGGCAGCATAATGGGAGTAATCGCTCTCCTGCCACCTCAATATAACAACCCAACCCCCAAGGAGCTCATTATTGGAAACCTTATTCATCGCGCAGGAACACAACACAAAAGTAGTGTTATTTTTACGAGAAATTCAAAGGCGTATGTATAGCCGTGCTTGAGTACCGGCGACGGACTCGCCATCTGTCGCTGGCACCTTAAATATACCTCTGGTGGAAAGCGGGTGTGTGGGCGTTACCTGTACATATATATATTATGTATCCTGACAGGAGCACGACCACGACTTCGACTATCAGCTGGTGCTGCTAGAGCGAGCAGTGCCGGTGACCCCCTCCTCCAGACCCATAGCCATTGGCAACGTGGAGGATGTGGTAGCGGGGCGGCTTATGTCAGTCAGCGGGTGGGGGCATACCAGCTATAAGGTATATTTATGTTCAGGATACAAACAGGATTATAATTTTTTTTTATTGTCTCTCGTAGCGTGAATTTCGGAATTAAACATTTTATTTAAGCAATTATTATTTATGACGAAGCATGTGCTGATAGCTTTTCTTTTTGTATGACGAAGCCTGCGGCGAATGCGTTTTATGTTCAACCGACGAAACCTGCGATGTGGATAGCGTTTGTAGATTTTATTCTAAATATGTTCTTGTTGTAATAATTTTTTTTCATTGACGAAGACGTCATTTAAAATTTAAGCAATAAACAAAATTACATGTTAACAGTTTTCACGTACACATCTGCAAATAGTTGTAAAACTGTGTAGCAGTTGTTTGTCTATACTAATATTATAAAGAGGAAAGATTTGTTTGTTTGTTTGTTTGTAATGAATAGGCTCCGAAACTACTGGACCGATTTCAAAAATTCTTTCACCTTTGGAAAGCTAAATTATCCCCGAGTAACATAGGCTATATTAAATTGGACCCGATAGGTGGCGCTGCGATCGAGTTTTAGGAATTTTAACTTTTTCACCCGTGCGAAGCTATCCCTTTCTGTGTGTCTTAAGGTGGATTCGAGAATGGTTTAGATTTACAATTGGACCCGATAGGTGGCGCTGCGATCGCGTTACGGGCAATTTAACTTTTTCACCCGAGCAAAGCTGGGCGGGACAGCTAGTGTAGGAATATTTTGCTACTTAACCGAACAGAGATGACTTGTTAGGGTGCTAAGCAAAAACAGCTAAGATCACTCCTTGTAGGCTTCGGGCCTCGAAGCTGGCCTGGACTGGGGGAATTTAAAACATCCCATTACTAATACATATATTATTTATTTATTAACCAAAACATATGTAAGTTAACAGCATTATAAACCAAAGCACTTACATACTAAACATTTTAAATGAAATACAATTTATATGACCCTCCAAGAATGTCAACACGTCCCTGTAAATAGTTCCCTCCCCATCGAAGAATATATTAATTATGGTTACACGAAAGTATGTATACAAGATTAAAAGCCTCTCTCTTAGTTTCTTGTAGTTTTGTCTATGGTGTAGGGTGTATCATTGGTAGTACTAATGATGTGTTCTTCTATAATTGTTGGAGCATTTAGCTTTAACATAAACTAGCCTTATACCGGGTGTCTCAGTAAATTGAACAGTTGTCTTCTAGAAGGTATCGGGTATTGTGAATATATCCTCAATGCGAAGACATTAAGCAAATAGCTCTAAAGATAACAAATTGTCAACATTATCAAAGGGGGAAATATTCACTTTAAGACATGGTTTATAAGATTATTGTATATGTAGATAAGTAGTATTGAAAACGATGGACTCGCCATCTGTCACGTTGGCACCTCACCTAATATACCTCTGGCGGAAAGTGGGTGTGTGGGTATTACCTATACACCTCTGCCTACCCCTTCGGGGACCCTTGTGGGGAGGCGTGAGGATATTTTATTAATATTATAGTATTGAAAAATGCGGTTAGATTCTACATGTATAACGTTATTTTTATGAACCTGCTGAGCAGCAAATGATAACTGTTACTCTCCCAGCAGAGCAGAATGCAGGACCACCTCCACAGAGTGTTCGTCCCTATAATGTCGCGGCAGGTATGCACCTCCCTGCCGCTCCGCAATTACCAGCTGATCACGCCTAGAATGTTCTGCGCCGGCCTCATCAATGGAACTAAGGATTCCTGTCAGGTTATTGAACCCATTTATTTTTTTAGCTTAAAGACTACATTAAAATTGAATTATTTATTGATTTTCCACATTCCCATGAATATACTGATGAATATAGACGATGCAAAAGAGGTCAATCTAGAGAAACCTGAGGCTCTATTCTCCCTGGGGGTAGGTTAGGGACTCGGCGTTATGTTAAGTATGTATAATATGTACCTACTCTATCTAAATCAGAGTATTTTATGGACCTTATCGGGCACACAAAATCTCATTGGTACAGTCAGGGTTGAACTTGCAATTCTTCTGATGCAGTCTACGCGAACCACTCGGCCACCATGGCTGTGAATGGTTGTATAAAGCGCCTCCCTTGGGAGTAAACGTCATGATTAGCATATTTTTTTTTATACTACAAGATTGGCAAACCAGCATACGGCCCACCTGATGGGAAACGATTACCGTAGCCTATTTACGCTCACGATAGGTACCGAAGTATCACTTGCGCGTTGCCACTCTGTGTTCGGAGAGTTATAGTTGGCAGCATAAGGTTTAATCCCTCTGCTTTCAACACAATGTAACAATCCTCCGCCCTCCCCAAGGAGCTCATTACTGGAAACGTTATTCACCACGTAGGAACACAACACAATAAATCGTGTTATTTGGCTACGGACTTGTATAAGGTGGAGGTCCTGCCCGACTAGGGCAGGACCTCCACCTTATGGGAAAGACCGAAAGACCGAAGAAACGGGAAACCCGTTAGGTTTCCCGTTCGATTTGGAGCCCTACTGCCCTACCTCTCTTTAGCATGTAAAGTAACGCGACATTGCAGGGTGACTCTGGAGGGCCAGCTGTGGTGAACGGCAAATTGATTGGGCTGGTGTCCTTCGGCGTGGGGTGCGCTATGAAGGATCGGCCAGGCGTCTACAGCAACATACCCTTGGCAAGAGACTGGATCCGGGCAGTCACTGGACTACCCCTCTGAAGCCTGCATATAAGACACTAGATGTCTATGCCGCATCGTCTCCCAACTCTGTATCTGATGCGCGGTTCAATTTTAGTCTTCTGTTTTGTCCAATACTAAGCCGGCCTTGTTCTTGACTTGTCGGGAAGGGATCTGTCACCTTTATAGAAACCACAGGAAAAAATTACACCGACATGAATAAATTCCCTGTAGTGTTTTCTTTTTATCCTGACATCAGCGTGTCTCAGCGAAGCCACTGCTTTCGGTCTGTATTCGTGAATTATGCATTCTTTACATACATACATACATACATATCATCACGCCAAGTCCCTAACGGGGTAGGCAGAGAGTATAGAGCGCCAGTTCTCTCTAGACTTACATACCTCTTACGCTTCGTCCACATTCATCAGTCTCTTCATACATGCTAGTAGGTTTCGAGTACTCTTAACGTTCCCGTCCTTGAGAGTCCGATCTATTTGATCCAGGTAGTTGGAACGTGGCCTGCCTCTGCCTCTTCTTGCACACACTTTTGCTTTGTATATCTGTTTCGTCAATCTTTCTTCACTCATCCTTTCTATGTGTCCAAACCAACGTAACATGCCTTTCTTCATCTTTACAATTACGCCCTCATTCACGCCAGTTGATTTGCGAATCTCTTCATTGCGGATTCGATCTAATATCGTTACGCCGCACATTTTTCGAAGAGATCGCATCTCGACTGCATTTAAGCTATTTTCATACTTCCTCTGACATACCCAGGATTCGCTGCCATACAATAAGGTAGGTACCAATATCGCGTGGTGGACAGCAACTCGAGCATTCTTGCTCAGACTTTAACTGCCCATCAACGCCGACATGGCCCCATTCACCTTATTTCCGGCAGTTATCCTTCTTTCAATATCTTTTTCATACTTTCCATCTCGTGTGAACATGCTTCCAAGATATACAAATTCATTCACTTGCTCTAGAATTTGCCCATTTACCGATATTGCACACTCGGTCACTTGTTCATCTCTTTCGAATACCAGAACCTTAGTCTTGCCAGCGTTTAGGCGCAGCCCCTTCTTTTCACATTCTTCTTTCATTATGGTAACTAGTGACTGCAGTTCGCCCTCTGATGACGCCAGTAAAACCGCGTCATCGGCGTATAGTAGGCAGTTGACCACTAAGTTTCCCATTTTCACTCCACATCCGTTCGTTCTTAGTGCTCTCAGACAGTTATCTAGATATATAATGAACAGCCAGGCAGACATGATACACCCTTGTTTGACCCCCGACTTCACATCAAACCAGAGTGACATCTCACCATTAACCCTAACGCACGCCTCGCTATCACTATAGAGTGATTTCACGGCATGCAGTAGGGAACTGCTCACTCCATATCCAGGCAACACGTCCCAGAGTTCCTTTCATACGACTCTATCAAATGCCTTCTCTAAGTCGACGAAAGCGCAGAAAACCCTTTGGTTAATATCCAAAAACTTTTCCGCGATTCCGCGAAGCGAGAAGGTTTGATCCAAACATCCTCTTCCTGGTCTAAATCCACCTTGGGATTCCCAGAGAAACCTTTCGGATCGCTCTTGCATTCTTATCGTCAGGATCTTCGTGTACACTTTACTAGCTAAGCTGACCAAGCTGATGGCTCTGTAGTTGGAGCAGTCCAATCGTGATCCCTTTCCTTTATAGAAAGGCACGATGACTGCTCGCCTCCAGTCGTCCGGAACATCACCCGTTCCCCAGCAAAGATTGCATAGCAAATAGATGACGTCCCAGACCGCTGGTCCACCGTACTTGATCATCTCAGCCGTAATCCCATCTATTCCCGCAGCTTTTCCACATTTCAGACTTCTTATCGCACTTAAAATCTCTCCCATACTTATTTTATCCGCTATAGGATCCTCGACAGATTCTGTTGGAGGCAGCTCTATGAGTAGATCAGCGGCATCATCATCATACATATCTTTGTAGAATTCACTCCATCGCCTGAGGACGTCAGTTTTGTCAGTCAGTATGTCATTGTCCTTCGAAATAATCACATTCATCCTACTACTAGCTGTAACACAATTTCTGGACTTCTTAACTTCCCTCCAAAAAAGTTTTGCATTGTCCTTGAAATGATGCGACAGTTTTTCGTCTACAGTCATTTGGAACCTCTCACGCTTCTGAGCTATTATCTCTTTCGTACGATTTTTTTGCAGGCGATATTTTTCTTTTATCTTTTCTTTCATACTTTCACTTGAGCTGGACATAGCCAAAATGTCTTGCCTTGCATCCTTCTTCTTTTTAACTTCTTCTTTCACTTCATCATCCCACCAACCATCGCCATTTTTGGTTGTCCGCCCTTTCGAAATGCCACAAACCTCTTTCGCGGCGCATAAAATGCTGGACTTAAGGAACTGCCAACAAACATCGACACTCTCAAACACATCTTTCGGGGGACAGGCTAGCTGTTCAGATACCCTTTCTTTATATCTGTCTCTAATAGCCGCATCTTGAAGCCTTCAGCTTTTGATGCGGTCTGCGACTGCAGAACAGGGACCCCCAGCACGGGATCGCCAGCCCGCGAACAGACCTCTTATTCTAGTTATAACTAGAAAGTGGTCCGTTCCCAGGTCGGCTCCCCTATACACCCTGGTGTCCATCACCTGTGTTCTGAGTCGCTGATCTATTTTTTTTTTTTTTTTTTTATACCACTTGGTTGGCAAACAAGCATGCGGTCCGCCTGATGGTAAGCGGTTACCGCCGCCTATGGACGCTTGCAACACCAGGGGTATCACTCGCGCGTTGCCGATCCTGCAGGAATCTTTTCACACCCTTCTTGAAGAACTCCATGCTGTACTCTCCAGGGAAAACCTCAACGGGGAGCTCATTCCACAGCCTGAGCGTTCGCGGAAGGAAACTCCTTTGGAACCGCGCAGTGCGAGACCTTTGTGGTTCCAAGGTATGGGGATGAATTCCCCGTCGATGGCGAGAGGTGCGGTGGTAGAAGGTGGAAGTGGGCATCATGTCGAACAATTCTGCAGAACACTCCCCATTATACAAGCGGTAGAACACACACAGGGAGGCAAAGTCTCTCCTCAAACTTAGTGATTCCAAGCCGCCTGTGAGCATGGGATCATCGACTATTCTAGCGGCGCGTTTCTGAACCGCGTCAAAAGGCCCAAGCTGGTATCCAGGGGCTCCAGCCCACAGGTGGCAGCAGTACTCTATATGTGGCCGAACTTGCGACTTATAAAGTTGCAGCCTTTGTTGCGGTGTGAAGTACTGCTTAGCTCTGTTGAGCACACCGAGCTTCCTCGACGCCAGCTTAGCCTTGTCCTCTAAATGACCACGGAACTGAACGTCGCTAGAAATATCGACCCCAAGGATCCTAATGCTTTCCGAGATGTTCAGGGGAGTGTTCTGGAATTGTGGAGCCACAGCGAATGGAGTTTTTTTAGTGGTGAACGCGCATACTTGTGTCTTAGTGGGGTTGAAGTGGACTAGGTTTAGGCGACCCCAATCGGAGACACTGCGAAGTGTACTCTCGATTTCAGACACAAGTCGTTCGCGACTTTCCTCCACAGTGGAACGAGGGAGATTAGCACGGCCCGTGTAGTAAGTGTCCCCAGTGCTGTCGTCTGCATAACAATGAATGCCTTCAATAGAAAGCATGTCATTAATATGCAGAAGAAACAGAGTCGGGGACAACACAGAGCCTTGCGGGACGCCAGCATTAATGTCCATGCTTTCGGAGCAGCTACCGTCAACGACGGCTCTTATGCGTCTGCTGGACAGAAAGCTGGCGACCCATTTGCATAATCCCTCTGGCAGTCCGTAGGATGGAAGCTTCGATAGAAGATCGCGATGCCAGACCCGATCGAACGCTTTCGCCACATCCAAGCTAACAGCTAATGCCTCACCTTGACTCTCAATGGCGAGTGACCAACGGTGCGTGAGATATACTAGAAGGTCACCCGTTGAGCGATCTATTAGAAACAGATCTATCATGCTTCGCTCATTTTTCCGTTCCCATGTATACTGATGAATCCTCTTGTGGTCGAACATGGTGTTCGCCACAAAAAGGTCTCTCTCCATGCATACATCTAATATCAGCTTGCCTGCCTCGTTCACTCTCTTATCACCATACTTGCCGAGTACTGCCTCGTAATCCTTACGGGCTGTCCCGACCCATCCATTCAGATCACCACAAATAATCAGCTTTTCATTCCCTTCTTTCGTCTCTAGAACATTACTCACACATTCCCAGAACTTATTCAGGTCTCAAGTGTCCGCTGAGGCCACCGGAGCATACACCGCGACTAAAAATAGTCGGGTAAGGCCTATTTTAAAGCGAGCCCAAATAAGTCTGGGGCTCACCGCATCATAACTTATCATACATTCTGCCAAGCGGCTGGATAGTAGAATTCCCACTCCCTGGCAGGCGTGCTCGGTGTTTGCCACTCCTGACCACAGCACTAAACTCCCGCCCGGGAGCTCGTCTACTCCACTACCCTTCCGCTTGGTTTCAGACAAGCACACAACATCTAACTCGCTCTCTGTCATAACATTGAATAATTCGTTCATCTTATCAGCCATACCTCCTCTTACATTCCATACACCCATCCTACACTCCACACTCCACTTCCCGCCGTGAGGCACTCCGCGTGATGGGTGGCGGTCCCCATCGCCGCACTGTGCTGAATTTTTCGCACCAGCGGGGACGGACTGGTGCGCGTCGCCTCGGGGGCACGCCCTAACAGCCGTCCGGCCAATGCGCATCGAGTGGAATTGCAGCCCTCTGGGCTGGCAGGAATCGCGACGTGCACGCTTCCACTGGGATCCCCATGCATTCTTTAAAAAAACAAAATAGATTTTGTAGTAAATCTAGATATCAACTCTTATTTTGCTTGTGATGTTATGGGGATCACAGTGGAAGCGTGCACGTCGCGATTCCTGCCAGCCCAGAGGGCTGCAATTCCACTCGATGCACATTGGCCGGACGGCTGTTAGGGCGTGCCCCCGAGGCGACGCGCACCAGTCCGTCCCCGCTGGTGCGAAAAATTCAGCACAGTGCGGCGATGGGGACCGCCACCCATCACGCGGAGTGCCTCACGGCGGGAAGTGGAGTGTGGAGTGTAGGATGGGTGTATGGAATGTAAGAGGAGGTATGGCTGATAAGATGAACGAATTATTCAACGCGAATGTGTGAGTAATGTTCTAGAGACGAAAGAAGGGAATGAAAAGCTGATTATTTGTGGTGATCTGAATGGATGGGTCGGGACAGCCCGTAAGGATTACGAGGCAGTACTCGGCAAGTATGGTGATAAGAGAGTGAACGAGGCAGGCAAGCTGATATTAGATGTATGCATGGAGAGAGACCTCTTTGTGGCGAACACCATGTTCGACCACAAAAGGATTCATCAGTATACATGGGAACGGAAAAATGAGCGAAGCATGATAGATCTGTTTCTAATAGATCAGCGACTCAGAACACAGGTAATGGACACCAGGGTATATAGGGGAGCTGACCTGGGAACGGACCACTTCCTAGTTATAACTAGGATAAGAGGTCTGTTCGCGGGCTGGCGATCCCGCGCTGGGGGTCCCTGTTCTGCAGTCGCAGACCGCATCAAAAGCTGGAGGCTTCAAGATGCGGCTATTAGAGACAGATATCAAGAAAGGGTATCTGAACAGCTAGCCTGTCCACCGAAAGATGTGTTTGAGAGTGTCGATGTTTGTTGGCAGTTCCTTAAGTCCAGCATATTATGCGCCGCGAAAGAGGTTTGTGGCATTTCGAAAGGGCGGACAACCAAAAATGGCGATTGTTGGTGGGATGATGAAGTGAAAGAAGAAGTTAAAAAGAAGAAGGATGCAAGGCAAGACATTTTGGCTATGTCCAGCTCAAGTGAAAGTATGAAAGAAAAGATGAAAGAAAAATATCGCCTGCAAAAAAATCGTACGAAAGAGATAATAGCTCAGAAGCGTGAGAGGTTCCAAATGACTGTAGACGAAAAACTGTCACATAATTTCAAAGACAATGCAAAACTTTTTTGGAGAGAAGTTAAGAAGTCCAGAAATTGTGTTACAGCTAGTAGTAGGATGAATGTGATTTATTCGAAGGACAATAACATACTTACAGACAAAACAGACGTCCTCAGGCGATGGAGTGAATTTTATAAAGATATGTATGATGATACTGCCGCTGATCTACTCATAGAGCTGCCTCCAACAGAATCTATCGAGGATCCTATAGCGGATAAAATAAGTATGGGAGAGATTATAAGAGCGATAAGAAGTCTGAAATGTGGAAAAGCTGCGGGAATAGATGGGATTACGGCTGAGATGATCAAGTACGGTGGACCAGCGGTCTGGGACGTCATCTATTTGCTATGCAATCTTTGCTGGGAAAAGGGTGATGTTCCGGACGACTGGAGGCGAGCAGTCATCGTGCCTTTCTATAAAGGAAAGGGATCACGATTGGACTGCTCAAACTACAGAGCCATCAGCTTGGTCAGCTTAGCTAGTAAAGTGTACACGAAGATCCTGACGATAAGAATGCAAGAGCGATCCGAAAGGTTTCTCTGGGAATCCCAAGGTGGATTTAGACCAGGAAGAGGATGTATGGATCAAACCTTCGCGGAATCGCGGAAAAGTTTTTGGATATTAGCCAAAGGGTTTTCTGCGCTTTCGTCGACTTGGAGAAGGCATTTGATAGAGTCGTACGAAAGGAACTCTGGGACGTGTTGCCTGGATATGGAGTGAGCAGTTCCCTACTGCATGCCGTGAAATCACTCTATAGTGATAGCGAGGCGTGCGTTAGGGTTAACGGTGAGATGTCACCCTGGTTTGATGTGAAGTCGGGGGTCAAACAAGGGTGTATCATGTCTGCCTGGCTGTTCATTATATATCTGGATAACTGTCTGAGAGCACTAAGAACGCACGGATGTGGAGTGAAAATGGGAAACTTAGTGGTCAACTGCCTATTATACGCGGATGACGCGGTCTTACTGGCGTCATCAGAGGGCGAACTGCAGTCACTAGTTACCATAATGAAAGAGGAATGTGAAAAGAAGGGGCTGCGCCTAAACGCTGGCAAGACTAAGGTTCTGGTATTCGAAAGAGATGAACAAGTGACCGAGTGTGCTATATCGGTAAATGGGCAAATTCTAGAGCAAGTGAATGAATTTGTATATCTTGGAAGCATGTTCACACGAGATGGAAAGTATGAAAAAGATATTGAAAGAAGGATAACTGCCGGAAATAAGGTGAATGGGGCCATGTCGGCGTTGATGGGCAGTTAAAGTCTGAGCAAGAATGCTCGAGTTGCTGTCCACCACGCGATATTGGTACCTACCTTATTGTATGGCAGCGAATCCTGGGTATGTCAGAGGAAGTATGAAAATAGCTTAAATGCAGTGGAGATGCGATCTCTTCGAAAAATGTGCGGCGTAACGATATTAGATCGAATCCGCAATGAAGAGATTCGCAAATCAACTGGCGTGAATGAGGGCGTGATTGTAAAGATGAAGAAAGGCATGTTACGTTGGTTTGGACACATAGAAAGGATGAGTGAAGAAAGATTGACGAAACAGATATACAAAGCAAAAGTGTGTGCAAGAAGAGGCAGAGGCAGGCCACGTTCCAACTACCTGGATCAAATAGATCGGACTCTCAAGGACGGGAACGTTAAGAGTACTCGAAACCTACTAGCATGTATGAAGAGACTGATGAATGTGGACGAAGCGTAAGAGGTATGTAAGTCTAGAGAGAACTGGCGCTCTATACTCTCTGCCTACCCCGCTAGGGACTTGGCGTGATGATATGTATGTATGTATGTATGTTATTATCTTATTTTGTCGTGCTTGAGTAACGGCGATGGACTCGCCATCTGTCACATTGGCACCTAATATACCTCTGGCGGAAAGTGGGTGTGTGGGTATTACCTATACACCTCTGCCTACCCCTTCGGGGACCCTTGTGGGAAGGCGTGAGGAACTCTTATTTTAGATCAACAAATTGCCTTCAGAAAAATAAATTATATCATGTATAATTTATGTCAGAAATTAAATTGAACAGTATACCTAAATAAACGTTGGCTTAAGAAAGTAAATACATTTACTTTTGTTACGCAAACAACGATCTAAAGTTGATTTTTCGTATTATATCATCAGTCATTCACATATTCAGGACTCCTCGCTGGTGGGGACACGGCGGGACACACGGGCGAACGCACCGTCCACTTGCGGGACAGATAGCCTAATAGAACAGAACAGAACAGGTAGATATAATAATAATATCAACTGCCACCGACGACGGCTACAAATTGACCAATAAATTTAAAACGTCAAAGTGTAAGGGGCTTACAACAACCGTCCCCGAAGGTAAATCAGTCTAGAAACAAGGGCTTCTGGCCCTCAAAAAATAAGAAAAAAACCTATCGCAATTAAATTTATAAGACACTAGCTGTCCCGCCCAGCTTCGCTCGGATGAAAAAGTTAAATTGCCCGTAACACGATCGCAGCGCCACCTATTGGGTCCAATTGTAAATCTAAACCATTCTCGAATCTAGCTTAAGACACACAGAAACACACAGAAAGCTTCGCCCGGGTAAAAAGGTAAAATTCTTGAAACTCGATCGCAGCGCCACCTATCGGGTCCAATTTAATATAGCCTATGTTACTCGGGTATAATGTAGCATTCCAAAGGTGAAAGAATTTTTGAAATCGGTCCAGTAATTTCGGAGCCTATTCATTACAAACAAACAAACAAACAAACAAACAAATCTTTCCTCTTTATAATATTAGTATAGATTAGAACGTATGCCAGGTGCTGTCAGTTTATCAGAATACAGGATTTAAGAGCCAGCGCTCGCGTCTCCGCTCACAATATGGGCCCGTGTGTTTCCTTAAGCCATCTGCATTCACAGGGAGTGGGCGCGAGTGTTTTCCGAACGTTTTCGCCGCTTGGAACTAGCGCCAACTACTTCGTATGCGCGGGTCGGGTCCCGTGATTTATTTACAGAAGGGAACTACGTGATGTCTCTTTCTATTTTTTTGGGATCCGTGGGGAAACGAAACCCTAGTCTCTGCTTTATACGTCATCTTTATTTATGGCCCCCGCGGTGATCGCAGTGATCGCTCAGGAACAGTGATTTTTCAGGATAAAAGGTATCCTGTGTGTTTAATAAATATGGAATATGCGACGATGCTCTAAGGTAAAACATTGGTTTGTTAAGAAAAGCAAACTGTAGGTATATGAAAATGGTTTGAGCTATTTATTGTCATACGGATCTACTATAAGTAATATTTTTCGAGTTGTCTTTTGAAGCGTAACTTCCGGAAACTTTTGTTACATTTACTTAATTGAAAAAGTAAAACAAAAAAAATTAATTGGAATTAAGAATGGTGTAATTAAAAAAAAATATTTTATGGATTTTTTTTTTAACTATTATTTATTATTGAACTGTCATCCTTGACAAGTATGCCCACTTTCGATTTAATCTGACGTTTTGAAGAGATCAAAATCAAGTTGAAAGTTTCCATTAGATTCCAATTGAAGCTAATAAAAGCGTGTTAAACAAAATGAGATTAAAGATGGTAGGTAGGTGCAAAAGCAACCACTGCACCCACCTCTGCATGGTACGGATCTTAACTCTGAGCTGGATTCCTAGCTGAGGAGATAGATAGAAATAGTATTTAATACATAATTACCATCTACGTAACGTATAGAACGCTTCGATAGCGCGATCCACAAGCTGCCTAGCGACATCTTGCGACGACAAAACGAACGTATTTAATACCGCCAGTATATGATATACGCAACCCTCTGGTAGTAACATGGCGTGTTTATATTTTTATTTATCCACGCTTGTGATTTGACAACATGCCCGCTGAATGAGTTATGTGTTATAGCGGCGTGTTGTTCGGATGTCGTTCTGTGTTTTCCTTTTGTGTTAATATGATATGCGAGTTGTGGAGTGGTGGGCTTGCCAAGGGTGAACGCTGGTTCCTACCGCTCTGGGAGGAGAGGGACTTGCATTGCTGTTTACGGTAAATTCAATGTCTTTGAATTTCTTCCAAAACACACAGGCATGTATAGTCGTGCTTGAATAACAAAAGCAGACTCGTGATCTGTCATGTTGACGGCTTAATATGTCTATGAAAATAGTGAGGTGTTACTGTCTACCGCTTTTTTCGATATGGTGGGAGAGCCTGACGAAACTAAACGACAATATATATATATCCTTACGCCTTTCCACAATGGTCCCGAAGGGGTAGGCTGAGGTGCATACGTAGTAAAAACACCACTTCTTTCCGCCAGGGATATATTTTTATGTGCTAATGTGATGGATGGCGAGTCCAGTCCATCCCATACCTTTTTTTTGTACATATGCCTTTGAATTTTTTCTCAAACGCAGGTTTCCTCTCGATGTTTTTTTTCACCTTTATGCTCATGGTGTGACTGATCACTGTAGTTAAGTTCGGAAAAACTCATTATTACAGTCAGGATTCGAAGTTGCGATCTTTGTGTCGCAGGCAAATACTCGACCCACCACGGCAGTTCCGCTTGATTGCCCTGTCAACTAGGACATGACATGGCTTTTGTATTGCCCATGTCAAGTAGTACTTGACAATATTATTCAAACTTGCTGTTTCTGTTTGCTTATGTTCTATTTTTATGTATTTACTCTGTAAAATTATCTGTCAAATGAAACCAAAACGTCAGGTTCTATAAAAGAAAAAAAAAAGAAAAAAATTGTTGAAGGTAGGAATAGCGTCAGTGCGCACTTATGCCGCGCAATTATGTCGGCACATTTCAAATCCAATTTAATATAACAAAACAAGTGCGATACCTTTTTAGAAATAGCTTTAAATGTTCTATGTTGCATAGTAATTGTTTTTTTGTAGGGTATGTAAAACAAAAAAAGTGAAGTAAATAAGTAACCATGAAAAGAGTAACCATGGAGTTTCTTGCCGGTTCTTCTTCATGGAAGAGACCAACCCAAACCGTCCTTCTTTTTCGACGTTTTATAAGTGCCCACCTGGGCCTATGTGAAATAAAAAGATTTTGATTTTGAAGTGACGTAAGTGATAGTGAAGTGTGAACGAGAACTGTTGCACAATATTGTATTTTTCTCAGTAATGGTAAGTGCTACCGCTATATTTTTTATTTATTTTGTGAGGATATTAGTCTACTTATGTTGTATTATTTTAATTATAGGCCTAACTGCAGTATTTGCGTATCTGCACATTGTAAAGTTTACCTAGAATTACGGCTCGCGTCGCCAGATTTTTGTGCAAAATTATAAATTAAGGGCTGTAAGAAAATTATTTTGTATGGACAGGTGTAATTTGAAATAAAAACCCTAAAGTAATTTTTTTAATTTTTGAGATTTGATTGTTTAAACACAAAGGAACTCAAAAATGCGCTATCTCTGTGTTCAACGTGTCAAATTTCCACACCGTATTTGAATACTAATAAACAACTTGAGGCACAATGACGAATTGTGGCGCGGCGCGGCCACACGTTTAAAAAATAACGGGGCAATCTGAAGTGGGTGTCACGTGACCTTTGGGCAAGCAAGCGGGCTGCTTACGTAGAAGGCTTCAACGTCGATCCTACACGTGGCGGTAGAAAACTTGCAGGTGAGGAGAGGAAGAGAACAACGAATGTTAGGTTCATATATTTCAGGTTTATTTAGACTAAAGGAAAACCTCAATTTGACAGAAGAACGCAATGAAATAGCAATAGTTTCAGGCAATGTCGTATTTCACTGCTGAAAATGCTATACATTAAACAAACCGGCATTCCTAGCGGTATATTGACCTGTTTGAGTTCGAATATCGATGAGCCGTGGTGGCCGAGTGGTTCGAACAGTTGCCTGCGACACAAAGATCGCAAGTTCGAATCCCGACTGTACCAATGAGTTTTTCTGGACTTAAGTACAGTGATTAGTCACACCACGAGCTTTACGGTGAAGGAAAACATCGAGGGGAAACCTGCACAATCTTTAGAGAATAATTCAAAGGTGTGCTTGAGTAATGGACTCGCCATCTGTCATGGCATAGTATAGCACCCAAAATATATCACTGGCGGAAATAGAACCCTACCCCTGCCTACTCCGCCTACGGCGTGAAGATATAACATACATTTAAACCCATACCGCAATTTTTCCATGGCGACGCATCTCAATTGCAATATTTAATTCTACCTTCATACCTCCTCATACATATTCAAGATTCGCCGCCATAAAACAAAGTAAACAACGCTCTTCAATGCAGCGAGCGCGACAACAGTTATTTATGTAGTTAGAAAAAAAATTACCCTTGTGGCCGTGTGGTACGATTAAACGCCGGCAACGCAAAGATGTAAGTTTGAATCCCGATTGTACCAATGAGGTTATTCTTAACTAAAGCACAGCTATTAATTACACAACGAGCTTTACGGTGAAGACAAACATCGATTACAAACCTGGATACGATTGAGTATACATTAAGAAACGGCGATGGACTCGCCACCTGTCACGATGGCATTCAAACATGACTCTGGAATAGAGGTTATTTTTATAACTTACCTCTTTAGGGATCCTTGTGAAAAGACGTGAAGGTACTTAAAAGCTAAAATTAATATAAATAAATCAATATAACTGGAATGATAAAAGGTCCAGAGTAATATTGAAGAGCGTCCTCTGGGAGGATGGTCGTTATTGCAAGTTTTAATTTAGTCCGCAGTGCTCCGTCCCCGAGGGAAATCCCCGCTGCTGTGAATACTGCTGAGCTCCCACCGATTTATGAGCGTTGAAGATGCGATTTAATAATCGATTGGAAAATTTACAGAATCCTAATAATAATATTTTATATGGGATAGTTTGTGCGTAGTTTCTAATTTGTATCTGCCCGACTGGGGCAGGACCTCCACCTTATAGAAGTCCGTAGCCAAATAACACTATTGATTATTTTGTGTTCCTAAGCGGTGAATAAGGTCTCCAGTAATGAGCTCCATGGGGAGGATTGTTATATTGTGCTGGCAGCGGAGGAATAAGTCCTATGATGCTGTCAACACAGTATAACTCTCCGAACGTAGAGTGGCAGCGCGCAAGTGATACTTCAGTATCGTTAGTGTAAATAGGCTGCTGTAACCATTTCCCATCAGGAGGGTCGCATGCTTGTTTGCCACTCTTGTAAAAAAAAGGGTATCTGTGTTCCGCTTTCACGTAAATACTACTGAACAGCATTGCATGAAATTTTGCAATAAGATAGATTAATTTCTGGATTAATTGTTTTATCTAAGTCTAGCAATGAATTAAAAGTGAACGCGGGTGAAACTGCGGAAAATAAATAAGTGTAAGCTCTGATATCGAACACAGTAATTCAAATGTTTTTCTTGTGTCTCATTGGACAATCACAGTTATTCGTTAGAATAATTACTTTAATTCGAGTATATTCATACAATGCCGTTTTAGCTGTCAATCATGACGTTTGCATCATGATCTAGTTGGTCAAGAGATCAAAATCCAAGAGATGGATGCTTCATTGCTTGTCTTCTATGCGTTCCGAAGCCGTCGACCAAATTGTACTGAAACTTTAGTAAAGTGATCTGAAGACGCCTGAGAAATTAAAAAAGAACTCGCTAGATGGCGCTGAAGGACATCAACTCACCGTTCAACCGATCACAATGAAAACATGGCTTTGCAACATGACGCCAGCAGCTAGTTAAATATACAATACAATATAGAGCAACACATCTGTACACCTCTGCCTACCCCTTTGGAGACCCTTGTGGGAAGGCGTGAGGATATAGAATGTATGTATGTACTCGTATGAAGCACAGATGATAAATATGGTTTTAGGTGTTACGCACATGTTCTCGAAGGAAAATGCCTTCTTTCCAAAAGGGATATATATCTCGGGGTATTCGTCAATCGCCAGTCCGTCCGTAAAATTTACAAAAATGTTGTACCATATATCACGCTGTCCCACAAGGGTCCTCGAAGGGGTAGGCAGAGGTGTATAGGTAGTACCCACGCACCCACTTTCCGCCAGAGATATATTTTAGGTGCTTATACCTTGCTATCTTGTACCATGTTGTGGCAAATCAATGAGCTGGTTTTGAAACAAAACTTGCATGCTTCAATCACTCATATAGGTTAATATTTTTTTATAAAATCAAAATCAAAATCTTTTTATTTCACATAGGCCCAGGTGGGCACTTATAAAACGTCGAAAAAGAAGCACGGTTCGCGTTGGTCGCTTCCATGGAGAAGAACCGGCAAGAAACTCCATGGTTACTCTTTTCACTCCATGGTTACTCTTTTCGTACACGTTTCTCGTATAATGTTCAGCAGTAAGTCATTAGCATCGCTCAGCCTGCGTTATTCATTGCCCAACATATATGCAGGTGTGGTATTCATAATGGCTCTTTACAGGGAATATATGAAATTTGTTTCCAAACTCATTACTCAGGCTCGGTGAGTTTTATACATTCGGTCTAACTGTGTTACGCGAGATTTATGCCAAAAATACGTCATGTTTTCTTTAAAATTTTATTAAAGTGCGAATGTTAATCGTATTTTTGTAATTAAAATCTCTGCCCACCTTAATGGTGGAAAATAATCGTAGGTCTATTTTGAAATTACCTAGTAACATGCTCAAGGTTAAAATCCACGCTATTTTGATAATTTCGTCTGACGTGAGCTCGTAATTCCTATGATATTTGTTTATTCTATGATAGTAACGCAAACCTTTGGTTTCATAATACACCCTATTCCCGCTTTGATAATTAAACGGAAAGACGATTAATTCGATATTTCCTAATTATGTAAAAACATTTCAGAAAACAGTAAATTCTATTCTATTACATTCAGATAAAGCCGTGGTGGCCCAGTGGTTCGAGCAGTTGCCTGCGACACAAAGATTGCAAGTTCGAATCCCGTCTGCACCAATGAGTTTTTCTGAACTTAAGTACAGCGATAGTCAAACCACGAGTTTTACGGTGAGGAAACCATCGAGAGGAAACTGCATACGCCTGAGAAGCATTTCAAAGGCGTATGTATAGTCACATGTTCACAAGAGATGGAAAGTATGAAAAAGATATTGAAAGAAGGATAACTGCCGGAAATAAGGTGAATGGAGCCATGTCGGCCTTGATGGGCAGTAAAAGCCTGCGCAAGAATGCTCGAGTTGCTGTCCACAACGCGATATTGGTACCTACCTTATTGTATGGCAGCGAATACTGGGTATGTCAGAGGAAGTATGAAAATAGCTTGAATGCAGTTGAGATGCGATCTCTTCGAAAAATGTGCGGCGTAACGATATTAGATCGAATCCGCAATGAAGAGATTCGCAAATCAACTGGCGTGAATGAGGGCGTGATTGTAAAGATGAAGAAAGGCATGTTACGTTGGTTTGGACACATAGAAAGGATGAGTGAAGAAAGATTGACGAAACAGATATACAAAGCAAAAGTGTGTGCAAGAAGAGGCAGAGGCAGGCCACGTTCCAACTACCTGGATCAAATAGATCGGACTCTCAAGGACGGGAACGTTAAGAGTACTCGAAACCGACTAGCATGTATGAAGAGACTGATGAATGTGGACGAAGCGTAAGAGGTATGTAAGTCTAGAGAGAACTAGCGCTCTATACTCTCTGCCTACCCCGTTAGGGACTTGGCGTGATGATATGTATGTATGTATGTATGTATAGTCGTGCTTGAGTAACGGCGATGGCGAGTCCATCTGTCACGTTGGCACCTCCCATATATCACTGGTGAAAAGAGCGTGTGTGAACACCACTTACACACCTCTGCCTACCCCTTCAGGGGCCCTTATGAGAAGGCGTGAGAATATAAAAAAATATATAACTGCCATCATGAGTAGACATTTCAATAGACATGTATTCACATGTCACCGTGACAGATCTGTCACTATCTCGCCTTTACGTCACTGTCTGTGACTTTGATTTTACTCCAACTTCCATCTTAATATTTTTTTATAGTAAAAATGCATTTTCAAGCGTATTATAAAAGGGGATTATTAAAACTATGAATTGTTCATTTCTCGTTCCGGTAATTTATTCCCGGCATCTCGCTATCATCCGACAAACTTCTCAGAGACGGATTAAAAACTAATTTCCCTTTTGAGACTTCAATATGAATAGTTAACTCTCGATCTTGGTCACTAGGAGTTTGGCAATACTCCGTTGGTATTCTCTATCGAGGATACGTACTTTGTATATATATATATATATATATATATATATCCTCACGCCTTCCACAAGGATCTCCGAAGGGGTAGGCAGAGGTGTATAGGTAGTATCCACACACCCATTTTCCGCCAGAGATAGGAAAGTAGTTTATAAAGCCACTATTTACCCCCTTCACCATCATAACTGTACGAGATTTGAATATATTATCCTCAATTAGATAATGCCAGGGGTTCCTTTACAATATTTGACTATACTGACTGAGAACCGGGTACAGTATATATGTATATATATATATATATATACTATGCCCGGTTTCGCCCGCGTAAAGCATGAGGTAATTATTGGTTGTTATCCTGGAATAAAACATCTCTGTGATCCATCCAATTCCATTCAGCCGTTTTTCTATAGAACTTACACATCATCACCAGTTCTCTTTAGACTTACATAACTCTTTGGCTTCGTCCACATTCATCAGTCTCTTCATACACGCTCACCGGTTTCGAGTACTCTTGACGCTCTATTTTCTTTATGTGTACAGTGTACACTTATATATAAACTAGAAGGCTAGTTCTTTCTAGACTTATTTAGCTCATTCTCTTATATACATCACTCTCTTCGTACATGCTCGTCGAAAAATATTATCTTAAGGTTTTTAATTTTATTTCAAAACATTAAAGCGGCCTTTATTTTATACCAACCTTATTGTAGATAAAAAAAAACGAGAGCTCCAATCAGAACCACAAGTTGGGTAAATTAATTGAGTCTACATATTTGGGGGTCGAAAGGGACACGTGACTTTGACAGAAGGTCAAAATTTTAAAAACAATCAACTTGACAAGCGTTGAATTAATATCTTTTGATGGTCGGCCACTAAACGAGGTATTGTATCACCACTCAAATTGTACTTATTTACTTAATGCGATCCGAAATAATTATTCATAATCATTTTAAGAACCCGCGCTCTATCATCACCGGCCACCCCGTGAGGATCTCGGCATGTATAACTTTGTAATAATAATAATAATATATCCTCACGCCTTCCCACAAGGGCCCCCGAAGGGGTAGGCAGAGGTGTATAGGCAATACCCACACACCCACTTTCCGCCAGAGGTATATTAGGTGCCAACGTGACAGATGGCGAGTCCATCGCCGTTACTCAAGCACGACTTTACATACGCCTTTGAATTTCTTCTCAGACGAAGACGGGCAGTTCGCATTCCAAATATTAACGAGTTCTTTGTTTTTGGCGGCTAATAATTTACGGCTGAAAACCAATTACACTAATTAGTAATTATAAGAACCTCATTCATACACTCATCTCACAATAGTCCAGCCATGCCGCCATGACAGCCTTCCATCCGTCCTTGAACACGTCGCAGTCAGGGTTGGACTCCAAGAGGGCATTGAATGCAGTGAGAGTGCGAGGTACAGTACAGGGGAGTGAGCACGCGATAATGTGCGATGCGTGCCCACTGCGGACAGGCTGTGGCTCCTGAAGCAGGTGTAGTTATCAGGCACAAAAAGCCTTGATACATCAATTAAACCACCCGCCCTGTGGCCCCACATCACTCGTCGCTACCATTAATCGCGGCTGACGCGTGACGCGTGTGCGTGACGTCACCTGACGCGTGCCACATGTCACGTGACGGGAGAAGCTGACACTTTGTTTGCATTTGTAACATTAGACTATGTTGTACAACTTAACTGAACCTTTACCAAAGTATGGAATGCCTATAATATAAGTGTGTTGTAAGTTGGCTGTGGGATCCTGGAGCTCCCTGGAGAGTACAGCATGGAGTTCTTCAAGAAGGGTGTGAAAAGATTCCTATACGTTCAGCAGTGCGCGAGCAATACCCCTTATTTAAGTCTAGTGGTTAGAGCGATATTTTATATTATTATAGGTTATGGTCCATTTTCATGGTTCAGCCTATATTTTATTTAGACATTTATTCCATATTATTATTACATTTACATTATTAGAAAATATTATTTAACACTTACCTTCACCAAATATGAACGTCGTCGACTACGTCACGTGGGCACCTAAAATATATCTCTGGTGGAAAGTGGTAATGTGGGTACTATACACCTCTGCCTACTACTTCGGGGATAGAATATATTATTATTTTTACTCCACCGAGAGATTTCGTACTCAGCATCTCGTTGCCTTTAAACCTTTGGCAAATATTAATAAATAAAAAAAACAATACTGGAAGAAACAAGGCCACTCGTGGTAAATAATTCATGAAGGGGCGAAACGGGCTGACGATGTCTTAATACGGTCGACAGATGGCGGTAGTGGTGATCGTAATTCAATTATTGTTAGGTTTTCCTGTGTATTTATTTCGGATATCCATTGCTTTTGATTGGATGTTGATAAAATATATTGTGTTTGGGCTGAGAAACAATGAATAAGGTATATCGTTAGTGAGTTATAAGTGATATATAAGCATGGGGCAGGCAGAGGTGTAATACAATTCTCTTTTCGCCGGGCATATTTAACAGTAACAGATGGCGAGTCTATTGACGTTCCTCATGCACGATTATACATACGTCTTTGAATTTATCTATACATATAAATAAAATTGGATTGTCTGTTTGTAATATTAAAATAATCGCTTTTTACTACATGCATATGAATAGGTATATACACGGTACATACACCGAAATATATATTTTTACATTTTTGTCTGTCTATCCCTCTGTCTGTTTGTTCCGGCTAATCTCTGAAACTGTTGGATCGATTGTGACGGGACTTTCACTGGCAGAGAGCTGATGTAATAATGAGTAACTTAGGCTACTTTTATTTTAGAAACTGAATAATATATTTTTTGTTAAATTCCACGCGGACGAAGTCGCGGACACAGCTAGTTTTCAAATATTTATCCATATGTTGTTAGTAACAATATTCTTATTAACTATTACAGCATGTTAAAGTTAGAAAGGCATGTTACGTTGGTTTGGACACATAGAAAGGATGAGTGAAGAAAGATTGACGAAACAGATATACAAAGCGAAAGTGTGTGCAAGAAGAGGCAGAGGAAGGCCACGTTCCAACTACCTGGATCAAATAGATCGGACTGTCAAGGACGGGAACGTTAAGAGTACTCGAAACCGACGAGCATGTATGAAGAGGCTGATAAATGTGGACGAAGCGAAAGAGGTATGTAAGTCTAGAGAGAACTGGCGCTCTATACTCTCTGCCTACCCCGTTAGGGACTTGGCGTGATGATATGTATGTATGTATGTATTACAGCATTATGAAAGGTAATTATACTTACTTAGGAATATGATTTTATGGGATTTTTAAAGAAAAAACGCTTTTAAAACAAGGTCACAATATTTTAAAATTTCGACCATGTTTCGATGTGAGCAAAATACCCTTTACTAATGCTGAAGAAGAAATTTAAAAACGTATGAATAGTTTAAATATTACTGGTAACTGGCTAGCATGTATGAAGAGACTGATGAATGTGGACGAAGGCAAAAGGCAAAAGGACGAAGGAAAAAGGCTTATTATAAAACATCAGATTATTTGAATGATGAACATGCATGGCAATGAATTGCTCCTCTGGTACAGAGCTTAGGTAATTATATATGTAATCTATCCTACCCCTACGTAAAAGGGAACAAATGTCAAAAAAGCAAACCGGGGAGTTTGTTTCGCCGTGTCTTCTCCTGGCAGGTACTTTTTTTCTTGGAAACGATGGTAACTTTGGTAACTTTAGTTTATATTAAATATGTGACGTTCAATAAGTGTTCCCTGTGTCCCTTACGTTGAATAAAATACTTTGATTTTGATTTTTGAAGCGATAGTGGTCTGTAAGTACAGGCACGTCACGCTCACATACATGTCACTTCTCGCTCACAGACATCTCAATTTCGCGGATAAAACCGCGGGCTATTGCTTGTTATGTATAATTTTAAGATCGTCATGTACTCTTGTACATGTCCAATATATATACACATAATAACGTACCATGTTAGTTACTTAAGTGTGTACCTACAGAGGCCACCATCTTGAGGTCACGTGACAACACAATTAGGGGCAGTACTTCCGTCCGGTATTGCAAGAGATTATTACCACGTTCAGTAACGGCGCAGCTTAATTGTGAGCGAAGTGTTCTGGGACTTAGACCTGAAAAAAAAATTATATTAGTGATGATTAGAGCCGTGGTGGCCGATTGGTTCGAGTAGTTGCCTGCAACACAAACAGTGCAAATTCGAATCCCGACTGTACCCATGAATTTTTCTGAACTTAAGTACAGTGATTAGTCGCACCACGAGCTTTACGGTGATGGAAAACATCGAGAGGAAACCTGCATACGTCTGAGAGGTAATTCAATAGCGTATGTATAGTCGTGCTTGAGTGACGGCGTTGGACTTTCCATCTGTCACGTTGGCACTTAAAACAAATTGGCTACTAAAAAACCTATTATTCTATACACCTCTGCATATTATTATTATATATTGGAAGTGGGTAATGATATGATGAATTTTGTATTCTCATTGATATGAGAATACAAAATCCATATATATACAAAATAAATAAAACGCCATAAATAGCGAAATTATCGACAAACTTTTCGATAACGAACGCTCTTGCTACCGGTCCTCGTGATACTAAAAGCCTTGACTTCCTCGTGGGGTAGGCAGAGGTGTGACAACCCGCTTTATTACTTTAATTTAATTAAATTACGCCTTAATAACATCGCCAACAATACATCGGGTATTGTTGGCGATGTTATTGAGATGCACTTTACATCTATTCTGTAAAAGTGTTTTACGTCCACATCCGTCCATATCAGGTAGGTCCATAGCCGTTGCTCAACCACGACTATGTAAACGTCTTTGAATTTACTAAATATATTGCAAAGAATTGTGCTTGCTTACTAATACACGATAAGCACAATTTCTCCCTTCGATTTCGGTTGTGTAAACTAGTTCATGAATTTCCTTTCGTATAATTAACGACGCAGCCAATTCGTTATAACAGCAAACTAGTTATAATATGAAACACTTTCCTAGCAAGTCCCCGTTCGGTAACAAGGCCAAAGAATGCCATAGTTAGGCTTGTCGCCAGTTCTATATTCCAGATTTATGGACTATTTCATTAGAGAAACTCTTGTTATGGACGCGTTTACACCGAACTGTAATCACAACAGCATAGCAGTAAAGTCGTACGTCATTGAAAATAATTGAAGGATTTAGGATTAACCCTTACAATTCAACCGATAACTCTTACTGATCTACAATCTCAGCCTACCTTGTGAGGGACTCGGCGTGATGATAAAATATTACATACAGTAATCTTTTCAATCTATTCTAAAGCGACATAGCGAAACAGTCTAGTGGAGACGGCCGTTTGGTGGTCAGAGTTCCTGGCTGCAAAATTTGAGATCGCGGGTTTGCTTCCCGGTGAAAGCAGATATTTGTGTTATGAGCACGAGCATTTGTTCCTTAGCCTTGGATGTACATACAGCCTTGTTTATATTGAGTATATATTTATCTACATAAGTATGTACATTGTTGTCTATTTCCCATAGTACAAGCCTTGCTTAGTTTGTAACTATGCTAATTTTACGGAAATAGTATTTATTTATTGAGACTTCGGACCTGCATACCCCTTCAGGGACCCTTGTGGAAAGGTGTGAAGATAAATTATTATTATATGGAACAAGAGATTCCCAAGCTAAAACACTCCTTCACAGCAGTGTTTGGCTGGCTTCGCCTGATTACGTCCCGGTGTGACAGAGAGCCCCGCCCTACCCCAGCCCGCCTGTCGCGTTGCATAATGCATGGCAGTATATTTTTAGCGTCGGTCGCCGCCGGCTTAATATTGCAATCACTTAGTAGCCGATAAATATTGCTTCTGCACACTTGTAATACTAAAATTACTACAGATCAAAGACATTGAATTAACCAGAACTACTAATCTAATACTTATACTAATCTCGAAGCTACTGTTACCTCTTTCAGCTTGAGGACTTTCGTCTGCCTCTCCATTCGCTTGTATGTCATTCTTAAACTGTGTGTACTGCTAAATATATTCATGGCTAGCTGTGCCCGCGACTACATCCGCGTGGAGTTAAAAAAAAACAGTTTCTAAAATAAAAGTAGCCTAAGTGCTCCTTTTTACACCAGCTATCTGCTAGTGAAAGTCCCGTCACAATCGGTCCAGCCGTTTCAGAGATTAGCCGAGATTAGAGATTTAGAAAAAAATAATTTTGATATATGTACCTTGTATACTTCCATATGCAGTTAGTAAAAAGTGGTTGTTTTAATATTACAAACAGACACTCCAATTTTATTTATTTGTATAGATAAAGTCTTCCATTGAAATCTTACTTTCCGCGGGTGAAACACGGCCACCGCCTCGAAAGCGATTCAAAAATACATATTGACCAAAAATTTATGGTTTCATAAACAGTGATCTTTTATCAATTCTGATTAAATTGATCCTCGTCCAAATAGCTCCCCGAAGTACAAACATCTGACACGCGGGCAGTAAATTGCACAAACAAGTGTGAAACGAGTTTCACGGGCGTGCGACGCTGGCCCCATATGGGCGGCCGCGCTGGCCCCATATGGGCGGCCGCGCTGGCCCCATATGGGCGGCCGCGCTGGCCCCATATGGGCGGCCGCGCTGGCCCCATATGGGCGGCCGCGCTGGCCCCATATGGGCGGCCGCGCTCGTTATTCAGGCTATACTATGTTGCCCGATACTGACGCCACCGTAAACAATACAAACACATCGCTACCTTGCCAGACCGCTTATTGTTAACGAACTAACATTACCACACGATGTTACATGGCAACATTACTTAATGTTTTGGAAAAAATATGGAAATAAAATGGCTTGTAACTATGCTTATAACTTTCACGGAAATGGAAAACTGGTTGCTGAAACATATATAGGAGACAAAAATTTTAAGCCATGTTATGACATGCTCGCAAGATGGTGACAGGCACCATATCTGACATCTTGGCAGCTAAGTAACTTATATACAGCCTGCTTTACAACGGCTTAAAGTTAGGGCGCCATTGAAGGCAGCAGATAAAAATATAATTAAAAGAAAATTCCATTCCAAGGTCGGCATTGGCACCTAAAAATATAGGTATATCTGGCGGAATGTGGGTGTGTGGGTATTATATTACCTACACACCTCTGCCTACCCCTTCGGGGACCCTTGTGGGAAGGCGTGAGGATATATAATTATTATTATTATTATTCCAAGTTGACCTAAAACCATGCTAAGTAGTGAGGGTTACTCCCTTCAATAATGTTGTAATTTTATTAAATTTGGATCTATTTATTTTATTGCATTACCATTCTATAACTTTTAGAAGACGATTGTTCTATTTTCTGAGACACTTTTATAATATTTTATAGAGACAAAGTGAAGGCGCTGATCTAAGGAACTTCTAATCCGATAAAAAAGTGTATTAGATAGCCCCTTTATTGATTTTGGATATTTAAATAATATTGCTAATACCCAGTAGGGCGGAAAAGCTACAATTATACGATTTATACGTGTATATGACACACATGTGAAATCGCAGGGTACCGCGTCAGTGATAGTATTTTATCATAGACGAGATGTAAAGTGTGCATTATTACACCCACTTTCTATGCTCTAGTCATGGTGTAAGAATAACTTAATTATTAAAATGTTACTTATTGAAAAACGTGGTGATATTTTCAATCAATCATTTGTGAGCAAAATACAATCTATACTAATTACTAATAATATTATAAAGCTGAAGAGTTTGTTTGTTTGTTTGTGTGATCGGACCTGCGACCTCCTGCTTCGCAGGAGCATTGACCTTTAGACCAGAAGGTCGTCTTACGTAGCCCTTGTCCGGCTTTAACTATATTTCTCCAGTCTTTTACCTTCCATTATCATAAGTATGTTTGCCTACCTCCAAACCAAGCACAAATCCCCAATCCCACCTGAAAGATTCAGCAAAGTGTAATACAAAACGGTATACTAAAATATTCACAGCTAATTCTTTGCACTAGTGGCGCGCATCAAATATTACCGGATTCCCGGGGTCCCGGGATTGAGTTAATGTTTGATAGTGCGGGACTGTATCCCGCTACGAGCTCACACAGCCGAGTTAGGTTAGCACTATGCCTTCTGTCTCGGAATGATTATGTAATAACGCTTTTGTGACGGAAAGTTGTGGTAGTAGGTAACTTGTTAAGTTGACGTTAAGTTACATAGCTCTTTCGCTTCGTCCACATTCATCAGTCTCTTTATAAATGCTCGTCGGTTTCGAGTACTCTTTACTTTCCCGTCCTTGAGCGTCAGATCGATTTGATCTAGGTAGTGGGAACGTGGTATTCCTCTGCCTCTTCTTGCACACGTCAATCTTTCTTCACTCATTCTATATGTCCAAACCAACGTATCATGCATTCGGTTCCGAATGGTATAAATTTGAACTAACGTATTTAAGAAAAACGAGAGATTAGATAAATTTGTTAAAATTGATTTTTTATTGAGCTTCCTGCCAGAACGTTGCCGGTTCCATTTTAATCTAACAGTTAGGTAAGATAGCCTGTAAGCGCAAATAATATCAGAGAAATCACACGCAAATTATTAACCGTCTTCCTTATCGAGTCGCTGTGCTATCCTGTCGATGTGTTCCATCACCGTAAAGCTCTTGGTGGCACTTATTCCTGTACATGAATTCAGAAAAAAACTCGTTGGTACAGTCGAGTTTTGAACTTGCATTTCGTTGCAGGCAAACGCTCAAGCCAGTAGCCTCAGTCAGGCAAATCCAATTTTGAACAGGTGATACCGTTGTGGCCTACCTCTCTACCTTGAGATTGTAGTACTTCCCTTGGGATAAATATATATCAAATAAATGTAATATTGAGCGCAGCAACAGTATATCGATGGAGCCATGTCGGGCCGCATGTGAGGGCTGATTAAAACGAGATTGGCTGTCAGGCAATGTTACAAGCAGCACCCACTGTGTTACGTCATATCTCTAAGTTCTATGAATACGGTATGACTTTGGAACTGAGCGCGGTGCAGCCCTACTTTTAGCGGTGGAAATATATATAATATCATTTACCAGAGTCGTGGTGGCCGAGTGGTTTGGGTAGTCGCCTACAGCGCAAATATTGCAAGTTCCAATTTAAAAATAAAATGTACAGAGATTAACCGCGATCTCTACGGTATCATCAACAGGTGACCAATATATACGATTGAGGTAATTAAGTATATTCAATTAAGTATAGTTGGGCATGAGAAACAGCGATGGACTCACTATTTATAACGCAGGCATCTAAAATATAGCTCCGGCAAGAAGTGGATGTTACACCTCGGCAAAGGCGTCTCGGCGTCCAAAGGCGCCGGTAACCGTCCACCATCACCACCATATATATATCCGCCCAGATATGCATACCTATTAGTTTCCACTAAGGTGGAAGTCAAACATAGAATCCACCCTGATGGTGGACGGCGCCTTTGGACGCTTGCAAAACCAGGGGTATCGCTCGCTCGCTTCTAACTCTATAAGGATATTTATAATATGTATACGTATATATGTATAGATACTAACTAGGCGATAATAATGATACATGTTTCTACGTTTTTCCCTTTGGTTTTTATTTATATACTTCAAATTACATTCCCTTTATAGGACCATGTTGGCTTTTAATCTCATTGGAATAAGCTCGACATCTACTATAAAGTAAAAATATACCAATCTTTGCCAACAGTGCGCCCCCACCCAAACCTATAACTAGATTGAGCCGGTTCACAGGAGCAGCGCGATGGTCTTAAACTACTCCATACAATCCCATACATTATTGAATAATACAAATTTTATGGTACTCGTATATAAGATACTTGCTGCGAATGAAAATCCGGAAAATACAGTAAGAACTGGAAGCTTTGTAGAGATTGTCTAGTCTGACTTAAAACGGCGCCCCTACCCTTATTTTGCTAGAAAGTATTATCTGATCGGCGCAATCTCAAGAATATCCTTAATATCAGATTCTGCGTGCAATCTCCCTTAAAGGATTGTTTAATATCGGGTTTCGGATTTTTCATTCAATATACAATAAGAAAATATGACTTATATTTTCTTTATCAAAATATGTTTTATAACTATGTATAAGTGTTTAATAGTTACACAATAATGTGGGGACATGTAGCAATTAATATGAGGTCGATTACTCTCAAAATAATTATATTCTTCATGGATATAAGACTTTTAAGCGGATGATTTTGGATCAATTTTTTCAGGCGTCTCAAAAATTTTCAAGCATATTCTGAGCAGTATAATTAAACAGGTCTTTTATGCAGACGTAATAAATTACTTCACATAAAAACCTTAGGCATTTCAGTAATTCACTTACGGGATCTCTAATGTACAAAATAGCATGAAAACTATAGACCAAAGACAATAGTACTATTTCGTAAACACCGAATAAAATCTTATCTGCTCTACTCTTTACTGGACTCTTTGCTGTAAAGATCCCTATTTAAAAGTTCCTACTAATATAAACGCGAAAGCTTGTGAGTATAAATGACCAAATAAATTTGGATGGAATTTGCCACTTAAATAGATTTAGCTGAATCACCATTAAAAAGTTTCATACCAAAAAAAACAACCAAATTAAATGAAAATTTGATTGGGTGAGACCGCGAGACATTCCTAGTACTATGGATTTTGACCTGAAGTATATAAATAATTAGCGGTCCATCCCGGCTTCGCACGGGTGGACATAAGATTTTTTATAAAAGAAAATAGCCTATGTCTTTCAGGGTGAATGTAGCTTTCCAATGGTGAAAGATTTTTTTCAAATCGCTCCAGTAGTTTCGGAGCCTATTCAATACAAACAAACAATCAAATCTTTCCTCTTTATAATATTAGTATAGATGAAAAGAAAAGATAGGGTGAGAAAAAATTCCTGCAGGGTCGGCAACGCGCGAATGATACCCCTTGTTTGCCATAAATGTGGTATAAAAAAAATAAAAAAACTCAGTATACTCTAATTTCCCACCGTATTGCCACAAAAACACATAACCTTCAGGCCACCTACCTACCTACACGTTTGTGTAGGTAGGTAGCCTAATAGCAAACACTCGGTAAGTGTCTGTCTGTCCGTCAAGGGTTTTTCTCGTCATTAGCAAGACGCTGCGAACTGAAAATTGTTTTTACCAACGCAAAAAACATGTAACATGTCTATGTGTAATGAAATAGGTGTCATTAGCAGATGCCAAGGTGCCAGGTGTTGGCCGCTATTGTATCCTTTCAAAGTGAGAAATGGAGTCCAGATTGCAAGTTCGAATCCTGAACTTATCAATAACTTTAACTTACGGACAAACTTAATTCCGTTATGGATGGGCAACGCGCGATCGATTACTCCTCGTGTGCAATCGTCCATAGGCGGCGGTAACCGCTTACCATCAGGCGGGCCGCATGTTTTTTTGCTTGTTGCATAAAATAAAAAAAGCCGCGAAGGCTGAGTGGTTCGAGTAGTTGCCTGCAACACAAATATTGCTAGTTCGAATCCAGAATGTATCAATGAGTTTTCTCACACAAAGGTCGTGGGCTTTACGGTGAAGGACAACAAACAAGGAAGGGAAGAAACCTGCATACGTTGGAGGAGAAATTAAAAGACCTATGTATTGTCGCGCTTGAGTAACGGCGATGGACTCGCCATCTGTCACGTTGGCACCTAAAGTATACATCCGGCGGAATGTGGGTGCGTGGGTACTACTTACTGTACTGTGTAATGTGCCTACCCCTTTGGGGACAATCAGGCAATGATCTGTCTCTATACCCAATGTCATCTTTTTTTTCTGGCGCGATGGAGTAACAAACTTTGAAGTAGTATTATGTTATAAGTGTGGAAGGTTGTTCCCACCAATTCTTAGCCCACCTCTGCCTCTTTCCTGCCTCGAGTTTTCTCTCAGGAAGGCTGCAATATACACTGAAACGTTTAAATAGCCTTTACCTACGGACACAGCGACAAAGTGAAATTGGTCGCCGAGCAAATAATGTTGCAAATGAACCGTCTCGTAACCTCACCAAACTTATGAGTTCAAACGTCACCCCAACTATAAAAAATGCAAATTGAGACTTTATTTCAAGGGCCATAAAATCCAATTCACATGTACCCGGGTCCTGCCGTACATAATAAATGACAATGGGCAGAATTTGCATATACTCCGTGGAAGAGATGTGTTTCTAGACAAATTTTACGATGTTCTGTGCCAGTGGATTTTTCCATTGCTTCACGATTGTGGTTAAGGGGAATGCGATGCATACGAAAATACACTTTACTCCTAAGTGATAGATGTCATATTGCTAAAAAATATGGTAAAATATAGACCGTTTGTTATGGAAACGTCAGGATGGCGAGCAACAAAACGTATTTACATACATTCATATAATCAGGCCTAGACTACGAGAGTAGCGCCAATTTCCTCGAGGCTAACTAAACTTATCATACACATTTGCCACTTTCGACTATCTCAAGCATAACTATACATACGTCTTTTAATTTCTTCTCGAACCTATGCTGGTTTCTTTCGATAATTTTCTTCACTGTAAAGTTGTGTGTGATGTGACTAATCACTGTACTTACGTTCAGAAGAACTCAGTGGTACAGTCGGGATTCGAACTTGCAATCTTTGTGAAGCCAGGTGGGTAGGTGTATAAATAATGTAAACAATCCTATGTTCCAGATGTATCGAATGCAACTGAAACCTAATTCTGTATCGTATACGCTCGCTGCTGAGTGGAAGCGGAAAAATACACATAGCCTTATATTTCTCGTAGACATGCCCACTAAACTGCAGCCTTTGAGTTTTCTTGGTTTTTCTCAGTCCTAGACCTATCAACGAGAGGTACCATAAACAAGAAATAGATATACAAAGCGAATGTCTGCAAGAAAGGGCTGGGGAAGACCACGTTCCAACTACCTAGATCAAATCGATCGGACACTCAAGGACAGCCTGTTGGGGTTCGAACCTGCCATATTGATAGCGAGTACCTACTCAAACCACTCAGCCACCAAGGTCTATATATAGTCGCGATCTTACTCTCCCGTCCCTCGCACTCTCTCTGCGCTCAACGCTCTCTTACAGTACAACCCTGACTGCGATGTGTTTGGAGATGGATGGCATGTATGGAGTGTTGCGACGCGTACGTATCAATGTTATTTATATTTGTTTTGTGTTGTGTATATAATTAAAATATGTATTGTGTCTGCTTTATTTAGTGTAATTGGCTACTGGCCGTTCTAATGTATTTGCAAATAAATAATAATTTATATACACATAACAGGCATGATCGTATTAAACCATCCAAGCGCAAGTGATACTTCGGTATCGTGAGCGTAAACAGGCTACGGTAACCGTTTCCCATCAGGTGGGCCGTATGCTTGTTGTATAAAAAAAAAACCAAATCCATACACTCATTAAACATGTACATGCCCTAGTGGCAATAGTGAAAGCGACATATTAAATCCTCATACACTAACCTAGAAGCTAGCTCGAGTAATAACTGAGGTTACTTAGGTACGAGTAGAACAAAGTAAACCGGTATATTGTCATGTTGTCTACATAAGCTGGTTTGCGTCTTGTGTGATACTGTGCGCTGTACGGACAGCATCTCCGTCAGTGAAAGTTAAGTAGTAATTCTATTTCGACATGGTTTGTACTCCTGCTTATCCTCTGGAAGATATCAAGATGAACGTAAACAAATGACGCTGCTTCTACGTAGTGAAAAGATTTTGTTGTTTTGCTGATACTACACAACGTCACAGCATCTTCGTCTCTATACGAGTGTAACCAAATAGATAACCTATCTCAACGCCGGAGTACTGTGCTGTGCTTGTGCGACATGACAGATGGTGAATCTGTCACGTTGGCACCTAAAATATATACATACATACATATCATCACGCCAAGTCCCTAACGGGGTAGGCAGAGAGTATAGAGCGCCAGTTCTCTCTAGACTTACATACCTCTTTCGCTTCGTCCACATTCATCAGTCTCTTCATACATGCTCGTCGGTTTCGAGTACTCTTAACGTTCCCGTCCTTGAGAGTCCGATCTATTTGATCCAGGTAGTTGGAACGTGGCCTTCCTCTGCCTCTTCTTGCACACACTTTTGCTTTGTATATCTGTTTCGTCAATCTTTCTTCACTCATCCTTTCTATGTGTCCAAACCAACGTAACATGCCTTTCTTCATCTTTACAATCACGCCCTCGTTCACGCCAGTTGATTTGCGAATCTCTTCATTGCTGATTCGATCTAATATCGTTACGCCGCACATTTTTCGAAGAGATCGCATCTCGACTGCATTCAAGCTGTTTTCATACTTCCTCTGACATACCCAGGATTCGCTGCCATACAACAAGGTAGGTACCAATATCGCGTTGTGGACAGCAACTCGAGCATTCTTGCTCAGACTTTTACTGCCCATCAACGCCGACATGGCTCCATTCACCTTATTTCCGGCAGTTATCCTTCTTTCAATATCTTTTTCATACTTTCCATCTCGTGTGAACATGCTTCCAAGATATACAAATTCATTCACTTGCTCTAGAATTTGCCCATTTACCGATATTGCACACTCGGTCACTTGTTCATCTCTTTCGAATACCAGAACCTTAGTCTTGCCAGCGTTTAGGCGCAGCCCCTTCTTTTCACATTCTTCTTTCATTATGGTAACTAGTGACTGCAGTTCGCCCTCTGATGACGCCAGTAAAATATATATGCGGGGACATACTACACATCTCTACGTACACCTTCGAGAATCCTTGTCGGAAGACGATATGTATGCCTAGATACAGAGTGTTTCATACATACTCGTACTTCGTAACCGATTACCATCGGGCGAATGGCTTGTGGAAGAGGAATATCATGATCCAGCAACCTGGATCACACTCAAGGATGAGAACGTCAGGAATACTCGAAACCGGCTACCGTGTATGAAGAGACTAATGAAAGTAGACGAAGCGAAAGTAAGTTTAGAGAGAACTAGCGCTGTACTCTCTCTGCCTACTACCCCGTATAATATTTAAAATCAAATATACCATATTTGAATTGCTGTGTGTGTTGTGCCGCCAGTACCGCGGCAGCCCTCGCTCGCAAGTCTGCTCCACTTGGTAACTTCATAAATACGCGCCTGTATTGAAAGCCAATATCTTACCAAGTTCATCGTATGAAATTGCAAATTTTCCTTCATTATCTCCCGGCGCTGTTGTTTATTCCCGTCCTTTGTTGTGTAATCTATATGGCTGGTAGCACGATGCCTCCCCCCCGCCCGCCCTCCGCGCAGCGTAATGTGATTCAACACGCGATGCTTAGACTAATTGCATTCAAACATCTTATATACAGTAATAATGATCAAGGGCAGAAAGCTATTCAGCTTTCAGTTGCGGCTCCTCGATGCGGCACGTACGATACACACGTCTTTGTCACCGTTCATGGAACCTTGGAATTCTAGTGAGCTTTATCTCTTATAGAAAACATATCTAAAAATAATTAAATAATAATTATCCTCGTACTCTGGAGCCACAAGGGCCTCGCACGTGGTTTCAAAGGAGTTTCTTCAGTTCCAGCATGGAGTTCTTTCAAAAGACTCCCGCAGGGTCGGCGACCCTACCCCTGGTGTTGCAAGCGTCCATAGGCAGCGGCAATCGCTTAACAAAAAGCGTGCTTGTTGCTACCCTAATGGTATTAAAAAAAAATAAGCTAGGTCAAAAACTAGGGATTGCCTGTCGATCAAGGGTTGGTCTCCTTTATGTATGGCAGTTATATATACCGTGGTAATGTCATCGTAATGTCATGGTAATGTCTCGCCATCGACGGGGAATTCATCCCCATACCTTGGAACCACAAAGGTCTCGCACTACGCGGTTCCAAAGGAGTTTCCTTCCGCGAACGCTCAGGCTGTGGAATGAGCTCCCCGTTGAGGTTTTCCCTGGAGAGTACAACATGGAGTTCTTCAAGAAGGGTGTGAAAAGATTCCTGCAGGGTCGGCAGCGCGCGAGTGATACCCCTGGTGTTGCAAGCGTCCATAGGCGGCGGTAACCGCTTACCATCAGGCGGACCGCATGCTTGTTTGTCACCCATGTGGTATAAAAAAAAAAATGTAGATGATACCTTATCCATATGTTAGTTGGCTTCATGGCAGTCACCAAGTTGTATACAATCAAAATGTCACATAAACTTATATTTGCCGCATCTACTCATTACGAAGTCTACGTGCATATCCGGCGCACATCGCTGCCTACATTAGCGTATGCTTGCCGATAGAGCCTTCGCCAGAGTAGACCAAACGTATTTATTTACATTGACTCTGGTCTGTTGGAGAATACGGCACTACCGTTTGTAGTTACGTCAATTTGTTGCAAAGTTGTTTTAACGTCGTGGTATTGATAAGTAAATATCTCTGTTATTGTTTTCACGCCTTCCCAGAGCGTTACCTAACGGGTAGGCAGAGGTGTGTAGGAAGTCCAGTCACGCATTTTTACCGACGATATATCTTAGGTACCAACGTGACACATGGAAAGTCGAACGTCATGATAAAAACATGCAGATTTCCTTTCGATGGTTTCCTCCACCGTGAAGCTGGTTGTGCAACTAATAATCATTGTGCTTAATTTCAGAAGAACTCATTGGCATAGACGAGATTCGAACATGTAATATTTGCGTTGTAGGAAACACGCACCACACGGCCACCACGGCATCGTATATGAAAGCTCCTGAATGACGGAAAAATATGGAAAGTCCATTTGACTACGTTCCTTTTATACGGGGTGTGCGCTATCATAAAGGCGGCCGTGCAGCCTTGCCTATTCATTAGAGGCAGCTCATATACAGCTCATTTAATTCCACTTTTAATCTCAAGCTTTTAGTGATAATAGCCTGAACTCATATGAAAGGATTATATAATAATATATTATATATATATCCTCACGCCTTCCCACAAGGGTCCCCGAAGGGGTAGGCAGAGGTGTATAGGTAATACCCACACACCCACTTTCCGCCAGAGGTATATTAGGTGCCAACGTGACAGATGGCGAGTCCATCGCCGTTACTCAAGCACGACTATACATACGCCTTTTGAATTTCTTCTCAGACGTATGCAGGTTTCCTCTCGATGTTTTCCTTCACCGTAAAGCTCGTGGTGTGACTAATCACTGTACTTAAGTTCAGAAAAACTCATTGGTACAGTCGGGATTCGAACTTGCGACCTTTGCGTCGCAGGCAATTGCTCGAACCACTCGGCCACCACGGCTTATGAAAGGATTATTTTCTAAAATTCCTATTTTTATAATATATCCTCACACATTCCCACTAGGGTTCCCCGAGAGGTAGGCAGAGGTGTATACTATAGTACCCACAGGTAATGGTGGCGAGTATATGGCGAGTCAGTCGCCGTTATTCAAGCACGGCTTACAGTACATACGCCATTGAAATATATTTATTTATTAAAACTTCCTGCAAACATTATTGCAAAGGCGAACTTAATGCCGAAGGCATTCTCTACCACTATACTTTACTATATATTAGACTATTCTCTACTATATATTATATAGCTTCGTAATATATTTCACGTGAAAAGGCGGTGTTGTGTTTACTTCGGTGACCCTTATGGGAAGGCGTGAAGAAAAGTGCGTGTCTTTATAGTGAGTGTGTCAGGTAATGGACATTTATTTCCCAAAAGATAATTTTCTTTAGAACTTTGGAGAAATTACATATTAGCTGATATTAATTTTCATTGAAGTAATCAACAAAGCTGGAAAGTCGCATATATGCAGTACATTTGTCCGTTACATATTTCACGATATATGGTCACAATAGCTCGCGTTGTGTTTAGCCTTTGTGCAACTGTCAAAATAATGGTCACATGCAATTTCACGAAAACCGCTTGGCAATTTGAAAGGCCCACAGCTGGGCAATTCGCTGGCATCGTAGCGCGTGGCGGGACGTCACTCACGCTCGCTAATGGACGATGCACATTCGCTCGCTATTGCGTTTGAAATGTATTAAAACTATAGTTGGTTGGCATATGAAGGATAAATACTCCCAAAAAGCTATATTGCTTAGTGGTTACAATACCCCTTTTCGCCATGAGATTACGATTCTTCCCTTACGTTAGGCTCATTAATACAGACTACCGGAGATCGAATCTGATATTTTGCATCTGGGCACTTGAACTACTCAGCCACCACGCCTTTTTGTTATATTTTACATATCATCTTCTAACAACTCATCGAATTTTGATGCAGTTTTCATCCATAGACAGAGTGATTTAGGAGGAAGGTTTATATGTATAGTTTAGTATTGTACTACGTAAGAGATGAACAGTAATTATAATAACGCCATGAAAACAGCCCTATATTTTAATAGAAAAACGGGTTTTATATTTTTGTGACGCAATACTTAGTAAAAACGTGTTACGTGAAAAATGAGCACCCTGCGCACGTAGATACGGCCAGTAAGCAGCCGCGAAGCTGATGGAGTATAAACAGTGATTTAGCATTGTAATAAAGTCCTACATTTTATGAAAAAGCCGACGAAAACTTTGAGCACACGTCAAAATCACGTTTATACCGGCAGGCAAGGGCAAATAGGTCATGGAACGAAACTTTAAGTAAACAAGCTACTTTAGGAAATAAACTTTGCCTCGCGATTTCAGTCGCATTAAATTTAATAATCAAAACGTCGAGAGGAGTCCTGAGAAGAAATTCAAAGACGTATGTTTAGCCGGGCTTGAGAAACGGCGATGGACTCGCCATCTGTAAGTACAGCACACCTTTGCCAACCTCTTTGGTCACCTTTGTGGAGGCGTGAAATACAAACTTGATTATCCGTTCCCTTCCTAGCCTTTGTCAATAAACGGGCTATTTACACGCAAATCTGTTGATAAAGCATTTGATGAAAGCATCCGAAAACTTGACATATTACATATCGCTTTGCTTTACGTCGTAAATCTTCTATACAAAATAATTCGACCTATGTTCTATAGACTTTGAATCTTTCCAACCTATATGCTCCAAATTGGTTTCATTGGAAAAGCAATAATGCGAAGATGGTTTTACACTACTGAACCGGCGAGCATGTATAAAGAGACAGATGAATGTGGACGAAGCTAAAAAGGTATGCAAGTCGAGAGAGAACTGGCACTCTATTCCTTCTGCCTACTTCGTTAGGGACTCGGCGCGATGATATTATGTATGTATGTAAAGCTAAAGATTATAAAATAATCCTTTTTTTAGGTGTAACACATGCCTGGTATCCGCTAGTAAATTAAATTATAAAGAAAAGTTTAACAACCTTACGTGTTGCCACTCTACCTGTTAGACATAGGCTATGTAATTAGCTTCACAATTACTCAAATTGGACTCGCCTAAAGCAGGAAAAGAACTACACATTTTGAATTTACGTGATTCCCTTAGTATTGCGTTTTATATCTTTACGGTGAAATAAACAGCTACTAGAAACGAATTTTTGGCGAAATATGTTTATAAATTCCCTTGTTGTTCACTGCTAACTTCAGTGGCAGTTTTCATTTCATTTTGCTGACACGTTGCTTGTACAAGGCATCGCGTCCAGAACTAAGCACTCGTACATCAGTGCTAACAAATGGTTTTGATAGAAAGCCGTGATGGTCTGGTTCCTTCAGATGTGATTCTATTAACGTGACGTTGTATAATACAAAGCGACGTCCTTCTGGTCTAATGATCTTCTGATCAAGCAACCTCAAGTTTTCAGGCAGGATATCTATATTGTCTGTAAAACTTGAAGTTGCGGGGTCAATTCCCGCTGAGTACAGATATTTGTGTGATGAACACGAGTACTTGTTTCTTAATCTTGGATGTCCTGATATGTATATTACATCTCTCTAGCACGATTCGACGCACGACTTTACATACACATACCATCACGCCGAGTCCCCAACGGGGTAGGCAGTATGACTATATATACGTATTTGAATTTCTTAAAAAACGTATGCATATCTCCTCCCACATGTTTTCCTTCACTGTAAAGTTCATAGTGTGACTAATCACTGTACTGAAGAAATTCAAAAGCGTATGTAGTCGTGCTTGAGTAACGGCGAACGACTCGCCATCTGTCAGGTTGGCACCTAAAATATACCCATATCTGGCGGAAAGTGGGGGTGTACCCATTATTACTACTATACACATCTGCCTACCTCTTCAGAGACCCTTGTGGGATTGTAAATATATAAAAATGTTTGTAAAATATTTAAAGATGTAAAAGTTAATAAATATACATACATACATATCCTCACGCCTTCCCACAAGGGTCTCCGAAGGGGTAGGCAGAGGTGTATCGGTAGTACCCACACACCCTCTTTCCGCCAGAGATATATTTTATAATAAATATCCTCTCATTTATGAGACACGAAGGTTCTCCATGGTCCATTATAGATATTCATACATATTCATATATATACATACCTATACATATAAAACCAACAAATGTTATTAGAAAAGAGCACGGCCATACGTTATATAACTTGGTAAACTATTAATTTCTTTCAAACTAAAGTGTGGCGAGTTGAACACATTTTACCTTTCAATAAGAACAAAAGTTTAATAACTCTCCGCGCAGCCTCCCTGGAGGCTCTATATAAGTGTCGGACTGGTGTCCCCAATACATGAGTACATTTTTATACAGACCACATTGGGACACACTGTAGTAAAGGTTGGCATTCAAATATTTGTGTATTTTATTTATTTCATTACACATCACCTGGCGTGAATGAAGGCGTGATTGTAAAGATGAAGAAAGGCATGTTACGTTGGTTTGGACACATAGAAAGGTTGAGTGAAGAAAGATTGACGAAACAGATATACAAAGCAAAAGTGTGGGCAAGAAGAGGCAGAGGAAGGTCACGGTCCAACTACCTGGATCAAATAGATCGGACGCTCAAGGACGGGAACGTTCAGAGGACTCGAAACCGACGAGCATGTATGAAGAGACTGATGAATGTGGACGAAGCGAAAGAGGTATGTAAGTCTAGAAAGAACTGGTGCTCTATACTCTCTGCCTACCCCGTTAGGGACTTGGCGTGATGATATGTATGTGTATGTATGTATGTAATTACACTATTGTTACAGGTGCTCCTTGTGCAAAGACTTGAATTATTCTTATTATTTATCTATACACAGTACACAGCATGTATCTATTGTGAACTTATTCAACGAGCTCGAGAATAGTTCTATCTGCTGTGCATCAATGTTGGGTTCACAAGGCGAACGCGTCAGTGGCGCCATTTAAATGTCATTGTATGAAGTTCTAAGCTTTACCAAAACATGAGGCGATAGAGGAGAAGAGAAATAAGCTTTTAGGCACAGTAATGATTATGCAAGGTAACAAGGGAGGAATGGAAAATTCCGTCATGTGATGTTTGAAGAACACTGATGATACTTTTTATATTGGTTCGCTGTTTTTACAGACTACCTGTGCCCTCTCATCCTTACAATCTTCCTCTGTTATAATATTAATAGGATCGTGTATTCTTTTTGACGAACTAACGGAGTAGCTTGAATAAAAAATATTTGGCTGGTTGTTCGCCAACCGGCCTGCCTGTGTGTCTCTAGGCCCCGCAAGTGCGCCACACGTCTAGACAAACCAATTAATATTGTATCACCCAACCGGTCGCTTTGAACCAAATCCACAATAGCTTTATCCACTCACCTCCGCCATCATTGCAATGACCTGATCACTTACTGGTACACTAATTTTTTTAGGTAGTTAATATGAGCCGTGGTGGCCGATTGCTTGCTGTATACTGGTTTCCTTTCCATGTTTTCATTCACCGTAAAACTCGTGTTGTGACAAAATTACTGTACCTAAGTGCAATGAGTACAGTAAGTAAGAAAAACTCATTGGTACATTCAAGATTCGATCTTGCAATCTTTGTGTTGAAGGCTACTCGAACCACTCGGCCAGCACGGCTTGTTAAATAAAGTACAATTATATTATAAGAGACTAAAGCGACAGTCCACTCTAGATCCACATACCTCCGTGGCCCAAGACTAGTTCGCTAATAATGTCTCAACACGTCTAGTTCCCGGCAAGTCCACCCACTAAGTCCTGTAATCCCCGGTGTACTGCGGACTTCACACGTTTGGAGATTACGTACTAACTTGGGACCGGTTGCACCACAATTGATACAAACTTGTGAGTTAATCACTGGGGAGGAGTTGTCGTGTCGGCCCTAACTCTATTAAGTAAGGTTAATAGAAAAAGCGTTCATCACTCACCAATGTGATGCTAACTTCATTATAAAAGGGAGTCTTCTTTGGCTGTTTCCCCATACTTCAGTACTAATGCTGAAACATAATAATATTGTTATTGAATATTGATCAACCAAATAATTTGAATCGAGTAATCATGGAATTTCTTGTCAGTTCTTCTCCATGGAAAAAACCAACCCTAACCATTTTCGACGTTTTATAAGTGACCATCTAGGCCCATGTGAAATAAAAATAAAAATTTTGTGTATTTGTTAAGCGATTAGTCACCACGAGCTTTACCACGAGCTTTACGGTGAAGGAAAACTCCGAGAGGAAACCTGCTTACGTCTGAGATGAAATTCAAAGGCGTATGTATAGTCGTATTTGAGTAACGGCGATGGACTCGCCATCTGTCACGTTGGCACCTAATATACCTCTGGCGGAAAGTGGGTGTGTGAGTATTACCTATACACCTCTGCCTACCCCTTCGGGGACCCTTGTGGGAAGGCGTATTTGTTAAGCGTCGCTCACTATTGGGCATTTGGTCTATTCTAGCCCTTGATATAAAAGTATCCCTTACAGCCAGTCTCCGTATTAATTAAATTAAAATAATATAAACTTCCTTCCGGCGAACATTCGCATTTAGTTGGCAACATAATAGCATCCGGCGCCGTTCTGCCAGTTCCTTACATTGCACTATATTGTAATTACTTTTCAAAAGACACGTTATTCTGACAGTTGTGACAACTTACAGTGACGTCATAACTGAAAGAAATAATGCCAAGACAGTATATTGTAACCCCTATTTATGTGAAGTGTTTGAAAGAACTTATTTACATGATTGTTTTAATTAGTAGGTTATATTATTATATAATATTTACTATTGTTAAAAATACTCGTAAAATTACAAATTAAGCCTTCCTATAATGGTCCCTGAAGGGGTAGGCAAAGGTGAATAAGTAGTACCCACAAAACCACTCTCCGCCTGTGATATATTTCAGGTGCCAACGTGACAGATAACGAGTCCATCGCCGTTATTCAAGCACGACTTATACGAATACATACGCCTTTGAATTTCTTCTCAAACGTTTGCAGGTTTCCTTTCGATGTTTACCTTCACCGTAAAGCTCATGGTGTGACTAATCACTGTAAATATTCAGAAAAAGAATTTGGTACAGTCGGAGTGCTAACTTGCTATCTTTGTGTTGCAGGCAAATACTCGAACGACTCTGCAACCACGGCTCTCAGCTATCCAATTTAAATATGCATCAAACTAGCATTATTGTAGTAACCCTTACATCACATTGCCCAAGGCTAGACACACGGTGGCTTCGTCATAATTATAAACGTCCATTTAATTTACAAGTGAAAGTTTCAGACTCCACAAAGCAACCTTTCAGCTGAAGCAAAGCGCCAACTTTTGCTAGAGAGCATTTACATACACTCGTACTGTATATTATGCTCAGATACTTGTTGCCATGTCGGATGTTACCTTCCCTAAAATATTTTACTCTTTTAGAGTAAAGTTTCCACATAACCACATTCTGCTAATTATGCACTAAATAGTTTACCTATAGGAACTACTTTGGCCTTGTCGACTGCTTGAAATAAGTGAGACGTGGTGTGATTGCAAGTTTGAATCTTGACTGTACTTTTTTTTTTATTGCGGCGATTAGTCACACCACGGGCTTTACGGTGAAGGTAAACATCAAGAGGTAACCTGCATACGTTTGAGGAGAAATTAAAATATTCGCCATCAGTGACGTTGGTACCTTAAAGTGGGTGTGTAGGTACTACGGACCCTGCTTACCTCTTCGAGGTCCTTTGGGGCAAGAACATATTTAAATCTTCCACGCAATACTAGCTACACGGATTTCATTCCAAACTTATGATATTTTTTATACTATTAAGGTTACAATCATGCACGTCATCCACTTATAGACGTTTGCAACACCAGGGCTATCGCTCACACGCGGCCGACCCTGCAGGAATTTTTCGCACTGTTTTTCAAGGCGCTCCTTACTGCACTGTAAGCTAAGCGAGGCTGCTACGATCGAACCAGCTCCCACTAGACATATATACAATTATCAGTCTCTTCATACATGCTCGCCGGTTTAGAATACTCTTAACGTTTCCATCTTTAAGCACCGCTCGATTTGATCTAAGTAGTTGGACCGTGGTCTTCCACCGCCTCTACTTCCATATACTTTCGCATTGCATTTCAATTGTATTTATTCTTGATTCTTATTCCTACTTTATTGCTTTTTAAAGTTAGAAAATGTCATGTAAATGATAGCGGAGAAGAAACAGCTTCGCGAATAAAGTATCTGAGAGTTGGACTGCAGTTTTAATGTTGGAATAATTGCCGAGACGGCACACTGCTGGGAACTGATCGTTGCAACTGTTTAAATTAGAGAGCGATGCTCTTGTTATTACGTTTTAATGGGCCGGAGCCGATGCTAAATATTGTATAAAACACGGCAAGATGCGTAAATATTAAAATAAATTATTGTTTATTGAATGAGTATTGGCACAAGAAAGCCTTCCCACAGGGGTCTCCAAAGATATAGACTAAAGTGTTTAGTACCAACACTTTTCGCTGGAGATATATTTTAGGTGTCAATGTGACAGATTGCGAGTCCATCGCCGTTTCTAAAGCACATTAATTTCTCAAACGTATGCAGGTTTCCTCTCGATGCTTTTCTTCACCGTAAAGTTTGTGGTGTGACAAATCACATGTACTTGAGATCAGAAAAACTCATTGGTACACTCGGGATTCAAAATTGCAATCTTTACTACTCGAACCACTCGGCCGCCACGGCTTAAACTGACCATGATCAAATGTACTGTCGACTGATCAGGATAGGATAACAACATAATAGCTTATGCCCGCGGCTTCGCCCGCGTAAAAGTAGCTGTGGAAATTTTCCTGCTGGCATCGGTTCAGCCACTATGCCGTGAAAGAGCATCATACATAATATATGAACTTTGAATTATTCAGGATAAAAAGAAGTAGCATATGTCCTATTCCTAGGTATAAGCTATCACCATTTCAACTTTCAGCCAAATCGGTTCAGCCGTTTGGCCGTGAAAGAGCATCATACATAATATATGAACTTTGAATTATTCAGGATGAAAAAAAGTAGCATATGTCCTATTCCTAGGTATAAGCTATCACCATTTCAACTTTCAGCCAAATCGGTTCAGCCACTATGCCGTGAAAGAGCATCATACATAATATATGAACTTTGAATTATTCAGGATAACAAAAAAGTAGCATATGTCCTATTCCTAGGTATAAGCTATCACCATTTCAACTTTCAGCCAAATCGGTTCAGCCGTTTGGCCGTGAAAGAACCGCAGACATCCAAACTTACAAACTTTCACATTTATAATATTAGTAACAAGTAAGATTTATAATGTTAGTAAGATTAGTAAGATATCAAATATTATTGTATCTCACATGGCTATGTTGGTGCCTTGAATTTAATGTAATGAAAATGGAGTTAATTAAAAAGTATATGTTTTGGCCTGAGTGCGTTGTGCTATATTATGCTAATACATCTTATACTAACAGTTATATGCAAGGACAAATATTCGTAGCACCATCTACGTCGTAGCACATAACCACATTGTCTAGTCTCGCAGCTCGTAGCTCGTAGCGCTACGGTTATTCTAAAATTAATTGAATTTCTAAATTGTCAGTTTGTAACCGTTGTCGTGACAATATCGTTACGACTAAATGGGGACAAATTGAGTTTGTACAGGACTTCAGACTTCATTTTCAGAGTTGCTTGTTCGCGTGTGTGATTGAGAGCGACTTGTGGCTATTTGTTTCTTAAAATAGGGTTGACCTACAGATCTTTCTATTAGCAAATCATAAGTGCAATAGCAATCACTAAAACTCTGCTCTAATGGGTCTTAGTGTAATATTAGTATTTTTCGTCTAAAAGTGCCACTCCATTACTGGAGGCTGGCCGTTAGTTCGGAAATTTTATTCGGCATATTGGTATAGTGTATCTTAACTTTAGAAAGACTCTTTCTAAAGTTTTAGACACCCTGTGTATATCTTCACGCCTTCCCATAAGGGTCACCTAAAGGGTAGGCAGAGGCGTGTAGGTAGTAGCCACACACTCACTATTCGTCGGTGATATATTTTAGGTGCAACAAATAACTGAAATTTGTTCCCTAAAATGCGGCGCAACCTTATGGTATAAAATGGACTAGTCTGACTGTTCCAATGTTTGGCAGGGACATATTATTATTGTTGACAATGCCGTTCTGTCTGATGCTGTACAGTGGATGATGTGGCCCTTCTGAGTCTCACCTACTACTCGCTTAATGAACTTGACACTACCTAAAAGCAGTGTCAATCGGCTGCTAGCTACGGATCCCCCTTGGTGATGACATGATAGATGCCCGACTGGGACAGTATCTCGTCCTCACTGAAGATCGCAGCCAAATAGAACTTTTCTCTATAAGATAGAGAAGTATAAGTGATCCTCCGGTGAGCGAGGTTTGGATAACTCTAGAAGAAATTTTAATAGAATACGCAACTAATAATTTTGTCATTGCGGAAATCTTTATTATATATTACGATAAGATTTGCCTTTTCCGCTTACAAAGCTTTTTTCCAGTAATATTATTTTCTCATGTGATTTATTAATCGAATCTGTTCTGCCAACGCAGCTTGACCCAAAGTACAATGTCGGCAAGAGTGGTATTTAAGGCGGCATGCTTTCTTGCTCTGTCAATGTCGCGGGCGAGACTCAGGTAAACAATTTTATTTCTTCCAAAAAATTCGAGGCAATCTTTTTGTTGCTTTATTAAGACAAAATGTGACGTTGTGCCGAGTCTCATCAGACACATAAATATACATGACGGCTTGCACGTGTGAACGCGGATTTACATATCTACTCAGCGAACATTCTTTGAAACACTACTTTTATATCATGCGACACGACTTACGAAATGTTATCATTATTATTTAATAGCTAGACTACTATTTTCCTGCTAGAATCGGTTCAGGCGTTATGCCGTGAAAGAACCGCAAACATCCAAACTTACAAACTTTCACATTTATAATATTGGTAAGATTTAATCATGATATCATCACGCCGAGTCCCTAATGGGGTAGGCCGAGAGTATAGAGCGCCAGGTCTCTCTAGACTTACATACCATTTTCCCTTCGTCCACATTCATCAGTCTCTTCATACATGCTCGTCTGCTTGCTGTATGCATGATGTAATTATGGTAGGCGGTTACGAAAAATCAGAGGTGCTCCTAATACTCCTCATAGGTGTGAGAAGGTTCCAGGTTGTGTTGGGTCAGCATCGCTTGCCCATTGCCATCGGGAACTTATTCTGATGGAATTTTAAGAATGGCCTTCCAATAGGATCGTGCACATTAAAGAGACGAAGCTATACTCGTGTAGCTAAGCTTTCGCATCCCCACAAGCCCGATGCCGCCCACCGCGATATAAATATGCAATTTGCCCCGACTTCTGTTACAGGCGCGGATACTCATTGTTGTATTAAGTATGTTGGCTTAAACTGCATCGCTCTCAAGTTACGCTCAGTTGGGCCCGACACAAACTTCATAGTTTGGGTTCGTAGAAGTTTGCGTTATACAATATATAGGCTTTGTATATTTTGTAGGTCTATAAGGTCGGTAGGACATCACATGAACCACAATATAATTATAATTTCAAAAAAATGTACTGTGGTATGGGAATCCACATTACGTTTAAGTGTCCAAATATTTATAAAGACATTAAATTCTTGAGACTCTTTCTTTACCTTAATAAGCTAGACAGGCAGCGGAAGGGAGGTCAAGATTCGAGTTGCCTGACCGGAGTTTTCACCTTGGATAAGACCGATACCATATGCGCTTGAGTGGTGCTGTATTCCAGTGGGGAATAAAGCATCCTGAAGACCTGTTCGTTCTTCACCTTTATTAATAGGAACCCCCTTATTCAAACTACTTAAAAGTTTACTAACCATATATTAAGTTCGAATCCCAACTGTACCAATGAATTTTATCTTAAGTACAGTGATTAGTCACACCACGAGCTTTACGGTGAAGGAAAATATCTAGAGGAAGCCCGCATTCGTCTGAGAAGGAATTCAAAGACGTATAGTTTAAGTTACCGTGAACTGACATCTATCACGTTGGCACCCAAATCTCCGGCAAAAAGTGGGTGTACGAATTTATACACCATTCTTCGAAGACCCTTGTGAGATAGCTTCGCACCTACACAATATAAAAGTATCTTTGCCCAGTGTCCATAGTACAGGCGTCCAGTGCCCATAGTAAAAGCGTCGATTAATTTGGTCTAAGTCAGTTTGTGTGGAATCGTCCTAAGGTAACTATTCCGCTTTACTCAGCTCGCGATATCATTATTTCTCATTAAACTTGTACAAACTATTAATTGTTTGAAAGTGTTGTGTTCCGAGACGCGTCCGGCGTCCGCCCGACGTCCGGGTCGGACAAGCCCCGGCGGAGCTTGTGCTTGTAATGGACAGCTTAGTTAAATGCGCTACAGAACATACTAAACGTCTATTACCTTCCCATACAAAGTATGTAAACAAACATATTTATAGGGCTTAAACTATAAATGCTGAGATGGTTTGGCCATGTCGCGATAATGAATGAAGAACGATTGACGAAAAAAGTTTATAAGGCGAGTAGCATGTGGAAAGAAGTGGTCTCTGCCTACCCCTACGGGAAAGCGTGATTATATGTATGTATGTATGTATGTATGTATGTGTCAACTTTAAAGATATTATGAATTGACTCAAAATTTGTATACATTTGATTGTATAATTTTGTTATAGTTACTTTATAAATGCAGACATTGAACAATATTTTATCTATACATATATATTTCTGCTTTACGTGTGTTTGTCACTGAACTCCTGCTACACGGCTGGATCGATTTTAATGAAATTTTCCGTGTGTCTTCAGGTGGATTCGAGAATGGTTTCGATTCATAATTGGACCCAATAGGAGGCGCTGCGATCTTGTTACAAGCAATTTAACTTTTTCAACCAAGCGAAGCTGGGCGTGACAGCTAGTATAACATAAAATGTAAAGAATACGCACAATATCAGAATGAATAATAATATATCCTCACGCCTTCCCATAGGGATCCCCGAAGGGGTATGCAGGGGTAGACACACCCACTTTCCGCCACAGATATATTTTAGGTGCCAACGTGACAGATGGCGAGTCCATCGCTGTTACTCAAGCACGACTATACATAAGCCTTTGATTTGATTCTCGGACGTATGCAGGTTTCTTCTCGATGTTTACCTTCACCGTAAAGCTCGTGGTGTGACTAATCACTATACTTATATTGTGTAACAGTAATTTGAGTTGAAGGAAATTGTAATCGCAATATGTAAGCCCCTCCACCCACGAGCTCCTAACAAAGAAGTTCTAAATGGACTCGTACATATTTTATCTAACATCGGAAGGCTAACTCAACTATTTCCGCTACCAGCTGGGGCCAATTCCGTATCCATGGCAACCGATGGCAATGTTGCAGTCACATTAATAAATTTGTTTTTCAAGAAATTTCTTATTCATAAAAAGACAGTTAATATTCTTACTTCTTTAAAACTTACCTATATATATTTACTGATCTCACGCCCTGTTCAGCTACTCCCAAAGGGGGTAGGCAGGGATGAAATAGCACTCTCATTTGGCAACCCCAAAAGAATTAATTTGTCAAAAGAACATTACAAAAGTTCATTTAAAATGAAATATTTGTGATGAATGAGGTATATGAGTTTTTCAAATGATGATGATGATGAAAATTATGATTTTAAATTAGGAATTGGATAAACAGAGTATGAATTTGATGTGAGCCTGACTATTAGATATTACAATTCGATACAATACATAGACGTGATGACCGAGTTATTCATGCAGTCGCTTGGAATACAAAGATTGCAAGTTCGAATCCCGATTGTGTCAACAAATATTTCTTAACTTAAGTGCAGTGATAAGTTGCTCTTCACGGTGCTTTAGAATTGTTTAAATTGGTTATTAAATAAGCTTTACAGTGAAGGAGAACATCGAGAGCAATCCTGTATACATATTTATAGTCGTGTTTTAAAAACTGCGATGGACTCTCCATCTGTCACTTTGGCACGTAGGTGTGGGTAGAACCTACTCATCTCTGTCTATCCCGGGGATCTTTGTGAGAAGGCGTGAATAAAATATGTATAATATGTCTCTATAGTACCCACATGCTTTAATATACCAATATGGTCGTATAGAACCCTTGTTCGTGTACATGTCTAGTTCGCTCGGGTCGTTAGTCGGGCTTAAATACCATTGACAGAGAAGTTAGAGAACCATGGTGTGCACTCAATTTCATCAGTGTATATATTATTTTGGAACCCATCTTATATGTAGCTCATTGAGCGGCTGTTGGACTCAGCGTTAAAAGCAACTGAAAACTTGATAGCGTTTCGGACATTTAATTAAATGTTAACTTTGACACATGACTGCAGCATATCGCCACCTGTTATACTGCGAGAGGAAAGATTGGATATTGAACCTTTTCATAAGTTAATAAGGTGATGAAAATGGTACGTTATTGACACCCTTACAATAATAGACAGAAGGTTGAGAATAAGGAGTTGTAGTAAATATTGCTGTGTAGCATTGAGACCAGGAAAACATGGAGCTTATGCGACACAATTTTGCTTTCAAGTATTGTTATTATTGGCATATATATATGCTGAGATGTTTTGAAGCTTATATACCAATTTCTATTAAATAGCGTAATGTAGGGAGGTAAATAATGCCAAAAACGTATGTTAAGCGTAGATTTAGTAGAGCCGTGGTGGCCGAGAGATTCGAGTAGTTGCCTACAACACGTATATAGCAAGTTAAATACCGACTGCACCAATGAGTTTTACATAGAAGGAAAACATCGAGAGCAAATCTTTACATACGTTTGAGAAGAAATTCTAGGATGTATGTAGAGTCGTGCTTTAGAAACGGCTATGAACTCGCCATCCGTCACGTTGGCACCTAAAATGTATCTCCGATAAAAAGTGGGTACTGAACATTTCTGTCAACCCTTGTGAGAAGGTGTGAAGTTTAGTACAAGGATTTTTCAGCCAGCTAATTATTATGTCTCACTAAAAACTCTATGCTTCTATGTCAGTAACTTTTCTACTAGAATGCTTTCTAGTAGAAGCTAAAATCTTTAAAGCTTAGCTTAGTATTGTAGGTACTAGGGTTGTCAGCCATAATATAAACGTATAACATACTATATAAAATATCTGCATATCACTATAAAGTTCTTTAGATCGGAAAAAAACACTTTGGTGATAGACTAGTTCCAATGCTTGTATAACGGAGAATGTCATTAAGAATTGTTCATCATGATGCCCACTTCCACTTTCTAGAAAGGCATTTCTCGCCATCATCATACCTTGGAACCAAATAGGTCTTGCAGTTCGCGGCTTTCAAGGGGGTTTCCTTCGCAAGCGCTTAGCTCGCAATCAGAGTTAGACTCCAAGAGATCATTGAACGCAGAGAGAGTGCGAGGGACGGCAGAGTATGATCGCGACTTAGTACGACAAGCTGATATGGAAAAATGCCTGTGTTGATGAACATGAACATGAACATGATGTATATTGTATGGCTTACGTTAACATATCCGAAAAATCTATCAATCTTACAGTCCCATCCCTCACCTGTAAAGTAAAATATTCCCGCAGGAAATCAGTGCAGCTTTCCGTTCAGTACTGAATAATTGCCAGTGGAATAGGCAAGCGCGGGCCGTGGCTGCTAGGCGCACTTCATTATTCAAGATCAGTGCTGGCTTGTGATTTTAAACTTAGTTTGGTGTCAGAGCTCTTTCATAGCAATGCTTGCTACAACGGTAGACCCGACTCGTTTAAAATCGATCGTATGGTTCATACTTTACGGCGTAAGTCAAATATTACAGATTTAATATAAAAAAATAAAATTAATGGAAAGGCAAAATTTTTGTATGTTATTCATCCATGAAATAAAAAAGTTTGCCGTTTTGGCCGAATGGGTCGAGTAGTTACCAAAACCACAGAGACTGTTCATTAGAATCCGACTGTGCCAATAAGTCTTATTGAATTTAATAACAGTGATTTTTCCCGCCGCCAGCTTAACGGTGAAGGAAAAATATCGAGAGGAAACATGCATAAATTTGAGAAAAAAAACAATATGACGTATGTATAGACTAGAGTAACGGCGATGGACTGGCCATCTGTCACGTTGGCACATAAAAACATATCTCTGGTAGAAAGTGTTTGTACGGGTTTGTACTACATACCTCTGCCGATCCCTTCGGCGACTTCTGGGAGGTGTGAGGATATAATTATCATATACATAAATAAATGTAGCAAGCACTATTTGTACAGTTTAACAAACATACATACATACATACATACATACATACATGTCACATCTCCGAGTCTAGAATATAAGAAGTCTAGGAAGAGGAAGAATAAAATAAAAGTAGTGAATAATGTATTCCAGTTTTCTTTCAAATTAAATCTGCTTTACCGGGATGCAAGCTATACCTTTTCTAGATTCAATCATAGTATTTCAGTAACTATGTCATAGACACGTAGCTGCCACATATTCGCGTTTGAGAATTATTAAAAATAAATAATATAATATAAAAATATAATATATCCTCACGCCTTCCCACAAGGGTCCCCGAAGGGGTAGGCAGAGGTGTATAGGTAGTACCCACACACCCACTTTCCGCCAGATATATATTTTTAGGTGCCAACGTGACAGATGGCGAGTCCATCTTCGTTACTCAAGCACGACTATACATACACCATTGAATTACTTCCCAAACGTATGCAGGTTTCCTTACGATGTTGTCCTTCACCGTAAAGCTCTCTATAGTATACATGTATAGGTAGAAGGTGCCCACACACCCACTCTCTGCCAAAGACATATTTTAGATATATTTTTAACTGCATCACCCAAAGGTTGACTGGTAGAGAATGCCTTCGGCATTAAGTTCGCCTTAGCAAAATGTTTTGCAGGAAGTTTAAATAAATGAAAAAATAACTGGTCAATATATAAGATCAAATATTACGCGGGAGAAAACGCAGGACTCAGCTAGTAAAATAATAATATGTGAGCTTACGCCAACTAGTATATGAGTGACGAAAAGCAATTCCATAAATAAGACATCATTTCTGTGTGTTGCGACGTGACGACACACACTTGAATAAATAATTGTGCGAGTTAATATTAACATCGCTCATACGGGAGACTCGCTGGGCGGCTGGGGTGGGGTTTCAAAGGAGGCACTTTTATTGCAGCAGTCCGGCCACGTAGTATTAAGTAACTATCATGTCGCCAAGCACTTGTGCACGTGCGAGTACCTACACTGCAACTGAATAGCACACTTGAAAAGGTGTGGGCTGTGGTCACTAATATTTTTACAAAATATTTCGATTATATTTTTATTATAATACCCTCACGACTTTCCACAAGGGTCCCCGAAAGGGTAGGCAGAGGTGTATAGGCAGTACCCTGTGATACCCCTGGTGTTGCAAGCATCCATAGGCTGCGGTAACCGCTTACCATCAGGCGGACCGCATGCTTGTTTGCCACCCTTGTGGTATAAAAAAAAAGTACCCACACACCCACTTTCCGCCAGAGATATATATTAGGTGCCAACGTGACAGATGGCGAGTAAAATATCCTGAAACACTATCGCAGCGCGATCTACCAGGTCCAATTGTGATGTAAGCTATCTTATCTTTTAAGTTGGATAAAACTGCATACGATGTGCAAATTTGATTGAAATCGGTTAAGTAGTTTAGAAGCCCATCGCGGACAAACAACGTGACACGTAATTTATATATATATATATATATATATATATATATATATATATATTAAGAATATAATATATACTATATGTATTAGTACTATAAGTAGATATACATATATACTTTCCAACAATATAGTAAAGATCAGAATAATTTATTCCCATTCGACGTGAACTTGGTTCATATTGTACAAATATTATAAATGCGCCACTTTGTGAGCATTACTGGTGCTCAATCACGCTATAACGACACGGATGAAATTTGGCACAGAGATAGGGTTATTAGCTGGAGTAACACATAAGAGGTTTCAATACTTCAATAAGTATAATAAGAAAGATGCTGGCTCTAGCACGACTATTCACGTCATTGAATATCTTTTCAAACGTATGCAGGTTCCCTCTCAATGTTCTCCTTCTCCGTATAGCTCGTGGGGTGGCTAACCACTCTACTTAAGCTCAAGAAAGCTCATTGGTGCAGTTGGGACTAAACCTGCAATCGTACAGCAGACTGATCGCACCACTCGGCCACCAAGGCTTATTTTTACATAGATTTCCATTATACTGTTACGAGCTGGGGTTCGGGCTAATTTAATGATAGCCGGTTGATGCACTTTAAACGACACTTTATTCTATTACACTGAATAATTCCGGAAACTTGTACGATAAATCAGTACACTATCACTATAGCACTATTCACTATAACACAGTACTAGTAAAACACAGTAAACCCTAGGTACTGAAACACTTCTACTCTGTGTACACTACAACACAGTAACAGTAGAACACAGTAAACACTAGACACTGAAATACTTCACTAACACTGTACACTCACTATAGTCACTGATAAAACACTTGTGATCACTCGCACTGAACTCAACTGACTGAACTGACTCTCTCAACTGAACTCACTAACTAACTCTCTAAACTGAACTGAACTGTGCCCATCGGGTACCGCCTTATATATGGCACCGGCACGATATTCTAGATATCGGTGGAAGGTTCTAGACCGCCATTAAGGCTTTCATGGAATAGCCATTTAAATGCATCCGAAGAACAATGGCCGGGTGACGTAAACAAGTTGTTTACGTCCTTTCTTAATTGCATCCTTTTGTCTATATGTCCGGCTAAGTGTTGTTGTTTGGCATGGCTTTCACACGGCAAGCCCTCCAGAAACCTTCCATCGTAACACTGCCCCCTCCTTAGACATGCTCGTCCCGAGCATCGTTAGACCCATGGTAGCGCGCCAATCGATCGACGTGGACAACCTTCGGAGCTCCTCGTGGTCCCTTTTGTATCCGATATGTCACATCGTTGATCCTAGTGACAATCCGGTATGGTCCATCCCATCTTGCCTGTAGCTTCGAAGATATTTCTTTCTTGCGTACTGGATTGTGAAGCCACACCAGGGATCCCTCGCTGAATCCAGGACTGCTAAGATATTTGTTACAACGGGTCTTCATCTTTTCCTTAATTGGCCTGATATCGAGATCCTTTCGTGGCGCTGTTCGTAACGCTTCCTTCCAATCATTTGTTCGCAGCATTCTAATGGGTACAGTCTCTTTCATTTCTTTCCTTGCACAATGTTTGTAGTCATCTGAGCAAGATCTTCTTGATAATGCGTCTGCGTTTCCGTGAGATTTACCTCTGTCGTAGGCTTGAGAGATCAATAGTCTTGGGGCTCCTTTAAAATCATCAGCTACTCGCCACGTAGCCCTTGCTTTTATGTTGGTCCCGTCTCGGCTTGCTCTATCTGGGCAGTTAAATTTCAGGTGGCCTTTTTCACCACAATGGAAGCACCGAGGACTAAATTTCGGTCGACTATCTCGGATAGGTGTTATCACTTCCCGGATTCGATGGGACCGATAATCTTGACGTGCTGCCTCAACTTCCAGGGCATGAGCCAAAGCATCCTTGAGGCTTTCGTGATGTCCAAGCCTGACAGCAGCTCGTATTTCCGGGTCACGTATTCCGTCGATGAAAGCTTGGACCAGGTATCCTGCTATGAACGTAGGCGCTGACTGGTACGCTTTGCGTACAAGCTTCTCGATTTCCAGAGCCCATTGTTGCAAGTTTTCCCCGCTACGTTGGGTTCGGTCCTTCAACTGGGCACGAAATACGTGCTCCAAATGTGCATCACCGTAGCGAGACTCCAAAGCTTCGAGTAGTTGTTCATAAGTCACATCCTTCCCAACGGCTTCCAATATAGTTAAGGCCTGATCACGTAGTCCCAGTGTGAGCGCAGTCAGAGCTTGTGCTTCATTCCATCCGTTGGCTTTAACAACAGCTTCGAACTGGACTTTGTATGCTGACCATGAAGATTTTCCATCGAATGGCGGCACTTTAAATCCTCGCATCGAGAATGTGGTTACCGGAGCGACAATGCCTTTTCCGGATGTCAGGGCCCCCAACGTCTTCTGTATTACGGCTATCTGGGCTTCAATTTTGTCAATCCTGTTATCGACGTCTGTTATGCGAGTCTCCTGATGTTGCACCTTTTCTTTGACTGCTGTCAGTTCTTTTCCGATATAACCACTCAGCTCCTTGAGGAGATGGGTTTGTTCCTCCTGACGTCACATTTGCTCTTCTTTATCGCGCGTCAGCTGCTCTTGAAGCTGTCGCATTTGCTCTTCCTGACGTTCTTCCTGACGTCGCATTTGCTCTTCCTGACGTTCTTCCTGACGTCGCATTTGCTCTTCCTGACGTTCTTCCTGACGTCGCATTTGCTCTTCTTTATCGCGCGTCAGCTGCTCTTGAAGCTGTCGCTTTTGCTCTTCCTGACGTTCTTCTTGACGTCGAATTTGCTCATCCTGACGTCGCATTTGCTCTTCTTTATCGCGCGTCAGCTGTTCTTGAAGCTGTCGCTTTTGCTCTTCCTGACGTTCTTCTTGACGTCGAATTTGCTCATCCTGACGTCGCATTTGCTCATCCTGACGTCGCTCCATCCCCTTTACCAACGCCATGACTGCAGCTACGTCCATGGTAGCTGGAACTTGAGGATTCGTTGGCGGTGCATTCCTAGCATCGCCAGTGGCCGTCGATTCCGCAGCCTGCTGCTCTTGCTGCACTGCCTGGGATGGACCTTCGCGCCTTGGAGCAGCCTCCAACTGGCGCCCTTGACTCCTAGTACGAGTTCCCGGAGTGTCGTCTTTTGGTAGAACCGGCATAATTATCCCTCACTTCTGACACCAATTGTTACGAGCTGGGGTTCGGGCTAATTTAATGATAGCCGGTTGATGCACTTTAAACGACACTTTTTTCTATTACACTGAATAATTCCGGAAACTTGTACGATAAATCAGTACACTATCACTATAGCACTATTCACTATAACACAGTACTAGTAAAACACAGTAAACCCTAGGTACTGAAACACTTCTACTCTGTGTACACTACAACACAGTAACAGTAGAACACAGTAAACACTAGACACTGAAATACTTCACTAACACTGTACACTCACTATAGTCACTGATAAAACACTTGTGATCACTCGCACTGAACTCAACTGACTGAACTGACTCTCTCAACTGAACTCACTAACTAACTCTCTAAACTGAACTGAACTGTGCCCATCGGGTACCGCCTTATATATGGCACCGGCACGATATTCTAGATATCGGTGGAAGGTTCTAGACCGCCATTAAGGCTTTCATGGAATAGCCATTTAAATGCATCCGAAGAACAATGGCCGGGTGACGTAAACAAGTTGTTTACGTCCTTTCTTAATTGCATCCTTTTGTCTATATGTCCGGCTAAGTGTTGTTGTTTGGCATGGCTTTCATACGGCAAGCCCTCCAGAACCTTCCATCGTAACAATACGTATATGGAAATGATATAGTATAAAGTGTGCGTGTATATACGTACATATGATATTAATTTATACTTGTAGCAAGAGCCAAGGACACATTTTCCGCATGCCAAGTAACTTATTCCCAATAAATCCCTCCCATTCTGCCCCAAGCTTACACATTTTCCCCATAGCCACTGGCACAACCTCCATTTATCAGTATTACAAGGTCTACATTATCCCAAGTTATATTTACATGGCTCGCTATGGAACGATCAACTTATTTTCTTTGTTTACGAACTTATGAGTGTGTTCCCTGTGCCCATGTATCGCGTAAGTTTTATCAAAGAAAGTAGGTTGCGCTGGAGCCGTGTAGGCAAAGAGCTGGCGCCAATTTTCTTTTTTGTATATTAGACAAATAATAGACCACCGATATGTAATACATGAATAGATTACAAATCTTTACACACTCTTCTTAAATGCCCCATCATAATGTTTAGTAATTTTTACGAGAAAGTTATTAGGAAAATAACCGTTGTAGTGCGCTACCTAGGTCCATAAATAAATAATATTAAAAGAAAATATTGATAGACTTAGCAACGTTGCTATTTTCTTAATGTTTCTAGAATCGATGATGGGCAAGATAAAGGTCGCCAACTCTTCGACTATATTTATATGAGTCTTGTTTCCTGCAAAAGTTGAGGGTAATCAGGTCTAAGCTTAGATATAATATTTATTGCCCGGATTTCTCTGAGTGATCTCCTACTGGTTGGCTAATTAGTCACCCAATACGATGTTACATATTTTAAAACAGCTTTGTTTCTATTTTAAAATTTTTTTTCGGAATTTTCCAATGCAACAGATACCTAATACCAGAGTCATTAGCATTTAGTTGAAAGCATACACACCTTTTGAGTATTATTATTTATTATACATTTCTGCTCAGAAAAATCGAAACACCTTGAAAGTTTATGTTTTGTAAGGATTATCAGAAAAATATGTATATTTAGGAATATATGTCAAATGTCGTTTAATAGTGAATAATACAATAAGTGCTTCAAGAATCCCCGAAGGAGTAGGCAGCGGTATGTAGTATCCACACGCCCACTTTCCGCCAGAGGTATATTTGGTGCCAACGTGACAGATGGCGAATCCATCGCCTTTACTCCAGCACGACTATACGCCTTTGAATATCTGACCAAACCTATGCAGGTTTCCTCTCGATGATCTCCTTCACCGTAAATCTCGTGGTGTGACTAATGACTCTTAAGTTAATTAAATTCAGAAAAAAACATTGCTATAGTCGGGATTCGAACATGCAATCTTTGCGCTGCGAGCATCTTTAAGAATCACTCGGCCACCACGGCTCCCTATGTTCATATCCATAAAAGCAAGAGCGATAATATCAGTAATGACCGACCGGAACATATCCGGTGTGTCGGCTGGAGAGGGCTCATATGATACAGACTCATACGCCGGCAAAAAGATGGAATTAATACAATCCTCTTTTAGGGGTCCTGCCAACTCAATCCGTTAAAATAATGTCCTTAAAGAAGAGCCGTGGTGGCCGAGTGGTTTAAGCAGTTGCCTGCGACGTAAAGGTCGCAAGTTCGAATCCCGACTGTACCAATGAGTTTTTCTGAACTTAAGTACAGTGATAAGTCACACCACGAGCTTTACGGTGAAGGAAAACATCGAGAGGAAACCTGCATACGTCTGAGAAGCAATTCTAAGGCGTATGTATAGTCGTGCTTGAGTAACGGCGATGGACTCGCCATCTGTCACGTTAGCACCTAATATACCTCTGGCGGAAAGTGGGTGTGTGGGTGCTGCCTATACACCTCTGCCTACCCCTTCGGGGACCCTTGTGGGAAGGCGTGATAAATAAATAAATATATTAAGAAGTGTAGCAAATGTTAATATTTTATCCGATTAAAGCTTGGAAGACATATTTTATTAATGACTAGCGGCCCGTCCCGGCTTCGCAAGGTGGACCTTAATTTTTTCAACATTTTAAAGATATTTTTTTCTTGCAATTAAAATAGCTTAATAATCAGTGATAATGTAGAATCAAATGGTGAAAGAATTTTTAAAATCGGTCCAGTACTTTTTGAGCCAATTCCTTACAAACATACTTACATACAAATCTTTCCTCTTTATAATATTAGTATAGACTAGTTGTCCCGCCCATAAAAAATCCTGAGACACGATCGCAGGTTTACTATCGGGTCCAATTGTGTAGTTAAACCATTTTCGAATCCACCTGAAGACACAGTAAATTTCATTAAAATCGGTCCAGCCGTAAACAACTCTATTTCGATTTTTTGGTATGTACATATATGTACATATATATATATTGATTTCTTAAGTCGTATCAAATAACAAACAGAGGCAGAGAGATTCATTCGAAAATATGCTTTTATATATTTTGAATTAATGGAAGAAGTGGTGCGACCTATTAAGGTTTTTTTTTACCTAGTCCCCAATCAAGCAAAGCGTTTTTATGGGAAACAAACGATTATAAAAATAGTTACATAAAAAAACATATTAATTAGCTCCCAGCGAGATTCGCTCACTCGACACCAGTTTAACAGACAGAAACTCCTAGTTGAGGAAATGTCTTAATTGTCTTAAATAAATGTGCTACATTGTAATAACACCAAAATATCCCAGTGTGCGGAACCCATGTTACAAAAGGTACTCACACACTTAGCAGATTCTTATCTCACAAAAGACACTTCCGGCAATCTTCTTTCATACATCCACTTACGGGAAATTGAACTCTGTATCATATTAAATAAGAGAGATATTGGATGTGCGGGTGGTATTAAGCAATTGTGAGGATGAAATAAATCTGTAGATCATTTGAATTACAAAGGGAAAGTCGTGGAAACGCGCTTTGATTCAAGAAGTCAGCGTTATAATGGCAACATTCGTTCTTTTCGTACAATACCTGACTTTTCTTGAGTTATTCGGGTTGTGTAAGTAACTGTATTAAATTGCTCAATTATAAAGCAGTTACTTGCAAAGCAAGCTGTAAGTTCGAATCCTAGCAATTTGTAGTAATGAGTATTTCCGCACTTACATACAGTAATTATAAGATATGTTAATGTATGTACATTAAGACAGTATTTTAAAAATATATGAAAACAGCCGTGGTGGACGAGTGGTTCGAGTAGTTTGCGACAGAAAGATCGTAAGTTCGAAACCGACTGTACCAGTGCGTTTTTCTGAACTGAAGTACAGTGATTAGTCACACCACGAGCTTTACGGTGAAGGAAAACATCGAGAGGAAACCTGCATACGTTTGAGAAGACATTCAAAGGCATATCTAAAGTCGTGCTTGAGGTTAAATTAATTGAAAATAATTCTTATGGCTTCGCTATTGTATTGCGAACTACCTGTAAAAATAGCAGTAAGTGGGATTAATAAATAATAATAATAAAAAAATAATAAAAAACATATGCCTTGAGATTCTACCAAAGATAATTTTACGTGTCAATTTAACTAAGACAAAAACTAATTTGGCAGAAAATTATTTGCACTGTAGTCCCTCCGTTAGTAAGTTACTTAGACATAAATGCTATCCATTTCAGTTAAAACAACCTTCACAGTGGAAATAGGAAAAATAAAAAAAAAACTAAGCACCTCTTGAAAAAGCCATGACAAACAGATGTACGTATGTTTGTCAGCACCTCAAGTGCCGCCGTCCGCCTGACGTTGAAGAAGGTCCCGCAAATAGAGCCTCCGTTATTGCACCTCGACCCTCGTCAAATCGACAGCTGCAAAAATAAACGTTACATTAACCTGCGCATTTGCATAGGTGTGCACCTGTGTGCGTGACCTAGCCTGATAATACTGGAGGTGAGACCAAAGAGGATATTTGTGGTGTAGTGCGACATCCATCTCCTTAATTCTTCGTTTATGATAAAAGAAGAATTAAGAAGATGGAGCACCTCCGCAGTTGTCTCTGGGCATGTAGACTTTTTATGCGACTAATCGTTTGTTCATGTATATTGTCTATGGTAACTACTAAGGTACTGCATACTTTAATAGACAATATTTTCAATAAACGTATCCTTGCTTAAACGCATATTAACATAAATAAATAAATAAATAAATAAATAAATAAATAAATAAATAAATAAATAAATAAATAAATAAATAAATAAATAAATAAATAAATAAATAAATAAATAAATAAATAAATAAATAAATAAATAAATAAATAAATAATAAATAAATAAATAAATAAATAAAAATTATTATGAATTCAATAAGTGTTCCTTATGTCCCTTACGTTGAATAAAATATTTTGATTTTGATTTTGGTTAAATAAATATTTAATAATAATAACCGACGAGCATGTTAGAAGAGACTGTTGAATGTGGACGAAGCAAAAAAGGTATGTAAGTCTAGAGAGAACTGGCGCTCTATACTCTCTGCCTACCCCGTTAGGGACTTGGCGTGATGATATGTATGTATGTATGTACGTACTTATAACTCGTATATATAAAACTAGCTGCCCGCCCCGGCTTCGCACGGGTGCATTATTGATACTAATAAAAATGTAAAAGATAAAAATGGTTATGGTGGTTTATCCTTTAGAGATAATTTAATACCATCGCGGACTTTTATATCGATTATTTGAAGATATACTACTCCGTAGTACATTCATTTGATCTATCTCGTAAGGTTTACCCAGCGTTTGCGATTTAAGCGCACAAAAATATGTGTCTATCATCACATTACAAATCTTAGAATATATTTTCGTTATTTATTAAATAAGAGAAAAAGAGTCGAATTTGGAATAGTCTTGGTTTCCGATTGTGATTAATATTGTTTGATATTTGAGCGTTTTTAGCTGACCTTTACATCGTGTAAGGAATACTTCTACCAAATTTCAAGTCAATCGGCCTTAATTCCTGAGATTTCGTGATGAGTGAGTTCACAAATGGCATCTCCCATTGTTCCACCTGCAGGTGGAGCTAAAAAAAAATCCGTTCTAAGCTGACCTCTAAACTGCGTAAGGAATACTCCTACAAAATTTCAAGTCAATCGGCCTTATAGTTCCTGAGATATCCTAATGAGTGTGCTCACAAATGGGATCTCCCCGCACTCCACCTTGCGGGTGGAGTTTCACAAAATCCGTTCTTACCTGACCTCTACACCGTGTAAGGAATACTCCTACCAAATTTCAAGTCAATCGGCCTTATGAATCCTGAGATATCCTAATGAGTAAGTTCACACATGGGATCTCCCCGCACTCCACCTAGCGGGCAAGTTTCCCAAAATCCGTTCTTAGCTGACCTCTACACTACGTAAGGAATACTTCTACCAAATTTCAAGTCAATCGGCCTTATAGTTCTTGAGATATCCTAATGTGTAAGTTCACAAATGGGATCTCCCTGCACTCCTCCTTGCGGATGGAGTTTCACAAAATCCGTTCTTAGCTGATCTCTACGCTACGTAAGGAATACTTCAACCAAATTTCAAGTCAATCGGCCTTATAGTTCCTGAGATATCCTAATGAGTGTGCTCACAAATGGGATCTCCCCGCACTCCACCTTGCGGGTGGAGTTTCACAAAATCCGTTCTTACCTGACCTCTACACCGCGTAAGGAATACTTCTATCAAATTTCAAGTCAATCGGCCTTATAGTTCCTGAGATATCCTAATGAGTGTGCTCACAAATGGGATCTCCCTGCACTCCACCTTGCGGATGGAGTTTTTCAAAATCCGTTCTTACTTGACCTCTACACAGTGTATGGAATACTCCTACCAAAATTCAAGTCAATGGGCCTTATAGTTCCTGAGATATCCTAATGAGTAAGTTCACAAATGGGATCTCCCTGCACTCCACCTTCCGGGTGGAGTTTCACAAAATCCGTTCTTAGCTGACCTCTACACCGCGTAAGGAATACTCCTACCAAATTTCAAGTCAATCGGCCTTACAGTTCCTGACATTTCGTGATGAGTCAGTTCAAAAATGGGATCTCCTATATATATATATATATTATGATTATAAAATTAAGTTTCGCGTTATCCCTACGACCAACATACTCACGTCCTTTTGATGTCAATAAATCTATGTCAATAAATGTCGTCAGAATAAAAAAGTATGTATATTTACTTTAGCTTATGAAAATGGGGGAAAAATATGTTTTTCAAAGGGACAGGAAGTCCAAACAAACAAGGTTTCTAAACAATGTCCCTCGTTACGGCAGCCTGCCGTATTCGAGCCCGTTCCGATGTGCTGTATAATTTCGATATGGACCGGATTTGTTAGAATATATCCGTTATCAAAGCCGTGTTTCACGTTTTTGTGTTGTGTGGTTACCTAGGCTTCAGGCACCAGGAATAATAGAATACCAGACTTGTAATTCGCACGACACCAACCTTTGATAAGAGTACATGTGCTTTCCGACCAAGGAAGGTAGGTGCCAACGTGACAGATTTATTTATTTATTTTGTTATGTATTTATTTATTAGTTTTTTTTGTATACTTATTTTGTTATAAATTTTGTTATTGATTAATTTATTTTGTTATTTATTTATTTACCGTTTCCCAAGCACAGTGCCAAATGTACAGACATACGTCTTTACATTTCTTCTCGAACGTCGAACGCAGGTTTCCTCTCGATGTTATCCTTCACCGTACAGCTCGTGTGCCTAATCACTGTACTTAAGTTCAGAAAAATGTATCAGTACAGTCGGGACACGAACTTGCGTTCTTTGGGCTGGAGACGACTACACGAACCACGACCTGTGACGTTTAATTTTCCATAAAGAAGCATATTTTTCGCGATAAAATAAACAAGCTCCCTTTGTAGAACCTCACCCCGCTTTATAATATTAAAATGAACGTCCTAAAACATAATAATATTAGTCTCGGAAGCAGCACATACGCTGCTATAAGGTGAGATAGCTTTGAGGCTCTTGCAAAATTTAACGACACGAAATTTGCATATTGAGGATCGCTGTACACGTATCGTTGGGAGTCGAGTTCGCGTGTGTTCAGCCTCGCTGACGGGGTGCCAGTCGTTCCTTTCGCACACTAAAATTGTGTAACGGACCCCACTGAGCCTCTGTATGTCTGTTTGTATTTAAAACACATGTTAATAAAGTCTATCTATGTGCCCTTTTCCAATTCCGTTCAGTAGCTTTCACGTGAACGAGGAAAATGTACTTATATACTTTTATTTAAAATAGATGTAAGATTTATAAAAATTTTGATAGCACCAAAATATATATCTCTGGCGGAAAGTGGGCTTGTACGTACAACCTATACACCTCTGCCTACCCCTTCGAAGACCCTTGTGGGAAGGCGTGAGGATATATATTATACAAAGATATTGTTTCCTCGAGCTATTGCCGCACAAACAAAGCAATGGACAATCCACTGACGTTCATTCCTAGTAACGCCATTAAGAGAATGAACAGCATCCAAGAGATCGTAAAATATGCCACAACTAGCGATAGCTTCGTGTAACCATGTTATAGATACATAGTTGTTAAATAAGGCTGCGAGCACACACGCAGCAGTTTTATGGCATAACTGCGCTGATTTATGTGCATAAATTGTTATTTGTTATGGGCTCAGGGCATAATAACTATTTGATTGTTTGTGTGAAGATTCTGTTCTTGCCTTGACGCAATTGGTTATGAGTACTTACTACGCTACCAAAGCAATTACGACGGAATATACAGTTGTCTTGGACGAAAGGACTGCTGGCAGATGCTGGATGTGGCAAGCTGAAGACAGGCCGCTATGGCGCTCATTAGGGGAGGCCTATGTCCAGCAGTGGACTAGAGTGGGCTGATGATTGATTGATTGATATCTTGGACGAAATACAAATGGGATATATAGTCTATAGAGCACGGGGATAATGCAAGGTTATAACGACTCGCAAATGCAGCCAGTATTATATCATATCAAATCAATAACCTTCCATCGAGCTTTACACAGCACGCACAGTAAACATATATCATAGTGAAGCGTCAATGTAATGATAGCCTACATAGATCGTTGTCTGCATCATATACGTAATATTATTCCCGTGACTTCATCTGCAATGAAGACCGTCTGGTCTCCTAGAGCTAGAGCTCCTGACTGCGAAACTAGAGGTCACGGGTTCGAATCCCGCTGAGGGCAGATATATGTGTGATGAACACGAGTATTTTTGCCTTAGTCTTGAATGTCCCATGTATTTATGTATATATCTATCTATATAATTACATATATCGTTGTGTAGTTACCATAACACAAGCTTTGCTTAATTTGGGACTAGGTAAATTTGTGTGGAATTGTCCCAGGTATTTATTATTATTATTATAATAGTAATGCAGAAGTGTCGAGATGAAAAGGGATGGCTTGAATATATAGAGGCATAAGTGAAGAAAGATTTACGCAACAGGTATACAATGCGAAGGTGTGCAAAGGAAACCACGTTCCAACTGCCTAGATCAAGTCGATCGGACACTCAAAGTTGGGAACGTCAAGAGTACTCGAAACCGACGAGCATGTATGGTGAAGCCGAGAGAGAACTGTCGCTCTACTCTCTCTGCATACCCTGAAAATTTATTAACAACTAGACAAATTGGGCACATTTTTAAGACGGAGATATTAAGGTACTTTCACATGTGAAACCTTTTGAATGCATGTAAGAAAAACACAATTATTCATCATTATAACATTTTTTGCAACTCTAAGAGCTATCCGTTTGTCGCCAATAGATTGTATCTCTTATATAGATGTCATGGGAATATTTATCAATCTTTATGGTAATAACCGCCGTGGGGGGAAGGTGGGGGGGGGGAAATAACGTGAAGTCAGCCCCATATAGCATTACGTAAATTGGACGGAAACTTGGAACTGTTTCATTGTGTTTTTCTGAGGAATCGATGTTTTCCTTTATAGAGAGGGATTATATCGTAAGCTGCGCCAGTGAACGGCCGGGATGCTGGGTTCCGCTCAAATGTGGACCAATTTGTCACGTTTTCACTCGAGTGTGGGTAAGTGGCGAAGGCTCTCCGAATGTTGGATTACTGACGTTTATCAAATAGGAGAAAAACCTTTTAAAATTATAAATGAGATATTTTTGAGGGTGTTTGTAACTCGAAAACCTGATTTGATGAAACTTGCAGCCGGAAGCTGGATATACAGATAAGATATGTTTTATTCGTGAAAAAACTACATACCAATTAAATCAAACTATGCGTATGTATGTGTAGTAGATATATATGTATACTCGTATGTCTTCTGCATAGTTTAATAAGCACTCAAGAATGGGAACATCAAGAGTACTCGAAACCGGCGCGCATGTATGAAGAGACTGATGAATGTGGGTGAAGCGAAAGAGATACATAAGTCTAAAGAAAACTGGCGTTCCATTCGGTCTGCCTACCTTTTCAGGTACTCGGCATGATGAACACAGACGTTCATCATCACCTCCGTCAACTAATGTCAGATTTCCAGCAATGCCAAGACACTCATGACCAGGCACTGAAACGAATATCTGAATTAGAAGCGGAATTGTGCAAGGCACACAACACCATTACCTGCAACAATTGCCTGAAAGCCAGCGAAGAGGTTACTAACACCGATAACCTGTTCAATGAGCTGATTGGTGTATCCAGACTGGAGTGTGAGCAGCCCACCATTACAATAGATTTAACTGGGGACGATACCATAACTAAATGTCCAATTCTAAGTAGCCATAATAAAATAAAGAAATATATTAAAGTAAACAAAAGTATTAAGAAGTACAAGAAACTCTTAAAAAATCACAATGTCTATAAACACAATGTCAACCTAAGAAGAGAATTTATTAACTTAAAAAACCAATTAAATGTATGTAATAGTAAGTTAGAAACAAGTACACAAATGTATCATGTTGACATTCAGAACCTTGAAATGGAATTATTGAGTAGGGAAAATACACTTAAGGATATCTTTTCTAAGTATGAATGTAGTCAACAGATGTTGAGTGAGCGCATGCGGGAGGCCTGTGAGTTGGTGGACCTGGTGAAGTACAATGCAGAGAGGTATGAGTCACTGACCAACAATCTCACCTGTAGTTGTGCTGCCACTCCGCCACCTCTCATGTCGCAGCATGTTGTCCAAAAATAGAGGGATTTACAAAATTAAAAGCGACTGCCATCATAAAAATACCCGCAGTAAACATGAAATTGTAATCCCGAAATACAGATTAACAAAAACGAGCAAGTCATTTATTATAAATAGTATACGCTTTTACAACAAGCTGCCAAAGTCTGTTATAGAACTGACCGATGTAAAGTTCAAAAAAATTATCAAACGTGTTCTGATTAAAAAAGCATATTATAAAATCAAGGACTACGTTGAAGATAAAGAAGTTTGGCTCTAGTTCCTTCTGCGCATGCGGCTTCCTTGGTAGCTCATAAACGGCACAAATTTGTGGATGTCTCTAACTATTCTGAATCTTTTTCTTTTCTCAATTCGGGTTTTTTTTTATACAATAATAACGTTCCTTTTTTTTATTTTAATTTATTCCATATCTTGACCAGAATTAGTTACAGTACTGATGACAATATTTGTGTCACTTGTTTAATTTGTCTAATTTGTGAATTTGAGAACATTGTAGGCTTTGTAGATTCTTAGATCTTGCTAACATTGTTATAATTATCTTGTTTTATGTATGCTTTGTATAGTAAGCAACGACCTATTGTCGGACCTACGTTGTTCCCCCATACTTGGGTACTATTGCTGTAACGAAAAAAATATTGTATATGCCTAATGATTTGAAAAGAGTAACCATGGAGTTTCTTGCCGGTTCTTCTCCATGGAAGTGACCAACCCGAACCGTGCTTCTTTTTCGACGTTTTATAAGTGCCCATCTGGGCCTATGTGAAATAAAAAGATTTTGATTTTGATTTTGATTTTGTTCTGAAAATTAGTTAATAAATTGTATTTTCAATAAATAAATTCAAAATTATGGTCTTGAGAGAACTCTTCGAAATATATATACAATATATGTATATTGAGAGTATTGAGTACGATTTTCCATGTGATGTATGCATGTATGAGATGGCTGATCCCACCTATAGGGCTCAACGGGCAGCTGAAGAAAGGTAGAACACAACGGATCTGACCTTCAGAACTTGAATTGCCTTATTGAAGCCATCACCATGTTTGCCTTTTGACGAAATTGGTCACATTGGTCAAACTGGCGACCGTAACAAACAGACAGAGTTAGTTATCTAAGATATCTACATAGCTGCATCGATATATAATGATTAACTAACACTGATCGATGCTAAGCCGGGGCTCGCCATACGACAGTTATCATTGTTCATAGGCTATATTAATCTCATACTGCTACAGCGCGTGGTTTGGCTTGTTTTAATATAGGGTTTTGTTCCTGGACCACGGGTAACTTTATTGTTTTGAGTGCAGCTGCTAAAGGCGACATTTTACAATTCATTCATGTCATTTAAAGTGTTCAATAAAAATATTGTGCCTTAGCAAAAATAAACATGTCTGGATGACAGGGTATGTGTTTTGTTCTGTACCCTTCGCAAAGAGTATGCAACATTTTGATGATCGGTTGAGTAGTCAAAGACAACTCAAACAAACGCTTTGCACGGATGTTCTGTGTATATTACTCTATCTATATCACTATGAGTATGTATATACAGATCTGCTTACTGATTCCCATATTAGGTACTAGGAGCTTTGCTTAGTTGGGGACGATGCATTTTTGTGTGGTCCAAGATTGTTAATGTAATAATTTACGGCCGTCTGGTCTAGTGGTTAGAGCTCCAGACTGAAACTTGAGGTCGCGGCCTCGAATCCCTCTGAGGGCAGATATTTGTGTGATGAACACGAGTTTTTGTACCTAAGTCTTGGCTGTCCTATGTATTTATGTATAAATATATTTATTTAAGTAAATATATCGTTGTCTAGGTACCATAACACAAGCTTTGCTTAATTTAAGTAAAATAATATCTTGGGATTATCACTCGAGTACACAATACAGTTATACATTATAGCCTAGATATGTATATGGTATTCTGATGTATAAACTTTACTATTGTCAAGTATCAAAATGCATTCAGTAGTATTTGCGTGAAAAGTACAATATATCCTCACAAATTTACACATAACACATTAACATTTACAATATTATTAAGTTTCTATTTCGAGTGTGGATGGTCGACACATTCGGTACACTATACTAGACAATCATTATGACAATCAAATTAAGTGGAAGTACAGAACCACCCTCGTACGGCTCAATTCTTACTTGGTGACCTCCTCCCGTCATAGTTGGGAAGTATTATGTGGGACCTTGGACGAGGAACTAATGTAATAACTCGTCCGAATAATCCCAAAATAACTAGCGCAGCGTGACACAGCTTAGCGAAACAAGCGACGCAGGCTCGAGTTGTCCGAATATTTTGCAGGAAAATAGGTTGTGCAACTGCTACCTAAGCTCGACTGTAACCCTCAACTTTACAGATACATCAAATAAATGATTTCAACGGTTTTTGAAGCCATTTCGGAGGCGTGATAAGAGGGAGCTAACGGCAGTTGCGCCGTGCAATAGGCACGAGAACTAGTCTCCCATAGTGCCATTGTCACTTCTTTATAGACGTAACTTACGTACCTTATTGGCATAGGGATAAATGTCTTCAATGCAACATTTTCAAATTAATTATTTAAAAAATATATATATTAAAAATTGTTAAAAAAAATTAGAACGTGACGAAGCTAAAGAGAGGTAGGGCACAGCGGGTTTCCCGTTCGAATTTAATAACGAAAGTTATTGCTTACTTTCTAAATTAAAAGTAGCATAAGCTACTTAAAGACACTCCAATATTATTTACTCGTTTGTTTTGCACTGTTGAATATTAAATATACCTTCACGCCTTCCCACTAGGGTCCCCGAAGGGGTACACAGGGGAAGGGTGAGTCCACCGCCGTTACTCAAGCGTGACTATACATACGCTATTTAATTTCTTCTCAAACGTTTACTGAAGCTCGGAGTGTGACGTTTTTTTAATATTTTTTAATTTTAGACCACTTGGGTGGTAAACAAGCATGCGGCCCGCCTGATCACTAAACCTACTAAAGTTTAGAAACACTCATTGGCACAGTTGGGATTCGTGTGGCAGAGAACTGCTCGAACCACTCGTCCATCAGGGCGTCCTCGGAGAAATTTGGAAATCCATATTCATCTCACAAGTAAACACACAAATGTGCAAAGCCGTACCCTCCTGTAAACACACAAATGTGCAAGCCGTACCCTCCTGTAAACACACAAATGTGCAAGCCGTACCCTCCTGTAAACACACAAATGTGCAAGCCGTACCCTCCTGTAAACACACAAATGTGCAAGCCGTACCCTCCTGTAAACACACAAATGTGAAAGCCGTACCCTCCTGTAAACACACAAATGTGCAAGCCGTACCCTCCTGTAAACACACAAATGTGCAAGCCGTACCCTCCTGTAAACACACAAATGTGCAAGCCGTACCCTCCTGTAAACACACAAATGTGCAAGCCGTACCCTCCTGTAAACACACAAATGTGCAAGCCGTACCCTCCTGTAAACACACAAATGTGCAAGCCGTACCCTCCTGTAAACACACAAATGTGAAAGCCGTACCCTCCTGTAAACACACAAATGTGCAAGCCGTACCCTCCTGTAAACACACAAATGTGCAAGCCGTACCCTCCTGTAAACACACAAATGTGCAAGCCGTACCCTCCTGTAAACACACAAATGTGCAAGCCGTACCCTCCTGTAAACACACAAATGTGCAAGCCGTACCCTCCTGTAAACACACAAATGTGCAAGCCGTACCCTCCTGTAAACACACAAATGTGCAAGCCGTACCCTCCTGTAAACACACAAATGTGCAAGCCGTACCCTCCTGTAAATCTACCCGTGATTTAAAAATACTGACTTACAAATCTGAAACGCCAAGCAGAAAATAACTCGACCGAGGATAATTTACGTTGAAACCTGGCGAGGTATTGTCGAAGTATTCTTGGCCCCGTCAGGTGCGCCGCTCCCGACGACGGTGCAGAGGGTGCCGCGGTGACACTTGAGCCGAATTCCCATTCGAACGAGTTCCCGACTCCATTGGCTCACGAGAATTATTTGTTATTATAATATTAATATATAAGACAACAGGAAATGACTCTAGAGCCTTCGGTAGCTTGGACCCTGTTCCCGATTCCATCCATACCTTCAAATTTAATGTAATAAAGAAAAAATAGGATCGTAATTAAAATATAACATTAAAAGTTCAATATATCATAGATATACATACATATTTAGGTTCCGACGTGACAGATGGCGAGTCCATCACCGTTTCTCAAGTACGCCTGTGTACGAATTTGTCCTCAAACGTATGCAGATTTCCTCTCGATGTTTTCCTTGACCACTACTCACTGTAGGAACTTCAGTTCTATATTATTGGCACAGTCGGGATTTGATCTTAATGTGATGTAATATTTGCGTTTTAGGCGATTACTCGAACCATTTGGCCACAACGGATCCTTTTAAGTAATAAGTTTACTTTTGTTGTAATTGGAAAGATGTAGTGACGTCGTGCCTCGGAGATGACGCCATGAAATTGGCTGTTAACATCTCTAGACTTGCCAGGGTATGAATATGAAAGAGGTGGAAATATACAAGCAGTTAATCCAGCAACGCCCTAAGCTGAGGTTCGTACCCCACAGGGATGCCCTTAGGTGTGTTGCTTAGCACTAAAGTGCCTGGCTGGAGGCCTAGGTCTCGCCATTGACCGGTTAAGTAGCAAAAGGGTCGGGGTCAGGGTCGGCAACGCGCGAGTGATACCCCTGGTGTTGCAAGCGTCCATAGACGGCGGTAACCGCTTACCATCAGGCGGACCGCATGCTTGTTTGCCACCCAAGTGGTATAAAAAAAAAAGTTCCCGGAACTCACGCTACGAGAGACTACAATAGAAAATACAAGCAGCGTAGTTCCATGGGCACAGTCGCTCGCAGGCAAGTGTAAGCTGCAACAAAGTACGGCGCGCCACGTCGTCGAAAACTATAAACCTCAAATATTGGTATGTTTGTTTTTATATCGACACCATTGCGCCCGATGTCGATAAGGAACGAGGCCAGCTCTGAATATATTGCGTTTATTTATCCTCAGTTATGTTTTGTTAGCTTGACAAGTGACAAAGGAAATACAAAATTCTGATTTAGAGGAAATATTGTGCGCAGAGTTTATCGTCTGTGTTCGACAGTTTGGTGAGGATTGCTCGTTCATACAATGTCTACCAAATATTAAGGAACATTATTTATATTATAAGATGCCGCGGTGGTCGAGTGGTTCGAAATCGGAGATAGGAAGTTCGAATACCGACTGTACCAATGAGTTTTTCTGGACGGGGATTAGTCAGACCACGAGCTTTACGGTGAAGGAAGACATTGAGAGGAAACCTGCATATGTTTGAGATGAAATTCAAAGGCATATGTGTAGTCGAGCTTATGTTACGATGATGGACGCGCCATCTGTCAAGAGGGCACCTAAAATATATCTCTGGCGGAAAGTAGGTGGCAAACAAGCATGAGGCCCGCCTGATGTTAAGCGTTTACCGCCGCCTATGGACGCTTGCTGGTTACCTATACGCCTTTGCCTTATCGATTCAGGACCTTTGGGGGAAGGCTCGAACTACTCCAATCATTCGGCCACCCGGCTCTCAAATAATCTGATGATGTTGATAATAAACTTTTAGAATTAACGTTCAATGCCAATACATGACACAACACCCCAGTTTTGGGAATCCTTAGAAGTAATTGTAAATATAAAACGGTGTATTTGCTTTGTGACATTCCAGGACAAACAATATATAGTTCCCAAAGCCATTATTGGACCCCAAATTGAATTGAAACGTGCCGGCACTTCGGCTATTCTTCAATGTTTACCAAAACATCTATCTTTAGCTTGGTTCATACAGAAGCCTTATTCGTGCTCCAAGAGGAGGCAAACAAGAATGTTGACTGTTGCTAGGCGATTATCGTAGCCTAACATTTTTTAAAATCTTACTAATATCATAATTTGAGTATTTCGGTCATATAGCCCGAAAAAGTAGTGATAATTAAGAAAAAATAATTATAACTGGCAAGATTGAGGGTAAAAGACCACGAGGGCGAAGCCCGATACGATGGTCCGATCAAGTCCGCACCACTCTCGATACCAGAGTCCAAGATGCGATACGCGCTGCTGAGAACAGATCCCGATGGCGCAACATTATCAAAGAAAAAGTGATTCATAGGGGAGGTCACGACCCTCAGCATTGAGGAAAACGACGCGAGGAGGAGGACTAATATCATAAAGGCCAAAGGTTGTAAGTTTGGATGTTTGCGGCAAAACGGCTGAACCGACTTGGCTGAAAGTTGAAATGGTGGTGGCTTATACCTAGGGTTAGGGTATTAGGCTACATTTGAATCCCGAAAAATTTAAATATTATAAAGGTAAAAGTTTTTGTTGCGCTTTCACGATATATATCTGAAATTAATAAATTATTATTATTATCTGAAATTAATAAAAAGAGCCGTGGTGGCCGAGTGGTTCTAGCAGTTGCCTGCGACACAAAGATCGCAAGTTCGAATCCCGACTGTACCAGAGAGTTCTTTTGAACTTAAGTACAGTGATTAGTCACACCACGAGCTTTACGGTGAAGGAAAATATCTAGAGGAAACCTGCATACATTTGGGAAGAAATTCAAAGGCCATCTGTCACGTTGGCACCTAAAATATATCTCTGGCGGAAAGTGGGTGTGTGGGTACTACCTATGCACCCCTGCCCACCCCTTCGGGGATCCATGCGGGAAGGCGTGAGGATATTATTATTATTAAATTGTCAACATGTGGCGTATACGCTCATTGTGCCGATAGTCATAACGACCAACGGCCTAATGGCAAATAGCCTCGACCAACAGTTGTCGCAGGCAACTGCTCGAACCACTCGGTCACCACGGCTTTTTTTATTATTACTTAAGTCAATAAGAACTAAAGTGTCTCCAAGCGTGCAAGAGTCCGATATAAGCAACGACATTGCCAACCATCCTAAACACACCGCTAGCGGGCAATTGTTGTGCCAAATGGTGACCCGAGTGCTCTCACAAACATCTGGTCCTTCAAACAAATTATTAAAATATTTACACCTTCCTTTGTCTCTTAACAACCTTTTCCATTGACAACTTATGGTAATGAGCCACTGCCAGGCAATTGAATTTATGCCTTAACAACCGCAGTTAAAGAGCGTTATATCTTAGCACGAAGGGCGACAGTGGGACCGATGTTTTGCGCTTCTGTGCCGTTAGAATGTGTACCTTAATGTCGAGTATTTAGCATTTTTTTTAATTAACATTTAATAGGTATGACCATTGTCGAATTTGCTAAGGGACATTGTGAAATGTATTCTATACATGTATATTTAAAATATGAAATCCAGTGGTTTTTGTAAATTTAAAATGTGTCTTTTGTTTTCAGTTGCTCACGACCAGAGATCATGATAAGATAGATCGAAGAGCTTTTCAAAAAGGTTGTGAAAATATTTCTGCAGGGTCGGCAATGCGCGATTGATACCCCTGGTGTTGCCAGCGTCCACAGGCGGAGGTAACCGCTTACCATCAAGTCGTGTGATTGTTTGCTAGCTTAGTGGTTTACAAAAGCCTACTTTTCCATAGTCTTGAAAGATCCAGCTGAAGGTTTCAATAAATTCCTTGTGGCTGTAATAAAGGTGCGGCTTAGAAGCCCGCCTCACGTTTCAAATTATAGGGTTGGTATTCATTACTTATTGTTTTAATGAGGGCGCTTGTTATGCAACTGATAGCTCTGCGGTAAAAGTTAACATTTACGGTTACACGGCGGGTTGTTTTACGGCCATTGTAGGCAAGCCGGGAGGAGCGGAGACGGGATCAAAGCGAAAGCTAGAATCAAAAATCAAAATCAAAATATTTTTATTTCACATAGGCCTAGGTGGGCACTTATAAAACGTCGAAAAAGGTGCACGGTTCGGGTTGGTCGTTTCCATGGAGAAGAACCGACAAGAAACTCGATGGTTACTCTTTTCAAATCATTTAGTATACATTAATAATATTTCTCAGTTACAGCATTAGTACATAAGTATGGGGGAATCCGTCACAGCAGCCTCCGGCGGGACAATTTAAGAGCAGAGCATATGCATGATGGGGTAGTATAGTACGTTTGTAATTATTTACTTGTTTGTCTTTAATTAACGTTACTGTTGTATACTTAACCAACCAGTGCGGTATTACTCGAGTAGGTTTCTACTGGGAGTGACTCGTAATGAATCGACAACAAAAAATATCTTAAAATGTCTGCCTAAAGGGTCTCTCACGGGGTCGGGGCCAGAGAGCGTAAAGTAACCATAACTAACAGACCTCTTTCGCTTCATTTACATTCATTAGTCGCTACACACATGCGAGCCAGTTACCAATAATCATTCCCATTATTTGTAGAATATTTTCATTTTAAACATTAAAATATGACATTAAAATATGACATTAAAATATGACATTCGACAAACGTCTCCTGTGACCTTTTCAGGGTCGTGCTGTTTTTTTTTGACAAACAAAATATTTTTTCCAAAAATAGTTCACTATGTACTGCCTAAAATGGTGCGCTATTTACTTTCACTCGCATACAATTTTCAGGACTAGTAAAGGGCAATAACTCGAGCCTATCCAGTTCCCCGGATATAGGGATGTGCTCGGCATTATTTATTATACAAACGCCGCAGATAGGCCAATTACATTAGAGGCTCAGCCCTGTAGCGCTGCGACGTGAATCTTTTAAGGATAAAAAGAGGTCTTAATACCAAAGTTAAAGGTTTTCAAGGGACGAGAAAAGTACGGTTTTAATTTTATGACGCTCTCTTAAGCGGCGGGCCGAAGTTGAGCTCCGGAGTTCTGAACTTGGGAGCATCCAATTCTTTCCCGCGTCCTTTATTGGAGGAATTTTCAATTCTTAGAAAATTCAACGTTCAGGTGAATTGAAACGGGGCGTGATACGGGAAAAAACAGTTACGAAGTCTAAACACGTTTGGGCTATCTCAGCGTATCGGGAAACACGCTCAATAAGAGCCTACGCTACAGGCTCTGTATAATATCTGCAATGTTAGTATGTAATTGCCGAATTAAGTCCAAATAGCTAATGCTTATGACGTTTAACCTGTATGAGAGAGAAATATCGTTTCAGCTCGGGCTGACTTTGACTAAGTGGATTTTTTTACTGCTTACGGCTATGAATCGGTGCAATTATAGCACTCATTTAGCCTGTGGGAGTCAGATGTGGACTTTTTATTACTGTAACGATTATAACACAAATCAAACCAAAGGTAGTCAATGCCAATTTACATAAAAAAAAAAGAAATTTTAAATACAGTATTCTAAGTAGTTTTCAACACATAATTAAATTTTCTAAGATCAGATAATTCCACTCGATTTAGAATTATAGATCATCAAAACATCTCGATTTCATTTGACGAATGACAAGCTGTCAAGGTGGCATACTCAATCACAAAAATATACTTTGATATACAGAGCTAGTGAGATTCATTACCCTCGTTTCGGCGGGTGCCAGGTCAAAAAAAATGCGGACTCAATTCTCAATATCTCACTAAGAAATGACCACAACACTATAAGAAATAAACCAAGTACAAACACTTTCCGGTCACCGTGACTCGACTGTGGCTTCGACAGGAGTATACAATAGTGATGGACGTATTTATGATATCGATATAATACCGGTGATTGATGACGTAGCGATGGGATGATTTATAAATGTTGGCCAATCGCGTTGTTGTGCGCACAGCCGGGCGACTGTAAGCTTGCCAGCTAGTTGCTGACAAACCTTATTAACTTATTTTCAACTTGCCGCCCGTCCCGGCTTCGCACGGGTGGACATTAATTTTTTAAACATTTTGGCATAATTTACTTTTTCTTGCAATTAAAATAGCCTATATTAATCAGTGATAATGTAGCATTCAAATGGTGAAAGAATTTTTAAAATCGGTCCAGTACTTTTTAAGTCAATTCCTTACCAACATACTTACATACAAATCATTCCTCTTTATAATATTAGTTTTTAATATGAAAGTTTGTAAGAAATTTTGTTCCTCTTTCACGTAAAAGTAAGTAAGTAGCTAGTGAACGGAATTGGGTGATATTTAGCACAGAGTTGGATAATTAGCTTGATTAACACATAGGAAGTAACACATGTTTTAGCGCAGAATTTAATTCTGCCACAGCCAGTCTAGCAGATGTACTGTGATAACCGACTTGTAGACTTCTCATACTGCTATGAGTAATATATTCTATTTGATTATAGTTTGAATTCTGCATTTAGTTCTGAATATTTATGCAAATGTGGATGTCACGTGGTCTTAACCACCTGCCATCAATATTCAAGAATGCAAAAAGGCTGTTTATAGATCGGCCCATTTGTATTCTCCAATTATTATACGTCATGGCAGATCTCAAAGTTAGAAAGAAAGATTATACTATAATATAGATGTACCTGAACATAGTGGATCGAATACTCAACGTGAGAACGTCAAGAGTATACAATAACGAATCGAGAGAGGACTGTAAGTCTAGATGTTTGAGCTCTACTCTCTCTGCCTTCCTCGTATGGGGCTCGGCTTTGCTTGAATGCAAATAATATCACTAGATTGATGCAGATCAACTAGAATGCATCGCAGGTTTCCTCGCCATTTCGCCTCGTCTTTGTAGCATGTGAATTTTAAACATACGTATTTTTTTCCTTTTGTAAATATAAGCTTTATTCAAGATTGTATCATAATTTTTTTATCCGGGTATACCCGGCGGTGATCTATTTAGAAGTCAATTAAGAACAACTTTCCGCTTTGAATTTAGCAAAACATTTTTAAGGTCCATAAAATGTATTCCCTCGGGACATGTACGTTTTACTTGAAGCAGACAGATGAGGGAAATTAGAACAAGGCAATGAACTTATAACATAGTTTCTGGTTAAAAGACATTATAAATCATATTTTTAAATGCATTTTAATGCCTAATCGAAATGAAAGAAATGTGTTTTATAGGTTTATAAAGTGTTATTATTTAGTTATCCCTATTCTAGAGCACCATCCGGGGTAAGCAGAGAGCCCATTCTCTCTACACTTAGTTTTAAAAATATTTTATAACTTGAAAAATACGTGTGCAATGCAAGACCGAATTTCAATTTGCACATACTTTGAATTTCATATATGAGAGATGTCCCGCCCAACATCACTGGGTCCAATTGTGAATCTAAGCCATCCCTGGGTCTAGGCAAATATACACAAAATATTATCAAAATAGGTTTTGGGTTTTGGTACTAACGAAGTGCGACAAATATTTATATACTAGCTGTCCCGCCCAGCTTTGCTCGGGTGAAAAAGTTAAATTGCCCGTAACACGATCGCAGCGCCACCTATCGGGTCCAATTGTAAATCTAAACCATTCTCGAATCCACCTTAAGACACACAGAAAGGGATAGCTTCGCACGGGTAAAAAAGTTAAAATTCCTAAAACTCGATCGCAGCGCCACCTATCGGGTCCAATTTAATATAGCCTATGTTACTCGGGGATAATGTAGCTTTCCAAAGGTGAAAGAATTTTTGAAATCGGTCCAGTAGTTTCGGAGCCTATTCATTACAAACAAACAAACAAACAAACAAATCTTTCCTCTTTATAATATTAGTATAGATTACTAGCCGTACGGCCAGCTGCGCTTGGAGGAAAAAAATCCTGAAACACGATCGCAGCGCCATCTATCGGGTCCAATTGTGAATCTAAACCGTTCTCGTCCACCCGAAGACACATAGAAAATTTCATTAAAATCGGTCGCGAAAATAAAAGCCGTTTAGGAACAGTTCAGTGACACGCACATACAGTACAATTATCCCTACTAATATTATAAATGCGAAAGTAACTCTGTCTGTCTGTCTGTTACCTTTTCACGCCTAAACTACTGAACCGATTTAAATGATATTTGGTACAGATATAGCCTAGAGCTTGAGGAAGGACATAGGCTACTTTTTAATGTGAAAAAAGGTTATAAGGGGTTGAAATAGGGGATTAAAGTTTGTATGGAAGTTTCGTCATTTTTGAAGCTAGAAGCTTGAAACTTATTTTTTAGGCTCTTGATTACATATAAATTAATATTACATTCAAAGTTTGTAAAAATGTTACCCTTAAGGGGGTAAAAAAATGCTGCTTAATATCACTTTTCCGGGCGGACGAAGTCGCGGGCACACCTATGATATAAATAAAGATTTTATAGAAAATAAGTTTGTTTGAAAATTGTACTGTGTACTGTAACTGTTACGGTTATACGTTAATAAAACGTTTATTTTGTTGCAGTTTTATCTTGAAATATGTTCCGGATATCCGGGTACCATTGCCCAGGTGAGTTGGGTCATAATGCTCCAATCTTCAGTCGCTCGTCTGCTCGCCCGCCGTTACATAATCACATTTACATCTATTTGTTAATTCAGTATCTATCGTTGTTTACGATCCGTCTTGTCTGTACAGCGGGTTCGATTCCCGGGCGATGTTTTTGCCGTATCCTGATTGCTTTTATGTCTGTATGAATAAAAGATATTTTTTTCTTTTTTGCACGGCTTAGGATATAATGTTTGTATTGGGTTTATGGTAATGACGTGTGCGGGATTTGGTAGAGAAATAATATTTGTATTTGAGACGAGATATATAATAACGTTGTTGAAGGAGTTGCGCTCATGTAATACAATTATTTCCATACACGTTGTATGAGATCTGCCATTAGTGTTCGCTGCTGTTTATAAGATAATAATATCCTCACGCCTCCCCGTATGAGAGGTATATAGGTAGTAACCACACACCCACTTTCCGCCAGAGATATATTTTAGGTGCCAACGTGACAGATGGCGAGTCCGTCGCCGTTAATTCAAAGGGAATTGCTTCCCAGACGTAGGCAGGTTTCCTCTTGATGTTTTCCTTCACCGTAAAGCTCGCCGTGTGACTAATCACTGTATTTAAGATCAGAAAGACTCATTGGTACAGGCGGGATTCGTACTTGCGACCTTTGTGTCGCAGGCAACTACTCGAACTACTCGGCCACCAAGGCCCGGCTCGACACGGTTTATAAGATAAATAATATATATATATATATATATATTTTTTTTTTAATACCTCGGGACAGTTCCACACAAATTGTGCAAAGTTTGTGTTATGGTAACTAGACAACGTTAAATTTACTTATATAGATATATATATACATAAATACATAGGATATCCAAGACTAAGGTACAAATACTCGTGTTTATCACACAAATATTTCCCATTAGCGGCAGTCAAACCCGCAACCCCAAATTTTGCAGTCAGGGGCTCTAACCAGTAGACTTAAATAAGCTATCCACTTTTTTATACCACTTGGGTGGCAAGCATGCGGTCCGCCTGATCATAGTATAAAGAAGAGGGAGTAGGCTATCTCCGGCCCAATTCGCGATATAATTGCCCACTGTCTTAGGGTTGTCACATTTAGCTAAATATTAGGCGCGGCTGTTCGCGCTTCGCTAGCAACCGCATGAGCAGCGGCAATTAGGTATCTATAATAAAAAATGAATAAAGTGAATGAAATATTATCATTAAAAGAAATAAAAACAACATTAAAAACTAACGACTGTCTCTTAGACTATAATCGAATTTGTTGTTATGATTCGAACTTTGTTTTATATGTATTTGATTTACTATTAGTCAATTAGGTACTCGTACATACTTATTTTGAATTACGATTTTCTGTAAGTAGGTAGGTACTTAGTTACTATACCTACAATACTGAGAAATCGGCATAACTAAACGTAAACAAAGAAAGCGGCAAACCAATTGCCAGATCAAAAGTGCCTAATACATTCTAGTAGGAAATTAGGCCTACCTACCTACTTCCTGTGTGATAGAAAACTAATACAAACAAAAAATATGTAAGTTCGTAGGTATCTCATCATCAAGTAAAATTATATTATGCTAGAATAAGTGACTAACTTACCTTTCCTGTTCAATAGGTAATCTGAACTGAGACAGGTCTGGAATCGATGAATTATTAAGACACCCAAACACACAGCAATACGTTCTTCTGCGATTATCAGACATTTTGATGATGATATTGATGAATAAATCATTTAGCGGTGCCGAAAAGCCGTGACGCGTGCGCGAACCTTGTGCAGTGTTAGCCCCGACTGGCGCACTGAGAAACGGGTCGAGATTTTGTTAAAGTGTGCGTGCGTCGACACATAGATACAATAGCGCACACATACAAGCCGCGCGCGGTGCGTTTGTATGAAGATAACCTACTTCTCTTCTTTATACTATGGCCTGATGGTAAACGGTTAACACCAGGGGTATCGCTCGCGCGTTGCCGACCCTGCAGGAGAGGTGCGGTGAGAAGGTAGAAGTGGGCATCATGTCGAACAATTTAAATGCCACCGTGAAAAGAAACTCTTGTACATAATTTTATATGCACAGTAAAACGAGTTATGCTATTAAAACGACCATCAACACCGTACGTTATCCATTTACTTCCGATTGCTAACAATATGTTCCCCAGTTGATTTATACCCAACATTACTTCTCATTAAGAAACATTGCTTCCCTTATGACTACTCCTTCATGAAAGCATCTCTGTTTGGAGTAATTCCACGTGTCAATTTGTTTTCACAAGCAAAACGACTGGATTTACAGAACGGATATTAAACGTGTGAATTCGCACGGGCGGTGTTCGTTGCGTGCTATGTGCGTATATTGCGATGCACTAGTCGTGTCGAGAGAGCCATGAGTGGATGCCGGAAAGATGTAAATGAGATATAACGACACTTTTTGGGGGATTCACGAGACTGGTTTTGGGACGGGAACGCAATGATTTATATTAAAATGGCTACCGTTTCTAAGCTTAAGCTCCACAAAAAAAGGGCTGCTTACACATCACTACTTTCTCTTGGGAATCCCCTTTACATTTTTTTTATATCCGGAAACCGGCAAGCATGTATGAAGAGACTGATGAATCTGGATGAAACGAAAAAGATCTATACGTATTCTATAATACTTTACATTACATTAAGCCGAGCCAGACTTCTATAGAACTAGCTCGGCGTAATGATATATACTCAAATATGTGTACTCGTCGAGTCGTGTTTGAGTAACGGCTATGGACTAGCCATCTGTCACGTCGGCACCATAAACATATCTCCGGCGTAATGTGGGTACTACCTTCCCCTTCTTATATAATGTATGCATGTGTATTCATAAACATCAATTTATACCATGTTTTTTGCAAATAAATTATTATTATTATAATTTGGATAGCCGCGTCGCTCCCGTCCGCCATTGCGTTGCGTGTGTTTCCAGCAGCAATAAATCGGCGGCATCGCCTCACGCTCCACTTAATGGATCGTAACATCTGGCAATGATTGCAAATTTTTATTTACTACCCTCCTTTAGCGAATACTAATGATAATCATTAGGGGACAAATGACTGCGCAGGTGGCGAGCTCCAGCCGTCGTGACCATATTTTTTAAGGATGATCATCTTGAAGGTACAATATAAATAAAAACATTTATATATAATGTACCTTTATTATATTACTGTGTGTACTTTGCGCTCGGAAATTGCTTCCTTAGGTATTGAAATTCACACACCCACTTTTCACACACCCACTTTTCACACACTCACTTTTCACACACCCACTTTTCACACACCCACTTTTCACACACCCACTTTTCACACACCCACTTTTCATCGTAGATATATTTTAGGTGCCAACGTGGCAAATAACGAATGCATCGTCGATTAACAAGCACGACTATACATGCCATTGAATTTCTTCTCAAACGTATGCAGACGTTTCCCTTTATCCTATATTCTGTGTTTCCGTTCAGTTAAGTTCAAAAACTCTGAGGTAAAGTCGGGACTCAAAGTAGTAATCTTTGTGTTGAAGGCAACTACTCGAACCACTCGGCTACCACCGCTCTGACGTCGAGATTAATTAAAATAATGTGTACACTTTAATATGTAAAAAAATAAGTATGTAACTTATGTACTAAGTTATATGTCCCCGAAAGGGTAGGCGGAAGCGTAATACAACACAGAATTTTTGCCTGATAACTTTTTGAGCGCTAACGTGCAGTTAGAGAGTCAATCGCTGTTTCCCAAGTAAGCGGAATAAAAATATTATATTTCATCAACAAAGTTTACATAACTCTTTGAATTCCTTCTAAAACTAAAGTAACGTTTCATCTCGGTATTTTAATTAAACAAAATCTTAACACCACCTTATAATAATCCTAATGGGTAATCAGAATGGGAAAAAACAATATTATATTATTTAATTTGCCGTTAAAAAAGACGCCTCGGTGCAATAAGCCCGTAATAAAGACGCCTCGGTGCAATAAGCCCGTAATAAAGACGCCTCGGTGCAATAAGCCCGTAATAAAGACGCCTCGGTGCAATAAGCCCGTAATAAAGACGCCTCGGTGCAATAAGCCCGTGGTATCCCATTATATACGTTCATTTCCTGTTGTGAATGAAAGTGTTGGAAGGGGTAGACCTAGGCGGACGTTTCTAAACCAAATTAGGGACGTCAGGTCAAGAGTGAGGCGTTCAACATGGTTCTCGCCGTCTGCGAGAACTCCCCCGACGGCAAAGCCGTCTTTAACATCAAGACACTCTGCCACCTGTCTGGCATAAGGGTGGAAACCCCCCACAAAGACCGCCCTATAGGGCAATGTCACAACTGCCAACTTTACGGGCACGCTTCGCGCAATTGCAGCGCAAAACCCAGGTGCGTCAAGTGCCTGGGTGACCACGGTACGAGCGACTGCTCTCGGCCGAAGGACCGCACTCTCGCCGACTCGCCTCCAAGTTGCGTGCTATGCCGCCAGGAAGGCCACCCGGCCAATTACAGGGGCTGTCCCAAAGCCCCCAAGCCCAAACCGGTCGTGGTCAAGAGGGCAGCGGCCCGCGAATGGCGTAACGCCCCCCTCGCGCAACCCGCCCCACCTCGACCTTCCCTGTGGAGGGCCCTCCCTCCGAGGGACTTCCCCCCCTCCCAAAAGCGTCTCTCCCCGCTTCATCTACGCCCCCACAACAGCAGCCTCCATCTCTGCTAGCCCCTCCCACAGTCAATCCTCAACAACCCCGACCCGAGGCTGCTACGCCCCCGCGTAGACCCCAGGCGGTCAAGGCCTCCTCCTCCCCCGTGAACTAAACCTCCACCAACATGGCATTCCTGGTGGACCTGTTTTCGACGGTTAACATTGTCAGGGTCAACGAAATGGCCCGAAGCCTCAGGGCCGTCCGGAAGGACCCTGTGGCCCTTCTCCAGGTGTTCGGCAACTACGCCGACATTACAGAGTCCCTCGCCACCTTCTCCTCTAACCAATAATGATTCTAAGCCCTAACAGCAGAACGAAACCCCGATCCCTCTCAATTGGCTATTTTAATGCTAACGGCATTCGCAGCCAAAAGGAAGAGATCGCCGCGTTCCTCCGCGAACATAATATAGACATCTTTCTTGTGCAAGAAACCTTCCTGAAACCGTCACACCGAGACCCTAGAATTGCGAACTACTGCGTGGTTCGCAACGATAGATTTCGATCCGCCCTCGGCGGAACTTTGATCTACTACAGGAGGTCCTTGCCCTGCATACCCATCCAACCTCCAACCCTCTCCCACATAGAGACCTCGATCTGTCGAATAGGAATGACCAGCCATCAGTCGATCACGATAGTCTCAGCCTACTGTTCCCCTGTCAACGCAACGGCTGATATCAAAAATGATATCAAAGCCCTCACCAACCTCAGTAGCTCGGTTATTATCGCGGGTGACCTGAATGCCAAGAGCGATGCTTGGAACAGCCGCTCGCGTAATAACAGAGGACGTCAGTTGGAGGACCTCAGTGGGCTCCTCCAATTCGATGTTATTGCGCCCATGCTCCCCACGCATTATCCTGAAAATATCAATCACCGACCGGACGTACTAGACATTGTGATCCTCAAGAATGTAAACCTCCGTTTACATTCGCTGAGGTCACACGATAAACTAGAATCTGATCACAGGCCTGTGACCCTAGCGCTCTCCCCCCGATTAGGTCCTTCGGACTTAGGTCAGCCCCCAACTCAGAAAAAGATAACAGACTGGAGAAAACTGGAGGAACTCCTCAAGTCCTCTTCATCTGTTCACTTAGATAGAATCCCACCCCTCATAGAGTCGGCAGCCAACACTCAAAAGGCGATCGATTCCCTCACTGCTCACGTGCAGTCAGCCGTGGACGCCAGTTCACGACAAGTCCCGGTGATGGAAGCCCATCGCTGGAAACTTCCTGACGACGTGTGTGAACTGGTGACGGAAAAGAACGCCGCCCTCCGAGCCCACAGAGCTCACCCGACTGAAGCGAACCGCACCTTCCTGAGGTCACTCCAGCGTAAGCTGAGATACCGCATGAAGGACCTGCGAGACGCTCGCTGGAACAAGTTCCTAGGGGAACTTGAACCGAGTCACTTGGCCTTCTGGCAACTGCAACGTAAACTCAAATCAGACCTCATCTCGCCCATGCCTCCTCTCGCTCGTCCGAACCAAGGGCCCGCCTTTGACGACGACGAGAAGTCCGAGTGCCTGGCCGACAGTCTCGAGGCTCAATGTACGCCCAGCACCTTGCCAGTAGATCAGCGCCACCTCAAGAAGGTGGACGCCGAGGTCGAAAGCAAACTATCACACCCACCCTCCGAACACCCAGACCACCCTATCGCCCCAATCACGGTCGATGAAGTCCGGGAAGTGATGAAGGGTATCCACCCTAGGAAAGCCCCAGGCCCCGATGGCATCACGAATAGAGTTATCAAACTCTTCTCCCCCCATTTGATAGTTTTGCTCACTGCCATCTTCAATGCAGCACTGAGCAACAACTTGTTCCCCCAATCCTGGAAAAGTGCAACGGTCATAGGTATTCCTAAGCCGGGGAAACCCAAGACCGAAGCCTCCAGTTATCGCCCCATCAGTCTCCTTAACGTTCTCGGCAAAATATACGAGAGACTTGTTTATAGTAGATTAAAGAGTTTTGCTGACTCTGAGAAATTAATACCAGACCAACAGTTCGGTTTTCGAACCAATCACTCATGCGTCCAACAAGTCTACCGTATAGTGGAAGACGTCAGTCGCGGCTTCCAACTCGGTTATGCCACGGGTTTGCTCCTCTTCGACGTGGCGAAAGCTTTCGACAAGGTCTGGCACAACGGCTTGCTTTACAAGCTGTACCAGTTGGGCGTGCCAGACCGTCTCGTACGCATAGTACGGGACTTTTTGTCGAATCGCTCCTTTCGCTACAAGGTGGAGGGTACACTCTCATCCCCTCATCCCATACAAGCAGGAGTCCCGCAAGGCTCAGTGCTCTCCCCTCTCTTATTCACGCTGTATACAAGCGATTTCCCCCCCCCCCCCTTAGAAATGTCAAAAGCGCACTATTCGCCGACGACACGGCCATCTACTGTAAAGGTAGATCCCCCGATGCTATTCACGACAACCTCCAGACCGCAGTCAACGCCCTAGGGCGGTGGTTCCGGAAATGGAGAATTGAAGTGAACCCCTCTAAAAGCGCAGCCGTTCTCTTTTGGAAAGGCAAACGAGCCCTACGGACAGCCCCCATAACACTCTTCGGCAAACCCATTCCATGGGAAGATAAAGCCAAATACCTGGGTGTGACCCTCGATCGTAAGCTTACTTTCCGTCACCACGTAGAGGCGGTAAGCGCGCGAGCCGCCTTCGCGCTTGGTAGACTACATTGTATGTTGAATGCACGGAGTAAACTCTCATTGAAATCCAAGGTGAGGATTTACTTGACGTGCATCAGACCGATTATGACTTATGCGAGTGTAGCGTTCGCACACACCCGCAAGTCAATACTCCACCCCCTTCAAGTGCTCCAAAGCCGGTTTCTCTGGAGAGCCACAGGTGCCCCGTGGTACATGAGAAATAGTCAACTCCGCGTTGATCTAAAAGTCCCCACCATCAAACAGTTTAGGAAAAAACTGTCGAAACGTCATTTCGATTCTGCTGATAATCACCCAAACCCCCTCGTTGTATCGGCCGCCCGATACACACCCTCCCTTATCTCAAAGATAAGACGTCCCAGAAATGTCATCATCGAATCCGATGATGACATTTCACGGTCATCATCACGGTCCTCCAGGATGCCCGACGACGACACACAAACACTACACAAAACCGACCACTGTTCCGTCCTCGCCGGCGAGGCTCGACGCGAATAAGCCGTAATGTTCCCCCCCGACCCCCACCGCAAACGCCGGCCCGCGCCGTCCCGTCCCTAATATATAAATAATAAAATACCAGACCAGCCCAGCTCCCTTGCTCGCGATCCAGCAACGCCCTAAGCCGGGGTCGGTACCCCACAGGGGGTGCCCTTAGCTGTGTTGCTTAGCACTAAAGTGCCTGGCTGGAGGCCTAGGTCTCGCCTATGCCCGGTTAAGTAGCAAAAGTTCCCGGAACTCACGCTACGAGAGACAATAAAAAAAAAAGTCAGGTCAAGAGTACCCTAAACCGAAGAGCATGTATGAAGAGAATAATGAAAGTGGACGAAGCGAAAGAAGTATGTAAGGATCGTAGCAAGTGGAAAGAAGTGGTCTCTGCCCACCCCTACGGGAAAGAGGCGTGATTATATGTATGTATGTATTTCCTGTTATCCGTAAATCCTTGTTCCGTGATGTTTCCATTTAAAAACCACCCCATGGCCGTTTAATCCGAATCCAAAGATGGAAAGATCTACCTTTGTGTTAAGACAGGTATACACCACGGATACGCAATTCTCATGTTCTGGAATTTGTAATTATGATTATTATTTTTATTAGCCATGCCACTCCCTCCCCTCTCCCCGCCCTCCGCAATCTAGGTGTATGTCCAGTTCGTCCTGGTTACTTCCTACCGTGGGGTCGATTATATCGTATGTAAAATAGTACATATTTTACATGGATTAATGTATAGGTAAACGGTATTTTTTTACTAATATTCCAAGAAATTTGCAAGATAAGTATAAAATAACTTGTTTCAGATATGACAGAAAAATATAAGTTTCATAATAATTATTAAATGAGTTTTATTCATATTTCATGCCACTCATGCCATCAGAAAAATCCCACAGAACTGGTGTTGTACGTAAGCTTAGCACTAATTATATTGTAGGCACAAAACCCCATTTAACTAAAATCCCAGCATTGAGTGTGAGGACTCTAATACCTGCATTACTCTTCATTTAGTTGAAACCAACAAAGCCTTCAGTCGTATAATGGCGACATTAAAATATTGAGTGAATAATGGCAGAATATTAAATTTTATCTCTCGCTAAGCTCCTCGGATGGCGGGTTGTTACTTTAATTTAGATGGATACACTACGCAGTGCAATGGTCGAGTTTAGCATAATATTAATATGCACTGTTAATACATTTTAAGTATATGACAATCACGATGATTGTCGCTCGTTAAAATGCTGCATTATTTGAACGTTTAATTAAGCAAATGGTACTTGATGAACCAAGTGCTATTCTGAACGCTTAAAATGCGAATGTTATAATTTGTTTAATAGTTTTGCTTAGAGGACATAAGGATAATTGCCGGAAATAAGGTGAATGGAGCCATGTCGGCATTGATGGGCAGTAAAAGTCTGAGCAAGAATGCTCGAGTTGCTGTCCACAACGCGATATTGGTACCTACCTTATTGTATGGCAGCGTAAATAGCGAAAATAGCTTGAATGCAGTCGAGATGCGATCTCTTCGAAAAATGTGCGGCGTAACGATATTAGATCGAATCCGCAATGAAGAGATTCGCAAATCAACTGGCGTGAATGAGGGCGTGATTGTAAAGATGAAGAAAGGCATGTTACGTTGGTTTGGACACATAGAAAGGATGAGTGAAGAAAGATTGACGAAACAGATATACAAAGCAAAAGTGTGTGCAAGAAGAGGCAGAGGAAGGTCACGTTCCAACTACCTGGATCAAATAGATCGGACTGTCAAGGACGGGAACGTTAAGAGTACTCGAAACCGACGAGCATGTATGAAGAGACTGATGAATGTGGACGAAGCGAAAGAGGTATGTAAGTCTAGAGAGAACTGGCGCTCTATACTCTCTGCCTACCCCGTTAGGGACTTGGCGTGATGATATGTATGTATGTATGACATAATATACCATCAGTTTTTCTTAGATAAAGCTAAAAAATAGTGGCGACGGATTAACAACACTTGTCGCTTCTCTTATTTACTTATATCTCCATAGGATGCCGTAAATATCGACTACGTAAGAAAGCACTAAAACACCAGTGCTAGAGAAGGCAACTTGAATCAAAACCTGCATCCGAACCTGGCCGTGTCGGTCTACGTTCTACTGGGTCACGGGGGAAGGACGAGATATGGCATATGCGGTTTGGCTACTGCATAGACACTTAAAAATATTTCTGCACTTCCGAAGCAACATCGTCCTGAATCACAATAATATATTTTTGGAAAATAAGTTTGAATTAGCGATGGGCATAAAAGTATGCGTCATTTGTTAGTTTAATATAATAATATATCCTCACGCCTTCCCACAAGGGTCTCCGAAGGGGTAGGCAGACTTGTATAGGTAATACCTACACACCCACTTATAATATAATCCAAGCATATCAAATTGCCTACGTTCACAATTAAACACATATTATGTTAATTACGTTGGAACCTATTCAAAACTAGTCCGTCGCCAGTGTAACTAATGTACGCCATATATTCACGCCTTCCCTTAGAGCCTCCTAATACCTGCCTATCTATTAGAGCCCCCTAATAGGTAGGCAGACGTGTGCACACCCCACATGCCGCCGGAGATATATTTTTAGGTGCCAACGTGACAGATTGCGAATCGATCGCCGTTACGAGCACTTTACAAACGACTTTGAATTTCTTCTCAAATGTATGCAGGATTCCTCGTGATATTTTCCTTCACCGTAAAGCTCGTGGTGTGTACTTATGTTAAGAAAAACTCATTGGTACAGTCGGGATTCGAACTTACTTATTACTGCGAAGTGAGAACCTTGAAGAAATGTATATCCATCTAAAGAGATATAAGCGTGCCTAAATACATGCAAATGGTTTGTCCTCAATCAAAAGTGAGCTTTCAAGTCTAATTAATAGTGTTTAAAGTAGGAGATCAAAAAAATATTCAGTATATTCATGGTCACTGGTTGACGAACGGTCTACTCTGCGAAATAATAGAATTAACAAATGACGATAGAGATTATTAAGCAGTCGCAGTGCACCAACATTTTATTGTAATTGTCAATTTTTATAATATCAGCTCACTATTAGCCATAAAATCGAAATAAAGAACTAGACACACCTGTGCTTCTGGCACGTCATCTGAGCCGGGCTACATTATTACGATACTCCTATCTATTCGCAGAGTTGTGACTTGCTATAAAATTCCAGTACAAACAATGAAAATGTAAATGATGCGTCTTTGTGTACTAAAAGTAGTGTACAAACTCTTTCGGCCGCCACAGTAGGAACCACAAAGGCAATATCGGTAAGTGATTCCTCCCCTGGCAGGCCGCCAGGCGGACAGACAGTCAATAACGAGGGGACGGCGCCGATGGCCACAGCACCATTGCGCCCGATTACGTAAAACGCTTACTCCGGACCTTCTAACGTACAATTTCACTCTGGCATTAAATAGATTTTTTTTTTGGGATATTTTTTTTAATTACTCCTTTAATGCTCTTTTTTATCGTTGCAAATCGATAGGAGTGACTGTAAATTCAGAAGTGGCAAATTTATAAAAGAAATTACAATGACCAAAGCTCTGCCGTAATACGATTGTATTTTCAGTTATGAAAAAGTATCCCTCACTCACATATCCGGTTTTACTGTCATTTTTACCGGTCAGGATTACCGGTCGAGTACCGGATCCCACATTAAACGGATAAAATGAATTGGCAAAAAATAAGCTTTATTCATTTTTTATTTGCTTATTTAACACAAAGAATTATCATAATATATATAAATCTCGTGTCACAATGTTTGTCCTCAATGGACTCTTAAACTACTTAACCGATTCCAATGAAATTTGCACACCGTGTGCAGTTTCATCCAACTTAAAAGATAGGATAGCTTACATCACAATTGGACCCGATAGGTGGCGCTGCGATCATGTTTATATAGCAGGAAATTTTACTTTTTCACCCGGGCGAAGCTGGGCGGGGCAGCTAGTATATATATATATATATATATATATATATATATATGTATATATATATGTATACGACTCACCCGTCCCGCTTCCAATAGGTATTTAAACATTTCCTGAATATTGCAAAATATCCTATATTCTTTAGACACAGGCAAGGTAAAGAAAGAAGGGACTGATGTTCGAAAGAACACCCTTCCCGAGGGTCTCCGAAGGGATAGGCAAAGGTATGTAGTTGGTACCCACACACACTTTCCGCCTAACATATATATTGTAGGTGACAGATGGCGAGTCCATCGCCGTTACTCAAGCGCGACTATACATACGCCTATTTAATTCTTCTCAAACGTATACAGGTTTTCTTACGATATTTTCCGTTACCGTAAAGCTCGTGGTGTGGCTAATCATTGTACTTAAATTTAGAAAAACTCGTTGGTTGGTACGGTCGGGATTCGAACTAGCAGTGTTTGGGTACAAGCGACTAATCTAACCTCAACTACCATGAACATACACGTGATAAAAAGGATATTGAATGTAGGATAATGGCCGGTAATAAAGTGATTGGAGCCATAGACGGGTTGGTAAGCAATAAAAACGTAATATATAAACATTTTGCCCTTTTCACTCGTGGTATTTTTTTTTACCAAGTAGTCCGAAATTTCAGTCTTAAGCCTCCAATTTGCCAATTTCAGTGTAACAAGTACTTCAAAGGATGTATGGATAATATAGGGCGGTTAATGCGCCTAGATCTTGGCTCAGGAATTTAGATGTTAAGGCTACATTCTTGGGGTTAGGAATTGGTTTGCCTTTGAGGAATTCCTGTTGGCATTTTCTTGCGTAAATTTGCATTGAAGCTATATGTTTAGTTTTCCCACCTGCTTTAAGTTGCTTTAAGTACCCGTAGGGGTAGGCAGAGGTGTATAGGTAATACCCATACACCCACTTTCCGCCCTAGATATATAGATCCATCAGTTACATTGGCACCCAAAATGTATATCTGGCGGATAGTGGGTAGGTTTTTTAGTGTGTGTAATTTTTTCTACTTGTGTATGTACGTTACTTTGTGTAGACTAAAGCTGTCATAACAGTATTCTGGATTTTTTTTCTTTAAAATATATCTAATAATAATAATAATAATAATAGCTATTATTATAAAGCTACAAAATTTGAAAAAACGTATCTTAGTAGCAGTGTTATTTAACTGTGTGTGTGTGTGTGGCATTTAAGTTTCATTTTGAGTATAAATAGTTTAGCAAATCACGGCGTCAAATCATTCATTATTCCTTTTATCTGTCGCCGTAAAACTGAGCTCGTATCTTTATTAATCTTTATCTTTTATCCACTTAGCAATTAATCAATACTACAACATGACTAATGAGAACCATGCAGATAAAAGTCGAGAGATGAATGCCGCGCACATTATCTTTGTTTTCTTCGTAAGGGACTCATAATTAAGTAAATCACAATATTTTCTAATTAATAAATGTGAAAAGAAGGGGCTGCGCCTAAACGCTGGCAAGACTAAGGTTCTGGTATTCGAAAGAGATGAACAAGTGACCGAGTGTGCTATATCGGTAAATGGGCAAATTCTAGAGCAAGTGAATGAATTTGTATATCTAGGAAGCATATTCACACGAGATGGAAAGTATGAAAAAGATATTGAAAGAAGGATAACTGCCGGAAATAAGGTGAATGGAGCCATGTCGGCGTTGATGGGCAGTCAAAGTCTGAGCAAGAATGCTCGAGTTGCTGTCCACAACGCGATATTAGTACCTACCTTATTGTATGGCAGCGAATCCTGGGTATGTCAGAGGAAGTATGAAAATAGCTTGAATGCAATTGAGATGCGATCTCTTCGAAAAATGTGCGGCGTAACGATATTAAATCGAATCCGCAATGAAGAGATTCGCAAATCAACTGGCGTGAATGAGGGCGTGATTGTAAAGATGAAGAAAGGCATGTTACGTTGTTTTGGACACATAGAAAGGATGAGTGAAGAAAGATTGACGAAACAGATATACAAAGCAAAAGTGTGTGCAAGAAGAGGCAGAGGAAGGCCACGTTCCAACTACCTGGATCAAATAGATCGGACTCTCAAGGACGGGAACGTTAAGAGTACTCGAAACCGAAGAGCATGTATGAAGAGACTGATGAATGTGGACGAAGCGAAAGAGGTATGTAAGTCTAGAGAGAACTGGCGCTCTATACTCTCTGCCTACCCCGTTAGGGACTTGGCGTGATGATATGTATGTATGTATGTATGTACAATATTTTCCATTTTACAAAACAATTCCGTGGTTATTAAACATACATATAACGAGGGTAACAATATTTCCTTATACATTTTCTGCTCTATTGTGTTGTTACTTTCCCACTATGAATCATACGTTGAGAGTCGGTCTTTACTAGAACTTAAACTTTACCGCAAGCAGTCCTTTGCAATGCAGTGAGAATAATATTGTAGTAAATTTTCATACTTGTTTCTGAGATCGTCGAAGACTTGCTTCTTTTTGTATCTCTGATGTGAGAAAGATCACTCACTCACGTTTTCCAAACAAACAAACAACTTGTTTTCGCTCTAAGGCGTCATACAATGTATTATTAGAATCATCTGCTGTGTATCAGTTTTACTTCATTCAATAGGAATTGTGGCTATGCTGTAACGATTTCAGGATTCTTTTAATATCTTCCAACGATTTTCGATTTTGTAGAGTGTTTGTGAATGTTTTGTTATTGCAATTATACGATTTAAACATTTCATGTCGTTGACCTCGGCATTCCTTAGTGCATCGTCCATTTGCCGCTTGTTCCCAAATTTTCAGACGGAACTTTTCACAGGCGAATTACTCGAATCGTTCTATGAAGATGAATTATGTACGCTGGCTTATTAGAAATTGGGTTAGAAATCGTTTGAATGTATCTTATATTCTTTAATGAGTCTAAGCGAGAACACGTATACATACGTGGAAGCGATAATCCTAACATTAAATCCTTATCTTAATTGCCTTATTATTGTTTCCGAGGCTCACTGCCCTCTGGTGTTACGGGGATTATGTTTTTACTTGCATTTATTTTTTCTGGTTTAATGTTTTCCTATAATTCATTTTAAAAATCTTCTAGATTTTACATTTGATTACTATTAAACTGTTAAGCATGAAGAACAAATTGAACGACTTACGAAGGATTGAATTACTGTGTCTTGATAGGATACGTATAAAGAGTAAGTTCGGTATAACTTTCGATTTAAGTAGTTAACATCAAATCATGGATTATTCTATCCTATCTAGATATTATAAATCAATGCAATAGTTAAACTTCATCATTATTGATATGCTCACAAATGTGGATGATATAAAAAGTGTCGACAGGTAATTGACGCACTTTTCTTTCTGCCTATTTCACAAAAGACTCGCAAATGAAACATATTAACACATTTCAAGCTATTTATTTTCCAGTTTACAAAAATAGTACAGATTAGGAGAAAAACATTCAAGTTTGCAAATTAAATGTTCCTCACTTGGAAGTGATTAGTTTTCATTTCTTCACTGTACTTAATCATAAGCTGTCCGTCGGTCTTCACTCCTTTGTAATAAAAGAAACGTACTGAAGACAAATTTTACCTTACATCTTATACCTTATAATTTGACCTTAAAGTAAAACACCGAAGTGTCTCATCATAACTCTGTATAAATTTCCATTCCACTGGGAAATTGACAATCGCTATAAGGCGACATATGTTGTATTATTAGTTTTATCTGTTGCCTCTCAATTTTTCTTCATCCAATCAGCTCTTGGATCTTTGAAGTAGGAGTCTTTGCTCGATGTTGATAGTTTCTTGACCTTGGTAAGGCCATTCTTAGACTTTTTATTTCGACTAAGATATGATATTGAATCACTCCTCCAAATTGGAACTGTTTTAGAACTGCATTTACGGTTTCCGAATGTTCGTTGTCTTGAGCCCATACTTGACTATCCTGAGTGCAGCTTGGTCGTCAGTATACTTCTACCACATCGTGTAGATATGTGTTGAATGACGGCTTGTTAGCAACTGATTTAAAACTGTTTCAGCTCTCTTTTATATTCAATTTTTAATCACCACGATGTGTAAGCGAAAACAATCGGTCAAATTCCAACATTCAATACTTATCTTAATGGCCTACCTATTGTTTCTGAGGTTTATTGCTCTTTGGTGCTATAGGGATTATGTTTTAACTTAAGGAATTATTGTTAAATACTATTCCAGGAAATTTATTAATTCTACTTAGGTTCGAAAAAAATAATATTGTTTCATTTTGTAATTCATTAACTAGAAAATGTTTCGATCTACGGAGCGAAGAAAAATTGTGCTTTAAACTTTAAAGCATTTATTAGCAAATGTGGCAGGTAATCTTTCTTTCTTTATTTTCTTTCTTCTATCTTTCTTTATTCTTTGATGGGAAAAAAATTGGGTTTGTACAGATTCTTTGTTTTGAAGATTCGCTCCGGCAAATAAATATATGTATATGTAAGTCATTGAAGCGTGTAACCTTGAGACAGCATTTTTTGTTGAATTTACCTGTTTGAGGGAAGGTCGGCATTATTGGATTTATTTTTATTTTTCCTTCACACAACTTGTTTTGTTGTATAATTGTTAGACATTTTCCAACTCAAGTTAATACAAAGTTTGTTTGTTTCATATTTGCTGATTTCGGAAAATCTGTTTTATCTTTTGTCCATAATAGGAATATTAAAATTTGTACGCACGTGCTATAGTAATTTTGAATTCGGTGCTGTTTCTTTCGTGCACGTGTGTAAGCTAATGGAATTTTAATCAAAGAACACAGATAAGATGATGTACATACTTTTTAAGTACATATAAGAATAGTACAAACTAACTTAAGTTGTTTAATGACGCAGCAAAAGCGATAAACGAATAGTTTAATAAAAAACATGATTCATTTGTAGAATTTCCTTTTTTTTGTTTCAGGAAATGTAGAAAGCCTCAAATCATGTATTTATGCATATGGTTTCATGCATTGCCTTGTCATGCGACAACTATTGATTATTTAAAATAAATAGGACTTGATTAGGTCCATGCAACTATCATCTGGTTTGGATATATTTGGTCATACAAAGTTTGAACTAGAAATAAAAGTATGCAACAAAGCCTTTGCGTATTTAAAAAATCGGTTTACTTTGGTCTTTAAACCTTCAAACTTGTTTAAAAGAAGGTATTGTCAAAAACTATTTCTCTAAGGGTTGATTCTCATCCAAACTCAGTCTCTTCTATTTTACTTTCTCTTGTTACTTTGTGAACAACTATCGAAATACAGCTTTAGCTAAAAAGGTTAATCAGAAATTATGTTACTGATGTGGGTAATATATTAAGGTAATTGACTAAGCTCATGTCTCGTTCTGACTTCTGACATTTTTGGAATCTCGTGATAAATTTAAATATTGTATCTGCTTTTAGGAAGTGGTGAAGAGCGTTTGATAATGTATTATTATGTTCAACTGGAATTAGGAATTCCTTTAACAATGTAACAGTTAAGCGCAATGTGGGTGATTAAGCTTTCCAGTCTTTTGTTTTCTTTCAAGGCTGATAATAGTTAAACGTACTCTTTGCTTGTGAAACACAACTTCAAATCATTGTTTACCCTGAGTTGGCTTTTAGTGAAGTAGATACGTATATGCAAATCTTCCAAGCAACCATTTGGCAAAGCACGGCGAGTTTTTCACAAAGCGCTGCGAATAGTATCTGATGTGAGCCGACACACCTGTTATTGTGAAACTTGGGCATAAATAATGCCTTTGTCTGATTTTCGTTTATTTTGGGGAATTTAAAATGGCGTCATATCATGTATTATTATAGTTTTATCTGTGTCTTTTTCTTGTCGTCATTTATATGTTCTAGGAATGCATATAGCTGCTTGTTTGCTTATGTTTTAGTGACTTCTGACATCTTCGGGACGACTTGATGAAATTTTATGGACTGAACTTTAGGGTTCGCCGGGGACATTATCAATTGATATGATATTACATAGCCTTACATAGGTACTTACTATTCTGTCTGGTATATGCGTCTACCGGACAATGTCTTCCTCTGAAGATTTCGAAGGGTGGATCCTTCTTCATAATTTTCTGGTTTCAATAACATTTTCATCAAAATGTTTTAAGTATTTTTTGGTTGAGGTCCAGCGACGTGCGAGCGGTACCTCTTTTATTGCAAGTATCTGTACCATCAGCCAGACCGCATGCTGTCTTAGTAATGACAACATAAGTTCTACGATGCGAAAGTATAATTCGTTCTAGGTCTTGCATAAAGAACTTTAGATAATGTATTATTAGTCCATTTGCTGTCGTAATTTGTAAAAATCTAAATGTTATCACTTACATTAAACTCGTTGGCAGCAGCATAATACCCTTTGTAATTCTATCTGACCTGGAATCTGGCCATAAAGATATTTAGAAAAAAACATTTTTTTTCCAAACCGCAATGGTAGCAAACAAGCATGCGATCCGCCTGATTGTAAGCGGACTCACGCGCTATCGACCCTACAGGAATCCTTCTCCCTTTTTAAAGATCTCCATGTCCATCTCCATACTCTTACATGGAAAACCTCAACGGTGAGAGCGTTGGAACCACAAGTTCCAAAGTGAACTCCCCGTCGATGGCGACAGGTGCGGTGGTAGAAGGTAAAAATGATACGAAAAAATTAAAATTTATTTTCCATTTACAATAAAGGATTTCAATCCAATAAATATAGAATGCTAAGGCTTTCACCACTCTAATGCAGAATTAACTTGATCAAAGGAAGCTGTTTCGTGATCAATTAATAAATCTACAATTTGCCATTTGTAAAACCACATCGGAATTGTAGAATGCTATCTCGAGTCACTTGAGTCGCTGGCTCCGATCCAAACTGGTAACCGTGTCCCACTCTCCAGAACTCAGCATCCAGAAAATAACGACCACTCCACGCCAGCTATATTTGCGTCCTCGCCAAACGACTTTCAACCTTAACGTAAGAGTAATAAAACCTTCGATGTCTGTGTGAAAATGTCAAGATTTGCAGAAAACTGCAACGCCACTTAATAATGTCCCAAACGAATTTGAATTCTAAATGGTGAGTTGTTGAGTCTAAACTGAATGTTCCACTTTATTGAATAAAAATCTTCGGTTCAGTTATCGCTGTTTGGGAGTAGTTGGCCGGCTTTCAGTTTGAATATTAGGTTGCAATAGGTGGTGAATTTACCGTGAAAACTCCACAAGGAATACAAATACTATTCCCGTGGAATCTGTTGAAAGTTTGTCTTGTACTTGAATGTCATCTCAGCTAGTCATGTATTGTTTAATTTAGGTATAAACCTATAATTGCTAGATAATGTATTTCTTAAATATTTTATTCAGTGACCTAGGATTTAAAGTATGCAGTGGCGTCAATTTCGTTTAGTTTAAATTCCTGTTATATTTTGTATGATCTACAGGCAAACAGAGAGAAGCGTTGAAAAAGCAGTTTACAGTTTCAAACCCAGACGGTCGGTAACAGATGCTGATCTGATTGCTCGTGTTGGCATCTAAATATATGCCATGCGATAAGAGATTGTTATCATAGTTATGCCCTACGGATATAAATACGATTTTTTTTAAGAAAAAAATATTTTTTAGTAAAGGCTTTTTTGGTACAGATTTTGGAGTAAAATAAAACGAATAACTTTATTCAATAACTAATGAATTTATTTACATATTCACATAATATAATTAAAGTTGCAACATTCAAATACATAAGTATATTTTTTCATTATCTTAAGCTAGTACAAATATCTCGACTATTAGTTATTTTTAAGGGTCTATCACAACATTCAGTTTCCTTATGTAACGTTTGTTGAGACTCGGACATAAAGGGTTTGTCACCAACATCAGCAGACACACGACAAATGTTTGTCCCAACCAAGCATTCACGCGAACGCATGGGAAAGTTTTTTCATTAGCGGTCGCGCTATTGTTTCCTTATTTATATATACAAACAGACATTATAATACTAAAAGACTCATCAAATTCAAGACCTCACAGTATCCGGCGGTATTCTGACACATACTTATGATCTCAAAGATTATAAAGTTGGCGTAGAGCATGTGATACCCTGACAGACAAGCGCTCATAAGTTTGGGGAACCGCTTCTTCTTAGCATAAATACATCAAGCGTTTTTATGGGTACAATGAGTTTTTGCAATACGCTTATATGACATCATTATGTAGTAAATAACGTATTTTTAACAATCTTCCTTGAGAAAAATATTATATCATTATTTTAAATCAAAACTATAGATTAATTCATAACATTGGTATTAGCACATTCATTTGGCATTCTCAGTAATTAAAAATAACAAAACGACGGTAATTGACTTTATACAACCAACAGGCGACAACGTTTCTAACACCAAGAACCGCGCGTCTTTATGTAATGCACGTAACTAACATGACAAACATTTGTCCGAGCGGGGAAGTTAGACGGAGCTTGCAGCGAAGTGACGAGATCATAATGTGAGGTAAAGGGAGAGCATTGTCAGGAGGAAGCTCGAGGTCGAGGCCACTCCTGGAAAGTGAGAAAACACACATTTAGATAGAACCCTAGACTTTAAGCTTCGTAACATGAGACTAATAATGCCGTCGAATTAAATATATATGTTGTTAATCCTTTAATATTTCCTTTTCACACAGAATATACTCATACTTATTTTATGTCACTGGGGTACTGCGGTACCGCGTACCTGATGGTAAGCGGTAACCACGCAATCTGTAAAACTTTTTAGGTATATTATTTGTCGCATTTGCAGTAGGGTTAAACAGCGTATGTACCCAGTTAGTTGCATTTGATAATTAAACGGTTGTCTACAGTGATCGCTTACCCAAAGAATCTTCTCCAGTCACGGAAGCTGGACGAGGAGCGTCTTCTTTGATGAATGCAGGGTCGCTTTTCCGTGCGTAGATGTCATATATGGTGGCCACGCAACTCAGCGAGAACACGCCGTTTGGAGGAGGGACCAGGGCGTATCTGTCATATTATAGTAAAATAATATAAATATAGCCGTGGTGGCCGAGTGGTTCGAGTAGTTGCCTGCGACACAAAGACCGCAAGTTCGAATCCCGATTTTACCAATGAGTTTTTATGAACTTAAGTACAGTGATTAGTCACACCACGAGCTTAACGGTGAAGGAAAACATCGAGAGGAAACCTGCATACGTCTGAGAAGAAATTCAAAGGCGTGTGTATAGTCGTGCTGGAGTAACGGCGATGGACTCGCCATCTGTCACGTTGGCACCTAATATACCTCTGACGGAAAGTGGGTGTGTGGGTATTACCTGTACACCTCTGCCTACCCCTTCGGGGATCCTTGTGGGAAGGCGTGAGGATATATATAAAATGCAGATGTGAGCGCAGTCCAGAAACGCGCCGCTAGGATTGTCAATGATCCCATGCTCACAAGCGGCGTGGAACCACAAAGTCTAAAGAGAGACTTTGAGTGTGTATATAGAGAAACCTCCCTGAATGGCTGAACTCCTCCGTGTGTTCTACTGTATAAAGGAGAGAAGTTCTGACGAATTCTTGGAAGGGTGATGCCCACTTGTACCTTCCACCACTGCTCTTTTCCTCTCCAGATACCTGAGCCTTCTATATGTGATTATGTATAAAATTGTCCCCACCTCAACAACTCTCGATCCTTGTCCATCTCCCGATCATACACGAAGTGATCCTGGTACTTGTTCAGGTTTGACGTGGTGTGAATGAGGCCCATCTTGTAATGGTCAGCCTCTAAGATGGTGATCTCCAGGTGACTCAGTGCACCACGCTCCTTGAAATCCAGCTCTGAAGTCCTCCAGGCCACAGTCTCTGCTATCTGTTGAGCAGTTGTGAAACTCAAATATCTATAAATGAATCATGAAATGACTACTGATTTTTTTAACCTTGCAACGTATTGTGCCGTAAAGTAAAGTGACTAAAGGATTTTTGCAAGCGTATTGGCTACAATACAATAGCAGGCAAACTTTTTCATTGCCAAGAATACTTAGGTCATATTTCAATGAGATCGACCTAATTTAATACCACAAAACCTTGATGGGTCTTCAAGAAGCGGCTACTATTAAACATTAGCAATAATTTCAAGAATGTTTATCTCAGACTAACCAGTTTCCAGACTTCTAAAGACTAAATCTGTAAAGATCTCCAAATATATCCAATTTTTTGTAACTACTTAGAGACATCTTACGTCTATACGTCTGTAACGTACAGGGATAAAACTTTTGCCAGTTATTTTAGGGTCACCTCAAATGTAACGAAAATATATTCCCAGTATTCGAACCAAACAAAAGCATTCATAAATCTGTCTGCTTATAGAAATTCTTTGAGGTCTTCATTGAAAACTGCTCGCGTTTTAAGAAGCGAAACAAAGCGGTTTGAATCCGGTAAATCACCAATGAATATTTAACTGACAAGTAGACTTGGGCTCTAATACAATGGATTTATTAATGAGCCGACTCTTTTTCCAATGCCTCTTCTATTCAAATCTTTTATGCTAAGGATCAATATTTTTCAAGTTTCATCATGATGAATTGGGGGTGATACAACAAAAATTTTAATCACCAAAAAGGTGAAGTTGCATATAATCATGGCTATGGATAAAGATATAATAATATATTTATATGGATAATCCTTGATGCTTTGTTTATTAAATACCTGTAGTCTGTATGCTAGCATGTCAAGTCAGTCATTGACTCGTCTGTGACTAAGGAGTCTTTGGCACAGCTGCTGTTCAGATTGGTAGCACCTTGTTTATTTTACAACAAAGTTTAATTTGCTTTTAAACTGTAAATGGTCTCCAGTGCCCTGTTTCTCGTATTCCTTATTAACAAAGAGTCTACCCAACACTTTTCATTTGCTCAGAAAAATCCCAAAGTGCAAAAATAAAACGATAACATCTTGCAAATGTTTCCGAATCTGCGCAAAATATAGTATTGTTTACGTCGCATGCGATCCGATGGAAATACTGAAACTTCTGTAAACTTCAGTTGAAAGCACTTTTTTAATATCTTACAGCAGATATTCACGGAGTTTGCTAACTTTATTTGAGTCTTGTGCTGAAATACTGATCTGTTTATTTGAAACAATTGTATTTTGGACTTGGGCGTGTAATTTGACGTTTATGTTATGTAATATTTTATATGATACACTAGCATGGATGATAAAACTTAAGATGAAAGGATAAATGGACAAACTTTTACGTACTTTAGACACAGTAAAGTTATATTAAATTGCGCCAAATCGAGCACAGTTAAACGTTGTTTCCACGCTTCGAGCTCATACTTCTCTCATTCTGCTACTAATTGCTTACCCAGACTGCTTTGAACCCTATTATTTTTGAAGTCAGCTGGCTTTGATAATGCAGGTTTTTGTTATTGCTAGAACATAGAGTGGCAGCGCGCAAGTGATACTTCGATATCATTCGCTTAAATAGGCTGCGGTAACCGTTTCCCATCAGGTGGGCCGTATGCTTGTTTGCCACTCTTCTATTTAAAAATATTTTAAGGACCACTGTGTATGGCGTCTTTAGATCTAACATTTATGTACTCTTGTATAATAATCGCAATATCACGTCACGACCCCTGTCTTCCATATCTTGTTTTCCAGTTCTTCTTTACATAAAACAACAAATCGACGAAACGACCAAATCTGAAATACCAAAGTGATTGAAAGCGTACCTTATGCTCATCCAAGATCCATGTGATGTTGGGTGCTGGGTAGGCTTCGTCCACGGTACACTTGGCATGAATAACGTCCCCACGGGCGTAGCTGCCCCTGGAAACCACTATCTGAGGCGCCCGGAACGGTGGATCTGAATGCGATGCCTTCGATACATATGCGGCGTAACGTTTACATTGAATCCGCAATGAATGATTTGCCAAGCACCTGGCATGAGGATAATGGTAAACAGAAAAGGCATGATATGTTCTGACACAGAAAGTATGAGTGAAGAAAGATTTACGAAATACATTAAGTGCGAAAGTGAAAAGATACGAAGGAAAAAGACCATCTTCCAACTATCAGTATCAAATCGATTGGACACTAAAAGATGGGAATGAGTACTTTAAAATAAGAGCAGTTATGAGACTAATTAATGTGGATGAAGTCCGTAAGTCTGCCTTTCCTGGGAGCGATTTGGAGTGATGATATGTGGGCAGGACCTTGAACTGAGGTATCCATGAAGGTGTACAATGTATGATGCTGCTCACCTACTACGGTGAGTGGCGCTTTCTGTATGTCTGTATGGAACAGTGGCGCGTCCGCAGACACTTCGCACTGGTAGTCCCCGCTCAGCCGCCGATTCATGTTCACTATTCGCACTTGCTGGTGATCTGACTGTGTTAGCTGGACAAAAATATGTGACCACTATTATTTATATCAACCTAAGTATGTACATGCAGAGCTGTGGTGGCCTACTGATTTGAGCCGTCGCTTGCAACACAAGGATTGCAAGTCCGAATCCCGACTGTAGCAATTAGTTCTGAACATAAGTAGAGGATTGGTCACACTACTAGTTTTACCGTAAAGGAAACATCGAGAAACCTGCATCCGTTTGAGAATAAATTCAAAGACGTATGTATAGTTAGTGTGTCGAGCTTGAGAAACGGCGACGGACTCGCCATCTGTGGGTGTGTGAGTACTATGCACCTCTGACCACCCCTTCGGAGACCCTTGGAAGGCGTGAAGGTATTATAAGGATGTACGTCTGTAACTGACACGGTAAGCGCTCACCATCAGGCGGACCGCATGTTTGTTTGCCACCGTAGCGCTATAAATTTTATCCTACGCGCCAGCCCAGCTAAAATATTATTTACCATTGTTATGTTTCTGGGTACTCGTTTAGTATAACATAATATATTGTATTTTTTCCTTAATGGACTCGAAAATAAGTATCATTATATATTTTCTTATTACTCCGCTGAACATATCCCCAAACATTGTTATGTCGTGAACGTCCCTTCTTCATTAAAAAGGAAAATATTTTTTATTTCCTTCAAATCAGAAATTTTATATATTTTTTCTTTAGTTGCGAAGTCGTTTTGATCAGACAATAAATAATATATCTTCACACTTCCTACAAGGGTTCCCACTTAGGTCTCCACAAGGGTCTCCAAATGGTTATCCAGAGTTGTAGCACCCACTATACGCCTCGCCATTCTCTCTGGATACATTTTTAGGTGCCAACATGACATATGGCGAGTCCATCTGCGTCTCACAAGCACAACTATATATTAAACATAAACTTTATTAAAGTTCAAACGGATGGAGGTTTCCTCTTGATATTTTCCTTCACCGTGAAGCTCGATTTTTTTTTTGTGGTAGGTAGTTTTAAGCGCCATATTGCTAGAGAGATACTTACGTCGACCGAAGCGCCTGGTAACGGAAACACCATAGTTGGCGGCATCTCCCTCGGAACATATCGATAGAACTCTATTTCCGCTCGATACCATCGAATGGAGTACAGGGCAGCCCCCTCGAGGTCGTATGAGCACCTCAGCACTGCAGCCTGGCCCTCACCTGAGAGGACGGCGCGCGGGACGGAGATGGATAGATTGCGGAGGGACCACACGCCACCTGGGGCAAGAAAAAAGGTTACAGTGATATTTTTTTAAGCCCTTTTACACAAATTGAACTAGTCCCAAGGTACACGAAGTTTATCTTCACAAACAGGATCATATATAGATATTATTATCACGTCGAATCCCTGACGGAGAGAATAAATTGCCAGTAATTTCTAGATTTGTACGGAATAGATACAAGCCTCAAAATACTAATATAATATTTAGGATGGAGTGCGAAGCAGATAAACAAAGAGAAACTTTGTGCAAGAAGAGTCAGAGGAAGACCACGTTCCAACTACATTGACCCAATCGATCGGACACGCAAGGACGGGAACGTCAAGAGTACTCGAGACCGACGGGCATGTATCAAGAGACTGACGAATGTAGACGAAGCGAAATAAGGTATGGAATTCTGGAGAGAACTGGCGCTCTCTCTGCCAACCTCGTTAGGAACTCGGCGTGATGATATGCATGTGTGCATAAAATAAATATCCCAGAAATTAATCTCATTGCTTAAAGCCAATTGCATAGCGGTCATTCCCATGTACTTGTAAAATGTAGAACAGTGATATATTCCAAGTACAAGAGCGTTTGACAGCGAAAGGCATTATCAATAATTAAGGCTATTAGGGAAACCCCGAGGGTGTCTCGCAGAATCAATAGTGCTCCGAACACGGTCTATTACATACATAAAGTTTGTGCCGCTCCTTCATACGGCATCCATATGGATATCGTATGACGTGAGCGAGTCGTGTTTATAGCATTGCTAATGTTTATGGAGGGAGGATTATACCGTTCCAAAGTTAAATTTCCATAAAATGGCTCAATAGAAATACCTTCTTTTCTGTAAAGGACTAAGATTATGAAATTGTAATGTTTACTAAATATTTTGTATTTAATTGTTTTTAGGAGTATAATAAATACCTATCTACGGAAACATTCGCATGTCAATATTATGTGGTATTTGGTAGTTCTGGGGCAAATATTTTTCTTTATTTCATTTTACTTCTTTCTGCTCTTTTTACTAAATGTATTTATAAAATATATCTTCCCGCCTTCCCACATGGGTTCCCGAAGGGGTAGGCAGAGGTGTGTAGGTATTACCCACACACCAAGATTCCTTCGAAGATATATTCCATGTGCCAACGTGATACATGGCGAGTGTAGTCAAGTACGACTATACATTCACCGATGTCAATAGGATAAAAATGATTTTCCGTAGTATCGGCCATCCGTCACCGACCCGACTTCGTCTCAAGAGACTTACATTGGGCACAATATTTCAGCGACTGAAGGGTCAGGAGTGGGGGGAGGGGGGAGGGGAAGAGGCGGAGGGTAGGTCCACTAATCACCGCGACACACCTGCCTTGTCTTGAGTGTTTGGACTTGTGTGTAGACATGGGTTGCTTACATGCATACAAGGGATAATCATTTCTAAGATAATATATATAAGGGTAGATTTATACGCCTTCCGCTAAGGGTCACCGAAAAACCCACATACCCACTTTCCATCAGAGATATATTTTATGGCCAACGTGACAGATGGCGAGTCCATCGTGTTACTCACGCACGTCTGTATATACGCATTTGAGTTTCTTCTCAGACGTATGCAGGTTTCCTCTCGATGTTTTCCTTCACCGTAAAGTTCGTAGTGTGACTTATCACTGTACTTAAGTTCAGAAAAACTCATTGGTACAGTTGGGTACAACTTGCGATCTTTGTGTTACAGGCATCTACTCGAACCCCTCGGCCACTAAAGTGACTCTCGCAAAGTCTTCAGCCACTATGGAAACTAAATCGGTTGGCTGTATTTGGAGTAACTTCTTTAATTTTACATTAAAATTCGTTGGGAAGTACTTAGGTACGATGTCTCTGAACAATCCAATTCACTCAAATTCAAAGTCCACTAATCGACCCAACACTTCACCCCAAAGCATCTTTGCAAATTAGCTCACGTTCCCATCAAATTGCGCGTTCGCTTGAAGCTAATGTATGTTACAAATGTGAGCGAGTGTTCGCGGGAGCAGCGATGTATAGCTGTCATTTAGATAATGACCGCGCATCGTCGGCAATAACAGTATGGCTTGGTAATGGGTCAGATACGTCTCAGGGTCTGCTAAGAATTGACAATGGCATTTTTCTTTGTACAAATTCTGCTGGGACTTTAACAGTTCGCCTGTTAAGGTTATTTACTGCTCCATTTGGCTGAGAATATAAGCCCCTTTCAGTTTCAATTTCATTGTCCTATTCAATTTGAAACACCGTTTGTGTGTCACTGTTGCGAGTTCTATTTTAAAACATATTTTTTTATAATATGATGATATGTTATTCATTGATTTTCGAACTAGGAGTAAAATAACCTACCAATTCACCATCTACTTTTGTGGCCGAGTGCTTTGTAATCGCCTGCGACGCATACATTACAAGTTTGAATCCCAACGAAACATAATTTAGCACATGATGAGATTTACCATGACGAAATTGATCATGAAAAAAAAGGTAAGCCCGTGTAAAGTCAAGCTGGAGAAACGAAGGACTCGCCATTAGTCGAAAAGTGGATGTTTGATATTTCTGGCTACCCCTTCGGAGACCCTGGGGGGAAGAACATAATTAATATATTATGTTGAGGTTTTCCCTGGAGAGTACAGCATGGAGTTCTTCAAGAAGGGTGTGAAAAGATTCCTGCAGGGTCGGCAACGCGCGAGTGATACCCCTGGTGTTGCAAGCGTCCATAGGCGGCGGTAACCGCTTACCATCAGGCGGACCGCATGCTTGTTTGCCAACCAAGTGGTATAAAAAAAATTAAAATACACTTGTAGGAATTCTTTAAAAAAGCTTTATACGAAATATATGAAACTGATTTTGATATTGCATTTGAAGTTCTGACAACGAGCCATCCGTATAATAGTATCTGCTCCTCAAAATGATCTCATTTAGACATCAAAGCAATCGTTGATATATGCGACCGAGAGAACACTGCAAATCTGTGCGAGAGTGGCGTGAGGGTCCAATTAGGCCAATAAGTGAGTCGGAGTGACAATGCAACCGCCCGACGTTCCATCCTATTTGACTTCTGATCCGGGAACCATTGTCAATAGCAATAATGGCGCTTGAATACGGAACAAGCGGACGAGGCTGTATTAAGCACATGTTGCAAAAGTGGTGCTTACAACAGGAAGTTAGAGGTCATTCATTAGGTCGTTAAATCAAAATTAAATATAAAAAATGTAGGTGTCCGTTTCGTTTGGGATTAGATTAAAAAATATATTTAATTTATTTATTTATTTACATAATTAAAACGGCATAAACATACCAATTACATTAATTAGGATAAAATTATTCAACAGCACAATCATATTATACTACAATAATAAAATAAAATATACAAAATTACATCCCGCAAAACTTCTTGCACTCAAACAATATTTTGAGCCACGCATCCGCAAACACATCGCAATCAGGGTTCTTATATGTATCTGTGGTAGTTATGTTAATACCGCCAAGACAAGTTTTTATGTGGGTTACACTACCACCGCACCTCTCGCCATCGACGAGCTCTTCTGCGTCATTTCCTAGGTGTTTCCATCTGTGAATTCTCAGGCTGTGGAATGTACCCCGTTGAGGTGTTGTTCAAGAAGGGTGAGAGTAGACTCCTGCAGTGTGTAAGTGGTCAGAAAGTAAGCGGTTACCGCTGCCTATATGCATGTAACACAAAGGGTGTGTCGACGACCTTGTACAACTTCTTCACATACAAGCTACTCTCACCATCTGCGTAAGGATTTAGAGAGATCTGAAGTTATCTAATAGAACAAATATGTTTGGATAAACAAGCTGCCAACAATACATTTTCAAATTAAACACGTTAAAAATCCCAAAAAAACCTTGAAAGAGGTAAAGAAACCTTGATTACTGTATTCCCCCGCTCCCGCTGCGAACAAAACCATCTACAATTCAATTGCTAATCGCCGTCAGCTCAACGGGCTGACAATACGGCCTGATTCAGCCCTGGGTTCATTTCCGGGCCGCCGGAGTTATTCCAACTCGTATTAACATTTCGTCGCTACTTTGCGTTTATTTTGTTGCTGCTTTCGAGCTTCGGAATAATTTTTTGCATGTTTATTTACAGAATTGGAGCTATTTAGTAAGTATATTAAAATAAAATAAATTGAAAAGTTAATTTAACACGAATATTTAATTTCTGGGATATTTTAATTTTAAGGAATTGTCTATTCTATGGTATGGGACTTCATCTTTACAAAATACAAATAAATAAAATTGGAGTGTCTGTTTGTAATATAAAAACCCGCGTTTTACTAAATGCATAATATGGATGTATGTATACACGGGACATATACAAAAATATAATTTTTAAAATGTTGATCTGTCTGTCTGTGTGTTCCGCGGGTAATCTCTGAAACGGCTGGACTGATTTTAACGACACTTTCACTCACTGTCAGATAGCTGATGTTGAAAGGAATAACTAAGACTATTTTTTATTTGTTAATTTCCACGCGGCGAAGTCGCGGGCACAGCTAGTACTTAATATAATATCCGATCCAACGGAACTGAAGTCTGAATGGTTGCTTTGTTAATTATTATTAAAAACTAGCTATCTTGTGACAATAAAAGAAAGTAATATGAAAATAATAATCATAATAATATAATAAGCATGCATTCTTATAAAATACATCAATGTTTTATTTTGGAAATAATGTGCATGTTCCTACTATACAGTCTCAAGCAAGGATCTCCGAATGGGTAAGTAAGTACAGGTGTGTAGGGACACATCGTTCTCTTCATATAATTATGCTCGCCGGTTGAGAGTACTCTTGACTTGCCCATCCTTGGGTGTTCTATCGATTTGATTTAGGGATGAATACTTAGTTGACTTCCAACTAATTCTTATTGACCCAAATTCTATTCATGTTTCCGATTTATAAATGATCTTCCCACGCGAAGTGAGAAATATCGTGCTATGACATCCATTAAATATCAACAATCACACTTAATTATGTGATCAAAACTGAACTCCATCCGAGCATCGATCAAGCGTAACTCGCTTAAAATTCACTACAAGCATTCCCTCGAAATCCAACCATATCTAACAACGAATACGGTTCAAAATACTTGTCCACAGGGTTCATTACGGCAAAATGTGTCATCGCAAGCGGGTCTCGTGACATATGGACAGTCACAGATTTAATTACCATTTAGTTTGCGTGAGATTATGTACGGATTCAATATAATGGGGCCAAAGTGCTCGCCCTGAGGGACCCTTTTAATACCTTAATCGGGTTATATTCAATATTAATGAATTGGTTTTGATTAGAGTTGTAATTGTGAAATTTGTGAACTACAGAGGTAACATTTTATCGTCTTTTGAGAGGGCTGTTGGTTGCTTTGTAGGTTGTTATTCGCTTGTCATGTGCATTGTCTCCGCAATCAACGTTCTTCTGCGTTAATGGATGGATGTCTTGTCTAGGATATCTAAGAATCTATGAGAAAACTGTGGTGGAAACTTCTATCAACTTACACCATGAGTGCCTCATGGTGTAAGTTGATAGAAGTCCTGTATCCTGTAACCTGTATCTACTAATTAAGATAAAATTAATAAATATAATGTTAAATCATCATCATATTGTATGTATGAAAGTATGAACAGTAAATAAATTCGATCATGTCATTGTACGCTATACATCAGGTTTTCCTATAACGACCAGCGCGCTTTCACCGGCGCCAAATTGATGGAAATGAAAATGTTATTACCTATACATATAGACAAAGAATTTGAGTAGTACACGTCTTTCTAGAAGGATCCCCGAAGGAGTGGGCAGGTGTTTGTAATGCATAAACAGCCAGTTTCTGCCGAAGATACGGTTTAGTTACCAACGTGACAGATTCAAGCATTTCCTCTCGATGTTTTCCTTCACAGTAAAGCTCGTGGTATGACTAAGCACTGTACTTACGTTCAGAAAAAATACGTATACATAATTTATCATTATTTTTAAATGCATTAAAATTAATCTTATAAAACAACACGGCCTCTGACATGTTTATGTAAATTGAACGAGGCTGCTAGCAAGAATAATCTTCCTAAAATTGATTGTATATTTTCAGTGAAATTGCTCGGAACACGGCTTATGTCTCATTAGTAATGACTCCTGCTTTAATGAGGACAGGGAATAGAATTATGCTTGTAATAATTGCTTTTGCGTCGCTTAGAGGTAAGCTTGTAATTGTAATTTGTGTGGCATATCAAGCAACTTTAAGAATCCTTAAGCTTGATGCTTTTTTCGAGACGATTCCTTCCCATTTCTAGGCAGAGACTTGACTCCTATCCTTCCCAATTTTTGCAATCAAGCGCTATTCTGGGGCATTTTCTTCAAGTACAAATCCAGTTAATTTCACCTTCTACTTAGCTTGCCACGCCTGTGCTCATCTATTGGCGAAATAAAGAATTAAAGGGTTGGGTCCCTTCGGAAGTTACAACAATAATTGATCGAACAGAGCTAACTGGTGTGAACGAGGGTGTTATCGTAAAGATGAGAGGCAAGTTGCGTTGGTTTGGACATTAGAAATGATGAGACCACGTTCCAACTTCCTAGTTCAAATCGATCGGAAACTCAAACCGGCGAGCATGTATGAACAGACTGATGAATATGGACGAAGCGAAAGTGGTATCTAAGTCTAGAGAGAACTGGCGCTCTTTCTTTTTGCCTAACCCGTGAGGGCATGATGATATGATGAAGATGATGAAGGTCATGGAGATTGGAGAATGTTATTATTTCAGTGAGTGTGTAACGTAGATTTTTTTTTTTTTATTGTCCCTCCCTCACTCTTTCTGTACCTACTCTCGCTCGTGTAGTCCGAAACTGACCGGGGACTTGAATAAAATAACCAAATGATAGCGTAACCAGAACTATTGACCCGAGTGCAGGTACTAATTTACTATTTTACACGTAGAGGATCTCTATAGCGAGTTTTAGTTAGCCGTGCAGCGACATCTTGTGGCATAAAAAGTAAACCTAAACTATTACTTATTACATACAAAATTGACCTTTCTGTCCGGACATACGATGGGACGATTTTAAAGTAGGACGATATCAGCGGCCATAAGATATATTATTATTTAGGCCTATTCATTACATAATAATTAACAACGCGTCCAATATTGAAAAGTTAATATTAAGTTAAGTTATTGAGCATATCTGACGACTGGAAATTTTACAGGTCTATCAAAATTGTTTAGACCGATATCCAATTACAATATCAGACATTGAAGCTACACGTTAAAATCGTATTGTTACTCGAATATCGTCTTAATTACTCACGGGAAAAGTTCAATATTTTTGGTTTACAAATTGGCAGGAACGATGTTAGCAGTGTGTTAACATACATTCAAATAACAATTAATTCCTGAGCAGGACAGCAGATTACAGGGTGTTACATTGTTGATATAATTAGGGCTTAACGTCCATGTCACCTAAGGATGATCGTGTTTACTGCCTGTCCTCGGAGCGATGCAATTAGTTGTGGTTAACTAGGGCCCGAACACACGTGAACAGTGCTTAATACGCAATTAATTACAAGATTAGTGGGTGATGATCTCGTACTGGCGATAATGCGAAGAATCAGAAATCACAAATATTCAACATTACCAGAACTGGTGGTGTATGGTGTGAAAAGGTAGAAGATACCATGATATAGATAGATAAAAGGTACATTCGAAGTTGACAATATTTCCGCATAAAAATCAGCTGTAATCATGTAGAATATAGCGATGTATTTCTTATCTTTTATTAATAAAAGTATCCGAAAAAACCCATGTGACCAATTGAGTATTCCCTTCAGTAATGTTGACAATTATCTTTGGAGCTATTTGTTTTAGTCCATCGTTCTACATGCGATATATTCACAACACCCTATAGCTCCCAGAAGACAAATGTTACATTTTATGAGACACTCCATATAATAATATGCAAGAGAATAAACCTCTAGCTAAATCTCCGCCAAAGCCTTGTTTAACGCCTAGTAAATCTTAAAACCAAATGAAAGCCAGCGCACAAATCCATGTGAGCCAAGCTTACGCAGCAGCCGACGGATGTGCCCGATAACATCTACATCTTGACCAGACAAAGTGGGATTTTGGTTGATAAGCCGTTCTGATAAGGTACATAATTCGATTTATGGTTTAGGTTCTTCTAGAATACTAGTCGTATTCCGCGCTTCCACCCGCGCTGTGTTCACATATTTCATTACTGTTTGTTTGACTAATAAAATATTACACTATACATACAAACTTTCTTAATACTATTGATCATAACCGCATTAAAATCCATTGAGTAGTTACTACTATTTGCCTACCCCGTTAGGGACTAAAGGCGATATGTATGAATGAGTAGTTCAACAGATCTCAGCGTACAGAAGCATTACTTTATCCAGAGATCTACAAGCGAAGCGTGTGGTTCCTCCCGCTTTAACGCTAGATATCGTAAATATTACATGGGTACTCAAGAGTACTCGAAACCAGGGTCCTTTATGAAGAGATTCATGTATGTCGATGAAGAGAAAGAGGTCTATAAATCCAGAGACCTGGCGTTCTAATTTGTCTGCCTACCTCGTGAGGGAGGCGTGTTGATATGTACGTTTAAATACACAATATTATTGTTACTTCCCCTAATCTACTATTAACGTAAGTAGACATTCCTTACTCGGACTGAAATAAGACTCAGCACAAAATAGTCAAATCCGATAACCGATAAATTAGTCCCTACAAAACTTTCCCAAGCTATATCCAAAGGCTCCAAGCTAATATCGACTCCAACCGTCAGACTAAAAGTCGAGAATGAAGGGTAGTGCCGCGGGCACAATCGGAAATGATAATTACCGAACCGATGCCAAGACGATCTTGATAACGGTCAAGATAAACGGAATTAAAACGGACATGCCTCCGCGATCCGTACATTTGTAACGCGCTGAATAAATTGCTTTGGATCATTTATCATTATTATTTATACGGGAACTTAAAACAACTTGATTTATATGTAAGATAATGACTGTGTTATTATAAATCTGTCGCAGACATTAACACTCATCCCTAGAAAGAGGTGTTACATAGTTCCAGGTTGACAAAATGAAAATAATATATATATATATATATGCTCACGCCTTCCCACAAGCGTCCCCGAAGGGGTAGGCAGAGATGTATAGGTAATACCCACACACCCACTTTCCGCCAGAGATATATTTTAGGTGCCAACATGACAAATGGCGAGTCCATCGCCGTTACTCAAGCACAACTATAAATACGCCTTTGAATTTCTTCTCAGACGTATTCCGATGTACTCTCGATGTTCGTATAATAAAGCTCGTAGTGTGACTAATCACTGTTTTTAAGTTCAGAAAAACTCATTGACTTGGGATTCGAACTTGTAATGTTTGTGTTGCAGGCAACTACTCGAACCTCTCGATTAATAAATATTGAAGTACCAACTGTCCGGAGCCCGAGCCGCCCGAGCTAGTGGCTGCCACTACAGAGCCAATAACAACCGCTCGCTGCTCAATGGTTATTGCCCCAATTATGGGCTCTGCGGCTTTAGGAAGTTTGTCTACACCCTGTATCTTAGGTCTAATTGTATTCCACATCACGTATCTAGTATCTAGTATCTAGTATCTATAAGTCTAGGTACAATATACACGGTGTTATCATACGTTGAATATGATAGAACGAATATGATCAAACAGCGATGAAATCACTACAGGTCACTTTGTAATGTGCAATACAACATTGTGGTAGCTAAAAAGTTATGAATATTGTAATATGTCCTATTTTAAACAGATAACTCTGTTATGCCTTCTGTTCTATTCCTTCATCTTGGGATCACGTGTTACGTTAGCGCACCGACGATAGCATCAATCGTGTAGAAAATGTATTAGTTTTTTAATACAAACATTTTATGAGCGTATTCTTCTTGCTCTGAATAGCTCTAATAAAGGTGCCAGGAGGCAGATGTATCATCACCTCTTTTCGCCGGAGCTATAATTTAGATGCCAGCGTGACAGATGACGAGTCATCACAGTTTCTCAGAACGACTTTTAAAAATACGTAATTTGATTTTTATTTTCAAACCAATTAAGTTCTCTCGCCATATTTTCCTTTACAATACAGTTCGTAGCTTTGATTGATTGATATAATATTAAGATCTGTATTACAAGGTTCAAGTATGTAGTGACTCCGAAAGGGGCTGCACGACTACGGAACCCTCAGTGCCCTACTTGTATGAGCCCTCTAACTTAGCTCTCGTGATGTAAGCGCGTAAAGTTGGCCCCAACTTTGGTTTCCGGTTTGACTCAAGCCAGAGATGGAAGTTTTTAAATCTGCCGGAAATAACAGCCCCCTAGTCGAGAGGCTTTTACTATTAAGGTTTTTATACTTACTTACCAAATACATTACATGCGTGGCATGCTACCCAAGATTTATTAATGGATTCTTACTTAGAAATCAGTGTCTTGACATAACTCAAGCACAACTATACGCCTTTGAATTTGGTTTGAACATTCTGGTTTTCTCTCGGTGTTTTCCTTCACCACAAAGCTCGTGGTGTGACTCAGTAATTAAGATCAGAAAAACTTATTGGCATAGTCGGGATTCGTGTTGCAGGGATCTACTTGTACCACTCGGCCACCGCGGTTCTGGAAATACTTAGAGAATATGTAAAAAAGTATTTCCTCACGACAAAAGGGCCAAAGATCGATCATATATAAAATGTGCATCGGGCCTTTCATCTCCCGCCCTGCGCCAGAGGATTTCAAAGGAAAGATTAAATTCCTGCGAGTCCCGGCCGCTGCCGGCTGCTGGTCCATTGATTAAAAAGTTACGTTTTATCAAGTAGGTTGCGTAACGTAAAAATATTTAATTTAACGTAACGCGTGACAAGATCTTGTAATTTGCTCAATGTCTGTGATAAATTCGTGTACCTACGCGTACGTTGCGAGATCGCGAAGAGAACTTTCATATTGAGATTCGATTGACACCTATGTGTAAAGATTATGCAACTCAGTTAGTGTAAACAGAACCGCCATCCACAGATATACGAGGTGTCCCATATACGGAGCCCTACAATAAGTAACGTGTTACTTGCAACTTCTAAATCCTGACGTGTTCGCTACTTCAATATTAACATAGTTTTACCGTACCATAAAAGTTTTATCCTGGCTGACGATGAGGGGGGGGGGGGGCAGGGACGGGAAAGAAGATTTCCTCAGGGAGGGAAAATTGAAACTAGTTATAGTTGTTAAATGCGCTTCGAAGTAAGATTAATCTGTAGTTTTTAAGTCTAAGGCGGGTGGAGTTGAAAATGTTATTAGAAAAGTTTCTCATTTTCCACCTGACAGTAACAATATGCAGGTTGAATGTTGTTCTTGGCTTTGGGATAATATTTTAGGTATTACTAAGCATTATTAGTTCTGCGCGAAATAAATTCTGATACTTTATAATATGTAATTACTAGTACATGACATTTTGTGCGTGAACGAGGATGTGGTTGTAAAGATGAAGAGAGGCATGTTACGTTGGTTTGGACATATAGAAAGGATGAGTGAAGAAAGATTGACGAAACAGATATACAAAGCGGAAGTGTGCAAGAAAAGACAGAAGAAGATCACGTTTCAATTACCTAGAGCAAATCGATCGGACACTCTACTCAATCAGGGAACGTCAAGCGTAGATGAACCTGGCGAGCATGCATGAGGAGACTGATGAATGTGCCACGAAAGAGGTAGAGGTAAGTCTAGAGAGAGCAGACGCTCAACTCTGTCTGCCTACCCCGGTAGGGACTCGGTGTGATGCAATGTATGTATGTATTCATTACATAATTCAATTTGTAAAATATCTGGCGGCTGCATTCCGTCCTCTTCTTTAGATCTTCTTATAAGCCGTGGTGGCCGAATGGTTCGAGTAGTCGCCTGCATCACAAATATTGCAAGTTCGAATCTCGACTGTTGGGACTTGATTAGCAACACCACGAGCTTCTCGGTGGAGGAAAACATCAGGAGGAAACCTGCCAGCATTCGTTACAGTAAACATTCAAAGACGAATGTGTTGTGATTGAATAACGGCGATGGACTCGCCATCAGCCGCTTTGGAACCTTCAATCTATCTTTGGCAAAAAGTGGGTGTGGGTAATACCTTCACACATCTGCCTACTCCAGATATATAAATATAATGAATGTATGTTCACAGACGGTGAGATATCGAAATCGTATGATCACAAGGCTAGCATTCACTTTGAGGACAACCGACAAGCTGGACCGAATGATGTCATTTCCATTCGCCCCCTCCCAGCAGCCCGCACAGTTGCACATCCAGTTATTAAAGGATAATCGAGCAACACGATACGCTGCTAATTGCGAATACAACAGATTGGGCAACTTATCAGACCACGAGCTTTGCGGTGACACCTTAACACGCCTGAGAAAGATTTAAAAGTCGTATTAGATGTCATAGTGACCAACTCGCCGTCTGTCACTTTGGAACCATCATATCTTTGGCATAAAGAGGGTTGTTCGTTCGGAATTCTATGTCGCGCAGACATTAATATATTAAAATGTGTAACAAATTCTGATAACTATTTTCAATTGAATAGGTTACGTATTTCCTATCGATATTCAAACAATTGTTTGTAGAATGAAAGTCAGTTCTCAGTTTAATGTGAATTTTCCGTAATGGTTCAATAGCTTTATTGTTAACAGAAAAACAACAAAGCAATCGCTTGTATTGTACCGCACTCGCTATAGGTTTAAGCTCAACTTAGGTATTCCAAGTTAGTCCTCAAGAACAACACATAGGCGCTAAGTTGGCCCCGGTCGGCAACGGCCAAGTTTTTTCATTTTATTTTTATTTACTTAAAGAACGTGAGTGAAATCTGAAACCGGAATAATGGCGAGCTCAGTTACTTGTTCCGAAACTTAACTGTAACTGAGAATGTATTAAGTAAATACAATAATTGAATCTGTATTCAAACCGGGCCCGTGGGAATGTTTCTACATAATAATAATAAAAAAGCCCTTTCGACCGAGTGCGCGAGCCATTGCCTTCGACAAAAAGATTGCAAGTGAGTAACGGCAATGGACTCGCCATCTATCACGCTGGCACCTAAAATTTGTCTTTCGCGGGAAGTGGGATCTAACTTCCCTAGACTACCATACACACACTCCAACTGATTTTGATGTAGATAAATGCGAAGTGGTTTAGAATATAGCATGGAGTTCTTCAAGAAATTTAAAAGATTCCTACAGGGTCGGCAACTGCAGACGATACCCCTGGTGTTGCAAGCGTCTATAGGCTGTGGTAACCGCTTGTCATCAGACCGCGTGCTGGTTTCCCACCTTTATGGGAATAAAAAATTGTGTGTGTCAGCTCCGACGCACGACTGGAGTTTACTAAGTACGATTGTCTAAACATACGCAAAAAGAGTTTATCCAACTGAAAATAAGATTAATACCATATGAAAGGGTAAATTAACAAATTAATGAAAATAATATACATATATAAATATACTAGCTGCCCGCCCCGGCTTCGCACGGGTGCAATATTGATACTAATAATAATGTAAAAGATAAAAATGGTGATGGTGGTATATCCTTTAGAGATAATTAAATACAATCGCGGACTTTTATATCGATCATTTGAAGATATACTACTCCGTAGTACATTTATTTGATCTATCTCGTATCAAATCTTTGAATATTTCGTTATTTATTAAATAAGAGAAAAAGAGGCGAATTTGAAATAGTCTTGGTTTCCGATTTTCATTAATATTGTTTGATATTAGCGTTTTTAGCTGACCTCTATACCGCGTAAGGAATAGTCCTATTAAATTTCAAGTCAATCGGCCTTATAGTTCCTGAGATATCCTAATGAGTGACCTCACAAATGGGATCTCCCCACACTCCACCTTGCGGGTGGAGTTTCACAAAATCCGTTCTAACCTAACCTCTACACCGTGTAAGGAATACTCCTACCAAATTTCAAGTCAATCGGCCTTAAAGATCCTGAGATATCCTAATGAGTGAGCTCACAAATGGGATCTCCCCGCACTCCACCTTGCGAGTGGAGTTTCACAAAATCCGTTCTCAGCTGACCTTTACACCGTGTATGGAATACTCCTACCAAATTTCAAGTCAATCTGCCTTACAATTCCTGAGATATCCTAATGAGTGAGCTCACAAATGGGATCTCCCCGCACTCCACCTTGCGAGTGGAATTTCACAAAATCCGTTCTCAGCTGACCTCTACACCGTGTATGGAATACTCCTACCAAATTTCAAGTCAATCGGCCTTATAGTTCCTGGGATATCCTAATGAGTAAGTTCACAAATGGGATCTCGCTGCACTCCACCTTCCGGGTGGAGTTTCACAAAATCCGTTCTTAGCTGACCTCTACACTACGTAATGAATACTTCTACCAAATTTCAAGTCACTCGGCCTTATAGTTCCTGAGATATCCTAATGAGTAAGTTCACAAATGGGATCTCCCTGCACTCCACCTTCCGGGTGGAGTTTCACAAAATCCGTTCTTAGCTGACCTCTACACCGCGTAAGGAATACTCCTACCAAATTTCAAGTCAATCGGCCTTACAGTTCCTGAGATTTCGTGATGTGTCAGTTCAAAAATGGGACCTCCCTGCACTCCACCTTCCGGGTGGAGTTTCACGAAATCCGTTCTTAGCTGACCTCTACACCGCGTAAGGAATACTCCTACCAAATTTCAAGTCAATCGGCCAAACAGTACCTGAGATTTCGTGATGAGTCAGTTCAAAAATGGGATCTCCTATATATATATAGATATTTATTCATTTTATATAACTAATCGGCGAAATATTAAAAAAAATTTGGACATAAAACAAAATTAACGTAATAAAATAAAATTTAATTAAATAACACTTCCCGATGAGTAAATGCCACTATTAGCTAGATTTTTGTCCGGCTAGCATTCCTGCACCCAAGAATGGAGCAATACGGCATATCTGCACTTGTTTTTCAAACTTATTGAAAGCGGATTGTACAACTACAATGAGTTTTTTCTGAACTTAAGTACAGTGATTAGTCACACCACGAGCTGAACGGTGAAGGAAAACATCGAGAGGAAACCTGCATACGTCTGAGAAGAAATTCAAAGGCGTATGTATAGTCGTGCTGGAGTAACGGCGATGGACTCGCCATCTGTCACGTTGGCACCTAATATACCTCTGGCGGAAAGTGGGTGTGTGGGTATTACCTATACACCTCTGCCTACCCCTTCGGGGACCCTTGTGGGAAGGCGTGAGGATATTTATATAAAAAGAAAGAACATAATTAAAACTTGTGTTCAGATTAGCTCTTATCGGGAAGGGTATCTGCGACTGAGGCAGCTCCACTGGGTACATCAAGCCCAAATATATACGTTGAGCTCCATTACTCCTAAGATCTGAACAAATACTTTTACGACTCGTCGTAAACCCAAACTGTTACACGCGCGTAAAATTAATTTGAATACCACAGACGAAAAATAAAGGTATTTTTGTATTATTACTTAATTAAAAGTTGTCGGGAGTAAAACAGGTCATTACCGGGGGAGAGACCGAAGGAAATGATATTATAAGCGTCAGCTGTTTTCAACCTTATTTCCACGGGGATTGAGTTTCAATATTCATAACCAGCCTGCAACTGACAGGATCAAATGTATGGAGAAAACTGCTTGTGGCGAGAGCTGTAGGTCGACTTTGGAACTTTATGGTGTACTGTTTACGGGTCGGAGTAGTCGGGTATATATGTCGCAGATTCCAAAGGATTAGAATCCGCGTCCGCGTGTTCTGTGTCCGCCATGTTGTATTTTGTATTAATCAATGCGCACACCCGGCGCAGGCGACGGTACAAGAACAAGTGTCAAGCCCAATCGCTCTACTGACAGATATTCGTTCACACAACTCCAAACGTCAAATATCATACAATGTTGCCATTTTATTATTATACTCGACTTACTAGTGCTGCCACCTTATTGTTATGAAATTGTTCATAGATTATTTATAAATTCTCCGACATATATATATATATATATATATATATATATATATATATATATACTTATACTCGTAGTATGCTTTATATAGGATGAGCGGAGGGTGTTACACAATGTAAATAAACAAGTGAACATCTAGTAAGTCATTTAACATCCGCATTTCTTTGTTAGTATTTTATTTCTGGAATATATTTTGTTATAAAACAGATCCTGTATAATAAGAGGGTTTAGAAGCATTTATAATATGTTATTATAAGTAGGATAAGTAGTATAGACACAGAGTAGATGTGTGGATTGATAACACCCTTGTAAAAGCTATCGCGTTTTTGAAGGTGTGTTTTTGTACCTCTAACATGACGAACAGCATGCAGTTCGCCTTATCGTGATTACTTGTCGCCTGTGGACGCTGCAAGATGTTTCCATTAGGTTCTTGAAGAGCTCCATACTATATCTAGGGGCAAAGTACCAATGTAGACATATTTTACTGAGCGAGCGACATTTGAGTAATAAGCCAATTTCCTAGCTCCACGCCTAGATATAGCGCTTGTACGTTTTTATATTAACAGTCCTTTATAGTACATCACGCGTACATCTACATAATATTGTAGCGGTTACTTATTCTTCTTACCCGAGAATAATAGTGGGGTGCCTTTATGAAATTCCTCAGAGCTCCATTCACGTAACATTTGGGCGAAAGGTAGAGGAGCTATTGTTGTGACCGCGGTCGTGTTTGTTGTTTACTCATGCTTGGGGAAAACATCGCTTTTATTAATTGTATAATTGATAAAATATATGATTGACAGCTCTTTAAGATCTAGGGAAGTGACATCAGGAATGGAAGCTCATACCCAAATGTAAAAAGGCCTAAATGAAATCGATTGAACAGGGATGGGCACGTCAAAGAACTCGCACCCGGCGAGCATGTATGAAGAGACTGATGAATATGGACGAAGTGAAAACGGTCTGTTAAGTCTAGAGAAAACTGGCACTCTTCTCTCTCTGCCTACCCGGGAGGGACCAGGCTCTATGATACATACATACATACATATAATCACGCCTCTTTCCCGTAGGGGTAAGCAGAGACCACTTCTTTCCACTTGCTACGATTCTTACATACTTCTTTCGCTTCGTCCACTTTCATTATTCTCTTCATACATGCTCTTCGGTTTAGGGTACTCTTGACTTGACCTTTTTTCAAGATGTCCCTAATTTGGTCTAGAAACGTCCGTCTAGGTCTACCCCTTCCAACACTTTCATTCACACTCGCCTTATACACTTTTTTCGTCAATCGTTCTTCATTCATTCTCTCGACATGGCCAAACCATCTCAGCATCTCTATGATATGCAAGTATAATATTATATATATATTGTTGCAAAGTGTTACTCATTCCCGTCACCATTTCACGGCTTAAATACGCAATATAAAGATTAATGTGACAGCAAAACGTGAATATAATGTGCATGTCGTGTTTTCTTTGTGCTCGCCGCCGCGGCACTGCGGGCCGCACAATGGAACACGCGCACGGGAAATTACACAAAGCCTTTGCTTTGAGTTAATACAAACACGTTTCTTTTTAGTTGCGTTTTAACTAGTTGCCGCTTTTTAATTAGTCATTGCAGCACATGTATTCAGGACGAAGGGACGTGAATGAAGGAATACTGGTGTGACGTCACGGATTTATAGTTGTGGCAAATTTTCCATTCAAGGTTCGATTCCTGCTGAAGTACGAGAATGTGTACCTTCGTCTTGGTTACTCTATGAATGTGGAATCGATCCCTACAATTTCTCTACAGTTCCGTATTCATAAAACATTGATGATTTACTAATAAATACTGATTGATATTTAATGAGAATCTACGTTACTTATTTCTTTTGAAAACAATTTTGTTTTACTCATAGTGTTCCTACACGAATTTATATATCTTCATGACTATACCTTTTTTTTTTTTTTTTTTTTATACAACAAGAGTGGCAAACAAGCATACGGCCCATCTGATGGGAAACGGTTACCGCAGCCTATTTACGCTCACGATACCGAAGTATCACTTGCGTGTTGCCACTCTGTGTACGGAGAGTTATAGTGTGTTGGCAGCATAATGGGTTTAATCCTTCTGCATGTAACAATCCTCCCCCTCCCCAAGGAGCTCATTACTGGAAACCTTATTCAGCGCGTAGGAACACAACACAAAAAAATGTGTTATTTGGCTACGGACTTCTATAAGGATATAATATAATACCTATTGGATATCCTCACGACTTCCCATAAAGGTTCCCGAAGGGGTAGGCAAAGGTGTATAGGTAGTACCCACACACCCACATACCTATTGTTTTATTATAGTTGGGGTGCAAACGGCGCTATAACTATTAAGTAAGTAGGTCAAAAGATTTCTATAACAAGTTTCCTACACCTACAATTTGCCACTACTTTAACTGCTGACCGGAAAATAACTGTCCCGGAATAAGCTTGCGAAGGTCATTGGTCATCAAAATCCCGGCAGTAAAGTGTCCATTAAACAAAAAGCAAGTCAAATAACTTCCTAACTAGACATAACGCGACTAAACGAGGTGCTCGCCTTTTCACCCCGCACCGTAAGGGCGTAAGAACATCTCTCCCTGGCATTATTATACAATTTTTCTTCCTTTGTCCAGCAAAAGGGATGTTTATTCGTCTGTTAATTTTAACAGCATGTGTAATTGTTTCTTGCCTGTTGTTAGTTCGCTGTAATGTGTACATGTTGTCTTGGGATTGATAATGTGGTGCCATTTGCATTTGTTAACGTAATAGTTATACTTGTAATAACAAGGCAGCCGTGGTGGCCGAGTTGTTCGTGTAGTTGCAACACAAATATTGCAAGTTCGAATCCCGACTGTACTAATGAGTTTTTCTGAACTAAGGTTCTCACTCACACTCTACTCACACCATGAACTTAACGGTGAAGGAAAGCATCGAGAGGAAACCTGCATACGTTCCAAATAAATTCACACGCAATTATTATGTATGTATAGTCAGTCGTGCTTGAGTATCGATAGACCCGCCATCTGTCACGTTGGCACCTGAAATATGTCTCTAACAGAAAGTGGGTGTGTGGCTACAAACCTCTCTGCCTACCCTATTAATAAGATAGACATCTAGTATTAAAAGCTAGACAGAACTAGTGACCTAGTGAACTAGCCTGTAGTGAATATTACACCTAGATAACAAAAAAAATTTTTTTTATCTAAGTATCTATTCCTTAGCAACACACGAGAGTTTTCTTTTCACGTAAAACAGAAAGTGTGAACTCAATAATGTGTCGACTTTTCGCCTTGTCGACGGAAGTATCCTGAGCGCTTATTTTTACCATTTTCCTGTAGGAAATAAAATAATCATTACTTATTAATAAATAATAGATAATAATAATAAAAGCTTCTTATTTGTCATTCAAATGTTAACATTCATTCATTATATATTAATTCGACCGTAATAGGACTTCTCACTTGAAATACAATTTATATATTTTTCTATCAGCGGTGAGTTCCATAAAACTTTCCTCGCGAGAAGGACACAGCAATTTCTTTTAACTTACTATCACATTACTCGGATGATATGTATATATGTAAATTATCAATACATAGGTTACTCATGTACATAGAAAAAGGCCACCAAATGGGTTACCAACGGTACTCGTTTACTAACAAGCCGGTCATATATCTACAATAAGCACGAACACCTCAAGGTAAAAATATTGTTGGTAAGCGGTTACCGCCGCTTTTTAGCAAGTAATTAATGTATTAATCAAAACTGTACCTCCGAACTTTGCCACCGCAAAGTGAAGCTTAAAAGCCTTCTAATACGGTGGCAAGTCTATGTCGAGATGTAAATTTAATTATCAATCCAAAGTTCGTGCTTGGCTAATGACGGAAATTGAAACAAACTTTGCTTGCGTAACTAGTCGTGTGTTGCCGAGGAATTGCGAAGTTGGATTAACAGCAAAGTGTCTACGATAACTTTACTGGTATGCTTCGAGCAAATACCATTGCATTGACCTGTAGTAAAATATTTACCTTAGAAACGTGAGTTTTTTACTGCACCTACTTACAGAGAAAGACCACGTTCCAACTACCAAGTTCAAATCGATGGGCTAGTTCTCTCTAGACTTACATACCTCTTTCGCTTCGTCCACATTCATCAGTCTCTTCATACATGCTCGTCGGTTTTGAGTACTCTTGACGTTCCCGGTTAACATTTTATAGTCTAGAATATAGTACAATCATGTGTGGGAGGTAGGAGGCCAAACTAGGTTGCCTACATTAAAAAAGAGGTACATTATGTAAAATAGAGGTACATTATTTTCTTGGTAAAATTTATATTATAAATGCTTAACGTCTTTAAGGCGCAACTATACATCTGTCTTTGAATTTCAGCAGAGAAATTGTCACGATACTGTCCTCCAAAGTAAGACTAGTAAAATTACTGTAGGTACTTAAGCTTAGGAAAACTTATTTGTTCAAAGCACCGGTATTTCGACTGTAATCCAGTCTTTGCTATTAGTTAAACTCTGCTACAACGACAAATTATCATTGCAATTAAGTTCCGGTCCCACAGCCATCTCTGCTCCCAGCCTGCCGATTGTCTCCACCCGGAGCACTCGCCACAATAGCAGCGCATTGTGCCTCTAACTGGGATGATTTCCCCAAGGGGCAGGCGACAGGCTAATGTCAGCTTTTCAGTTCACCCATCACTAGTGCTCGGGACACACGGCTCATAAGGTTACTTTACTCAATACTTGCTACTTGCAATGATACGAACATTTCATTGCGATCGGTTGAAAAATATTGTATTTAATTGTTGTAAAATCAGAGGCAGAGGACAACCACGTTCCCACTACCTGGATCAAATCGATCGGACGCTCAAGGACGGGAACGTCATGAGTACTCGAAACCGACGAGCATGTATGAAGAGACTGATGAATGTGGATGAAGCGAAAAATATATCTAAGTCTAGAGAGAGCTGGCTCTCTATACTCTCTGCCTACCCCGTTAGGGACTCGACGTGATCATATGATGATGATGATATTCTGCAACGCTTCTAGTGACTTCGTTTTTTTAGCACAGGAATTGTTCGTTGCATTCCCAAAACATCCTATTGAAGTTTCATTACAATTCAGACAAACAAACAAACATATTTTTTATTCATGTGGACAGATAATAACGCCCAATATAGAATACGGAGCTCAGAGACGTTGTACCTGATTCAGTAGGTAGGTTGTAGGTTTAGTGGGTGAGTTGTAGGTTCAAACCACGGTGATCTGAAACTATTACCTTAATGAAAGCTAAGTATCTTCGAGCCCATAGACAACGATCCTCATAGAGGTAGGCAGAGTTGTAACTAAGCCCTCTATCTCTAGAAACATGTGTGCCATAATGACAGATGGGGCGAGTCCATTGTCTTCTCAGACGTATGCAGGTTTCTTACCGATGTTTTCCATCACCGTAAAGCTCGTGGTGTGACTAATCACTGTACTAATTTGAAAACATCTCATTGGTACAGTAAGGGCTCGAACTTGCAATCTTTGCAGAATTCAGTTCCCATTATGATTTTAAATCCTAATTCCTTAATTAATTTCTAAAATTGTACAATCCCTTTTTGAGGTTATGGTATTTCGTTCAAATAAGATAAAGTCGAGGCACGCTGAGCCTCAGAGAGATATCATTACGTAGGTACATACACGTGTGTGTGTGTGTGTGTGTGTTGTATTGCGCCCTCATTACCCGTGACACTTGTGAGATTATACATTCAAAACAAATGTTATTCATTAAAATACAAGATAAATACAGAGGTTCCCTGCAAACACGCTTAAAAGATTGTGTTATTAATGTTGGATAAATTGAGATCTTACCACATTAAAAATAAGGTTTATTTATCAACGTAGATGGGCTGGTAGAGAAGGAATGTAAATATTAATCTAACGACACGCTTTGATGGCCTTTTTAAAGCGTTTTCCTGAAAATATACAACTGAGTTTGATACACAATTAAATTCAGGTACAATATGTTTATCTGTATATATTTCATTATCTGTAGTATTATTATTAAATGTTTCTTTATCTAAACGTTTTTTTTTTTTTTTTTTTTTTTTTATACCACTTGGGTGGCAAACAAGCATGCGGTCCGCCGTAAGCGGTTACCGCCGCCTATGGACGCTTGCAACACCAGGGGTATCACTCGCGCGTTGCCGACCCTGCAGGAATCTTTTCACACCCTTCTTGAAGAACTCCATGCTGTACTCTCCAGGGAAAACCTCAACGGGGAGCTCATTCCACAGCCTGAGCGTTCGCGGAAGAAAACTTCTTTGGAAGCGCACAGTGCGAGACCTTTGTGGTTCCAAGGTATGGGGATGAATTCCCCGTCGATGGCGAGAGGTGGGGTGGTAGAAGGTTTATTTATCGTTGAAACTGTTAAGATGTTAAAACGGCTATGAGTAAATAAATACATCCTCAACCTCACGCCTTCCCATAAGGTACCCGAATGGGTAGGCAGAGGTGTACAGGTAGTACCCATACACCCACTTTCCGTCCGAGATATATTTTAGGCGCGAACGTGACATATGGCGAGTCAATCGCCGATACTCAAGCACGACTATACAATATAATAATAATAATAATATATCCTCACGCCTTCCCACAAGGGTCCCCGAAGGCACTATACATACGCCTATGAATTGCTTCTCAGACGTATGCAGGTTTCCTCTCGATGTTTTATTTCTCTTAAAGCTCGTGGTGTGGCTAATCACTTTACTTAAATTCAGTAAAACTCATTGGTACAGTCGGGATTCAAACTTGCGATCTTTCTTTGACTGATTGCCTTTCTTCATAAAAAAAATAGTTGAGGAATAGAGTTTTCTCTAATAGCGTGGGTTTATATGGAGATACGAACTTCACACCCTTCGTTTTTCAAGTCCATCAAACTACAGTCTCCAGCCATCAACTAAAGTAGCTGTGACTCTGGGAGCCGGCGCGCGTCAAACACAACCGCGCTCAAGTGGCGTTCCCGAGTGTCAAATTTACATTGCCCTATCAACTTACTCAGATACTAGAACTGTTGGAGTAGGGATCACAACGAGCTGGTTAGGAGACAACTTAAAACGCTCTTGTAAATAGGGTTCCTCATGGATAGAAACCCTCAAATCGCCTCGAGATCTGGCTTTCTCTCTCGACTATATATTATAGACCCGATAGAATATAATAAATGGTGTTTGCAAAGGCAGAGAATATGCATGAAATTTGACTCTTTCTCTATGTTTAATTTCATACTTCTGTCAACAAAACCAGTAAATTATTTTAAAATAATAGTAAATAAAGATAAATAAATAAATACGTTAATGATACAACATTTGTAAGCTATATTATTCGCACACTCATCGGAAACCGAAATGGAGAGCGCAAGATACTCTTGTTGATAAATTTCATTGTTTTGTTAGCAAAATCACTGTAACAAGATATTTGGGGTAAGCAAGTTGGCTGTATCCAGTATTTAGCTAACGGTAGACCATTAGGCAAATATTACAAATAGTTGGTGAACTTGAAGACGTCAAAATAAGGCAGCGTAGCGGCCGCTTGTGGCGCTATTTGAAAATTCAACTAAAGAACTTCTTAAACTGGCCCCAGTTCGACAACTTCGAGGGAGGAATAACTTCGATTTAGGGAAATTTATTGCGAAATCAATTAGAAGGAGGTTGTATTAGAGAGTTTGTACACTTGCCGTAGCGGATTCTACGACTTTTTTTAATACATCCCAGTCCCTCAAGGGGTTGGCAGAGATATTAGATCCCCAGTTCTCTCTAGACTTACATACCTCTTTCGCTTCGTCCACATTCATCCTCTCTTCATACATGCTCGCCGGTTTTAAGTACCTACTCTTGACGTCCCCGTTCTTGAGTGTCCGATCAATTTGATCTAGGTAGTTGGAACGTTCTATTCGTCTGCCTCTTCTTCAACATGATAAAAGGATCTGAAAGGGACAGACAGAAATACCTGTTCCTCTCACACTACTGAATAATGATGTCGTCTCCTTTGGCTAAGGCTCTAAAAGCAATTAAAAGAATTCGTCGTATTAGAGTTGTCCACGTTCGCTAATTTAGGGTGATTATTTGCAATCGCATAATTATCGCTTTTTAAGACGACATACCGTACTGATGGTAAGCGGTTACTGCGGTACCAATCGCGTGTTGTTACTGTGATAAGCTCTTCACACTTTGTTTGAAGAAAGTCATGTTCTAGGGAAACTTCAGCGACTGTATCCGTTGCAAGGGAAGGTATCCGGGCCGCGTCTTGTGCGAACGGTCCTTTAGGGCTACAGTTTTAACGTTAATTACAATTAATTCCAATTTCGAATTTCGGTGAAAAATTTCTTGGCAATCTGGTAATGGAGGTGATTTTTGGGACTGAGTAATGGACGCCGAGGCGATGGAAATAAGGTATTCCGATTGTTAATTTAAATTGTAGCTTAGTATTGTACTGTATATTATATAGACGCTTTTTAAAAACCGTAGCGGCCGAGTGGTTCGAATACTTGTCTGCAGCACAAAGTTGCACGTTTGAATCCCGACTGTACCAACGAGCTTTTCTGAAAATCGGTGCGGTGGTTAGTCACATAACTAGCTTTACGTTGAAGGAAAATATGGAGAAATCTGCATATTTACATCTTAAAAAATCCCATTGGTATAGATCGCTGTTTGGAAAATGAAGATATTTATAGATAGCAACAACAAACGCAGTATATATACAACACACACATCGGTGCCGTTACTTCGTGTAATGCCTTGTCGCTAATAGGGCTGTCAGCTTTTATTGTATGCTTGACTGAGTCGAGGTATGCGGGTCTGATGGTATGTACAGCCCTAGATCACGGGCGATCTTAACGAGGAATATCAGATACATAGAAATAAAATAGTGTTATATTGTTTGTTTGATCAATTTAATTTTCTGGCCAAAGTGAGGTAAGTGGCCTACAACCTTGCAGGTAGGCAGTAGTTGCGGGTTCGTTGCAAAGTTGACAATTATCATAAATTTTATGAGATTGTTTATAGCCAGTCTGAGTGCAATTCGTAAGAATTAGGTATCGGAATAATTATTATTTTGACTAGTGTCACATATAATTGTATATTTTCACGAACTCGAACTTTTCCTTCACCTTAGAGCTAGTGATGTGATAACCTACATAACATCAATTAAGTCGGCAATCTCATGGGTACAGTCAGGGTTCGAACTTGTAATGTTGCGTTACACAGCGCATAGAGCTTAATATATGAATTCTTATTAACATGAATTCTTATTAATATGTCCGAGGCCCTCACGGGGTAGACAGAGAGAGCGCCAGTTCTCTCAAGACTTACATACCTCTTTCCGTCTCATTCATCTCTTCATACATGCTCGCTGGTATTATTATTATTATTATTATGGGCTAACCCAAAAGCAGGAAACACGTCTGTTTGTCATTCCTCGTGTCAAAGGTGCACTGTAAATGCGACCTCAAAGCCTCACGCAGTGACGAATGGCGCGGCTAGGTCGGCCCCTGTGTAATTTATCGCCGGCGGACTTTTTAATAAAAGTCCGCCAGAGGGCAAATCGAAGGGGCTTTATTAAATTCACCCCAATAAAAACATCCACTCTGCGTGTTTGACATCCAGTTGCGGCGTCGCTTTTAATTGTTTTCATAATGACTTTCGTTCGGCTTTTATTTCCATACAACTCAATGTCGACACGAGTGAGCCTCCCCATTCTGTCACTGGGAAAACCTGATCCGGCGATGAAATGAAACCACTCCAGTTGACAACACTGTATTGTCAGTTACTTGAATAACATAAACATGTCGACAATATATATAAATTGTACTGAAAGCTTATGATCGCTCGTTTGAAAACGTTTTGCGACATCTGATTAAAAAAAACATTATTATAACACTAACTGATACAGTCATTAGTTATGGGTACAAAGCCAACTAGATAAAAAGACCATAAACTAGGCAGACGATGTAGATAGTAGAGGCAATAACCAAACGTAATATGTACGTAATATAGGATCAGAGCGATTTTCGTAGCAATTTATCAATTCGATCTCGCAGCCGGCTGGAAATCCTGAAAAATTTACAACCACGACTCATGACTAACAATGCCTACCCTACAATAATATTTTCCATTATCAAGAAGAAACCTATCGTTAGTTCAAATTAATACATTTATTGCCTTCAAGCTATAAAGCTGTATGCATTATGAAATAATGCGCTTCACTGAAAGAGCGACAAACTTAGCCTTTTTTATGAACCAACTTATACGAACTTCTCAAATCACTGTTTATGAATAAAAACTTCCAAGATGTCGTGTTTATGCATCCCTTTGTCAAGAAAAAAGTTTTCTAACGACTCCATGAATATTTCATGCCCCCCAACTTTTGTGAACTCGACGACTCCATGGATCTTGTGCTTTTTACTCAAATCATATGAATTATTCATTGCTGTCTGTTAAATACTTGACGTATATAGAGTCGGATGTCAGATGTAAGAGTAAGTTAAATATGCGATCTGGAGTGCTTTTGATAGGCACGTATTTGCTCCCATGATCACCTGTCTGCGTCGGTCTAGGCAGCTATAGAATGTTCTTCTTTATTTGTTAGACTAGTGTAGGCATGATCTTCATTGCAGTTTTCTCAATATTTTGTCCAGCGTTTTTTAAAGTAATTTTAATGTCAATCATAGCAAAATATATATAAAAATATAACCGCCTGAGTCGTTTTTAAACTTGGCAATGTCCAAAAAGGAGGTATCCACTGCTTTTGTATGGTTTTTACAAGATGTCTGCATTTAGGTTTATAGAATTTATTCTCATAAAAACTTACATAAGTTCACTTACAATGAGATTTGGATTAACAATTTCTTAATTTTAATGACATAATTTTACTCTGACTATCGTTACTAAATCCTTATAATTTAACAAACATATACATATATTGCTTCAATCTATTTTTGAAATGTTTAATATCCTCACAGCTTTTAATATCATTAGGTAACTGATTGTACAGCTGTACTCCTTCAAACAGTATCGTTTTCTTGCCATAGTTAGTGCGATGACTGCTGCCAAGCTGTAGCTTATGTTTGTTACGAAGATTATGTGTATATACTTTTTTTGGTAATGAGATATTTGATTTAATGGAGCCGGTGGTTAGTTAATAGATAGATATATATGGCCGAGTGGTCTGGCTAGAGTTCCTGTCTGCGAATCTTTAGGTCACATGTTCAATTTTAGGGGACACGAATATGTGCACCTCAGGGCACGAATGTAATTTTAATGTAAATGTATCTACCGTACAAGCCTTGATTAGTTTGGAACTGTGTTATTTGACTGGTATTGTATCAAACTATCATATTATTGTTCCTTAAAATTTTACCATATCTTCAGGAAAATGCTCATTATAGATATATATATAAAATTAAAGAGATTAAATCGCCGCCCCCGGAGAACAAAATGGCAATCGCAAAATCACAACTTTTCAGGAAAAATAAAAAACCGATTTTAGCTGATTTCTGGTGATTTACTGAACAATATTGTAAGTGAATTAGCTCAAATGAAAGCTAATTTTTGAAGTATTCTTTTTGTCAAAGTATTATATTTAACAGTAGTATAATTAAATAGGATATTAACAAAATAAGATATTGATAAAAATTAATCGACGTCAAGATTTTTTAATGTCCGTTGTCCTTTTATTCTCGGTTCATCTAAGCGGAAACAAATATTGCAATGTTGCATTGTAATTTTGTTCAGTGATTATTGTCAGCTAAATTATCGAAATTTAATGTCACTTATCATTGTATTCTCGTATGAATTTTTGCATTTTTGTATGGTAATAGAACTTTGGACGGTTGTTCTTGCCTTCAAAATAAAACAAGTTATATGGTAACCATTGGTTGCTTTAATTTAATAGAATGTTTTAATACAATGACAATGAAAAATTTTATTATTCTTCCTCACTTTGATCATCAATAGGTCTTTCGATAAAGGTCAGAGACTCATAGAACCCATGGTAATAACTTGGGATTGCTTCGCTCTTACACAGGCTCATCAGGTCAGCATATAATGCCTTGGTTAAAGGCAAACGGTCGGTATACGCTGCTTTCCATTGATGTTCAGATGCAGAGCTTGGCGTGTTTGACGCAGTCTGGCGGGCACCTCGCTTTCTTCTTGCTGGCAATTTATGTTGAAATTGAGTATCCATTTGGGAATACTCTGCATCAAAATCGTACTTGTAAGATAGAAGATGAGGTCGCACATGTGAAACATTCACTTCCATAATTTTAGACCACGATGTTTTCTGACCAGCTACATCTTTGACCCAATTCCTATTGATTATTTGTTATTTTATGTCATAAAAGTCATTCTGCAACATTTCTTTAATTGTGTACTTTTCGCCAGTAACTTTGGCATTAATTATGATAGTGTACATCTGGCAGCCCCGGATCTAGGGGGGGCAAGCCGGGGCCTATGCCCCGGGCGGCAAGTTCAGAGGGCGGGCAAATTCACACGTCCAGCCGGTTCAGACATTACCCGGAACAAACAGACAGACAGACAAATAGAGTTTTAAAAAATATATTATGAGATATGTATGTACCGTGTGTATACATTCTTATGCATTTAGTACATCATCACGCTAAGTCCCTAACGGGTTAGGCAGAGAGTATAGAGCGCCAGTTCTCTCTAGACTTGCATACCTCTTTCGCTTCGCCCACATTCATCAGTCTCTTCGTACATGTTCGTCGGTTTCGAGTACTCTTGACAATCCCGTCCTTGAGCATCTGATCGATTTGATCGAGGTAGTTGGAACGTGGTCTTCCTCTGCCTAGTCTTGCACACACTTTTGCTTGTATATCTGTTTCGTCAATCTTTCTTCACTCATCCGTTCTATATGTCCAAACCAACGTTACATGCTTTTCTTCATCTTTACAATCACGCCCTCATTCACTCCAGTTGATTTGCGAATCTCTTAATTGCGGATTCGATCTAAAATCGTGACTCCGCACATTTTTCGAAGAGATCGCATATCAACTGCTGTTTGCCAGGATTTGCTGCCATACAATAAAGTAGGCACCAATATCGCATTGTAGAACTCGGGCATTCTTGCTGAGACTTTTACTGCCTTACTTATTACCGGCAGTTATCCTGCTTTCAATATATTTTTCATACTTTTCATCTCATGTGAACATGCTTCCTAGATATACAAATTCACTCGGTCACTTGTTCATCTCTTTCGAATGCCAGAGCCTTAGTCTTGCCAGCGTTTAGGCGCAGCCCCTTCTTTCTTTCACATTCTTCTATCATTACCGTAATTAGTGACTGCAGTTCGCCCTCTGATGACGCCAGTAAAACCGCGTCATCGGCGTATAGTAGGCAGTTGACCACTAAGTTTCCCAATTTCACTCCACATCTGTTCTTTCTTAATGCTCTCAGACAGTTATCCAGATATATAATGAACAGCCAGGCAGACATGATACACCCTTGCTTGACACCCGACTTCACATCAAACAGGGTGACATCTCACCGTTAACCCTAACGCACGCCTTGCCATTACTATAGAGTGATTTCACGGCATGCAGTAGGGAACTGCTCACTCCATATCCAGGCAACACGTATCAGAGTTCCTTTCGTACGACTCTATCAAATGCCTTCTCTAAGTCGACGAAAGTGCAGAAAAACTTTTGGCTATTATCCAAAAACTTTTCCCCGATTCCGCGAAGCGAGAAGGTTTGATCCATACATACTCTTCCTGGTCTAAATCCACCTTGGGATTCCCAGAGAAACCTTTCGGATCGCTCTTGCATTCTGATCGTCAGGATCTTCGTGTACACTTGACTAGCTAAGCTGAAGACAACACTAGGACGCTCATGAGCATACTGATTTTAATTTGTAAACAAACATTGCTACTTACGCAGACGCACACACAATATTGCATTAGGCTATCACTACTTTACCTAACGACAGAGGATGATGATTATGTTTCGCCGTTCATTATTAGAGAAACGTTTTCTCAATCAAACGTTAGCTGCCAAACAAAGGTATATTTTTACGAGAATAAAATTACAACATCCAGAGCACTATTATTACAGACTCGTTTGCACGGGAATATTGTGGCTATCGATATTACCATTTTGATAGTATTTGAAAATGTTTACTATTGTTATCTGGCAATTTTATTCGCGAAACTTTGTAAGTAATAAAAAACTTCGAATACTATTGCATTATTTTATAACTTTATGAGTAACGACAAATAAAATATGAAAAAAATTGTAAAGGTGTATTATGCTCCATTAGACTCGAATATGGTATAACATTAAAAACAAGACAATAGCGATTGTCATTTTGTTCTCCGGGGGCGGCGAAATGAGCTATCAAATTTAAACACTTATTTACAAAAAATATATCACACCTTAGTTATTATGTCGGTAATAAATAAATATATATATATATATATATATATATATATATATATATATATATATATATATAATATATAAGATATATATATATATATATATAAATATATATATATATATATATATAAATATATATATATATATATCGGTAAATGGGCAAATTCTAGAGCAAGTGAATGAATTTGTATATCTTGGAAGCATGTTCACACGAGATGGAAAGTATGAAAAAGATATTGAAAAAAGGATAGCTGCCGGAAATAAGGTGAATGGAGCCATGTCGGCGTTGATGGGCAGTAAAAGTCTGAGCAAGAATGCTCGAGTTGCTGTCCACAACGCGATATTGGTACCTACCTTATTGTATGGCAGCGAATCCTGGGTATGTCAGAGGAAGTATGAAAATAGCTTGAATGCAGTTGAGATGCGATCTCTTCGAAAAATGTGCGGTGTAACGATTTTAGATCGAATCCGCAATGAAGAGATTCGCAAATCAACTGGCGTGAATGAGGGCGTGATTGTAAAGATGAAGAAAGGTATGTTACGTTGGTTTGGACACATAGAAAGGATGAGTGAAGAAAGATTGACGAAACAGATATACAAAATCAAAAGTGTGTGCAAGAAGAGGCAGAGGAAGGCCACGTTCCAACTACCTAGATCAAATCGATCGGACTCTCGAGGACGGGAACGTTAAGAGTACTCGAAACCGACGAGCATGTATGAAGAGACTGATGAATGTGGACGAAGCGAAAGAGGTATGTAAGTCTAGAGAGAACTGGCGCTCTATACTCTCTGCCTACCCCGTTAAGGACTTGGCGTGATGATATGTATGTACCTTAGTTATTGCGTCACCACTAACCGCCCTTCACCCTTCAAAAAAACCGTAAGCTCACTCGGGAAATCCTGCTTCGTGATAGGTTTTCAATCAATTTCCTGTTTATACAAAGCGCTCTAAAACTTCACATCCCACAAGCGTAATCCCAATAGCTCTGTATTTGCTCGAACTCGAGCGAAATTAAAAGCTAAATAAAATGCAACAATTTTACAGCGCTTCAGTGCTGGATAAAGCTTAAGTACCGAGTAATTACTACCTGCAGCTGCGTAGAGTACGTAAAGATCGCTTAATATTTGGTGCCTCGAACTAAAATGAGCAAATATTTTGTACTTACAAAATTTTTTTTTTTTAAATCTACAAATTTGGTATACATGAACACCAAAGATATCACCCGCACGATATTTACCTGCCATCCACTGTCGATATAGTAACTATCCGATGTGCAATATAAGAGATGTCCAATTCCCCATTACATCAACACAACTATTCCTTGTACCTTTTGAAAATATTACCGCACAAATACAACACTACCGAAAACTACAATTTGGCTGCGATCTTCAATATAGTTCGGATGGCTGCTTGCCTTACCTCCCCTTATCCTTACCTCCCCTTATCCTTACCTCCCCTTATCCTTACCTCCCCTTATCCTCACCTCCCCTTATCCTTACCTCCCCTTATCCTTACCTCCCCTTATCCTTACCTCCCCTTATCCTTACCTCCCCTTATCCTATTATTTTTAAGGCTTTGTGGAAATGCTTTTTATACAACGGTGGTATTTTCGCTGAGAGCGGATTGAAATTTTCCAATTTGAAATATAGGTAGGTGTAGGTCTTTCCATCCACATATATCCCTCTGATACCTCGACAGATCGAGTGCTTATCATCTCGATTAATGTTCAGTACATTATATCTATCACATTAATATACATAGGAGGGTCAAAAGACAAAATGTAATCTGGAGAGTATTTCCAATCGACCCGACTTCCTGCCATTGGGGTCCGGAAATTTTGCGGTTAAAAGTTGATCATGTTTTGGAAATGTATAAAACATTCGAGGATAACTTCCTTAGCACGTATTTTGTATTAGTACGCATCTTTTTCCTTTGTACGTACTCCTCCGTACACAAACATATCATATCGCTGAGTCCTTCACGGGGTAGGCAGAGTAGAGCGCCATTTCTCTCTAAGCTTATAGACCTGGTTTGGATCCACTATATTCATCATTCATAGCACCCACATTTTGCTTAACCCACAATCTGACGATTACAAATATCCCGTTTCTGATGAATGACATTAAAAACCTTCGTATATACGATAACTGTTCTCATATGTGGCTTCGTTAACTAAATCAAGATGTCAATACAAATCGCTGGATTCCACGAGGAATATAGATCTCAGAGTTTTTAAAACGTCCACACAACTACACCGCAGTGAAGACAATGCGCCGTCATTTCACAATTTAGAAACAAAGTGTGTGAAGTGTTAAATATCAATATGTAAATGACGTGCGCTCAGTCGGCAGGGCTGCTAAAGCTGCCAGACCACCCGGAAGCGGAGTGCGGAGTGCACGTCGCGCCGAGCTGGACACAATAAACGAGTGTGTGCCACCCCTAATAAAGGCCGGCGTGTATTCCGGGCACGCAGCATAAATACCAGCGGAAATGCTAAGTATGACACATGACCACAGATTTGAGGGCTCGGCTCTTTCAATTAATAATTTGGTGAAAGGGTTCCGTGAAATATTCATGGAGTGAGCTTTTGTGTCGAGCCTACCATTATTGTGGATATTTAATTGGCGTGTGCTCTTTGGGCTCGTTGGCATGTCTTTGCTTGGAGTCGCTGGTTCGAATACACTGGGTACATAAATAGGGTAAGTACAGGCCACAATGATTATTGAAGGCTTACATCACTTTTAAATAAGACGAGCAATACTTTGGCATTGGGTTCATGCTGTAACTTTAAAGTAAGATATTAAACCCTTAGCTCTGTATATCTGTTTCGTCAATCTTTCTTAACTCATCCTTTCTATATGTCCAAACCAACGTAACATGCCTTGTTTCGTCTTTACAATCACACCCTCGTTCTCGCAAATTACATAACTATTATTACCATTTACTAGCATTTTTTCTCTATTTCTTTTCTTTCTTCACTTGGTTGCCTGAAAGAAATCGCTTTTGCCATAGGGCCGCCTATTGTGCCTATTACATGTTGTTCTCTGTTGTTTGTTCTTATAGATGTGTGTGTGTACATTAAAGAATATTATATTATTATTATTATTATTACAATACATATAGTACATTAAAGAATATTATATTATTATTATTATTATTACAATACATATATGTATCCCAGGAAAACAAATTATATTTGGCTGAAACCGCGCGGCGCAGCTTGTATAGCAATACGATTGGTATATGAATAGCTAAGCAGTGCGTTTTATCAATTTGAGTAAATGTCCCTATATTTGTTGGAGCAGCCTGTACAAATCCATCAGCGTATGGGAACGTTCCTTTTCATAAATATTTCCTCTTCAACTGTATATGGGTCAGCCCCAACCCCAGTGTGTACACTGAATATTTCCTCTTCAACTGTATAGGGGTCAGCTCCAACCCCAGTGTGTACACTGAATATTTCCTCTTCAACTGTATAGGGGTCAGCCCCAACCCCAGTGTGTACACTGAATATTTCCTCTTCAACTGTATAGGGGTCAGCCCCAACCCCAGTGTGTACACTGAATATTTCCTCTTCAACTGTATAGGGGTCAGCCCCAACCCCAGTGTGTACACTGAATATTTCCTCTTCAACTGTATAGGGGTCAGCCCCAACCCCAGTGTGTACACTGAATATTTCCTCTTCAACTGTATAGGGGTCAGCCCCAACCCCAGTGTGTACACTGAATATTTCCTCTTCAACTGTATAGGGGTCAGCCCCAACCCCAGTGTGTACACTGAATATTTCCTCTTCAACTGTATATGGGTCAGCCCCAACCCCAGTGTGTACACTGAATATTTCCTCTTCAACTGTATAGGGGTCAGCCCCAACCCCAGTGTGTACACTGAATATTTCCTCTTCAACTGTATAGGGGTCAGCCCCAACCCCAGTGTGTACACTGAATATTTCCTCTTCAACTGTATAGGGGTCAGCCCCAACCCCAGTGTGTACACTGAATATTTCCTCTTCAACTGTATAGGGGTCAGCCCCAACCCCAGTGTGTACACTGAATATTTCCTCTTCAACTGTATAGGGGTCAGCCCCAACCCCAGTGTGTACACTGAATATTTCCTCTTCAACTGTATAGGGGTCAGCCCCAACCCCAGTGTGTACACTGAATATTTCCTCTTCAACTGTATAGGGGTCAGCCCCCCAGGCAGCCCCCAACCCCAGTGTGTGCACTGAATAGACAACTAACTTAGATTACATGTAACAAAAATATTTTTGACGTATATTTATATATTTTTTACAAAGATGGATGGATAGTAGGCTACCGTCGCCCATGGTGGCTTGCAACACCAGGGGTATCGCTCGCGCCCTGCCGACCCTGCAGGAATCTTTTCACACCCTTCTTGAAGAACTCCATGCTGTACTCTCCAGGGAAAACCTTAACGGGGAGCTCATTCCACAGCCTGAGCGTTCGCGGAAGGAAACTCCTTTGGAAGCGCGCAGTGCGAGACCTTTGTGGTTCCAAGGTATGGGGATGAATTCCCCATAGATGGCGAGAGGGGCGGTTGTAGAAGGTAGAAATTAGCATCATGTCGAACAATTCTTCAGAACACTCTACGTTATACAAGCGGTAGAACACACACAGGGAGGCAAAGTCTCTCCTTAGACTTAGTGATCAATCCGGTTGTGAGCATGGGATCATCGACAATCCTAGTTTTGCTTGAGAAACGGCGACAGACTCGCCACCTTTTTCTTCTTCACCTAATACATCTAATATATCTCAGGCGAAAGTGGGTTCACCTCTGCCTACCTCTTCAGGGGCCCTTGTGGGAAGGCGTGGAGATATATATATAGCTTCCCTGTCCACTTTTAAAGTAATCTTTATAATGAAATCCTTGGAAAACCAAAGAACCTGTAATCCCAGAGTGGTCTTAAAATCATCCAAATTACAACCGCGAGGACAAGCGAGCAATCCATCACCTGCCCGTTACCCTCTGGAGCTCTCAGCTGTTATTTGTCTTACTACAAAGCCTTCCTCATTCATTTACTGCGATGCTACGTCACGGATTAGTAGTTAAGTAGTGTAAAATCAGTATTGCAGGTTCAAACCAAGAGGTAACTATTACATACACTGATTACCAAGCTTTTGGTTAAGCGAAATAGCTTAATGAAACTTCAATAGATTTGTGAACAAATTCAAGACTGAAGTAAAGGCGAAAATTTCGCCATCTGTTTTGTTGGTGTAGCGTGAGTGCTAACCTCTGCCTGCCCTCAGAGATTAGAGTCTCTTTCTCTTTTGTTTCTTGCTACAGGATTGATACACCGCAGCTTTGACCAATCTACTCTTCTACACTATGAAAACCACTGCCACTTAAATATTTCAGTTACTCGTATAATTAATATAGAACCTTTCAAATCTGTGCCAACTCCTGGAAATTCAATTTAACATAATACCCTGAACTTCCTCGAAGTTGGTGTAGCAGATCGTCACCTATGGGGCTCGTCAATAATTAATACGACCTGAATGCACCAACGTTTTAAACTGACGGGAATACTGAACAACTCTTTGAATTAAACTATACTCGTGGAGGAGGAGGGAGCGGGAGGGGAGCGGGAGGGGCGTTCATTATTAAGTGGGAAGAAGGGAAGTTCCCACACATTCCGCACAAGGCTCGGCCACAGTCAACGGGTGAGTAGTACTCCATGTCACATGCAACCGCATAATTCTGATTGTAATTATCAGGTTATTTTTGCAACTATACAATTATTTCAAGAATGTCTAATCGGGGTTACTAACACTACGCAATTTCAATATTAAATTAAAAGCATAATATGAGTTCTTTTTACATTTATATAATATACATCCGTGACATGCCGAGGTGGACTAGTAGTTCGAGAAGTAGCCCGCGACACAAAGATCGCAAGTTTGAATCTCGACTGTACCAATGTGTTTTTCTGAACTAAAATACAGTGATTAGTTACCCTACGCGCTTTAAGGTGAAGGAAAATATCGATACGAAACCTGCACAGGTTTTTTTAGGTTACACCTAAAATATTTCTCTGGCGACAAGTGGTGGTAAGTGTGAAGATATATATATATATAATAGTTGAGCTACTGAGTGTACACCAAGTGTATTGTGGCTGAGATCTATATTTCATAAGTTCTTTAGAACTAATTTGTTTTCGAAGGTGTGTACGAAATATTAATAACACTTGCACAATTAAACGTGTAGTCAAAATGAATATATTTTTCCACTTCAATTAAAATAGCTACAGAATAGTTACGTGTGAAAAGTGGGGCTCACAGAATATACGCCAAAGGAGTGGGCAATGGTGGGATACCAACCATTTTACATACATGACAAACACGGTTACATACATACTTCAAATACATATTTGAATTTCTCCTCAACTTATTTCAGTTTTCATCACGACGGCTTCCTGAACTACACATCTGCCTACCCCTTCAGGGACCCTTGGGATATTATGTCTCTATGTATAAACATGTCAATAACAATTTAAGCAACTTAAGGAAGTAGGTATATTTTAACTTAATCAGTACAAAACTTAAAGTCCCGTAAGACTACATGAAGTTCGTAGCGACGCTAGAAGTTTGTCAGTGTCGTAAATTTGGTAGTTACAAAATACTACAAAGTTGTGTCGATAAATATATAAATATAACTTCCCTTGAGGGTTCAGGAAGGGTTGGATGGAGATGGAGAAGGTGGCGCCCTCCTTCAAGGTCGACTTCAGATACGTTCCAAATTTTCATTATGCGCGGAGCTTGTGAAGCCATAAAGTACTGTGTACTTATTAATTAACACTGCACGTGTGTAGTGCACCTCGCGCTTACACGAAGGAGCATTTATCTTGTAACATAAATTTGAAACATTGTTTGGCAGTGAGAAACAATTATAAGGTAAGGAATATGTTTTTAATGAGCTACTCGTGCCTCAGGAAATGGATGAATTAGCTTTCCTCGAGCTTAATCAAAGCTTCTTAATTGTCTCGTCTTAGGTCCGAGAACTTTTTCTCCGGGGCCTTAAGCTATCTTAAGCAAAAAAAAAATTTTATAAAGAAACAATAAGTTAATCGCAATGAGGCAATAAGGCTAACCGGGCACTCGTCAAGGGCTATGCAAACACAGCTAAGGGCACCCCGAACATAAAATCACAGGAACACATTACTATAGCAATGCTTATAAATTATAGCAAAATTTATGAGTAATTAGAAATCAAATAAGTATTTTTATAGACGTACCTGTGAAACGCTTTCTTGCTATATGTGACGTCACGTAGGTGTTACTACATATTATAATGATATATCCTCACGCCTTCCCACAAGGGACCCCGTAGGGGCAGAGGTATATAGGCAGGACCAACACACACCTTCCGCCAGAGATATAGTTTTAGGTGCCAACGTGACACCTAGATATATATCGTGTGAAAACAGGTATTACCGAATCTACGTGAAGATATGAATTAAAATCTTTGCGATGCATCTTACACTTTATCCCTGGTTGCACTCGTGGTAACAGTATTAACACGTTTTAGACGTAAGCAATAATCTGTCCTACACTTATACGATAGGGTTCAATATCCCAACAGCAATAAGCTTGAACACACAATATATTCCAGTGACTATAAAATGTGCTTGTTCGTGCTTGTGTAACGGCGATGGACTCGCCATCTGTCACGTTGGCACCTAATATACCTCTGGCGGAAAGTGGGTGTGTGGGTATTACCTATACACCTCTGCCTACCCCTTCGGGGACCCTTGTGGGGAAGGCGTTAGGACTATAAAATGAAGTTATAATATCGAAGCTAATTGCGGCTAAGCTCGCTAAGCTGTTCGGATCGTTTTATTGTGCAGCCTTGTCAGGTTAAATGAGCTTTAAGGGCTATTTTGGCGGGACCTCTTTCAATAAAAGGCTAACCATTAACTTCGGGATGTAATTAACAAGATAATTAATACAGATGCCGTTTTTGTCCGTCACGCTAATGTTAGCCTCCATTTGGTGTTACAACCTAGGAAATAAGGCTATTGTCGCTGATTGGTGACGACGAAGTCAGAAATACTTATTTATTTTCAGTGGCTATAGGAAGAGGTTTTAGATTGACAATACTAAATGAATTACGTACATATGTATAACTTCAGGCCTTCCTACAACGGTACGCAAACGGGTAGGCAGTAGTGAGTAGGTAGTACTCACACACCCACTTTCCGCCAGAGATATATTTTAGGGTTGATTGACGAAACAGATATACAAAGCAAAAGTGTATGCAAGAAGAGGCAGAGGAAGGCCACGTTCCAACTACCTGGATCAAATCGATCGGACTCTCAAGGACGGGAACGTTAAGAGTACTCGAAACCGACGAGCATGTTTGAAGAGACTGATGAATGTGGCGAAAGAGGTATGTAAGTCTAGAGAGAACTGGCGCTCTATACTCTCTGCCTACCCCGCTAGGGACTTGGCGTGATGATATGTATGTATGTATATATTTTAGGTGCCAACGCGACAGATGGCGAGTCCGTCTCCGTTCAACTATACAAAAGTATTTGATTTTTTTGCAGGTTTCTTGCCGATGTTTTCCTTCATATTTAACTACGGAACCCTGAAAAAAGAAAAACTTTCTGTTCGATATTGGTGAAAAAAATACCCACCTACCCGAAGCCGATTTGATAGCTAATGATCTCTACTTGACAGTAGAGGGGTAGGGGTAAAGGGTTACAGAGATCGCCACGTACTTCCAGTAACCCTCAATAAGTTTCCGAGGGCTGAGAGGGAATATTATTGATAAAAAGTATAGTCAATCGTGCACTTGTTGTGCAAGAAATAAATTATTTGAACTGAAAAAAAAAAATAGCAGGCAGCGTTATTACGAAGCTAAGCATTCTCAGTAATTGGTCCAAGGTAGAAGCTGTCAGTAATCCTAAAGCAGAAATGCTGAAGCCTCTAACAAAATTCGATAATTGCCCTCTAGACCGGACTAATTAACAAATCAACAGTTTAACGAGCAAAATGATTCCCTATTTTTTGAGGAAAAAGAATTGTTGAAGCCACCCAAAATGTCGGAACGAAGTTGTGAGTAATTGAGATGTTTCCGGTATGAAGTACTAATAATAAAATTGAGTGAGATACTTCCGGGATATTAGTAATGGCTCCGGATTAATCATGAACAATTTCAATATATATTAAATTATTACGGAATTTAATAAAAGGTCCATTGCAATAAGTTTTATCAAAATTTACAAATAAAAAAAAAAACCTTTTCTCGAGTGTCCGATCGATTTGATCTAGGTATGTGAACGTGATCTTTTGCTGCCTTTTATTCGACACACTTTTGCTTTGTATATCTGTTTCGTCAATCCTTCTTCACTCATCCTTTCCATATGTCCAAACCAACGTAACATACCTTTCTTCATCTTTACAATCACACCTACGTTCACGTATATAAAGAAAAATAAACGGTTCCAAAGTTCTTATTTCAAATTTGAATTTCACGGTAACAGTAGACGCGAGCGAAACACGAGCAGTCTTGATCAATGCACACAGGCGCCGGGTCTTACAGTCGCGATGGAGCGTTGGATGGGATTAATACTATTTCCACGGCGGTAATTCGCGTGTTGTAATACAGGAAAAGTCTGGAAGGCGTTGATCGACTTTACTTGATGGACTACGTTTGCGGAATTGTAGTTTGAATCTGCCGAGACTCCACCAATCACGATCGTGTGATATTGCATGCGGCGGCGCCAGCTCTCGTATAAACGCGATTAACGACTTCCCCGCATGAAGCTGGGCGGCGTCTTTGGCAAGGCACCGTGTCGTTTAAACAAACAAGGAATTTATTTGTGTTCAATTATTTGTGCACTTGAAATCAGAGATATATAGTTATTGCAACATACGACCACATGTACATTGTAAGAGGCTCATGTCAACTAATAGTTTTGTAATTCTAGGACTGTTGTGACCCGCGCTTGACTCTCATATTTCCATATGTTTGGAACCATAGTTATTCATTGATTATATATATATATGTATGTATTAGAGAATTACATCACCTCAACATCGCCCACACAAGTACCGCCGCCCCCAGTCCACCCATTCCACCCAGTCCACCATCCAGTCCAGTCTCCCCGCTGTAACGGTCAAGCCGAGCGTGTTTATAAGCTAAACTCTGACAATATGATCCGGATTAGGTTAAGAGCTTGCTAGAAGTTTTTCCTTGTTATTTTGAGAGCCTTTTTTGCCAAAATGAAAGCGGAAGTGTCCAATAAAGGATTATAGAACGCAATATTTTGGGATTTTATAGTATATCTGCACAGACACCATGGTTGTGGCTGACCAATACTATAATATTATAATATTGTCATATCTTTAATCTTACGAGAATCGTAAGAGAGTTAAGGCATTACGGATTTCCTTTCGAATTTGGAGCTGGGACAGGACCTCCACCTTATAGAAGGCCGTAGCCAAATTTTTTTTTTATGCTGTGTTCCAATAATGAGCTCCTTGGGGACGGGGAGGTTGTTATATTGCGTTGGCAGCAGACGGATTAGTCCCATTATACTGCCAACACAGTATTTTAGCAACATTAATAATATTTATTTATTGTCGTTTAGTGCTGTACCCAAGCAAAAACCAATACCAAAGTAATAAAAAAACAGCGATCTTTAGAAATGTCTGTCTGTCTCTATAAGACGCAGTGTTTCTGCACAATGATGCAGTTGGCAGTTTATCAAGTGACCATAAACAATACTTTCCATCCCGAGCAAAGACAAAATTGTTTTAAAACGTCAATTACACCGAACGCTGATACGTATTGTCCGCTAGGGGCGCGCGGAGGTGACAGTCGGCGACAGGCGGTGACAGCGCCGCTCGTGTCGCGGACAATGCAGCCGGACAAAGGGATGAAACAATAACCGCTTCAAACTGGATAAAGCCAGTTCGATTGCTGTAAGCTATCTCACGTAATTAAATGCTCGCTATGTACTAGTACGTACACGTTACGTATGGTATAACTATATCCACATGTAGATGCGATCCAGAGCAAAACTGTGTTTCTTTAAATTGTTGTAGTTCTATTGTGGTTGTAATCTTGTGCTTAAATATTTATAAAGAAATATATAATTGATTATAGGATATATTATATTATCTAATATATCAACTGTTGTTTTTCATTTAGTATATGACGTTCAATAAGTGTTCCGTGTCGCTTATTCAAATTCTTTAGTTTAAAACAAATGCGTTTTGTGAACTAAGCTAAAGTGATTCATCACATCAAAAGCTCTCTTTAGAGAAAAACCTGCATGCCCTATTACTCTTATCACTTTAGTTTAGTTCACAAAACGCATTTGTTTTAAACGAAAGAGTTTGAATAAGCAATCTTCAATTGGCAGCTGACTGTATAACTTACTTGGCCATCGGGGCTCTGCTAAATCAACTTTAATATGTGTTTGTAATAGATTTTTATTTAAAATCCTCCGAAACAATCCGAAATAAAACTTGTAAGCAATAGCACTCCAAAAATGTTATACCTTTTTATTTTACGAGCGCTAAGAGCATTGCTTTTAGTAAAATTAAAAGTGTACAGAATCTACCTTAAGGTGTCCGCTGGCCCCGCGCGGCCACAATGGCCCCCAGACAACGCCACGATACAATAACCGGATAAAACTGGATAGATGCATTCCGATACTTACCGCTCAGGGTTGACAAACAATAGAATAATATTTCTGAGCAAAGATAAATATGTATATTAAACATTTCCAAGCAATATTGCTTCCTCAACAAGAATTGTTTATAAGAATGGAAGAAAAGGTATACAATCCTTACCCTTTGTATATTTACTTTACTCTCTTATGTAAAGAATATTTATTTTTAAATTTTTATCTTAATATATTTTCTTGTGGTATTTAATATTTTCATTGCACATATTGATTGGACCATCATATAGAGGGTAGTGGTAACCCTGAGTCCGCTCTATTCATTCAACTACAAACGTTTATCGTGAGAGAAATTGCTTTCTGCGGGTATTCGGCGCGTGTTGGCGACAAAAGCAGCCAATTCCGGGGCGAGCCATTGTGCGCGCGCCCTTACGGTGTACTCGCGTCGCCGCGCCGACTCGAATCACGGGCGAGGCGTGACACAATGCACATTATACTCAGACACTCACGTCGCAGAAGTGCCAGGCGGATACTCAACTGACTAATTGATAGTGCCATAGACTATTAAGAACTATAATCAATATAAACTTACTAACATTATAAATCTTACTTGTTACTAATATTATAAATGTGAAAGTTTGTAAGTTTGGATGTTTGCGGTTCTTTCACGGCCAAACGGCTGAAGCGATTTGGATGAAAGTTGAAATGGTGATAGCTTATAGCTTATATATATATATAGCTTATTTTGATTTATGATTTATTTTGATAATTTTAACTTAATCTAAATGTTTATTTGATTTGGAATTTTTGATGTATGGATTTTGGTCTCTGAAATAAATGAATTATTATTATTATTATTATACCTAGGAATAGGACATAGGCTACTTTTTTTTCTAATATTATAAAGTATGATGCTCTTTCACGGCATAGCGGCTGAACCGATTCTAGCAGGAAAATACATAAGCTACTTTTTCAGAATCCACGCGGGCGAAGCGGCGGGCATAAGCTAGTATAATAATATAGCAAGAATTTAGCAATGCCACGGTTCACTTCAATTCCACATTTATCGCATAGTAACATCCAGTTACTGCTTGTGTTTCCAGCACCAATTACTAATTCAGTAAGCTACTGAAAGCCTTCTCCTACAGCCATAAGCGCTCGTATTAAATACCATATACATATTCATGAAACGAGAATTAAGCAAAAAATCCTTTATTTCCCAATTCGCTTAATTGGAATCGCGCCATATTGGTTGTTCGGCCAAACCGGATCTAGCCGGTTACCGTTCTAAATTACAGTAAATTAATAGGAGTGTTGATTATTATCGCAGCACATTCGTTTATTCACGGGCTGTTTCACTCGACCCAAAATTAGACAACGGCATTTTATAAAAGCCGCGGTGACTGAAAGTTTAATTACTTTTAGGTTGGCGATGCGGTGGATACCCTGGTGTTGCAAGTTTCCATAGTGGGTGGTAAACGCTTATCTTAAGACGGACGGTACGCATGTTTGTCACCATGGTGGTAGAGCAAAAACACTTTGAAGTGTATGTGCTGATCCAAATATCTATAAAAATTATTGCAATCGACTGATGTCAAATGCAACGGAAGGGGACGGTGACATGCAATAAGTGTGTCTGGCGGAAGGAAAGTGTTTTCAACTCAAATAAAAAAAACTGTCCACAGCGGACCGGAAATGGAATTTGTACGTCCTCAGCTTTTGCGAGATGCACACTCGAAGGACGTGTGGAGCCAATTCCTCGAGGCGTTTGGATTTTGTACTTTACAATATTCCACGTATATTTTCAAAAGCATCTGGAGACTTCCATTTTGCTCCTTAACGAATTATCTTTGTATATCTTTCTTAGTCGACTTTAAATTTCAATAATACGTTTGATTTTGTTCGGAAAAAATCAACAATTTCGTTATAAAGGAGTTTAAACGCTGACGGCACCGTATGACATTTAGCAGAATTAAAGTTCATACGGGGAAAGAATGTACAAAGCTAATATATTAAAAAAAAAATATGTGCAAAAAATTATGTTCAAAAATTCATTACATTTATAAACAGTCATTACACACACTACCATGCGTTTGAAAAAGACAAAGTGATAAGTGGTCAAAATAGGAAGAGATGCATATTAATGGTCTATAATGTTATTGTATGTCGCAAATACGTTTGTTTATTATTGAAGTCTGTGGTCAATCTGAGAAGAGATTCATATTCTCTTTGTCATATGTAATATGGAATGTCAAAAGTAACCATAATTAAAAAAACGGTTAAAACAATCAAAAAACGAATCTAAGGAATGCTTCGATTGAACCCTCGTGCGATCTGTATCAAAAACTCTCAAGTCTAGATACCTAGATATCTTACTCGGTAGATCTGGATTGAGGTCACAATTACCTCTGAGAGGGCATTCATAAGTGGAAGAGTGTATTTCAAGCCTTCAATATTACGGAATCAATGCAGGCATAGAAAAATTGAGAATATAAAAAGTCTTCTAAATGTACCCGTGATTTGTTGCAGTGCTGCAAACTTCGGGATAAGTTCGACGGCAAATTGTCCGTGTGCTGCAGTTCCATCAAGCAAATCGTTTATTTTTATTTTTACCAGCGTTCCCAGTTCATCCTACAAAAGATACATCACAATCTGATCACTGGTTTCAGATCGCATAGAAGACACACATACAAAAAATATACTTTTTAGATATTTCGATTTATAGATCGATTAATAGAATATATTTTCGATTAGATAGATCGAGTGGGGACACGTTATTTGTATTAGGTATATAATAGTTTATTACCTTGTCGAGCTAGCAAGCAGAGACATCAGAACGCCATCTCTCTCTAGACTTATGCTCAACCTCTTATAGAGTACCAATGATAATTATATGCGTGTGTTTGTATATATACACACACACACACATACACAGCAGCCATATCTGTGTGAGCACACATATACCGCGGGGTAATTGACTTAGCTAAGCAAATCACATCAGCAATTAAGCACGATAGCTACCGCAGTGTACACTGTACGTACACGATCATTACACTAAAGGTACCGCGAAACCAGACACCGTAAAATCAAGGGTTCGAACCTTGGACGGTACGGTGTGTTCCACTAATTGGAAGGGATATGTTCGCCCTATATCAAGTTGTTAGCTTTATGTATTAATCATAGTTGTACATTGTTCCCGAAGTTTGATGAATCTTTAATGTATCGTGTGATGTTTGGTTTGCGAGAGGATTTTGTCTGGCCTGATCTCGGGGCCTGCTTGGGGTAGGTAACACTGCAGCAGAGGCTCACTTTAAAGCGTAGGTCTCTAAAGAAGTAGGCAAAGGTATTTAGGTAGTTTCCAGACACCCTCTTTCCGCCAGAAATACATTTTTGATGTCAAGGTTACAAATACACACGCATTTGAATTTCTGCTCAAAAATATGCAGGTTTCCTCTCGATGTTTTCCTTCGCCGTAAAACTCGTGGTGTGACTAATATCACTGTACTTAACTACTCATTGATACAGTCGGGACACGAAATTGTAAAATTCGTGTTGCAGGCAACTGGAACTAATCGACCACCACGGCTTCCATAATAAACTCTTATCTTCTATAGAGTAATATTTTAAATAGTTAATACATAGTTCCTAGGATTATGCGTGCAACCAAACAAACAAACTCTAAAGTAGTATAATGTAGGTAGCTAGCGTAGGTATCTGTCGCTGGAACCTGAAGTACAGACAACTGCATCAGTTGGCTTAGCTTTGCCTCACACTAAAACTAACATTAAATGTTGTTAGCCGCCACGTTTTACATTGTAAATCCTCTCATTTCTGTCTAATGTCTAATACAACGGTCATAAGAGCTTCTGTTATTCTAAGAATTTATCTTTGGGTAACAAGAAAAGGCCACAAACAAAATGAAGATACGTTTGGGAATGAATCTACTCGTTATACGTTATCTTTGAAGCTTTGAAGTACACGAAAGCCGTTTATATCATGTGACTTGTACAACTCTTAGCCTCTCTCAGTCCCTAGTACTCCATGGTCTACGTTTTAGGTTTGTTAAGTACCAAAAAAAATTAAATACCTCATACTCGACGGCCGCCTGGTCTAGTGTTCAGAGCTTCAGAACAGCAAAGTGGTTCAATTCCCGCTGAGAGCATTTTTGTGATGTACACGAGTATTTGTACGTTTTAGATGTCTTAGGCCAATTTGTGTGAAATTGTCCCAAGGTTTTAAATGGTCCCATTTATTTGAAGCGTATACTATAGGAACCGGACAACGATAGACATACATACATAGATGTAAACAATATTATTGATTATATGATGTAATTATACGCTTGTTCATATTATATTCAGTCAAATCAAAGAAAACATATGGAAAGAATATTCTGTAATTTTGATGCAAAAGCTTACTGGAACTATAACGCAACAGTAATTTTATATTTTATTATATACTGCGCTTAGCATCATGTGCTACGTCGTAGAGCTTTAGCTACGCCGTAGCGGACGATAAACAGAATACTTTAAACAGGATTTACTCATCGTATAATGTTTTTGTGTAAAATATTGCTTAGGTTCGAATGAACCTCTCTTTAAATTGGGGCTATTACAGGCGCTTGTATGCATAGACCCTGACACTGAGCCCCACACGGTAAATATCAATGATCGTACCAAAGCAGCGTTATAGAAAATTCCATTTAACCAAACTCGTTTCATTTTGTCCAGTTTTACCTACAATCCTTTCAACATCAGTGTATATGTTCAGAAAAGGCCCCGTAATACTCGTATTAAGATACAACCTAATCACGACTTATGTTATAACCTCCTTGGGGGTCACGTGGGCGGGCAGCGAGGGGTGGGGAGGGTCGTTATGGTTATCACTTTATATATACTGCTTAAATCCAGTGAAATGATCATCAAATGTATTTCTATATGCCGCCCTTGTTTTAAGCCAAGGGTTTGTACCCATAACTTTTTCTAGTCTATACAGGATCGCGTCCGAGAGCGGTTATCGACTCGCCATTTCTCACGTCACTTAAAAATTTCGCGTGTGAAAGGGCCAATAAAAAGGCGGGTTATATTATATATATATGCTCAGGCCTTCCCATAAGGGTTCCAGAAGGGGTAATCAGAGATATATTTTAGGTGCCAACGTGACAGTGCCATTGCAAGTTTTGCCTTTGTGTTGCGGCAACTACTCGAACCACTCGGTCAGCTTTTGCCCGCGGCTTCGCCCGCGTGGAGTTCGAAAAAGTAGCTTTGGAAATTTTCCTGCTAGAATCGGTTCAGCCGCTATGCCGTGAAAGAGCATCATACATTATAATATAAGAACTTTGAATTTTAAGGACTAAAAAAAAATTTCCTATTCCTAGGTATAAGCTATCACCATTTCAACTTTCAGCCAATTCGCTTCAGCCATTTGGCCGTGAAAGAACCGCAAACATCCAAACATCCAAACTTACAAACTTTCACATTTATAATATTAGTAGCTTGTTCCCAGATACATACCCATCTACCCTCGCGCCCTCACACAATGCACTCGGAGTTCTTCCAAGCAAATAACAATATTGTGTTTGCAGTACAAAAAGTACAAGGGAAGCGTCTTGAGAAGGCTTCGGCCGTGTAAACACCATTATGCCTAACTCACGATGTACAATGGCCGCCGCCTTAGGAAATGTTTGAGTGGATCTTGGCCCTGAGCGGACTTTACGCTTCAATCCAACACAAGTAAAGTAGCACCTCGCTCAAATTAAGCCTCTAATTTATCATTAGCGTGCAAACAATAACGTGTAAACAATATTCCGTCGTCAATATTAGACGACCGTCTGGTCTAGTGGTTACAGCTCCTGACTGCGAAACTTGAGGTCGCGGGTTCGAATCCCGCTAAGGGCAGATATTTGTGTGATGAACACGAGTATTTGTACCTTAGTCTTGGATTTCATATGTATTTTAGTATATATCTATCTATATAAGTAAATATATCGTTGCCTAGTTACCATAACACAAGCTTTGCTTAATTTGGGACTAGGTCAATTTGGGTGGAATTGTCCCAGGTATTTATTTATTTATTTTATTTTTTTATAATATTCGAATAAAAAACATGTATATCGCCCCCAATATCTTTATCAATATCAATATTATATTTAGAAACATCTTAGAAGGAAAGGTAGAGGGGAAGAGAGGAAGAGGAAGACCAAGATTAATATACATGGGTCAGATCAAAGGAAAAGTGTCTCTCATGACGTATAGGGAGGTCAAAGCGGTTGCGCTGGACGGAACCAAATCGAAGGAATTGCATCAGAGACGCCGAAAAGAGCCCAGCTCTTAAATTTGTGATGATCATTATATTGAGAGTATGGATTCCTTCGACTAGGGTGTGCAAAGATTCCTGAAGGGTCGGCAACGCGCAATCGATACATTTGGCTCTTCAAGCGTCCATAGACAGCTTACCACACATTCTGCAGCGTACTTTAAATATCAAACTAAATAAAACGCCTTCCCACAAGGGTCCCCCAGGGTAGGCTAGGTGTGTTGGTAGTATCCACACGGCCATTTTTCGCTGGAAATGTATTTCAGGAGAAGAAACGGTCAAACAAACTCCCGGTCTTATTTTAACATTGTGCTTTTTTATAAAATTTTAACTATTATCTAGAGAGAACTGGCGCTCTATACTCTCCGCCTACCCCGTTAGGGACTCGGCGTGATGATATGTATATGTATGTACTAAGGTTGTATATTTATTAAACAAACGATAGAAAACAGGAGTGAAAGCAATTACAAATTAAATGTAACTATCCGGCAATAGAACCTTTTTAATCCAAAAGAAGATTCGGTTAAGCTTTTAATCATGTGGATATCTTTCAGTAAGGGGTAAGTAAGCTCGCGTCCCAACGTGAGCGCTTAGAGGCTCGTAGCTTTGCCAACACGTTAAGTTATATTGGTGTCGTTAAGTTATGGACACATCGACTGCAACTTTTGTTACGTATATTTAACACTAGGTACACCTCACGGTTTCAGACTATACTATTTTGTTGATCGATTTTTCAACAAATATATAATTAAATCATTTCTAAATTACAACTTATGTCACTTGGTAAGGTAGTAGCTGTCGAATGAAATGTTGAGCCGTGGTGGCCGAGTGGTTCGAGCAGTTGCCTGCGACGCAAAGGTCGCAAGTTCGAATCCCGACTGTACCAATGAGTTTTTCTAAACTTAAGTACAGTGATTAGTCACACCACGAGCTTTACGGTGAAGGAAAACATCGAGAGGAAACCTGCATACGTCTGAGAAGAAATTCAAGGGCGTATGTATAGTTGTGCTTGAGTAACGGCGATGGACTCGCCATCTGTCACGTTGGCACCTAATATACCTCTGGCGGAAAGTGGGTGTGTGGGTATTACCTATACACCTCTGCCTACCCCTTCGGGGACCCTTGTGGGAAGGCGTGAGGATATTTATTTTATTTTACATCCAAGCAACTCTACAATAGCACTACTGGCTTAAACGAACTCTTCATGTAAAACAGACGTTGTAAGAGGCTTTATCGCGACCCAGCCATGCATCACCGTATCCCGCGGTGATTTATAGTGAGCACCGGTGATTGATTGTGATCAGTGGTGATCAATTAGTACAGTCGCGAACAGCCGACTTTTAACCGATTCACAAAGTGATTAATGGATTGCCGATTGTAGTTTTTCGGGAGGAGATTTTTCCTGCGAACACTTTGTGCGTTTATGCGACACAATTTGTTTGGCTGACATACATCACGCTGGTGCTAACTGCCACACGAGTAAAGTTTGATCTCATTGGTGGATTAGAAAATATCCTATGTGTTAATCCAGCTAATAACCTATCTCAGTGTAAAATTTTATCCAATTCCGTAAAGTAGGTTCTGCGTGATAGAGGGGCAAACATCCCCACAAACTTCGCTTTTATTTATTTAGTAGGACATACAGCTTGAAGTTCTTCTGGAATAAAAAAATATTCCAGTAAAATAAATTTGTATTTTGTTCACGGTAGCTTAGCCCCGCGACTTCACTCGCATTCAATGTGTAATAAATCTTTTCTTATTTAGCTATTTCTTCTTCATCGTTTCCTCATGTCTGAGGGTCGTGACCACCATGAGTGGCCTGCTGGACTAGGCCTCTCCAAGAGCTGCGGCACTCTGCGTGTCTGATGGCAGTTGGTATGTCTCGTTTGGTGGTATCTTTAACGGCGTCGGTCCACCTGGTTGGAGATCTTCCTCTACTCCTTTTTCCTTCCACGTGACCAACAACAATAAGTTTTTCCAGATTGTCTGGATTTCTTCTAGCCACGTGTCCGAAGTACTGAAGTAGTATCTGGAGGCATTTTGTGGAGAGCCGAGTTTGGATATTTAGTTCTTTAAGGATAGATGCGTTGGTGCGGTGTGCTGTCCATGATATTCCCAGCATTTTCCGCCAGCACCACATTTCGAACGCATCTATCCGGGACCGAGTGCGGGCTTTGAGTGTCCAAGTCTCTGCGGCGTATAGAAAAATAGAGAAGATAAGGGTGTGCATAAGTTTGACCTTAGTGTTGCGGGTTATGCCTCTGTTTCTCCAAACCTTCTCTAACCGCTTTACGGCTGATTTTGCCATCTGGGCTCTGCGAACAACTTCCTTATCGCAGTCACCATCATCGCATATCAACGCTCCGAGATACACAAACTCGTGTACGGTATTCACATCCCGTAGCTCGTGCGTTCGTTGCATGGTGCCCGCCCTATCAATGAACATCAGCTTTGTCTTCGACCTATTGATGTGAAGACCATATTCTTTGCTCACGCTTTCCACCCGCTGCAGCAGTTCACTCAACTCGCTTTCTGAGGCTCCGATTATGGTAGTGTCGTCAGCAAACCTTAAATTATTTATGCGGTGGCCGCCTATTTTGATGCCCCCTTCCCAACCCTCTAGAGCTCTTCTCATGATCTGCTCGCCAATGAGGTTGAATAGTTGAGGGGAGAGTATACATCCTTGCCTGACACCACGCTCTGGTTTGAAAGGATCGGATAGTGAACCATCCACTCTGACCCTTGTTTGGCCTTCAAGGTAAAGGTTTTGGACAAGGGCTATCAAGTGCCCAGGTACTCCCATTTCCCGCATTACCACAAACATTTCCCTCCAGTGAATGCAGTCAAAAGCTTTGGCGTAGTCAATGAAACACAGAGCCATAGGTACGTTAAACTCACGCGATTTTTCTATGAGCTGCCTAACATTTAGGATCTGTTCTCGTGTGCCTCTTCCTTTAACGAAACCAGCCTGCTCTCTCGCTATTTGTCCGCTGATATAGTGCAGAAGTCTCCTATTTAAAATGTACAGTAGTATTTTACTTGCATGAGAGATGAGTGAGATGGTCCTGTAGTTCTCGCATTTACGTGTAGAGCCTTTTTTGTGTATGGGGATCAAAATAGATTCTGTCCAGTCATCTGGCCACTGTCCAGTTCGCCAAATCTTCTGACAAATGTTGAGTATTATTCTTGTCCCATCTGTACCCAGGCCCTTAATCATCTGTGCGGTAATACCATCTCCACCAGCCGCTTTAGTCTTAAGTTTTGCAATAGCTGCTTCTACTTCGTGGAGAATTAAATCTGGTTCTCGATCAGAGTAAGTAGTTCTTTCCTGATCCGCGGCATTGGTTTCAGCACTGTAAAGTTTTTCGCTATATCTCATCCATCTCTCAAGGACACCTTCCTTTTCAAAAATAGGAGCACCCTTTTCGTCTTCAACAGTCCAGTTCTTGAGCTTAAAGTCTTTTGACAGAAGATTGACTTTTTGGAACATATCTTTTGTGTGAGAATGCCTGGCATTTTGTTCCATCTCGACACATATGGAGTCAATGTAGGAATTCCTGTCCCTTCTGCAGAGCCATTGTACTTTTCTGTTAAGACTAGAGTAGCTTGATCGGTCTTCGTCTGTGTGTACACCATTTTCTTTTCGTGTTTTCCGTTCCTTGATAGCAGACCACGTCTCTTCTGATATCCAGTCAGCTTTAGGGCGGTCGACTTTATAGGAACTAGCGATTTCTTTTGCTGTCTGCAGGGTTACGTCTCGAAGTTGCCCCCAATCCTCATTTGGCGAGTTAAAGGGATCGAAAACAAGCTGTTTGAGTTTCAAGTGTACAGCTTCCCTATAAGCTAGCTCAGCAGCCGGTGGTAGGTTGACCACTCTGTGGTTATGCAGTTTCTTTGCGCTTTTTATGCGAATCCTAAGTTTTGCCACGAGTAGTTGATGGTCACTGCCACAGTCAGCTCCAGGACGAGTTTTGACGTTAGAAATTGATGAGCGCCACCTTTTGCCAATCATGATGAAGTCGATTTGGTTCCTGTGTATGCCATTTGGAGAAGTCCATGTGTAGAGTCTTCTTGGGTGATGTTTGAACCAAGTATTCATGACAGTGATGCTGTTTTCAACGCAAAAGTCCAACAGCATTTTACCTCGTTCGTTGCGTGTGCCGAGCCCATGTTTCCCAACAACCTCACTGAGATGATCATCTTTATCTGTGCTGCCGATCTTCGCGTTTAGGTCTCCAAGTATAACTGTTACTTCTTTGCTTGGGATGTCTCTGTAAACTTTGCCTAGAGTGTGATAGAAGCTTTCGATTTCATTCTCAGTTGAGCTGGAAGTCGGGGCATATACTTGGATCAAGTTGATAGGGTTTGGATGCGCCCTGATCTTTAAAACCACAATCCTGTTGTTGACGTCATTGTAACCAATTATATAATCTCGTAGCTTTTTTGAGATTAGAAAACCTACTCCGCAGTAGCTGGCATCTGGGCTTCCTACATTTATCCTAGTCTTTCCGGATGATGTGGTTACGTGACCGCTTTCTTTTAGATGGGTTTCACTCAGACCCAAGATGTCGATATCGCACCGGTCCATCTCTTTTTCCACGATTTCTATTTTACCGGCTTTGTTGAGACCACGAACATTCCATGTGCCGATTTTCAGAGCCTGATTTGGTTTGGCTCGTCCTGATGGTGATGTAGGCTCCACAGTAACCAAATTTCTGCATGTAGCCTGCGGGCGCACTAGCATGCAGCCGGTAGCCAATTTCACACCAGGAGACCCGGAACCGTCCTGGCGCCGGGCGTCAGCCGGATGGCATGACAGATCACAAGCTCTCATCTTTTTACGTTTCATGGTGGTTTTCTTGGGATAATAGATAACGGTAGTGTCCCATTCCTTTCCGTCCCAGTATTTTTGAGGTTATTTATGCCTCATGGCCACTAATGCCATCCTGTTAACAGGTTGTCAGGTTATTTTCCGCCGCCCGATGCTCGGCGTTGTTGCCCGTTTAGCACCACCCGGGAGAGACGTGTAGGGTGGGCCTAGGAATAGGTGGTAAATCCTACGGACGTGGGCAACTCCCTCTCCCATATTTAGCTATTTAGTGGTACTTTTTTAAAATACTTCAATGACTTTTCAAATATTATTATAGCTCAAATATATTCCTTGTCATTTTTGTTTATAACAAGAAGTTTATATCAATCCTGATACAATCATATCGAAACAAGATGGCTCTTGTCATAGGTATAATAAATAAACCACAAGGCAGATAACAATTAGTGAGTTATAATCGTATTAGTTGAAGAATAGCGCAGCCTCACCTCCCGCGGCCAGCGGCCACCCATCAAAGTCTAGCGGTAATAGTGACTAATGTCCCCCGTCTAATTGTGATTTATCTCGCGCCGGTAATTGGACGGTTCGATCCCCCAACGGGGACGCTCATTGATAAAGAAAAGGTGGGGAACGTTGGTCAATGGAGGGCCTTACTATCCTACTTCTAAGCTTTATAAAACATCGGCAGGAAGAAATTCAACAGCGTATGTATAGTGCACATACGCACTAAAGAGCCGGGGTGGCCTAGTGGTTCGAGCAGTTGCCTGCGACGCAAAGGTCGCAAGTTCGAATCCCGACTGTACCAATGAGTTTTTCTGGACTTAAGTACAGTGATTAGTCACACCACGAGCTTTACGGTGAAGGAAAACATCGAGAGGAAACCTACATACGTCTGAGAAGAAATTCAAAGGCGTATGTATAGTCGTGCCTGAGTAACGGCGATGGACTCGCCATCAGTCACGTTGGCACCTAATATACCTCTGGCGGAAAGTGGGTGTGTGGGTATTACCTATACACCTCTGCCTACCCCTCCGGGGACCCTTGTGGGAAGGCGTGAGCATATATATTATGTATAGTCGTGCTTGAGAAACGGCGATGGACTCGCCATCAGTCCTGCAGGCACCTAAAATATTTCACCGACGAAAAGCGGGTTTGGAGATAGTACCTACACACCTTTGCCTACCCTGCGGGAAGGCATGAACCAGCCAAGGAAGTAACCAGCATCCCTAGATCTCAACAAGGGGGTATTGTTCCCCGGCTGCCTACTATTTTCAGGAACAACAATATATCCAGTATTCCTCCTTCTCCAGCGCAATGGGTCCCAATAAACTGCGCTCTGCACCTAAGTTTTCGCTATAAATTCACTTGTGTTTAATTAAGTATACATTAGCCGTTTTTGTAATCGCGCAGACAGAACAAAGTGCATATTAAATTAGTATGGATTAGTGTTGAGTCTCCTGAAGACATACTCAGTTCATTGACCTCGCTTTGCTCGCCAATTATCTATTTCTTTGCATCTTGTTAATGAGCCGTGGTGGCTAAGTGGTTTTAGTAGCCGTTGTAACCCAAAAGTTACAAGTTCAAATACCTGCTGTATAGATTTTTTTTTTAAACTTGAGTCAAATCACTGTACAGGATTTACAGTGAAGGAACACATCGAAAAAACCTGCTTACGCTTAGAAGAAATCCGCTATTGGATTGTATGTAGTCGAGCTTTAGAACATGTTGACACCTAAATATATGCCCGGCGAATGAGGGTGCTACATGTTGACACCTAAATATATGCCCGGCGAATGAGGGTGCTACATGTTGACACCTAAATATATGCCCGGCGAATGAGGGTGCTACATGTTGACACCTAAATATATGCCCGGCGAATGAGGGTGCTACATGTTGACACCTAAATATATGCCCGGCGAATGAGGGTGCTACATGTTGACACCTAAATATATGCCCGGCGAATGAGGGTGCTACATGTTGACACCTAAATATATGCCCGGCGAATGAGGGTGCTACATGTTGACACCTAAATATATGCCCGGCGAATGAGGGTGCTACATGTTGACACCTAAATATATGCCCGGCGAATGAGGGTGCTACATGTTGACACCTAAATATATGCCCGGCGAATGAGGGTGCTACATGTTGACACCTAAATATATGCCCGGCGAATGAGGGTGCTACATGTTGACACCTAAATATATGCCCGGCGAATGAGGGTGCTACATGTTGACACCTAAATATGCGCCCGGCGAATGAGGGTGCTGTTATACCTCCGCTTATCCTATGATAGCGTAGTGTCCCCGTGAGGGCGTGATGAAATTGTTTTTATTCCAATGGTAAGCGGCTACTGCTGCGGAAAAGCGTGTGATTGGGGTGGTGGGGAGTATTTAGAAATCTAGATAAATCTACATCCATACACTATGTAGCTGTTTTTAAGACTTCCTCTAGCTTTTGAAAGCTTGTTTTACCAAAAGGGAAGGCAAGAAATTCCTTCTTGATGTTTTGCTTACCCGTCAAGATCGCTGTGTGAATTTCATAAGTCAAAATTACCAGGAATTGAATTTATAATGTTCACTATCTGAGACTGCTTACCCAATTCGAGTAGAATGGCTCTTTCTCGAGGCTAAATATTATTTTTAATATTAGATTTGCTCATATCTTGAATAATGTCGTAAGAAAACGAGCCCAACCCGCGCGGGGATAAGATTAAACAAGATAATGGTTAGATAAGCAGCCGCCTGAATATTTTATTGATCAAACTCCAGGTACCCCATTAAGGGATTCTTATATCAGTAAATAACGGTTTTTGTTATCATTTTGGTAAAATGTATATATTACTTGAAGAAATCAGCTTTGAAGTCTGAGCTCTTGTTAGGTTACTGATATCCTTATACAATACAATAAAGTATCTTATCTTGACTTACATCATAAGTCTTTGGATATTTGAAATTCGAATTGAAATATTGAAATCTTTAAGTGGAAAATTCTATATTGTATTTATAAATTCTACATAATATATATACATCAATATTTATTAAGGTAAACGTTTGTAAACTGCGGCATCGCGCGTCGCCTAAAATACAGTTACCACGATTGGACTCGCTGCACGCCCTACCTCAATATGAGTGAATCACTCACTGAACTGGTTCTGAAATTATCGACTCGTTCCTAAGAAGCTGGTCGGAATGTTCCATAGTCATCAGCAGTGACACACCGGGGTGTTGCTCGCGCCGATGGGGCACGACTAACAATTTGATACGTTGTCTGATGCTGGGCGGGCGGTTAAACGCCGCGGCTGTCCAGCGGCTGAAGCGCAGAGCGAACACCTCAAAGGAGGGTTTTTTTGCTATACTTAATATTACAAAGAGGCGTAGTTTTTTGTTTGAACGACTAAAAACGGTCAGCGGCGGATGACCATCCGCCATGAAAGTCACAATATTCAACATAAGGTAAAACACAAATATTACCCCCCGTAGATCGCAACAATAATGTCATTACTTTGATTTAGATCCCGATTTCTTTATGAATTTGTAGTAATTAATGATCGATATGAATGTTAGGAGGCAAGGAACCGCTCGTGTGCACGGGGCCACGCTCATTAAGCCCCAGAGCGGCGAGTTGTGATGAGAATTTGAAACGGTTTGTTTGCGCGGTTAGGGCGCGCATACACCGAGCATGACGCTCGTTAGATCCGAATCGGGCCTAAGATAGCGAACATAAAAGTTGATGGCCAAATTAGATTTGCGTAATTTGGAGAACACACATTCTGCCTACAAATTTATTTATGGAGTCCTGTTACAAGGCTCGCGTATCGATTCTGATAAGCGATGCTATGAGCCAGTAGGAATCTGTTCATATCACACATGCAAAGATATCTCCCCAGCGCTTAACGTTAGTAAAATAGTCTTCCGAAACAATTATACGCAAGAAAATTTACTGCCCAATTTGCGCACCAACATACAAAGCGGCTGAATCGCTACGAATGTTATATTAGATAGTAATACGCACAGCGGTATGGCTCATCGCTGCATACCGCTACAGCGCTACATAGACAAAGTGCGTGGATGTATTGTTTGCCAAACATTAGCCGCCTAGGGTTGCTAGTTGTGGTATTTGTGGCCTGTGTTGTGTACGATGACTCGCAATGACTCATGTTGTGAGGCACTAGCTCTGCCCTGCGGTGTCGCCCGCTGTGAATTTGATTAAACGTATGCAAAAAGTCCCGACAAAAATTATTTATTAATTGAAAAGTATAAACGTTAATTACACCGACTCTGCCGCAGAGAGAGTAGATCGCTAGTTCTCCCTACACTTACCTTCTCACACATCTCTTTCGGTCCATCCACGTTGAACAGTATCTTTATAGATGTGCGGCGTTTTTAAATATTCTTGAAGGTCCTTGAGTGCGTGATCGATTTGATATAGGTAGTTGGAACGTGGTCTTCCTCTGCCTCTTTATCGAAATATTTTTGTATAAATTGAGATATTTTTTTTTATACCACATGGGTGGCAAACTGGCATGCGGTGCGCCTGATGGTAAGCGGTTACCGCCGCCTATGGACGCTTGCAACACCAGGTGTATCACTCACACGCTGCCGACGCTGCAGGAATCTTTTCACACCCTTCTTGAAGAACTCCACTCTCCAGGGAAAACTTCAATCTATAAATCAGGGTAGGAGTAAATTCTTAAGCTTAAATATTGCAACACCACAGTATCACAGGAGGCCTTTCCCTTCTAAGCGTAAAGCGCTGTCAATTAGCATTTTATACTAAAACTGGAATTAGCACGAGATAATATTAATCCGCATAGCATTAATTTTAATTGGAACGGCAAAGTTGCCAAAACAAGATGTTGAGCAGCCCTGTACCTATATTTAATCGCGATGCAAATGTTATGACAAACAACACGATAATTTATAAAGCTGACAGCCCTAACATGGCATTAAAGTCACAAAAAGAATTATGACACTTATAAGATACAGAATAAGGCTTATTGTCCTGTTTTTGCACGTACTAAATCATTGTTGCGAATTAAATGGCCAGAATGTGTATTTGCTATAATTACGTACCACGCTGGCTGTGTATGGAACACAAATTGCGTCTTTTGTGATTATACGGCAATAGATTTAGTTTCGTTTGTTCTACGTTTTCGGTTACTTTTAGAACTTTGAGAGATATTTTCAAGTGTTCCGTTAAATTTAATATTTGTTCGGCTCGAAGCTTTTTACGGTAAAGTGGGAATTATTATCTTATTGCCTAGATTTACGAGAATATAATATAATAATAAAATAAAATATAAATACAATGTTAATATACTTGTTAGACGTATATTAACATAAATCCTGGCGCTAACTCTCTCTATCTGAAACAGCTCTCGCCATCAGTCACGTTGGCACCATAATAAATTTTCTGGAGAAAAGATGTGTTATTACACTTCTGCCTACCCCTGAGAGAGCTCTTGTGGGTACATGTGAAGGCATATACACCCTGCTAATTAATATTATCAATGCGTAAGTTTGTGAGGATATTTTTTCTTCTTTCCCCCAGAAACTACCCAAGGCAATGGATAGGATAGGTTTTATTCGGAAAAAAAATCTCATATTTTTGCTAGTGAAATCACGGGGCAAAGTTTTAAGAGAGGTAGGGCATAACGGGTTTCCCGGTCGAATTTGGAGCTGCCCGTCTAGGGCAGGACCTCCACCATATAGAAGTCCGTAGCCAAATAACACAATTTTTTGTGTTGTGTTCCCACGCAGTGAATAAAGTTTCCAGTAATGAGCTCCTTGGGGAGGGGGGAGGATTGATTGTGATTGATATTGTGTTGGCAGCAGAGGGATTAGTCCCATTATGCTGCCAACACAGTATAACTCTCCGAGCACAGAGTGGCAACGCGCAAGTGATACTTCGGTATTGTAAGCGTAAATTGGCTGCGGTAACCGTTTTCTATCAGGTGGGCTTGTTTGCCACTCTTGTTGTATAAAAAAAACAAAAAAAAAAAGTTAGTATGATATATAGATAGTTCAATGCAATGTATTTAATCAAGCAAAGCCTTCAAAGGCTCGATACTGGCAATGGACAGCGCTATCTTGCCTTGCGATATTAACATTAATTGATTGACGACGGAAGCTCGGCAATGTAACTGTCATGCGACACGCTATAGGGCTTTCACTGAGGTGAACGTAATTAACATATAATTATTTTTTTAATGACTTATGTACTTAGGTTGTCACTCACACTACTGTACACTCACATTAACTGAAAAGTGGCTTTTCTATATTAGTGCTATTGACTGAATGCGAATGACACACATGTAAAGCTGCTCTAGCTAGAGTAAGGTTTAGATACATGTAGTACTTTGTAGTATATCGCATTTTTGTACTGACTATCATGTACATGATTTAGCTTCGGTGATATTGTTAATAGTTTAAAAATTTTGCTTAGTTATAAAAATGCAACAATAAATGTTTTTCTTACATTCGTTCTCGATCGTTATTCATGCCAGGCGCTTTATATATCTCGTGTACTCGGGAATTACTTTCATTGTAGCATTCCTAAAATCAGACCTAAAAACAACTCCATGAGCGACCACGCTGTTTGTGTAGTGGCAACCCTACAGTGTAGTTGCAGTCGCACGTAGGGGTGAACTTAATAATATTTGACACTGGCCAGTTTAGAATAAAAAAGGAGAAAATAAGGTATAATGACGATCCTTTTGTTTAATAAGAAAATTTACGCATGTACAATAACACCGATAAAAACACATTGTGTGTTTTTATGCCTAAAATCAGACCTAAAAACAGCTCCATGAGCGACCACGCAGTTTGTGTAGTGGCAACCCTACAGTGTAGTTGCAGTCGCATGTAGGGGTGTACTTAATTATAACGCCGCGCTAATTTCAGATGCAGATGTACAGAGCAACTCAGTGCTCATGTAATGCTACAACTAAATTGTGCAATTTACTTTAGTAATAACTTAGGACTTAACAATAAAGGACATGTTTGTTGCACTGTATTATTTGAATAGTATAGTTTAACATGGAGTTTAGATACTTGGTCCAAATATCCTACAATAAATTTGATGAAATTTACTAGAAATAAACCAGAAAACCAAATGTGGTGAAGCCGCGAAATTTAACCCTAAACGTAATTTTAAAAGTAGAAGATAATTGACCTGATGACCTGACCCAAACTAAGTAAACAAAAAGTAAGTAAAGTAAGTAAGTAAAAAATTTAACTAAAGGACTCAGGTGAAATATATAGGGTCTAAGCTAGTGGACTCAGTCGCATACCCTTACTCCAAACGATGGGTGACGAGAAGCTAGCACTTAGTCGGGGCGCAGTCACTATCCCGTGAACCGGTTCAAACTGCTTTTCACCACATATCCGCAACCCACTTCGTGCTCCCTGCACCGCGACTATTATTAACGCTTATATTAACATTTCGTGACAACATTACAGCGCTCTGCACATTGCGCGTTTTGTTTGGAATGCCCATTTTGTATAACGTTGCATGTTGCTAATGTACTCTGTACTTGCTTTGTTATCCTCTGCTATGGCATAAAAAATGAATTCGCGTGTTCTTTACTCCTAGTTTAAATAATGTCTGCATTTATTTCGAGTGTGGGATTTTATTTCATTCTAATTTATTATTAAAATATCCATCTGCGTACGTTGGAGAAGAAAAGTGATTGTGGGTGTCATTTCCCCCTGCCTACTCGACACCTTTGGTTGTGCATTGGGCGCCCAAGTGCGGGCCTGCCAGCTTCAATTGAACTAACACCTAATCTATTCCACATGTTACAAGCCACAATAAATCTTACGTCACTACACAGAGCGTCGAGAGTGCAATAAAACGCAGACGCTCGTGCAAGTGGCTGCCATGTCACGTGGCTCACACTGTATTAACGCGGTGCTTTACTGAAGCTGCCTGGGACCTGATATACTTGTACAGGTCTTAGTCGTACTATAAATTTCTGTATTTTTTTAAATACCAATATTCCCTATTTATTGGTAATTTTATTGTTCCGAAATATAATCAATACCATTCTTCACTTTTTCACGTTTCTCACCAATATATACCAATCTTACACACATTGCATTGCATTGCATTATAAATAGTTTTAACACACTTAAACTGTTTATCATGCACACCACACACTTTCCTGTGGATAAATATATTTATTATTTATTTATTTATTTATTGTTAACTATAACGATTTCACCAATTACAATTATTAACAATTGTATCTTCAATCCTTTCTACCAAAGTCCTCGAAGGTGTAGACTGAGGTGTGTAACAACCCATCTCTTTTCGGCGGAGATATATTTTAGGTGCCAATAACACAAATCGATGAGTCCGTCACCGTTTCTCAAGTACGATACATATTGGAATATCATTCGAACGGGAAACCAACATACACTACCACAATCGTGTCCCCAATCATGAACTCGTCACACCTTTAGATACAACCTACAGATACACTAAGAGTAATGTCTGAACACTTCCAACGAATCGATACTTCAATGGTTTATAATCAAAACTCTATAGAACACAAGTTCCCTGCGTTATTGCATTATCCTTGAAGCACTCCCCCCCCCCGCCCCCGCCACTCCCCGGCCGCCCCCTCCCCCGGTCGCCAACAATTTGGAAAGCTTTTAAGGCGACCACATGAGTTAACTTGAAATACGAGCGTAGAGCCTTAATATTGTGATGGTATGTGAGGGATCATTTAGTATCAAGGGTGCTACCGTAATTGATTGTACTATAATAGTTATGACAATGTTTTGAATACAACCTCCTTACGTCGCTTGGATACGACATGTAACTTGACGATCAGGCCTGCGTAGGGTCACGGGGTAGGCAGAGAGACTAGAGCGCCATTTCTCTGTAGGCTTACCTACCTCTTTCGCTTCGTCTACGTTCATCAGTCCGCATACATACTCGCCGTTTTAGTTGCAACCACCTGCCACTTCTCGTGTTCATACATTAATATATTAAGGTAAGTCATTTCTCAAGGATGGGAATTTCAAAGGTACTCGAAACAGGGGAGCATGTACGAAGAGTTAGATAAACGTGGATAAGCAAAAATACTTGGCTATCTCGTGAGAGACTCGGCGTGATAGTCAACACTGAACATAACTTAATTTATATATATCTAGCGTATGTGTTGCTTGTGACTTCTAACAAGATAAGAGAGGGAATGCTTTTTATATAGTTAGTATACAGTGCTATATAAATATTAAGAGACAACTCACAATACTATAATTTGTGTCCCTCTCACAAGTTGCTGTGCCCCGCAGGGTCCACTGTATACCCTGATATTATCGTGATATTATTGTAACTGGAATAGCAATAAAGAATTATGATTATGAATTGTGGAGATCAGATTACAACGTTTTTTACACCTGCTGCTTTTTATTTCGTATATATACCTATACATACATACATATCATCACGCCAAGACCCTAACGGGGTAGGCAAAGAGTATAGAGCGCCAGTTCTCTCTAGACTTACATATTGGTACCTACCTTGTTGTATGGCAGCGAATCCTGGGTATGTCAGAGGAAGTTTGAAAATAGCTTGAATGCAGTCGAGATGCGATCTCTTCGAAAAATGTGCGGAGAAACGATATTAGATCGAATCCGCAATGAAGAGATTCGCAAATCAACTGGCGTGAATGAGGGCGTGATTGTAAAGATGAAGAAAGGCATGTTACGTTGGTTTGGACACATAGAAAGGATGAGTGAAGAAAGATTGACGAAACAGATATACAAAGCAAAAGTGTGTGCAAGAAGAGGCAGAGGAAGGCCACGTTCCAACTACCTGGATGAAATATATCGGACTCTCAAGGACGGTTACGTTAAGAGTACTCGAAACCGAAGAGACTGATGAATGTGGACGAAGCGAAAGAGGTATGTAAGTCGTATATATAATATAATAAATAATATCCTCACGCCTTCCCACAAGGGTTCCCGAAGGGGTAGGCAGAGGTGCATAGATAATACCCACACACCCACTTTCCGCCTGAGGTAAATTAGGTGCCAACGTGACAGATGGCGAGTCTATCGCCGTTACTCAAGCACGACCATACATACGCCTTTGAATTGCTTCTCAGACGTATGCAGGTTTCCTCTCGATGTTTTCCTTCACCGTGAAGCTCGTGGTGTGATTAATCACTGTACTTAAGTTCAGAAAAACTCATTGGTACAGTCGGGATTTGAAATTGCGATCTTTGTGTCGCAGGCAACTGCTCGAACCACTCGGCCACCACGGCTTATTACTAGTTCCAGTTACACACCTACTAATGTTTACTGATAACGTGTTGCCATCCATGATATTACAGACATCTATAGACAATGTGATGCACTGTCGCTATTACAAATCCCATCACAGTTACACATTTCAGTTTTGCTTACTGACAGACTCTGATTACCATAAAACTGGTGAAAGTCAATATTAGGATGTGCTTTGCATATCATCACGTTGAGTCCATCACGGGGTAGAGCCTTCTCTAGACTAACAAAATGTTCATGTACATTCTTCAGTGTTCGTAAAGCCTCATATATATGGTATATAGAAGGTTTTTTTATTAAATTCTAGATATAAGATATAAGTATACCTTTTGTACGAGTATCTTAAGAGTATATAATCCAACTTTATGTATTATTAAAGCCAAGCCACCCTGTATACTGCGTGTAAGCCTTCATCACTCATAATATATACATTGTTTACTTATACAGCCTCTGCAAGGGGTCGCTTAAACTTGGATAAATTATAGTGACATAGGACGAGGCAAGAGTGATAGCGGCCGGACAACTGGGGCAGACTAAACGTACGGTACGTAATTTGGTGTTCGGTGCAGATTTGGGCTCAAAAGTCACCCCCATTATTATTATTATTTACTTATAAAATGTCAAAATATTACCTCTCTTAAGACGTTTGCATCATAGCCGATATATCATAATTATAGATAATCAAATTATAATAAATATATATATATATATAAATATATATATTTATACAACAAAAGTGGCAAACAAGCATAGGGCCACCTGATGGGAAACGGTTACCGCAGCCTATTAACGCTCACGATACCGAAGTATCACTTGCGCGTTGCCACTCTGTGTTCGGAGAGTTATACTGTGTTGGCAGCATAATAGGTCTAATCCCTCGATTGCCAAAACAATATAACAATCCTTCGCCCTCCCTAAGGAGCTCATTACTGGAAACCTTATTCACGGCGTAGGAACACAACACAAAAAAATATGTTATTTGGCTACGGACTTCTACAAGGTGGAGATTTCGAGCGGAAAATCCGTTATGCCCTACCTCTCTTAAAATAAATAAAGATATCTGAAGATTATAATGAAACCCACTAACTTCTAAACATATATTTAAGTGCTTAACCGACGGCGAGTCCATCGCCTTTTCTCTATCTATAGACAAGACTATTGCACTATACATCTTGGAATTTTACTAACTATTTTTCTTTAAATAACTATTTTTCATGCCCTAAAGTGGTGGTTGATTTTGATTTTTGATTTTGATAGGTGTAAAATCCTTGGGTATCCGATCGATTTGATCAAGGTGGTTGGAGAACACACGAACGAACCCCACTAATCGAAACGTTATCTTGATGAAATTTTCCTTAATTAACGACGCTTTTTTGTGTAGGTACGGTCGACGAAACAATATCCGAAGCGACCTTCATCAACAAATAATCAAGATATCAACATCGGAATACCCAACAGATTACACAATCAATTCCTTTGAGTAGATCCGATACCAATTGAGTATTCCAAGGATTATGTACAAGCAATAATTGTGGATTACTCGCCTTGTAATTGGTATCGACAGATTATAATGCCTTGAACTGGGCTTGGATCACTGTTGATTGCTTGTTATTCTGCGCGTTGATTGGATCAAAGTTGGTATTTCTTTATTTTCATTAGAAACGAAGGTAGTTTGCTATTACTCGTGGTGACCAAATGATTAGAGTAATCACCAGCAAACGCAAAGATTGTAAATTTGAATTCTGTGTCTAGAAATTATTAATCACACCACTAACTTTGCAATGAAGGTGTTGAACGTACGTTTAAGAGAGGTAGGGCAAATTCGAACTGGAGCTGGACCTCCACCTTATAGAAGTCCGTAGCCAAATAACACTATTTATTGTGTTGTGTTCCTACGCGGTGAATAAGGTTTCCAGTAATTTGCTCCTTGGGAAGGGGGAGGATTGTTATATTGTGTTGGAAGCAGAGGGATTAGTCCCATTATGCTGCCAACGCATTATAACTCTCCGAACACCGAGTAGCAATGCGCAAGTGGTACTTCGGTATCGTGAGCGTAAATAGGCTACTATAATCTGCGCTATTTCAATAGCGTGAACATTCCTTAGATGCCTGCTCGCTTAAAGCCTTTTGTCAGCGATTCAGTAAAGCCTCACCTGCCCCTAAGCCCCAATCATTCATTTCGTTCGTAATACTTGTAACTGTTGAAATGTCCAACGAACTTGGCCAATTACCTACAGTTCTTGTAATTGCCTTCGTAGACCTGCCTTGAGCATAATTGGTCCTCCGCTGTCGTAAATAATCCACCGACCTCACCTTGCTCGTTGCACTCTGACTTACCTGAAACGGAAATTATAATGTTCATGTTTATTGCATGGATGGGGACTAGCCAAGAGCTAGAGTCGTACAAAAAGTTACTCTTTATAGTGCAACATCATGTCATAGCAGGTATATAGCAGGTACATACACCCACACACTCACACACACACACGCACACACACTGTTATTTTCTGTATATCCTGTATCTATAGGAACTGTGACCATCTCTATCCGGGGATGAGTGTTAATAATGTCTGCGACACAGTTTATAACTACTGCAGGCATTATCGCATACAATTTTGTACTATATATTTTTGTTCCGTAATAAATAAAATAATAAAAGTATAAGAATAAAAAAATAAGTTGGGCACACGTTATAGGTATGTAAGGACAGTTTACTGTCGAAAATCTGGTGTGAAGTTTGGAAAGATCTGCAGATCTGCACACAGAACGGTGAAGGAAAACATCGAGAGTAACCCTGCATGTATAGTCGTGCTTTGACTCGCTATTGGTCACGATGGCACCTGAAATAAATATACGGCGAAAATGGGTGCGTAGATACTACACGCCTGTGCCTACCCCTTCGGGGACCCTTTTCGGGAAGGTATGCTATTTACTTATATCATCACGCCGAGTCCATCACGGGGTAGTAAGAGAGAGTAGAGCGCCTGTTATCTCTAGACTTACATTTGGTTTAAATTAAAGTGGTAAATAAGAGCTGTCGGGCGCAGGAAGAAATCATGGCTGCGAAACATCCGGGAATGGACCGGAGTTACCAGTGCAGCGGAGCTTTTAAACCTCGCCAAAGACCGAGAGAAATATGCGGAGCTGCCAACCTTCACTAGTTGGAGAGGCACTATAAGAAGAAGAAGAAGAAAGTGGTAAACAAGTTGTCGGCCTGTCTGATGGTAAGCGGGTATCGTAGTCTATAGTAACTAGCAACACCGGAGGTAATTGGTTACGCTAACACTGTTCATTCCAATACTGCAAGCTTTGCTTATGTTTAGGATTATCCCAAAATATTCAGGAGTTCATCATTTTAGGCGTTAACCTAATCTAACGAGGCAGTGTGTGTGTCTGCCAATCTAACGAGGCAGTGTGTGTGTCTCTGCCAATCGCTCCATGCGGGAATCATATTACGCTATTTCCAATAGCAATAGCACTAATGCTAATGTACCAATCAGTTCGGACCAATCAATTAATCAGTTGACCTGCCACCACAACGCGTCCCGATGGTATCTATTCGATTGCTCTCCAATCAATAATTTTCACCAACTATAAAAGTAACGTACAATTTATTCCTAATAATTCGAGACCTGTGAATGTAAATGGAACGAAAGAGAAGTCTAGAAAGAACTGGCTATCTCCGCCTATCCCGTGAGAGGTTTGGCGTGATGATATCGTGGTACTTTAATGTATAATTAGTTTTATTTTTTTTTGGGTTTTACACTTTTGTACCTCTGACATGATGATCAGAGACTTAGTTCTTAAATTTTTTTATTATTTATCTTTTCTTCTTTTGTCGTTATAATTAGTTTTATTTGGGTAGCCTGGGTAATCTAAAATACTTAGTACGTAAGCGCTTTGGTTGAAGTACTATTAACCAACACATTTGGGAAAGTGGGTGTGTAAGTAGTACCCACACACCCACTTTCCGCCAGAGATATATTTTAGGTGCCAACGTGACAGATGGCGAGTCCATCGCCGTTACTCAAGCACGACTATACGCGTTTGAATCTCTTCTTCAACGTATGCAATTTTTCTTCCAATATTTTCTTACAGTAAAGCTCATGGTGTGACTAATCACTCTACTTAAGTTCGAAAAAACTCATTGGTTCAGTCGGAATTCAAACTTGCAAACTTTGTGTTCTGTGTGTTGATCTTGCAAGATCGAATTGTTGCTGTTAACAAACATGTTGTTGGATAAAACCATAAATACGGAAAAGGTCATTACGGAGATCGAGGGTTCAAATTATGCCTTTTCGTATTGCTTATGATATATGTCTGACAAAATATTTATTTACAATATAATATCAAATGCTCACGTCTTTGTTTGTTCCTTGTTTAAAAGCAATTGTAAGGATTTTTTTAAATTTTAAATGGACATTAAAATTGATAGAAGAATTAATACTCATGAACTATCCTTAATTGTTATACATTTATTTTGCTGTTAAATAGCATCGATTAAGTAAGAGCTTGTCCCACCACCTGTCCCCACCGCCTGTCCCCTCCGCCTGTCCCAACCGCCTATCCCCACCGCCTGTCCCCACCGCCTGTCCCAACCCTCTGTCCCCACCGCCTGTCCCCTCCGCCTGTCCCCACCATCTATTCCAACCTGCCACCGCAATCATCGCCGGCAACTGGTGTATTTGCTGGGATTCCAATAGCTACCTTGATTCCAAGTCGAGTAGAAAACTTAATAATTCAGCCAGGCAGAGCCTCCGATAATGAATGGAGCGTTTTATTTCCATCAAAGGAAACGATTCCTCTTATTTGTACCATTTTCTTTTAAGTGTGAGGCTGCGAAATTGGCAGTTGGATGAGCGGTGGCGGGGGCGGTTCAAGATTTAATAACAACCTATTGATTTCATGTAGCTGTACACCTACCTAGATCAAATCGGTCGGACACTCAAAGATGCAAAGGTTAAGAGTATTCAAAGCCGAGCATGAGTTAGGAGACTGATGAATATAGACGAAAGAGGTCTGTAAGTCTAGGGAGAACTGGCGCTCTACTCTCTCTACCTCCCAGTGAGGGGCTTGGCGTGGTGATGTGTATAATATATCTCTGTATTAAATTCCATCCAATTCCGCTCAGTATTTTCTGCGTGTATGAAGAGACTGATGAATGTGGACGAAGCGAAATAGGTATGCAAGTCTAGAGAGAACTGGCGCCCTATACACTCTGCCTACCCCGTTAGGGACGTGATGATATGTATGTATGTATGTATTTTTTGCGTGAAAGGGGAATTATCAACCTTTGCATTTTTCGCATTTATAATATTAGTAGGTAGAGTAATTTCAAATGTATAATAACATAGTTCCAGTACAGTTGTGGCCGCGGCCCGGCCGCCCGCCCGCCCTACGGCCACACTTGGCATTATATCCCAACGTCGCTCGTTAGTGCGATCTCTCCATGCAACAATTACTGGAGATATTCGCGGTCCATTCGCTTCTTACGTTTTTGTTGGATTTCCTTTGGATTTAAAATTGTTACTGCTCTGCTTAGGGCAGGGACACCCTCCGCTTATTGGTGCCTTCATTATAAAAATAGGTGAAGCATTATAATATGTGTGCACAATGAAAACGTCAGTTAAATCTGATTAGGGTAGATATTATCTATAGAAAGTGCCATCCTCGAAGACGCGCCCCACCAATTTCGGTCGCGGAGTGGTCGCGGGATGCGGGGAGTATGACCCGACTCTATTATAGGGAAGCTTAGTGGATGGCACTATCTATACCTAATCACATCACATAGTGATGGTGAGGGTGAGGCAAGCAAGCCTTCTTATTTCGCGGTCAATAGCTCATGTTGACAATTTTACAGTTTTGCGATTAAATCGCGAGTGTTACCGAAGACCGAAGTTAGTGGCTTGCCATTTTGTTAAGGTTCAGATTTATGCAAACATTTTTTATGCGAGCAGTCGCGATCTGGCTTAGTGTATACTTATGCGGTGAGTTCATTGGTGGTTGCAATTACTTGATTGCTCCATAGACGGTAAGCAAAGGGGGAACTTAACTTACAGCTACTATTTCACGTTATATGTGTCGGTTATTATCTAATGCCCGGGTGCAAGCCGAGTGTGGTTTTGCTTATTTCTATCGCGGTGGTAGCTTTGATGCCTCCTTTATAATCTATATCTGTGCTGACGCCATATAAAATGCCATATAATATATGGCGTCAGCACAGATACAGGACATAGCACATAATCGCATTCAAAGTTGGCTCGACTCGAGCAGTTACCTCCTCGTTACAGATACACATTTCAAAACATTTCCTTTACATTAAAGATAAAGAGTGCTTACATGCGCAGGCGTCAGAGCAGATACAGGTCACAGCACATATCGCGTTTAAAGTAAGAGTATCCGACTGGAGCACTACCTCCTCCTTTTAAAAACGTATATTTTCATTTAATTCCATTTGAAATTAAGATTTTATATGTTTCTTGAACGTGTAAAAAACAATTGCAAAACTAAATCTCGCATCAAGTTCGATTGTGCCTTCGGGTATGATAATATCGCTCAGACCTTATTATATAAACAAGATTAAAGACGAGTTATGTCGTGCGGGTTTGCCTACGCAATACTTGATTCATTGATTTTATCTGACATAACAGACTAAAGTATATCTCTGGCGGTAAGTTAATGTGCAGCTTCTACCTACACACCTCTGCCCACCCCCTCGGGGACCCCTGTGGGAAGGCGTGAAGATATAGATGTGTTAATCCAGCTAATAATATTTATGGCCTTTCATCCAAACCCATTCATTAGTTTTTGCGGGATAGAGGAACAACTTTCGAGTTAATTGAATTAATAACTAGTGGGGTAGTAAAAAGGTATCAGAACTCCATCTACATATAAATATTTTCCTTAACAATAATCGTTAAGAAAAAAGCCGTTTACTGTGAGCCCCTTCCAGCCGGGCGCCGCCCAATGGTTTCAAGGAACCCCGTAAAGCCTCCTCCAGCCTCCGAGCGCGAGCTATTACATAAACAACTCGGTCGAACCTCTCTCGATAATTGTGCTTGTTTCACTCTTGCCAACATATTGTACAGCTCACGGGAACCCTTGACAACGGATTATGGCACGCGACTGGCCAAAAATATGCTTATGGTAATAAATATGTAAGCATTTACGAACGTCTTATGTCGACATGGTACCGTTCGGTGCGAAGTTGACAACGGAAGTGACGTAAGGTTGAACACAGATATACCGGTAGCCGGTGCACTCATGGGTTCAAATCGCAACAAACATAATGGATTACCAGCGGACATATATAACATACCTAGGAACATGACGGACTATAATATATTATATATATATATATTCAAAGACGTATACATACATAGTCGTGCTTGAGTAACGGCGATGGACTTGCCATCTGCAACGTTGGCCCCTAAAATATATCTCTGGCGGAAAGTGGGTGTGTGGGTACTACCTATACACCTCTGCCTACCCCTTCTGGGACCCTTGTGGGAAGGTGAAGGAAGGTGAAGATTTATAAAATATATTTTACCTAATAACAACGCAACGCTAATTTTAAGAGTTCTAGTGACCTCACAAAATAAATGTAGTTCTTCTTCTTCTTCGTCGTCACACCCTTGGCAAAGTGGTCGTGGCTGTCATTTCTTGTGTGGCAACCCTAACCACACGGCACCATTCTTCTCGCACAGCCGCGCGTCTGGTGCTTTCGTGCAGAGGGCAATTTGTAGCCGCCTTTATTTGGTCAGTCCATCTCATGGGGGATCTACCGCGCGGTCTACTTCCATCCACTTTACCCTGAACTACCAGGCGCTCGATGGACAAAGCTCCACGTCTTGATACGTGTCCGAAGAAAGTAAGGATTCGAGACTTCACTATGGAGGACAGGCGTTGCATTATGTTCAGCTCTTGAAGAATGGACTGGTTAGTGCTAAAGTGTGTCCATGATATGCCAAGCATTCTTCTCCAACACCACATTTCAAGCTCATCTATCTTGTAAATGTAGTTATTAACGTGAAAATACGCTCATTCTATCTTTGAAGGTTTTTAAGATACCAACATTCCAAAAAAAAGATACTAGCTACTTATCTGAAAAGTTCCAGTATTTTTCAATTCAATTATTTTGTCTTTAAAATACGCAAATGAAGGAAAATATCTCGCGAAAGTCAGAATGATAAAACCCCTTTGATCCTCTTTTTATATTTGATTGAAACGAACTCGGAATATTACTACAAAAGCGATCGTTTTAAAGAATCTGCACCAACATTTCTGCTGTACTGTATTAAAAAATAACAATGCTACCGACTTAAATCGTTCCAAAAGCATCTTATGAGACATAAAGTCTTTACGTTGGCAGCAAACAAGTAGGCAAACTTGAGCGCTAGCACCATGGTCTCACCACAAGGCTAAAATCCATCATAGAATAGGCAGAGAGAGAGAGAGAGAGTAGAACACCAATTCTTTTTAGACCTACAGACTTCTTTCACTTCATGTATTTTATCAGTCTCTTCATATTGAGATAACCCCAGGAATCTATGTAAAAATACTAACAAAACCCAAAACAACGCCAACTTTATTATGGTTGGATTCATGCACCGTGCGTACAGCACTAATGGATGAACTGGTCTGGCTTTTGACAGCACAGTTATTCGTTATGGGAGTGCAGACTTTACATACCGGCTTCAATCTCCGGTAAAGGCAGATACCTTAAATTTTGGACGGAAGTATCCGTTGCTCCCTCAATGTCTTAAGGGTCGAGAGGTGGAGCCGACAGATGGTCCCAACTGCCTCTTAGCGTTTTCATTACACTTTTTAACTTATATTTACGGATGATGTAATATTATGGTTTCATAAAAACAATAATGTGATACGCATTGAGGATCATGCTCCATTAAGGACGGAATATATAAACACAAGCTACGGCAAGCAAAGGCAATGCTCTGTGCCCAAATCTAATTAGTTTCAGCTAATTTGTATTTGCAAGTAGACTAATGGGATAAATCTATGTAGGTAATCCAGAACAGCCTACAGGTGGTCACAGCTCGATGTCTCGATTCACACACGACTGCGCTATTTAGTCGTTAGCTTCGAGGGTGCCCGCATGAGATCGGAAGTGTAATATTTAACAACCACATTAATTAGCCGAGGATAATTTAGAGTCAGTATTCATTTGTCACCAATAATCAGTTACGTAATCGTGCATACGTCTTGGGGCCTTTCGCAGACGTATCCTAGCAGTTTTTTCCTTCGCCGAAAAGCTTGGTGTGTGTGTGATATATCCGTCGTATCGTCGTATGTCGTATCGTATAAATTGCAGATGCATCTTAAGTGTTCCTTAGTTTACAATGCAAGTAAACTGTGTAAGGTTTTATAGATAAACTGTGAATTTCCCACGTCGTTTTACCTGCATTGTAACCTAAGGAACACTTAAGATGCATCTGCAAGACAAAGGCAAGCTTAATCCTCGCACGGGTACCAGGGGCCCATGTATCAAAGGAGTCTGACGCTAAATACAATAGGATAGGATAGGAAGGCTTTACTAACATAATACTGTCAAAAGGAAACGGACTACAGAGTGAATATAAACCGACTGAAGGCATCGGTTTATATTCGGACGATGTATAGTAATGGCGTGGAGATTTGAATTTCGGGAGTTGGGACTATTTAACCGAACTAATACTTGTACATGTCTACTGCCAATTAAAAAAAAAAACAAAATATTTTTATTTCACATAGGCCCAGGTGGGCACTTATAAATGTCGAAAAAGAAGAAGCACGGTTCGGATTGGTCGCTTCCATGGAGAAGAACCGGAAAGAAACTCCATGGTTACTCTTTTCAAATCATTAGGCATATACAATAACAATAATTTTTCGTTACCACAATAGTACCCAAGTATGGGGGAACAACGTAGGCCCGACAATAGGTCGTTGCTTACTATACAGAGCATACATAAAACAAGATAATTATAACAATGTTAGCAAGATCTAAGAATCTACAAAGCCTACAACGTTCTCACATTCACAAATTAGACAAATTAAACAAGTGACACAAATATTGTGTAAATTGAAACTCCTAAAGGAAACTTCGTAACAAAACTAGTCTTTGCCCCTTTATGACAAAATGATCATGCCAAGCGACAATCAACCATATTCACATGTGCTGAAGAAGTGTAGAAAAATATTGTAATTTTTTGGATCTTATTTATTGACAAGGCGGTTTGCAAAAGTGGTAATGTCAGAAGACTGATATTCGTGGTCCCACTTTCAGTCTCGTATTACCGACTACGACGATGTGGTGTGTAGCTCGCTACTCCAATACAGTATTACGTGAGTGCAGCCAGGGCCACGGGGCTGCTAGTAGCAATACATGTGTGTATGTATTCAATAGTAAAGGACAGAATACTGCGTGATTGGGTGTGTTTAAACGTTACTTTGACGGCCTGCTCCTTGGAGTCATTGCTTTGATTGACGCGGGGTCGATGCCCGTTTAGTGTAATTTTTTTTTTATATATTTTGAAATACACATTAGTACGGCCAGTAGCCAATTACTCTAAATGCAGTACACGATAATACATACATATCACGCCGAGACCCTAACGGGGTAGACCTCCGCCTATACTCTCTAGTATAGAGTGCCAGTTCTCTCTAGACTTACATACCTTGCCATATTTAGTTTCAAAATCAAAATCTTTTATTCAACGTAAGGGAACATTCATAGTTCCTGTCTTAGTCCGTTCTTGTATGTTTGTACAAAATAACGTCGATGTTTGTACAAAATAATGTGATGTTTGTACAAAATAATGTGATGTTTGTACAAAATAATGTCGATGATTCACATATGCCAGGCGTCCCGTGATGGCGAAATCATAGAACTAAGCAAAAGCTAACTACAAACGAGCTACAACTGTCGGCGGCGCTATGATCAATCAGCGCGGCGGCAAGTAATTAGCTTCAAACTAATTGCACCTGCTAATGTGATCAATCTGGACACAGCTCAATAATTGCGCCATTTTGTTAGTCAATCGACTGTGGCCATTGCAATGGAAATTGGACTAGTTTGGTGATTGGCACATTAGCACCTTATTTATTACTCCTCAATGGTATGTCCACAATCTTTCCACGTTTTTCAATAACCGATGCTCAAATTCGAAATTAAAAAATATATTTTTGCAATAACAGCCAACATCATGTTTTCCTTCACCGTAAAGCTCGTGGTGTCTAATCAGTGTACTTAAGTTCAGAACTCATTGGTATAGTCGGGATTACCACACGGGAACCACTCGGCCACCACTGCTTTGTAACAATGATTAAACCTATTTATTACCTCAGTTATTAAATTTAAGAATACCACTAAATAAAGAAATAAATAAATAAGTACTATTAAGGTATTTATTATTCTCGCCCAGCGTACGTCTTCACGAACACAGTCAATTGCCTGACAGCCTCTTGAGTGCGCCTCAATGGGCGCCAACATCAATTTATTGGCCTTATTTGTTTTGCTGTCAATTAGCGCTGACAACAAGTACTTTGCTTTGAACTGCAGATGCAAGTCTCGAGCGCTGCAAAGTACCGTAAAGTAGGAGCTTGTCAATGGTCTTAAATGGAAATGCAACCTTTGACTACAGCAGTACGATAATATTCATTAATAGTTACAGAGATCAAATCGATCGGGCACTCAAGGATGAGAATGTCAAGAGTACTGGAAACCGGCGAGCGTATGTAAAGAGATACATATTTATTTATTAAACGTAAGCGGTGGCCTATCACATTTGTCAAAGATAGACAAAAGATACACACTAACGATAAGTATTCACAACTAAAATAAAATTACCTTCTCTCAAGATAGTTAACTTCCTGTCTTAAAATCTCAAGCACTCAAGTGATTTTCGATTCTAATATGGATAAAGCTACACTCTCTGCCTACCCCGTGAGGGACTAGGCGTGATGATAGTACTATACATACTATACATGCTGGGCTCACCGTGTAGCGTATCCCACGACAACAGGGTTTGATCACACCTCAGTGGGAACTCTTGTGGGACGGTGAGGATGTATGTAATATCCTCAAGATACAACATATATTATATGTATATTGGCGTTCCACTGTTGGGCCCCACAGTGTGTCCCGTGTTTAAACATCACTATATTAGATCCCACGGGAATGTGTTCAAGCTTTATTATATCGCACACACCTTTAAATGTGTTTCGTAGTGTGATTGGCGTATAGGCTTTGCAGTCAAACTGAAATGTTAACTGCGTAGCTTGATGTAGTAGTGAAGTGTAACTGTAGAAGTGTAAGCCAATATCCACGTCCGCCTACACCGTTAGGGGCTCGGCGCGATGATATGTTGTATGTTTTACAGTGTTGCCATATAAACATAAAATAATATCTCTGGTTTTTGCGTTTTTATATTGCACTCGGCATACGATGCAATTCCATGCAAATGTCATTGCGATTGGTTTCTTTTTTTTCTGACAAGCTCTCGCGAGCTTTCACCAGTACTTCCCACTAAAGTTTCGTCACAATCTGTTCGGTGATTTTGAAACACATTGAAGACGTCCGTCTTCAAACAGAGAGATTTAGGTATATATTAGCTAGACGAGATGACCCAACAATTAGTACTAGCAGCGATATCTCTCGAGTGCTTGTCCCGGCAGAGGCTGGCCATAATAGGCGCGCACTAATCTCGGCCTCTCCCTCCGACACTGATTGATGGTCCTCCTGACCAGGAATCATATCGTGATTTAATTTCCCTCTCTAAATATTGTCTGTCCCCCTCCCCTCTCACTGAGAGAAAGGTTGTTTGTTTAAAACGGCGCTTGTCAGCTAGCGAACAGCCGTTACTTTAAATGGTCAGAGCTCTTAGAAGCAAGGCTTAAACCCGTGGGTTCGATTCCTGCTGAGGGCGAATATTTGTGTGATGAGCACGAGTTATTGTACATAGTTTTTTAGTTTTTACAACAAGAGTGGCAAACAAGCATACGGCCCACCTGATGGAAATCGGTTACCGTAGCCGATTTATGCTCATGATACCGAAGTATCACTTGCGCGTTGCAACTCTGTTTTCGGAGAGTTATACTGTGTTAGCAGCATAATGGGACTAATTCATCTCATCGGAGCTCATCGTCATGTTTTGGATATCTTGTTTATTTGTGAAATTTTATACGTTGGTAGTTTTGTTATAAATTATATTACCTATGTGTTATTCCACATAATAATCTGTATGCAAAGTTTCATCCAATTCTGTTCAGCCCTTCTGGTGTTACAACCCTTGTTGGTGTGTTATACAGTGGTACTCGTAACAGTATGTCAGCGCAACTCTCCAGCAGCTAAGCAATAAAACTACTCATCGCTGCGGCGCATGATACAACCCTAACTATGTACATCCGTATGTAAACGTATACCTGTGCAGGCACACTTGTTACCACACAAACAAATGTAATGGATTTGCAGAACATCCATTAGTTTCTCAACGTTCAACAAAATTAATCGGCTCAGGACTCGCTAACCCTTCACAAGACATTGGACGTAGAAATGTGTTCGAGTTGGAATTTCACGAAAAACTTCCCTAATTAAAGTACGATCTTAAATACCTGTAACTCAGTGCGGAGCAGGTATCAAAGTTCCTTAAGTTTTCGCTCGCACGGGTCGTTAAAACTATAGCGAGGTCACGGAGGGCGCGGAGGGCGCGGAGGGCGAGGTGTCACCACGAGCGGGGGCGACTCCGACTTACCTTGTGGTTGTGGCGTTCCCTTCCGATACTCCTCCATAGGGGATCCATTGCATTCAGGCTCAAGTTGATGCCACCGGAACTGATCAGGAAACACCCATGTTTCATTTGGGTTTCCAACAACGGTTTGACCAGATTCAACCGAACCAGATCTAAACAATAATAATATAATATAATAATATATCCTCACGCCTTCCCACAAGGGTCCCCGAAGGGGTAGGCAGAGGTGTATAGGTAATACCCACACACCCACTTTCCGCCAGAGGTATATTAGGTGCCAACGTGACAGATGGCGAGTCCATCGCCGTTACTCAATCACGACTATACATACGCCTTTGAATTTCTTCTCAGACGTATGCAGGTTTCCTCTCGATGTTTTCCTTCACCGTAAAGCTCGTGGTGTGACTAATCACTGTACTTAGTTCAGAAAAAACTCATTGGTACAGTCGGGATTCGAACTTGCGACCTTTGCGTCGCAGGCAACTGCTCGAACCACTCGGCCACCACGGCTCTATTATATGTAATCTCTTATCTCTATAATCTAATGATATTATATCGATGTAAACAATGAGTTAGTTATTCACGTACATTGTTGACCCGGCTATTATTCCATATTATATGTATTTCTGTATGTTCTATATTGAATCGTAAACGGCTGAACCGATTTTAATGAAATCTTCTGTGTCTTCAGGTGGATTCGAGAATGGTTTGGATTCACAATTGGACCCGATAGGTGGCGCTGCGATCGTGTGTCAGGAAATTTTACTTTTTCACACAGGCGAAGCTGGGCGGGACTACTATGAAATATTTAAGTCATAAAAAATCCATTAATGCAAAGTAATATGTTTAGACACAAAATAATAATTAAAGTCTAGCCCATAAATACAGAACGCTGGTGAACGAATACGAGTGTAGGAGCGCGCCTCCGCTGCCTCCGCTGCCGCTCATGACCCCGACCACCGCCGCATCCTGACTACATCCTCGATACAATATCAACTGTACAACTTTAATTACCTTCACGAAATTTATCGCGAGCCTCTCGGCGTGATAAGCCTCGTGATTAATGTGCACGATTGTTTGCCCCCCCCCCCCTCCCATCCCCCCCATTTTAGGTCTATAAGTAATATCGACACCAAAAGAGGTTTTAAGTTTCTTCGGCATATATTTAAAGTTCTCCCTAGATAGTACAATTTCGATTTCTCCAAGGGGGTATAAAAATGTTTGCAGGCGACACAAGCGTCTAAGACATGTCAAAAAATCTTGGATGGATACATAGCTTAGAATAAGGGCTTATCCGAAATGAGCTGCAAAATGCAGTATCGTGAATACTAACTATACGTAGATTAGTTATACAGGTTGCCCCATAGAGGATGTGGTACAAAATTAGACTCTGTCTAATTGACATCAAGGCGGGTAAATAAAAAGATTTACTCCGTGAAAAAAGCAACTATTCTGTAAACGACTATTTTAATGATAAATAAGGACAACTATGATTTTTAAATAGTAATGTTAACTATGAATATTACGTACGGCAACATTAACACCACAATAGCATGAGGCCGGACGCACGATTCAATTACGATGTACATTTGAACATCACATTATGTAACTATATATATATATATATATATATATATATCCTCACACCTTCCCACAAGGGTCCCCGAAGGGGTAGGCAGAGGTGTATAGGTAATACCCACACACCCACTTTCCGCCAGAGGTATATTAGGTGCCAACGTGACAGATGGCGAGTCCATCGCCGTTACTCAATCACGACTATACATACGCCTTTGAATTTCTTCTCAGACGTATGCAGGTTTCCTCTCGATGTTTTCCTTCACCGTAAAGCTCGTGGTGTGACTAATCACTGTACTTAAGTTCAGAAAAAACTCATTGGTACAGTCGGGATTCGAACTTGCGACCTTTGCGTCGCAGGCAACTGCTCAAACCATTCGGCCACCACGGCTCTTATGTAACTGTTCTGAATAAATGATTTGATTTCATTTCATTTCAACCCCGTGTATGATCAGCGCCAGATCGAGTCATTGAAAGTGTTGATTTAAACGTACTATTTATACAACGTCCCTGACAGCGGAATTTCCTTTCACATATTTGACTGTATTAATCTAGTCGTGTCTCATCCGTTTCAGCAAGTGATGCTTGTGTTAGAAGACCCCTGTTCTTTAAAGAAAGTTTTGTTGGAAAAGTTATCATAATCTGTACGGAGCAGGCCACCAATAGAATGTATTCACGGTCACGCCGCCGTCATCAATCTCAATCACCAAACCATCTCAGGATGAGAACCACAAAGTAACCACCATAAATTAAGCACATTTCATCCACTTTGAGAACAAGCAAATAGCGTGACCGCAGAGGGCCGGATAAATTATTTTAATTTTCATGTTTATCTCGGGATGTAATGTGCCCCACGGGAGGACGCGGCCAACGGGAGGACTCCCGAGAAAGCTTTGTGAAAAATTTGCTATTTGCTGAGGGACAGGGCAATATTGTTTTATCATTAACTTTAAAGCTTAGCTCTATAAATAGCATACTGACCGTATAAGTATTACGCCTATGCACAAGGGTCCCCGAAGGGGTAGACAGACGTGTGTAGGCAGCACCCACACACCCACTCTCCTACGCCGGAGATATATTTTTAGTGCCAACGTAACAGATAACGACTCCATCGCCGTTACTCAAGCACGACCTCCTCAAACGTATGCAGATTTCCTCTCAAAAGAGAAAGGCACAACTCATTGCTTCAGTCGGTATTGGAACTTGTAATCTTTGTATTACAGGCAGCTACTCGAACCACTCGGCCACCACGGCTTGTGTTATATTAATTTATAATCGATCTTATACTGTTATGAGCACCTCTTAGTCCCGCTTAGTGCTACCCGCCTCTAGACCTAACTATAACAATTCAAGGCTGTCTTAAATGGAAGAACAAATTACAATCCTCCATTAGCTAATAGGGCGCAACCGCCATCACCAACCAAACTCAGTATCGAGGACTGATACATCTTGCTTATCGATATATCGACTTTACCGGAGTATGGCTTTATATCGACATTTTTAATTGCATCGCCCGGCCGTGCCCCGCTAATTGCTTGTTTGCGCAACAAAGCCGGTATTAATTCTTTTGTCCCCTTTGTAGGCAGATAGTTCGACTTGTTCTTTTGTTTGTGGCGGCAACTAAAGCGGTCTTGTTATATCCAAGTCTAGCTTTTATGATTAAGCTGCTAGACACGAGTATTAAGATTCAATAGATGCTTGTGGGGCACCCAATTACTACACTTTACTTGGCAATAAATACATATATGTATACATATCATCATGCCAAGTCCCTCGCGGCATGGACAGAGTGAGACAGAGAGAGACTCTTTCGCTTTGTCCATATTCATCAGTCTCTTAATATGTACCGCCGGTTTCGAGTACTTTTGACCCCTGGCTGGAGGCCTAGGTCTCGCCGTTCCAAAAGTTCAAAATGTAGTTACTCACTTAAAGTTAAGGGAGGGAGGGCACAACGGTTAATTGCCGTTCGAATTCGGAGCAGCCCGACTGGTACCATTACCTCCACCTTACAGAAGATCGCAGCTAAATGGCATTACCCTCGGGTGTGTCGTGTTCCTGTGGTGAGTAAGGTCGCCAGGCTCCAAGAGGAAGCGGTGTGTCGGCAGCACAGGACCAGTGGTGCAATTCCGCCGTGGTGGTGACCAGGCGCGGCATGTCGGTGCGGTTGTTAGGGAGACCCGGTGAAACGGCTGTCCGCTGGCCGCCCGCATATAGTAGGGGTCCCGAACCCAGGGATCACCTAATCTCCGCCCTGGGAGGCTGACCCGCACATGTGTGTAAAGTCCTTGGTGTAGTGGTCGTGCCGGAGGAGGAGACCGGAGTGGACCCGGCCGCTGCATCAGGGGGGGATCGGGGGCCCTTCCGACTTCCGCTCCGGCAATCCGCACTACCTGTACATCACTGCGGCGGATTGAGACTGCGCTTTGTCCTCTTTGATGCCGACACAACGATTCCTCTTCTTCCTTTTCAGCACCCTTAGAAATCTAAAATGGCCAAATTTAAAAATAGTAGAAGTTTCCCAGCGGCCTCCCCTTCCATATTAAAAATGGACTTTTGCAACATCAGGGGACTTCATTCTAATCTAAATGCAGTCCACCATCACCTTGAGACGACACAGCCGACTCTGCTATTTCTGACGGAGACGCAGATATCCTGCCCTGATGATACATCGTACCTGAACTACCCCGGGTACAAGATGGAACACAATTTTGTGCGCCGCGCCGGGGTATGTATGTACTTCCGGGAGGATATTTGCTGTCGACGTCTCCACGGCCTTGAAGACAGAGACCTGTAAATTTTGTGGGTGCGCGTAGACTATGGTGGCAACACCCGAATCTACGCGTGCCTTTACAGGTCCCATAGCGGTGACACAGACACAGTTCGCCTATTTGAGCACCTGCAATCGACAACGGACAAAGTACTTGAGCAGTACCCCTCCGCGGAGTTGGTGGTTTTAGGAGATTTTAACGCTCACCATGTTGAGTGGCTTGGCTCTCGGTCCACTGACTGCGCGGGGAGGGCTGCTTACGAGCTTGCCCTGGCTTATGGCTTCTCGCAGCTGGTACACGAACCAACCAGAATACCTGATATCGAGGGCCATACAAGCTCTTTACTGGACCTTCTGCTGACCACGCGACCGGACAGCTATTCCATCTCGGTGGGTGCGCCGCTTGGCACATCCGACCACTGTCTGGTCCGGACGCAAGTGCCGTGCGCAAAGGCCGAAGTGCCCCGACCCCCGGGGCGGCGGCGCATGTGGCACTACAAGGCAGCAGACTGGGATGGATTGCGTGAGTTTTACGCATCGTACCCGTGGAGGCAGATCTGCTTTGCATCAGAAGATCCAGACCCCTGTGCAGCAGCCGTCGCTGAGACGATACTGGCGGGAATGGAATGCTACATCCCAAACTCGCTAGTAGCTACAGGGGTAAAGAAACAGCCGTGGTTTAATAAGCCCTGCAAGGAAGCTAAATTATCCAAGCAAGCCTTGTATGAGGCGTGGACCACGGCTCGATCCAATCTGGACCCCAACATATCTGATGCAAAGCGGAAACTTAATGCTGCCTCGAGGCACTGTAAGCGAGCGATTGCCAGGGCGAAATTCGATTTCGTCGGCAGAATTGGTAAGAGACTCGCTAGCTACCCTTCTGGCAGCCGTGCTTTTTGGTCCCTTGCCAAGGCTGCTGAGGGAAACTTTTGCCAGTCGTCCCTACCACCACTCCGTAAGCCGGATGGTAACTTGGCCCACAGTGCCAAAGAGAAAGCGGATCTATTGGGCTCTCTCTTTGCCTCGAACTCGACTATGGATGACGGAGGCGCCACACCGCCCACTATCCTGCGGTGTGAGAACTCTATGCCGGAGATAAGCATAACCCAACGGGAGGTCCGGCGGGAGATGCTGTCTCTGGACGTCCATAAGTCGAGCGGGCCAGACGGTATTCCGGCAGTGGTGCTTAAGCAGTGTGCTCCTGAACTGTGTCCTGTTTTGACGCGCCTATTCGCGCTTTCCTACTCCACCCAAAAAGTCCCAACTTCGTGGAAGACCGCCCACGTGCACCCAGTGCCCAAAAAGGGCGATAGATCAGACCCATCGAATTACAGGCCGATCGCCATCACCTCCCTCCTCTCCAAAATTATGGAGCGAGTGATTAACACGCAACTCCTGCGATATCTAGAGGGTCACGGTTTGTTGAGTGACCAACAGTATGGCTTCCGCCACAGTCGCTCAACGGGTGACCTTCTAGTATATCTCACGCACCGTTGGTCACTCGCCATTGAGAGTCAAGGTGAGGCATTAGCTGTTAGCTTGGATGTGGCGAAAGCGTTCGATCGGGTCTGGCATCACGGTCTTCTATCGAAGCTTCCATCCTACGGACTGCCAGAGGGATTATGCAAATGGGTCGCCAGCTTTCTGTCCAGCAGATGCATAAGAGCCGTCGTTGACGGTAGCTGCTCCGAAAGCATGGAAATTAATGCTGGCGTCCCGCAAGGCTCTGTGTTGTCCCCGACTCTGTTTCTTCTGCATATTAATGACATGCTTTCTATTGAAGGCATTCATTGCTATGCAGACGACAGCACTGGGGACACTTACTACACGGGCCGTGCTAATCTCCCTCGTTCCACTGTGGAGGAAAGTCGCGAACGACTTGTGTCTGAAATCGAGAGTACACTTCGCAGTGTCTCCGATTGGGGTCGACTAAACCTAGTTCACTTCAACCCCACTAAGACACAAGTTTGCGCGTTCACCGCAAAAAAAACTCCATTCGCTGTGGCTCCACAATTCCAGAACACTCCCCTGAACATCTCGGAGAGCATTAGGATCCTTGGGGTCGATATTTCTAGCGACGTTCAGTTCCGTGGTCATTTAGAGGACAAGGCTAAGCTGGCGTCGAGGAAGCTCGGTGTGCTCAACAGAGCTAAGCAGTACTTCACACCGCAACAAAGGCTGCAACTTTATAAGTCGCAAGTTCGGCCACATATGGAGTACTGCTGCCACCTGTGGGCTGGAGCCCCTGGATACCAGCTTGGGCCTTTTGACGCGGTTCAGAAACGCGCCGCTAGAATTGTCGACGATCCCATGCTCACAAGCGGCTTGGAATCACTAAGTCTGAGGAGAGACTTTGCCTCCCTGTGTGTGTTCTACCGCTTGTATAACGGGGAGTGTTCTGCAGAATTGTTCGATATGATGCCCACTTCCACCTTCTACCACCGCACCTCTCGCCATCGACGGGGAATTCATCCCCATACCTTGGAACCACAAAGGTCTCGCACTGTGCGCTTCCAAAGAAGTTTTCTTCCGCGAACGCTCAGGCTGTGGAATGAGCTCCCCGTTGAGGTTTTCCCTGGAGAGTACAGCATGGAGTTCTTCAAGAAGGGTGTGAAAAGATTCCTGCAGGGTCGGCAACGCGCGAGTGATACCCCTGGTGTTGCAAGCGTCCATAGGCGGCGGTAACCGCTTACCATCAGGCGGACCGCATGCTTGTTTGCCACCCAAGTGGTATAAAAAAAAAAAAAAATTAACTAAAAGTCAGTCAGTCCGTAATTTCCATGTTTTAACAAAGCATTTGGCTTCCCAAAGCGAATCAAATCAAAATGAAAATATTTTTATTACACATAGGCCTAGGTGGGCAGTTATAAAACGTAGAAAAAGGTGGACGGTTCGGGTTGGTCGTTTCCATGGAGAAGAACCGGCTAGAAACTCCATGGTTACACTTTTCAAATCATTAGGTATACATTAATAATATTTTTATGTTACAGCAATAGTACTTAAGTATGAGGGAACAGCGTAGGCCCGACAATAGGCCGTTGCTTACTATATAAAACATACATAAAACAAGACTTGCAGAATGGCACAAATACTAATGTATACAAAGCATATTGCTTCAATCTCCAATAGGTACATGAGCATAAACATCGCTCGGTTAAAGGAGACTCCGGTAACCAGAGTAGTGAAATTATTTTTGAGTGAAAAAAACTAACAATTATTGTTATTATCAAACACCAATTGGATAGATCATACACACAGCCATAATTGAGTACGCAGGAAGTAAAGTCATGTTAATACTTCTGGAACCAACATGGGGCTATAAAAACTGGCTACAAGTAGGTCAATGCACTCGAATCAAGATATTGGACAAATACTGGCCTAATATAGATGGGGCCGTTATAAACTTTCCTTGTTTATCCGCGAGTTGGAGATAATAAGGAAACGAACACACCGGGCGATGTCCTTTATACATACGACATTTTTGGAACTAATCAGCAAGTTTTGGTATTGGCTAGAAAATTTGGGAGAATTCTCCATTGTCGACACTTGAAAGAGAAGAATTATTATGTACTAATCCCACCCAGCTTCAGTCAAAACCAAAATGGTACAAGATCGTACCTACCGGGTCTTGTGAGTCTTAATCATCCAGGGATCCATGCAAATAAACACAAAAAAATCACTACAATCTTTCGTGTCTTCGTCGAGTCTGCGAGACTAACAAACGCCCATTGATTTAGATATGTAGTCTGGGCGCAGCCCGAAGTAAGCCACCGTCAGGCTACTGTAAATATGAACAAGTTTGAACCTTCTCCTTACCTTACGCCATACATTCATCTACTAAAGTATGATAAACCTATCTGGCAGTGGCACTGAACAACCTGAAGAATCCCGTGTCCCAAACTAGGCAAGGCAATGACAAGGCCATAGACATAGCACACACAGATCCAAAAGATGCTCCACCGGTCTCCATCAAATATTTGCTGCAACTAGGGATTCTAATTTAAATAACTGATTGTCATATTTATCGGCAAGTTAATGAGCATTGGGCGTACTCGAACTTGATGAGCAAGTGGATAAAGCGAAAGATTATGTAAGGGCAGATAGAATAGCGCTTATTATGATCCATGTACCAGGATACAATGTAACTTCCGTCTGGACTAGTGTAGTATTAGAATTAACCGAAGTTGGAGTACCTACTAACCACATAGTAATTAGTATAATATTAATTTTGTGTGCTCGGGGTGTTTGGTGAGGTCGGGATGAAGGTATGGAGCTCAAAGCGTACGTGGGATTAATGGAATAGTCGCACCAAGTAGGTGTACTGACACGAGATACCACCGATGGTGATGTGATCATGATCCATTTTGGTGAATAGATTTTTATCATTATTATATATGTATGTAGATTTTGTAGCATTGCCTGCGCTGTGAACACTACATTGGCTTCGATATCATTATTAATGGCATTTATTTATGCACGAAACTATAAACATACACACAGAAACATATCATGATGCCGAGTCCTTCACGGGGTAGGCAGAAAAAATAGAGCTCTGGTTTTTCAGACATTCTCCTTCTAGTTTATTACGAAAGATTTTTATTAACTTTTTCAAATCTGTTCGAAGGATATTCGGACCACATGGTGTTCGTATATGGCAACTTTATATATATCTCAGCTACTTTGTATAGCAACATTTCAGGAGTTCCAAAAAGCCCTATGATCTAGAGTCAAAATGTTTGAGAAGTTAAATTAACAAAGTTACTTTGGCGAAGTTCTTATGAACTCGGTAAAGATTTGGTTTTGAAGTTCAATTATTCTGAAACTAATATTCTGTGCAATAACTCAGGTGGTGTTGTAGTGTAAGGCGAGTTATATTTTAGTCGAACTCTCGCTGTCTACCATGTAATGGACGTGATGGTATGTATGTATAGTTCTGAACCATGAAACCTAGACGTTTGACATTGAATAGGTATTTAATGACAAACGTCTAGTTCTCAACCGGTCTCACAGGTTACAAGTACCTCCTCTACTACTAGATTTGACGTGTCTCAATTTAATAATATCCGCATGCGTGTTCTAATATGTGTGAGCTTGTGTGCGTGTGTGTGCGTGTGTTTGTCCCAAGAGACCCTCCACGGCCACCCTTCACCCGCATATGACACTTGCTATTTACTCAATCCTAAAGGGTTTATTGACTTTATAAACTGTGAATAAGTTTAAGCACATTAGGCACGCGTTAAACGCCCTTTTTCAGGCTTCGCCGCGTTAACGGCCGATCAACTTTGCTGAAGGCTTGTTTCAGATACTTATAGGGGATATAGGGGATGTATGTCATTAGAGGTTGGGGTTGCGGAGGCAGGGGGAGGCTTAGCTGATCACGTCATTAGCGTGTATTAACGGTTTGCTATTATGAGCAAAGGAACAGTTTCGGAGTACTATCCATTATTTGTATTTATTGGAGTTTACTCCTTAAGAATCGATTTTCATATATAAGGCGCCCGGTATGAGAAAAATATGAGAGGTAATATCTACTGATGAATGACCTCGTTACGTTTTTGGTGCGCACCTATGGTGCGAAACTTTCTAATTTGGTTGTGAGCACAGAACAAAGAAAACATAGAATCCTAAAGTAGGCGTGGCACGCATGCCAACGATAAGCACTGCAGTGCTCAACCGCGCTCAGTACGCCGCCGCCGCTTGTGTGTGACAGTTGTACAATCCGCTTTCAATAAGTTTGAAAACAAGTGCAGATATGCCGTATTGCTCCATTCTTGAGTGCAGGAATGCTAGCCGGACAAAAATCTAGCTAATAGTGGCATTTCCTATCATCTGGAAGTGTTATTTAATAAAATTTTATTTTATTACGTTAATTTTGTTTTATGTCCAAATTTTTTATAAGTGCAATACAAAAATCAATCTTATGTAAGGGCAATAAGATCGAATTTTATCTGTAATAATAGTTAAAGAACTTTCTAGTTAATTGTATCAGTTTCGCGCTACTCAACCAGTGCGAGGGTGTAGTCAATAAAGTATCGATATCGATAATCCGATTTTTACGATAGTTTTACTACTTATTTATCAACATTCCTAATGAAATATTTGTGCACATCTGAAATTGACTATTGTGAAAAGTTTAATGTAAAATATTTCGCCGATTAGTTATAATAAATGTATATAAAATGAATAAATATATATTTATATATGTATATTATTTTCATTAATTTGTTAATTTACCCTTTCATATGGTATTAATCTTATTTTCAGTTGGATAAACTCTTTTTGCGTATGTTTAGACAATCGTACTTAAGGAGTAAACTCCAGTCGTGCGTCGGAGCTGACACACAATTTTTAATATTATTATATTATTTTTATATATATATTATTTTCAAATATGCATTTATTATTTTTGTAAGCAACCTATTTTGATTAATGTTAGACCGTTTGGTCTACCTAAAGGACACGCAATACGTCATGTTAGCACTTAAATTATGCATCGAGATCTAATTGTCTTTTTAACTCTAACCTACCTCATCGTGACCCTTGTAGGAAGACGTTCAAAGGTATCTTCTGCGAAATTTATAATCGGCCCATTTGGCGGAACTATATTGTCAAATGTATTTCCTGTTAAGTATGAAGCTACTTAGTATTATCCAACCGTTTATGTGTACCGGCAAGCAGTCGCGTCACGTAACGATATCTAGTTGCAGGAACACTGGCTAGTTGATAGACAGTCGAAACTACACAATGTTCTTAAACATATAGATAGGAATAACCATTTGTTGCGAAGTTCTTCATAAAAAAATAATACTACCCAAATGCGGTCAGCAATCTTCTTTTAAAGTCGGGCTGCTCGATTGGCAGTGGTAAGAGCTGAAATTTTTTAAGTGTGCTCAAGAGTTCTTCACGGAAGTTCAAGGAACTTAAAAACAGCGATTAATCACATCGCGAGCTTTTACACTGACGGAAAACATCGCGAGGAAACCTGCCGTTCATAAGAAATTCAAAGCTATATCTGTAGTTGCGCTGATGACGGTGATGAAATCGGCATCTGTCACGTTGCCGTCTAAATATTTCTGGCGAACAGAGGGCGTTGTTATAACTGTGCATACCTCTGTAGGGAAGCGCGACTGTACGCAATGTGTGCCGCCATCCCAGCTCCGCCTGCCTCAATCCCAACATCTCGTGGTGTATACACAGTAATCGATTTTCCACAAACATGTGTAAAATAAACACTGTGTATACGATTCTGGCGTATTCCAGTCGAGCGCCGCTGAGCGCTGTGTACCTACTAGTACCTACACGCGTTCACATATCATATTACGTGTTTCACACGATGCTCTACAGTTTGTGGCTCTCCCAGGCTCTGGCTATGTTGTTTATTAATTATTATTATATTTCTTTGTTAGTGTGCAAGACTTATGCAATTTTAATGTAGCTTTATATAGGCCGCGCCATTGACAGTAGCAACGATGTCTCAGGTGTATAGTTTTACAGTTCTCGTGCTGTCAATCAAGTAGTGACTACATAAAAGATGAACAATCCTTTTGATAGGTATCCGTTATTAGTGAGCGCGTACATCGCGATATAAGTAAGTATATTAATGTATAGAAATATTTGTTTCAATCGGAATTTTATTTTCCACCCTTGTGATGTTACAGAAATGATACCAGTGGCGAAGGCTATGTCCAAAATGGTATATGCTTGTTAAAAAGAACCATATTTATACTAAACAATATAATTATGCACTTGTAATGGTCTTATAACCAACCACCTGCAAGAAAGAAACTGCGGTCGGCAAAGGTCGGATTTTACGATGAAATTTCGATGTCAGAATCGATAGATCGGCAGATTGACAGATCGAAAATATATAAATTATTGATACCAACAGTTATTTTAAGCATTTAATTAAATAAAATATATTTGATTCGACCTTCGTTATAACTAGGCCATTAGTAAGATTTAAAGTTAAAGCCGTGGTGGCCGAGTGGTTGGAGCAGCAGCAGCCTGCAACACAAAGATTACAAGTGAAAATCCCGAGTGTACCAATGAGTTTTTCTGAACGAGAAAACGAACCACGAGCTTTACGGTGAAGGAAAACATCGAGAGGAAAGTTGCATTCGTTTGAGATGACATTCAAAGGCGGGTATCGTCGTGCATGAGTAACGGCAATGGACTCGCCATCTGTCACATTGGCACCTAAAATATATCTCTGGCGGAAAGTTAGGTGTGGAGGAAAAAGCCCTTGTGGGAAGGCGTGAGGACATTAATAAGGTTTGATGTTGATTTGAAAATAGTACCTTCCTACTGCCTACTATGTCTACCCGTATTTTCAAAGCGAATAAGTGTAATTGTGCAAGCCTGCCTAGTGCTTATGTGACAACAGGTAGTTAGAGTCTACGACTTGACTAAGGTATAAATATGGGAACTGGCGAAGGCTTTTGTACCTCGTCTGCGCGTTTATTTCTGCAAACAGACCATTCTATTTGTAGCGAAAAATCACGAAGGATTTATATGATAGGTACACAGAGCAGTTTCGCTCGGTCGTATCTGAACCAGCGAAGACTGAATGCCAGCCTGTACATTGAACTGTATTCAGCTAAATCTGAGACGAAATAAATAGCTTTTTTCCCACAAAGAAAAACAAACCCTAGCCCACCAATAATAAAGTTTCAATCTGTTTGTATCGTGTTTATTCAGGTAGAGCGCCCTCTGGAAGCAATATGTTTTATTTTTGACTAAACTTTCAATGATATCCTTTGTAGCTCAGTCGCTGAGAGCCAATTGTATGTGCTTTCGTATCGAGATAAATGATTTAAGCCCTAGTTTAAATAACTATTCGATTGAGCGATCCTCTAACTCGACTACATCGACCTTCAATATTATAGGGGAAAAGTATAATGTGCCGTAATAGCCGAGTGGTTCGAGTAGTTGCCTGCAACATAAAGATTGCAAGTTCAAATCCCGACGTACCAATGAGTTTTATAACTTAAGTATAGTAGTTAGTCACATCACGAGCTTTACGGTGAAGGAAAACATCGAGATGAGGATATAATAATAAAATTATGTATGTGACCATTTGGTTTGTATGAAGAGACTGATGAATATGTACATATGCAAGTCCAGAGAGAACTGGCGCTCTACTCTCTCTGCCTGCCCCGAGAGAGACTCGGCGTTATGATATGTAATATAACTTACAACTACACGGATGCTCGCGGGGTAAGCAATGGAGATCTTTTGAAGTCTTGTGATAAAAAATAAATCTGGATAAAATTAAAATACTCGTAGTAAGTCCTCGTACGATTACTTTGATGAACTTTATGTACCTGCCTTCTGAAATGTTAATTTGTCATTCAGTTTGTACTAAGAATTTGAAGTTTAATTAAATTCTTCAAAGCTAGTTAAGCCAAGAGCCAATTTATTTAAATGCCATTAACAAAAATGTACTTTAACTTACGTTTTGGGTAGATAGCTTACGTTTTTGAAATGCGACTAAAATTTAAATTAGAAGGTAAATACAGAATTGTCCCATATAAGAGTAAAACACATTTCCCGGAAGTGTGAGGTGGGCGGCAGTGATAATGGCGACCACCGGGCGCGCTCTAACGCATATCTCATGGCTATCAGGCTACCTGCACTGGCCCCCCACTGCCCCCACTGCCCGCGCGTGAGCCTCTCGCCCCGGAAACTCAACATGAAAAGTTTCCGATAGTGGCCAGCGTCCAGCGCTAAGAACCAGATATTTTTTTTATAATATCCGACTAATATGTACCTACAGGTCAGAAGGAATGTCTGAATGTTTGTCCCTCAGTATTGTAATAATAATTTATTTTATTTTATTTCGGAAAAACATCCATAGTGTTAGTTACACGTTAGACAATTAACGTAATGACGTGTGCCTTAATTCTCAGGACATTATACAAAATGTATAATTAATAAGAGCTCAATCGTAGGTCTACTGAATGACAACGCAATAACACAATAAACGTTTATTGGCACACCTTACCCTTGCACGATTCATATTTTTGCAAATAAATATAAGGGCGTGTTTGCTACCAGCACACTGAGAGATGAGATCGCCACTCCTCATGTTATCATAGCTTTTACTAATATATACTATTGAGACACTAATAATACAAGCAGTAAGTGATTCTTATTTACTTCCATAAGTGTCCCCCAAAACTATATAACAACAAACATACCTATATAGAGGTAATGGTATATACTTAAATACATACGACATTCAAGACTAAGGTTAAATCACCATATTTCGTCACGCCTTCCCATAAGGGTCCCTAAAGGGGTAGGCAGAGATGTGTAGATAGTACCCAGTAGGTGGCCTTTGAATTGCTTCTCAAACGTATGGAGGTTTCCTCGCGATGGTTTCCCTCACCGTAAAGTTAATCAACAATAACATTTACAATCAATACAAATATTCGTACCAACGGGAATCAAAGCCGCGAACTCAATCTTCGCAGCCAGGACCTCCATCCACTATAAGAGTCGACCGTCAGACAATAATGTAGCTTGTCTAAAACTTCGCAGCAAATGTGACCAAGTAATATAATACTTCCAAGTACCTACATCAATAACCACGAACCACCCGACATTCAGATACGGAAAACATTCCTCAACTTTGCTTTTTTTTTTTTTTTGAACCTTTGCTACTTAACCGGTCAATGGCGAGACCTAGGCCTCCAGCCAGGCACTTAAGTATTAAGCAACACAGCTAAGGGCACCCCCTGTGGGGTTCGGACCTCGGCTTAGGGCGTTGCTGGCTCGGCTCGGGCCGGCACTTGCGAGAGTCTGGGGGGAACGTTACGGCTTATTCGCGTCGAGCCTCGCCGGCGAGGACGGAACAATGATCGGTTTTGTGTAGTGTCGTTTGTGTGTCGTCGTCGGGCGTCCTGGAGGACCGTTATGTCGTCATCCGGTTCGATGACGGCATGTTTTGGGCGCCTTATCTTAGATATAAGGGAGGGTGTGTATCGGGCGGCCGATACGACGAGAGGGTTGGGATGATTTTCAGCAGAATCGAAATGGCGTTTCGACTGTTTTTTCATAAACTGTTTGATCGTGGGGACTTTTAGGTCAACATGAAGTTGACTGTTTCCCTCAACTTTGCGAACATGACCGCTACCAAAACATGAGCCGCTCGTACCATCCGCAGACACGGGTGAGAGAGTAATCCCAGAGCCAATGGGAACTCAATAAATATCTTACAACTAACCAGCTATGGCCCGAGGTGTCACACGGGTTTCATTTGATTATCCGCTCCCTTGGGCAGTCGCTATGTACCTACATCCTTCCTGAATAGAGCTTACTATTGCAAAAATATTTTTTCAAATCGCCTTAGTACTTCTTGAAATTGGCGAGTTCAAACAAACGAACATCCTCTTTTATAATGTGAGCATAGGTATGATGGACTAGTGTTGTTAGTAAACTAATACTTTCGCTCTGTTTAAGCGCAGTGTTGCCATTATATTGCCGGTGATATATCGCGGCGCGTCCCCAATAGTACGCGTACTTTTTCAATCACAAAGAGAGGACACTTAACGGACTTCATAAATCAATAGCCAGCTCACGGTCGAAGAATTTTAATAAAAACTGACAGACGTCCCAATTAGGGCCATTGGTAATCAGGCCACCACCTTTGATTCCTCCCTGGGAGGTTAAACACCCCGCTGTACCTTACCTCTGATATATCCTTAAGAAGGATTCCACAAATAGAACTAGACTATAAAATGCTTTGGGAAGTTTGGGACGCTAATGTTGTATACTTCAAATTACATTATTAATCGTTTCTGAGTAAATAATATAACTGAGATTCTGTGTATGGTGTTAGAAATACAAAAATACATCACGATGTGCTTGGATGATTCGTTGCATCTTGCACTACGATGCTGGAATGCACCAGCTTTGTCTTAAGTGTGTCTCTGACGAAGTCAAAAACGCCTTGTTAGGTACAATATACGTGTCGAATTGAGAACCTCAATTTTTCTCGTCGGTTGAAAATAGGTATTATCAGTTTAGGTCTTCAGGGATAACGGAGTTAAAAAATAAAGGGTAAAAACAATCGATAGACACCAGCTTCGCTTGCATAATGTATGGCGGCAGATGAGAGTTTCATTTGAATCAATGACGTCATCAAATAATTAAAGATTAGATTGTACATCCAATACAATTTATCGTGATGTTGGCACCACCGGCCCGCAATGATCGGTCTTATCTGAGCCCAATACATTCTCGTACCGCGTAGATTGATCCCCGTGTAAATAATTCATACTATTTGGAAGTACTGTATTGGGGCGTATTACTGCGCCGTCGGAGCTAATCATAAGCTATTGAACAGCATCCCCTCAATGAAACAAACCCAACAATTCTGGTAATTAATATTTAATTGCACACCTCCGAGTTGCGAACAACCCCCTCGCGAGGTCAAAGGGACCGTCCGGCTCAAGGGATCAAATAGTTCCCGCTGCTTAATGAAGGCCCGCGGTCTGCCCCAACTATGCCAATTTTAACCCGTAATTGAAATCAAGTACTAGCTGAATTCAGATTTGTTTCACAAGTATGTTTGGATATTTAATTATTTTAATGACTGAGTAAATTGGACCCCGGGCGAATTGAAGTCGGCCTTTGATGTGGGGTGTCAACGACCATTAACCGCGATGCTTGACCCGGACAATCGTGCACGCGGCGCCATTAAACAGGATAATTAAACCTTAACTTTTGAAGCAAACACTTCAACATGCCACCTTGTAATTACCAACTTGACGTGACTTTGCCATAATGCTAATGTGTATGGAACACGGCACTATGGAGATTCACATATTTATTACTGTAATAGTTTTAATATTTCAATATTTATACAATTACAATTATAAATACGAATGTATATATCTATCTGTAACGTAAAATTATATAACAAAATGTTATCTTCCCGCCTTCCTAGAATGGTCCACTCTTCTTGGGGAGGCATGAAGTAGGCCAAGGTTTAATAATGCCCACATTTCGTTAAAAATATATTAAGATTTCAACGTGAGGTATATGGCGAGTCTTTCGCCAATTTTCAATCATATCATAAAAATATCTATATATAGTTCTCAAGTGACACACAGACCAAAGAGACAGCATTTCAGGTGTGAATATAGATTAATGTACTATGGTAGCACCTCAGGTAGTGCGGGCACCCAGAGCAATGTTGCGGCCAACCATAATGGTTGTAATGACGCAGCAAAATGCTGCTGTAATTTTCTTAGACCCAGTCAAAGTCCGTTAAAATGCCGCCGAACACTAGAGTGTATTCCAATTATTCCTGGAGCGGGGCGGGGCGCGCGGGGCGGGCGGGCGGCGGTGGTTTTTGCAGCCACAGTTCGGCTCGGCTTGCAATTTACTTTTTACTAACACACGAGCCTTTGAAGGATCCGGGGTTTGTGCCAACACAAACTGGACGAAATAATGAATTGATTGCAAATTTATTTCTTTTCCTCGAAATGGAATAAATGTTATGCAAAAGTTTGTGCGTATGGGTGTTTGTTACTCAACCACGTTAGAATGGCTGAACGGAATGGAATGAAATTTGGCACTGAGATAGATTATTAGCTGGACTAACATAGGATGTATGTTTTGTTCTGAAAATAAATCTACATTAAAGTATACTAATGATTCGAACTCTTCTGTTTGAATTCGGATTTCGAATGGTTTTACAAGTTCGGATTAAATAGATTAGGATAAAATTGAGGAAGGCCATATCATGATGCCAGCAGCATGAGAGTACGGACAAACAATCAAGTACATTTGTATTATACAATTAGACGGATGCATAGTATAAAGAAGCGGGAGTAGGCTATCTCGGGCCCAATTCGCGATATAATTGCCTACTGTCTTAGGGTTGTCACTTTTAGCTAAATATTAGGCGCGGCTGTTCGCGCTTCGCTAGCAACCGCATGAACAGCGGCAATTAGGTATCTATAATAAAAAATGAATAAAGTGAATGAAAAATTATCATTAAAAGAAATAAATACCACATTAAAAACTAACGACTGTCTCTTAGACTATAATCGAATTTGTTGTTATGATTCGAACTTTGTTTTATATGTATTTGATTTACTATTAGTCAACTAGGTACTCGTACAAACTTATTTTGAATTACGATTTTCTGTAAGTAGGTAGGTACTTAGTTACTATACCTACAATACTGAGAAATCGGCATAACTAAACGTAAACAAAGAAAGCGGCAAACCAATTGCCAGATCAAAAGTACCTAATACATTCTAGTAGGAAATTAGGCCTACCTACTTCCTGTGTGATAGAAAACTAATACAAACAAAAAATATGTAAGTACGTAGGTATCTCATCATCAAGTAAAATTATATTATGCTAGAATAACTGACTAACTTACCTTTCCTGTTCAATAGGTAATCTGAACAGAGACAGGTCTGGAATCGATGAATTATTAAGACACCCAAACACACAGCAATACGTTCTTCTGCGATAATCAGACATTTTGATGATGATATTGATGAATAAATCATTTAGCGGTGCCGAAAAGCCGTGACGCGCGCGCGAACCTTGTGCAGTGTTAGCCCCGACTGGCGCACAGGGAAACGGGTCGAGATTTTGTTAAAGTGTGCGTGCGTCGACACATAGATACAATTGCGCACACATACAAGCCGCGCGCGGTGCGTTTGTATGAAGATAACCTACTTCTCTTCTTTATACTATGACGGATGCATTCATCGCTGCCACAGCTAGTTTAAGTATATGGCCCTGGGAACGGTAACCAGGGATCCAATGTTTTCTTCTGCTTTGATAGCAAGGACAGTGTTGTGCATAAGCCATTGATAAGTGATAACAAATTATCTTGTGGGCATGTGGGGTACAATGTCACAGGTATGCAGGGTTTTTCGATATGTTTTTTCCGTTTCCGTTTCCCATCAGGTGGGCCGTATGCTTGTTTGCCACTCTTGTTGCAAACAAGCATACGGCTATAATAAAAAAAAATGTTTTCCTAAAAAGTTGGACGTATTTTAAATATATGTATTGATAAGATTAGGTAACTCATCGATGTTTAATGTTTAGCCTGGTTTTAATAAAAAGCTAAATAGTTTTCGTTAACAGACAATCGTTTTAATTGCAAACGATTTGTATCAGATATGTGTTTGTAGCTTGACGCCAAATGATCCGATGGCCGTTTCCCATCAGGTGGGCCGTATGCTTGTTTGCCACTCTTGTTGTATAAAAAGAAATGAATTAGGCGCTCAGTAGTCATCCATCCGAGTGGTGACTTGTGTACAGTTGTTTAACTTGGCCCATCCCCCCGGAGAGGTGCGGGCGGCCCAACTTTTACCAGAAGTTACTCATGTTCAACACAAGTAATGAGCGCACAGCTCCCAGTAAGTAGCGCCGAGAGTTCCAAGTACTCACAACAATAAACATGATACCTCCTGAAATTCAGCTTCCGTTGAAATAATTACTCATTAAGCGAATCTTAATTTCATGAGTTTCAGTTTGAGAATTGTTCAGTGTTGGCGGCTTCGGTACTTGTCGTAATTAAATTTCAGCACTTTTGATTGTTTTGAATTATTTAACGATACTTTACAATTAATTTTGATGGAATATTTCGGGTTCCCGACAATTTCTGGGTCGTGTGCGATTAGCGCGTATACCAGATCATGGTCGTCGCAACGATTGGGCTCACGGCTCCATGCTTTGCCATTGTTTGTCTTAGCTGTTCTGTTCATACAGTGACCAGTGACTGACACGCATGCACACATACACACACCCTATATTAGTCTTGTTGCTATAGATATGTTAAAACTCCTCTCCCATGAAAGAAGCGAAGCCATATGTGGGGGATACAAATGGTTTTAAATTATTATTTAATACTAATGAATATTTCTTTCAGAGAATCAGCATTACCATACAACGTGGCAATGCCGGCTTTCTCGGCACCCTTCCGCGTGACGCAGATTTTGGACATTTATACTATTTATAGATAAGATATGTACAGTGGAGTTAGTTTAATCATTCAGTTATCTTTTGAAATACATTTTATTTGATAACTTTATTATTACCGTGGCCGTCTTCCTAATTAAAGTTAAAGTCTTGGTAGCCGAGTGGTTCGAGTAGTTGCCTGCGACACAAATATCGCTAGATCGAATCCCGACTGTACCAATGAGTTTTTTCTAAACTTAATTAATGTCAGAAATCAACAAGTTACCGACATGTGTATATAATACCAGAGTAGCTGTACCTACCCCAGTCCCGAGCCGCTATATTTAGCCAAGTAAGCCCCTCGTAGTTAGCAGACAGCTTAAGCCGCGCCGGAGCCCTCGTTACTTGTAACTTGACAATTTATTTAGGTACTAAAATACACTAAAACATTATGCTACAACCTACTAATATTATTAATGGGAAGCTCGTGAGGATATTTGTTCCTGTTTCACGCTAAACCTACAAAACGGAGTTGGGTGGCACTCAAATAAATTATTAGTTGGAGTACAGCATACAGTTCTCCAAAAAAGTCCATCAAGACGATGTTGCAATGATCTGAAGAGAGCCACCCACTCACGCTCGCGCCTACAGCCCACGGAAAGTTAAGTTTATAAACAAAAAATATTTCGATCGTACCACTGGGACAGACCATCATCAGCAAACTTTGGAATAGCCATTATGTACTCACTCATCATGCTGTTCGCTCCATAACTGTACAACTTGCCTTTAGACCGCCTCCAAGCTCACCCAGTGAACATTAAGCGACTGAGTTGAAAGTGCTAAGCCATTTGAAGCCTATTATCTTGCCAACCCTTAATTTATTTAGACATATTGGTATATTGTAATTATCTTTTATCATTTAGCATTTCGAAAAGGGGGGACAACCAAAAATGGCGATGGTTGGTGGGATGATGAAGTGAAAGAAGAAGTTAAAAAGAAGAAGGATGCAAGGCAAGACATTTTGGCTATGTCCAGCTCAAGTGAAAGTATGAAAGAAAAGATGAAAGAAAAATATCGCCTGCAAAAAAATCGTACGAAAGAGATAATAGCTCAGAAGCGTGAGAGGTTCCAAATGACTGTAGACGAAAAACTGTCGCATAATTTCAAGGACAATGCAAAACTTTTTTGGAGAGAAGTTAAGAAGTCCAGAAATTGTGTTACAGCTAGTAGTAGGATGAATGTGATTATTTCGAAGGACAATGACATACTTACTGATAAAACTGACGTCCTCAGGCGATGGAGTGAATTCTACAAAGATATGTATGATGATGATGCCGCTGATCTACTCATAGAGCTGCCTCCAACAGAATCTGTCGAGGATCCTATAGCGGATAAAATAAGTATGGGAGAGATTGTAAGTGCGATAAGAAGTCTGAAATGTGGAAAAGCTGCGGGAATAGATGGGATTACGGCTGAGATGATCAAGTACGGTGGACCAGCGGTCTGGGACGTCATCTATTTGCTATGCAATCTTTGCTGGGAAAAGGGTGATGTTCCGGACGACTGGAGGCGAGCAGTCATCGTGCCTTTCTATAAAGGAAAGGGATCACGATTGGACTGCTCCAACTACAGAGCCATCAGCTTGGTCAGCTTAGCTAGTAAAGTGTACACGAAGATCCTGACGATAAGAATGCAAGAGCGATCCGAAAGGTTTCTCTGGGAATCCCAAGGTGGATTTAGACTAGGAAGAGGATGTATAGATCATACCTTCTCGCTTCGCGGAATCGCGGAAAAGTTTTTGGATATTAACCAAAGGGTTTTCTGCGCTTTCGTCGACTTAGAGAAGGCATTTGATAGAGTCGTACGAAAGGAACTCTGGGACGTGTTGCCTGGATATGGAGTGAGCAGTTCCCTACTGCATGCCGTGAAATCACTCTATAGTGATAGCGAGGCGTGCGTTAGGGTTAACGGTGAGATGTCACCCTGGTTTGATGTGAAGTCGGGGGTCAAACAAGGGTGTATCATGTCTGCCTGGCTGTTCATTATATATCTAGATAACTGTCTGAGAGCACTAAGAACGAACGGATGTGGAGTGAAAATGGGAAACTTAGTGGTCAACTGCCTACTATACGCCGATGACGCGGTCTTACTGGCGTCATCAGAGGGCGAACTGCAGTCACTAGTTACCATAATGAAAGAAGAATGTGAAAAGAAGGGGCTGCGCCTAAACGCTGGCAAGACTAAGGTTCTGGTATTCGAAAGAGATGAACAAGTGACCGAGTGTGCAATATCGGTAAATGGGCAAATTCTAGAGCAAGTGAATGAATTTGTATATCTTGGAAGCATGTTCACACGAGATGGGAAGTATGAAAAAGATATTGAAAGAAGGATAACTGCCGGAAATAAGGTGAATGGAGCCATGTCGGCGTTGATGGGCAGTAAAAGTCTGAGCAAGAATGCTCGAGTTGCTGTCCACAACGCGATATTGGTACCTACCTTATTGTATGGCAGCGAATCCTGGGTATGTCAGAGGAAGTATGAAAATAGCTTGAATGCAGTCGAGATGCGATCTCTTCGAAAAATGTGCGGCGTAACGATATTAGATCGAATCCGCAATGAAGAGATTCGCAAATCAACTGGCGTGAATGAGGGCGTGATTGTAAAGATGAAGAAAGGCATGTTACGTTGGTTTGGACACATAGAAAGGATGAGTGAAGAAAGATTGACGAAACAGATATACAAAGCAAAAGTGTGTGCAAGAAGAGGCAGAGGAAGGCCACGTTCCAACTACCTGGATCAAATAGATCGGACTCTCAAGGACGGGAACGTTAAGAGTACTCGAAACCGACGAGCATGTATGAAGAGACTGATGAATGTGGACGATGCGAAAGAGGTATGTAAGTCTAGAGAGAACTGGCGCTCTATACTCTCTGCCTACCCCGTTAGGGACTTGGCGTGATGATATGTATGTATGTATGTAATTATCTTAGTAGTACACTCCCATTTATGAAGATATTACAGTCTATTGTACTTAGTATTAAGTTCTCATATAAGTGATTGTATCATTCTTTTTTGAGAATGAATTATTCAACCATAAACCTCCGTTTCCATTAATCGTATATGAACTTGTGTCGGTTGTGGGTTGTTTAAGCGTGTGCCCTCCAGCCGAGTGTATGTGTGCAGACCGCGGGCCCGATACAAACACAGCTATCTGGAGGCCATCTGTCATACGCACACACAATAACAATAAAGCAACAGAACAATCCCAAAATTGGGACAACGAGGAGCCGACACTGCCCCGGTCATTATCCGGCAGTTCCGACACAAATCCAGTTTTTCCCGGATAAAGACAAAGCTTCACACCAGCTTGGCAGCCGACCAACTCCGCCGGTTGGGCGGCGCGTCACGAGCGGAGCGGGCGGCTCGCCCACTCGGTGCCATAACAACGCTACCTCCATGTTATATCACGATTGGTGACATACTCTGCTCATAATATATTATAGTTAAATATTAATATATTGATTATTGCTATTAGAAGATACATGTATGACATTTCAGAGTGGACTAGACGTTTGGCTGGATGCTACGGTTGGTCGCTGGACTCGTAAGGAACTCGGAACTCGGAATAGTATACCTATCTACTGCTCACACTATATACTGCATCACTTTTTTTTTAAAGTAGTATTCAATAGAGCACATTGTGGACTGTATCATTAGTCATTACTAAGCCGCTTGTAGTTTTCAATAAGCAAATATTCCTCCCGCTCCGCTCGCCACGGTGGCCGAAGCGAACCTAAGCGAATTTACTATCAGCGGGTAGTTTATTCGCGCCTGTTGGCAGCCGCCGGAGACGCCGGAGATGCTGAGTAAACAGTAAACAAATATATCTGGTAATAGTAGTCGATAAGGAGTTTTGTGGTGTCATACAATTGTTGTGGACAATCAGTTTGTTGTTCCTATGTTGGCTTGGTGTACTGGAGCAACATTTAGCAAGCTCTGCTAATGGCCGCTCGGGGCGTACAGGTGTGATGATGGGATTGATTGTTATCAATGGCTGAGGTAGGCGAGGGGTTCGAGTTTGAGACAACGTAAAGTTGCAGGTTCGAGTCTCGAATGTACCAATGTTTTTTCTGATAGATATGCATCGTGACCATATATGGACATCTCTGGGATGGGTCGCGCCCAGTCAGTAACGCGAGTCCAAGCCCCAGTCTATTCCACTGAGAGTTGCTGAGCAATACAATGACGTCATTCAGTCTCACAGATTCAATATCGAAAAGACTTATTCAGAACTAAGTGATGAGGCAAGGAGCGCCTTCTCTGTGAGGCTCACTGAACCGAAAGCGTGTTCAACTCATTTGGAAATGAAATACACAGCGAACATTGCATTACTCACAAAATATTTGCCTGAGAGCTTTGCTCACCCAACATAATTGTTGTACTCACTCCGTGAGCTTACGATATGCCACTAAACATTGTATTATATTCCAGTCCTGCCCTCGCAGGGGCCACTCACCCCGTCGGCGGGCCGAGTGAGGCCTTTTCAAGTAACCCGCTGGCATCATACAATCAGATGAAATGAGGTGTAACAGTAATACTTAATACTTTTTTCTTTTTAATTGAATAAACCACTTGAATAAAAATGTTACAAAAATCTTTTATCCAACGTAAGGGCCATAGAAACACTCATTGATCATCATCACATATTAAATATACCATAAGGGTGACCACTGTCTCCGCCCACTGCAGGGTACCACAGTGACATCAGACCGTCGCTCAATGCTCCAATGAGACAACAACCTAAGCCCATGTCCCGTCAGTTGATTAGGACAGGACCCTCACCATAAAACGAACAAAGTATCGTTCCCCAGCGGTCATATTTTATTATATTCGTAAATGGCGTACCGAGGTCTCAGTCAAAGGCACGTAATAATAATAATAATGACGCCGCCATCCGCTGACAACACCGCAAACGCACCGACAACATTCGTTGGACAACATGTCATTGAATATCATAAACGATCTATGGTTTCTTCGCTTGAATCGTTTTAATGAATATTTGTTATATGTTTATTGACATTATTTCAATTGGAATATTTCAACTAGTAAGCGATGCGAGGGGAGAGGGAGATGAAGAGTGACTACAGAACTGGCGATCGCACTCTTGAGATTTGCGCTGTACTAGCAAACGTCTATTGGGGGAAAGGATGCCTGTAGGATATGAAATTGTATGATTGGATGTATTCCTGGTGATGAGCTTTTGTAAATTATAATAATTCGTGCTACTAAACGTAGTTTATCACAGTTTGTCCACCCGCCTGGCTTGACTTAGACCTCAATCCCCTTCAACTGCCACCTCGTGTTAGTTTCCAAGTCCAATTGTCACTTTATAATTTAATAACATTAAAGTCCATTAAACCGAATGAATAATTAAAAAGAGCGCCATCCAGCATCGGCTGGTGCGCTGCCGGCTTTATTTGCGAGCAATTTGTATAAAAATTAAATGTTTGACGCCTTTTAATGGCGCCGTGGGCCGCGCGACGAATGCTTAATGTGCTTAATTTTACTCCATTTTTCATTTCCATAGCATTTTATTTTGTGGAACAAGTAATTATTGTCGCAGGAGCTTGTTTTGTTTTAATTTCCGGTCGATGCCAGCTGTGGGCGTGTGGCCGCCCTCGAGGCCTCCCGCCCTCGCCTCAATAGGGACCTCACTCCTATACATCTCCTGTACCTCATACACTATGCGCTTCTTGGATCGAAATTTGGATGACATGTGAAACAAATTGCTGGCGGATACAAGAGTCGTGTGCCGCAAGTTAATCGTACTTGATTACTTTTGGATAAATATGTACTGTCATGTGTGTCCTCTGGTTGTGACAATAATAATGGACATATAATCAAATCAAAAATCTTTTATCCAACGTTAGGCGCACAGGGAACACACAACGTCACATACTAAATATAAACCGGTTAAAATAACCACCGGTTACAAGAAAAAAACCGGCTAAAATAACCACCGGTTACAAGAAAAACACCGGTTAAAATAACCACCGGCTACAAGAAAAAAACCGGTTAAAATATCCACCGGTTACAAGAAAAAACCGGTGAAAATAACCACCGGTTACAAGAAAAATACCGGCTAAAATAACCACCGGTTACAAGAAAAACACCGGTTAAAATAACCACCGGTTACAAGAAAAAAACCGGTTAAAATAACCACCGGTTACAAGAAAAGCCCTGCCAGGTGAAGAAACGGCAGCTTCCACAAACTATTCCCATTTATCAGTTCGTTCATATGAATTTGATTCAAATACTCAAAACATATCATCTTTTAATTTGGAGCGCAGTGTACTAAGCAATGTACTAATTGATTCAATGTATGATAATGAGCCAATACATAATGTAGTTACGTACGAATGGGACGCTAAGCGAGTAATCCATTGGAAACAATTAAATCGTTTCAATTTAATTAACGCGATTGTATCGGGAGGCTCGATAAGGACAATTAACATTCGGGACAATAAAAGGTGCCGTCCGCGGAGCGCGGGGGGTCGCGGGGGGCCGCGGGGGGTCGCCAGCTCGCGGGGGGTCGCGGGGCGCCCGATGACAACGTGCAGATAAAAACATAATATATTGCTGTGTTTTTTAATAGCGAAAGGGTTCGCCGCGGGCGAGTCGATACGGGCCGAGGAGAAAATTGGATTTTCGATAAAAATGGTGATTCGGGTCCGTCGGAGCGGCGGTGAAATATTTGCAGCCGGTGATGTGGCCTGCTCTTAAATTAAACCGCGCTCGTGGAGATGTAAGACTGATGCGCACACAGGACCAAGATGAAATGCTCCCCCCTGGACCCGCGCGGGGGGGGATTGAATAATAACACCACCGTCAATGTTTTTATATTTAAAAGATTGTCAATGGATTAGCGAACACTTGACGATTAATTAATAAGTCGCCAGCTTGTATCGAAGGCGATGAATACAGATCTCTCATGACATAGAGCAGTTGTCTTCTAGAAGTTATAGGGCGTTGTGAATATATATATTTTCATGTCGATGCAATAGAACAAATACTCACTCCGAAATGTTTTATGGGTTAATGATAGTGTCATTAATAATATAAATAAAACCAGAACGTATTTACATTGTACAGGTATAAATGTATCGTTACAGCCTGATTTTTATGAGAAAATAATAATAATTTTTATTAGCTCCCTTGTACTGTGCCCCGCCACATGTTCAAGGAACTGTACCTGAGACAGTCACACACACACTGGCGCGTCATTACAGTCCTGCACACATTAGCTCGCGGGGGGCGCGCAACAAATGACCCGCGCGCACACCTCACGGCTCACATAAACACGCTGTACTGTACAGTAGGGACCCTTCAGTGAGCTGCTTTAAGCTCGCAGAGCCGTAGAGGCAGACTGGCTTAAGGCATCTGAACATTCAAGATTTCCACCCGAATTGCCAAATGCGAAGCAAGGAGGTTTTGTATTTTTCCTTCACGGTGAAGAAAGCTATGCTATGCTAGGCTATCACCCGCGTTAAATGTGGCACATTAATGATTGCAGCTCCCTTGGGTAGGCATGATGATGTATAGCATATAGGCTACCGAAAGTCACTATCTAATGCAAAAATATTTAGTATCTCCTAAAAATAGCAGTCAACCAAACAAACTCTGCCTCATAATAATATTAGTATTTAAAATATATTTAACCATTTATGTAAAAAATTCATTTAAACATTTATGTGAAGCCATATTCAAAATTCGGAGAGAGACTCGCAATATGTCGCGTTGACACTTAAATAATTATAAGTCCGGCTCGTCTGACTCTACATTTGTTCTCTACTCAAAGTGCGTATTCTGTCCGTCCGCCAAGTACTCACCGAGTCAGCAGAGAGAATAGACTGCCAATTCTCTCTAGACTTACTCCTCTTTCGTTCCATCCCAGTCATTGAACTATTTTTTTTATAACACTTGGGTGGCAAACAAGCATGCGGTCCGCCTGATGGTCAGCGGTTACCGCCGCCTATGGACGCTTGCAACAACAAGGGTATCACTATCATGCGTTGCCGACCCTTTATGAATCTTTTCACACCCTTCTTGAAGAACTCCATGCTCCAGGGAAAACATCATTTGATGTTATACATTTATCTAATGTACTATCTGACTACATTGGTAGATTGTACCTCCGCACATGTCAATGGTTGCTTTGCTTACCCGAAAAAACACTGCACGAAATAAACTATTATATTGTAATGAAGCACCAATGGCCACGAGTGGGAGTATGTACATTGGCCCAGCAACGAGCTAGCGAGCGTAATGAGCACAATTCCTTCACGTGTATTGTTCACGGAGGCTGGATTACTGAACCAATTTCTCCCAAACTTTTTCATGAAGCCTAAACTTTTTATCCCGGAAAATTGGGAACTCTTCCAGGGATTGGACAAACACAGCGATACCGTAACGTATGAAGTTTATATCGGGTTATTGTTCGCAATCCAATCTTTATTTTTTTCCTTGGCTTGCTTTAGCGAAGTTTAGTAGCCGGAATCGCAGTGTTTAATCGCAGTTATATTCAGTATTGGGAGTGGATACTCACGTGGTCAGCATCGAGCTTCATGATAACATTGTATATACATATTTAGGACCAAACAAGAACAGTTATAACAACAATAATACTGTTCATATCCTCACGCCTTCCCACAAGGGTCCCCGAAGGGGTAGGCAGAGGTGTATAGGTAATACCCACACTCACTTTCCGCCAGAGGTATATTAGGTGCCAACGTGACAGATGGCAAGTCCATCGCCGTTACTCCAGCACGACTATACATACGCCTTTGAATTTCTTCTCAGACGTATGCAGGTTTCCTCTCGATGTTTTCATTCACCGTTCAGCTCGTGGTGTGACTAATCACTGTACTTAAGTTCAGAAAAACTCATTGGTACAGTCGGGATTTGAACTTCCGACCTTTGCGTCGCAGGCAACTGCCCGAACCACTCGGCCACCACGGCTTTATACTGTTCATAACATAATATTGGATATAATCAAATTGTGGCTGTAATATTGTGTCCACCCGGATATTGTGTGACTTATTCGTGCATACCAGGCCAGTCAGTACTGTATACACCTCTACGTATGGATCTCTCTTCGGCTTGAATCCAAGCATAATCCGCTTCAGCGTGTGACGTCACGGGGTCACCGGCCACCCGGGGAGGGGAACCGGATGTGTAAGGGCCATTAAATGTGTACGTTCATCGTTTCAGTGACAGACACGGCTGTATAATGGTCACATCTATTGGAAATAAACTGGATTATATCGCAATTACGTCTCAGGAACTACCTAGGTACCTTACGTACAGCTTGGGCTACAGTTATTTCTGTACTTTTAACTGTGCTAAAACATGAACATCTTGAATCTACGCTTCTCTATTTCTAGACGACTCTAAAGACATTGATCGAAGCCCTAGCAAGGCCGTATGAAATAAACATGTCCTAGTATTAGTAATAGGAAACTAATATCTACCACACAGATATCTCTCAGTGAGGATCGAACAGGCGACCTTCAGACAACCACTCAGCTATAGAGCTATCATTACCGGCTATTTGTATAGTATATGAATGTGACAGAAACATGTGTGTGTCAAGTACCTCGTCGGCGGAGGTACAGATAGCACACTCGGTGTGACGAGGCGCTGGGTCGCTTCCGGCCGCCACACTCTCGGCGCCGTCCTCTCCTTAACTAACGGACCGCACGTGGACACTGTTCGCTAACTGTACCCATGCAGACACATATTACAATCTGATATCTGATGAAGCACAAGGGCATCGCTAGTTAAGTGGTAGCTACATGAAGCACACGTCCTCTACAATCGTTGGTAAGCGCGGATCCAATCTATACTTGTATGCTAATATTATGAAGAGGAAAGATTTATATGTAAGTATGTTTGTAACGAATTGGCTCTAAAAGTACTGGACCGATTTGAAAAATTCTTTCACCATTGGAAAGCTACATTCAGCCTGAGTGATTTATGCTATATTTCTTTTTATGAAATAAATATGTCCATCCGTGCGAAGCCGGGACGGACCGCTAGTATTATATACAATATCTACATGGATATACAACATTAACGGTAAAACAGCAACTGGATAATTGCCCAGAGATGATATTTAGCAAGTCGACGACAATTTTTCCTATGACACACTTCTAACTTAATCCGTTAGGCATCGCGCATACGCGACTCTCTCCTACGCTAGCTTGATGTCTCGCTCAACGTGATCACGACCGCAGCGCGCCTTGACTTGGCGACGGAGTGACATGGTCAGCAGCCAGCGTGGCGTGGCGTGGCGTGGCGTGGCGTGGCGTGGCGTGAGGGGAGCCGCGTGACGAGGGTCGACAGCGGGCGCACGCGGCGGCGGCCGAGGCCCGCACAAATTGACGTTTTGTACGCGAGCGGCGTGACGTCACTCACAATGAACATCACATTTTTGTTATTTGCTCGAATTATAAAGCCAACGGAATTATATAGGAGCCCAACAATGGGAAATAGCGTTGCTGTCAACATGACAGACATAATTAAATTGTAGGCGAAGGGTTATTGCCCTATAGTTGAAAGGGCACCATTATGTTCGTCCCCGTATGTAGGGAGGCGGCCAACACCCTTAACGCGGACATACCAGAAACATATGAAAACTCGCTAGTAGCCGTATTGGAGATAGGCTCACTAGCAAAGTAACATTCGTAGAACAAACTAACAGGAACTGTGTACGGTTGATAAATTGTTAATTTTCATGGTCGCTATTACACCTCTCCCCTTTCTCCTCTCATCGCTTACGGAATGACAACTAGTCAAACAAAAATATTATGCCTATAGAATAAAACTACTATCTACAATGCGCCGAATCCGAGTGAAGCGAATTACTTCGAACTTTACTCTAAGTTATTCCAACTTCGTTTGTTACCAATAATGCAAATAAAGCCTATTCAAGCGAACTAGCTAAAGGCAAATATCTCACGTGTTGCCTTCACCTCTAGCTTACACTCAATATACTAACAATGAGTCGTCTTTCTCAAAATATACTTCATATTAATTCCCTTTATTTATACTGCCACAGAAATTTGAACCTTATCTGCTTGAGGGTAGAATTTGCATAAGAGTTACGCCATGATTATGTTAATACGCTACTATTATAACTGATATCGTTATCTGTAGGCAACTGGGGCAAGAGTTAATTCATTAATTCTCTCCAAGCGGAGGCAGTTATTGCCCGGAGTGTCTCCGCGTAGTGACTCCGAGTGGGGATCAGCGTCGCTCTCATTACGAGTAGCGGGGACTGACCAACAATATACATATAACTCGCTGGGCCCCGCAGTTTCACCTGCGTAAAATTAGATTTAATAGAAAGATATTTTTTGGAATATAACTTAATCTAGGTCTGTAAGGTAATCTAGCCAGCCAATTAATCTAACTCTGTGCCAAGTTATAGCCAATTTCGTTCACAAGTTTTTGCGTCGTCGGGGACAATGACCCTGGCGAACTTTCCCATTTATAATGTTACTATCTTGTAGAATAAACTCGTGACGCCTCTACGACTCGCAAATCACGATTTTATCAGTACATAAATGAATAATGATTACCCCATCATTTCACGGAACGTTGCACCATCGATGTAATAAACGACTTTATTGCCAAATATATTTTGCGCAACGTGACAGATAACGTCATCACCATCAGGCAACAACATTTGGAACTTATTATCACACTTATGCAGACTTCCTTCCTTAATTAAATAACATAGTTTCGCTACCGGCTTGAAAGTCCACAGAGACCTGGCGCTCCACTCTGCTCACTCTCTCTGCTTACCCCTGAGGGACTCTGCGTGATCTCTATATTTTGTAATAATCACTATGAACCTATAAGCATTAGTATTTTTTCAAACTAATATGAAGAATATTTGAAATAGGACTGACGAGTACATACACAGATTGGCTTAGATGAAGACTTGCTAATGCTGCGCGTAGCCATTATGTCTCTCGGCCAGTAAGGCTTTATAAGTTATTGTCTGTAACGGTGTTTACAGCCGACGCGGCCCCCAGTGGCAGCGAAGGTACAAGTACCCGCAGAAAGTTGCCCGCCCTCGCCGCTGGGACAAAGGCAAGATTTATGTCCACAAGGCGGTGGCGGGCGGATGCCACTTGTTACAACTTACTGACCACTGCCACTGTCCGCGGACGTGAAGGAGGAAAGATCTTTCTTTGTCGCATAATGGAATCAGTGTAAATGTATGTTTACACTTGCGAGGGTGTGGGGAAGGAGATGAATACGACAGGTCGATACAGTATTGGAACAGAAAACACACAAAATGATTTGGTGATATTAGCGAAAAATTTACCAAAGATTACAGATTGATCTGAATAAAGCATTTAGTAGATCAATTCTAAGGGCAGGCAGATATAGCACCATTCCAATCTAGGATCACACACTTCTTCCTGCTCGTCTACGTTCATCAACGCAGCCATACATGCTCACCTTCAAGTGTGGCAGGCAAACATGTGGTCCACCTCATAGTAAGCGGTTGTTGTCGCGTATCAACGCTTGCAACATCTTGATGATTTATCTCATTTCATCTAGTTTTAGCGTGAATTATTTCGCATTTAGTATATTAGTAGGAATATCTTTTTCCTTACGTGTTTCTATAAATACTCTCGGTAATAATTAAAGGATATAAAAAGATCCAATTAATATAAAAACTAATCTAAGATGAATCCACGTCGATGGGCTCGTAGTGGAGGTATTTAATTTGCTCCTTCTTTGAGGACGTATCTGACGTCCAAATTAACGGGAATCGGACATATTTTGGGATTAATTAAGTATCACTTTGTGTTGGGATGGATTATTACAATATTGCGCTATAGAAGTATAGAAATGAACCCAGCAGCGGGCGATTGGCTGAGTGGGTATCGTAATTGTATCAGTTGGGCTTGCACGTGCGAGTCGGGTCGCGAGATCCTCCCAGCCTCGCTCGGCAAACATTGCCCCGCGTCTAAACACCGCATCCCATTGACCATCTGACTTTTAGTTTAATATCTAAATCAACGATTTCTATTCGCGATTATTTATAATCCGTAATTACTTTTTAGTTCTACGACGGAGCAAACACAAAGACGACTGAGAAAAAATCATACATATAGATGTAATAGGAGACGAACAGATCCATCGTCGTTCATATTGATAACGTTTTCTGTGGCTGAGAGCATGATACCTACAGACTCGTGGGAAGGCAGTCTGATATGTGAGACTAAACTGCTATGAGCTTTGGTGGCCAAGTAATTTGAGTAAGCGCCTGCAATGCTATGGTTGCAAATTTGTATCCCGACTATCCCGAGCTTTTTAAACGTAAAAAAACGTTTCTACGTTGAGCAGACGTTTGGGAAGAGACTCAGAGATTCTAATAGCGGTTGTCGCAGACAATAGGACGGGTAATATTACTACGGGTAATAAAGAAAATATTACTCCCTTAAAAATACTTTAATTGTGTTATCTTTGAAGCTATTACTTTTATTGCATCGTCTTGAGGATATATTCCCAACTGCTGTATACAAACAGGTGTGTAGTGTAATCATGCTTGAACCAGCCCCGCCGCCAATCACATTGGCACAAATATATCTTCGGCGGAGCATATTGACAGAACTTCGCCTACGACAACGACGACGAACGCGAACACAGAGAGGGTCTATTAATTAAGTATTCTATCTTATGAATGTGTAATATGACACCACCAAGCTCCGCAGATTGCTTTACTTCATAAATACCAGAGTTCAAGCAAACTAATTTCTTTGGCAAAAGTAAATTAGGCATTTATATATTAGTCGTGAGGGCCCATAAACGGTTGTTTGAGCAATCAGTTTAATTTCCCCGATTAGAGCTTGGTCCCACTGCGAGCGGCTAACGACGCCCGCCTAACGAGTGTCGAACAGACAAACATTTGTACCGGTTGGCTATTTAACTTGTGTTCACTTCACGCTAACGGTCCGCAGTTTGTCGAGCCACTGCCTGTACACAAGTGCACGGCTCCCACTGATTGGGGAACTAACTTTCAATGCGCTCGGGTGGACATTCATCTTAATTCGCATCGTCAGCAGTATCTCACAATGCTGTGTATCGTATCATACGCTTCTTCAGCTCTGCAGTATATTTATATCAATGCTTATGACACCAAAAACAAGCTTACTACTATGTACATGGCAGACATCTGTGAATGTGGTTGGAGTTCAATAATTTTGGATCGAGAATCTAAATATCTCTTCATCTCCACATGATTTAAATATGAAATGTCGCTCTCAAAATTAACTGAAATGGCAAGTATGACCCGCGTATATCGTAGCCTGTCGGCGTTTTCTATATGTTACTCCACTTATAGAAAGCGCTGACGAGTCACCACACGATTCCATTATCAGAAAAAACTGCTTTCTAAATGTAAATATGTTAAATTTTAGAACGTTATTAGTAACCTAAAACCCAATATATTTTTTTTATAATTTCACAAAATTCGATCAAGTGGTTAGCACTAACGTAGCTCGTAGCACTTGTGTAGCTAATCCGTCGCACTTATGTAGCCACGTCGTAGCACGCGCTACGTATGAGGCCATTACCAATCAATGACCCTCATAATCACCCCGAATGAGACGATGCTCGGCCTAAAGCTAGGGTTGCCGCTATATGGATTTCTATTTATATTATTCAATATTTTAATATATTGACTATTATTTGACGCGTGGGTGTTGCTGGATTCCGTGAAAGCATTTTTAAGCACGTTTTTATTCCAACCTTTAAAATTAGAAAAACCTGACTTGTAAGCGGTGTTACGTCCGCATTACCTCAGCCCAAAATAAAAGAGTTAATTAAACTCTGAAATCCGCTGAAATTGTATAGCTTAAATGAAAATAGCTGGGTGGATATTCTCTTTAGTTCCGCTTTTGATGTTGAGCCTAGACCCCGCGTTAATAAGTTTTTAACTTAAATTACTGAACGTTAACACATAATTTTAGATCCTTTTTTAAATTACACTTTTGAAGTTAAATATCGTAGCGGGTTGTTAACTCAAGGAAAGTAATAAAGCGATTATTTAAATTCAAGGCTTAGGATATTATATTTCCTGAAATTGACGTTATTCGATTATGGCGATTGCTGTACTGGTAAATCGCAATTGTCATATCACCTGCAAGGAGGGCATCGTGTCTGGGCAACCGGAAATCCAAGTGTCCCATTTAGAGACGTATGGCACACGTGTACAGACTAAGTTATGAATAACGCATAGTGCGATGGGCTATGGGGCATACCCAATAAATAATTGTAACGTCTAGTTCTTATCTAGGAGTTTATATGTACCGTGGTTTTACGACATTAAAATTTTAAATGAACTTTTAAAATACAAACTTTAAATAACTACATTAAGTTCCAACCGTGTGCTCTAAGCGGGCACCAAACTCGCTACCTATAGATCTCAACCTCGATATTCAAAAGGCTACATTTGGATACCAGACCATACCGGACTAGCATGGCACGGACTACATACCTACATGACAATTACTATTATGTTACTATATATATTGGTATTTAAATGTTTTCATACACCAACGCCGTAGTTACCTAGGCACATCGCGATGCCACACGACACATTTATAAAATTGTCGACACCCCTACCTCGGTGTAACATCTGCGCACACCATCAGGCGATAGATGGCGCTGGGAGCGCCACGTGACCAGTGCCACACACCTCATTGCTCGTCTTAGTGACGTCTTTGCGAGGTAATAAAATATAATGGGATGCTGAGATACCACAGTCGAGTTGAAGGGGACTGGCGTGACATGACATATCGCCGGGAGATAATAGCAGATATTGGGACAACGGTTGGAGGGTATACCAATGTGAACGCTCTTTTTCTCGTATCTCCTCTCCGTATGAGGTTAACCTATTAAGGCGATGTATCATATTTGTGATTATATACACCCGTTATATATATTATATGGGTCCCCGAAGGGGTAGGTTGAGGTGATATTTTGGTGTCAACGTGACCGATGGCGAGTCCATCGCCGTTACTCAAGCACGACTATACGTACGCCTTTGAATTTCTTCTCAAAAGTTTGCAGGTTTCGTCTTGATATTTTCTTAAGTTCAGTAAAACTCATTGGTACAGTCGGGATTTGAACGGAAAGTTCATCTTTATGTTGCAGTCAACTACTAGAACCACTCGGTCACTAGGGTTATTATATTTCCGGTTACTTATGATGTAACTAGCACCACATTAATGTCAGCAACATTGCGTGTATAAGCGTCCACGAAGCCTGCTCCCTTGGCAGTAGGGCAACCAAACATTTAAAAACGATGTATGACGACCATGTCTCACAAGAATAGAAAACTCACGAGGTTGTCCCTTCCCAATTTGTTCAATAAATGGAAAACGAAATATTTCGATATGTGTAGTAAATATTGTGTGCAATAAATTGTGAAGCATGGGCAGGTATTATGCCGGTGTCCCTCGGGCGCGTACGGGGAATTAATTGGATACTGAGGGGTGGCTGTGTTAGCGGGAGCGCTGTACACCGCAATCATATGTAATATTGGACGGAAAGTATTTGTAGTTAATAAAAAAGGGTGACAGTTTTAGTCCCAGAGAGCGTCAAGGACGTATGCAGGCGAAGATTTAGAATACACAGGTAAGATAATAATTGTAGATATTGATAAAACGTTCGTGCCGAAGCATGCGATGTCAAGCGAGTGCCAACACAATTCATTTAGTGTTTATTCATTAAAGAGAATATAATAGTTGTGTTATAATAATGTTGTCCTGTCCGCCCGCCTGCAGTGGGCCCCGCCCTGATTACCTGTCTTACTTCATTTGATATCGGTGCGTTTGGTGACACGCGCCGCCCTACATATCACATGTACGAGTATTCTACGTGACATTGCACACTGCCTTGATAAATAACTCATTATTTGGGAGCTAACGAGCTGTTCGTATTGATCTCCCGCTCGAGGGATTGGGCATTACTTCACCCGACCGAGTACAGTTACCATCAGCGTGCTCCGCCGCTCGCAAAGAAGAAAATATTACCTTTTGTGGGGATTAACTGCCCATTAGGGCGTCTTCAAACCTCAATATTATAAAAAATATTGAAGTATAAAGTACACCGTACCCAGTCAACCATTGTATTGGCAAAAGTTATTTTGTGTAGTTCGTTGAGTAGAACCGGCCTTTATCTCCGAGGCCTTCATCAGATCTTCACAAAGAGGACCAATTTGTAAGTATACCCTTCCAAGTTTTGTGAATGGCCACGAAAAATAGCGGTGTGTGGAAGGAAGGATATAGTACGATCGAGTGCCAATACTACTGAATAGATTAGAAAAACGCCTTTCGCCGCCTTACGCCTCCGTTGTAAGTGACTCGATAGCAGGTATTCATTTGAGAGCCAATTATAGCAAAACCAACTGCCAACTGATATTACGTGGCATTGTTTAAACGTGAATACTTTCTCATCCTCCACGCGTCATTGCGCCTGGAGTATCTCGCTCGAACCTCTCCAACAAACTTGCAAAACTATTAAATTCTACAAACAGTTCGAGCACAAAGAGTGAGACTGAAAACATTTCGCCAGAAATTATTTCAAAGCGAACTAAAAATAATGAAGTCTTTGTACACGGCGAAGGGTTGGAGGCGACTTCAGCCATTCGAGGACTCCAAATATTTGCACAGCTCTCGGTAAAAATTGTTGGCGCAGCTTAGCAGGACAATTAATTGAGTAATGAATGGCTGGCTGCGAGCGAGGGCTGCCTGCGCCGAGGCAAAAACGCGGCTCGCTGCGACAAAGAAGGCTCTATTGTGGCGTGAGGTGGCTTGCACGGAGGTTGTTGGATTAATATAGTCGACTGACACGCTATACAGGTGATAACGAGTTGATAACGCCGTCTCGGATGGTTCAGGGCGGCTTCGACCCTACTCGCACATAATAGGTATTTGATTCTCCAATACAAACATAGACAACTAGGTATTGTGTTACTCTATGGTATATATATGGTATTTTTCAATTCAATATTCATACGGGCATTTAATATTATATTAACCATTGTATTACCATTGTATGTATAACCATTAAGTATTGTACCACGAGGGCCGCCATCAATAAAGTATTGTAGTACCACGAGGGCCGCCATCAATAAAGGCTGAAAAAGGCCTCTAAAGACAAGCCCCGAGGCTGCGCCCTAATTGATCGCTTCCGGAGGAAAACAACCCTTGATACCGTGTTGCATGCTTTGAAAACAACCCTTGATACCGTGTTGCATGCTTTTCAATTTTAACGAAATTGTTAATTAGCTTGGATTACAATAATATTGTAACATGTACTTTTTGGTACATGCGTCATAGAGTTGTTTTATAAACGTGAAAATTTGTTAGTTTTACTTAAGTGGATAAATAAAATACTCATTTGTACCACTGGGGCTGGATCTGCACCATATATTTAATTTCATACTAGTGAGCCCAGTCGGCTACTGCGGCTGTACCTAGGAGCAAACACTTAAGGGTGATGTCCCCTTAAGTGTTTGCTCCTAGGGGCAGGGGCCTACTCCCCGCTGCTCGGCTGCCAGCCACGACGGCGACAGCAGCGAGCACTCAGGACGAGACGGGTGGTCGCCGTTGTCGCTAACACACTTTGTACACACAGGTTTCTTTGTCGTTTCGTCAAATTTAAAATCATCTTTTAAAAAACGGCATATAATATTTTCATGGTAGAATCTTCATCGCCGTAGAAAGACAATTCTCTCCTGCTCTTCCAACGTATGATTCTACCATTTCCGAGAATTTGCTTACTTTGGCCTAAGTACTACAAAGTTATTATAAGATTTAGTCCCATTAACGCGTTTGATTTGTGGACTGGGCTGTTCAATAATATTAATAAGTTTAATTCCATAAAATATTGTTACATGATGCACGGAGGTAAATCAAAAGAGGGTTGTTTTGCTGCATAAATAAATAGTGAATATAAATATTTATAATAGAGCCGTGGTGGCCGAGTGGTTCGAGCAGTTGCCTGCGACGCAAAGGTCGCAAGTTCGAATCCCGACTGTACCAATGAGTTTTTCTGAACCTAAGTACAGTGATTAGTCACACCACGAGCTGAACGGTGAAGGAAAACATCGAGAGGAAACCTGCATACGTCTGAGAAGAAATTCAAAGGCGTATGTATAGTCGTGCTTGAGTAACGGCGATGGACTCGCCATCTGTCACGTTGGCACCTAATATACCTCTGGCGGAAAGTGGGCGTGTGGGTATTACCTATACACCTCTGCCTACCCCTTCGGGGACCCTTGTGGGAAGGCGGGAGGATATATATATATATTTTCATAACGTTTTCGCTTATCCTGTGTGCGATGAAAGCGAAAGGGTAGATTTAGTGACGTCATATATAACAAGCATTCTTAAAATATGATTGTGATAAACAGTCACGGTAAGGCTCTGTACAGGATAAAACGATGGCACCTCCATTACGATGGCACCTCCATTCTCGATACCGGCGAGCATGTATGGACAGGTGGAGCAATGTTAATGAAGCAAAAGCTGTCTAGAGAGAGCTGGCGCTCTCCTCTCTCTGCCTACCCTGTGAGGACGCGGCGTGATTTTATGTATGTACGTATGTTTTAAATTAAACATGTTTATTCTAGGAGCAGCCTTTCCTCCTTGCCTAGCCATGAGTTGATTTATTTATGGACTACCAACAGACAATACACATAAAATACACTTAATAATAATATGCTTTGTATTCATCTACTCATAGATAATCACATCTTACAAGTTCCATATAACTAAGGACAATGTTGGCTGCGTAAGGCAAGATACCCTGTGACACTTGCATCATGAACGGCTTTCATTCCACCCTCAAGGCCCGAGGCGAGGCCCGGGCGATCGCCACAACAATAGCCCTTCTAGTACACAGTCTATTTATGGGAAACACTATTGAAAAGGATTGTTTAAATGATTGTTGATTTGTCCTACAGAAATTGGACCCTTCACGCCGGTCGCCGGGTGTAATCTCCTAACCTATTTACATTCCATTCAAAGCCCTACCTGTGCCTGCCTCCCCAGGGCGGCGCCCTGAGAGAGCCTGTGAGCGGAGCGGGCGGAGGAACTGGTATATGTCAAGCATTGCTCTGCTTTGGGCATTCGAGGGTTACTAAATAAACAATTGAGTTTTTAACTGAATTCAATACAAAATGTTGTCATGTTTCACATTGAATCGTATGGTTATGCGTTCGTCTGTTCCCTTGAGGACATTCAACGGATGTTAGCGAAATACTTTGATAACACGTATGGCAGCGATACGTGGCCTAATTGCCGTTGACAACATTTGCGTAATATTGAGAAACAGTTCACATAAAACTAAATACCTGAACTGCTCGAAACTGGCGAGCATGTATGAAGAGACTGATGAATGTGGATGTAGCGAAAGAGGTCTGTATGCGCGAACTGGCGCTCTTCTCTTTCTGCCTACCCGCAAGGGACTCGTCGGGATGATATGTGTATAATCAACGTTTACTTTGCTCATTATATGAAGAGGTTACATTAAGGATTACATAGCTAATGGCGTCCGACGATCTCATCCATATTGTATGCAGCACACAGTACGTGTAACATACACCCGCAAACATGACCTCTAAATACAAGTCACACAACTGAATAGAATAAATAATGGATACCCCTAAAGCAGCCCCGGGGGTCACACAACGACGCCATCAAGGCTCCCAGTATAAGTGCGTGTGTAAATATTTTACTTCCATTGTCGATCGTAAATTAAATATGCACCAAACGCTACCGCTCGTCAGTGTGTCCGCACCCTGCGCCGCGATACTACTGCTGCGGCCCGTTGAGGAATGCCTAAGGTATACACTTGGGTTTAGTTATTCAGTAGGTGAGGTCTAGTGGAATTGGCTTTAAACCAATTTTAACCAACATGACAATCAATGATCATAATGAGTACTCAAAATCGACTATAATTGTGGATTATACGGTTATGAAAGTCTAGAGAAAAATGGTACACTGATCTCCCGGTAGGGTTCCATAGGTCAATTTGTATGGAATTGTCCCAAGGTAAATAAATAAATAAATAATAAATTATTTATTTATTCAGACCGATGTCCATAATAACCTTGTGTACTTTGACGAAATAGATAAAATTCCTCCTCTTTCTGACGAAGAAGAACGAACGAAGACCATGTTCTAACTACCCAGATCAAATCGATCGGACTCGAATCCGACGAACATGAATGTGGACGAAGCAAAAGAGGTATGTAAGTCTAGTGAGAACTGGCGCTCTATCTCCCTCCCTCTGTTAGGGACTCGACGTGATGATCTATGTATGCATGCATTTATGTTTATATCTAAAATCATAGTATTGAGTTTGTGTGGGTTCCAAAAGCTTTTATGAAGCCTACATTGTACCTGAAGATGTCTCCATGTCGCCTGTTCGCTGCAGACAGTATAGCATTGTTTTTCCACACAAGGATTGAGTACGTGGCTTCAGTGACTGCTCATCATGTTCTTTAATATCCTGTGTAGAGGTCGAGGGGCCCTCTATATGGCGTCTTAACGTGAGTCATAAAATGGTCCTCCAGATACGAGCAGGTCCCTTCCGTGGCCTTCGCGCTAAAAGTCCTCTTTATTCCTCTCGTATTTACAACCTTTTCAATGTATGTAGTCTGGTATACTTTTAAAGGTAACATTATGTTTTAGTATAGCGATACAATACACGCAACAGGATAAGATCCCCCGTGAACCGTTTATGTTTCCGTAGTAACAGTAAGCCCATGTTCAGAATGGACCCCCCCCTCACCACCACTGTGCTCTGCGTGGAGGACGACACGATACTCGTGCAGTCATAGTCTAAGGTAACAGTTGAATCCCGACTATAGGTATCAAATGTGTTTTTCTGATGGAAAACTTTGAAAGGACACATACTGCATACGTTTGAGAAGAAATTTAAAGAAGTAGTTGTGCTTGAGGAAGAAGGTAATATATCTCCGGCGACACATGCCATGCCTACGACTTCGGGGGCTCTGGCAGGAGGCGTCGAGAGATACACACGCAATTTTCCGAAAGCTATACATTATTGAGATGCAGATACTTAATGATGAGATATTGTTGATTTCAAACGCATACTATCGTGCCTTTTAAAATAGTACATATATACCATACATACATATATAGAGCCAGTCCTGTCTACGTTAAGAGACCTCTTTCACTTCAGTTTCCTCATTTATTTGTTTCATAAAGTAGCAATATGACATGGTCATTTACCCTAAGTTGGTACACTGGTAATTAATGAATACATAATTATAGTTGCGGAGGATGTTTGTTCATCTTCAGGTAAGAACTACTGAACAGAATTGGACTGAATTTGGCACAGAGATAGATTACTAGTTGGATTAATACATTAAAAAAAACTATCAATGAAATCACATTTTACACGTGAGAAACGGCACTACCAGTATGTATGTATGTGTGTGTATAAGGCAGTGACTCGTCCCCTCAAGTGCCGCTAGCGGAGCGCCTCGTCAGCTCGGACTCTTTAATTAAATACAGGTCAACCAATGTATGGCCAACGTTGGCGACGCCTTGGTGGCTGGTGCAGGGTAATAACGTCAGACACACGCTGTATTATAGGTATCTATACATAGCTGTGTATGGCGATAGCGGGCAAGGTGTTGACGTTATATAGGGATGAGATGATACAGGGTGCTCGAGCTGTTAAAATTATTACGAGTTAGCATTAATTACGCGTCTCCTTGAGGAGGGGGGAGGGGGTGACGGTGACAAATGGTGCTAAACGCTTTATCGTGCCTCGGGGTGGCAGCATCCCGCCACATGTATGGGGCGATTTTGCATTCATTCAAATTCATTAATCTTTTCTTATTGGACACAAAACACTCGTTGGACGCTACATATAAAGTACCGTAACCGCTAATGAATAAAAATAATACATTGCTATCGTTTAGCACATAAGCCTGGCTACGATTACTAGCATTGTAATACTTTTGCTAATGCTTGTTGAGAGTTCCCTTGTGCTAGTAGCATGCGGCTACTGCCAGCTCAACACCATGAGGAGCTCTAGCACCTTTGCAATGCTTACGTGTTTAATGGGAAGATTGATAGAACAGTTGCGTCCTGAGTCTTATATAATAAATAACAAACCGTCAGTTTTAGGTAGATTACCCGCCTGTTCTCTGTTTGCCTCGTGACCAACGCTCCGCTCGGCAAACCGAGCTAAACTTGTTAAGCCGCGGGGGGTTAATGTATGCCAATAAGTGTATCCGGTTGAAGCGGGGGTTGTCGGTTCGATCCCGGCATCGGCGATAGCGCGTATCCACGCTGAATAACGATGAGACGGCTCGTTGCACTCACAGTTGGCTGATACAAGCACATATTGCATCTACACTATTCTGTGTATTATTTATTTGTTTCCGTATCTCCAACAAACTAATTAAACACAGTATTCAAGTGTTACAGGAGACACAACATGCTTTTGATACATGGCAACAAGAATGCTGGAACCAAAAAAAGTTAAAAATTAATAGAATCATTAAATCATAAAGAAATAAATAAAAATTAAGTGTTCACCCAAACTACATTCGTGAGCCAGCATCATACATACATCATACATACGAAGTGTATTGATTGTGAGAGACTAGGTAAGAAGCTTCCTTCAACAGACTTTTCGGCTTTACCAGAACTGTATAGTGGGAGAAATCTTTGCCGCCTGAATGGTATGGTATATAGGTATTGCTCGAGGCGACCATTTCCGGTAACCGCATGACATCAGGCGGAGTCTGTGCTTTAGCAAAAAAAACTCCAGTATAGTTGGTTCTTTGAGCAGATGACTTGGCGTGTGTTTCATAATATCCACTCGCATACGTTATTTAGAATTTGATCTCAACGCCATGCTGAAATCCAGCTGTTAATATATATTCTATGTGAATAATTTCGAACAATCCAATGAGCATAGCTAAGTTATTTAAATGCAGTAGTACAATTTCAAATTACATTTAGTCCACAGTAAAGTTGGAATCCTAAATCCAGTGGCATTTGGACTATTTCATCCAATATGCAGATTACACTGAAACTTGGAGCTGTATAAATAAAGTAGCGTAGTTTATTGGGACCTCAGCAGCCTTGGGTCCAGCTCTGAGGCCGCTTTAAGGTCTGACATGAATTTTTCATCAGAACACTTTGTTACTTTGTATCCGAACATGTAACAACTTTTTTTACTGCGCAAAGCTTTATTCTAAATCTTGTGCTTTGGAAATTGAGTGATTTTAAAGATAGGTGTGGGCTCTGTTTGATCTAAAACACTGCCCCATTGGGGTAGTAGGTACTCATCATCATCATCATATCATCACGCCGAGTCCCTAACGGGGTAGGCAGAGAGTATAGAGCGCCAGTTCTCTCTAGACTTACATACCTCTTTCGCTTCGTCCACATTCATCAGTCTCTTCATACAAGCTCTCATGGTTTCGAGTATTCTTGACGTTCCCATCCTCGAGCGTCCGATTCATATCAGTTGCAACTACAAACAGTAAACTACCTGGCAGTTTGTTAGTTTGTTTTCTACTTGCTTTCAAAGTTTTTAAATACTAACACACTACTAAATGCTAATTATAATGTTTGTTGTTGGTTGCATAAATGCTAGTAAGACCGTTCTCAATGTACTGTTCGCTCGACTTGGCTCCGGTAGTTATGCTTCTTCATATATATTACTATATTGTAATTATTGCTGTTCATCTGTTACCCCCTCCGCGTAAGTTCGCATTATCTATTTTGCAGCAGATTTGAGAAACATTGGCTTTTCTATAATTTCCAAAGTTTTTCTTCGAATCAAATAAAAAATCTTTTATTCAACGCTAGAAACACAGCGCACACTTATTGAACGTCACGTACTAAATATAAAACCATTTATTTATTACCACCGTTTCCAAGAAAAAAATCTGCGAAACAAACGTCCCGGTTTCCTTTTTTAACGTTAGTTCCCTTTTACGTAGAGGTTAAACATTAAATTTACATATAAATTATCTGCAAGAGGAGCAATTCATTTTCTATCATTTAAATAAGTTGACGTTGTATAAGAGCAGAGGAGTTTCTTCTGAATCGTATCAGATCTTGTCTATATGATTTCCTTCACCGAGAATTACTGTGCTTAATAAACTCAATGTCGAGAGTCGTGATTTGAACTAGGGATGTTGCGAATATTCACATCCGCAAATGCGGAACTTCCGCATCGATTTGGACATCTGCATCCGCATCCGCAATAATCAATGCGGATTTTCATGCGGATGTGGATGTAATACAAATTGCGAAAATTAAGAAATTGGGCGGGGTCGGCGAATAGCGCGTGCCGTTGGCATGTGGAAATGACCAATGGGGGCGAAAAAATAGGTGACACGATCCGACGCTTTTGTTTCTTGTAAATAAATAATTACGTGTATGTTTGCGCTTTGGAATAGTTATCGTGTAGACATATATATTGAGTGTTATTGTGAGACAGTGATCATTGAGTGTAAATAATTATTTATTGGGAAATCTTTATATTAGTCTTAGCTCGGCTTATTAAATTAAAATCGACAGGTAAATGCCATAATATTACACCGGTAATACGATTTTTTTAACTAAAGTGTTTTGTTTTCTAACAATATCCTATTTTTTTCCCGAGATTCCCGTTTTTGATAGACTATATGTAACAAGTTCATTAACAATGTCACCACCGAAGCAAAGTAATATATGGAATAGGCATGACGAAACATTTTGAACTTCTATGTTATAATGTAGGTACACATTTACTATTAACGAAGAAAACCTATTTTCCCTAATAAATTAAGGCTTAGCGTACTTTATAGCCGTTTTTCTATTACTTTTTCAATAGTGTGAGAAAGCAGCTCGTAGGTTTGACGTCATGCGCGTTGGTGTTTCAGTCAAAATGACCGATAGTACTATTATATTTACTGTTATATTATTGAAAATCTTATTAATATCAACTTTAAATTAAAAACGAAATAATTTTTTTAAATCCTTTTAATGCCCATTTTCAGCTAAAATAATTGAATCTTTGATTATTTCATGCTGTCGTTACGCCTATTGTAAGATCTGCCGCCTTGTCTGATGCCTTGAATCAGAAGGCGGCAATATTACTGTTTATTTAGTATAATGCGCCTATTTTTTACTTCAGTTACTAATATGAAAATTGAAGGTAAAAAAAAACAGGAAAAATTTTCAATGATGTAATGATTCATTCATAAATAATATTTATATAAGATCTTAAACATCCGCATCCGCATCCGCTTCCGCGGATGTGAGCCTTCATAATTCCGCATCCGCATTCACATCCGCGGATGTGAAAAAATCGACATCCGCAACATCCCTGATTTGAACTTGCAATCTTTTTCGTTGCAGGCAAATCGAACCACTCGGCCATCGCGGCTCGTGTGATTAACCTTTTAGATATATAATAATAAATTTGAGATGAAGCCCAACTCATCTGTAAGATGAAAAGTCGTGGGGAAGAGTTACAAATCATATAAAGTATAGCCTGGCTTAGTACCTACTAGTCTGAGCACTAGTTTGGACTCCATATTGAGAGTGACTCCCGGCGCAATTTCATTACGAAGAGTCGTAAAAAGTGCAAAATGCATTCAATCCCTTGTCTTCTCATTTCTTTTAGTACTTCAATGTCGTTAAGTTCCTGGTGCAGTAATGCTCGAGATCAGCCGGGCTCGTTGTATCCGGGTAAGGCGGCAAATGCAAATGGGTTCCATAATTAATTTAATTGTCGTAGCCTTCCTCGTCGGCGGCTTACAACCTGTGCACCGAGCCAACAGTTGCTCTACGGTGCCACTGAACACTCCTCAAACACTGAGTATACTTAAGGTTGTGCAGCGTCCATAGTAATCGTAGCATTCATATAAATCTCGTGTATCAAATGTATTATTTCTGATAAATACTGTATTTGAAAGTAAGAGGTAGAGAAAGAGAGAGAAGAGAAGAGGAAGAGAGGTAGGTAAAGTAAGTAAGAAGAGTAACAGCGCCCTCTCTTTGCCAGAGATAGATCAGTTGAGAAAGCGTGATAGGTAGAGAGGCGAGCCTATCGCCGCCAACACTTTAAATTGAAATTTCTTTGGATTCCTTGTGGAGGCTTACTCTCGTCTCGATGTTTCCCTTCCCTGTGAAGCCCGTGGTGTGATTGACGTACATGGAATGGCACACATGAATTTAACTTTCTTTTTTCTCTCTCTCTCTCATTCGAACTCAAGGAATCAAATTATATACATATATACCCTCACGCCTTCCCACAAGGGTCCCTGAATATTATTTGAATCGGAATCAAATTATATTATATATATAGATATACGTGGCTGGCTACGATTACTTTTGTACGAATGTTTGTTACTCAATGACGCCGGAACAGCTGAGCGAAATTGGATCAAAATTGTCTAAGTGATAGGTTTTTTTACTGGATTAACGAATAAAATATGTCTTATTCCAGAAAATATATAAACAAATACAACTACCATTATAATCAAATTAAAAGGGTGAAATCGCCGGACACGACTAGTATTGTATAATGGAGCTCTGAAAATGAGAGCGGCCAATCAGCGTGAGTTGATTAATTGATGGCAAGGCTCCGGGAGGTGTTGGCAAGTTCCTGGAAGTCCGCACTCTGCGGCGGGCTTTCAAAGGCTATTACTGCAAAAGATTCCTGCTGCTAGCGGCATTAAAAACAAACTTACATTACGCACCGTGTCGCTGGTAATGGTTTCCTGCGGGTTTGTGGCCTTATATAATAATGTAGGGAATGCGATTGTGATATAAACAAGCTCGAATTATAACGCATTTAAATCCCTCCAAGATTTCTCTCATAAGTACATCATGGAGTTCTTCAAGAAGAGTGTGAAAATATTCTAGTACGGTTGGCAATCGATACCTTTGGCGTTGCAAGCGTCCATAGGCGGCGGTAATCGCTTGCCATCACACACCGCGTGCCTTGTTTGTTATAGGTTTTTAATTAAACATAATATTACTAATATTGCGTACACCTTTGCGCTTGGCGGATGTGGAACGACAAGGAAGGAGCCATCTCGTACGGTTGGATGAGTTATGATTTCTTCCATAAAAAGAAACACTTTTGCACATCATGCAGGTATCCCTGCGCAATTGGAGCAATGGAGGAACCTAATTACACAATCGTACACACGGTTTCTGACTGTGTGATAATTACGCATATTATCGCATCTGTTCAAATTCGAGCTCGATATTCACCATGTTTTCGACGTTGAAGATCCCGAGATTTGAGCAATATTAAACTATTGTTGTCGTAGTATGATCCCGCGGTGAGGGACACACAGTGTACTCGTATGACTGTACAACACAATGTTGGCAATATATGGGCCACCCCAGCGTAGCAAGTGTCTCAACGCGTTCAATGGTATACACAACGCCACCGACGGGGAATACATCCCCATGCCTTGGGACCACAAACTCTCGCGCGGTTGTAAAATAAGTTCTACAGAATGAACTCCCCGTTGAGGAGGTTTCTAGAGAGTACAGCATGGGGTCCTTCAAGAAGGGTCTGGGAAGATTACTGCAGGGTCGGCAACACGCGAGCGATATCACGGGTGTTACTAGCGTCTATAAGCGGGGTAACCGCTTACCTTCGGGCGGATGCCTGTCTGCCACCTCTGTGGTATAATAAAAATACTACATGTGTCGTGAAAAGCCGTGGTGGCCGAGTGGTTCGAGCAGTTGCCTGCGACGCAGAGGTCGCAAGTTCGAATCCCGACTGTACCAATGAGTTTTTCTGAACTTAAGTACAGTGATTAGTCACACCACGAGCTTAACGGTGAAGGAAAACATCGAGAGGAAACCTGCATACGTCTGAGAAGAAATTCAAAGGCGTATGTATAGTCGTGCTGGAGTAACGGCACTGGACTCGCCATCTGTCACGTTGGCACCTAATATACCTCTGGCGGAAAGTGGGTGTGTGGGTATTACCTATACACCTCTGCCTACCCCTTCGGGGACCCTTGTGGGAAGGCGTGAGGTGTCGTATACTGGCGAGCGTCTCTGAAGACACTAGTCTAGAGAGAGCCGGCGCTCTACTCGCCCTGCCTACCCCGTGAGGAACTTCGCCATGTACCATGTGTCATGTTCGTGTCAATCTCCACCACCACCGAGCTGCCTCCGCCCCTGCGCGAAGGGCCGCGAGCCCCCGGAGACCGACTTTCTGCCAATTTGTTGGGGCCATATCTCATCGCTGCGGTCGACCACTAAATTGTCCGCCATTTTTATTGTTCGCGCAGTTTTGCCGTTTTTTCTGGCAAAATATTTTATCGACTGTTACAATGTTATGTCGACATTTCCGTCGGTCGCATTGTTTGTTGAACGCGGTAATATCAGCAATTATTGATCCGATTCCAATCTTTAGCTTTATATTAATGGCTATACACCATTGTGCTAATACGTAAGAGAACTACAACTGTATAACACCATTTTGCGCGCACGTGAGCCCGCGGGCTACATTTACTTCATAAAAAAATATATAAAACCACTCTTTGATCTAGTGAGCGTAGGCTGTCAGCCGCGCGGCATGTCTACTTGCTTATACTAGTAGAGGCAATTGTAAATGTAAGATTAATTTCCCATGAGGTACATAGCCCAAACCAATAAACATATTATATACTATGCAACACCATATTGCGATACTCGTGTACACGGTCAGTACCTATATATATTGCTCCACGCATCACGCCTGGGATTATTATGATTATTTCTATAAGGTTGAACTTTAGTGATTAGTCACACGATGGGATACAGTGAGTGAAAACCAACTTAAGAAGAAATTCAAAGGCGTACGTCTGGTCCTGCTTGAATAACGGCCATGCTCGCTATCTGTCACGTTGACATCTATATTAATATATCACTGACGAATAGTGGGTGTGTAGATACTACCTACAAACTTCTGCCTACCCCGTCGGGCAAATGTTATCCAAACCTTAATAATCCCTATTTGTCCATCCTAAGTGTTGACTCAAGGATTAGTTAAACGTCCAGTAACATGAAGCTGCTATGTGTCCATGAACAAGTTATCAATTGGGTTTGGTAAGCCGCTTATATAAAGATTGCCAAATCTGTATCAGTATGCAAAATATCAATCCCGGCCCTTAGAAATATTCAGCCCCTTTCCGATCAATCCGTTGGCCAGTGATCCCCTAAGAGCAGTGTAACGACGCCGAGCCACTAAACTCCACACCCCAATCTGGAAATGCGATCGTAATACATATAATTGAATTACTTCATATATCCTCACGCCTTCCCACAAGGGTCCCCGAAGGGGTAGGCAGAGGTGTATGGGTAATACCCACACACCCACTTTCCGCCAGAGGTATATTAGGTGCCAACGTGACAAATGGCGAGCCCATCGCCGTTACTCAAGCACGACTATACATACGCCTTTGAATTTCTTCTCAGACGTATGCAGGTTTCCTCACGATGTTTTCCTTCACCGTAAAGCTCGTGGTGTGACTAATCACTGTACTTAAGTTCAGAAAAACTCATTGGTACAGTCGGGATTCGAACTTGCGACCTTTGCGTCGCAGGCAACTGCTCGAACCACTCGGCCACCACGGCTTTTTATTCATATTCATATATTCATGTACGGAATGAGAACGAGCAACTCCAATATAGTGCAGGCCTAACTGTGCAAACATTACAATTAATGAAGTTCATTTAAAACGAGAACAAATCCGCCGTTATCCGCAATCGAATGAAAATATTTCATTGCGCTCGTTAGCGCTCGTGTTTACTTTCCGTCGTTTACGTTGCACTGAAAAATATTAGTCAGTTATACATAGTTCAAAATGTTATAAAAAGTTACAGTATAAAATATTCCTTTATTTATATTCTCTCAATACATATTGTTGACAGTGTATTTCAAATATGCAACTCACTGTAAGTCATCAAAGGTACCTGTGGTACACTCAATCACTTACCGTCAAGCAGGAACAGCAGCTTCAACACGAGGTAACAAATCCTTCTCATCTTGATCATTGGAACTAGTTTCCTCGAGCACTGGACCTATCGTCTCCTCGCCCGGCCACCGGCCACCACACGACGTGTCCGCTCACGGCGGCAGGAGGTATTCGGCTCACAATCACTTAACTAACAACTTTGCATAATAGTGCTAACACGCGGCTACGAAGTCATCGTAGCGCGGCGTAGCGTCCGCTCGCAGCGCGCTCTCATCGGCTACTGAGCGCTACGCGGCTACGGCTGCTACGAGAGTCTACGGGATTGCTCATTATGGCGAAGTGAGCCAGCCAGTATCCAGTACATTATTTCGTTTAATAAAGTCGCCTCTCGTATGCAGATGCGTTCACATAATGCTGTGGAATGGAGACGCGTGCCAGATTAAACGTGGCGCGACGTTGGATTAAAAATATTACACCTCCTAGCATCGACGCTCTCGCCGTAACGAGCTCTGGGATTTGACATAACTTGAGGCTGCGTGAGGTGAGCCACGGCCCACGAGTCGCTCCCTATGACACGCATATTGTTTTTTTGCGTACGAAAAATATATATTTGGATAAGGATAAAATAATGTGACCGCAGATAAATAATATTATATATGCATATATAGAGTTTTCAGATTTTAAGTTCTAAATTAATTCAAAACATTTATAAAGATTGTATATGTATGTATATAGGTTTAGTTTAATATACAAATGTACATAGTAGATGCATAAATCGACAAGATTGGATGAGGGTTCAAGTTAACATTCCTGAAGGAGCTTTAGACGGACCGAATTGTAGGAATGTCTTTGAGTGAAAAAATCTAAGAAATCTAAATTTCGAGATAAAAACCTTTGGGATAAGTGAATGCCTGGGATTGTTGCAGACTGTTATAACTAGGACGCTTTGATCTCTATAAGATGCCGCGCAATGCTGTGTGTACTAGTACTCTAGTACATTAAGTACCTAGTGAGCCTCGTGGAATACATAGCTTTGATCTCTATAAGATGTCGCGCAATGCTGTGTGTACTAGTACTCTAGTACATTAAGTACCTAGTGAGCCTCGTGGAATACATAGCTTTGATCTCTATAAGATGTCGCGCAATGCTGTGTGTACTAGTACTCTAGTACATTAAGTACCTAGTGAGCCTCGTGGAATACATAGCTTTGATCTCTATAAGATGTCGCGCAATGCTGTGTGTACTAGTACTCTAGTACATTAAGTACCTAGTGAGCCTCGTGGAATACATAGCTTTGATCTCTATAAGATGTCGCGCAATGCTGTGTGTACTAGTACTCTAGTACATTAAGTACCTAGTGAGCCTCGTGGAATACATAGCTTTGATCTCTATAAGATGTCGCGCAATGCTGTGTGTACTAGTACTCTAGTACATTAAGTACCTAGTGAGCCTCGTGGAATACATAGCTTTGATCTCTATAAGATGTCGCGCAATGCTGTGTGTACTAGTACTCTAGTACATTAAGTACCTAGTGAGCCTCGTGGAATACATAGCTTTGATCTCTATAAGATGTCGCGCAATGCTGTGTGTACTAGTACTCTAGTACATTAAGTACCTAGTGAGCCTCGTGGAATACATAGCTTTGATCTCTATAAGATGTCGCGCAATGCTGTGTGTACTAGTACTCTAGTACATTAAGTACCTAGTGAGCCTCGTGGAATACATAGCTTTGATCTCTATAAGATGTCGCGCAATGCTGTGTGTACTAGTACTCTAGTACATTAAGTACCTAGTGAGCCTCGTGGAATACATAGCTTTGATCTCTATAAAATGTCGCGCAATGCTGTGTGTACTAGTACTCTAGTACATTAAGTACCTAGTGAGCCTCGTGGAATACATAGCTTTGATCTCTATAAGATGTCGCGCAATGCTGTGTGTACTAGTACTCTAGTACATTAAGTACCTAGTGAGCCTCGTGGAATACATAGCTTTGATTGTTTTACCGTGACAGAAAAATCTAAAATATATATTAGTTGATCAGACAACTGTGTCGCAGACAATATAATACCTCTTTCGCTCCATCCACATTCATATGTGTCACACACGCTAGTTGGTCTAGAGTACTCTTCACGTTCCTATCGTTATCCCAGCGTTATCTTGTATACAGGTTACTTCAGATGATAGGACAGTTTCCCAAACATGGGATGTGGTGGCAACACTGTACATGTGTGTACCCTTCCAATACGTCTAAACCAACGAAAAGTAACTTAAAAAATATTTTAAAGTAATAAGGTAAACACTTGTCTCAATATAAAAAGAGTTTCAATTTCCAAAGGTTATTAATAAAACTCAGCAATGTTAAATACATTGAAACCAATAATCTGTAATAGACGAGTAGAGCCACTTGTCAGCTTCCCTTGGAGGCTGCGGGAGGCTGCGGGAGGCTGCGGGAGGCTGCGGGAGGCTGCGGGAGGCTGCGGGAGGCTGCGGGAGGCTGCGGGAGGCTGCGGGAGGCTGCGGGAGGCCGCGGGAGGCTGCGGGAGGCTGCGGGAGGCTGCGTGAGGCTGCGGGAGGCTCCGAGTGCGGCGCGTGTCCCTGTGATAGGGTGTAGGTGCCAATGGAAGCTTCAATGAGATGTGCCCATCTCATTCAAGCTTCATTTGTCCTCAGCTCAGAATAGCATCGGTTACTGGACCTATTTATTTAACTAATGTCTCGATTTATCTAAAAACTTTCTACAAATATTATTGAACTTGAACGAAATTAATGCCTAAGGCATTCTCTAGCTGTCGAACTTTGGGTGATACACAGAAGGCATGCCAGCAGGCTATAAAATAGGGAAACAAGCATATAATGGTGCAAAAAGTACAGGCATTGTATGTAGCTGTCAAACTGCCAATTGACTTGACCACTTGTACAATTTCCAAGAAGACTGGAAGGAGGGAAATATGCGAGACATTACTATAAGTCGTTGATATATTTGTGCTTGAGACATTAGGAAGTATACAGAATAACAGTTATCACATGCTGCATAACATAGGGCGTGTGAAAAATGAACCGCTTTTTGTGCGAGCAAGATGGGGCCCTCGAGTACAAACAAAAAGTTTATCTCTCAGGTAAATGACCAGCCTCCAGGCATCGACGGCGCCGCGCCCCGCCTGGACCGCAGCGGGCTTCATTATATATTGCATACAAGGCCTGTGTCGGGACAACAGGACTGCCAACCATTCCAGACTATAACAGCCGTGGTGGCCGAGTGGTTCGAGTAGTCGGCTGCAACGCAAAGATAGCGACCCTCGTTTCTGAACTTAATTTAAATAATAACAGTAAAAGAAACGCGTGCCATTTTTTAAAACGGCGATAAACTCGCCATTTGTCACGTTGTCACTTAAATATATCTCCGACGAGATGTGGTCGTGTGAGCCATCATAACCTCTGCCTACTTTTGGACCCTAGTGGAAAGAGGTATAGGTACAATTATAGCTACCATCTTTAGTTGCACAAAATGGCACATTATTAACATTTCAATAAGGACGCTTGAACCAACCCCCAAAATCCGCGGAGAGCATTACAATCGGCCATTATCGGCTGAAGGAGCGGCGGCGGGCCGAGGACACGCGCGGCATACAACTTATGTTTACGCAAATACTTATGTTGTAGCGCGCGGTGGCGGGTTATTGAAAGTCAAACCTTTTGTTGCGACCCGCGAGCCTCTACGCGGAGATACTGCTGACTGCCTGCTCACTGAGCCGCGCCCCAGCGGCCGCCCAACGACGCCCCAGCGGCCGCCCAACGACGCTAATCGCTATATTTACTTGCTAGCTTCACACACAAATACTTCCCGACACTCGAGTGCCACACTAGGCGCGCCCCGTGGCCGGGCTTGGGGCTAATACGTTGCCTTAGCTACGATGGATATTTTATTGTAAGTCAATGTTGACTCGACTTGCTACTGATTGACGATTGCCGTATAGTGATGTCTCGGTTCTCCGATGGGTAAAAAGAAGTATTTTACAATACATTATTCTCATGCGTCAACTGAGCAATATTAATTTAGCTATATCAGTTTATTTTAAAAACAAATTTTCTCAAATGATTCTCATCAATAATTATTCCAATAATTAACAAATGCCATCCATGGGAATACAAACTCTCTTTGCCTGTGTCAAATCTGATAATACGAACAGATAAACAAGTACATTGTGTGATATGCAATCCTTGTGACATGTCCAGTCCATAACATTTGGCAGCGACAGAAGTGGAGCAAGGTGACCCTCCGACTCGAGTGAAGCAATAAACTAAGCGCCGCTTGGCCTTGCGGGGGCGGGGCTGTTGATTAAATAAGTGTGCTTGCCAAGTTGAAGTTACGGTTGTTACAGAGATTGGTGGCCATAATTGGCCCAAGTATTGGTTAGTGGCTTATTCAAGATGTGTTTGACTCTGGACAAAGACCAGCCAGTTTTTCATTGACAATATCTCTCAGTGTCACAGTACATTCAGTGTGTGTGTGTGTGTGTGTGTGTGTGTGTGTATAAAGAGTATATACGGTAAATAAGGAAAACCATGTGAAAATCTTTGCAGAATGTATTGCAAGAATAAATAAAGAGGCAGTTGCTTGTAGTAATGATCTACTCCGACTAACTATCCGGAACCGAACCAACAAAGTTAAATTTTAAATAACTCCACAGGTAGTTGCCTCAAAGTCCGGCTCTCTCGCGAGCAATCTTCGATACCTAATCGAATCGATATTGATTAACCGATGGAGAGCAGCATCGATTCGCATCTGTTACGGTGAGAGCGAGGGCATGTCCGCGGCCGCTGATGTGGGTTGACTTTTATTGGCTCGCCTATTGGGCTTACTATGAGATATTCATAATATTTGATATGATTGTGGAGATACATGGATTTTAAAGACTTATTACTTATTTGCCGGCGTTTTTTTGAGATTCATACGCTTTTGAATGTTTTCTCCAACGTATGCAGGTTTCCTCTCAATGTTCTCCTTCACCGTAAAGCCCGCGGTGTGACTAATACAACTTAAGTTCAATGTTTGTGTTGCGGGCAACTACTCGGCCCACTCGGCCACCACGTCTCCTCTACCCATTGTATTTATTTATTACTTCCATGCTAGAACGAGTCACAACCTCTTATACTAATAAGTCCACATCTCCCTATCTCGCAGTACTCCAGGCATACTGACTAAGTATCCTTCCAGTGATACGCAAACAGATCACATTCACGATATTCCTCCAGAAGAGAGTTAAGAACGCAGAGGGTGCAAGGAACAGAAGTGCTTCGCTTTGTTTGTCAAATGGTATTTTTTATAATTCCCTCGCTTAATACATATATCATACTCTCCACGTGGAGTCCCTCACGGGGTAGAGAGGGCAGAGCGCCACTAACTGGTATAATTTATTTGTTTGCTCCATAATTGTAGTACATCAATCGGTTAATACAGGGTTGAGCAGTTGAATGATTTGATTGAAAGATTTGCTTCTAATGTCACATTCACAGTTCGTCCCTCAACTATGTGTGTGCGATTGAAGCGATGTTGTATTATCCAATTCAATCGAGCACCCTGTACTCCATCGCGCCTCCCTAGAGCGCGTCACGTCCCATACACGCATAGCCGGCACTATCGTCAATGCTATTACCAATATCTTGTAGCCGTCGTGAGGGAAATGGCCGCGACACAAGCACATCTACGATTGTGGAGTCTCATATCGAAGGATCTTATTTTTGTTTGTAAACTGTGCGTGCTTACCATCAGCTCTGCGTGCGCTCAGATACTCGGGCACAACTCGTACGTAACCATGATGGGGACTCAGGACTTATCCCACTGTAAATCACGGACTAAGTAATGGTTATATATTTTAAAACGAGGATGTACGCTTTTTTATATGCACGTTTGTTTGCAAATGTGTTATAATTTACTTTAGTTCAAATAAAAAAATATTTATATCCTGACGCTTCACCGCAACGCTCCCCCAGGGGCTGGGCAGAGTTGTAACAACACTCTTTTTTCGCCTTCTATCATATTGGTGCCAACACGACAGATGGTACCTTGAATCTTTCACCCTTTTTTAAACGCGGTTTTATATACACGTCTTTAAAATTATTCTCGAACGTATGTAGGCTGCCACTCCATGTTTTCCACCACCGTGCACAAAAAAATCAGAAAACCCTGGATTTGAAATTCAAATAATTACGTTTAAAAGTAACAAAACAGAAACGCAGTAGAACAGAAGTTACATGTAGGAATTCACGTAATTCTTAGACAAAAACAACGGATATTTTTGGTCATATTAGGTATATCACTTCAACATAAGACAAGAGACATCAGCGTAACAAAGTGACGTCACGACGTGTTGCGAACACACACACACACGCACACGCGCGTAGCTCAGATGACATTACGTACATGTGTTTTTCCAGCCAGTAATGGGCACGACACAGAGCAACTATTACCGACAAACAACACGGCAATATATCACACGCGCGACACAATATGTCACGGGGCGGGGCGGTGGACCCTCGCGGAGGCTGCGGGGGGTGCAATCATGTGGAGCTAGCAGATTGGATCATTCATAAGGATGCACTTATTTTCATTCAATTGTCTTGAACTATTCTCTTAGAGACAGCTTAACATACATACATACATTTACATAAAGGGGTAGTAGCAGAGGTGTGCAGAACCCACGCACCCATTTTTCACGTCAGATATGTTTAGTCGCCAACGTGCTACACTATATTATGTTCGGCTATGTCTCCAAAGATTCCTCTCAAAGGTATGCAGGGTTCCTCACGATGTTCTCCTTCACCGTAAAGCTCGTGACTAATCACTGTACATACGTTTAGAAAAGTTCATTGGTACATTTGGAATTGGAACTTACAATCGTTGTGTTGCAGGCGAACGCTTGAGCCACTCCGCCACCACGGTTTAATAAATAAAATAAACACTTTCCCTTCATTCCATTCTTGTTCAGTGTTCACATTCACGCGTAAAAATATGTATATCGCATTGAGAGGGCCCTACATTGGTACGTTTTAAGAATATTGGCCCCAACTGAGGGCCGACGCTCACTTTTATATGTTTATAATAGATTACTCGCGATCGCATCGCATCGCCGCCACTCGCTATAAACAACCATTTTTTACACCCGGAACGTGCTCCCACATAACTGCGCCGCGCACACGACCACCTACCACACTTTCCTTACAGAAATATATTTTCATCTACCCTGGAACTGTTTCAATTACATGGCTCGGTGTCGAGCATAGCAGTTGCAGTGTAATGTGGTAATAGCCGGCAATGTACGCGTGTGCAGTGTTAGTGTGGCCAGCTCGGGCGCGCAATCAGCGGACAAACACCGCACGGTGCGTGTCGCGGACACTCGTTAGCTGATTGTCCTCACCGTGTTCAGTGCTAGCAGCAGTTGCACACAAACACTACGCCGCAACTGCCGGGTACTCACCTAACATTGGTTTGTGGAGACATATCCTATCAGATACGACGTATCATCCATCAAATAATCTATTTCTGTGCCAAACTTGATCTGATTCCAATCTGTAGTTTTGCGTGGAAATGGCTCAAACATCCTCACTAACTTTCTCATCAATAATGTTAGTAGTATTCCTAATCCTTTACAGATCCCATGGCGTAGCGCGGTGATATAGCCTTCCTCTATAAACGCGCTAATCTAATGCAAGCATATTATTTTTATCGGGTTTGTGTTTCTGAGTTTAACGCGTTCAAACAACAAACACTGCCTCTTTAACTTATTAGTGTAGCATTATGTCCACACATACCGGAGTATACCCGGTGTATATTATTATACATATTGCATCTCAATCTCGTAGATGAATAGAACACTAGATGAGTGCATAGTACAGCGCATTACTACCATGCAAACGATACCAATTAAACCAATATTGCGCAAAAAAAGCAAAATATAATCGTTTTAAAAACATGTTGATCAAACAATACGAGCAATTGCTGCGCAGCTCGCACCAATATATATGGATCTGCAGTTTAACGAGTCCAGTGCGGGAGGTGGGCTCCTAACGATGTGGTCCAGAGGTAACTCGTAAATTATTTAGTATATCTCCTTAAGAAATTGTTTCTAAGCCGCCTTTGTTTATCCTCACAAATTGTGTTGGCGCAGGCTATATTTATTGTAACTTTAATGTCGCCCCGCGCTTTGAGAAAGGATATTTTTTACTTTAGTTTAGCATTATTTTCGTCATTTGGTTAGTAGCACGATCAGCTACGGTCCAATAAGCAAGTTCAATTGGGAGCTACTGGTCATAAAAGCGTGTATATCGTATGTTGCGCGAATGCTGTAAAACCCGTCTCGTGTCAGGGCATGCACCGCAGTAGCAGCCTCCCGCGGCTCAGCCCCGATAGCCAACGCAAACACGCCGCGGATTGAGACCAAACATCTAGTCGCGGAGTGCAGCTGTGGCCTGGAGCGGCCGCTGCGGCGCCGGCTTACACACACACACACACACACACACACAGTATTGACTCACTACGGTGTTACTATATAAGTTGATGTTCTTTGTCATTATACTCGTATGACCATAAAAATATAACTACGTTTTTATTTAGTGTAACATATTATAAACAATAAACCCCGTTTGTATGGGAGTTTTATTACTCCCTATAATAGTGTTGTCATTTTGTTACCTTTGGAGCTAATGGTTGCATTGCATCGGCAACTACTGGAACCACTCGGCCGCCACGGCTTCGAATTGATTTAAGAGTTTCAACATGGTATCACGAAAGGTACTCACACATTTAGCTCCAAAGCTATGTACCAACGAAGTGTCTACTTTGGCCGTTGGTACCTCGAAATATCTTCGGAAACCAGTGGCTGCAAACGCCACAAGCCTGGTACTCCATCAGGAAGCAGGAATCAGGAACACATTTATACGTTTTTGATTTATAATTTCTGAGTGATACAATAACCTTAAACTGGTGGAACATTTCATTGAGTCAGTGTCACGTTAATGCACTCAGGATACATACAATACTCTCTGGATTGCATTCATCCATAGATACTTCATAGTGACACATTACACTTAATTAGTCAGTGCACCCTTCCTCCTGCGGCAGTCGGCTAAAAACAAAACACCCATCCAGGGCCGAAGCTAAATAATTCCGCAGCTCTTGTAAGAAATGTTGTTCGTGCACAGAATATTCGCTAGCACTTGTTTTTGTACCTTATGGTGTAGTGCGCCCGGCGCTATGTGGTGTAGGTGCGGAGCCCGCGAGTGAACACGGCCTTACGTGGCGGCTCACGGCTAACGGTTAACGGTTTGTTTTTAACGTTTTCTCCGTTTATTTTTTACTTACATAATACTCGAATACCTCAACATCGTTCCGGTCGACACACGATCGCACATAATATAATATGATTAATTCGCTGACCGCTGGTCACCCTGCTTAGTCCATTGGTCCTGAGGTCCTAAGGGTCTTGCTCTTGCACTACATCCACATGAAATTTTTCTGTCGGTTTGATCTTAGATCACATTTCAATTGGAGGTATATAGAATAGTTATAATAATAAGGGTTCCTAAGCATTTTGTGTGTAATAAATACATACATATGTATTTCGTGTACGAGTATCCAATAGTAAAGGAAAATGTGACAATAAAAGCGTATAGTTCCGGTAAAGATATCTCTTGTTTTTATAGGTCTCTGTGTTTGTCGGCGCGGTGCGAGCGGCGGCCAACTGTTGGCGACACAGTTGGCGGCCACAGAGCAGCCACAGCGCAGTAGCACATGTCCGCCCGCCCCTCCGACACGCCGCCCACGGACTAAACTGAGGAAAAGCCCCCAACCATCGAACGGAAATCATACTTTTGGAACGAAGTTCCTTATCGCGCGTTGTGAAAGGGGGCTAGACGGAAAAAATCTTACGAAAAGTTGTCACGACATTCTTACGAAAAGTTGTCACGACACTTTTTGACGTCACGAGTCTGTATGTCTCTCTCTCTCTTATAGAAAGCAAATTTTTCGTCTCGCTTGAATGCGATGTCACTCGAATTTGCACCTTAAAACTACGTTGATAGGATCTCAGCGTCGTTACGATATCACTGCTTACAGTGCGAAGGCGATGAGAGCGGTAATACGTTCGGGATCACTCCGGCCGAGTTGAGTCGAGTGAATCCGAAGTATTACGAATATTATAGAGATATTAGTTGACTGAGAAATATTAGCATATCATAGATGGCCAGATTCTAATACATGAATACGTCAAATATTAGTGATATCTTAACTAATACTAATATATCAGCAACACCACTAGCCATTATTACGCGCGAATTTGCACGGATTGTTTTGTTATGCTAATTTATCTATTGTAATATGTGATAAGCTTGATTGTGTTGTAGTATATGGTTTAAAAAAAAACGAAAGTAGTGAAATTTTACTTGCCAAGTGTTGTCACAGTGTTTGTTTTGTTTCACCGTAAAGGTTTGTTTGTTTATTTTTGTTTCTTGTCGTCACGTAGTCTGTTAGGTGAGAAATGGCGGCGTTAATACAAATAGGTTGTTGTCTTACAGATTACCTATTAAATGAGTTAACTTCGGTCTCAAAACAATCTTTCGAAAATAAAAATATATCATTAAACATGGACGGGCTCGTCCCGATATGAAAATTGATTATAGACGTAAGGATGGGTTTTTCATCTTTCACAGTTCTATGTATGATAAATACAATTTTTAATCAATATCAGGTTGTGTTTATGTATGTATGTAAGTATATATGTAAGTATGTTATGTACGGATTTAATGAATAACCAAGTTCTAGGGATAGTCATAAACTTAAATGCATGTTTTAGTACTCCATATTAATTTTATAAAAACTGTTATTTTAACTTTAAAAGTAACTTTGATAATAAGCTTTATTAAATCGTGACATATTTTTTTCTATATCTCAAAATACTATGTATTAAAAATACACGCCGAGTCCCCAACGGGGTAGGCAGAGAGGATAGAGCGCCAGCTCTCCTTAGACTTACATACCTATTTATTAAAATGTAAAACATGTAAAACAATGATTGAGGCATTCCTATATATTAAGCTTGTGTCCAGTACAGTCCAGCACTTGCGCTACTGCCCACGCGTGCACTCGGCCCGGAGCCTCGGCGTTCGCACAACGAACAACAAAATATTTTATGAAACGATTATACTTGTTCGAGAATTTTCAATTGCTTTTCGCCAAAATAAAACTATATCGGCTTTAATAAAATAAATCGGAACTACTGAAACTCGTGGGCTTACCATAATTACCTAGGTAATATATTCAATGCGACTTCATGCGCGTAGCATTGATAATAATAGTGCAGGGTGTAGAGGAGACAGGTGCTAGTGTGCAACATATCGAACAGGACGCAGTCGTTTATCCACTCAAGTCACATCCGTCCCTATAATAAAAATTGTACAAGACCGAATACATCCTGCAATCCTAGAATATTGTCCCCACTTTGGCAACAAGGAGACCGAACAAATATAACGAATTTCCACGCTGTTAAGGAACATTTCCATATTTCACTCGGTGCAGCTGCAATAAGATGCTCGCCGTCGCGGCATCTCCGCGGGGGGTCGCGTCGGGCTGGGCGGCGTGTACTGCGCTGCTCAGGGTTGGCGCTGGGCGCTGGGCGCTGGGGCGGGTGCCATGACAAGGCTTGCTCAAATAGATACATTTTCTTATATATATAAAAAGCAATCGCCTTCGTCAATGTCGCACAAACTCGAGAATTTGATGTTTCTTCTATGATTCACAATTGAACCCGATAGGATTGGACCGATTTCATTTTTTCCCTAACGAACCGGGCGGGCTATATAGGATAGCTAGGTTCCTGTTATGTTAGGGCGATTCACCTTTTCATTTGACGAAGGTATTTGTTTATTTATTAATTTACATTTAAGCTTGCCAACTATCTAGATCTAATCGAGGGTCCGGGACGGGAACGTCAACAGTACTCGAAACCGACGAGCATGTATGAAGAGACGAAGCAAAATAGGTATGTAAGTCTCGAGAGAACTGGCGCTCTATACTCTCTGCCTACCCCGTTAGGGACTTGGCGTGATGATATGGATGTTTACCAATGTATATGGTATGTGGAGGAGATTTAATTAATAGTCACTCGGTTGTATAATGAAACTGAATTTATTACTTAATTAAGTTTAGACTACCGCCTAACGTGCCTGACTGACGACGACTGATGTGCACTCGTGTCATACGATGCAATCATGTGTCGCTACAGGTGTATGTAACATTTATACTTGCAGCTATTGCCAACACGTTCATATATTTGACTTAAAATTAAAAGAATCTTACTGCTGCCTACCCTTAAGTATAATATGGAGACATGTATTGAAGCTATTTTAGTTGATCAATTATTTTATTAATAGAAAAAGTAATGATAGCGTGACAGCTTTGCTGTAATCCGGAATCAACGTAATTAGATAGTACTGATTAACGCAGTGTCGTGTCGTTGTCGCCCCGCCGCGTCCCCGCGCCGTCCCCGTGTCGTCCCCGCGCCGTCCCCGCGCCGTCCCCGCGTCGGCGTCACGTGATAGATGACGGGAAGCGATGGAAATATTCTCAGCGGTTTTAGTTTACGCTATAATTCAAACTTATCTTATTCTTTTTAAATTAAATGGAATGTTCGCTTCTCGGGCGTTATTTATTGTGACGTCCCAAATATATTGCCGAATTCACTTTCAATTGAAAACTATGGTGTAATATGGTCTATGGCCGCGCTGGCCGCATCAGTGCTATGATAATGTGACAGCTCGTGTTGTATTGCATCGAATGATGTGACGGGGCCTTTGTGGGCCTCGTCGCTCGATGAGCTGATGAGTGGAGTAAGAGGTATGAGCGGGGGTGTGAAGGGAACGGATGGGCTGGCGAGAGTAGGTGAACTGACCTGATTTGATGGATGTTCTCCACGCGGCACGTGGCACGGGACACTCCTTCTTCCTTCACTTATTGGAGATGTACACAAAGGCACTAAGTCTATGTAAGTTTCTTGTTTCTAGTTATCGAGCCGAAATATGAGCAGTGATGCGCGATGAGCGTTATGCGGGGATCGAATCAAGCGAGAGTTAGACGCACACACGGCGGGAGTTCATGCGCGCGGGCTCGGGGTTCGAACTAACTGTAATGTCACTGTATATCGAGCAGAATGAGAGCTGAGAGAAGAGCAGAGTCAAGCACACGCGCCGCCTCGGGTGGGGGTCCTCCGCACTCCCCCCGGGCGGACGCCAAACCCGCACTTCTATATCTGAACTGCACTGCAAGTCACCGGCTAACCGGGAAGCGCGCGCGCCGCGTTCCGTTCCGCCAACTGGCGGAAACATGATGTTATATGACAAGCATGAATCATTTTAATGACAATGATACTAGAATCAATAAATATACGTCAATGTAATATTTTCCTGTAATACATTAAGGCCGGCGCTGCGATCAACAGGACAACAGGTTTGTTTAACAAAGCGCCCGATTATCCACCTGGTTGCTACTTTAATTAAAAACATTTAAATATCACACAGCTGCATATGTCATCATTATGACTTCCGCTATTGTGTGTGTATATATTATATATTGTTATATATTATGTTAAGAGAATTGGGCAGCGTTCTCGATGAAACCTCCCAGGCGGCTTGAATATTTCCGACATTTTCAACAACTGTCGTCATATTTCGACTTCGAATTTACGCTTAACCTCAACGAATTCTACACCTAAGCCTAAACCTTCCTCCGCATAGAAATCCGTTGGGTAGTTTTTGAGCTTATCGCGAACAGACAGACAGAGGGGGGACAATACAATGCTATATGTAGTGATAATGTACCACACGTGGCATTGTATATCATATATATCAGGCCATGTTCGTGTACACACGTGCTCCTGCTGTATGCTAATATCATTTATTCTACACATAGGTATTTACATACTAATATATATATATACGAGTATGTCGGAGCTTTGATGGAAATGGCACTTTATTTTTACTGCGATTTAAATATTTCGTTTCGTTGTGTTTTCGAGTGATTAAATGTGTTAGCGGTTTGTGGGTCGTGTTGCTGCGTGCCTACCAGTGGGGGCGTGGGGGGAGGGGGGGGGGCTTACGTTGTATTATTAACTCGGTACATTTATATTGAAATTTTTTTTTTTATACTCGTACGTCATCGAAGGTCACAGCTATGTACAACATATAAGTCGATCTGCCCCCTCTCTACACAAAAACCGCGTTTTGTGCACACTCAAACCATAGATTGCATGGCAATGGATAGCGTGAGCGTGAACAGAAAACCCACCTCGTCATACCCCCGCTCACTGTGAGTTACTTGGCTCTCCCAGTCGAGGCACTGGAGGCACTGGCCACACAGGACGCGATGCCACGAGCGCGTCACGTGGAGTGCCTCCTGAGGGCGCCGCGGCCGATGGACGCAGAGCGCGAGTTCTCTCTTGGCTTACAGACCTCTTTCGCTCCATCCACATTGATAAATATGTATTATTTTAGTCACCAAGATCATTTACATAAAATCTGCTGTATTGTGCACGTCCTCAATAATCGATTCATATGTACACAAAGACATATGAATCGATAATTCGTTAATCCTTTAAACGAACACGATACGAGTGTACCCTGCCACCTTATGTATGTGTCCAGCTGTCCAGGTTGTCAGCCCCTGGGGCCGTGCCGCGTCAGCCCCAGGCGAGGTCGCCTCCCGTGGGTACTCGAGTAAATAGGTTACTCCGCAAAGTGCGACAGTTAATTGTATGAACACTGTGACGTCACGGTGACGTCACGGTGCACGGAATCGTAAGCACATAATAAGATTGAGTCGCGTGTCTCATGCGTGTGTGTGTGTGTGTAAAGTATGTGAGGTGTGTGTGCGTGTGTGCGTGTCCGGGCCTAATGCGGGCCGCTCGAGCTCATCGGTTATTGAATATCAAGTGTCGCAGCCTCCGCTAGGGCGGGGACCCGCTGCGCATCGATAAGTGGATTTGGACCTCGAGCCGACGATTGCCTTGGCTCTAGGCATTAACGCCTTCAAGTACCAATACCATGTTGAAGATTACATTTCACAGACGGTCTGTAGGCTAACTACAAATATACATACATATCAACACGCCGAGAGTCCAACGTGGTAGACAGAGAGAGCAGAGCGCCAGCTCTCTCAATGCTTACATACCTCTGTCGCTTCGTCCTCATTCATCAGTCTCTTCATATATGCTCGTCAGTTTCGAGTACTCGTGACGATCCCATCCTTGAGTGTCCGATCGATTGGATCTAGATAGTTGGGACGTGGCCTTACTCTGCCTCCATAAATATAGACGAGCACTTTTGGCACGGTATTTGGCCAGATGACTAAGGAAGTTAGGAGATGGTATAACAACGGTATATATGTCAGCGAGCAGTCACTCAGCTTGAGAGGACGTATTATCAACTTTTGTCGACATCGACATAATTAAGATGAACCAAGTAGTGTCGGGCCTACCCGCGGGCGGGCGGGACTCCAAGGAGGGTCTGTTTTCAATGGGCAAGGATTTGTAAAATCCCTGGATCGCAATATTGATGGCCCTCTAAGAATATCAACTGGAAATCGAGAACACATTATGAATAAATGCTCTTTTTCATAGTCTCGCGGAAGGGAGGAGGCGGTGGGGGGCGGCGGAGGGTTGGGAGGATGGTGGGGATGCTTGGCACTGATAGCTAAGAGAGACATCGCGAGTGTACATACTGACGAGGGGCGGATGGGCTCCGATGATGGACCAGCACGTTAATAGGATACTCTACCCGCTCAGCCCGCGAGGGATGCGGCGTGGTGTATGTACGGTAACAGTCCAGAAGTGCCCGCCACTCGGGGCAGAGAGCTATGCTCGATGGGTGCGCTATCTATCGAGGGTTAGTTCAAACAACGTGTTGTATTAGTTCCCATGTACTCGTTATATTATCGATCGAGATCGAAACCGGAAAGCATGTATGAAAAGACTAATGAATGTGGACGAAGCGAAAGAGGTTTGTAAGTCTAGAGAAAACTGGCGCTCTATGGTCTCTCCCACCCCGTTAGGGACTCCGCTTTGAATTTCTTCTCAAACGTATGCAGGTGTCCTCTCGATGATTTCCTTCACCGTAAAGCTCGTGGTGTGATTAATCACTGTACTTACAGTCGGGGTTCGAACTTGCAAGCTTTGTGTGCAAAGCAGGCAACTAGTCGAATCGCTCAGCCACCACGTCTCTCATGGCATAGATTATAAAGTGTTATGTGCAAATATCGCCGACCGTAGGCGCTTCATGTTGCGAGCATCAACAGGGCTCTTTATTTGTACTTGTGGCAGGATTGTCATAAGAGATGCCATCCTTGGGCCAGTTATCACGTACCATCCAGTACCAGCGGGGCAGCCTGCCCACAGGGCTAGCCTCCTGCAGCTATCCTGTGGAGGATTTTGCATTAATAGAGCTTTTCCACCTTCTTAATGATACCACGAGTTTTACAATGAAGAAAACATCGTTGAGAAAACCTAAATATGTACGTTTCAGTAGAGAGAAATTCAAAAGACGTACACGTATGTATGGCGTCCTTGAGAAAAGGCGGCCGACTCACCATCTGCCACAGAATCCAAGTAGAACACAAATATTGATTGATTAAACAAGCCCTAGTTGTCCAACAATGCGATAAATATATTGTATATACTTTGTCAGCGTTTCAGCTGAAAATGTGTGTAAGTTTCGCAATGAAAATATTGACAAATGTTTTTGTGAAATCAAATATACAAACAGGGAATACAATATGTATGAAGTGTTCGAGTGATGTCCCCCCGCCTGCCCCCCCCGGCCCCCCGCGGCCCCCCGCCGTCGCCCGCAGCCTGAGGGCGGGGGGCGGCGGGGGGCCACACGCATGCACCGGACCGATGCATAACAATAAAATAACAATATATATATATATATATATATATCCTCACGCCTTCCCACAAGGGTCCCCGAAAGGGTAGGCAGAGGTGTATAGGTAATACCCACACACCCACTTTCCGCCAGAGGTATATTAGGTGCCAACGTGACAAATGGCGAGTCCATCGCCGTTACTCAAGCACGACTATACATACGCCTTTGAATTTCTTCTCAGACGTATGCAGGTTTCCTCTCGATCTTTTCCTTCACCGTAAAGCTCGTGGTGTGACTAATCATTGTACTTAAGTTCAGAAACTTTACTTTAGCATTGTATATTAGGTTCGTCAGTGTTTGGAGTGTTAGGTTCCAAAGGAGTTTCATTCCGCGAACGCTCAGGCTGTGGAATGAGCTCCCCGTTGAGGTTTTCCCTGGAGAGTACAGCATGGAGTTCTTCAAGAAGGTGTGAAATAATTCCTGCAGGGTCGGCAACGTGCGAACCGTACCTCCGCTATTGCAAGCCTAAATAAGGCGGCGGTAACCGCTTACCATCGGACGGGCCGCTCGTTTGCCAATGGAGCCTGTAGTTGGCAGACAATGGCACTCTAATCTAATCAAATGTAGCGAACGTGACAGATTTGACTGGCCCCACACACCTACCGAGCAACAGTATTCTTCAATAATACATTATCTTGGCCTCGTGCCCCCCCCCCCTGCCCTCCCCTCTCCCCCTCCCCGGCCCTGCAGGTGAGTGACGAGCAGCCCTCTACATCGACAGCACTCTGTGATTTATTGCTCCGATATGCGTCCTTAGATGTTATCCAACTATCGAATAATTGTACATACAGTCTCATGAGAAGAAATATATCATGCATTTGCGTATATCTTTCTTAACTGTCTAATACTGTGCTAATACCATACAGAAACGTACTTCCTGGTCATATAATATATTAAATCCAAGGTTTGCCTAAATAATACATCATAAGGATAATAACCGATCCCCGGCGGTCAGTAACCCGGCCCTCCACGTTTGACCAACGAGCGGACACATACATAAGCAATGCAATTTACAGGTGTTGTTCCACAGACAGAGCGCTACAGCCTCCGCGCCTAATGACCACATTTGGAGGCTGCTGTCGCCGCGCAGGGCGGGCGGGACATCATCAAATATTTACCCAATTGTGCACTACACTTACCGGGTGGACCCGCACGGTATTGTGAGTCGCGTCTGATGCATGCAGATGAAGGGAAAGAGGTCTGTATGCCTATGAGAGAACCAGTTCTCCACACAGGCAATATAATTTTGTACGCCAGCTTGTTTGTATGCCTGCGTGGGGCGGCCATGGTACATAGGCACCGCAAGCCCACAATTTGCCATTTCATAAGTAAACATTGCGTGATCGCGTCGTCGACAGAGGCGGCCTTGTTTATTGGCGCGACAAAGATTCAAGGTACTATTGTAATCCATTGACGTAGTATGTAATTAGTTCGAGCACAGTGGGTGCCTGCTCGGGCCACGACCGGCGTGCATTAAATATGTGGGACTAGCACGAGGAGCTATTGAGCTATTATTGAAGCCGTCTTGAGGTTAACATTCATAAGACGATAGGTCGCCGCGGTGTGCTCCTGTTGTCGCCCAGCTCTCAGGCGGGTGAGCGCCGCTGCCGAGGCAGCTGTCGGCGGCGAGCGTCGGTGACGTCATTAGTGACGTCACAACAAAACAAACATTACTACATTAATCATTACGGGTGAGGGATTCCGCTATCTTGGCTCGTAATCAAAGTGAAGTAATGACTGTTTGTTCTCACCCTGTGTATGCTCAAAGTAAATTGAATGCTTGTCGTTTGCGCGACGATTCTTGGCCAAGCGGAGGAGAGGGGAACACCCGGGAATACACCCCACGCTTTGCTACTTAGGGACTTTGACAATAGCTAGGCACGAGCTGGCTCAGGCGGAGAACTGATATATTGGGTGTCTCAAAAATAGAACTATTCTCTTCTAGAAGTCGTAGTGATGCACTAACACAAATGGCTCGAAAGACAATAAAATTACAACATTATTGAAGGGAGTAAATATTAGCTCCTACCTGCAACACTAAGATTGCAAGTTTGAATCCCGACTGAACCAGTGAGTTTTTTTTTACTTAAGTACAGTGATTAGCATGAACTTTACGGCTTGAGGAAAACATCGAGTGGAAACCTGCATACGTTTGAGAAGAATTCCAAAAATGTATGTCTGTCATCTGTCACGTTGGCACCTAAATATGCCCCCCTCGCGGCGCTGGTCGCGCTCCACACCAGTCACTCCGCAGACGCCCCAAGAACTGGCGGCACCACCAGACCACATCCCAAGATTTGACGAACGAATATATTATTTATATCAGTCCGGGCAGGATTTGCTGCCTAATTTTTCGTGCAAATCGTTTTTAAGTCCACCGACACACTGCGCCGGCGGCCGCCATGCTCGATGCTGCTCGGATTATTCATATTTATGTTAACAATTTGCTCGACGAAAGTAACACGGGGATGTGTGAATGTCGTCATCATTTACTTTACATTATTTATCGACAATCCCACCGCTGTGCGAGGCCTCCCTCCCCTCTCCCCCCTTATTTACTTATTGACTGAGCATTATACCTTCACGTCCTGTTGCCTGCAAGTCAATATGTTGACATTTGGTCAATTCCATTGAGCGTTCAGCATGCCCCGTGGGCCAGGCACAGTGGCAGCCATCCGGCCGGGCAATGTGTCTCCCGAGCCCCACTTGTCGCCACAGAACTCTTGGTGCGATCCGCAACGTTCCGCGCCATTACGGCGGCTTATTCTGATGGAATCATTTCATTATTAATGCCGCTCCTAAACGAAAACTCCGCGTTAAACATTTTAAGCCGCCAACTTATGTCAGATGTCTAATTCCTTTTATTTTTCTCGGCTTCATCTCCCGCCGAGGAAATCTTGATAAGTGGCTGCTAAGCCGCGGATAAAAAATACAAGCGGCCATTACTATTGGGAGCACGTGGCGAGTGCTGCGCCCAAAGGCCTCGTGCTGCATGATCCATCATTGCCTGCTCACCCCTCCACCCCCCACATCGCCCCCACATCACCCCCACATCACCCCCACATCGCCCCCACGGCGGCTAATAAATAAGTGAGAAGTACTGTTTTTTGCGAAGCTTGCGCCACAACTGATCGTCATTTGAAATGTTTTTGTCCCGTGATTTATGAACAAACTTGTCCGCGAATGGGAACAACACACGTGTTATGATGTAGCAACATCACAGGCGCCGCCGCCCGCCCACCGGCCACAGATCTCTGCGCGGCTGCCTTAGAGATGATGGCTTGGATATACCGTCGCCACCAACGCCACCACAGCTCGGTACTAAGCGCATTGATCACGCGAGGGAGGCAGGAACAGCAAGGCTTCCACTTAAGGGCCTCCAAAGGCTTATTTTTCTTCATCTTTATTCATCACTCTCTTCAGACATACTGGTTTCGAATACCTAATCTAGATAGCCTAAAGCCTGATTGGTGGTCTTCTCCACACTTTCGCTTTGTATATTCTTCACTCATCCTTTCTATGTGTCCAAACCAACGTAACATGCCTTTCTTCATCTTTACAATCACACCCTCGTTCACGCCAGTTGTTTTGCGAATCTCTTCATTGCGGATTCGATCTAATAACATCAGATCAAATATAAGCATATACTTAAACATTGTATTAGAGTATCGAAGGAAGGTAAAAGGTATTTAAGAACAAAAAAGTATATTAATTAAATCTGGAGAAGGCATTTTTATGAAGATTTGTGCGCTGAAATAAAACGGCGCCTTGAGCGAGGTCTTGTAGTAATTACTTGCAATTAACAGCGAGCCAAGTTGCTCGCCGGGAAATAATTACCTGCGTATTAAATGATAATAGTGCTCAGTCCTGCCTACCACTGGCCCACGTGACGCGAGCCCGCCTCTTGTTGAGGCGATCGTATGGCGAATGGAGTTGGAGTTCGTCCGTGAAATATTTAGATCAACGTAAGCTAAGCCTAGAAAACACTTGTAGAACGACACATTGCAGTAGTCACATCAGACGGCTGCTGGCCTAGCGGTCAGAACTCCTTACTGCACAGCTTGAAGTCGTCGGGTTCGATTCCCGCTGAGTGCAGATATTTGTGTCGAGTATTTATAGGATTATATTGGATGTTCTATTGACACAAGCTTTGCTTTTGGGACGAGGTCCATTTGAGTGGAACTGTTCCAAGGTATTAATTTATTATCTTATACGATATTAGATCTTAACGGTAAAGGTTGTCTCCTGCTATTGACGACTTATCACTGTGTGTGTGACTTCAGCTTACACTGATATTGTGTACACGCCTTCCTAGTAGTCTCCAGAGACTCGCGGAGGTATAAGTAATTGCAAGTATTTTGCCGGAGATGTACTCCAACCTAGTAGATGATAGATAAATGTCGCCTGTCATGCATGACTTGGCACGTAGCAGATTCATGTACAGATGTACACAGCGTCCATCGGATTGGTGGTTACACATACACATATGTATATAGGGATTGAACGAAATGACCTGCAAGTGAAGTTCTATCACAGTGATACACTCGAAATGAAATGAAATAATGTGTTCCCTAGAACACGGGTAGTTACATAATGTGATGTTTAAATGTACATAGTGATTGAATATGGCGTTCGGCCACATACTATTGGCATGCGAATGTTTCCTTAGGTAGCTATTTATATATTATGGGTACCTCGTAACTAACTACAACTACAACACAATATTTTAAAAACGATTGAATATTTTAATAATAATAAAGCTGAAGGAGTGTATCTAGGGGAAACCTGTCGTGCTTGAGTAAAGGTGAATATATTTCTGGCGGAAAGTGGGTGTATGTACCTATACACAAGCTGTATAGGTCCCCTAGGCCCCTAGGCCCCTAGGCCTACCCCTTCGGAGACCCTTGTGGGAAGGCGTTTATGGTAAAGGATACGCCAGTTACAATAAGAACAGAATCATACAAATATAAAGACATACGTTATTTACACAACAATATGCAAAGCTCTTAAATCATGAAATAGAGTACACGCTCGCAAACAGATCCCCATAAAATTGGAAACACTCCGGTACAGTGACTACAATGTGGGAAGGAATATATCCCATACAAGTTATTTATTTATTTATTTATTTATTTATTTATTTACACGTATACATCTATCATTACAGGTTGGTCCCAATACAATAGTGCAGCACAATTAACACATCTTATGACATAATACAAATAATGTAGCCTTTGTGAATTGGCTCAAAGAACAAGAGAACAAATCTATATTCTCTGCAACTTGGTTCAGTGTATGCATGGTGCGCGTTAATGGTGTTTTTTCCAACAAGTTAGTGCGACCACGAGGCACAGCAAACAAGCGAGGTCTCCGCCGGCGGTGCACGTACTCGTTTGGTACGTTCAAGCCTACCCACTCTAATATAGCCGGATTCGATAGCGATCCTCTATAAACCCTCCATATATAGGATGCCAGTGCCAGGTCCCTCCGAGTTTCCAGTTGCTTATCTCATGGCTAAAGGACGGAATATAATAGACGAGCAGGTTGAGCCGCGCAAAATCTGATTTCATTCATGGTTTTTTTCTGGTATTACGTCATATATGATAATCCAGTTAATAATAATCCATCTCTGTGCAAAATGTCATCCAATTCCTTTCAGTGCTTGTGTGGCAAAGGGACAGACATCCTCACAAATATATATCACAAATATATATATATCATATTTACCTATAACATAAGTATATGAACAATGAGAGTGCTTATTAGTACACCACTTGACCACTTGTGACCAATACGAGGGCGCTATGTCGCCACACTGGCAGGTAAACGACACATTGTGTGCCATCGGCGGAGGTGCGGTCACTTCTAATCACATTATTGTAATATTCAGAACAAGAAAGAGCTGGCAGCCGCGCGCACCGGAGTAACACAATGCATGCAGCTAATTCAATTGAAGGAGCAAGGCCCGGCCGCGCGGCCACTCGCCAGACAAATCTATATGCAGATTAGATCGCGATGGCCGCCAGCACTCCCTCGGTAAGTATACGTACTATGGCTGCAATGAGACACAAAGGACGCTATCCTTAGAGCTTATGAACAATGCTTTACTTACTTGTTCAGCTTGAATTACATTTGAGCGCCACCAGCAGGTACCCACACATACACATACATACATAATACAATATTGAAACATACGTAGTTCATACATTTCATAAATGTGTTGTCATAGTCAAATTGTGCACTATTATGTACACTCTGATTACATTACAAACAGACCATTCGAAGCCCAGTGTTGGTCACGCAGCATCCGTGTAGGCGCGCCGATATCTAGCGAGTCCTAAATTGTGATAAAATGTTCCTTCAAATAATCACCTGTTCGCGGCGTGTAAGCACTGGCCAGCCAAAAAGTATAGAAAAAGCCGGTAATAAAATCGAGTGTAGCCTCCCCCCTCTTGCCCCCCCTCCCCCTGAGTCCCCTCGCAGGGAGCCCACCAACTATTGCTTGCACTCGCTCGCGTGAAAACAATCTTCAATTAGATTCGAGTCCGCGATAAAACAGGGATTCAATTTTATAAAAATTGAAATTTTGTGTTTTTGTACCCTTTGCCAAGATTATAGCGTGATATGGCGGTAATAGTCGCTCTGGCACATTGTCGATCGAGCGCAAAATATGATAAAAATAATACAATGTGCATTTGGAAATAACAAGCAACAGCAAAAAGTGGCAAAGGAACGATGATACGCCTGCAGGAGCATAGACTGGGCCGCAGGGCATCCGCGCCCACCTCCGGACGACGCATCATAAAATTCTAATCTAAATTTGTAATCTAACTGCTCGATCTTTGCCTGCAACCTGCCATACTTGTCGTTCATAAAGTATTCTAAGGCTTCTTATAAGAGTAGCATGGCACGTATCTCTTCCATATAGCTGTTAAGCTGTTCTTCGTCACATTCTGTTGCGCTGCTTCAGCTTCCTAAAATCAATATTAAAAGATGTTTCTCAAGTCTGGGCTCAGACGATATGCTGCAGTTGTGGCCCCTTAGGCCCCGCAACGCTGCCGAAGCAGAGGCACAAGCAAGTGGAGGCGGGGCACGACCACAGCAGCCGTAGCTGGCGTGGGCGTGGAGTCCAGCTTAAGTGGCTGCGCTAAAGTGCTTTGTCGCAAGCAAATTATTGAAATGTATTTATGTTAGGTCACGGTGAACTTTGACTGGATATTGTTCAAGGGTTGTTTACATTACAAGTACCATTTTATTCAGGAACTCACTGTATAAGTGTTTTGCGTCGAAAGAAACATCAGGATTGACGCTTTATGGCAGTCTATAACATGTCATCAGATGTGGGTATATTGGAAAAGATATCGAGCAAATAAATAACGTGGTGATTTAGCCATGTTGCGCGTGGTGAGGGTCGCAATATATTTGATTATTGTGCCATCATTACTAAGTAATCAATTAAAATATTGATTTTAATATTAGTCTAGTTTAGTTATAAGTGGCTTTGAAAGATACAATCAAAACAAAAACTAATTTGGCCGAAAAAATACACGTCTGTACTGCACAAGGTCCGAGGGGGAAGACACGAAGGTCCGGGGGGGGGGAGGAATATTTACGTACGCGTTTTAACACACTTACTATATTGCTTCCCCGAAGTGAAATTCTATTAAAAAATCACAGCAACGTTGCCGGTTGATGTATATATTGGAATCAGCAGCATTTGCAAGTAAGTGTAAGGAGTGATCTGATCCTACTGTGCTGTACTAAATGTGAGGAAGGTAAAGACTATATAATAAGCATTCGCAGAATGTACCGTGAAGCTTGAGTGCCGAAGTCCCAACAGTCGGTGTCCCCAAAGGGGTTGGAGACGCCAGTCCATAACTGGATTGCAGCGACCCCGCCGCCCGCCCCAGCCAGCGAGCTGGCTTCACTCATTTTTAACGCGATCAAGAGATTGTTTGCCCCGATACTAACAGCTTTTTAAAACCACTCGTCGCTACTCCTTCTGGATACATCGTTATTTGAGAAAAAATACAATAATATGTTCACACTTTACTAAAAATCTTCAGGAAGTATGGCGAGCTGCATTAACACCTATTGATGCCCGGGAAATGTTTGTTGCCGACTTGACAGAGCGACTTCACATATATGTGTGAATTTATTCCTAACCATAGTTACAAGGGTTGCACCTACATCGAAAGACTCCTAGCGTGGTAGTTTACTGACCTCTGGAATTCAAAAAAGCTCACACGCCTAGGTCACTGCCCTAGGCTCACTCAAAGTATATGTTTATACTTGATTAGAAATGCGAACCAATTGCAGTTATTAACGAGATTCCCCATTTAATAACAGTAATTATATCAGGAGTCTTGATTTTCACGTGTGATTGATGAACTAGCTCTGCCGTCCGTGTTGTGGCTACCACGTGCTCAGGGAAGGGAGCACTTGGCAACATCACACCAGCTCCAATACCATTGTAAGTATAACTAAATGGATCGTTCATCGACCTGTATTATCCTCATGTTCTGGCCAACTTGGACACCGCAGGGGCAAATAAATATAATGAATATTTCACAAGGGGTCAGGCATATTTGAATGGGGGTATCTTTTGCGCTCTAATGTATCAATAGAGTAGAGATAATAGAACGTAGCAGAAGTGACAGACGTTCGGCCAGCCAGGGAGCTATTGCCCGCTGTGGGAGGCACCTCTCCGAGGCCGGACCACATACGCTCTGAGGAGAGGATAACCGTCAAAGCCGAGCCGAAAGGATGCACCTAAAATATAGCTTATACAGCCATACGCAAAAACCTCCCGACATATTTTTTATCCGCTTAGCGGCAAATCCGTAAACAGAGTAGGTAAGCCGGCGGAGCACATAAAGAGCCGCAGCCATATCGGCGGAACCTTAATCTGCCATAAACAATCGCTACGAACGAAACCTCGCAATACTACATTTTGGGAAAAGTCATCCGGACAAGTAATAGCTGAATTTTCTGATCAACTTCTCGCTTCACACAATCCTGCACCTTATAGTGATGCAGTAAGACTCAGTATAAGTTTTAATGGAGTCGGAAGTTTATCCACATGGCTACACAGCCCGTATGCGAGTGTAGACCATATCTGTTGGCTCATAAGGGATATAGTCGCATGCGCCCCCAACAGTAAGATGTGACTCGCCGTTTAATCTGGCACTGTTATTTTTCCGGTAATACATCAAAGTGGCGACTTTCTACGGCAAATTGTATCAAACTCATTGATGTATGGGCCAGCGTGTGTGTGTGTGCGTGTGTGTGGGAACATGCTGTATAATGGCGCAGCCACCTCGGGGCCGGTCAAACTTGTTCCCGTTTTATTGAGATCGGTGTCGCGGACATTTGGGAGATTAAAGCCATGACCGCCGCGAGATATCTTTATTGACATCTTAACCAATATGAGAGGAGACATCCTTGGTAGTTTCTGTTCCTCACATTGGTAAAAGTTTGTATTACAGGCAACGTAAAGTATAACAGGGCTGTGCTGTGTGTCGGCCGCGGCTCCTCCAGGTTCCTGACCCGTGCGGACCTGAATCTAATTCTATGCCTGTCTACTGCACTAGTTTATATACATGTAAGACATTCCTTTTGGAACTTATTCAGTCTTTGAGAGCAGTCCAACCTTCGCAAGCAAGTATCTCATTATAATTCAATTGATTGCTTGGAGTTGATGAATCGATGCGCTAGGAGGCCCCCCGTAATATGCAGTAACCATATTTCCTTCGGCGAGCAAACAAGGCTGTGCTGACTCCGCGACACATAAGTTGTAACGAGTGATACGCGCGTGTGATATATAATGTGAGGTACCAAATATGTCTATAAATCTGTTGCGAGGTGTCGCGCCCCTCGCGTGTTCAGGGCGCCTCCGCCCTCAACTGGTACATCGCTGTGTGGTCACGTGACAGCTGGGCAGGTGACAGGGGGCGGACTAGGCAGCTCTGCATATTATGACCGATAGTGGCCCTAGAGTATCCCGGGCCTGTCCTCGCAGCGAGTGTGTGTATGGTGGCGTCTGCAGTTTAATGTCTGCCTCGATTGTCTCTGCCAATTCTTGGTTTAAACATATTATTTTTCATAAGACATTTACAGCAATACTTGAAGTACAATGGAATTTATTATCAAATTAAACTTTTTATAAACATGGAAGTCGGACGAGACCGTTGTCTCGGAATGTTGCCAAAACCACCCGCTATTGAAAGTTGCTTTTAAATCTTATGTAACATCACCTGACTGAAAAAAAAAATTGAAATGAGTCGCGGAGTTCGAGCTAGCACACAGTGTCGCTCGGTTGGTGGGGTCACGGGCACCAGCGCCCGCCGCGGGGCCGAGTGCTCCAAGCTGCCTCCCGCCGCCGCCAGTGGCCGCGGGAGAGGCCGCTGCTGAGAGACTGCTGCGCCGGGGCCCGGATTAAGATACGAGCCGGACGTGATTAGACACAATCAGTGCAGTGGCCGCGATAACACGCTCGGCCTCAGGGCCGTGGGGTCGGCCGCGCGGTATCAACGGCGACAGCATACCACAATTACAATTACAACGATCAATAATATCTTTATAGCGATGAGCACAAATACTTTTATAGCGATGTTTCCTTCCGTTCATTAGGTCAAACGAAGCGAGCCCCGGCGGGAGTCAGGAGCGAGATGTATCGCCACGTGCGGCCCCAGGCCCGGGGCAGGCGGACCGTGTTCGGCCTCCTGCGCCGGGCTGGGCCTCCTGCGCCGGGCTGGGCCTCCTGCGCCGGGCTGGGCCTCCTGCGCCGGGCTGGGCCTCCTGCGCCGGGCCTGGCTGGCCACGAGTGCCGCGCCTGCCCCGCATGCTGCCCGCCGAGCACACTGCCGAGAGCGGCCTCGCACACCGCACGCACATTGAGACTCTTATCGAGTCTCGATATTGTAATTACTATTCTCTCTCTATTACATATGGCGTTCAATCATAAAAATGCGCAATGCCATTCGTATGAACGGTGTACGCTAATTTATTATTATTTATTTATTACTAGCTGCCCGCCCCGGCTTCGCACGGGTGCAATATTGATACTAATAATAATGTAAAAGATAAAAATGGTTATGGTGGTATATCCTTTAGAGATAATTAAATACCATCGCGGACTTTTATATCGATCATTTGAAGATATACTTCTCCGTAGTACATTCATTTGATCTATCTCGTAAGGTTTACCCAGCGTTTGCGATTTAAGCGCACAAAAATATAAATCTTTGAATATTTCGTTATTTATCAAATAAGAGAAAAAGAGGCGAATTTGGAATAGTCTTGGTTTCCGATTTTCATTAATATAGTTTATATTTGAGCGTTTTTAGCTGACCTCTACATCGTGTAAGGAATACTCCTACCAAATTTCAAGGCAATCGGCCTTAATTCCTGAGATTTCGTGATGAGTGAGCTCACAAATAGAATCTCCCCGCGTTCCACCTTGCGGGTGGAGTTTCATAAAATCCGTTCTAAGCTGACCTCTACACCGCGTAAGGAATACTCCTACCAAATTTCAAGTCAATCGGTCTTAAAGTTCCTGAGATATCCTAATGAGTAAGTTCACAAATGGGATCTCCCTGCACTCCACCTTCCGGGTGGAATTTCACAAAATCCGTTCTGAGCTGATATCTACACCGCGTAAGGAATACTCCTACCAAATTTCAAGTCAATCGGCCTTACAGCTCCTGAGATTAGTGTCCGCTAGTGAGTGGGTCGGGGCGATGTACCGAGGCCAGATAATGACGTAATGCATCCTCGTATGATCCCTGCCCCGCGGCCATTGCCCCCCGCCCGCCGCAGCTCATTACACTGCGCGCGGCGTGTGTTGAGTCCTCGACGTCAGCGCGCGGGGATAGCCTATTAACTGGTTGAAAACAAACCTCAGTCCAATATGCGTATATTGAGTACATTACGCAAATAGCTGGAACTATTTGGTGCCCAACTCGTAGCGACCGGTGACATAATACATGTTTTATTCTGCTGCATGTCCAATGTCCCTAAGGCGATGTAGGCCCTGAGACTGGCTCATGCTCGAGGACGACGTATTAACAGGGAGAGGTGTAAGCCCTTGCAGAGGGTGTCGGAGGCCAACAGGTAGCGGCGTGAGGGCGGCGGCTCGCTGCCTATACTGGGCGGGCGGCTCCGGAAACAATTGCCTCTGAGTAAATGCTCTTTTTAAGGCACTTAATGCCAACAAAAACCCACGTGCCTCAGACAAATGACCGACATGAAAAAATATATTACGACTTACCTCCATTTACCTGAGCCCACATTCACCTCGCGCGAGAACACACTCGTTCAATTACGTCTGCTGCGGTTTCATTGCGCGCCGTATAGCGCTATACACGTCCAGTTTCTATGATGGGCAAGCAATCTAAAATCCCAGGCAAGAATGGGTCCTTTATATGAAATAAACTTACTTGGAATAACTTCTACAATTTCAAATATATGTACTTAGAAAGGCATAAAATGAATTTTATCGTAAGGGACCCATATTTCCTTGGCGAACACTAAAAACACAGAAATATTGCGATTGAGTCGTAATGTTGTGGAGTGACGCGATCTCTGCCGATAACACTCTGAGTTGAGGTCCGTAGAGCAAGGTCAGATGAGCGCTTGGTCGGCTCTAGTACTGCAGGCTGGCTACATGTATACAGGATGGTATGCGAGCATTAGAGAGCGCAACACTTGGCCAAATATTTGAGAGGGGCCAATTAGATACGATATGGACCAACCAGAATCGGAAGCTCATAAAAAAACCAAAAATAATAGCCGTGGTGGCCGAGTGGTTCGAGCAGTTGCCTGCGACGCAAAGGTCGCAAGTTCGAATCTTGACTGTACCAATGAGTTTTTCTGAACTTAAGTACAGTGATTAGTCACGCCACGAGCTTTACGGTGAAGGAAAACATCGAGAGGAAACCTGCATACGTCTGAGAAGACATTCAAAGGCGTATGTATAGTCGTGCTTGAGTAACGGCGATAGACTCGCCATCTGTCACGTTGGCACCTAATATACCTCTGGCGGAAAGTGGGTGTGTGTGTATTACCTGTACACCTCTGCCTACCCCTTCGGGGACCCTTGTGGGAAGGCGTGAGGATATATTATTATTATTATATAAAAATTATAGTTTCTATAATAATACCGTAAAACCATGTTTGGTGTATGGTTTTTGTGAGTATAGTAGTAATTTCCCTTTAATGATATTGTAATGTTGTTATCTTTGGAGCTATGTGTTTTGCATCGTCACGAGGATATTTATTTATTTATTTGGGTTTACCAACAGTTATTACAGAGATACATGATTATATACAAAAATAAGATAAAAACAATACTGTACAACCAATTACAGGTAAACACAACATGCAAAGCGGACATCATAACATAATAATAAGTGTATTAAAATATAACAGAATTGATTAACCATAGTAGCAGTAATTTAAAGGTAGTACTTTGATAGTACTAGAACTATCAAGGATATGACCGCAGCACCCTATAACTTCCAGAAGACAACAGGTCTATCTTCCGAGGCATGCTGTGTACCGTGTGTGTGAGTGCAAGGAGCGAGGAATACAACCTAGCGGCAAGCTCCCCGACGCTGCTCGCTCAAAACTTGAACATAAAAATATTCCCGTGACTTTGCGAGCTGCAAGTTTGCGAACTCGCTTCGGTATGCAAAGCGCCGTGTATTTAGTCAATTATGCAGGACGCATACTCCACTGCGCCCTCTGCGGCCTGCACACTCTGTGCACTGAACACTGCGAATGGAATACATTCTATTCACTTGAAAAATTTTAATTGAAGCTCCGGTCAGCGACGGATGCGTAATGTTCTTGACCGGCGTGACAGGGAGCTGCTGTCACTAATAAAGGCGATACCAGCTTGGACCATATGTTCTCTATAATTGTCTGTTCTGTTTATTGTGTTTACAAGGGAGTACGATCCCAGTGTGTATCTACCGCCGCAGCTTACATTGCTTGCCTCGACACATCTTTTGACATTGGAATTGGCATCAACACGTGTGTGTAGTCATTTTTAAAAAACAGCGATGGAATCACCTTCCGCCAGTTTGGAATCAAAAATGTGGGTACTATTTACACACCCCTGCCTACCCCTTCGTGGGCGCTTGTGTAAGGGCGTTCAGATACATACCTACACTTATGTATGTTAGCATCCTACTCTCATGTTGCCCGCCGTGTAGCCGTGTAGCCGTGTAGCCGTGTAGCCGTATAGTTGGGGACCCTTGGAGAGCGATGAAGTGTCCGCTAATATGTTAATGGAATGAACACTCAACTACAGATTCACATTCTGGGCTAAGGGCGCGGTAATTGAATACCTTAGTTATTTTTCATGCAGTCTGTTTACTTTAATGGTACCTGTGGCATCGTCCCCCCATCCCCCAACTCCCCTCTTCTCCCTCTGCGGACTGCAGACACAAAGAGATCAGTAAAATACGAGCGATTGTTTTGACCCGTCAAAACCGCCTGCCCGCCCCGGAACTGAGTTTTATCACTTTTGTTCCGAAGCGGACATTACATCTCCCACCGCATTGGTTTAAATTTAACCATCGCTTAGGATCCTAACTGAATCCAGTAGTCATAGCTATCGCTCCTGGCTCACGCCGTCGTGAGGCACTTTGGTGATGGGAGAGGATCGCGGTACAATGTGTGAGCATACCGCCCGACAGGCTGACATTGACATCGGTGTCACATATACTAATGAAATTAATGTTTATTACTTAAAATAACATAAAATAAAATTACATGGTTGACATAACATGAAAAACTTACTTACTACTAAAAAGAAGAAAAATAAATAAATAATAATATAATAACTAAAAAATATTCTTAAAAGGAGTCCCTTTAGGCAGGGTTCCGAAGATACTGGCAGCGTTCCCCCTTTGAATAGCTAGGCTAATTCTTTGTCCGAGGTAGCTGCCAGCTCTTCGGTCTCCTGTGATGTCGACCAACCTTTTTGCTATTTCTTTAAATAGCTTTGTGGCACTAGGACCCCACGGACCAAGGGTCTCGACACCGAATGGGACAAAATCATATTCGGAGCCTAGACCCCTGTATTTGCATATCTTAGCCTTTTCAGCCGCTTCACAGGCCGCACCAGCTCTGTTGTTGGTTCCATGTAGATGGGAAGGGGCCAGCGTGTCTGAACAGGTTGCATCCCATACCAGCACCCGGCCCATCTTCCATGGAATCAAACTCATACCGTCCGGTCTCTTGCCGTCGTCTCTGGCAATACCAGTCGGCTCAAGTAAACTTGGCACGTTGACGGTGGCAAGGGACCGGCGTATGATATCGTTGAGTGCGGCATGTCTCGAGAAACGGCCTGCACTTTTTTGGCATGACAATCCGTGATGTCCTAGCTTGTCGACATCACTGCCACAGGGACATTTATGAGGAGCGCAGACCGGAACCCCAAGCCGTAGACAGGTCGCGATTCGGAGCGTGTCAGGCTCAAGAAAAGTTCCTGTATTTGACGAAGGGTACGCGTGAAGCCAGTAGCCGGCCTCATGTGCACCCACGGCCAAAAGCCTAGCACGCGCCGAACCTGTACTACAGCTCAAAAGATTGTCATACGTAAATTTTCAGTTTAAGTCGTCCCAGCTCCTAATACTAATTAGGTACTGGTAGCTCTACTAGCTCCAGGAAGTTTTCGAAACCATTTTTCACGAGTACATTTATTCCCAAGTAGATGCGTACTTGTGCACTGAGCAGCATGGTGTCAGAATCAAAAGATATGTCAGCACAATCCTTTTGTCCCTTTTTGACTACATCTGCGCTAAAATGGACGAAGGATCACAGATCGATGTCCTGTATTGCGACTTCTGGAAGGAATTCGACCGAGCCAACAACGACACACTTCTGACGAAGCTCGCTGCCATGGGCTCGCTGCCATGCCAGCCATCAGTCAACAGTCATTACGAGAGTAGTTCCATGTAAAGACGCCCTCCCCGCGGCCGCGCGCTCGATGGGGGAGACGTGTCATATTTGTCCGCGTCCTGAGAACATTTGTCACGCTATTTGTCTGGAATAGTGTATTTTCCGATAATAATCCCGTGAATCTCGTTACACGAGCCATGTGAGCACAAATGCCGTATACTTTGTCAGTGTAACCGGCGTGAGCCAATAGCGCGCCTCCTCCACCTCCAAACCCGCTCTACATATCTCCACGTCTTCATACATTCAGGTCGCCAGGTGCGAGAGCCAGTGCAGCTCTCGATAGTTATCGGACACCATTGCCTCGACGAAGGTATATACATAATCAATCAGATGACAGTTAACACATTTTAATTGTTTTCCAGTAACTAAGTGCTATTACGACCGAAGTAAATGACATTCGGAGAGCAGTTAATTGTGTTTGTGTTTAATGGCCGCGGAGAGCGGCGGTGGAACATTCCACCATTAGTAGGTCCATGAGCCGGCAGGTGCCACCAGCGGTGAGCGTCTGCCTACCTCCCTCCTGCCTACCGTCCTCCTGCCCACAGTGCGCCATCTTTGGTAGCCTGTATAAGTGTGTGCTCCACCCCGCTGCCACGCAGTTCGAATGTGCTCCAGAAATATGCAGTTACTAGTGAGCAGCGGATAACTTAATAATGCTCAGTTTGTTTGATTTTCATAACAATAAATATTTTTATTCGAAAATCAAGGATAGAATTCCAAGCTATTTATTTACCTCATATCCTTACTTCTTACCACAAGGGGCCCCGAAGGGGTAGACAGACAGGGGTAGACCCACACACTCACTTTCCGCCAGAGATGTTTTTTTCAAGCACGACTATACGAGTACATACGCCTTTGAATTTCTCTCAGACTTATGCGGGATTCCTCTCGATGTTTGCCTTCGTCATAAAGCTCGTGGTGTGACTAATCACTATACTTATGTTCAGTAAAACTCATCGGTACAGGCGGGATTGTAACTTGAAGCAATCCTTGTGTTGCAGGCAAGTACTCGAACCACTCGGCCACCACGGCGACAATTTATTTTCTTTTCCACACGCCTTCCCACAAGGGTCCCCGAAGGGGTAGGCAGAGGTGTATAGGTAATACCCACACACCCACTTTCCGCCAGAGGTATATTAGGTGCCAACGTGACAGATGGCGAGTCCATCGCCGTTACTCAAGCACGACTATACATACGCCTTTGAATTTCTTCTCAGACGTATGCAGGTTTCCTCTCGATATTTTCCTTCACCGTAAAGCTCGTGGTGTGACTAATCACTGTTCATAAGTTCAGAAAAAACTCATTGGTACAGTCGGGATTCGAACTTGCGACCTTTGCGTCGCAGGCAACTGCTCGAACCACTCGGCCACCACGGCTTTTTAATTTATTTTCTAGTCTATTTATTTTTATTAGCAGCACGACATATCACCACTTACGCTATTTCTTGTATTTACACAAAATAACACAAAGTTATATATTTTTTTTTATACAGGTTTCAAATAATGAACACTCTGGCGTTGTCGTAGCTTGTGTTGGTGACAACGTGACAGGTGACAGGGTGTTAATAGAAACCATTGCTACTATATGTTGATACTGTTTTAAATGTACCTATTACAATATTGCATATGTATACAATATGCATACTAATACCATATGGAGGTAGATTTAGTAATCTAAGTTTAATAATGATTTATGTATCAGACGAGTATGTGCAAAAAATATATTAAATAAGTCATTGTTCACGTGACCGGAACATAAATGTGTGCTACAGATGATGAGAACTGCGAGACCAAGGTACAGTGCGGGGCGGCGGCGGCGGTGAGCGGCCATAATGGCTGGCGGAGGTGATGAGGCACTCCCTGTGGATGGACGGCTTAGTGTGAGGGCCGCGCCAACAGTGACGCGGCGGTCACGACACGAGGACGCGACGCGACGCGGCTTAGTACGGACAAGGCTCGGCCGCGCGGAGACTGCGCCATTATTTTGCGGTGACACGTTTTATTTAGGCTTTAATGTGACGTCACCGTTAAAAAGATGGATGGCAAATATAATAAAAGAGGCGCAAGACGGCTTTGTGAGCGGATCGAGCGTCCGGAGAGTTGCGGCAGCGGGGCTCGCGGCGGGGGTATGGGGGGTATGGGGGGGGGTGGTACTTTGTTACTGAAGAAGAATCAAAAAGCTTTTCGGCTTTGTCTGTCAACCTGTCGCCCACACTCGCGGGCCAGGGGGAGGGATGGCTGGTTCCTGTCATCAATATAGTGCTATAATCACCTTGTATTACCTTCTAGTGCTTATGTTTAATTCCGTTCCCAGATGTGTGCACCATGACATCGGCCGATGCCCGCTAGCACATGGCGACCTTCACGTGCCACGTGATGCATGTATTTCGCTCGAGTGATACCATAATCAATGGGTTGTTTTGATGGAGCGCCAGGGGAGGGGGGGAGGGAGGGGAACTATTAAATGGGACATATATTTGTAGCGGATCGGCCGCTGTTGACATATTTCACGATAAATGTGCGTATCGGCGCCAAAAGTGGCATTACTTGCTACTTGGACGCACTCGGCATTTAACTAATTTACACCAACCCAATGTATACCTTGAGTGTTTCGATGCAGAGTACATAATCACACGGTAGTTGTTATGGCGGTTGCGTACACTAGCGCCTGAGGTGAGGTGTTGAGTCTGATACCAATACTTGGGCGGTTAGACCTGGCGCAGTTGTTGTATTTATAAGAGGGTGGGAACATCACGCCAATTGGCGATCATACATTATTAGTTTTAAAATAGGTTCATGGCACAGCGGCACTAGGTGTGTAGGTGTTGGAAGTGCAGGCTACCTCAGCCACCATTGAGTGCGCCACCACTGCAGAGAGCATTGCTGTGTGGTCGCAGGCCACGTGGCCTTATTGTGCATGTTCAAGTAACTGGTGGCCAGCAGCTGGACAGACACGGGGCGGATGATAGGTATTGGTGGGATCATGGCGCTGCTGATTGCTAGCACTTCCTGCGAGATACACTCATTAAGGAGACTCGTAACGAACTTGAGGCCTGTCGACTCATAATGAAGTCGCAGATGACTGACTGATGAGGGGGGTGGAGGGGGTGGAGGGGGGCTGAGGTCACTCGCCCAAACATCGGGTAACTCGATAAGTGGTCGCAATTAGCGAGCGCGGATTCCATTTCACAATTAAAAGTTACGCCGGTTCATTATCTACTCAAAGTTCTGCACTTATTCATTTCAGAAGCCACTGAAAAAAGTTTTAAGTGTAGACGAGATCAGGAATTAAATTTAATCGCATTTATGATGAGTAGGAGGTGTGGGATGGCCGGGTTGGCGTGTTGGGTTGGGGTTGCGGGTCAGGGGTCGGTTGTCTTTGGTCGGGTGGATAGCTCGTGTCATCACCTCAAACTCGCTCGACTCAAGCAGGGGCGATCCATAGCACTACGGGGAGCGCGTTTCACGCGGGCTACTCTAAGAGACCTGCTCGGAGAGGTTTGGATCAAACGTTGCTGCATACAATGTCCTGTACCTCCCCCCCACTCCCCCCCTCCCCACTCCCCCCCCCCCCCTCGCCCCCTCCAGCCGGCCGGCCACTGACCCCGCGGCGTGTCTCCGCATGCAGAACACGGATTTTTAGGAGTGTTACAGAAAAACGTCGAAAGCAAATATTTGAGATCATCTCATTTGAATGTTGAGAGTCGAACGGCTGCTCGCTCTCAGGTGAGGGTCGCGCCGCTCCTTAAAGACACTACTGACTAGATTGGGGAACAAACATTTGGATGGGTGACATCTTGGCAGCCGACAGATGATGCCTATGAGCCTTCCTCGAATGCCTACCGGCCAGTCTTTTATTATCAAGTATCTGAGAAAAGGGCTAAGAAATCCCTTGATGCAGTGTATTGCATCTGTAGCGCGATAATTAAATAAAAATACTGGCGCCATTAATTGTGGCGGCGCGTTTCCCTTTACTCATTACGTGAGACAATAAGGCGGCGGCCTTATCTCCCAATAAGATTTGCACAGAAAGTTAAAAAGAAATGGGCGCGCGATAATTACATCCCGTGGGAGCATTGGTGGGAGCGGCCATTGTTGAGACTGGCGGCCATTGAAGATACACTACACGGTACAGTGTGGGCGGCTCTCTGAATATATCTACTATAGTACGGAGTGTCGGCCGTGGATACAACACTATATGCTAGAGTGGCGGCCGTGGATACAACACTATATGCTAGAGTGGCGGCTGTGGATACAACACTATATGCTAGAGTGGCGGCCGTGGATACAACACTATATGCTAGAGTGGCGGCCGTGGATACAACACTATATGCTAGAGTGGCGGCCGTGGATACAACACTATATGCTAGAGTGGCAGCCGTGGATACAACACTATATGCTAGAGTGGCGGCCGTGGATACAACACTATATGCTAGAGTGGCGGCCGTGGATACAACACTATATGCTAGAGTGGCGGCCGTGGATACACCACTATATGCTAGAGTGGCGGCCGTGGATACACCACTATATGCTAGAGTGGCGGCCGTGGATACAACACTATATGCTAGAGTGGCGGCTGTGGATACAACACTATATGCTAGAGTGGCGGCTGTGGATACAACACTATATGCTAGAGTGGCGGCCGTGGATACAACACTATATGCTAGAGTGGCGGCTGTGGATACAACACTATATGCTAGAGTGGCGGCTGTGGATACAACACTATATGCTAGAGTGGCGGCCGTGGATACACCACTATATGCTAGAGTGGCGGCCGTGGATACAACACTATATGCTAGAGTGGCGGCTGTGGATACAACACTATATGCTAGAGTGGCGGCTGTGGATACAACACTATATGCTAGAGTGGCGGCCGTGGATACAACACTATATGCTAGAGTGGCGGCCGTGGATACAACACTATATGCTAGAGTGGCGGCCGTGGATACAACACTTAACACTATATGCTAGAGTGGCGGCTGTGGATACAACACTATATGCTAGAGTGGCGGCCGTGGATACACCACTATATGCTAGAGTGGCGGCCGTGGATACACCACTATATGCTAGAGTGGCGGCCGTGGATACAACACTATATGCTAGAGTGGCGGCTGTGGATACAACACTATATGCTAGAGTGGCGGCTGTGGATACAACACTATATGCTAGAGTGGCGGCCGTGGATACAACACTATATGCTAGAGTGGCGGCTGTGGATACAACACTATATGCTAGAGTGGCGGCTGTGGATACAACACTATATGCTAGAGTGGCGGCCGTGGATACACCACTATTTGCTAGAGTGGCGGCCGTGGATACACCACTATATGCTAGAGTGGCGGCCGTGGATACAACACTATATGCTAGAGTGGCGGCTGTGGATACAACACTATATGCTAGAGTGGCGGCTGTGGATACAACACTATATGCTAGAGTGGCGGCCGTGGATACAACACTATATGCTAGAGTGGCGGCTGTGGATACAACACTATATGCTAGAGTGGCGGCCGTGGATACACCACTATTTGCTAGAGTGGCGGCCGTGGATACACCACTATATGCTAGAGTGGCGGCCGTGGATACAACACTATATGCTAGAGTGGCGGCTGTGGATACAACACTATATGCTAGAGTGGCGGCTGTGGATACAACACTATATGCTAGAGTGGCGGCCGTGGATACAACACTATATGCTAGAGTGGCGGCTGTGGATACAACACTATATGCTAGAGTGGCGGCTGTGGATACAACACTATATGCTAGAGTGGCGGCCGTGGATACAACACTTAACACTATATGCTAGAGTGGCGGCTGTGGATACAACACTATATGCTAGAGTGGCGGCCGTGGATACACCACTATATGCTAGAGTGGCGGCCGTGGATACACCACTATATGCTAGAGTGGCGGCCGTGGATACAACACTATATGCTAGAGTGGCGGCTGTGGATACAACACTATATGCTAGAGTGGCGGCCGTGGATACAACACTATATGCTAGAGTGGCGGCTGTGGATACAACACTATATGCTAGAGTGGCGGCTGTGGATACAACACTATATGCTAGAGTGGCGGCCGTGGATACACCACTATTTGCTAGAGTGGCGGCCGTGGATACACCACTATATGCTAGAGTGGCGGCCGTGGATACAACACTATATGCTAGAGTGGCGGCTGTGGATACAACACTATATGCTAGAGTGGCGGCTGTGGATACAACACTATATGCTAGAGTGGCGGCCGTGGATACAACACTATATGCTAGAGTGGCGGCTGTGGATACAACACTATATGCTAGAGTGGCGGCCGTGGATACAACACTATATGCTATTGTGGCGGCTGTGGATACAACACTATATGCTAGAGTGGCGGCTGTGGATACAACACTATATGCTAGAGTGGCGGCCGTGGATACACCACTATTTGCTAGAGTGGCGGCCGTGGATACACCACTATATGCTAGAGTGGCGGCCGTGGATACAACACTATATGCTAGAGTGGCGGCTGTGGATACAACACTATATGCTAGAGTGGCGGCTGTGGATACAACACTATATGCTAGAGTGGCGGCCGTGGATACAACACTATATGCTAGAGTGGCGGCTGTGGATACAACACTATATGCTAGAGTGGCGGCCGTGGATACACCACTATTTGCTAGAGTGGCGGCCGTGGATACACCACTATATGCTAGAGTGGCGGCCGTGGATACAACACTATATGCTAGAGTGGCGGCTGTGGATACAACACTATATGCTAGAGTGGCGGCTGTGGATACAACACTATATGCTAGAGTGGCGGCCGTGGATACAACACTATATGCTAGAGTGGCGGCTGTGGATACAACACTATATGCTAGAGTGGCGGCTGTGGATACAACACTATATGCTAGAGTGGCGGCCGTGGATACAACACTTAACACTGTATGCTAGAGTGGCGGCTGTGGATACAACACTATATGCTAGAGTGGCGGCCGTGGATACACCACTATATGCTAGAGTGGCGGCCGTGGATACACCACTATATGCTAGAGTGGCGGCCGTGGATACAACACTATATGCTAGAGTGGCGGCTGTGGATACAACACTATATGCTAGAGTGGCGGCCGTGGATACAACACTATATGCTAGAGTGGCGGCTGTGGATACAACACTATATGCTAGAGTGGCGGCTGTGGATACAACACTATATGCTAGAGTGGCGGCCGTGGATACACCACTATTTGCTAGAGTGGCGGCCGTGGATACACCACTATATGCTAGAGTGGCGGCCGTGGATACAACACTATATGCTAGAGTGGCGGCTGTGGATACAACACTATATGCTAGAGTGGCGGCTGTGGATACAACACTATATGCTAGAGTGGCGGCCGTGGATACAACACTATATGCTAGAGTGGCGGCTGTGGATACAACACTATATGCTAGAGTGGCGGCCGTGGATACAACACTATATGCTATTGTGGCGGCTGTGGATACAACACTATATGCTAGAGTGGCGGCTGTGGATACAACACTATATGCTAGAGTGGCGGCCGTGGATACACCACTATTTGCTAGAGTGGCGGCCGTGGATACACCACTATATGCTAGAGTGGCGGCCGTGGATACAACACTATATGCTAGAGTGGCGGCTGTGGATACAACACTATATGCTAGAGTGGCGGCTGTGGATACAACACTATATGCTAGAGTGGCGGCCGTGGATACAACACTATATGCTAGAGTGGCGGCTGTGGATACAACACTATATGCTAGAGTGGCGGCCGTGGATACACCACTATTTGCTAGAGTGGCGGCCGTGGATACACCACTATATGCTAGAGTGGCGGCCGTGGATACAACACTATATGCTAGAGTGGCGGCTGTGGATACAACACTATATGCTAGAGTGGCGGCTGTGGATACAACACTATATGCTAGAGTGGCGGCCGTGGATACAACACTATATGCTAGAGTGGCGGCTGTGGATACAACACTATATGCTAGAGTGGCGGCTGTGGATACAACACTATATGCTAGAGTGGCGGCCGTGGATACACCACTATTTGCTAGAGTGGCGGCCGTGGATACACCACTATATGCTAGAGTGGCGGCCGTGGATACGATGAAACGGTGCATTTTCATGTAACAATTGTGCTACCAATGTAATTTTGCTACAAATGATCAATTGATTATTCTGCTTAACAAAAAGGTGTAGGGCCGCGGGCTCAGACGGCCTTTGTCGCGACTAAAGATGTGCAAATACGGGCCGCGCCCCAGCGCACGCCGCGCGCAGTACTGCAACACGCTGCAACACGCTGCAACACGCTGCAACACGCTGCAACACGCTGCAACACGCTGCAACACGCTGCAATACCTGCCTCTGGAGACCAGTCAACGTCCAATAGCTGTATTGCAGCCATTGTTTTAATGAATATGTGCCCGTCGCTCGTTGGTTGCAACCGCGTAGTGGCCGCAGCCTGTCGTGTAGTGTCGTACATCGCCGTAGCGGACTCGAACCTACGCTCCAGAGCTACGGCGCTGTACTGTATGCGAAACATTAGGGTTGAGGCTGAGGATGGCATGTATTTAAAGAACCCAACTTAGATCGAAATTTTTTAAAACAAATTTGAGCCGTGGCGTAGGCGTAACAAGATAGATTGCAAGTTTGAATGTCAACCTTTACAATGAGTTATTCTGAACTAAGGTACAAGTTGTAGTCAGACCACGAGAAGACAGACGATATTTTTTCAAACAAAATATTAATGTACCTATTCCTCACGCCTTCCCACAAGGGTCCCCGAAGGGGTAGGCAGAGGTGTATAGGTAATACCCACACACCCACTTTCCGCCAGAGGTATATTAGGTGCCAACGTGACAGATGGCGAGTCCATCGCCGTTACTCAAGCACGACTATACATACGCCTTTGAATTTCTTCAGACGTATGCAGGTTTCCTCTCGATGTTTTCCTTCATCGTATTCTCATGTATCCCTAAACTTTGTTTTTACTATGTATAGAGAAGGTCGCAATGATCAACGTAAGTTGCCCTACTGCGTGCCGCGTGGCTGTGGCCGCCCGCCCCGCCCTCCCCGCCCGCCCCTGCTCACCCCCGCCCACCCCTGCTCACCCCCGCCCACCCCTGCTCACCCCCGCCCACCCCTATCGCTGCCGACACTACTGTAACTGCATTACTACGTTTCATTCACTTCGTTATTATGATCCAATGAACTACGAAATCTATTTGGTTCAACTGTTAATTATGTGGATATTCATTTCAATTGACGTGTCACTCGATGGGCCGAGCGGGGTAAGGACACCCGGGGGGGCGGGGAGGGGTAGGCCCGGTAGGCAATTAGCGGCGATGAGATAAAGCGTGCAAAGTCCACGAATGATTCAAGTTTTACAATTAAAACTTGGCTCGTGACAAGGAGCCAAAAAGTGATGGATACGATGCGTTCACAGGACCCGGTATATATATTATTGTGTCATATTGATCATGATATTTCCATATTGATAATTATAGTTATATCTAATGAGGATATAGCTATAAAGAAGGGTTAATGTACTTATGTTTGAACATGTGTGCGGTGATTACTGCGCAGCAAGTTCATTGATTAGCTCTAAAGTTGCCGCGTTGGATATACCGTAAGTAGGACCGGCTCACTCCGCCGCAGGCCTATGTTTGGTACGCGGCTAGGGGACATGACGCAGAGGACGGCCGCGGGGGCTGGAGGTGCCGCCATCGGCGCTCACTGCACGCTGGGGTGCTGGGGGTGCCGGGGGGTGCCGGGGGTGCTGGGGGGTGCTGGGGGTGCCAGGGGGTGCCGGGGTGCTGGGGGTACTGGGGTGCCGGGGGGTGCCGGGGGTGCTGGGGAGTGCTGGGGGTGCCAGGGGGTGCCGGGGTGCTGGGGGGTGCTGGGGGTGCCAGGGGGTGCCGGGGGTGCCCGCGCCGAGCACGTTGACCTCCTCGCAGCGTCTGCAGGCCGCGACCCCAAGGACGCACTATCGCGGCGCGTTCCATTTAATGGACTTACACGTTTTATTACGAGTACATTTACGTCTTGAATCACAAGTCGAAAGATCATAAGGGAGGAAATATCGTATAGCTGTTCCCTCGCTTCCCTACTTGTGCTCTTATGTTGGAGGCACAAAGTCGACATTGGTGCGGCACATGACCTATCTCATGTCGCCGGTACGACTTTATAATGCGTTGACAATAACAGTAAAAGTGATATCGGCTGTATTTACGGCTGTGGCCACTCACACACACGCAGGCACACACACACACACACACACACACACACACACACACACACACACTCACACAAGCGCGCCGCTGACATCTATGGGCGATTTCGAGCAAATCACCTCCATCCGTTCAGAGATATCGCTAAACGGTTCGTCCTCCATGTAACATGTTTCTGTGAGCGGAAGTCTGAAGAAGACTTGCCCAGGTGCCACGACTTCTAGGTATTGCCGTGTCTGGGGGATGTCGTTGGATGCGTGGAGCTATATTGGAGCGATGAACGACTGACATAGTAAGCATAATGGCATTGGCGCTTTCATTTATTAAGCAAGTGGGCTTCAAACGAAACTAACTAGTGCTACAGACATAGGCACTAGGATCGGGTTTTATATTGAATCTAATTTCCACAAATACGTCGAAATAATAAAATGTTTGAATTTCGAACTGAGCGTGCACTTAGAACGCTTGGTTGGCGTGACTTAGAAAATGTAACAAAGTGGACAGTGCCATCTATTGGCAAACATATACACTAAAATGTAAAATTTTACAACCAAAAATATTTAATTATCAGATTATTATACAGACATAATACAGGTGCCAACCAAGGATTACAATGTATACTGTAACAGTGCCAACTGTGGTAGTGCAGCGCAACCCACAGCATCTATGTTGCCACACACCAATGCAAGCCTCTCGTCAGACCGCCGCGTCGTTGGATGTAAAATGATCAAGTCATTGGTGTATGATCAACAGTGACCTGGACATGTTTGACAGAACCAGTTTGGGTAAATTTAAATACCATATCCTTAAATCATTGTCAGCATCATACAATGTACATCTTGCTATATTTAGAAATATTGTTATACAATAACTGTTTTTCTTCTTCTGTTTACTGCTCTTTGGACCACATCCTCCACAGGTATTGTGTTATCTGCGGAAACTGTTTAAATATATAAATTAGCACCGAGTACTTTTATATGTGTAGTTAATCTAGATTTGAATTCTTTTTTTTAGGTTTATGGATGGATATCGATAATCACTATACACCCAGAAGGGAGCCGCCCGAGTTATCTAGTCCTAGAACTGTGTTGTTATTATCTAGTGCAGTATCAGTCGACACATCAATTAGATCCTTAAATCGGTCGAATGTCGGCCACGCGCGCGATAAGATACCGGCCAGGGCTGCGGCGCCCGTATATATAATGGCAGCCGCGTGGGGACGGGCAGCAGCAGCTTGGGCCCGCGATGATGCTCTACTCCCTGTTGTTGGTGGCAGCCCTACTGGCCGGCGGCCGCGCCGCGCCCCGCGCCGAGCCCCCGCGCCTGTACTACCACGAGGCCGAGGGCATCCCCAGCGCCGAGGCCATCCGCCGCGCCGAGAGCATCCCCAGCGCCGAGACCATCCGCCGCGCCGAGAGCATCCCCAGCGCCGAGGCCATCCGCCGCGCCGAGAGCATCCCCAGCGCCGAGACCATCCGCCGCGCCGAGAGCATCCCCAGCGCCGAGGCCATCCGCCGCGCCGAGAGCATCCCCAGCGCCGAGACCATCCGCCGCGCCGAGAGCATCCCCAGCGCCGAGGCCATCCGCCGCGCCGAGAGCATCCCCAGCGCCGAGGCCATCCGCCGCGCCGAGAGCATCCCCAGCGCCGAGGCTGCGGACGAGGAAGCCCGCGAGGCCTCGGATGCCTCGCGCATCGTGGGCGGCTCTCTCGCGCCTCTCGGCGCTCACCCGTATTTGGTACCTAGTTATACGATTGCGTAATTGACTTCCAATAGCCGTCAGAGCGGCGCCAGGTCCCGAGCTCACTTTGGGCCATCGGCAGGCGGGGCTGGTGATCGCGCTGTCGTCGGGCGCCACGTCCGTGTGCGGCGCCTCGCTGGTGTCCAACACGCGCGCCGTGACGGCGGCGCACTGCTGGTGGGACGGCCGCCAGCAGGCGCGCCAGGTCACGCTGGTGCTGGGCTCCACGCGCCTGTTTTCGGGCGGCACGCGCATCACCTCCTCCTCCGTCGCCATGCACGCCTCCTACAACACCCACAATCTGCACAATGACATCGCGATGATCTCCATCGGCTGGGTCGCCTACACGAGTCAGTATCGCCCCCTTCATCCCCCACGCCCCCCCCCCCCCCGCCCCCCCCCCCTCACCCCTGAGGCCCCCGCTGACGCCCCGTCGTCCCCAGATGTGATCCAGCCCATAGCGCTCCCGAGCGGGTCGCAGCTGAGCGCCAGCTTCGCGGGCGCGACCGTCCAGGCGGCCGGCTTCGGGAGGACGAGCGACTGTGAGTTTCGCCGCGTTCGATAGGAGCCGCCTGAAGCCTCGCGGGCGCGAGGATCCGACTGCGAGGAACGTGTCCCGTTGCAGCGGCGGGCATCTCGCAGAGCCAGGCGCTGTCGCAGGTGTCGCTGCAGGTGATCACCAACGCGGCGTGCCGGCAGACGTTCGGCGCCACCGTGGTGGGCTCCACGCTGTGCACCAGCGGCGCCGGCCGCGTGGGCACCTGCAGCGGCGACTCGGGCGGCCCGCTCGTGCTGCCGCAGGCGCCGCGCGTGCTGGTAGGCAGCCCCCCGCAGGCCAGTGCCAGTGCCGGTGCCGGTGCCAGTGCCGGCGCTCAGTGCGGCGTGTCCGTGTCCGCAGGTGGGCGTGACGTCATTCGTGTCGTCCCGCGGCTGCCAGCAGGGGCTGCCGGCGGGCTTCGCGCGCGTGACGTCATTCGCGGCGTGGATCCAGGCGCGCCTCTAGCGCACTCTCTTCTCTCTCGATTATTATTATACTACTCCTTAGCTTACTGTGTTTTTTTTTTTATTTTTTTTATTTTTTTTTATTCATTCACCCTTAATTATATCATTGTAAGAATCATCTGAATAGAAGAAAAGAAAAATAAGATTGAGAATAGTTAGATGTGTCCACAATTTGTGCGGTTTATGCGCTATCAAGGAAGCCAAAAATGTAGTTAGTGAGTACGCAATGAAACAAAGTATAATATTTTTAGCGCCATCTCGTAAAATGTTGAGGTACTTGCTCTAGAGGATGTATGCCTGCGATCTTTATAAGTTTTTCGAGATGGCGTTATTCCATACCTTACCTCTGCCTTCCTTTCCGTGCGAACGTGAAAAATAGAAAAAAAAAAAAAATTACTCCTTCATAAGGGATATCTTATACCCAATTCTCTCTATTATTATATAACGTTGTAATCGATATGGTATTTGACCAAAGCCCCACGGTCCATTTCCGAAATTAACATGAAAATAAACATTTTGACAAAAAATGTTTATTTTCATGTTAATTTGATGATGATGATGTATAACTGTCAACTCGCAACTTAAAATAATATATTAATTGGTTGGTTAGGTTAGGTAGGTAAGTAGGTACCTACTCGCGTATTGGCATATTTATGGCAATTATCAATACTGAACTGTCGTCTTTTAACGAGGAAGGCGTAGAACATTCACTTGATGCCTCCACTGCCGAAGAAGCATCATCGGTGTTGCTTATAGAAGATTGGCAGTCTGACAAATACACACTCGATGGCCTGCCTGAGTTTATTAAACATATATTTTGATCTAATTCTGATAATGGACGTGGTGGACTTGAAGTAAATGAATTGTATTCTGAGGGCGTTGGTGTATCCGATAATTTGCTCGAAGAATCTCTATTATCAACATCAACATTTTCGGAATTAATTTGCATTTCAAATTGAGAGTGAACTGGTGTGATCGACCTAGAGTACACAGAACATGGGGATTTATCTTGAGAAGTTAACTGATACTCATTTGTCTTCATCGCTGACACACAAAGGACATCTATAAGATTTTCAATAACTTTATCGGCCAACACAGCATTTTCTTCGAAAAAACCATCGCTTATGTTCTGTAAGCTTTCATCTTCTTTGAAAGGTCTTTTCGGACTTTCTGAACATGAAACAATAGTAAAAAATAACAGTAAGAAAATATAATTTAATTATAAGATAATTAATATAGCTAACAATAAGAATTAACATAGGTAGGTACTCATGAACATAGGAAGGTACTCATAAACATAGGTAGGTACTCATAAACATAGGTACTCATAAACATAGCTAACAATACTAATTTACAAAAGTAATTTGAGACATCTACATCACAATCGCAACGTAGAAAATAATAGTTAAAAAAAACTAAAAAACACGCTTTTTATAGAAAACCGAACTAAAAAATAGAAAATAAATTTCGATAATATCTTAAAAAGCGTGGGGTGCATGGTGTCAATAGTTATAAATATTTTATTGACACATATTAGTAGAGTGATTATCATTTCGGTAATATCTTAAAAAGCACCCCACGCTTTTTAAGATATTATCGAAATTTATTTTCTATTTTTTAGTTCGGTTTTCTATAAAAAGCGTGTTTTTTAGTTTTTTTTAACTATTATTTATTTTCTACTTTTTAGTTATTAGTGTATTGTCATCAGTCCTCGATAAGTCTACAAAGTTTGAACGAAATCTGGCCGTTTAAAGTGGGTCAAAATCGAGCTCAAAGAAGTCGGTTACATACATACAGGTGAAGCTAATATAAAGCGTGTAAAAAGCTATATATGGCAGATAGTATCAATGATACTCTATTTTCATAATTACAACAACTAAATATTGTAGTGTATAGACTTTTATATATTTGTGTATAATCTGTCGTCTCGAGCATCGCACGCGCGGGGTTGCGCGGCGAGGGGGCACTGCCCTCCCGACCGGCGTGGACGGAAGACGCGAGTGCTTGCTGCGAGCCGATATTTATTTATTAGTGTAATAGGTAATATTAACCTCATTATTTAAGTGTACATTACATGTGGCGACGAGGATAAACTGTAAGTATTTTAACATTTTAATAACAAAAGAACAAGGGAGAAAACATCGTGGACAAAATACTGCTACCCGAATACTAACGAATAAATAAAATTTACGGATCACGAGGCACTGGCTGTAAATTCATGCATGACAAACTAGTTTTTAGCAAACTGAATATACCCGCTGGATTTCTTCATAGATGTTATTTCATTCGGTTATGCTGTAGGGTTAGGTTATGTCGTACTAACCTACAAGTTACCTACCTACTTGAGTTCGAGCCTCAGTATTCATTACTTATATCGCTGTATAAGAAATCATAATACGAAAAAAATATATATATACATATTACAGAGCCTCAAGTTTCGTCAATCAATAAAGATGTTTATTATTTATTACTCTAAAGTTAATGAATTGGTCCACAACATTAATTTGGTACTAACTTATACAATAAAGTGTATTTACTGTTACTATTGTAGTAAGTGATGTTGTCTGTATATAACATTCTGCCTAAGGAAAATAGAAGTATAGGTAAAGTAACTAGATATTCACTTGGCCGTGAGTGGCGTAGGTTTTGGTTTGGTGGCGTTTTAGGTATCTAGGTTTCTAAGACCAATTAAATGAATTTGTATATCTAGGAAGCACGTTCACACGAGATGGAAAGTATGGAAAAGATATTGAAAGAAGGATAACTGCCGGTAATAAGCTGAATGGGGCCATATCGGCGTTGATGGGCAGCAAAAGTCTCAGCAAGAATGCTCGAGTTGCTGTCCGCGATGCGATATTGATGCCTACTTTATTGTATGGCAGCGAGTCCTGGGTATGTCAGAGGAAGTGTGAAAATAGCTCGAATGCAGTTGAAATGCGATCTCTTCGGAAAATGTGCGGAGTAACGATCTTAGATCGAATCCGCAATGAAGAGATTCGCAAATCAACTGGCGTGAAGAAAGGCATGTTGCGTTGGTTTGGACATATGGAAAGGATGAGTGAAGAAAGATTGATGAAACAGATATGCAAAGCAATAGTGTGTGCGAGAAGAGGCGGAGGAAGACCACGTTTCAACTACCTGGATCGGATCGATCGGGCGCTCAAGGGCGGAGGCGTCGAGAGTGCTCGAAGCAGGCATGTGTGAGGTGACTGATGAATGTGGGCGGGGCGAGGGAGGTGTGCGGGTCTGGGGAGAGCTGGCGCTCTGTACTCTCTGCCTACCCCGTTGGGAACTTGGAGGGATGGTGTGTATGTATGTAGGTTTCTATGGATGTTCATCAGGGGATACCTAACTACTAATGAAATGTTCTTCGATAATCATCGAAAGCATTGTGCATGGCATTAAATTGCGGACACCTACTTGGCATTAAATTGCGGTTATTAACTGGTATGGCATTAAATTGCGGACATACCTACATGGCATTAAATTGCGGATTTTACTGGTATGGCATTAAATTGCGGACATACCTACTTGGCATTAAATTGCGGTTATTAATTGGTATGGCATTAAAATTGCGGACATACCTACTTGGCATTAAATTGCGGTTATAAAATGGTATGGCATTAAATTGCGGACATACCTACATGGCATTAAATTGCGGATTTTACTGGTATGGCATTAAATTGCGGACATACCTACTTGGCATTAAATTGCGGTTATTAACTGGTATGGCATTAAATTGCGGACATACCTACATGGCATTAAATTGCGGATTTTACTGGTATGGCATTAAATTGCGGACATACCTACTTGGCATTAAATTGCGGTTATTAACTGGTATGGCATTAAATTGCGGACATACCTACATGGCATTAAATTGCGGATTTTACTGGTATGGCATTAAATTGCGGACATACCTACTTGGCATTAAATTGCGGTTATTAATTGGTATGGCATTAAATTGCGGACATACCTACATGGCATTAAATTGCGGATTTTACTGGTATGGCATTAAATTGCGGACATACCTACGTGTTTGCCAGGATAGTATCCTGGCAAATGCCGTATCATTATAAGCGCCGAATTTGTACTGCGGATGTAGTTACTAGATAAATACCTACGTACCATGCTAACTATAGGATAGGTACAGTTACCTACAGGAGACGCTTTATTACCAGCATTAGATTGCGATAGCGTGTTAAAATGCATAAAAATGCAACATAGTTACCACCTTGTCAACAGGTAGTCCCTAATGGCACAGTACACCTTAGAGAAGTTTGAAGGTGCTGGGGAGGTTGGTTCAGTCTCTGTCCGTTGGGAAAGATGGAAATGGAGGCTAAACATTTACCTCGAGGCGACAGGCATAGACACCGAGGCAAAGGAAAAAGCTAGACTTTTACATTTCGGTGGTCTCGAGTTCCAAGAAGTCTTCTACAACATCCCGGGAGCCAATGCAACTGAAGGCGAACTTTTTAACATCGCGATCAGAAAATTAGACTACTTTGCAACTAAACAAAGTAAAGTGAATGAGCGAAACCTATTTCGCCTCCTAAAACAGGTACAGGACGAGAAGTTCAATAAATTTCTTATCAGACTTCGACTGCAGGCCAAGATATCATAGACCAGATAACTGAAAAGGGTAAGACAGGAGGACTCCAAAAGAAGATATTGTAAACAGGAGACAAGACCACTTTCGAAGGAATTGTTGCAGAAGTGAATGCACTGGAAGCCATAGATCGTCAATTAAGAATACCGGTACTAAACCTGTGGAAAGTCAGACAATCAACAGAGTAGATATGGTATCTTAATAATAATGGTATCTTCAGGAACTAATAGGACAAACCCAAAATAGGAAATTGGAAGGAGAAGGATATTTGGAATCTCGTGTGCACCAGAGATTTTCAAGGTAACGCTGGAACGAATCCTTTTAGGTTACGAAGGAGTCATTAACTTAAGGCTTGGAAAAATAATGACAGTGCTAGAAGAAAATAACGTGCTTAAAGGAAAGCCAAATGCGTTTTTAGAATGAAGAAAGTCCACTTCTTCCTGGGGCATAAACTATCAGGAGTTAAACCACTAGATAAGTATGTCTTGGTTATAAAGGGATTCAGGGCCCCGACGAATATCGTTTGATTGCTGAGTTATGGGCCTAGTGAATTACGTGGGAAAATTAATCCCCCCCTTAGCAACGTTAACTTAACCCCTCAAGCTACTGCTTCGGAAAAGAATGGGAAAAAACACGGACATTCAAGATGAATGGGGAGATGTCCAAAATAAAACATTTAATGATCTGAAGGCGGCACTTATGAAAGTACCAAACTTAGGTTACTACAATCCTCATGATAAGACTGTGGTGATTGCAGATGCAAGCCTGCCTGAGGGCAGTGCGAGTGCAAACCAATAAAACCGGGCTGAGAATAATTGCATTTGGGGAATAAAACCCTCAGCAGCTGCGTGTCGTTACAGCCAAACAGAAAAGAGGCCTTAGCTCTGGTTTGGGTAGTGGAACATGTCAACATGTTTCTGTACGGCAAGGATTTCGATTTGGTAACGGATCATAAGCCTTGGAGGTGATATCTGGTCCGAAAGTAAAACCATGCACTCGCATTGAAAGGTGGGTGTTAAGGCTGCAATCGTACAATTTCAAAGTGAAATATAGCCCGCGGAAGACCAACATAGCCGATCCACTATCACGACTCTGTAAAGTGGCAACAAACCCAATGGCTTTATTTGGAGACCATGTCCAAGCGGTTACCGAATCTGCACGACCAGTAGCCATCCCATTGCAAGAGATCACTGTGAGTTCTCTTGGGCATACAGAGATACAGAATGTTCGACAAGGCCTTTACAATGGAAACTGGGATGAAACGGTTAATGTGGTATGGTAGGGCGATATTCTCCTCAGGGAGACTAAAATTGTTACCCCAGCCAAATAACGCAAAAGAGTTCTGGCAGTTGCACAGGAAGGCCACCTGGGTATAGTCGCGATGAAGGTCAGATTAAAGACCAAGGTATGGTGGCCTAAGTGTGACAAAGATGCTGAAACGTATGCAAATCCTGTAAAGGGTGCATCCTGGTATCTGCTCCCAACACTGCAAGTCCATTAAAAAGAAGAGATTTACCTTCTGAAGCATGGGTTGACATAGGAATATACCACATGGGCCCCTTACCTAATGGATATGTATAAAGGTATAAAGCCTTACAGAGGACCTTGAAATGAGGGATGGAGATAAGGAACTAAAGGAAAAAGAGAAGGAATATCCGGATAGGAAGAGAAGAGCTACTAGTGGTGAATTGGAAGTTGGAGATAAAGTATACGTCAAGAACATGACTAAACAAAACACACAGAGCTTAAACTATGAACCCGAACCACATACCGTCGAAGCGAACAAAGGAGGGAACGTGAGTCTTCGGAACTATGAAACTGATCAGCGAATCAGAAGGAACATCGTACACCTAAAACGAGTGGAAGGACCATGGAAGGTGCTAGATGATGAGAATAATGCAAGTGATGCTCAAACCAACGACATTAGGATGTTAATCAATCACAACTCGAGTGTCGAGTGAAGCTAAAATAATTGATGATTAGTGATAAAACATAATTCAAATAAAGACTTGCTGATTGTGCCGGATCTACTTATGTAAAATAAAAAATGTTTATTAAAATACTATATATAGTCGGGTGATTATGAATGTGTTCAATTTGTACGTTAACCTGATCAAAAATAATAATAAGGGAGGGATGTAGTGTATAGACTTTTATATATTTGTGTATAATCTGTCGTCTCGAGCATCGCACGCGCGGGGTTGCGCGGCGAGGGGGCACTGCCCTCCCGACCGGCGTGGACGGAAGACGCGAGTGCTTGCTGCGAGCCGATATTTATTTATTAGTGTAATAGGTAATATTAACCTCATTATTTAAGTGTACATTACAAATATGATTTAAGTTCAAAATAACAATAACATTAAACTTGTATTATAAAAAATACGTACCTGAACTAGTTTCACGGTCGTTATTGATAAGTTGTAATAGATCTTCTCGGTTCATAATAGCGCATTGTCGTCTCGTTTTGCCCAAATTCACCAATAATTTAGGTCTGTCCATGTCTATTGAGTTGAACTCAAACTGTTTACTAATATGATAACACTTTTACACACACTTTATCACTTAACAAACCAAAACAAACAAATATTCGCGCCGGCCGGCAAAGAACATGTCAGCTGACTGACGACGTTATATGAGTGACCGCGGCCCCCCGCGCGTACCGCGCATAAACGGCCAGCGGTAGGTATCTGCATCTACATCGTGCAAATTCACAAGACAGGCGTAGTTGTCTTCTTTTACGTGGGAAAAGTACCAAAAATTTGGAATTTGGGGATATTTGTAAATATAAATTTATATCAATTGATATTTATTTCAAAATTGAGAAAATTACTCAATGAATAAAAATCAATCTATGGATGTGTCATGCATACGTCAATAGATGTCGCTAATCTGTTTAAAAACGAGCTATGGTTACGTTCTCTGAGCTGCATACAACGAAAGTGGATTCTTCCCGGGTTTGTGAGCGGGTGTTAGGTTGGGCGGGTGTTAGGTTTTTTTTTTTTTTTTTTTTTTTTTTTTTTTTTCTAGTGTCCCTCTGACGTGGTGGTCAGAGACTTTTTTTTTTTGCCTTTTAATATTTTGATTTGCTACTTGGTTTTCTTTTCAAGTATTCTTTGATGAGATTTTTCTTTTTCTCATGTTTGCTATTCTTTTATCTTTTTATACTTATAATTATTACATTTTTAACATCTTGTTACATAATTTTACGGTTTTACTTATATTGTTACATTTTTATATCTTATTACATAATTTGCAGTTCTACATGTATTTTTATCATATTATTACAATTCCTTATCTTATCTTATTATTTTACATTAACATGTTCTTTTTCACATTTTCTACAAAAAGGCATTTACTACAGGCTTTAATACAAAAAGTGAGGTGTCATCGATGGAACCGACTCAGGTCTTGTTTCCATCGATGACCCTCTGGATAACACCGGTGCAGAAGGCCAAGAAAGGTTCGCGCGTGATTTTTTGAGCCAAAAGTTGACTTAGGGTTACCTCTTCTATCTTTCTTTCAACCCTATTTTCGGCCTCGTACCTGTCTACGCCGAAAATAGGGCAGTTCGTGAGTACGTGCAGGGGGGTCTGCTCGACGCCCGGCTCGCATTGACACGATGGGTTCTCTTTGCACTTGAACCTGTGCAGGTATTCCGAGAACCCACCGTGCCCCGACAGCATCTGCGTCAGAATGCCAGTCGGTCGGAGCTGTCGGACCACCCTGTACGCCTCAATGGCATCCGGGAGGAACACCTTGGTATGGCGCGCGGTGGACCCAGACTTGTACCTCTTGTTCCATTCGTCAAGCGACGCTTTCCGGAGCTCTCGCTTGACGAATGAAACCGGGCACCCCTGGTAGTCCGCCTTCCGCTTGAGGCCCAGAGCAGCCTCCTTGGCCAACTGGTCTGCCCGCTCGTTCCCCTCAAGCCCTGCGTGAGCCTTCACCCAGAACAAGGAGATTTCCTTGCCCTGGGCGCGGCTGCGCCGGATGTTGTTGCGCGTTTCAACCGCCAGGGGGTGGGGGGAAGTATTGCCGACTACAGTTTCCAAGGCCGAGCGCGAGTCACTGAGGATCGCGAAGCTTGCCTCGACGCACCTGAGGACCTCCCTCGTGGCTCGGCATATGGCCAGTAGCTCAGCCTGGTAGACCGTGCAATGCGGTGGCAGCTTGAGTTTGATGGCTCTTGTCTCGGCCTCGCCGCTCCGAAGAGACAGCGCTGCTCCGACCTGGCCATCAATCTTGCTGCCGTCAGTGTAGATCCGAACCAACTGGGTGACCCGGCTATCTACCTGCGCTTGGTCTATCAGGCTGGAGAACTCCAGGCTCATGTGCTCTGCCGGGTGCGGTGCTTCTGTGGACGCGACGCCGCGTTCCACCTCCCGATCGCCCAGCGCTGGCAGGGACACCCCCCGCTTGGCCTCGTACAGGGCGGCTGCCTCCTGTATCCTGAGGTCAAGTGGTAGTATCCCCGCCAGTACCAGTGCCGCGTTCAGGGAGACGGTGCGGTAAGCTCCACAGAGCTTTTGTGCGAATCCTCGTTGAACCGCGCCTAGCTGCCTCTGCACCCCAAGCTTCTTGCTCGCCTCCGACCAGGCGCTGGAGGCGTACAGGATCACTGGCTCCACCGCTGCCGTGTAAATAACGCGGATCACGTCGCGGTGGAGGCCCCAACTCACCTTGGCGGCTCGCGACAGTTGCCTATAGACGCCCAACGCCTTCCTGCAGATGTTCGCAACGTGGGCGTTGAACGTCAAACCGCTGTCTATCGTGAGCCCCAGGATCCTGATCTCATCGGACATGCCAATGGCTACCCCGCCCATGCTCAGGAGTGGAGTGTCAAATTTCAGCTTCCGCGTGACTACCATCGCTTTAGTTTTGTGCGGTGCGAATTTCAGCTTATTTTTGACACCCCACCCGCGAACATGCTCGAGGGCGGCATTGGCACATCTCTGCACCTCAAGCGCCGTTTCGGCGGCGAACACCAACACGACGTCGTCTGCGAAAGCCTGGCAATATACCCCTTTTTCAGTTAAGTCCCTCAGTAATGGGTCGAGAAGTAGGTTCCAGAGGATGGGGCCGCCGATTGAGCCCTGAACGCAACCTTTGTTGGTGCGTTTGGTATACTCTTCACCGGCGTACCTCACCCTCACCGTTCGGTCGCAGAGGTAGCTGTCTACCACCCTCCGCAGGTTGACAGGTATCTTTTCCTCAGCCAGACGGACCCTTAAAGCCGGCCACCAGGCGCTGTCGAAGGCTCCCTCTATGTCCAGCGACACGATCGTGATGAGCTTTTTAGCAGAAAGCCCACCACGGATCTGCCGCATAAGGTCATAGAGGGCGTCTTCGGTGCTCTTCTGGGGCATGAATCCGTACTGGCGAGTACTCAACCTGGGGATAAGGTGCCAACTGACCCTGCGAACTACCATCTTCTCGAAGATCTTACCCATCACTGAGAGAAGGCCTATAGGCCTGTAGGCCTTGGGGTTCCGGTAATCGTCTTTGCCAGGCTTCCGCAAGACGACGACTGTTGCCTCCTTCCAGGCGGTTGGGAAGCAGGACAATTCTAGGCATTTGTTCATCAGGGCTAGGTGAAAGACGGGGTCTTTGGAGATGACTTGGCTGCAGATGTCAGCCGTGAGGCCGTCCGCCCCGGGGGCCTTCTTAGGGTTAAAGCTCCCCACCGCGGCTCTAAGCTCTTCCAGGGTAAACGGTGGGTCATGCAACTCATCATGCACCCAATCGTTTACCCGGTCTGCTTCTTCCCTCGTCCGTCGGTGGTCAGCGTTATCCCCGCACTCAAGGTCCTCCGGGTAGAACGTCTCCGCCAACACCTTTGCCGACTCCTGTTGAGTCATCTCCTTCCCGTCCTTCACAAGTGGTAGGTCCTCTTCCCGTTTTGAGGTTTGCCCTATGACCCTGTAGATCCCCTCCCAAATGCCTTCTTTGTCCTGCCTCCCACAAAACTCTTTCCAGCTGTTAGTCTGGGCCAACCTCGCCATTGCCTCATATTCGTTCTTGCTTTGCAGGTACTCATCGACGACACCCGCCCTCCGGCACGGTGCTGCACACCGGATCCTGCGCTTCCGGGTGGCGACCTCTCTCTTCTTTGCCGCCAGCTCCTCGGACCACCACGGCACGGTAAGTTTCTCGTTGGCTTTCTTTTTGGGTATACAGAGACCACAAGCCTCCACAACACAGGCCGAGTATCTATCGACGAAGACATTTAACTGTTCTTCGTCGCTAATTTTTGCCAGTTCCTGAAGGGAGATGTTTTTATCTAGTCTGAGCTGGCCCAGTTTCTCATGAAACTGGGACCAGTTAGCTTTTTTAGTGTTGTAGAGCCTTGTGGTTCTCTGTATCCCAATGCCTTTAGCTCTAACTAGCCTGAGGCTGAAAACGATGCCGTTGTGGTCCGAGCTGGTCAGGCCCTCCACCACCCTCCAGTCCTCCACCAGGTCGAGCAGGTCCGACGTGCAGGCCGTTACGTCGACGCAACTGGTGAGGCGTCGGCCTCCTCGAACGACGTCGAAGGTCGGCACCTCGCCGTCGTTGAGCACCTGCAAGCCCAAGTCCTCCAGAGCGCCTGCCATCTCCTCACCCCTGTGGTCGACTCTTCCGCTTCCCCACCAGCTGCTTTTCGCGTTTGCATCACCGCCTATCAGGATAGCGCCAGGCCCCAGCTCCGCAACGACGCCGCTCAATTGGTCCAGGTATGGCCCGATCGGTAGGTTGGGCTCGAAGTAGTAGCTGACGGCCACGATCTCCCAGGAGCTGGTTCGGATCCTCACCACCACGATGTTATTGGTGGTGAGTTTCGGGCACTGTATTATGTCTATGTCTTTATTGAAGACAGCAATTGCTGCCTTCACAGTGCCCTCCCCGTTACCAGTGTTCTGGAAGATCCTGGCCCCCCGGTACTGCCTCATGCATCGAGCCCCACCCACGTAGGGTTCCTGGATCAGAGCGACGTCGATGCCCCTCCTGTCCGCCTCGAGCATGAGCTCGCAGGTAGCGAGGTACTTGCGCTGCAGATTGGCCTGGGCTACCCTGAACGGCTTGCTACTGGTGGGGTTCCACGTGGTGCCCTTAGCAGTACGCTATGCTGGCTCTGGCCAATGCATCCCATTTGCGCCTCACCGGACAGTCTGCACTGAACGCATTGTGGTCAGTCCTGTCCAGTTTGGCGCTACTGCAATTGCAGCACGATGGGAGTGCATTGGCGAGCCAGCCAGCGCACTCGGACTTGACGTGGGCGCCCCCGCAATGGCTGCACTTGACGGCGGTGTCTTTGCAGAACCGCCGACCGTGCCCGTAGCCGAGGCACAGGGAGCACTGCACGAGTGGAGAGTGGTCCTCCACTTTGACCTTTTGAAGGTCCACGTGCACTGCCCCCTGGTCGACCATCCTCGACCAAATTGCCGGGGACACCCGCATGACCACGTGTCCGGCATGGGGGTTCCGAGCTTTCCGGCGAAAGCGGACCTCCAGCCGGCATTCCTCCTCCTTGAGGCCCTCAAACAGGACCCGGTTCTGGCACCGAAGGGCCCTGACGATATCGTCATCACTATTATACGACATTACGTCCTTCAGTGCCAGTAGCGGGTCCTTGTTCTTTACATCCTCCACCGTGAGCCGACCACCTACTCTACCCAGGCGCTCCTTCAGCTTGCGGCGTTCCTCCTCAGAGCCGCACCCTAGGATCACCTTACGATCCTTGGCCTTCCGCACCCTATCCACTCTGACCCACCCGTCCTTCGCATCTATGGCGGCCCTCACCTGTGTGAGGACCTGCTCCCCCGTTTCTGTGTCATCCCTAGAGGTGACAACGACGGAGTGCAGCGTGGGCTGCGATGGGGCCACCCTTTTGGGGCCTCCCGCTGCTACACCCGCGTACGTTGTCCTCTCCAGGGACGACATGGCCACGACTTGCTTAGTTATGGAGTCCTGGAGCACGGCCATCCTCTCATTCGTCTCCTTCAACAAAACGCCGTGCTCCAGGATCTTCTTGGAGAGGTCCTCTTGGGCCTTCAACCCCGCCCCGCAGCCACACTCCTTAGGGGCTGGTGGAGAGGGGGGAGGAGGGGCCACCACCGGAACCTCCCTCCCCCCCCCCACCTTATCCGATTTCCTGGACTCCGACTCCGCCTCTTTGACAAGTTTAAAGAGCCTATCCAACGCCTGAGTAACTCCCGCTTTTTTATGTCTGTTTTCAGATTTCGGGAGCTACTCAGGTGCAGTTTGGCCTTATTCAGGCAGGCCCTCGCCTCCGCCACCCTGCTGGTGTACACCGGCCTCTCCGGCGAGTCCTCCGTTACCTCTGCCGCGGCGGCAATAGCCGCCGTCGGTTTTGGCTTCAGAGGGCCCGTCGGAGCGACCGTCGGGGGTGGGGTCGGGGGTGTTGGATTCCTATCCACCATACCCGACTCCCACTCCCCGATGCTGCGTCGCACCAGTGAGGTCTTAGGGACGACTGCCTTGGCCGCCTTTTCTGGAGTCGTCGGGAGCTCCGTGCTCTCGCGGGGGGCCTTTGCAGGGGTGCGAAAACCAAACATTTTGGTTTGGGGGACACAATAAAATAGACTAACCACCTAACAAAATAATCAGTTTAAAAAAATAAACAAAAACAAAACCAGCAGCTGTAAAGGGACTGCTGGTGTATACAAGTCAATAATTTATCACAAGTTTGAGTGCCCAAAAAGGCACTCGAGTCCTAAAGTAAATATAAATAATAGTATAAATATAGATTGCAAAGTTTTGAGTGCCCAAAAAGACACTCAAGTCATAAAATCAGTGTATAATAATTTAAAATCTGTCAATAATAATGTTAAAACAAAAATATAATATTGGGCCCAATAAGGCCCTGGTCCTTATATCTAGAGCCTTAAAATGGCGAGGTCGTAAAATCAATTGTCAATTTAAAAAAGAATGTTAAAATAAAAATAAAAATAAAATAGTAATAATAATTAATAATTATTATTATTATTTGTGAAATTAAGTCTATGTGTAGCGCCCGTCCCAACACCCAAAACCCCGAGTCGCTAGGTCAATTGGTTCAGGAGATATCAAGTCTTTTAGAAAACCGGAAACTTTTCGGTAAAAGCCGGAAAAACTAAATTAGCCAATTTTAAAGTTACGATACCCGAGTTTGGGCTCAAACCAATGAGCACCACTGGCTGAGACCGAATCCGAGGTCTAATGTTGATATTTAATAATAATAAAAATTTAGATTTGAAAAACCCGAAAACTTGATAGCTCCGTCACCGCAAGCCAGATAGTTTGATAATTGTCGTCGGCGGGGTCCGACACTGCCCCGACAGTTAGCCCGAAACGATTTTAAAAAATAATAAAAATAATAATAATAATAATAATAATAATAATTACAAAATTCAAAATTATGGGACTGTAGAGGGTGTGACGCCCTCACCGACGGTCAAAACCCCGGGTCGCTAGGCCGAATGGTTCCGGAGATATTGATTTTATAAGAAAACCGGAAACTTTTACGGTAAAAGCCGGAAAAGCTAAAATCGCCAATTGAAGAGCTAGGAGACCCGGATTTGGGCTCAATCCAAGGGAAACCCACTAGATGAGACCGAATCCGAGGTCAAATTTGAGTATTTAATAATAATTACAAAAAATTTTTGGAAAATCGCGAAAAATCAATATCTTCGTAACCAGACGCCGGAAAAATTCGGAAAAACCCCGCGGTTTACGACGTCGCAACCTGGAAACAGGCGAGGCGGCGTGCAGGCGGCTCGGGCACTCGGTGCAAGCTGGTCTGCGGGGGAGTGGAGGGCTGCGGGGTAGCAGGCTGGAGGTTCCGGCCCGGCCCGCGGTGGTGAGGCTTGAGTGCCTTGCTCCACACCCTGCGGCTCTGTAGGCGCGGTGGGGGTGGAGTACTCCCGTCGTTGCCGCGAAGACGTGGCGGCCAGGAGACTGGACCGTCGCGGACTGCCTCCAGGCGGCGAGCTCGGGGGGGCTCGTCGCCATTGCACGCACGGAGGCTGGAGAGGAGGCCTTCGGGCCGAGGGGCGGGCCCTTGCTCGCCCCCGAGGAGAGGCCACCTTCGATGGTGGCCCGCCGCCCGGTGGTCGTATGTAGAGTGCGAGAGCGATCCAGCGACCACCGACTCAGCGGCCTTGAAGACTGAAGACTGTGGGCCTTGCCCCGTGGGTTTTTAGTCAGTAAGAGTCTGACACTCCCCGTCGCTGCCCCCGTGGCGTCGGGGGTCCTATGCAGGATTTTCCCACGATAAAAAAAAAAAAAAAAAAAAAAAAAAAAAAAAAAAAAAAAAAAAAAAAAAAAAAAAAAAAAAAAAAAGGTTAGGTTAGGTTAGGTTAGGTTAGGTTAGGTTGGGCGGGGGATGGGCGGGGGATGAGCTAGAACCCCCCAGGGGCGCCCGCAAGGGGTCCTAGTAAGGGTGCTAGCTCATCACCTACTTTGTTCACTTTTTCCGAGTGAGCAATTTGGCGTTGGTCTTGGGAGTAGCGCAAGTCGCGTAGATCCCCAAGGCAAGTCCGGTGCACTATCCTGCTAGAGGTTGCCGCCTGCTATTGGTCTGGTTCCTTCAGAAACAGACGTAACAGAAAGCTCCGGGCGCTCTCCACTTTCCCACCTTTCCCCCAAAATCCCTGAATCCTTCCCTGTCCTCGCTCCCTTGCCCTCCCAGTCTGGGAGAGTCTGGGAGTACACACTCTTCACAAAAGTGCACACACACAAACTCAGATACACTCTTCATTCGCTTTACACAAACAAAATAACAGTTGGTCACTCTACAGCACACAACAGATACACTTTACATGCAAATACCACACCACACTTACAAGCAGATACTCATCCCCAATCCTACGGTCTAGCGTGCCTATGGGATGTATGGCTGGGGGGGAACAATACCCAGTCCCAAGCGCAGAGGAGGGAGAGGGGACCTCACCCCTTCAAAAAGGAAAAAACACTATGGATTTGGCAAATACGAGTAATAGTCCCCAGGCGGGTAAATCCCGCACGGAGTCCTCGGACTCCGTCTGCCCCTCAGTATCTGGGGGGGGCACCACTTCCAGCGGAGGTCAGGCGACCCCTGACCCCCGAGAACGACGACCATCAGCACACACAACGGACACCACGAAGACTGCAAGCGACTTGGATTTGTCGATTGGGGCGCGCGCACCGCAGGGGTGCGGCGTCGGAGAAGGGAGGGAGCTGCGTGTGCGACTCACGCGCACTCCAATTACGGACCTGGCGACCACACCGGACCTCGACTTCAGTGGGGAGGAAGAGGACGATGATTACGAGGAGGAGACTGACAACGGCAGCCGTTCGTCCAGCCCATCTTCAGGAGAGGAGCTCTTGGAGATGCTGGAGGAGCTGGTGCCGATGTCACCAAGAAAGAAGAAGGGCACCAAGGCTGCGGCGGCGAGGGATCAGCGGGTCTCCTCGTTACCGCAGCGTGACGAGTTTGGCCGCTTTCTGCCGCGCGGCTCAATGACGCCTGTACCGGCTTCGAAGAAGGGTGGCAAACGTCCCTCGGAGTCATCCCCACCCGAGGGAAGCCCAAAGACGAAAGGGAGTCGACTGGAGGAGGCTGTGCGACAGGCTGAGGAGGCTCGCAAAAGCCAGCCAGAATTGGAAGAGGCGATGAGGCTGCGGCAACCGTCGACGGCGGCTCTCAGCAGTCGGGTTATGCAGGATGCTGACCTGATTGCTGAGGTGGTCGCCAAGTCGTCGAACCTGAAGGGCACGTGCCACCGTGCCCTGAAAGAAGCCGCGGCCTCCATAAAAGAGGCGGCTCGCATAATTGCGAAGAACTCGGCAAACGACGAGGTGAAGAAGGTGCACGCGGAGAACGAGGCTCTGCGTGCACAGCTCGATCATCTGCGGCGGGAGATGATCGACATGCGGTCGGAGCTGCTGCAGACGAGGGCGAGACAGCCGCCGCCTCCCCCCCCTGCCACCGCAGCACCACCACCGCCGCCACCGCCGCCGCCGTTCAGCGAGGCGGCCATCCTGGAGGCGATCGATAGGCGCTTTGAGGCCTTGGAGAGGCGCATCTGCCCTCCTGCGGCTGCTGTCGGGGCAGCTGCCCCTCAGCGGACTGGGGAAGGGCCTTCTGCGCCTCCTACAGTGGAACAGGGCCGCGAGGCCAAGAAGAAGGCAAAGAAGAGGAAGGGCGGCAGTCGGGCCGTCCCGGTCGCGGACCTGCCGGCCGTGACACCGGGCGGTCCTCAGGAGACTGCGCCAAGTGCGCCGCCCACGTGGGCTAAAGTGGCGGCGGGCAAGGCGAAGGCGCCAAAGAAGAAGTCGGCCCCCCCGAAGAGTAAGAAACGGGCGAAGAACAAGGCCTCCGCAGCGAAGCTGCAAGTGCCACAAACGGCTGCAGTGGTGTACACGCTGCAGCCGGAGGCGAAGCAAAAGGGGATGACCTACGCCTCGGTGATTAACGAGGCCAAGGCGAAAATCGACCTCGCGGCCCTAGACATCTGGGCCCTGCGCTTCCGAGTGGCGGCGACAGGTGCTCGGATCCTGGAGCTGCCGGGGGCCGGCGGCGAGGCCAAGGCGAAGGCACTGGCCGAGCGGATGCGGCAGGAGTTGGGTCCCGAGGTGCGCATCTCCACGCCCACTAAGTGCGCGGAGCTGCGCATCACGGGCTTAGACGACTCGTCGTCCGCCGCAGAGGTGGCCGCTGCGATAGCCCGGGCTACGGACTGTCAGGAGGCAGCAATTCGGGTGGGCGAAATTCGTTTCGCCAGGGGTCGAGGTGCGGTGTGGGTGCGCTGCCCCATTGCCGCAGCCAAGACCCTGGCAGAGAAGGGGCAGGTGATGGTGGGCTGGGTTTGTGCGAGGGCTGTCCTATTGCAGCCCAAGCCGGCCCGGTGCTACCGTTGCCTCAGGCCCGGACACATGGCCCCGCAGTGCACGTCGGAGGTGGACCGCAGCGCTCTGTGTTTCCGGTGTTCACAGCCGGGACACAGGGCGGGGCAGTGCGCCGCCGCGCCGCGCTGTGGAGTCTGTGCCGAGGTGAAGCGGCCAGCCGACCACATGGTCGGCAGCAAGGCCTGCAAGCCCGGGCCGCGGCCCAAGAAAGGGCCGCAGGGGGCGGGCTGAGCTCGCTCATGCCTGCCTCCACAAGAGGGCAGCGGTGACGGGACGGGGGTCCCGTTGCTGCGTAATGCCCTCCAGGTGAGGGGTGCGTTGAGTGTTCACGCACCCCACCTTCGGTGGAGTCACCACCGCGCAGCGGCCACAGGCCATCGCTGGGGGGGTTCGCGGTGCGTGCAAAAGCGACCTCGCGGCCTCCCATCCTAAGGCGATGAGAAGACACTCCGTGGGTTTTTAGTCAGTAGGAGTCTGACACTCCCCGTCGCTGTCCCCCGATGGCGGCGGGCGTCCAATGCAGGATTTTCCCACGATAAAAAAAAAAAAAAAAAAAAAAAAAAAAAAAAAAGGTTGGGCGGGGGATGGGCGGGGGATGAGCTAGAACCCCTAGGAGTGACCCCCAGGGGTCCTCCTACAAGGGTGCTAGCCCATCACCTACTTTGTTCACTTTTTCCGAGTGAGCAATTTGGCGTTGGTCTTGGGAGTAGCGCAGGTCGCGTAGATCCCCAAGGCAAGTCCGGAGCACTATCCTGCTAGAGGTTGCCGCCTGCTATTGGTCTGGTTCCTTCAGAAACAGACGTAACTGAAAGCTTCGGGCGCTCTCCACTTTCCCACCTTCCCAATTCCAATTCCTTTCCTAATTCCGTGTGGGGGGTCACCTCGGGACCCCTCACGCACGAGGAGGGTGGCTGCGGGGATGCGGGCGGACTGTGTGGCCTCGCCCGGTCCGTGGAGGGTGGAGTTACATCGGTTGCGCTGCCCCCGTCCAGCGCCGTCTCTCTACTCGCCGCTTCCCGCGCCCTTGGTGGGTCGCTGCTGCTTCGGGGCTTTGGCCCAGGGTAGTACGCGACGGCCCGTCGCTCACAGGGGCGGCGGGCGTGGTGGGCTACGTTGAAGCGCGCTGGGTTTGACGCTCGCCCAGCGCGTGGTGGTGCAGATGGACCCTGAGCAATGGCCATGACCATTTGACCGCGCACTTGGTACACATGGCCGGCGCTATGGGTCTCTGCACACTCCGGCAGCCGAGGTGGGGTCGCGGTGGGGAGGTAGTGCGGTAGACGTGGAGCCGTTTCCTCCCTGTCCATCGCGACCTTGGCGAGGTCGCATCGCTGTTGCGGCGCGGTGGGGCCGCGGGGGAAGAGGAGATTCGGTATTACGGTCCGCCGTTCTCCCTGTCCTCCGCGGCCGGTACGTTTGGGGGTCGCCTCGGTGACGGCGACGCTGCTCGCGAGAGTGGCGGCGTGTGTGGAGGGTGGGCTGGGAGGAGGCGGGCGGAGATCGAGCGTTGCTCTCTCTTCTTGCCACTCTGCAGCCTACGACGTCACCGCCCGAGAAGGGGCGAGGTGGCGTGCAGGCGACCCGGGCACTTCGGTGCGGGTTGGTCAGCGGGGAGTCGCCTCGGCGACGGCGTCGTCGCTCGCGAGAGTGGCGGCGCGTGTGGTGGGGCTGCGGGGAGGAGGAGTATCGGCAGGAGTAGGTCATGCCGTCGCTCCGACTCTTTCGCGGTCGGCACGTTGGGGGTCGCTTCGGCGACGGCGCCGCTGCTGGCGAGAGTGGCGGCGTGTGGTTGGTGGGCCGGGAGGAGGCGGACGGAGATCGAGCTCGCTCTCTCTGCTTGCCACTCTGCAGCCCACGACGTCACAGTCCGTTAAGGGCTAGGTGACGTGCAGGCGGCCCGGGCACTTCGGTGCGGGCCGGTCTGCGGGGGTCGCTGTGGCGACAGCGCCGTCGCTCTCAGGAGTGGCGGGGCACTGGAGGGCTACGGGGTAGCGGGCTGGAGGCTTCGGCCCGGCCCGTGGTAGTGGGGTATGCTCCGCTCGCCTCACTCCTCACCCTGCGGCACATTTGGCGCGGCGGGGTATGAATAAGATCCTCGTCGCGCCGGTAGGCGCGCTGGTCAGGCGTCTGATCGGCTGCGCGGAGCCTCCAGGCGGCAAGCTCGGGGGGGCTTGTCGCCATTGCACGAACGGAGGCAAGAGTGGCCCTCGGGCCTGGGGCGGGCTCAGCGCTCGCTCCCGAGGAGAGGTCGCCTTCGATGGTGGCCTGCCGCCCGGTGTGTCGCGCACGTATGCGAAAGCGGTCCCGTGACACACCGACTAAGCGGTCTGGTGGTAGTTGGGCTGCGGCCCCGTGGAGTTTAGTCAGTAAGAGTCTGACATACCCTGCCGCCGCCCCCGCGGAGGTAGGGATCCATGAGGATTCTCCACGTTAAAAAAAAAAAAAAAAAAAAAAAAAGGTTGGGCGGGGGATGAGCTAGAACCCCCTAGGGGCGCCCGCAAGGGGTCCTAGTAAGGGTGCTAGCTCATCACCTACTTTGCTCACTTTTTCCGAGTGAGCAATTTGGCGTTGGTCTTGGGAGTAGCGCAGGTCGCGTAGATCCCCAAGGCAAGTCCGGAGCACTATCCTGCTAGAGGTTGCCGCCTGCTATTGGTCTGGTTCCTTCAGAAACAGACGTAACTGAAAGCTCCGGGCGCACTCCTTTTCCCACCTTTTCCCAAAAACCCCAAAAATCCTTTCTAAAAATCCTTGTTCCTTTCCTTGTCCAATACCCATCCTAATTCCGCTGCGATGTAATCGAGGTCAGGCATCGCGGTCCTTCCATCTCAATCAATGTAGATGGGGGAGGGGGGACTGACCTCCCGCGTGTTAGTGCCGTGCGCGGGGACCCGTAATGGGGGGTGAAGGAGTCCTGGGGGTTGAGCCTGCGTCGTTCTGGGTGAATGTTCGGCGACGGCAACACACCTCTTTGGTCTGGATCTCCTCTAACACGGGAGGTTGGTATGTAGCCGCATACCGATCAATCGGCTAAAACCTCGTCCTTCAGACGGGGGGGGGGCTAGAGCTCTGGGGGGATGGGGTCTGCAGCCGGCGGCGTAAGCGACTACCAAAGTGGTGGTAGAAGCGAGCGTCGTCCGTCTCGTAGGCAACTCACTCCGGAGTTCTATATCCCGGTGGTAGCCCTGGTGTCATTGCGGCATCCCCAAATGTGCGGGCTCCAAGGAGGGTGGGGAGCTACCGGGATGAATCAAAAGTGAAGTGTCTTAATGGATTACTCAAAAAAACCCAAAGACGTTGGAGGAGAAGTTGAAGATAGGGAGGTCGATGAAAGGAAGGATGAAGGAGGTCTGCAGGACCTCGTGGCGAAGGAGCTACGTGTGGTTGTGGCACGCACTCCTGTTACCCTATTGGGTCAAGGAGAGGTTGGTGCCGTAGTGGGCACAGAAGGAGAAGAGACGGATAGTCGTGGTCGTCTGTGGAGGGGTCGGTCGACGTCGCCATCGTCTGATGAGGACGCACCGGCCCCTGAGCCCTCTAAAAAGGTTGCGGCAGTGCGTAACCGAAGGACGTCCTCTTCCCAAATGCGGGATAAAATGGGGCGTTTCATCAAAGCCCCCCCCGCAGTCCAGGCGGTGATAGAGGAGTCGGACAGGCTGGCGGACAGTGAGGCAAGCTTCGCATCTGCTGCGTCCGCCACGTCGGGCCGGGAGGACGGCCCAGCAGGAGAAAAGGCCAAAGAGAAAAAGGCCAAGGGGAAAAAGAAGGCGGCGCCCAAACGAGGGTGTGATATGGTGGCAAGCCGAAAAAGCCTCGGAATAGAGGAGGCGATAAGGCTTAGGGAGCCGACGGTGGCAGCCCTTCATAAAAGGGTCGAACAGGATCTGGAGGTGATCCTGGAAGTGGCTGCCAAATCCAAAAACCTCAAGGGCACCTGCCAAAGGGCCCTAAATGAGGCTGCAGCCTCTATCCGCGAGGCTGCTACAATGATGGGGGAGAGCTCCGCCTCCATAGAAAATAAAAAGCTGCAGTCGAAATGCGATCGCATGAGCTCGGAGTTGGAGGAGCTTAAAAGGGAGCTGGCAGCACTGCGGTCTGAACTGGGCGCAGCAAGGCCGCAACAACCGCCGATCCACGCACAGGCTGCTGATGCTGGAAGCGTGGCCGCCGTCGTTATGGCGGCCATGAAAGAAAAGTTCGCGGAGCTGGAGAGGCGCCTACGCCCACAGCCCACTGAGCGCGCTGCGGCGTGTGTGGTTGGCGCAAAGGGGCCACCGCAGCCGCTCAGGGCTCCAGCTCAGCCGGCACAGACGCAAAGGCCAGCGGCGACGAGGCGCACCAATAACAGACGTGCGGGGCCTGCACCGGTGCCCGACCTACCGGCAGTGCCCGCGGGAGGGCCGCAAGAGGCGCCGGCCGTTGCCTCGACGTCGTGGGCAAAGGTGGTGGGCCGTAAGCCAGGGAAGAAGGCACCGGCCCCACCACAATCCAAGCCCACGCAAAAGGGGAAAAAGGGCGGCAACAGGGCCCCCCAGAAGGCTGCCAAGAAGCAGCAGCCAGCGCGAGCGACGCAGCTACGCCCCCCTCGCACGGCTGCAGTTGTGCTGACACTGCAGCCTGCTGCAGTGGAAAAAGGGGTGTCGTATGCCTCCGTGCTATCGGAGGCCAAGGAAAAGATGGGCCCAGAAGCCCTCCAGGCCCTTGGTATCCCTGCCGTTCGCCTAAGAGTGGCAGCAACGGGGGCCCGCATCCTGGAAGTGGGTGGGGAATCCAGCGCTGACAAGGCGGAGGCCCTCGCCCAAAAGCTGCGCGAGTCGCTAAGCGCGGACGTGGTGCGAGTTTCCAGACCCGAAAAGTGTGCGGAAGTGCGCATCTCAGGGCTGGACGACTCAGCGACAGCGGAGGAGGTGGTGGCGGCCATAGCTCGCTCAACCGGCTGCGCTGAGGGAGCTGTGAGGGCGGGAGAAATGCGCCTGGCCCCTTCAGGAATGCAAACTCTTTGGGTGCGATGCCCGGTGGCGATCGCTAAGGCGCTCGCCCAGGCGGGCCGGCTACTGGTGGGCTGGGTAAGTGCGCGGGTCGAGCTACTCGAGTCAAAGCCCGCGCGCTGTTATCGATGCCTCAGGGCCGGCCACATGGCGCCACAGTGCGCCTCGGCGGTGGACCGCAGCGACGCCTGCTACCGCTGCGGCCAGTCCGGCCACAAGGCGCGCGAGTGCAAGGCCAAGCCGCACTGCGCCCTGTGCGCCGAGGCCAAAAAGCCTGCTGGCCACAAAACCGGCAGCAAGGCGTGCAAGGCTCCGCCGGTCAAACCGGGCAGTCGCAGGCAGCCAGCGCCCACTGGGAACAAACCCCCAGCAGCGGCCCAGCTGGCTAGCCAAGAGGAGGGAACGGCGTCCATAAATGGACAATAGTCGCCCCTACAAGGTCTTGCAGGGTAACCTCAACCACTCGGCAAGGGCTCAGGACCTTTTCCTGCAGTCCATGCTAGAGTGGTCGATGGATATCGCGGTGGTTGCGGAACCGTACTTCGTCCCGGCCAGAGCAAACTGGGCGGGCGATGTTACGGGTGTCGTGGCCATCGCCGGCGCAGCAGACCTTGTAGTCAAGGAGAGGGGACGGGGTTTCGTCGTCGTGGCCTGGGGGGAGGTGGCTCTTATTGGGGTTTACTTCTCCCCCAACAAATCCCGCGCCGAATTTGAAGTCTTCCTGGACGAAGTGGGGTCGGCGGTCAGACGTGCGTCACCGCTGCCGGTGATCGTCCTTGGGGACTTCAACGCAAAATCGACGTTGTGGGGATGTCCGGCCACAGATGGAAAGGGCGAAACCCTAGAGGAGTGGGCGACACTCGCCGGAGTCTCCGTCCTAAATCGGGGGTCCGTCAACACCTGCGTGCGGCGGCAAGGAGGGTCCATTGTGGATCTCTCCTTCGCATCGCCTACCGTCGCAACGCGAGTCCAGGGTTGGCGTGTTCTCGAAGGGGTCGAGACGCTGTCGGATCACCGATATATCCGGTTTAACGTCTCCCCCACGACGGGGACTCGAAGAAGGCGAGGAGGTCGAGGTCGGACGCCGTTCCCGAGGTGGGCACTTACCCGACTCGACCAGGACCTGCTAGAGGAGGCGGCCATTTTAGGGTCTTGGCACGTACAGCCTCAGTCGCGCATCGACGTCGAGGAGGAAGCGACGTGGTTCCGCGAGGCGCTGACCGACGTGTGCGACGCAGCGATGCCACGAGCGTCCCGCCGACCGCCGAGAAGACAGGTGTATTGGTGGTCGGCGGAAATCGCCGGTCTGCGCAAGAGCTGCGTCAGGAAGCGCCGAGCCTACCAGGCGTGTCGCAGGCGGCGTGCGCGCGACGAGGCAAGGGAGGGCCAGCTGTACGAAGCTTACAGAGCAAGCCAGAAGGCTCTGCAGCTGGCCATCGGCCAAGCCAAGGCCCGAGGCCGAGAAGAGATGCTGGAGGCGATAAGCCGAGATCCGTGGGGTAGGCCATACCGGTACGCGCGCAAACAGCTGCGCGGGCAGGCCGCCCCGCTCACGGAGAGTCTCCAGCCCCGCCTCCTCAGGCAGGTCGTGGCGGCGCTATTCCCGGCGAGTGTCGACTTTAGTCCACCCGAGATGGCGCCGCCCCACACCGGAATTGACACCGACGCCGACCCCATCCCCCCCATCACAGATGGAGAAATGGGGGCGGCTGTCTTGAGGCTCCGCGCCAAGAAGACTGCCCCAGGGCCCGATGGGGTTCCAGGCCGCGCATTGGCGATGGCCCTGGGTGCACTAGAGGCCCGATTCAGGGGACTGCTCGACGCGTGCCTGGCATGCGGGCGGTTCCCCTCGATTTGGAAACAGGGCTTGCTCGTCTTGCTCAAGAAGGAAGGTCGTCCTCTGGACTCGTCTGGGCTCCGACCCATCGTGCTGCTGGATGACGCGGGCAAGCTCTTCGAGCGTATAATCGCTGCCCGCGTCACAGACCACCTACGCATGGTGGGTCCGGACCTCGCCACAAGGCAGTACGGCTTCCGAGAGGGACGTTCCACAGTGGACGCAATCATGTGCGTAAAGTCCCTCTCCGAAGCAGCCGTGGCGAGGAGGGGGGTGTTGTTGGCTGTCTCGCTGGACATCGCCAACGCGTTCAACACCCTCCCTTTCAGCTGTGTAGCCGAGGCGCTCCGGTACCATCGTCTGCCGGGGTACCTCCGACGAGTCCTCGAGGACTACCTGCAGGACAGGAGTGTCGTCTGCGTCGACGGGGACGGGGAGTTGCTGCGCCAGAGCGTAACATGCGGAGTTCCACAGGGGTCGGTCCTTGGGCCCCTTCTGTGGAACATAGGCTACGACTGGGCGCTGCGCGGCACTCTACCCCCGGGAGTCGACGTCATATGTTATGCGGACGACACCCTAGTGACTGCGAGGGCGGCCAGCTTCGCAGAAGCGTGCCGGCTGTCGGAAACCGGAGTCGCGGTGGTCGTGGACCGGATCCGGCAGCTGGGCCTGAAGGTCGCCCTGAGCAAGACCGAAGCCCTGTGCTTCCACGGGCCTTGGAGGAAGCCACCAGCGGGGGCGCAGCTGGACGTGGGGGGCACTGCCGTCGAGATAGGTGCCGAGATGAGGTACCTGGGTCTCGTCCTCGACGGCAGGTGGAAGTTCCACGCGCACTTCAAGCGCCTCGCCCCCAAACTCGTCGCTGCGGCTGGTGCGCTTAGCCAGCTCCTGCCCAACACGGGCGGACCGAGTGCGTGCTGCCGCCGTCTATACACCGGGGTCGTCAAGTCGATGGCCCTGTACGGCGCGCCGGTGTGGGCGGACGCCCTGGATCGCCAGAACAAGACCCTGCTGGCCCGTCCGCAGAGGGTCATGGCGACCAGGGTAATCCGCGGATACCGCACCATCTCACACGGCGCAGCCTGTGTGTTGGCGGGGTCCCTGCCTTGGGACCTCGAGGCCGAGGTGCTCGCCGCCGTTTACCGGCAGAGCGCCGAGGCCCGCAGAGACGGCGGCGCCGCCGCGCCAGAACACCTACGGCGCGTGCGGCAAAATGCGCAGGAGCACGCATTCGGAAAATGGCAGGAGCGGCTCGCGGAGCCTAGGGCCGGGCAGGGGACCATAGAGGCCATACGCCCGGTCCTAAAGGATTGGACGAGTCGCAGGCACGGGGCGCTGACCTACCACCTTGTGCAGGTGCTGAGCGGTCACGGTTGCTTCGGCAAATACCTGCACACGGTGGCAAGGAGAGAAGCGTCCCCCAGGTGCCACCATTGCGACTGCGACGTGGACACTGCGCAGCACACGCTCGAGGTTTGCCCAGCATGGGCAGAGCAGCGCAGTGCCCTCGTCGCCACTACCGGACGTGACATTTCCCTGCCGGCCTTGGTTCTGTCCATGGTCGGCAGTACACGGACGTGGGAGGCGGCCGTGTCCTTCTGCGCGGAGGTGATGGCGCAGAAAGAGGCGGCGGAAAGAACACGGGAAAGCGACCCACTCGCGGACCCGTGCCGCCGCCGGAGGACCGGCCGCAGGAGGCAAGCCGAAGTGCGGCAGATGCCTCCTTAAGAGGGCAGCGGGCGACGGGGCGGGGGCCCTGTCGCTCGCGAACACGATGCCCTCGAGGTTGAAGGGCGCGTCGCGTGTATCCGATGCGCCCTCCCAGGGAGTTAAAAGCCCGGCCACAACACAGGCCGGGCAGTGGAGTGGCCCAACAGGCCGAATCGCCGGGGGGGATGTGATAGTATGCAAACGCGGTCACACACCCCCCCCACATAGGCGATGAGATGGTACACCGTGGGTTTTTAGTCAGTAAGAGTCTGACACTCCCCGTCGCTGCCCCCGCGGCGGCGGGAGTCCAATGCAGGATTTTCCCACGTTAAAAAAAAAAAAAAAAAAAAAAAAGGTTAGGTTAGGTTGGGCGGGGGATGAGCTAGAACCCCCTAGGAGTGACCCCCAGGGGTCCTCCTACAAGGGTGCTAGCCCATCACCTACTTTGTTCACTTTTTCCGAGTGAGCAATTTGGCGTTGGTCTTGGGAGTAGCGCAGGTCGCGTAGATCCCCAAGGCAAGTCCGGAGCACTATCCTGCTAGAGGTTGCCGCCTGCTATTGGTCTGGTTCCATCAGAAACAGACGTAACTGAAAGCTCCGGGCGCTCTCCACATTCCCACCTTTCCCCAAAATCCTTTAATCCTTCCCTGTCCTTGCTCCCTTGCCCTCCCAGTCTGGGAGAGCTTGGGGGTACACACTCTTCACAAAAGTGCACACACATAGACTCAGATACACTCTTCATTCGCTTTACACAAACAAAATAACAGTTGCTCACTCTACAGCACACAACAGATACACTTTACATGCAAATACCACACCACACCTACAAGCAGATACTCACCCCCAATCCTACGGTCGAGCGTGCCTATGGGATGTATGGCTGGGGGGGAACAATACCCAGTCCCAAGCGCAGAGGAGGGAGAGGGGACCTCACCCCTTCAAAAAGGAAAACACAAATGGATCTGGAAAACATGAGTAACAGTCCCCAGGCGGGTGAATCCCGCACGGAGTCCTCGGACTCCGTCTGCCCCTCAGTATCTGGGGGGGGCACCACTTCCAACGGAGGTCAGGCGATCCCTGACCCCCGAGAACGACGACCATCATCATGCACACCGGACACAACGAAGACCACTAGCGACTTGGATTCGACGATTGGGGCGCGCGCACCGCAGGGGTGCGGCGTCGGAGAAGGGAGGGAGCTGCGCGTGCGACTCACGCGCACTCCAATAACGGACCTGGCGAGAACACCGGACCTCGACTTCAGTGGGGAAGAAGAGGACTCGGACTACGAGGAGGAAACAGACAACGGCAACCGTTCGTCCAGCCCGTCTTCAGGAGAGGAGCTCTTGGAGATGCTGGAGGAGCTGGTGCCGATGTCACCACGGAAGAAGAAGGGAACCAAGGCTGCGGCGATGCGGGACCAGCGGAGCTCTTCTCTACCGCAGCGCGACGAATTTGGGCGCTTTGTGCCGCGTGGCTCGACCACGTCTGCTCCGGCACCGATAAGGGGTGGCAAACGCCCCTTGCAGTCTTCGCCACCTGAAGGGAGCCCGAAGACGAAGGAAGGGAGAGTGGAGAAGGCAGTGCGGCAGGCTGAAGAGGCCCGCAAAAGCCTGCCTGAAGTGGAGGAGGCGTTGAGGCTGCGGAAACCGTCGACGGCGGCTCTCAGCAGTCGGGTTCAGCAGGATGCTGACCTGATTGCTGAGGTGGTCGCAAAGTCGACGAACTTAAAGGGCACCTGTCATCGTGCCCTGAAGGAAGCCGCAGCCTCCATTAAAGAGGCGGCCCGCATCATAGCGGAGAACTCGGCCAACGACGAGGTAAAGAAAGTGCACGCGGAGAACGAGGCTCTGCGTGCACAACTCGATCATCTTAGGCGGGAGATGATAGACATGCGGTCGGAGCTGCTGCAGGCGAGGGCGAGGCAGCCGCCGCCCCCGCCCCCTCCTGCCGCCACAGCACCACCACCGCCGCCGTTCAACGAGGCGGCCATACTGGAGGCCATCGAAAGGCGCTTCGAGGCCTTGGAGAGGCGCATCTGCCCCCCTGCGGCTGCTGTCGGAGCAGCTGCCCCGCAGCGGACGGGGGAGGGGCACCCTGCGCCTCCTACAGTGGATCAGGACTGCGAGGCCAAAAAGAAGAAGAAGAAGAGGAAGGGCACCAGTCGGGCCGTCCCGGTCGCGGACCTGCCGGCCGTGACACCGGGCGGTCCTCGGGAGACTGCGCCGAGTGCGCCGCCCACGTGGGCTAAAGTGGCGGCGAACAATAAGAAGAAGCCTAAGCCCAAGAAGGCGAAGAAAAAGAAGAAGCCCTCTGCGGCCAATCTGCAGGTGCCTCAAACGGCTGCAGTTGTTCTGACACTGCAGCCGGAGGCTAAGGAGAGAGGGGTCACCTATGCCTCGGTATTTAACGAGGCTAAGGCAAGGATCGACCTCGGGTCCCTGGACATCCACGCACTGCGCTTCCGACTGGCGGCGACGGGAGCGCGGATTTTGGAGCTACCGGGGGCCGGGTGCGGGAAGAAGGCTGAGGCACTTGCCGAGCGCCTGCGACAGGAGTTAGGTCCCGGGGTGCGCATCTCCACGCCCACCAAGGGCGCGGAGCTGCGCATCACGGGCTTAGACGACTCGTCGACGGCCGCAGACGTGGCCGCTGCGATCGCCCGGGCTACGGACTGCCCGGAGGCGGACATCCGGGTGGGCGAGATCCGTTTCGCCAGGGGTCGAGGTGCGGTGTGGGTGCGTTGCCCCATTGCCGCAGCCAAGACCCTGTCGGAGAAGGGGCAGGTGACGGTGGGCTGGGTGAGCGCGAGGGCTGTGCTTTTGCAGCCCAAGCCGGCCCGGTGCTACCGTTGCCTCAGACCTGGGCACATGGCCCCGCAGTGCACGTCGGAGGTGGACCGCAGCGCTCTGTGCTTCCGGTGCTCACAGCCGGGGCACAGGGCGGGGCAGTGTACCGCCGCGCCGCACTGTGGTGTCTGTGCGGAGGGGAAGCGGCCAGCCGACCACGCGGTCGGCAGCAAGGCCTGCAAGCCCGGGCCGCGGCCCAAGAAAGGGCCGCAGGGGGCGGGCTGAGCTCGCTCATGCCTGCCTCCACAAGGGGGCAGCGGTGACGGGACGGGGGTCCCGTTGCTGCGTAATGCCCCCCAGGTGAGGGGTGCGTTGAGTGTTCACGCACCCCACCTTCGGTGGAGTCACCACCGCGCAGCGGCCACAGGCCATCGCTGGGGGGGTCGCGGTGCATGCAAACGCGATCCCGTGGCCCCCCATCCTAAGGCGATGAGAAGACACTCCGTGGGTTTTTAGTCAGTAGGAGTCTGACACTCCCCGCCGCTGTCCCCCGATGGCGGCGGAAGTCCAATGCAGGATTTTCCCACGTAAAAAAAAAAAAAAAAAAAAAAAAAAAAAAAAAAAAAAAAAAGGTTAGGTTAGGTTGGGCGGGGGATGAGCTAGAACCCCTAGGAGTGACCCCCAGGGGTCCTCCTACAAGGGTGCTAGCCCATCACCTACTTTGTTCGCTTTTTCCGAGTGAGCAATTTGGCGTTGGTCTTGGGAGTAGCGCAGGTCGCGTAGATCCCCAAGGCAAGTCCGGAGCACTATCCTGCTAGAGGTTGCCGCCTGCTATTGGTCTGGTTCCATCAGAAACAGACGTAACTGAAAGCTCCGGGCGCTCTCCACATTCCCACCTTCCCAATTCCCATTCCTTTCCCTATTCCGAGGTGGGGTTGCTTCGGCGACCTCCGCCTCAGCGGAGGCGGGCTGCAGAGACATGGGCTGGGTTTCGGCCTGGCCCGAGGTCTCTGAGCCCTATCGGTAGACTGTGGGGAAACGGGCTGGAGGCTTCGGTCACCGGCTCGTAGCGGCAGAAACGAGTCCTCTGCTGCGGCCCCGCGGTTTACGACGTCGCAACCTGGAAACAGGCGAGGCGGCGTGCAGGCGGCTCGGGCACTCGGTGCAAGCTGGTCTGCGGGGGAGTGGAGGGCTGCGGGGTAGCAGGCTGGAGGTTCCGGCCCGGCCCGTGGTGGTGAGGCTTGAGTGCCTTGCTCCACACCCTGCGGCTCTGTAGGCGCGGTGGGGGTGGAGTACTCCCGTCGTTGCCGCGAAGACGTGGCGGCCAGGAGACTGGACCGTCGCGGACTGCCTCCAGGCGGCGAGCTCGGGGGGGCTCGTCGCCATTGCACGCACGGAGGCTGGAGAGGAGGCCTTCGGGCCGAGGGGCGGGCCCTTGCTCGCCCCCGAGGAGAGGCCACCTTCGATGGTGGCCCGCCGCCCGGTGGTCGTATGTAGAGTGCGAGAGCGATCCAGCGACCACCGACTCAGCGGCCTTGAAGACTGTGGGCCTTGCCCCGTGGGTTTTTAGTCAGTAAGAGTCTGACACTCCCCGTCGCTGCCCCCGTGGCGTCGGGGGTCCTATGCAGGATTTTCCCACGAAAAAAAAAAAAAAAAAAAAAAAAAAGGTTAGGTTAGGTTGGGCGGGGGATGAGCTAGAACCCCCTAGGGGCGCCCGCAAGGGGTCCTAGTAAGGGTGCTAGCTCATCACCTACTTTGCTCACTTTTTCCGAGTGAGCAATTTGGCGTTGGTCTTGGGAGTAGCGCAGGTCGCGTAGATCCCCAAGGCAAGTCCGGAGCACTATCCTGCTAGAGGTTGCCGCCTGCTATTGGTCTGGTTCCTTCAGAAACAGACGTAACTGAAAGCTCCGGGCGCTCTCCTTTTCCCACCTTTCCCAAAAAACCCCAAAAATCCTTTCTAAAAATCCTTGTTCCTTTCCTTGTCCAATACCCATCCTAATTCCGCTGCGATGTAATCGAGGTCAGGCATCGCGGTCCTGCCATCTCAATCAATGTAGATGGGGGAGGGGGGACTGACCTCCCGCGTGTTAGTGCCGTGCGCGGGGACCCGTAATGGGGGGTGAAGGAGTCCTGGGGGTTGAGCCTGCGTCGTTCTGGGTTAATGTTCGGCGACGGCAACACACCTCTTTGGTCTGGATCTCCTCTAACACGGGAGGTTGGTATGTAGCCGCATACCGATCAATCGGCTAAAACCTCGTCCTTCAGACGGGGGGGGGGCTAGAGCTCTGGGGGGATGGGGTCTGCAGCCGGCGGCGTAAGCGACTACCAAAGTGGTGGTAGGAGCGAGCGTCGTCCGTCTCGTAGGCAACTCACTCCGGAGTTCTATATCTCGGTGGTAGCCCTGGTGCCATTGCGGCATCCCCAAGTGTGCGGGCTCCAAGGAGGGTGGGGAGCTACCGAGATGAATAAAATCGAAGTCGTTAAATGGAGAATTTAAATAAACCCAATGACGTAGGAGTGGAAGTCGAGGTAGAGGAGATAAAGGTAGTCGGGGGTCGAAAGGGCCCGTTGGAGAAGGAGGTGCGCATAGTCGTGGAGCGCACTCCTGTCGTAGCAGTGGCGAGTGTCGTAGAGGGCACTGCCGAAAATCGGTCGGTAGGGGGTCGACGGTTTTGGAGGGGGCACTCGCCCGCTCCATCTTCAGAGGAGGAATGTTCGGCGTCTGAAACCGAAAATGTTGCTGCGGCAGTGCGCAGCAGGAGGTCGTCATCGACCCAGCTAAGGGACAGGATGGGGCGGTTCATCAAGGCCCCAGCCGCTCAGGCCGCTCAGGCTGCACAGGTGGCAATCCCCGAGGAGACGGCCGCGGAAAGCGAAACGGGCTTCATGTCCGCTGCGTCCGTCGCTTCGGGACGAGAAGAAAGTGCCAGCGCAGGAAAAGCCAAACCCAAAAAGGGTAAAAAGACAAAGGCACCTGTGGAGGAGGCCACCGAGACGTTAGAGGAGGAGCAGCGGGAGGTTGACCTAGCTGTTGACGAGGCCGTAAGGCTTCGGGGTCCGACGGTGGCGGCCCTTCATAAAAGGGTCGAGATAGAGGTGGAGGCCATTCTTGAGGTCGCCACCAAATCATCCCGCCTCAAGGGCACCTGCCAGAGGGCCCTCAAAGAAGCCGCTGCCACAATCCGAGAGGCGACCTACATGATGCAGGCGAGCTCAGTCTCAGACGAGACAAAGAAGCTGCAGGCGGATAATGACCGCCTGCGTAAAGGATATGAGGAGCTCAGGGCGGAGGTAGCAGAGCTGCGGGCCGAACTGGCGAAGACCAGGCCACAACAGCAGCAACCGACGCCCACACCTGCAGCAGCTGCCGTCGACGTTGGCAGTGTGGCCGCCGTGGTCATGGCGGCCATGCAGGAGAAGATTGCGGACCTGGAGAGGCGCATAAGCCCTCCTCAGTCTAAGCGTGCTGTGGAGTGTGTGGATGGCGCAAAGGGGCCACCGCAGCCGCGCCGACTGAGAGGGAATGCATCTGCATCGGCGCCATCCGCACAGGCCGCATCAACCAAGCGCACCCAAAGCAGGCGTGCCCGTCCGACACCTGCTACCGTGTCCGAACTGCCGGCGGTAGCAGCGGGGGGGCCACGAGAAGACCAAAGGGCGCCTGTCGTTGCCTCCACATCCTGGGCGAAAATCGTCGGGCGCAAGAAGGCCACAAAGAAGCACGAGGCACCGCCCCCGACCCAGCCTGGTAAAGGCAAAGGGAAGGGCAAAGACAAAGGCCGCAGGGCCATGCAGCAGCCTCCCAAGCCTCCGCAGTTGCGTGCCCCCCGGACGGCTGCAGTCGTAATAACACTGCAGCCGGAGGCCAAGCAAAGGGGGATGTCGTATGCCTCCGTAATGGCCGAGGCCAAAGGAAAGGTGGACGCCCAGGCCCTCAAAGATCTCGGTATCCCGGCGGTCCGACTAAGGCTGGCCGCTACCGGGGCGAGAATCCTGGAGGTGTCTGGGGAGGCCTGTGCCGAAAAAGCGGAGGCCCTGGCCGAAAAACTACGGCAGTCGCTGAGTGGTGACGACGTAAGGGTGTCCAGGCCCACCAAGTGCGCGGAAGTGCGCATATCGGGTCTGGACGACTCTGCGACTGCCGTTGAGGTTGCTGCGGCCATTGCCAAGGCGACTGGCTGTGCCGAGGGGGATATAAAGGCAGGACAGGTGCGCCCTGCCCCCTCCGGCCTCTACACAGTTTGGGTGCGCTGCCCGGTGGCAACCGCCAACGCGCTTGCGCAGGCGGGGCGGCTCCTGGTGGGCTGGGTGAGCGCGCGGGTCCAACTGCTGGAACCAAAGCCCGCGCGCTGCTTCCGTTGCCTGCGGGTCGGCCATATGGCGCCGCAGTGTGCCTCGGTGGTCGACCGCAGTGACGCCTGTTACAGGTGCGGCAAGCCCGGTCACAAGGCGCGCGGGTGTTCGGCAGAGCCGCACTGCGCCCTGTGTGCCGAGGCGAAAAAGCCAGCCAGCCATGTAGCCGGCGGCAAATCGTGCAAGGCGCCGCCGGTCAAACCAGGCAGTCGCCGGCAGCCAGCGCCCACTGGGGACAAACCCCCAGCAGCGGCCCCGCTGGCTAGCCAAGCGCCGGGAACGGTGACAGAAAATGGACAATAGTCGCTCCTACAAGGTCCTTCAGGGTAACCTCAACCACTCGGCAGGGGCTCAGGACCTCTTCCTGCAGTCCATGCTAGAGTGGTTGGTGGATATCGCGGTGGTGGCGGAACCCTACTTCGTCCCGTCCAGACCAAACTGGGCGGGCGATGTTACGGGGACTGTGGCCATCGCCGGCGCTGAGGACCTTGTGGTCAGGGAGAGGGGACGGGGTTTCGTCGTCGTGGCTTGGGGGGAGGTCGCCATCATCGGGGTCTACTTCTCCCCCAACAGAACCCGAGCTGACTTTGAGGCCTTCCTGGACGAGGTTGGGGCGGCGGTCCGACGTGCGGCACCGCTGCCGGTATTCGTCCTGGGAGACCTCAACGCCAAGTCCATGGCGTGGGGCTGCAGAGCCACGGACCCGAAAGGCGAAACCCTGGAGGAGTGGGCGACACTCGTCGGAGTCTCCGTCTTGAATAGGGGATCCGTCAACACCTGCGTGCGGCAGCAGGGAGGCTCCATAGTGGATGTCTCCTTCGCTTCCCCAGCTGTCGCGACGCGAGTACAGGGTTGGCGGGTGCTCGAAGGGGTCGAGACGCTGTCGGACCACCGTTATATCAGGTTCAGCGTCTCCCCCACGACGGAGGCACAAAGAAGACGACGAGGAGAAAGACGGTCACCGTTCCCTAGATGGGCGCTTACCCGAATCGACACCGATCTGCTTGAGGAGGCAGCAATTGTTCGTTCTTGGTTTCCGCAGCCGCAGTCACGCATCGACGTGGAAGAGGAGGCGACGTGGTTCCAGGAGTCCATGACGGAGATCTGCGATGCGGCCATGCCACGCGCGCGACGCCGACCGCCTAAAAGAGAGGTATACTGGTGGTCGGCGGAAATCAAAGAGCTCCGTCGGAACTGCGTTGTGGCGCGTCGTGTCTACCAGAGACGCAGAAGACGGCGCATGCGTGACGAGGCGAGCGAGCGTCAGCTGTACGATGCTTACAACACATGTAAGAAGACTCTGCAGCTGGCGATCGCAGAAGCCAAGAAACGAGGACGGGAGCAAATGCTGGACGGGATCAACCAAGATCCATGGGGGCGGCCGTACCGCTACGCGCGTAACAAAATGCGCGGCCGGGCTGCCCCCCTCACCGAGTCCCTCCAGCCCCGCCTCCTCAGGCAGATGACCGCGGCGCTATTCCCGGCGAGTGTTGATTTCGATCCACCCGAGATGGCGCCGCGTACCACCGGACGTGACACGGACGCCGCCGTACCTCCCATAACATCTGGTGAGATGGGGGCGGCGATCCAAAGGCTCCGAGCCAAAAACACCGCCCCAGGGCCGGACGGGGTTCCAGGCCGCGCGTTGGTAATGGCCCTGGGTGCGCTGGAGGCCCGCTTTAGGGGGCTGCTCGACGCATGCTTGGCGTGCGGGCGGTTCCCTAGAGCCTGGAGACAGGGCTTGCTAGTCTTATTGAGGAAGGAAGGTCGTCCTCTAGACTCGTCGTCAGGTCTTCGCCCCATTGTGCTTCTTGATGAGGCGGGCAAGCTCTTCGAGCGCATTATAGCTGCCCGCATCAAGGAACATCTATGCACAGTGGGACCGGACCTGGCCACCAGCCAATACGGCTTCCGGGAGGGGCGTTCCACCGTGGACGCAATCTTACGCGTCAAGTCCCTCTCCGAAGCGGCCGTCGACGGGGGTGGGGTGATGTTGGCAGTGTCGCTGGATATATCCAACGCCTTCAACACCCTCCCCCTCAGCTGCGTGGCTGAGGCGCTCCGCTACCACCAAATGCCGGAGTACCTCCGACGGGTCGTCGAGGATTACCTGCGCGACAGGAGTGTCGTCTGCGTAGACGGCGACGGAGAGCTACTGCACCAGCGCGTCGAGTGCGGCGTTCCACAGGGGTCGGTGCTTGGTCCGCTCCTGTGGAACATGGGGTACGACTGGGTACTGCGCGGTGCTCTCCCGACCGGAGTCGAAGTAGTGTGCTACGCGGACGACACCCTCGTCACGGCGCGAGCGGCGAGCTTCGCCGAAGCGGCCCGGCTGGCGGAGTCCGGAGTTGGGGCCGTCGTGGACCGGATTCGTCGGCTGGGCCTGAAGGTTGCCCTCAATAAGACTGAAGCCCTGTTCTTCTGCAGGCCTCGGAGGAAGCCACCAGCAGACATGCAGCTCGACGTGGGGGGCACTGCCGTCGGGATAGGTGCCGAAATGAAGTACCTCGGCCTTGTTCTCGACGGCAGATGGCGTTTTCACGCGCACTTCGCGCGTCTCGCCCCCAAATTGGTCGCTGCTGCTGGTGCGCTTGGCCAGCTCCTGCCGAATACAGGAGGACCCAGTGCGTGTTGCCGTCGACTCTACACCGGGGTGGTGAGGTCGATGGCGCTGTATGGCGCGCCGGTGTGGGCGGACGCCCTGGACCGCCGGAACCGGACCCTGCTGCAAAGACCGCAGCGGGTCATGGCGACCAGGGTGGTACGCGGATACCGCACCATCTCTCACGGCGCAGCCTGCGTTCTAGCGGGGACCCCACCCTGGGACCTCGAGGCCGAGGTGCTCGCGGCCGTTTACCGGCGGAGCGCTGAGGCTCGACGAGACGGCGGCATTGCCGCGCCCGAAGACCTGAGGCGCGTGCGGCAACGCGCAGAAGAACGCGCACTGGAGTTGTGGCAGGAGCGGCTCTCGGAGCCAGGGGCTGGGCAGAGCACAATCGAGGCCATACGCCCGGCCCTCAAGGAATGGACTAGCCGCAGGCACGGGGTGTTGACATACCACCTTGTGCAGGTGATGAGCGGGCATGGTTGCTTCGGCAAATACCTGCACAGGGTGGCGCAGAGAGAAGTAACCCCCAAGTGCCACCATTGCGGCTGCGACGAGGACACTGCGCAGCACACGCTCGAAGTTTGCCCAGCGTGGGCAGAGCAGCGCAGCGCCCTCGTCGCACATACCGGACGTGACCTTTCCCTGCCGGCCTTGGTTCTGTCCATGGTCGGCAGTACCCGGACCTGGGAGGCGGCCGTGTCCTTCTGTGCGGAGGTGATGGCACAGAAAGAGGCGGCGGAAAGAACGCGGGAATGCGACCCTAACGCAGACCCGTGCCGCCGCCGAAGGACCGGCCGCAGGAGGCGGGCCGAAACTAGGCTCATGCCTCCGTAAAGAGGGCTGCGGGCAGTGGGGCGGGGGCCCCACTGCCTGCGCACACAAGGCCCTCGAGGGCGACGGGCGCGTCGCGTATACCCTGACGCGCCCTCCCGAAAGAGTAAAAGCCCGGTCACAACACCGGCCGGGCAGAGGAGTGGCCTCAACAGGCCAAATCGCCGGTGGGAGCGCGCTTGTATGCTTGCGCGATCTCGTGCTCCCCCCACATAAGCGATGAGATGGTATACCGTGGGTTTTTAGTCAGTAAGAGTCTGACATACCCCGTCGCTGCCCCCGCGGCGGCGGGGATCCATGAGGATTTTCCCACGTTAAAAAAAAAAAAAAAAAAAAAAAAAAAAAAAAAAAAAAAGGTTAGGTTAGGTTAGGTTGGGCGGGGGATGGGCGGGGGATGAGCTAGAACCCCTAGGAGTGACCCCCAGGGGTCCTCCTACAAGGGTGCTAGCCCATCACCTACTTTGTTCGCTTTTTCCGAGTGAGCAATTTGGCGTTGGTCTTGGGAGTAGCGCAGGTCGCGTAGATCCCCAAGGCAAGTCCGGAGCACTATCCTGCTAGAGGTTGCCGCCTGCTATTGGTCTGGTTCCATCAGAAACAGACGTAACTGAAAGCTCCGGGCGCTCTCCACATTCCCACCTTCCCAATTCCCATTCCTTTCCCTATTCCGAGGTGGGGTTGCTTCGGCGACCTCCGCCTCAGCGGAGGCGGGCTGCAGAGACATGGGCTGGGTTTCGGCCTGGCCCGAGGTCTCTGAGCCCTATCGGTAGACTGTGGGGAAACGGGCTGGAGGCTTCGGTCACCGGCTCGTAGCGGCAGAAACGAGTCCTCTGCTGCGGCCCCGCGGTTTACGACGTCGCAACCTGGAAACAGGCGAGGCGGCGTGCAGGCGGCTCGGGCACTCGGTGCAAGCTGGTCTGCGGGGGAGTGGAGGGCTGCGGGGTAGCAGGCTGGAGGTTCCGGCCCGGCCCGTGGTGGTGAGGCTTGAGTGCCTTGCTCCACACCCTGCGGCTCTGTAGGCGCGGTGGGGGTGGAGTACTCCCGTCGTTGCCGCGAATACGTGGCGGCCAGGAGACTGGACCGTCGCGGACTGCCTCCAGGCGGCGAGCTCGGGGGGGCTCGTCGCCATTGCACGCACGGAGGCTGGAGAGGAGGCCTTCGGGCCGAGGGGCGGGCCCTTGCTCGCCCCCGAGGAGAGGCCACCTTCGATGGTGGCCCGCCGCCCGGTGGTCGTATGTAGAGTGCGAGAGCGATCCAGCGACCACCGACTCAGCGGCCTTGAAGACTGTGGGCCTTGCCCCGTGGGTTTTTAGTCAGTAAGAGTCTGACACTCCCCGTCGCTGCCCCCGTGGCGTCGGGGGTCCTATGCAGGATTTTCCCACGATAAAAAAAAAAAAAAAAAAAAAAAAAAAAAAAAAGGTTGGGCGGGGGATGAGCTAGAACCCCCTAGGGGCGCCCGCAAGGGGTCCTAGTAAGGGTGCTAGCTCATCACCTACTTTGTTCACTTTTTCCGAGTGAGCAATTTGGCGTTGGTCTTGGGAGTAGCGCAGGTCGCGTAGATCCCCAAGGCAAGTCCGGAGCACTATCCTGCTAGAGGTTGCCGCCTGCTATTGGTCTGGTTCCTTCAGAAACAGACGTAACTGAAAGCTCCGGGCGCTCTCCACTTTCCCACCTTTCCCCCAAAATCCTTGAATCCTACCCTGTCCTTGCTCCCTTGCCCTCCCAGTCTGGGAGAGTTTGGGAGTACACACTCTTCACAAAGTGTACACACACAGACTCAGTTACACTCCTCATTCACTTTACACAAACAAAATAACATTTGGTCATTCTACAGCACACAACAGATACACTTAACATGCAAATACCACACCACACTTACAAGCAGATACTCACCCCCAATCCTACGGTCTAGCGTGCCTATGGGATGTATGGCTGGGGGGGAACAATACCCAGTCCCAAGCGCAGAGGAGGGAGAGGGGACCTCACCCCTTAAAAAAAGGAAATCAGAAAATGGATTCGGCTAAAACATGTAACAGTCCCCAGGCGGGTGAAACCCGCACGGAGTCTTCGGACTCCGTCTGCCCCTCAGTATCTGGGGGGGGCAACCAATCCATCGGAGGTCAGACTACCCCTGACCCCCGTGAACGACGACCATTGGCTAAGGAAACGGACTTACCGACCACACCAAGATATTTGGAGCTGACGACTGAGGCGTGCACACCAAAGAGGTATGACGCCGGAAGGAGAGAGTTGCGCGATCGACCTCCGCGCGCTCCATTGACAATGGCGAGCCCTTCGGACATGAGCGACGACACGGAGGAAGAAGAAGAGGAGGACTACGAAGAGACGGACGTCTGCACCCGCTCTTCCAGCCGTTCCTCGGGAGAGGAGCTCCTAGAGGAGCTGGACGAGCTGGTGCCGATGACGTCGGCGGAGAAAAGGGGGGCGAGGGTTGCGGTGGCTGCACGTAAGCCCTCATCACTGCCACAGCGAGACGAGCGCGGTCGATTCCTGCCTAAGAAGTCGGCCGCGCCTCTGCCTCTACCTGAGGCAGCTTCCAAGAAGAGCGGCAAGCGAGCCCCAGAATGGACCCCCCCCGAGAGAAGTGACCGCCCCCCCTCGAAGTTGACTAGGGAGGGGGAAATGGAGGAGACTGCGCGTCTTGCAGCGGAGGCCCGCAAGAGCCTCGGGGTGGAGGAAGCGGTGCTGTTGCAGCGACCGACAGCGGCGGCCCTAAGGAAGAGGGTAGTGGAGGACGCGGAGATCGTCGCGACTGTCGCGGCGAAGTCCGGCAACCTCAAGGGCACCTTCCAGGGAGCCTTAAAGGATGCCGCCGCTTCAATCAAAGCGGCAATGGGCATGCTGCAGGATTGCGACACGACCTTAGAGGTCAAGAAGCTGCAAGCGGAGAACGAGGCTCTGCGTGCACAGCTCGATCATCTCCGGCGGGAGATGATCGACATGCGGTCGGAGCTGCTGCAAGCGAGGGCGAGGCCGCCGCCTACCCCCCCTGCCACTGCAGCACCACCGCCGCCGCCGCCTCTTAATGAAGCAGCCATCTTAGAGGCGATAGAGAAGCGCTTCGAGGCCTTGGAGAGGCGCATCTGTCCTCCTGCGGCTGCTGTCGGGGCAGCCGCCCCGCAGCGGACCGTGGAGGGGCCTTCCGCGCCTCCTTCTACAGTGGAGCAGGGCCGCGAGGCTAAGAAGAGAAAGAAGAAGGGCGCCAGTCGGGCCGTCCCGGTCGCGGACCTGCCGGCCGTAACACCGGGCGGTCCCCAGGAGGCTGCGCCGAGTGCGCCGCCAACTTGGGCTCAAGTGGCGGCGAAAAAGAAGAAGAATAAGCCCAAGAAGGCGAAGAAGAAGAGGAAGCCCTCTGCGGCCAAACTGCAGGTGCCTCAAACGGCTGCAGTTGTTCTAACACTGCAGCCGGAGGCTAAGGAGAGAGGGGTCACCTATGCCTCGGTAATCACCGAGGCTAAGGCAAAGATCGACCTCGGGTCCCTGGACATCCACGCACTGCGCTTCCGATTGGCGGCGACGGGAGCGCGGATTTTGGAGCTACCGGGGGCCGGGTGCGAGAAGAAGGCTGAGGCACTTGCCGAGCGCCTGCGACAGGAGATAGGTCCCGGGGTGCGCATCTCCACGCCCACCAAGGGCGCGGAGCTGCGCATCACGGGCTTAGACGACTCGTCGACGGCCGCAGACGTGGCCGCTGCGATCGCCCGGGCTACGGACTGCCCGGAGGCGGACATCCGGGTGGGCGAAATCCGTTTTGCCCCCAGGGGTCGAGGCGCGGTGTGGGTGCGTTGCCCCATAGCCGCAGCCAAAACCCTGGCAGAGAAGGGGCAGGTGACGGTGGGCTGGGTGTGTGCGAGGGCTCGAGTGCGAGGTCGCTTCGGCGACGGCGCCGCTGCTGGCGAGAGTGGCGGCGTGTGGTTGGTGGGCCGGGAGGAGGCGGGCGGAGATCGAGTTCGCTCTCTCTGTTTGCCACTCTGCAGCCCACGACGTCACAGTCCGTTTAAGGGCTAGGTGACGTGCAGGCGGCCCGGGCACTTCGGTGCGGGCCGGTCTGCGGGGGTCGCTGTGGCGACAGCGCCGTCGCTCTCAGGAGTGGCGGGGCATTGGAGGGCTACAGGGTAGCGGGCTGGAGGCTTCGGCCCGGCCCGTGGTAGTGGGGTATGCTCCGCTCGCCTCACTCCACACCCTGCGGCACATTTGGCGCGGCGGGGTATGAATAAAATCCTCGTCGCGCCGGTAGGCGCGCTGGTCAGACGTCTGATCGGCTGCGCGGAGCCTCCAGGCGGCAAGCTCGGGGGGGCTTGTCGCCATTGCACGAACGGAGGCAAGAGTGGCCCTCGGGCCTGGGGCGGGCTCAGTGCTCGCTCCCGAGGAGAGGTCGCCTTCGATGGCGGCCTGCCGCCCGGTGTGTCGCGCACGTATGCGAAAGCGATCCCGTGACACACCGACTAAGCGGTCTGGTGGTAGTTGGGCTGCGGCCCCGTGGAGTTTAGTCAGTAAGAGTCTGACATACCCTGCCGCCGCCCCCGCGGAGGTAGGGATCCATGAGGATTCTCCACGTTAAAAAAAAAAAAAAAAAAAAAAAAAAAAGGTTAAGGCACAACTTGACCACATTTTTGGGCGGGGGATGAGCTAGAACCCCCTAGGGGCGCCCGCAAGGGGTCCTAGTAAGGGTGCTAGCTCATCACCTACTTTGTTCACTTTTTCCGAGTGAGCAATTTGGCGTTGGTCTTGGGAGTAGCGCAGGTCGCGTAGATCCCCAAGGCAAGTCCGGAGCACTATCCTGCTAGAGGTTGCCGCCTGCTATTGGTCTGGTTCCTTCAGAAACAGACGTAACTGAAAGCTCCGGGCGCTCTCCTTTTCCCACCTTTCCCAAAAAACCCCAAAAATCCTTTCTAAAAAATCCTTGTTCCTTTCCTTGTCCAATACCCATCCTAATTCCGCTGCGATGTAATCGAGGTCAGGCATCGCGGTCCTACCATCTCAATCAATGTAGATGGGGGAGGGGGGACTGACCTCCCGCGTGTTAGTGCCGTGCGCGGGGACCCGTAATGGGGGGTGAAGGAGTCCTGGGGGTTGAGCCTGCGTCGTTCTGGGTTAATGTTCGGCGACGGCAACACACCTCTTTGGTCTGGATCTCCTCTAACACGGGAGGTTGGTATGTAGCCGCATACCGATCAATCGGCTAAAACCTCGTCCTTCAGACGGGGGGGGGGCTAGAGCTCTGGGGGGATGGGGTCTGCAGCCGGCGGCGTAAGCAACTACCAAAGTGGTGGTAGGAGCGAGCGTCGTCCGTCTCGTAGGCAACTCACCCCGGAGTTCTATATCTCGGTGGTAGCCCTGGTGCCATTGCGGCATCCCCAAGTGTGCGGGCTCCAAGGAGGGTGGGGAGCTACCGAGATGAACAAAAATGAGGTGTCTTAATGGATGACAAAAATAAACCCAAAGATGTTGGTGGGAGTGATGATGAGTCGGTCGAGGTTGTGAAGTCGGTCGAGGTGGTGGAGTCGGTCGATTCGGTCGAGGTTGTGGAGTCGGTCGAATCGGTCGAGGTTGAGTCGGTCGTGGGGAAGGAGTTGCGTGTTGTCGTGGAGCGAACTCCAGTGGCTCACGTGAGCAGAGGAAAATCCAGTGCTGGTGAGGGCACTGCGGGGGAAGAAACTGGGAGGTTTTGGAGCAGGCGCTCGCCCTCTCCATCTTCGGGTGAGGAGCTACCGCCTCCAGAACCCACAAAAAAGGCAGCGGTAGTGCGTTGCCGCAGAGCGTCGTCCACGCAGTTGCGGGACAAGATGGGGCGCTTCCTAAAGGCCCCCGCGATAGAGGCGGCCATTGCCGAAGCCAGAGAGGCAGAAAGTGACGCTAGCTTTGCGTCGGCTGCATCTGCTACGTCGGGGCGCGAGGAAGAGGCCACACCAGGAAAGCCCAAGGCCAAGAAGGCCAAGGGAAGGAAGGTGGTGAAGGCCTTAACGGAAGAGGAGAAAAGGCAGGCAGAAGCTGCCGACCGGGCAGTTGCAGAAGCCGTATTGCTCCGGGAGCCGACTGTCGCAGCCCTTCATAAAAGGGTCGAACAGGATCTGGAGGTGATCCTGGAAGTGGCTGCCAAATCAAAAAACCTCAAGGGCACCTGCCAAAGGGCCCTAAATGAGGCCGCAGCCTCTATCCGCGAGGCTGCTATAATGATGGGGGAGAGCTCCGCCTCCATAGAAAATAAAAAGCTGCAGTCGAAATGCGATCGCATGAGCTCGGAGCTGGAGGAGCTAAAGAGGGAGCTGGCAGCGCTGCGGTCTGAACTGGGCACAGCAAGGCCGCAACAACCGCCGATCCACGCACAGGCTGCTGATGCTGGAAGCGTGGCCGCCGTCGTTATGGCGGCCATGAAAGAAAAGTTCGCGGAGCTGGAGAGGCGCCTACGCCCACAGCCCACTGAGCGCGCTGCGGCGTGTGTGGTTGGCGCAAAGGGGCCACCGCAGCCGCTCAGGGCTCCAGCTCCGCCAGCAAAGGCTCCAACACCAGCCGCGCCGACTGCGCCCCAGAGGCGAACAAAATCTAGGCGGGCTGGGCCTGCACCAGTGCCCGACCTACCAGCGGTCCCGGCGGGAGGGCCACAAGAGGCGCCTGCCGTTGCCTCGACGTCGTGGGCAAAGGTGGTGGGGCGAAAGCCAACAAAGAGGGCACCAGCCCCACCCCCATCCAAGCCCTCGCAAAAGGGGAGAAATGGTGGAAAAGGGGCCCCCCAGAAGGCTGCAAAGAAGCAGCAGCCAGCGCGAGCGACGCAGCTACGCCCCCCTCGCACGGCTGCAGTTGTGCTGACACTGCAGCCAGCTGCGGTGGAAAGAGGGGTGACGTATGCCTCGGTCATGACCGAGGCAAAAGAAAAGTTGGGCCCAGAAGCTCTCCAGGCCCTCGGCATCCCCGCCGTCCGCCTGAGGCTGGCAGCAACGGGGGCTCGCATCTTGGAGGTGGGCGGAGAGTCCAGCGCCGACAAGGCAGAGGCCCTAGCCACAAAGCTGCGCGAGGCGCTAAGTCCTGATGTGGTGCGAGTGTCCAGACCCGAAAGGTGCGCGGAAGTGCGCATCTCAGGGCTGGACGACTCTGTGACAGCGGCGGAGGTCGTAGCGGCCATCGTCCGCGCGACCGGCTGCGCCGAAGGGTCGGTGAAGGCGGGAGAGGTGCGCCTGGCCCCCTCAGGCTTGCAAACCATTTGGGTGCGCTGCCCGGTGGCGACCGCCAAGGCGCTCGCCCAGGCAGGCCGGCTCCTAGTAGGCTGGATGAGTGCACGAGTGGAGCTACTGGAACAAAAGCCCGCTCGTTGTTACAGATGCCTAAGAACCGGCCACATGGCGCCACAGTGCGCCTCGGCGGTGGACCGCAGCGATGCCTGCTACCGCTGCGGCCAGTCCGGCCACAAGGCGCGCGAGTGCAAGGCTGAACCGCACTGCGCCCTGTGCGCCGAGGCCAAGAAGCCTGCTGGCCACAAAACCGGCAGCAAGGCATGCAAAGCTCCGCCGGTCAAACCGGGCAGCCGCAGGCAGCCAGCGCCCGCTGGGGACAAACCCCCAGCAGCGGCCCAGCTGGCTAGCCAAGGGAAGGGAACGGCGTCCACGAATGGACAATAGTCGCCCCTACAAGGTCTTGCAGGGTAACCTCAACCACTCGGCAAGGGCTCAGGACCTTTTCCTGCAGTCCATGCTAGAGTGGTTGGTGGATATCGCGGTGGTTGCGGAACCGTACTTCGTCCCGGCCAGAGCAAACTGGGCGGGCGATGTTACGGGTGTCGTGGCCATCGCCGGCGCAGCAGACCTTGTAGTCAAGGAGAGGGGTCGGGGTTTCGTCGTCGTGGCCTGGGGGGAGGTAGCTCTTATTGGGGTTTACTTCTCCCCCAACAAATCCCGCGCTGAGTTTGAGGTCTTCCTGGACGAAGTGGGGGCGGCGGTCAGACGTGCGTCACCGCTGCCAGTGATCGTCCTGGGGGACTTCAACGCCAAATCAACGACGTGGGGATGTCCGGCCACAGACGCAAAGGGCGAAACCCTAGAGGAGTGGGCGACACTCGCCGGAGTCTCCGTCCTAAATCGGGGGTCCGTCAACACCTGCGTGCGGCGGCAAGGAGGGTCCATCGTGGATCTCTCCTTCGCATCGCCTACCGTCGCAACGCGTGTCCAGGGTTGGCGTGTTCTCGAAGGGGTCGAGACGCTGTCGGATCACCGCTATATCCGGTTTAACGTCTCCCCCACGACGGGGACTCGAAGAAGGCGAGGAGGTCGAGGTCGGACGCCGTTCCCGAGGTGGGCACTCACCCGACTCGACCAGGACCTGCTAGAGGAGGCGGCCATTTTAGGGTCTTGGCACGTACAGCCTCGGTCGCGCATCGACGTCGAGGGAGAAGCGACGTGGTTCCGCGAGGCGCTGACCGACGTATGCGACGCTGCGATGCCACGAGCGTCCCGCCGACCGCCGAGAAGACAGGTGTATTGGTGGTCGGCGGAAATCGCCGGTCTGCGCAAGAACTGCGTCGGGAAGCGCCGAGCCTACCAGGCGTGTCGCAGGCGGCGTGCACGCGACGAGGCAAGGGAGGGCCAGCTGTACGAAGCTTACAGAGCAAGCCAGAAGGCTCTGCAGCTGGCCATCGGCCAAGCCAAGGCCCGAGGCCGAGAAGAGATGCTGGAGGCGATAAACCGAGATCCGTGGGGCAGGCCATACCGGTACGCGCGCAAACAGCTGCGCGGGCAGGCCGCCCCGCTCACGGAGAGTCTCCAGCCCCGCCTCCTCAGGCAGGTCGTGGCGGCGTTATTCCCGGCGAGTGTCGACTTTAGTCCACCCGAGATGGCGCCGCCCCACACCGGATTTGACACTGACGCCGACCCCATCCCCCCCATCACAGATGGAGAAATGGGGGCGGCTGTCTTGAGGCTCCGCGCCAAGAAGACTGCCCCAGGGCCCGATGGGGTTCCAGGCCGCGCATTGGCGATGGCCCTGGGTGCACTAGAGGCCCGATTCAGGGGACTGCTCGACGCGTGCTTGGCATGCGGGCGGTTCCCCTCGATATGGAAACAGGGCTTGCTCGTCTTGCTCAAGAAGGAAGGTCGTCCTCTGGACTCGTCTGGGCTCCGACCCATCGTGCTGCTGGATGACGCGGGCAAGCTCTTCGAGCGTATAATCGCTGCCCGCGTCACAGACCACCTTCGCACGGTGGGTCCGGACCTCGCCACAAGGCAGTACGGCTTCCGAGAGGGACGTTCCACAGTGGACGCAATCATGTGCGTAAAGTCCCTCTCCGAAGCAGCCGTGGCGGGGAGGGGGGTGTTGTTGGCCGTCTCACTGGACATTGCCAACGCGTTCAACACCCTCCCTTTCAGCTGTGTAGCCGAGGCGCTCCGGTACCATCGTCTGCCGGGGTACCTCCGACGAGTCCTCGAGGACTACCTGCAGGACAGGAGTGTCGTCTGCGTCGACGGGGACGGGGAGTTGCTGCGCCAGAGCGTCACATGCGGAGTTCCACAGGGGTCGGTCCTTGGGCCCCTTCTGTGGAACATAGGCTACGACTGGGCGCTGCGCGGCACTCTACCCCCGGGCGTCGACGTCATTTGTTATGCGGACGACACCCTAGTGACTGCGAGGGCGGCCAGCTTCGCAGAAGCGTGCCGGCTGTCGGAAACCGGAGTCGCGGTGGTCGTGGACCGGATCCGGCAGCTGGGCCTGAAGGTCGCCCTGAGCAAGACCGAAGCCCTGTTCTTCCACGGGCCTTGGAGGAAGCCACCAGCGGGGGCGCAGCTGGACGTGGGGGGCACTGCCGTCGAGATAGGTGCCGACATGAGGTACCTGGGTCTCGTGCTCGACGGCAGGTGGAAGTTCCACGCGCACTTCAAGCGCCTCGCCCCAAAACTCGTCGCTGCGGCTGGTGCGCTTAGCCAGCTCCTGCCCAACACGGGCGGACCGAGTGCGTGCTGCCGCCGTCTGTACACCGGGGTCGTCAAGTCGATGGCCCTGTACGGCGCGCCGGTGTGGGCGGACGCCCTGGATCGCCAGAACAAGACCCTGCTGGCCCGTCCGCAGAGGGTCATGGCGACCAGGGTAATCCGCGGATACCGCACCATCTCACACGGCGCAGCCTGTGTGTTGGCGGGGTCCCTGCCTTGGGACCTCGAGGCCGAGGTGCTCGCCGCCGTTTACCGGCAGAGCGCCGAGGCTCGCAGAGACGGCGGCGCCGCCGCGCCAGAACACCTACGGCGCGTGCGGCAAAATGCGCAGGAGCACGCATTCGGCAAATGGCAGGAGCGGCTCGCGGAGCCTAGGGCCGGGCAGGGGACCATAGAGGCCATACGCCCGGCCCTCAAGGAATGGACGAGTCGCAGGCACGGGGCGCTGACCTACCACCTCGTGCAGGTGCTGAGCGGACATGGCTGCTTCGGCAAATACCTGCACACGGTGGCAAGGAGAGAGGCGTCCCCCAGGTGCCACCATTGCGACTGCGACGTGGACACTGCGCAGCACACGCTCGAAGTTTGCCCAGCATGGGCAGAGCAACGCAGTGCCCTCGTCGCCACCACCGGACGTGACCTTTCCCTGCCGGCCTTGGTTCTGTCCATGGTCGGCAGTACACGGACGTGGGAGGCGGCCGTGTCCTTCTGTGCGGAAGTGATGGCACAGAAAGAGGCGGCGGAACGAACGCGGGAATGCGACCCATCCGCTGACCCGTGCCGCCGCCGGAGGACCGGCCGCAGGAGGCAAGCCGAAGTGCGGCAGATGCCTCCTTAAGAGGGCAGCGGGCGACGGGGCGGGGGCCCTGTCGCTCGCGAACACGATGCCCTCGAGGTTGAAGGGCGCGGCGCGTGTATCCGACGCGCCCTCCCAGGGAGTCAAAGCCCGGCCACAACACAGGTCGGGCAGTGGAGTGGCCCAACAGGCCGAATCGCCGGGGGGGACTGATAGTATGCAAACGCGGTCTCACACCCCCCCCACATAGGCGATAAGATGGTACACCGTGGGTTTTTAGTCAGTAAGAGTCTGACACTCCCCGTCGCTGCCCCCGCGGCGGCGGGAGTCCAATGCAGGATTTTCCCACGAAAAAAAAAAAAAAAAAAAAAAAAAAAAGGTTGGGCGATTGGGCGGGGGATGAGCTAGAACCCCTAGGAGTGACCCCCAGGGGTCCTCCTACAAGGGTGCTAGCCCATCACCTACTTTGTTCACTTTTTCCGAGTGAGCAATTTGGCGTTGGTCTTGGGAGTAGCGCAGGTCGCGTAGATCCCCAAGGCAAGTCCGGAGCACTATCCTGCTAGAGGTTGCTGCCTGCTATTGGTCTGGTTCCCTCAGAAACAGACGTAACAGAAAGCTTCGGGCGCGTTCCACTATCCCACCTTCCCAATTCCTATTCCTTTCCCAATTCCGTGTGAAGGGTCACCTCGGGACCCCTCGCACACGAGGAGGGTGGCTGCGGGGATGCGGGCGGACTGTGTGGCCTTGCCCGGCCCGTGGAGGGTGGAGTACCGCATGGAGATGCCGGTTCTCTACTCGCCGCTTCCCGCGCCCTTGGTGGGTCGCTGCTGCTTCGGGGCTTTGGCCCAGGGTAGTACGCGACGGCCCGTCACTCACAGGGGTGGCGGGCGTGGAGGGCTACGTTGAAGCGCGCTGGGTTTGACGCGCGCCCAGCGCGTGGTGGTGCAGATGGACCCTGAGCAATGGCCATAGCCATTTGACGGCGCACTTGGCTCACATGGCCGGCGCTATGAGTCTCTGCACACTCCGGCAGCCGAGGTGGGGTCGCGGTGGAAGAGGAGTTTCGGTATCACGTCCCGCCGTTCTCCCTGTCCATCGCGACCTTGGCGAGGTCGCATCGCTGTTGCGGCGCGGTGGGGCCGCGGGGGAAGAGGAGCTTCGGTATCACGGTCCGCCGTTCTCCCTGTCCTCCGCGGCCGGTACGTTTGGGGGTCGCCTCGGCGACGGCGACGCTACTCGCGAGAGCGGCGTCGTGTGTGGAGGGTGGGCTGGGAGGAGGCGGGCGGAGATCGAGCGTTGCTCTCTCTTCTTGCCACTCTGCAGCCTACGACGTCACCGCCCGAGAAGGGGCGAGGTGGCGTGCAGGCGACCCGGGCACTTCGGTGCGGGTTGGTCAGCGGGGAGTCGCCTCGGCGACGGCGTCGTCGCTCGTGAGAGTGGCGGCGCGTGTGGTGGGGCTGCGGCGAGGAGGAGTATCGGCACTATGCCGTCGCTCCGACTCTTTCGCGGTCGGCACGTTGGGGGTCGCTTCGGCGACGGCGCCGCTGCTGGCGAGAGTGGCGGCGTGTGGTTGGTGGGCCGGGAGGAGGCGGGCGGAGATCGAGTTCGCTCTCTCTGTTTGCCACTCTGCAGCCCACGACGTCACAGTCCGTTTAAGGGCTAGGTGACGTGCAGGCGGCCCGGGCACTTCGGTGCGGGCCGGTCTGCGGGGGTCGCTGTGGCGACAGCGCCGTCGCTCTCAGGAGTGGCGGGGCATTGGAGGGCTACAGGGTAGCGGGCTGGAGGCTTCGGCCCGGCCCGTGGTAGTGGGGTATGCTCCGCTCGCCTCACTCCACACCCTGCGGCACATTTGGCGCGGCGGGGTATGAATAAAATCCTCGTCGCGCCGGTAGGCGCGCTGGTCAGACGTCTGATCGGCTGCGCGGAGCCTCCAGGCGGCAAGCTCGGGGGGGCTTGTCGCCATTGCACGAACGGAGGCAAGAGTGGCCCTCGGGCCTGGGGCGGGCTCAGTGCTCGCTCCCGAGGAGAGGTCGCCTTCGATGGCGGCCTGCCGCCCGGTGTGTCGCGCACGTATGCGAAAGCGATCCCGTGACACACCGACTAAGCGGTCTGGTGGTAGTTGGGCTGCGGCCCCGTGGAGTTTAGTCAGTAAGAGTCTGACATACCCTGCCGCCGCCCCCGCGGAGGTAGGGATCCATGAGGATTCTCCACGTTAAAAAAAAAAAAAAAAAAAAAAAAAGGTTAGGTTGGGCGGGGCGGGGGATGAGCTAGAACCCCCTAGGGGCGCCCGCAAGGGGTCCTAGTAAGGGTGCTAGCTCATCACCTACTTTGCTCACTTTTTCCGAGTGAGCAATTTGGCGTTGGTCTTGGGAGTAGCGCAGGTCGCGTAGATCCCCAAGGCAAGTCCGGAGCACTATCCTGCTAGAGGTTGCCGCCTGCTATTGGTCTGGTTCCTTCAGAAACAGACGTAACTGAAAGCTCCGGGCGCTCTCCTTTTCCCACCTTTCCCAAAAAACCCCAAAAATCCTTTCTAAAAATCCTTGTTCCTTTCCTTGTCCAATACCCATCCTAATTCCGCTGCGATGTAATCGAGGTCAGGCATCGCGGTCCTGCCATCTCAATCAATGTAGATGGGGGAGGGGGGACTGACCTCCCGCGTGTTAGTGCCGTGCGCGGGGACCCGTAATGGGGGGTGAAGGAGTCCTGGGGGTTGAGCCTGCGTCGTTCTGGGTTAATGTTCGGCGACGGCAACACACCTCTTTGGTCTGGATCTCCTCTAACACGGGAGGTTGGTATGTAGCCGCATACCGATCAATCGGCTAAAACCTCGTCCTTCAGACGGGGGGGGGGCTAGAGCTCTGGGGGGATGGGGTCTGCAGCCGGCGGCGTAAGCGACTACCAAAGTGGTGGTAGGAGCGAGCGTCGTCCGTCTCGTAGGCAACTCACTCCGGAGTTCTATATCTCGGTGGTAGCCCTGGTGCCATTGCGGCATCCCCAAGTGTGCGGGCTCCAAGGAGGGTGGGGAGCTACCGAGATGAATAAAATCGAAGTCGTTAAATGGAGAATTTAAATAAACCCAATGACGTAGGAGTGGAAGTCGAGGTAGAGGAGATAAAGGTAGTCGGGGGTCGAAAGGGCCCGTTGGAGAAGGAGGTGCGCATAGTCGTGGAGCGCACTCCTGTCGTAGCAGTGGCGAGTGTCGTAGAGGGCACTGCCGAAAATCGGTCGGTAGGGGGTCGACGGTTTTGGAGGGGGCACTCGCCCGCTCCATCTTCAGAGGAGGAATGTTCGGCGTCTGAAACCGAAAATGTTGCTGCGGCAGTGCGCAGCAGGAGGTCGTCATCGACCCAGCTAAGGGACAGGATGGGGCGGTTCATCAAGGCCCCAGCCGCTCAGGCCGCTCAGGCTGCACAGGTGGCAATCCCCGAGGAGACGGCCGCGGAAAGCGAAACGGGCTTCATGTCCGCTGCGTCCGTCGCTTCGGGACGAGAAGAAAGTGCCAGCGCAGGAAAAGCCAAACCCAAAAAGGGTAAAAAGACAAAGGCACCTGTGGAGGAGGCCACCGAGACGTTAGAGGAGGAGCAGCGGGAGGTTGACCTAGCTGTTGACGAGGCCGTAAGGCTTCGGGGTCCGACGGTGGCGGCCCTTCATAAAAGGGTCGAGATAGAGGTGGAGGCCATTCTTGAGGTCGCCACCAAATCATCCCGCCTCAAGGGCACCTGCCAGAGGGCCCTCAAAGAAGCCGCTGCCACAATCCGAGAGGCGACCTACATGATGCAGGCGAGCTCAGTCTCAGACGAGACAAAGAAGCTGCAGGCGGATAATGACCGCCTGCGTAAAGGATATGAGGAGCTCAGGGCGGAGGTAGCAGAGCTGCGGGCCGAACTGGCGAAGACCAGGCCACAACAGCAGCAACCGACGCCCACACCTGCAGCAGCTGCCGTCGACGTTGGCAGTGTGGCCGCCGTGGTCATGGCGGCCATGCAGGAGAAGATTGCGGACCTGGAGAGGCGCATAAGCCCTCCTCAGTCTAAGCGTGCTGTGGAGTGTGTGGATGGCGCAAAGGGGCCACCGCAGCCGCGCCGACTGAGAGGGAATGCATCTGCATCGGCGCCATCCGCACAGGCCGCATCAACCAAGCGCACCCAAAGCAGGCGTGCCCGTCCGACACCTGCTACCGTGTCCGAACTGCCGGCGGTAGCAGCGGGGGGGCCACGAGAAGACCAAAGGGCGCCTGTCGTTGCCTCCACATCCTGGGCGAAAATCGTCGGGCGCAAGAAGGCCACAAAGAAGCACGAGGCACCGCCCCCGACCCAGCCTGGTAAAGGCAAAGGGAAGGGCAAAGGCAAAGGCCGCAGGGCCATGCAGCAGCCTCCCAAGCCTCCGCAGTTGCGTGCCCCCCGGACGGCTGCAGTCGTAATAACACTGCAGCCGGAGGCCAAGCAAAGGGGGATGTCGTATGCCTCCGTAATGGCCGAGGCCAAAGGAAAGGTGGACGCCCAGGCCCTCAAAGATCTCGGTATCCCGGCGGTCCGACTAAGGCTGGCCGCTACCGGGGCGAGAATCCTGGAGGTGTCTGGGGAGGCCTGTGCCGAAAAAGCGGAGGCCCTGGCCGAAAAACTACGGCAGTCGCTGAGTGGTGACGACGTAAGGGTGTCCAGGCCCACCAAGTGCGCGGAAGTGCGCATATCGGGTCTGGACGACTCTGCGACTGCCGTTGAGGTTGCTGCGGCCATTGCCAAGGCGACTGGCTGTGCCGAGGGGGATATAAAGGCAGGACAGGTGCGCCCTGCCCCCTCCGGCCTCTACACAGTTTGGGTGCGCTGCCCGGTGGCAACCGCCAACGCGCTTGCGCAGGCGGGGCGGCTCCTGGTGGGCTGGGTGAGCGCGCGGGTCCAACTGCTGGAACCAAAGCCCGCGCGCTGCTTCCGTTGCCTGCGGGTCGGCCATATGGCGCCGCAGTGTGCCTCGGTGGTCGACCGCAGTGACGCCTGTTACAGGTGCGGCAAGCCCGGTCACAAGGCGCGCGGGTGTTCGGCAGAGCCGCACTGCGCCCTGTGTGCCGAGGCGAAAAAGCCAGCCAGCCATGTAGCCGGCGGCAAATCGTGCAAGGCGCCGCCGGTCAAACCAGGCAGTCGCCGGCAGCCAGCGCCCACTGGGGACAAACCCCCAGCAGCGGCCCCGCTGGCTAGCCAAGCGCCGGGAACGGTGACCATTAATGGAACATAGTCGCCCATACAAGGTCCTGCAGGGTAACCTCAACCACTCGGCAAGGGCTCAGGACCTCTTCCTGCAGTCCATGCTAGAGTGGTTGGTGGATATCGCGGTGGTGGCGGAACCCTACTTCGTCCCGTCCAGATCAAACTGGGCGGGCGATGCTACGGGGACCGTGGCCATCGCCGGCGCTGAGGACCTTGTGGTCAGGGAAAGGGGACAGGGTTTCGTCGTCGTTGCTTGGGGGGACGTCGCTCTGGTTGGGGTCTACTTCTCCCCCAACAAGTCCCGCGCCGAGTTTGAGGTCTTCCTGGACGAGGTTGAGGCGGCGGTCAGACGAGCGTCACCGCTGCCAGTGATCGTCCTGGGGGACTTCAACGCCAAATCGACGGTGTGGGGCTGTCCAGCAACCGACGGAAAAGGCGAAACCCTGGAGGAGTGGGCGACACTCGTCGGAGTCTCCGTCCTAAATCGGGGGCGCGTCAATACCTGCGTGCGGCAGCAAGGAGGGTCCATTGTGGATCTCTCCTTTGCGTCTCCTGCTGTCGCGGCGCGAGTTCAGGGTTGGCGCGTTCTCGAAGGGGTCGAGACGCTGTCGGACCACCGGTACATCCGGTTCAACGTCTCCCCCACGACGGGGACTCGAAGCAGACGACGAGAAGGACGACGGTCACCGTTCCCGAGATGGGCGCTCACCAAACTGGACACCGACGTGCTTGAGGAGGCGGCCTCTACTATGTCTTGGCTTGCACAGCCTCCGTCGCGCATCGACGTGGAGGAAGAGGCGGCGTGGTTCCGACAGGCGATGACGGACGTGTGCGACGCGGCGATGCCGCGCGCCCGCCGCCGACCGCCAAGAAGACAGGTATATTGGTGGTCGGCGGAGATCGCTAGTCTCCGAAGGGACTGCGTCGCAGCGCGCCGAGCCTACCAGGCGTGTCGAAGGCGGCGCGTGCGCGACGAGGCAAGCGAGGGCCAGCTATACGAGACTTACAGGTCCAGTAAGAAAACGCTGAAGCTGGCCATCGCCCAAGCCAAGACTCAAGGCTGGCAAGAAATGCTGGGGACAGTAGACCGAGATCCGTGGGGCAGGCCGTACAGATACGCGCGAAAGCAGCTGCGCGGGCAGGCCGCCCCGCTCACGGAGAGTCTCCAGCCTCGCCTCCTCAGGCAGGTCGTGGCGGCGCTATTCCCGGCGAGTGTCGATTATAATCCACCCGAGATAGCGCCGCCCTCTACCGGACGTGACACTGACGCCGTCCCCCCACCCCCCATCACGGATGGAGAAATGGGGGCGGCTGTCCTAAGGCTCCGCGCCAAAAAGACTGCCCCAGGGCCCGACGGGGTTCCAGGCCGGGTGTTGGCGTCGGCCCTGGGTGCACTCGAGGCCCGTTTCAGGGGACTGCTCGATGCGTGCCTGGCATGCGGGCGGTTCCCCTCAATATGGAAGCAGGGTCTGCTGGTCTTGCTCAGAAAGGAAGGTCGTCCTCTTGACTCGTCTGGGCTCCGTCCCATCGTGCTGCTGGATGACGCGGGCAAGCTCTTCGAGCGTATCATCGCTGCCCGCGTCACAAACCATCTTCGCGTGGTGGGGCCGGACCTGGCCGCCAGCCAATACGGCTTCCGGGAGGGACGGTCCACAGTGGACGCCATACTGTGCCTAAAGTCCCTCTCCGAAGCAGCCGTCGCGGGGCGCGGGGTGTTGTTGGCTGTCTCGTTGGACATCGCCAACGCTTTCAACACCCTCCCCTTCAGCTGTGTGGCCGAGGCGCTCCGGTATCACCAAGTGCCGGGGTACCTCCGACGAGTCCTCGAGGACTACCTGCTGGACAGGAGTGTCGTCTGCGTCGACGGGGATGGGGAGCTGCTGCGCCGAAGCGTCTCGTGCGGTGTTCCACAGGGGTCGGTTCTGGGTCCCCTACTCTGGAACATCGGCTTCGACTGGGCGCTGCGCGGAGCTCTGCCCCCGGGAGTCGACGTAATCTGTTATGCGGACGACACCCTAGTCACAGCGAGGGCGGCCAGCTTCGAGGAAGCTCGCCGGCTGTCGGAAACCGGAGTCGCGGTGGTTGTAGACCGCATCCGGCAGCTGGGCCTGAAGGTCGCCCTGAGCAAGACCGAAGCCCTCTGCTTCCATGGGCCTCGAAGGAAGCCGCCAGCGGGGGCGCAGTTAGACGTAGGGGGCACTGCCGTCGCAGTCGGGACTGAAATGAAGTACCTCGGTCTCGTACTGGACGGCAGGTGGAAATTCCACGCGCATTTTAAGCGCCTCGCCCCCAAACTCGTCGCTGCGGCTGGCGCGCTTAGCCAGCTCCTGCCCAATAAGGGCGGACCGAGTGCGTGCTGCCGTCGTCTGTACACCGGGGTGGTGAGGTCGATGGCCCTGTACGGCGCGCCGGTGTGGGCGGACGCCCTGGATCGCCAGAACAAGGCCCTGCTGCACCGTCCGCAGCGGGTCATGGCGACCAGGGTGGTCCGCGGATACCGCACCATATCACACGGCGCAGCCTGCGTGTTGGCGGGGACCCCACCCTGGGACCTCGAGGCCGAGGTGCTTGCCGCCGTCTATAGGCGGAGCGCCGAGGCCAGAAGAGACGACGGCGCCGCCGCGCCAGAAGATCTACGGCGCGTGCGGCAAAACGCACAAGAGCACGCACTCACCAAGTGGCGGGAGCAGCTCGCGGAGCCAGGGGCCGGGCAGAGGACCATCGAGGCCATACGCCCGGCCCTCAAGGACTGGACAAGCCGCAGGCACGGGACGCTGACGTACCACCTCGTGCAGGTGCTGAGCGGACATGGTTGCTTCGGCAAATACCTGCACAAGGTGGCGCGAAGAGAAGCGTCCCCCAGGTGCCACCACTGCGGCTGCGACGAGGACACTGCGCAGCACACGCTCGAAGATTGCCCGGCGTGGGCAGAGCAGCGCAGCGCCCTCGTCGCCACCACCGGACGTGACCTTTCCCTGCCGGCCTTGGTTCTGTCCATGGTCGGCAGTACACGGACGTGGGAGGCGGCCGTGTCCTTCTGTGCGGAGGTGATGGCACAGAAAGAGGCGGCGGAACGAACGCGGGAATGCGAGCCTACCGCTGACCCGTGCCGCCGCCGAAGGACCGGCCGCAGGAGGCGGGCCGAAACCAGGCTCATGCCTCCTTAAAGAGGGTTGCGGGTAACGGGGCGGGGGCCCCGTTGCCTGCGCACACAATGCCCTCGAGGTTGAAGGGCGCGCGTCGTGTTTCCCGCGCGCCCTCCCAAGGAGAAATCCGCCCGGACACAAAACCGGGCGAGAGTTGGGGCCCAACAGGCCGAATCGCTGGGGGGGGCGTGATAGTATGCTGACGCGGTCTCATACCTCCCCCATATAGCGACGTGAAGGAACACCGTGGGTTTTTAGTCAGTAAGAGTCTGACACTCCCCGTCGCTGCCCCCGCGGCGGCGGGCGTCCTATGAAGGATTTTCCCACGTTAAAAAAAAAAAAAAAAAAAAAAAAAGGTTAGGTTGGGCGGGGGATGACCTAGAACCCCCTAGGGGCGCCCGCAAGGGGTCCTAGTAAGGGTGCTAGCTCATCACCTACTTTGTTCACTTTTTCCGAGTGAGCAATTTGGCGTTGGTCTTGGGAGTAGCGCAGGTCGCGAAGATCCCCAAGGCAAGTCCGGAGCACTATCCTGCTAGAGGTTGCCGCCTGCTATTGGTCTGGTTCCATCAGAAACAGACGTAACTGAAAGCTCCGGGCGCTCTCCTTTTCCCACCTTTCCCAAAAACCCCAAAAATCCTTTCTAAAAATCCTTGATCCTTTCCTTGTCCAATACCCATCCTAATTCCGCTGCGGTGTAATCGAGGTCAGGCATCGCGGTCCTGCCATCTCAATCAATGTAGATGGGGGAGGGGGGACTGACCTCCCGCGTGTTAGTGCCGTGCGCGGGGACCCGTAATGGGGGGTGAAGGAGTCCTGGGGGTTGAGCCTGCGTCGTTCTGGGTAAATGTTCGGCGACGGCAACACACCTCTTTGGTCTGGATCTCCTCTAACACGGGAGGTTGGTATGTAGCCGCATACCGATCAATCGGCTAAAACCTCGTCCTTCAGACGGGGGGGGTGGCTAGAGCTCTGGGGGGATGGGGTCTGCAGCCGGCGGCGTAAGCGACTACCAAAGTGGTGGTAGGAGCGAGCGTCGTCCGTCTCGTAGGCAACTCACCCCGGAGTTCTATATCTCGGTGGTAGCCCTGGTGCCATTGCGGCATCCCCAAGTGTGCGGGCTCCAAGGAGGGTGGGGAGCTACCGAGATGAATCAGTTGTAAGGAATTTTAATGGATCCTAAAGAAAAACCCAATGAAGGAGTAGTAGAGGAAGAGCGAGGTTCAACGGACTTCGTTGCGAGGGAGATGCGCGTTGTGGTGGAGCGCACTCCCGTGGCTCTCTTGAGCCAAAAAAGACAGGGTGCCGTAGAGGGCACGGTTGAGGAGTCGGAGGGGGGCAGGCTTTGGAGAGGGCGTTCACCCTCGCCGTCGTCAGAGGACGAGCCGCCAGCCCCAGAGCCCAATAATATGGCTGCGGCATTGCGGAGTCGTAGGGCGTCCTCAACACAGCCGCGCGACAAAATGGGGCGCTTCTTGAAAGCCCCAGTCGTCCAAGCGGTAGTTGAAGAGTCGGAGCAGGCAGTAGAGAGCGATACGTGTTTCGCATCGGCGGCGTCTGCCACAGATGACGCCACGGCCGAAGTACCTAGGCCCAAAAAGGGGAAGGCCAAGGCCAAAAAGAAGGGTGCCACGCCGCCAAGCGAAGAGGAGGTTCGGCAGCAACAGCTAGCTGACCATGCTGTTGACGAAGCGGTGAGGATGCGGGCCCCAACGGCTACGGCCTTGAACAAACGGGTCGAAGGCGATTTAGAGGCCATCCTGGAGGTAGCGGCCAAGTCCAACAACCTCAAAGGGACCTGCCAGAGGACCCTAAAGGAGGCCGCTGCTTCCATAAGAGAAGCAGCGAGAATGCTGCATGAGAGCTCCGTCTCTGATGAGACCAGGAAGCTGCAGGCGGATAATGACCGCCTGCGCTCAGAGGTAAAGGAGCTCAGGGCTGATGTTGCTGCGCTGCGGGCTGAGATAGCCAAATCAAGACAGCAGCCGCAGCCGTCGACGCCCTCGCCGACAGTGCCGACAGTGGACGTCGGAAGCGTGGCCTCCGTGGTCATGGCGACCATGCAGGAAAAGTTTGCGGAGCTGGAGAGGCGCCTACGCCCACAGCCCACTGAGCGCGCTGCGGCGTGTGTGGTTGGCGCAAAGGGGCCACCGCAGCCGCTCAGGACTCCAGCCTCAGTAACAAACACGGTAGCTGCACCCACGCGGCGAGGCAAAACCAGGCGCGCTGGTATTGTGCCGGCGCCAGTGCCTGAACTGCCGGCAGTCTCGGCAGGAGGGCCACAAGAGGTGAGGCAGCCGCCCGCCGTGGCGTCAACGTCTTGGGCGAAGGTCGTGGGGCGAAAGCCGAACAAAAAGACCACGGCCCCGGCACCGCCCAACAAACCTAAGCCAGCAAGGCACAAGGAGAGGGGAAGTAAGCCTGCAAAAAAGCAGACCAAGCGTACCCCGCAGCTAAGACCTCCCAGCACGGCCGCAGTGGTCCTAACACTGCAGCCAGCCGCTGTGGAAAGGGGAGTGTCCTATGCCTCCGTTCTGGCGGAGGCAAAACAAAAACTGGACCCCGCAGCCCTCCAAGCCCTCGGCATTCCAGCCGTGCGCCTTAGGTTGGCGGCAACGGGGGCCCGTATCTTGGAGGTGGGTGGTGAGGCCAGCGCCGATAAGGCAGAAGCTCTGGCCCAACAGCTGCGTCAGTCGCTGAGCCCCGAGGAAGTGAGGGTGTCCAGGCCCGAAAGATGCGCAGAAGTGCGAATATCAGGGCTGGACGACTCAGCGACCACTGCGGAGGTCATCGCGGCCATTGCCCGCGCGACTGGTTGCGCAGAGGAGGCCGTGAAGGCGGGAGAGGTGCGCCCCGCCCCTTCAGGTCTGCACTCCTTGTGGGTTCGCTGCCCGGTGGCGGCTGCCAAGGCCCTCTCGCAGGCGGGCCGGCTCCTGGTGGGATGGATGAGCGCGCGGGTCCAGCTATTGGATGCGAAACCCGCGCGCTGTTTCCGCTGCTTCAGGGCTGGACATATGGCGCCGCAATGTCCCTCGTCAGTCGACCGCAGTGGGGACTGCTATCGTTGCGGCAAGCCCGGCCACCAGGCGCGCCAGTGTACAGCTGAGCCTCACTGTGCCCTGTGTGCCGAGGCAAAGAAAAAGTCCACCAGCCACGTGGCCGGCGGCAAAGCGTGCAAGGCGCCGCCGGTCAAACCGGGGAGCCGCAGGCAGCCAGCGCCCACTGGGAGTAAAGACCCAGAAGCGGCCCAGCTGGCTAGCCAGGAGACGGGAACGGTGACAGAAAATGGACAATAGTCGCTCCTACAAGGTCCTTCAGGGTAACCTCAACCACTCGGCAGGGGCTCAGGACCTCTTCCTGCAGTCCATGCTAGAGTGGTTGGTGGATATCGCGGTGGTGGCGGAACCCTACTTCGTCCCGTCCAGACCAAACTGGGCGGGCGATGTTACGGGGACTGTGGCCATCGCCGGCGCTGAGGACCTTGTGGTCAGGGAGAGGGGACGGGGTTTCGTCGTCGTGGCTTGGGGGGAGGTCGCCATCATCGGGGTCTACTTCTCCCCCAACAGAACCCGAGCTGACTTTGAGGCCTTCCTGGACGAGGTTGGGGCGGCGGTCCGACGTGCGGCACCGCTGCCGGTATTCGTCCTGGGAGACCTCAACGCCAAGTCCATGGCGTGGGGCTGCAGAGCCACGGACCCGAAAGGCGAAACCCTGGAGGAGTGGGCGACACTCGTCGGAGTCTCCGTCTTGAATAGGGGATCCGTCAACACCTGCGTGCGGCAGCAGGGAGGCTCCATAGTGGATGTCTCCTTCGCTTCCCCAGCTGTCGCGACGCGAGTACAGGGTTGGCGGGTGCTCGAAGGGGTCGAGACGCTGTCGGACCACCGTTATATCAGGTTCAGCGTCTCCCCCACGACGGAGGCACAAAGAAGACGACGAGGAGAAAGACGGTCACCGTTCCCTAGATGGGCGCTTACCCGAATCGACACCGATCTGCTTGAGGAGGCAGCAATTGTTCGTTCTTGGTTTCCGCAGCCGCAGTCACGCATCGACGTGGAAGAGGAGGCGACGTGGTTCCAGGAGTCCATGACGGAGATCTGCGATGCGGCCATGCCACGCGCGCGACGCCGACCGCCTAAAAGAGAGGTATACTGGTGGTCGGCGGAAATCAAAGAGCTCCGTCGGAACTGCGTTGTGGCGCGTCGTGTCTACCAGAGACGCAGAAGACGGCGCATGCGTGACGAGGCGAGCGAGCGTCAGCTGTACGATGCTTACAACACATGTAAGAAGACTCTGCAGCTGGCGATCGCAGAAGCCAAGAAACGAGGACGGGAGCAAATGCTGGACGGGATCAACCAAGATCCATGGGGGCGGCCGTACCGCTACGCGCGTAACAAAATGCGCGGCCGGGCTGCCCCCCTCACCGAGTCCCTCCAGCCCCGCCTCCTCAGGCAGATGACCGCGGCGCTATTCCCGGCGAGTGTTGATTTCGATCCACCCGAGATGGCGCCGCGTACCACCGGACGTGACACGGACGCCGCCGTACCTCCCATAACATCTGGTGAGATGGGGGCGGCGATCCAAAGGCTCCGAGCCAAAAACACCGCCCCAGGGCCGGACGGGGTTCCAGGCCGCGCGTTGGTAATGGCCCTGGGTGCGCTGGAGGCCCGCTTTAGGGGGCTGCTCGACGCATGCTTGGCGTGCGGGCGGTTCCCTAGAGCCTGGAGACAGGGCTTGCTAGTCTTATTGAGGAAGGAAGGTCGTCCTCTAGACTCGTCGTCAGGTCTTCGCCCCATTGTGCTTCTTGATGAGGCGGGCAAGCTCTTCGAGCGCATTATAGCTGCCCGCATCAAGGAACATCTATGCACAGTGGGACCGGACCTGGCCACCAGCCAATACGGCTTCCGGGAGGGGCGTTCCACCGTGGACGCAATCTTACGCGTCAAGTCCCTCTCCGAAGCGGCCGTCGACGGGGGTGGGGTGATGTTGGCAGTGTCGCTGGATATATCCAACGCCTTCAACACCCTCCCCCTCAGCTGCGTGGCTGAGGCGCTCCGCTACCACCAAATGCCGGAGTACCTCCGACGGGTCGTCGAGGATTACCTGCGCGACAGGAGTGTCGTCTGCGCAGACGGCGACGGAGAGCTACTGCACCAGCGCGTCGAGTGCGGCGTTCCACAGGGGTCGGTGCTTGGTCCGCTCCTGTGGAACATGGGGTACGACTGGGTACTGCGCGGTGCTCTCCCGACCGGAGTCGAAGTAGTGTGCTACGCGGACGACACCCTCGTCACGGCGCGAGCGGCGAGCTTCGCCGAAGCGGCCCGGCTGGCGGAGTCCGGAGTTGGGGCCGTCGTGGACCGGATTCGTCGGCTGGGCCTGAAGGTTGCCCTCAATAAGACTGAAGCCCTGTTCTTCTGCAGGCCTCGGAGGAAGCCACCAGCAGACATGCAGCTCGACGTGGGGGGCACTGCCGTCGGGATAGGTGCCGAAATGAAGTACCTCGGCCTTGTTCTCGACGGCAGATGGCGTTTTCACGCGCACTTCGCGCGTCTCGCCCCCAAATTGGTCGCTGCTGCTGGTGCGCTTGGCCAGCTCCTGCCGAATACAGGAGGACCCAGTGCGTGTTGCCGTCGACTCTACACCGGGGTGGTGAGGTCGATGGCGCTGTATGGCGCGCCGGTGTGGGCGGACGCCCTGGACCGCCGGAACCGGACCCTGCTGCAAAGACCGCAGCGGGTCATGGCGACCAGGGTGGTACGCGGATACCGCACCATCTCTCACGGCGCAGCCTGCGTTCTAGCGGGGACCCCACCCTGGGACCTCGAGGCCGAGGTGCTCGCGGCCGTTTACCGGCGGAGCGCTGAGGCTCGACGAGACGGCGGCATTGCCGCGCCCGAAGACCTGAGGCGCGTGCGGCAACGCGCAGAAGAACGCGCACTGGAGTTGTGGCAGGAGCGGCTCTCGGAGCCAGGGGCTGGGCAGAGCACAATCGAGGCCATACGCCCGGCCCTCAAGGAATGGACTAGCCGCAGGCACGGGGTGTTGACATACCACCTTGTGCAGGTGATGAGCGGGCATGGTTGCTTCGGCAAATACCTGCACAAGGTGGCGCAGAGAGAAGTAACCCCCAAGTGCCACCATTGCGGCTGCGACGAGGACACTGCGCAGCACACGCTCGAAGTTTGCCCAGCGTGGGCAGAGCAGCGCAGCGCCCTCGTCGCACATACCGGACGTGACCTTTCCCTGCCGGCCTTGGTTCTGTCCATGGTCGGCAGTACCCGGACCTGGGAGGCGGCCGTGTCCTTCTGTGCGGAGGTGATGGCACAGAAAGAGGCGGCGGAAAGAACGCGGGAATGCGACCCTAACGCAGACCCGTGCCGCCGCCGAAGGACCGGCCGCAGGAGGCGGGCCGAAACTAGGCTCATGCCTCCGTAAAGAGGGCTGCGGGCAGTGGGGCGGGGGCCCCACTGCCTGCGCACACAAGGCCCTCGAGGGCGACGGGCGCGTCGCGTATACCCTGACGCGCCCTCCCGAAAGAGTAAAAGCCCGGTCACAACACCGGCCGGGCAGAGGAGTGGCCTCAACAGGCCAAATCGCCGGTGGGAGCGCGCTTGTATGCTTGCGCGATCTCGTGCTCCCCCCACATAAGCGATGAGATGGTATACCGTGGGTTTTTAGTCAGTAAGAGTCTGACATACCCCGTCGCTGCCCCCGCGGCGGCGGGGATCCATGAGGATTTTCCCACGTTAAAAAAAAAAAAAAAAAAAAAAAAAAAAAAAAAAAAAAAAAGGTTAGGTTAGGTTAGGTTGGGCGGGGGATGAGCTAGAACCCCTAGGAGTGACCCCCAGGGGTCCTCCTACAAGGGTGCTAGCCCATCACCTACTTTGTTCACTTTTTCCGAGTGAGCAATTTGGCGTTGGTCTTGGGAGTAGCGCAGGTCGCGTAGATCCCCAAGGCAAGTCCGGAGCACTATCCTGCTAGAGGTTGCCGCCTGCTATTGGTCTGGTTCCATCAGAAACAGACGTAACTGAAAGCTCCGGGCGCTCTCCACATTCCCACCTTCCCAATTCCCATTCCTTTCCCTATTCCGAGGTGGGGTTGCTTCGGCGACCTCCGCCTCAGCGGAGGCGGGCTGCAGAGACATGGGCTGGGTTTCGGCCTGGCCCGAGGTCTCTGAGCCCTATCGGTAGACTGTGGGGAAACGGGCTGGAGGCTTCGGTCACCGGCTCGTAGCGGCAGAAACGAGTCCTCTGCTGCGGCCCCGCGGTTTACGACGTCGCAACCTGGAAACAGGCGAGGCGACGTGCAGGCGGCTCGGGCACTCGGTGCAAGCTGGTCTGCGGGGGAGTGGAGGGCTGCGGGGTAGCAGGCTGGAGGTTCCGGCCCGGCCCGTGGTGGTGAGGCTTGAGTGCCTCGCTCCACACCCTGCGGCTCTGTAGGCGCGGCGGGGGTGGAGTACTCCCGTCGTTGCCGCGAAGACGTGGCGGCCAGGAGACTGGACCGTCGCGGACTGCCTCCAGGCGGCGAGCTCGGGGGGGCTCGTCGCCATTGCACTCACGGAGGCTGGAGAGGAGGCCTTCGGGCCGAGGGGCGGGCCCTTGCTCGCCCCCGAGGAGAGGCCACCTTCGATGGTGGCCCGCCGCCCGGTGGTCGTATGTAGAGTGCGAGAGCGATCCAGCGACCACCGACTCAGCGGCCTTGAAGACTGTGGGCCTTGCCCCGTGGGTTTTTAGTCAGTAAGAGTCTGACACTCCCCGTCGCTGCCCCCGTGGCGTCGGGGGTCCTATGCAGGATTTTCCCACGATAAAAAAAAAAAAAAAAAAAAGGTTAGGTTAGGTTAGGTTAGGTTGGGCGGGGGATGAGCTAGAACCCCTAGGAGTGACCCCCAGGGGTCCTCCTACAAGGGTGCTAGCCCATCACCTACTTTGTTCACTTTTTCCGAGTGAGCAATTTGGCGTTGGTCTTGGGAGTAGCGCAGGTCGCGTAGATCCCCAAGGCAAGTCCGGAGCACTATCCTGCTAGAGGTTGCCGCCTGCTATTGGTCTGGTTCCTTCAGAAACAGACGTAACTGAAAGCTTCGGGCGCTCTCCACTTTCCCACCTTCCCAATTCCCATTCCTGTCCTAATTCCGTGTGGGGGGTCACCTCGGGACCCCTCACGCACGAGGAGGGTGGCTGCGGGGATGCGGGCGGACTGTGTGGCCTCGCCCGGTCCGTGGAGGGTGGAGTTACATCGGTTGCGCTGCCCCCGTCCAGCGCCGTCTCTCTACTCGCCGCTTCCCGCGCCCTTGGTGGGTCGCTGCTGCTTCGGGGCTTAGGCCCAGGGTAGTACGCGACGGCCCGTCGCTCACAGGGGCGGCGGGCGTGGTGGGCTACGTTTGAAGCGCGCTGGGTTTGACGCTCGCCCAGCGCGTGGTGGTGCAGATGGACCCTGAGCAATGGCCATGACCATTTGACCGTGCACTTGGTACACATGGCCGGCGCTATGGGTCTCTGCACACTCCGCAGCCGAGGTGGGGTCGCGGTGGGCAGGCAGTGCGGTAGACGTGGAGCCGTTTCCTTCCTGTCCATCGCGACCTTGGCGAGGTCGCATCGCTGTTGCGGCGCGGTGGGGCCGCGGGGGAAGAGGAGCTTCGGTATTACGATCCGCCGTTCTCCCTGTCCTCCGCGGCCGGTACGTTTGGGGGTCGCCTCGGCGACGACGACGCTGCTCGCGAGAGCGGCGGCGTGTGTGGAGGGTGGGCTGGGAGGAGGCGGGCGGAGATCGAGCGTTGCTCTCTCTTCTTGCCACTCTGCAGCCTACGACGTCACCGCCCGAGAAGGGGCGAGGTGGCGTGCAGGCGACCCGGGCACTTCGGTGCGGGTTGGTCAGCGGGGAGTCGCCTCGGCGACGGCGTCGTCGCTCGCGAGAGTGGCGGCGCGTGTGGTGGGGCTGCGGGGAGGAGGAGTATCGGCAGGAGTAGGCCATGCCGTCGCTCCGACTCTTTCGCGGTCGGCACGTTGGGGGTCGCTTCGGCGACGGCGCCGCTGCTGGCGAGAGTGGCGGCGTGTGGTTGGTGGGCCGGGAGGAGGCGGACGGAGATCGAGCTCGCTCTCTCTGCTTGCCACTCTGCAGCCCACGACGTCACAGTCCGTTAAGGGCTAGGTGACGTGCAGGCGGCCCGGGCACTTCGGTGCGGGCCGGTCTGCGGGGGTCGCTGTGGCGACAGCGCCGTCGCTCTCAGGAGTGGCGGGGCACTGGAGGGCTACGGGGTAGCGGGCTGGAGGCTTCGGCCCGGCCCGTGGTAGTGGGGTATGCTCCGCTCGCCTCACTCCTCACCCTGCGGCACATTTGGCGCGGCGGGGTATGAATAAGATCCTCGTCGCGCCGGTAGGCGCGCTGGTCAGGCGTCTGATCGGCTGCGCGGAGCATCCAGGCGGCAAGCTCGGGGGGGCTTGTCGCCATTGCACGAACGGAGGCAAGAGTGGCCCTCGGGCCTGGGGCGGGCTCAGCGCTCGCTCCCGAGGAGAGGTCGCCTTCGATGGTGGCCTGCCGCCCGGTGTGTCGCGCACGTATGCGAAAGCGGTCCCGTGACACACCGACTAAGCGGTCTGGTGGTAGTTGGGCTGCGGCCCCGTGGAGTTTAGTCAGTAAGAGTCTGACATACCCTGCCGCCGCCCCCGCGGAGGTAGGGATCCATGAGGATTCTCCACGTTAAAAAAAAAAAAAAAAAAAAAAAAAAAAAGGTTAGGTTAGGTTAGGTTAGGTTAGGTTAGGTTAGGTTAGGTTAGGTTGGGCGGGGGGGGCGGGGGATGAGCTAGAACCCCCTAGGGGCGCCCGCAAGGGGTCCTAGTAAGGGTGCTAGCTCATCACCTACTTTGTTCACTTTTTCCGAGTGAGCAATTTGGCGTTGGTCTTGGGAGTAGCGCAGGTCGCGTAGATCCCCAAGGCAAGTCCGGAGCACTATCCTGCTAGAGGTTGCCGCCTGCTATTGGTCTGGTTCCTTCAGAAACAGACGTAACTGAAAGCTCCGGGCGCTCTCCTTTTCCCACCTTTCCCAAAAAACCCCAAAAATCCTTTCTAAAAAATCCTTGTTCCTTTCCTTGTCCAATACCCATCCTAATTCCGCTGCGATGTAATCGAGGTCAGGCATCGCGGTCCTGCCATCTCAATCAATGTAGATGGGGGAGGGGGGACTGACCTCCCGCGTGTTAGTGCCGTGCGCGGGGACCCGTAATGGGGGGTGAAGGAGTCCTGGGGGTTGAGCCTGCGTCGTTCTGGGTAAATGTTCGGCGACGGCAACACACCTCTTTGGTCTGGATCTCCTCTAACACGGGAGGTTGGTATGTAGCCGCATACCGATCAATCGGCTGAAACCTCGTCCTTCAGACGAGGGGGGTGGCTAGAGCTCTGGGGGGATGGGGTCTGCAGCCGGCGGCGTAAGTGACTACCAAAGTGGTGGTAGGAGCGAGCGTCGTCCGTCTCGTAGGCAACTCACTCCGGAGTTCTATATCCCGGTGGTAGCCCTGGTGTCATTTCGGCATCCCCAAATGTGCGGGCTCCAAGGAGGGTGGGGAGCTACCGGGACGAATAAAAGAAGACCGTTTTTTAATGGATCCAAAATTAAAACCCAAAGGTGATGAGGTGGTCGATGAGGTCGCAGTGAGCGGCAATGTCGAAGGAGTAGTGGTCGAGGAGGTGGTCCGTGGAGTAGCGGACCTCGTTCAAAAGGAGGTGCGTGTGGTAGTGGAGCGCACTCCTATGGCTCTCAGAAGCCGTAAGGAGAAAGGTGCCGAAGGGGGCACAAGTGAGGTAGAGTCGGAGGAGGGCAGGCGTCTATGGAGGGGACGTTCATCGTCACCTTCATCGGAGGAGGACGCGATAGCCCCAGAGCCCGCAAAAATGGCTGCGGCAGTGCGCAGCCGAAGGGCTTCGTCCACGCAGATGCGGGACAAGATGGGACGATTTTTGAAAGTCCCAGCCGTCCAGGCAATTGCGGAGGTAAGGGAAAAAGTGGCGGACAGCGAAGTGAGTTTCGCGTCTGCAGCGTCCGTCACTTCGGACCAAGAGGAGGAGGCTGCCCCAACGGCAACGGCTAAGGCCAAACCCAAAAAGGGGAAAAAGAAGGCCGCAAAGGCAACAGAGGAGGAGGCGAGACGCCAAGAGTGCGTCGACCAAGCCGTCGACGAAGCGGTGCGGCTCCGGGGTCCGACAGTGGCGGCCTTACACCACAGAGTGGAGAGCGAGGTGGAGGCCATCCTGGAGGTCGCAGCCAAGTCCACCCGCCTAAAGGGTACCTTCCAAAAGGCCCTAAAGGACGCTGCAGCCTCAATCAGGGAGGCGGCAGGGATGATGCAGGCGAGCTCCGTCTCGGACGAGACGAAGAAGCTGCAGGCGGACAATGACCGCCTGCGGAAGGAATATACGGAGCTCAGGGCGGAGGTAGCAGCGCTGCGGACCGAGCTGGCGAGGTCCAGGCCGCAGCAGCCGCAGCAGCCGACGCCCGTCCCTGCAGCATCTACCTTCGATGCTGGCAGTGTGGCCGCTGTCGTCATGGCGGCGGTGGAAAAGAAGTTCGCGGAGCTGGAGAGGCGACTACGCCCACAGCCCACTGAGCGCGTTGCGGCGTGTGTGGTTGGCGCAAAGGGGCCACCGCAGCCGCTCAGGGCTCCAGCTCCAACTCCAGTGACAAGCGCACCGGTGGCAAGGGCATCAAGGAGAGGCAAAGGCAGGCGCGTCGCCCAGGCGCCTGTACCAGAACTGCCAGCCGTCTCTGCAGGAGGGCCACAGGAGGAGGCTGCGGCACCCGCCGCAACCTCGACATCTTGGGCTAAGGTGGTGGGCCGCAAGGCGGCTAAAAAGAAGGCAGGGCCCCCCAAAACAGCCAAGCCCGCACAAAAGGGCAGAAAGGGGGCCAAGTCAAAAGAGGCTCCGCGGGCTCCACAGCTGCGTACCCCTCGCACGGCTGCAGTGGTCCTGACGCTGCAGTCGGAAGCGAAGGAGAAGGGGGTAACCTACGCAGCGGTCATGGCTAGCGCCAAAGCGAAGGTGGACCTGCAGGCACTGGGTATCCAGTCCCTGCGCTATAGGACGGCAGCCACAGGGGCGAGGGTGCTGGAGATCCCAGGGGCCACCAGTGGGGACAAAGCAGAGGCGCTGGCCGACCGCCTGCGCGAGTCTCTCGGACCGGACCAGGTGCGCGTGTCGGTGCCAGTTAGAAGTGCGGAGCTCCGAATTTCGGGCCTCGACGAGTCGGTCGCTACCGCAGAGGTGACTGCGGCCATCTGCAAGGCCACGGGGTGCGCAGAGGGGGCCATCAAGGCGGGCGAGGTTCGGTTTGCCCCCTCAGGACTCGGCGCGGTGTGGGTGCGTTGCCCAATCGCCACAGCAAAAACGCTGGCGGAGTCGGGGCGACTACTGGTCGGCTGGGTAAATGCGAGGGTGGAAATCCTGCCGCCCAAGCCTTCCAGGTGCTTCCGCTGCTTGAAGGCAGGCCACATGGCGCCGCGCTGTGACTCGGAAGTCGATCGCAGCACCTTCTGCTACAGGTGCTCCCAACCGGGTCACAAGGCGCGGCAATGCGCAGCCAAGCCGCACTGCGGGGTCTGCGCGGAAGCCAGAAGACCAGCCGACCACGTAGTGGGTAACAAGGCCTGCAAGGCTTCGCCAGCCAAAAAGAAGGCTAAGCCAGCGCCCAAAGGGGGCAAAGCCCCAGACGCTGCCCAGCTAGCCGAAACGGCTAGCCAAGTGGAGGAAATGGTGACCGAGAATGGACCATAGTCGCCCATACAAGGTTCTCCAGGGTAACCTCAACCACTCTACAAGGGCTCAGGACCTTTTCCTGCAGTCCATGCTCGAGTGGTTGGTGGATATCGCGGTGGTTGCGGAACCCTACTTCGTCCCGACCAGGGCAAACTGGGCGGGCGATGTTACGGGAACCGTGGCCATCGTCGGTGCTGGAGACCTTGACGTCAAGGAAAAAGGCCAGGGTTTCGTCGTCGTGGCTTGGGGCGAGGTCGCCGTCATCGGGGGTTACTTCTCCCCAAACAGGCCCCTCGCAGAATTCGAGGTCTTCCTGGACGAGGTTGGGGCGGCGGTCCGACGTGCGTCACCGCTGCCGGTATTCGTCCTTGGAGACCTCAACGCCAAATCTACGGCGTGGGGCTGTCCAGCCACTGACGCGCGTGGCGAAACCCTGGAAGAATGGGCGACGTTAATAGGGGTCTCCGTCTTAAATCGGGGATCCGTCAACACCTGCGTGCGGCAGCGGGGAGGCTCCATAGTGGACGTCTCTTTCGCTACGCCTGCTGTCGCGGCGCGAGTTCGGGGTTGGCGGGTGCTCGAAGGGGTCGAGACGCTGTCCGATCACCTATACATTAGGTTCGACGTCTCCCCCACGACGGGGACCGGGAGGAGGGCACGGAGGAGTGCCTCAGGTCCGTCACCATTTCCTCGCTGGGCGCTGGCACGGATGGACCCGGATGTCCTTGAGGAGGCGGCCACTGTTCGATCTTGGCTTCCGCAGCCTCAGTCGCGCATCAACATTGAAGAAGAGTCGGCGTGGTTCCAAGAATCAATGATGGAGATCTGCGATGCGGCCATGCCGCGTTCGCGTCGCCGACCGCCTAAAAAGGAGGTGTACTGGTGGTCGGCGGAAATCGCAGAGCTCCGTCAGGACTGCGCCGACGCGCGCCGCGCCTACCTAAGGTGCCGAAGGCTGCGCGTGCGCGACGAGGCAAGCGGTCGTCGGCTGTACGAGGCTTACAACTCCCGTAAGAAAACTCTGAAGCTGACGATCGCAGAAGCCAAGACTCGAGGTCGAGAGCAGATGCTGGAGGGCGTCGATCGCGATCCATGGGGGCGGCCGTACCGCTACGCGCGCAACAAGATGCGCGGCCGGGCTGCCCCTCTCACGGAGACGCTCCAGCCCCGCCTCCTCAGGGAGATGGTCGCGGCGCTATTTCCGGCGAGTGTTGATTACGATCCACCCGGAATGGCGCCGCAAAATACCGGACGTGACACGGTCGCCGCCGTACCTCCCATAACATCTGGTGAGATGGGGGCGGCGATCCAAAGGCTCCGCGCCAAAAACACCGCCCCAGGGCCGGACGGGGTTCCAGGCCGCGCGTTGGTGTTGGCCCTGGGTGCGCTGGAGGCCCGCTTTAGGGGGCTGCTCGACGCGTGCTTAGCGGGCGGGCGGTTCCCTAAAGCTTGGAAGCAGGGACTGTTGGTCTTGTTGAGGAAGGAAGGTCGTCCTCTAGACTCGTCGTCAGGTCTTCGCCCCATCGTGCTTCTAGACGAGGCGGGCAAGCTCTTCGAGCGCGTCATAGCTGCCCGCATCAAGGAGCACCTGCACACGGTGGGCCCAGACCTGGCCACCAGCCAATATGGCTTCCGGGAGGGACGTTCCACGGTGGACGCAATACTTCGCGTAAAGTCCCTCTCCGAAGCAGCCGTCGACGGGGGTGGGGTGATGTTGGCAGTGTCTCTCGACATATCCAACGCCTTCAACACCCTCCCCCTCAGCTGTGTGGCTGAGGCGCTCCGCTACCACCAAATGCCGGAGTACCTCCGACGGGTCGTCGAGGACTACCTGCGCGACAGGAGTGTCGTCTGCATAGACGGGGACGGAGAGCTGCTGCGCCAACGCGTCGAGTGCGGCGTTCCACAGGGGTCGGTGCTTGGTCCGCTCCTGTGGAACATAGGATACGATTGGGTGCTGCGCGGTGCTCTCCCGACCGGAGTTGACGTCGTGTGCTATGCTGACGACACTCTAGTCACAGCGCGAGCGGCGAGCTTCGCCGAAGCGGCCCGGCTGGCGGAGTCCGGAGTTGGGGTCGTCGTGGACCGGATCCGACAGTTGGGCCTAAAGGTTGCCCTCAACAAGACCGAAGCCCTGTTCTTTCGCAAGCCTCATAGGAAGCCACCAGCGGACATGCAGCTTGACGTGGGGGGCACTGCCGTCGAGATAGGTACAGAAATGAAGTACCTTGGCCTTGTTCTCGACGGCAGATGGCGTTTTCACGCGCACTTCGCGCGTCTCGCCCCCAAACTGGTCGCTGCTGCTGGTGCGCTTAGCACGCTCCTGCCAAATACAGGAGGACCTAGTGCGTGTTGCCGACGACTGTACACCGGGGTGGTGAGGTCGATGGCGCTATACGGCGCGCCGGTGTGGGCGAACGCCCTGGATCGCCGGAATAAGACCCTGCTGCAACGTCCGCAGCGGGTCATGGCGACCAGGGTGGTTCGAGGATACCGCACTCTATCGCACGGCGCGGCCTGCGTGTTGGCGGGGACCCCACCCTGGGACCTCGAAGCCGAGGTGCTCGCGGCCGTTTACCGGCGGAGTGCTGAGGCTCGACGAGACGGCGTCGCCGCCGCGCCCGAAGATCTGAGGCGTGTGCGGCAACAGGCGGAAGAACACGCACTGGAGTTGTGGCAGGAGCGGCTCGCGGAGCCTGAGGCCGGGCGGGCTACCATAGAGGCCATACGCCCGGTTCTCAAGAAATGGATTAGACGAAAGCACGGGGCGCTCACCTACCGCCTGGTGCAGGTGCTGTCCGGGCATGGCTGCTTCGGGAAGTACCTGCACATCGTGGCCCGTAGGGAAGCGCTCCCCAAGTGCCATGATTGTGACTGCGACGAGGACACTGCACAGCACACGCTGGAGCACTGCCCAGCCTGGGCAACGCAGCGGAGTGGCCTCGTCGCCCATACCGGATTTGACCTTTCGCTGCCGGCTGTGGTCAAGGCTATGGTCGGCAGCTCCCTGACTTGGAACGCGACCGTGTCATTCTGCGAGGACGTGATGTCGCAGAAGGAGGCGGCGGAGCGAACGCGGGAATGTGACCCTCTCGCAGACCCGTGCCGCCGCCGAAGGACCGGTCGCAGGAGGCGCGCCGAAGATCGGGCGATGCCTCCATAAGAGGGCAGCGGGCGACGGGGCGGGGGCCCCGAAGCCTGCGCTATAAGTCCCTCGAGGTGATGGGCGCGTGAGAGTGTCGACGCGCCCTCCCTGAAAAGGAGCGAAGATGGGCCTTGCCCACACAGATTGAGGAGAGGCCGACCAGGCCGGACGCCGGGGGGGTCGCGGTGCATGCGCGAGCGATCCCGTAACCCTCCCACTAAGGCGTAGAGAAGAGACACCGTGGGTTTTTAGTCAGTAAGAGTCTGACACTCCCCGTCGCTGCCCCCGCGGCGGCGGGCGTCCTATGCAGGATTTTCCCACGTAAAAAAAAAAAAAAAAAAAAAAAAAAAGGTTGGGCGGGGGATGAGCTAGAACCCCTAGGAGTGACCCCCAGGGGTCCTCCTACAAGGGTGCTAGCCCATCACCTACTTTGTTCACTTTTTCCGAGTGAGCAATTTGGCGTTGGTCTTGGGAGTAGCGCAGGTCGCGTAGATCCCCAAGGCAAGTCCGGAGCACTATCCTGCTAGAGGTTGCCGCCTGCTATTGGTCTGGTTCCTTCAGAAACAGACGTAACTGAAAGCTTCGGGCGCTCTCCACTTTCCCACCTTCCCAATTCCAATTCCTTTCCTAATTCCGTGTGGGGGGTCACCTCGGGACCCCTCACGCACGAGGAGGGTGGCTGCGGGGATGCGGGCGGACTGTGTGGCCTCGCCCGGTCCGTGGAGGGTGGAGTTACATCGGTTGCGCTGCCCCCGTCCAGCGCCGTCTCTCTACTCGCCGCTTCCCGCGCCCTTGGTGGGTCGCTGCTGCTTCGGGGCTTTGGCCCAGGGTAGTACGCGACGGCCCGTCGCTCACAGGGGCGGCGGGCGTGGTGGGCTACGTTGAAGCGCGCTGGGTTTGACGCTCGCCCAGCGCGTGGTGGTGCAGATGGACCCTGAGCAATGGCCATGACCATTTGACCGCGCACTTGGTACACATGGCCGGCGCTATGGGTCTCTGCACACTCCGGCAGCCGAGGTGGGGTCGCGGTGGGGAGGTAGTGCGGTAGACGTGGAGCCGTTTCCTCCCTGTCCATCGCGACCTTGGCGAGGTCGCATCGCTGTTGCGGCGCGGTGGGGCCGCGGGGGAAGAGGAGATTCGGTATTACGGTCCGCCGTTCTCCCTGTCCTCCGCGGCCGGTACGTTTGGGGGTCGCCTCGGTGACGGCGACGCTGCTCGCGAGAGTGGCGGCGTGTGTGGAGGGTGGGCTGGGAGGAGGCGGGCGGAGATCGAGCGTTGCTCTCTCTTCTTGCCACTCTGCAGCCTACGACGTCACCGCCCGAGAAGGGGCGAGGTGGCGTGCAGGCGACCCGGGCACTTCGGTGCGGGTTGGTCAGCGGGGAGTCGCCTCGGCGACGGCGTCGTCGCTCGCGAGAGTGGCGGCGCGTGTGGTGGGGCTGCGGGGAGGAGGAGTATCGGCAGGAGTAGGTCATGCCGTCGCTCCGACTCTTTCGCGGTCGGCACGTTGGGGGTCGCTTCGGCGACGGCGCCGCTGCTGGCGAGAGTGGCGGCGTGTGGTTGGTGGGCCGGGAGGAGGCGGACGGAGATCGAGCTCGCTCTCTCTGCTTGCCACTCTGCAGCCCACGACGTCACAGTCCGTTAAGGGCTAGGTGACGTGCAGGCGGCCCGGGCACTTCGGTGCGGGCCGGTCTGCGGGGGTCGCTGTGGCGACAGCGCCGTCGCTCTCAGGAGTGGCGGGGCACTGGAGGGCTACGGGGTAGCGGGCTGGAGGCTTCGGCCCGGCCCGTGGTAGTGGGGTATGCTCCGCTCGCCTCACTCCTCACCCTGCGGCACATTTGGCGCGGCGGGGTATGAATAAGATCCTCGTCGCGCCGGTAGGCGCGCTGGTCAGGCGTCTGATCGGCTGCGCGGAGCCTCCAGGCGGCAAGCTCGGGGGGGCTTGTCGCCATTGCACGAACGGAGGCAAGAGTGGCCCTCGGGCCTGGGGCGGGCTCAGCGCTCGCTCCCGAGGAGAGGTCGCCTTCGATGGTGGCCTGCCGCCCGGTGTGTCGCGCACGTATGCGAAAGCGGTCCCGTGACACACCGACTAAGCGGTCTGGTGGTAGTTGGGCTGCGGCCCCGTGGAGTTTAGTCAGTAAGAGTCTGACATACCCTGCCGCCGCCCCCGCGGAGGTAGGGATCCATGAGGATTCTCCACGTTAAAAAAAAAAAAAAAAAAAAAAAAAAAAAAAAAAAAAAAAAAAGGTTAGGTTAGGTTAGGTTAGGTTGGGCGGGGGATGAGCTAGAACCCCTAGGAGTGACCCCCAGGGGTCCTCCTACAAGGGTGCTAGCCCATCACCTACTTTGTTCGCTTTTTCCGAGTGAGCAATTTGGCGTTGGTCTTGGGAGTAGCGCAGGTCGCGTAGATCCCCAAGGCAAGTCCGGAGCACTATCCTGCTAGAGGTTGCCGCCTGCTATTGGTCTGGTTCCATCAGAAACAGACGTAACTGAAAGCTCCGGGCGCTCTCCACATTCCCACCTTCCCAATTCCCATTCCTTTCCCTATTCCGAGGTGGGGTTGCTTCGGCGACCTCCGCCTCAGCGGAGGCGGGCTGCAGAGACATGGGCTGGGTTTCGGCCTGGCCCGAGGTCTCTGAGCCCTATCGGTAGACTGTGGGGAAACGGGCTGGAGGCTTCGGTCACCGGCTCGTAGCGGCAGAAACGAGTCCTCTGCTGCGGCCCCGCGGTTTACGACGTCGCAACCTGGAAACAGGCGAGGCGGCGTGCAGGCGGCTCGGGCACTCGGTGCAAGCTGGTCTGCGGGGGAGTGGAGGGCTGCGGGGTAGCAGGCTGGAGGTTCCGGCCCGGCCCGTGGTGGTGAGGCTTGAGTGCCTTGCTCCACACCCTGCGGCTCTGTAGGCGCGGTGGGGGTGGAGTACTCCCGTCGTTGCCGCGAAGACGTGGCGGCCAGGAGACTGGACCGTCGCGGACTGCCTCCAGGCGGCGAGCTCGGGGGGGCTCGTCGCCATTGCACGCACGGAGGCTGGAGAGGAGGCCTTCGGGCCGAGGGGCGGGCCCTTGCTCGCCCCCGAGGAGAGGCCACCTTCGATGGTGGCCCGCCGCCCGGTGGTCGTATGTAGAGTGCGAGAGCGATCCAGCGACCACCGACTCAGCGGCCTTGAAGACTGTGGGCCTTGCCCCGTGGGTTTTTAGTCAGTAAGAGTCTGACACTCCCCGTCGCTGCCCCCGTGGCGTCGGGGGTCCTATGCAGGATTTTCCCACGATAAAAAAAAAAAAAAAAAAAAAAAGGTTAGGTTAGGTTAGGTTAGGTTAGGTTAGGTTAGGTTAGGTTAGGTTAGGTTGGGCGGGGGATGAGCTAGAACCCCTAGGAGTGACCCCCAGGGGTCCTCCTACAAGGGTGCTAGCCCATCACCTACTTTGTTCACTTTTTCCGAGTGAGCAATTTGGCGTTGGTCTTGGGAGTAGCGCAGGTCGCGTAGATCCCCAAGGCAAGTCCGGAGCACTATCCTGCTAGAGGTTGCCGCCTGCTATTGGTCTGGTTCCTTCAGAAACAGACGTAACTGAAAGCTTCGGGCGCTCTCCACTTTCCCACCTTCCCAATTCCCATTCCTGTCCTAATTCCGTGTGGGGGGTCACCTCGGGACCCCTCACGCACGAGGAGGGTGGCTGCGGGGATGCGGGCGGACTGTGTGGCCTCGCCCGGTCCGTGGAGGGTGGAGTTACATCGGTTGCGCTGCCCCCGTCCAGCGCCGTCTCTCTACTCGCCGCTTCCCGCGCCCTTGGTGGGTCGCTGCTGCTTCGGGGCTTTGGCCCAGGGTAGTACGCGACGGCCCGTCGCTCACAGGGGCGGCGGGCGTGGAGGGCTACGTTGAAGCGCGCTGGGTTTGACGCTCGCCCAGCGCGTGGTGGTGCAGATGGACCCTGAGCAATGGCCATGACCATTTGACCGCGCACTTGGTACACATGGCCGGCGCTATGGGTCTCTGCACACTCCGGCAGCCGAGGTGGGGTCGCGGTGGGCAGGCAGTGCGGTAGACGTGGAGCCGTTTCCTTCCTGTCCATCGCGACCTTGGCGAGGTCGCATCGCTGTTGCGGCGCGGTGGGGCCGCGGGGGAAGAGGAGCTTCGGTATTACGGTCCGCCGTTCTCCCTGTCCTCCGCGGCCGGTACGTTTGGGGGTCGCCTCGGCGACGGCGACGCTGCTCGCGAGAGTGGCGTCGCGTGTGGAGGGTGGGCTGGGAGGAGGCGGGCGGAGATCGAGCGATGCTCTCTCTTCTTGCCACTCTGCAGCCTACGACGTCACCGCCCGAGAAGGGGCGAGGTGGCGTGCAGGCGACCCGGGCACTTCGGTGCGGGTTGGTCAGCGGGGAGTCGCCTCGGCGACGGCGTCGTCGCTCGCGAGAGTGGCGGCGCGTGTGGTGGGGCTGCGGGGAGGAGGAGTATCGGCAGGAGTAGGCCCATGCCGTCGCTCCGACTCTTTCGCGGTCGGCACGTTGGGGGTCGCTTCGGCGACGGCGCCGCTGCTGGCGAGAGTGGCGGCGTGTGGTTAGTGGGCCGGGAGGAGGCGGGCGGAGATCGAGTTCGCTCTCTCTGCTTGCCACTCTGCAGCCCACGACGTCACAGTCCGTTAAGGGCTAGGTGACGTGCAGGCGGCCCGGGCACTTCGGTGCGGGCCGGTCTGCGGGGGTCGCTCTAGCGACAGCGTCGTCGCTCCTAGGAGTGGCGGGGCAATGGAGGGCTAAAGGGTAGCGGGCTGGAGGCTTCGGCCCGGCCCGTGGTAGTGGGGTATGCTCCGCTCGCCTCACTCCACACCCTGCGGCACATTTGGCGCGGCGGGGTATGAATAAAATCCTCGTCGCGCCGGTAGGCGCGCTAGTCAGACGTCTGATCGGCTGCGCGGAGCCTCCAGGCGGCAAGCTCGGGGGGGCTTGTCGCCATTGCACGAACGGAGGCAAGAGTGGCCCTCGGGCCTGGGGCGGGCTCAGTGCTCGCTCCCGAGGAGAGGTCGCCTTCGATGGTGGCCTGCCGCCCGGTGTGTCGCGCACGTATGCGAAAGCGATCCCGTGACACACCGACTAAGCGGTCTGGTGGTAGTTGGGCTGCGGCCCCGTGGAGTTTAGTCAGTAAGAGTCTGACATACCCTGCCGCCGCCCCCGCGGAGGTAGGGATCCATGAGGATTCTCCACGTTAAAAAAAAAAAAAAAAAAAAAAAAAAAAAGGTTAGGTTAGGTTGGGCGGGGGATGAGCTAGAACCCCCTAGGGGCGCCCGCAAGGGGTCCTAGTAAGGGTGCTAGCTCATCACCTACTTTGCTCACTCTTTCCGAGTGAGCAATTTGGCGTTGGTCTTGGGAGTAGCGCAGGTCGCGAAGATCCCCAAGGCAAGTCCGGAGCACTATCCTGCTAGAGGTTGCCGCCTGCTATTGGTCTGGTTCCATCAGAAACAGACGTAACTGAAAGCTCCGGGCGCTCTCCTTTTCCCACCTTTCCCAAAAACCCCAAAAAATCCTTTCTAAAAATCCTTGATCCTTTCCTTGTCCAATACCCATCCTAATTCCGCTGCGATGTAATCGAGGTCAGGCATCGCGGTCCTGCCATCTCAATCAATGTAGATGGGGGAGGGGGGACTGACCTCCCGCGTGTTAGTGCCGTGCGCGGGGACCCGTAATGGGGGGTGAAGGAGTCCTGGGGGTTGAGCCTGCGTCGTTCTGGGTTAATGTTCGGCGACGGCAACACACCTCTTTGGTCTGGATCTCCTCTAACACGGGAGGTTGGTATGTAGCCGCATACCGATCAATCGGCTGAAACCTCGTCCTTCAGACGAGGGGGGTGGCTAGAGCTCTGGGGGGATGGGGTCTGCAGCCGGCGGCGTAAGCGACTACCAAAGTGGTGGTGGAAGCGAGCGTCGTCCGTCTCGTAGGCAACTCACTCCGGAGTTCTATATCCCGGTGGTAGCCCTGGTGCCATTGCGGCATCCCCAAATGTGCGGGCTCCAAGGAGGGTGGGGAGCTACCGGGACGAAAATAAAGGAGAAAATTGTAATGGAGAAAAAAGAAAAACCCAAAAATGTTGAGAGTGAGGTCGCTGTAGGCGACAAGGATGATGAAGTGGTGGTCGAGAAGGGAGTCCGCGGTCTGGCGGATCTAGTCGGTAAGGAGGCGCGCGTGGTTGTGGAGCGCGTTCCTATGGCACTCAGGAGTCGTGGTGCAAAAGTTGCCGAAGTGGGCACAGGCGAGTCCGAGCCGGAGGGGGGCAGGCGTCTGTGGAGGGGACGTTCATCGTCGCCATCCTCAGAAGATGACGTACCTGCCCCAGAGCCCCCAAAAATGGCTGCGGCAGTGCGCAGCCGGAGGGCGTCGTCCACGCAGCAGCGTGACAAGATGGGGAGGTTCCTAAAGGCCCCTGCTGTCCAGGCAGCAATTGCTGAAGATAGGGAGCTGGTGGCGGACAGTGAAGTAAGCTTCGCGTCTGCAGCGTCCGTTACTTCGGGGCACGAGGACGAGGCTGCCCCAACAACAGCGAGAGCCAAGGCAAAAAAGGCCAAAAAGAAGACCGCTAAGCCAACAGCGGAGGAGGTGAGAAGGCAGGAATGCATAGACCAGGCCGTCGACGAAGCGGTTAGGCTGAGAGGCCCAACAGTGGCGGCCTTACACCAGAGGGTGGAGACAGAGGTGCAGGCCATACTGGAGGTGGCAGCAAAGTCCACCCGCCTGAAGGGTACCTTTCAAAAGGCCCTGAAGGACGCTGCAGCCGCAATAAGTGAAGCGTCCTCGATGATGCAGGCGAGCTCAATCTCCGACGAAACCAAAAAGCTGCAAGCGGACAATGACCGCCTGCGCAAAGAGTATGTGGAGCTCAGGGCGGAGGTTGCGGCGCTGCGGACTGAGCTGGCTAGGTCCAGGCCGCAGCAGCCGACGCCCGTCCCTGCAGCATCCACCTCTGATGCTGGCAGTGTGGCCGCTGTCGTCATGGCGGCCGTGGAAGAGAAGTTCGCGGAGCTGGAAAGGCGACTGCGCCCACAGCCCAATGAGCGTGCTGCGGCGTGTGTGGTTGGCGCAAAGGGGCCACCGCAGCCGCTCAGGGCTCAAGCTGCAGCCCCAGTGCCAAGCGCTCGAGCATCCAGGAGAGGCAAAGGCAGGCGCGTCGCCCAGGAGCCTGTGCAGGAACTGCCAGCCGTCTCTGCAGGAGGGCCGCAGGAGGCCAGGGCACCTGCCGCAACCTCGACATCTTGGGCCAAGGTGGTGGGTCGCAAGGCGCCCAAAAAGAAGGCAGGGCCCCCCAAAACTACCAAGCCCGCACAAAAGGGCAGCAAGAGGGCCAAGAACAAAGAGGCTCCGCGGGCTCCACAGCTGCGTACCCCTCGCACGGCTGCAGTGGTCCTGACGCTGCAGTCGGAAGCGAAGGAGAAGGGGGTTACCTACGCAGCGGTCATGGCTAGCGCAAAAGCGAAGGTGGACCTGCAGGCACTGGGTATCCAGTCCCTGCGCTACAGGACGGCAGCCACAGGGGCGAGGGTGCTGGAGATCCCAGGGGCAACCAGCGGGGACAAAGCAGAGGCGCTGGCCGACCGCCTGCGCGAGTCTCTCGGACCGGACCAGGTGCGCGTGTCGGTGCCCGCTAGAAGTGCGGAGCTCCGAATCTCGGGCCTCGACGAGTCGGTCGCTGCCGCAGAGGTGACTGCGGCCATCTGCAAGGCCACGGGGTGCGCAGAGGGGGCCATCAAGGCGGGCGAGGTCCGGTTTGCCCTCTCAGGGCTCGGCGCGGTGTGGGTGCGCTGCCCGATCGCCACAGCCAAAACGCTGGCGGAGTCGGGGCGACTACTGGTCGGCTGGGTAAACGCAAGGGTGGAAATCCTGCCGCCCAAGCCTCCCAGATGCTTCCGCTGCCTGAAGGCAGGCCACATGGCGCCGCGCTGTGACTCGGAAGTCGATCGCAGCACCTTCTGCTACAGGTGCTCCCAACCGGGTCACAAGGCGCGGCAATGCGCAGCCAAGCCGCACTGCGGGGTCTGCGCGGAAGCCAGGAGACCAGCCGACCACGTAGTGGGTAACAAGGCGTGTAAGGCTCCGCCAGCCAAAAAGAAGGCTAAGCCAGCGCCCAAAGGGGACAAAGCCCCAGACGCTGCACAGCTAGTCGAAACGGCTAGCCAAGTAGAGGAAATGGTGACCGGAAATGGACCATAGTCGCCCATACAAGGTTCTCCAGGGTAACCTCAACCACTCTGCAAGGGCTCAGGACCTTTTCCTGCAGTCCATGCTCGAGTGGTTGGTGGATATCGCGGTGGTTGCGGAACCCTACTTCGTCCCGACCAGAGCAAACTGGGCGGGCGATGTTACGGGAACCGTGGCCATCGTCGGTGCTGGAGACCTTGACGTCAAGGAAAAAGGCCAGGGTTTCGTCGTCGTGGCTTGGGGCGAGGTCGCCGTCATTGGGGGTTACTTCTCCCCAAACAGGCCCCTCGCAGAATTCGAGGTCTTCCTGGACGAGGTTGGGGCGGCGGTCCGACGTGCGTCACCGCTGCCGGTATTCGTCCTTGGAGACCTCAACGCCAAATCTACGGCGTGGGGCTGTCCAGCCACTGACGCGCGTGGCGAAACCCTGGAAGAATGGGCGACGTTAATAGGGGTCTCCGTCTTAAATCGGGGATCCGTCAACACCTGCGTGCGGCAGCGGGGAGGCTCCATAGTGGACGTCTCTTTCGCTACGCCTGCTGTCGCGGCGCGAGTTCGGGGTTGGCGGGTGCTCGAAGGGGTCGAGACGCTGTCCGATCACCTATACATTAGGTTCGACGTCTCCCCCACGACGGGGACCGGGAGGAGGGCACGGAGGAGTGCCTCAGGTCCGTCACCATTTCCTCGCTGGGCGCTGGCACGGATGGACCCGGATGTCCTTGAGGAGGCGGCCACTGTTCGATCTTGGCTTCCGCAGCCTCAGTCGCGCATCGACATTGAAGAAGAGTCGGCGTGGTTCCAAGAATCAATGATGGAGATCTGCGATGCGGCCATGCCGCGTTCGCGTCGCCGACCGCCTAAAAAGGAGGTGTACTGGTGGTCGGCGGAAATCGCAGAGCTCCGTCAGGACTGCGCCGACGCGCGCCGCGCCTACCTAAGGTGCCGAAGGCTGCGCGTGCGCGACGAGGCAAGCGGTCGTCGGCTGTACGAGGCTTACAACTCCCGTAAGAAAACTCTGAAGCTGACGATCGCAGAAGCCAAGACTCGAGGTCGAGAGCAGATGCTGGAGGGCGTCGATCGCGATCCATGGGGGCGGCCGTACCGCTACGCGCGCAACAAGATGCGCGGCCGGGCTGCCCCTCTCACGGAGACGCTCCAGCCCCGCCTCCTCAGGGAGATGGTCGCGGCGCTATTTCCGGCGAGTGTTGATTACGATCCACCCGGAATGGCGCCGCAAAATACCGGACGTGACACGGTCGCCGCCGTACCTCCCATAACATCTGGTGAGATGGGGGCGGCGATCCAAAGGCTCCGCGCCAAAAACACCGCCCCAGGGCCGGACGGGGTTCCAGGCCGCGCGTTGGTGTTGGCCCTGGGTGCGCTGGAGGCCCGCTTTAGGGGGCTGCTCGACGCGTGCTTAGCGGGCGGGCGGTTCCCTAAAGCTTGGAAGCAGGGACTGTTGGTCTTGTTGAGGAAGGAAGGTCGTCCTCTAGACTCGTCGTCAGGTCTTCGCCCCATCGTGCTTCTAGACGAGGCGGGCAAGCTCTTCGAGCGCGTCATAGCTGCCCGCATCAAGGAGCACCTGAACACGGTGGGCCCAGACCTGGCCACCAGCCAATATGGCTTCCGGGAGGGACGTTCCACGGTGGACGCAATACTTCGCGTAAAGTCCCTCTCCGAAGCAGCCGTCGACGGGGGTGGGGTGATGTTGGCAGTGTCTCTCGACATATCCAACGCCTTCAACACCCTCCCCCTCAGCTGTGTGGCTGAGGCGCTCCGCTACCACCAAATGCCGGAGTACCTCCGACGGGTCGTCGAGGACTACCTGCGCGACAGGAGTGTCGTCTGCATAGACGGGGACGGAGAGCTGCTGCGCCAACGCGTCGAGTGCGGCGTTCCACAGGGGTCGGTGCTTGGTCCGCTCCTGTGGAACATAGGATACGATTGGGTGCTGCGCGGTGCTCTCCCGACTGGAGTTGACGTCGTGTGCTATGCGGACGACACTCTAGTCACAGCGCGAGCGGCGAGCTTCGCCGAAGCGGCCCGGCTGGCGGAGTCCGGAGTTGGGGTCGTCGTGGACCGGATCCGACAGTTGGGCCTGAAGGTTGCCCTCAACAAGACCGAAGCCCTGTTCTTTCGCAGGCCTCATAGGAAGCCACCAGCGGACATGCAGCTTGACGTGGGGGGCACTGCCGTCGAGATAGGTACAGAAATGAAGTACCTTGGCCTTGTTCTCGACGGCAGATGGCGTTTTCACGCGCACTTCGCGCGTCTCGCCCCCAAACTGGTCGCTGCTGCTGGTGCGCTTAGCACGCTCCTGCCAAATACAGGAGGACCTAGTGCGTGTTGCCGACGACTGTACACCGGGGTGGTGAGGTCGATGGCGCTATACGGCGCGCCGGTGTGGGCGAACGCCCTGGATCGCCGGAATAAGACCCTGCTGCAACGTCCGCAGCGGGTCATGGCGACCAGGGTGGTTCGAGGATACCGCACTCTATCGCACGGCGCGGCCTGCGTGTTGGCGGGGACCCCACCCTGGGACCTCGAAGCCGAGGTGCTCGCGGCCGTTTACCGGCGGAGTGCTGAGGCTCGACGAGACGGCGTCGCCGCCGCGCCCGAAGATCTGAGGCGTGTGCGGCAACAAGCGGAAGAACACGCACTGGAGTTGTGGCAGGAGCGGCTCGCGGAGCCTGAGGCCGGGCGGGCTACCATAGAGGCCATACGCCCGGTTCTCAAGAAATGGATTAGACGAAAGCACGGGGCGCTCACCTACCGCCTGGTGCAGGTGCTGTCCGGGCATGGCTGCTTCGGGAAGTACCTGCACATCGTGGCCCGTAGGGAAGCGCTCCCCAAGTGCCATGATTGTGACTGCGACGAGGACACTGCACAGCACACGCTGGAGCACTGCCCAGCCTGGGCAACGCAGCGGAGTGGCCTCGTCGCCCATACCGGATTTGACCTTTCGCTGCCGGCTGTGGTCAAGGCTATGGTCGGCAGCTCCCTGACTTGGAACGCGACCGTGTCATTCTGCGAGGACGTGATGTCGCAGAAGGAGGCGGCGGAGCGAACGCGGGAATGTGACCCTCTCGCAGACCCGTGCCGCCGCCGAAGGACCGGTCGCAGGAGGCGCGCCGAAGATCGGGCGATGCCTCCATAAGAGGGCAGCGGGCGACGGGGCGGGGGCCCCGAAGCCTGCGCTATAAGTCCCTCGAGGTGATGGGCGCGTGAGAGTGTCGACGCGCCCTCCCTGAAAAGGAGCGAAGATGGGCCTTGCCCACACAGATTGAGGAGAGGCCGACCAGGCCGGACGCCGGGGGGGTCGCGGTGCATGCGCGAGCGATCCCGTAACCCTCCCACTAAGGCGTAGAGAAGAGACACCGTGGGTTTTTAGTCAGTAAGAGTCTGACAATCCCCGTCGCTGCCCCCGCGGCGGCGGGCGTCCTATGCAGGATTTTCCCACGTAAAAAAAAAAAAAAAAAGGTTAGGTTAGGTTAGGTTAGGTTAGGTTAGGTTGGGCGGGGGATGAGCTAGAACCCCTAGGAGTGACCCCCAGGGGTCCTCCTACAAGGGTGCTAGCCCATCACCTACTTTGTTCACTTTTTCCGAGTGAGCAATTTGGCGTTGGTCTTGGGAGTAGCGCAGGTCGCGTAGATCCCCAAGGCAAGTCCGGAGCACTATCCTGCTAGAGGTTGCCGCCTGCTATTGGTCTGGTTCCATCAGAAACAGACGTAACTGAAAGCTCCGGGCGCTCTCCACATTCCCACCTTCCCAATTCCCATTCCTTTCCCTATTCCGAGGTGGGGTTGCTTCGGCGACCACCGCTTCAGTGGAGGTGGGCTGCGGGGAATCCGTAGTGGGAGGAGGGAGCCAGCGCGCTGTGCACCTCCAGTGCCGGATCTCTCCACTCGCTGCTCTCCGCGCCCTTGCAGTAGTAGGCTCTGGGGAATCGAGTTGGAGGCTTGGCCTAGCTGCTCGTAGCGGTGGAGGAGAGTTGACCTGTCCCTCTCTCAGTCTGCCGCGCCCCCTCAGTCTAGACGCCGTCGTCTGGGAAGAGGCGAGGCGGCGTGCTGGCGGCTCGGGCACTCGGTGCAAGCTGGTCTGCGGGGGTCGCTTCGGCGACGGCGCCGTCGCTCGCGAGAGTGGCGGCGTGTGGTTGGTGGGCTGTGGGGAATCGGGTTGGAGGCTTTGTCCTAGCTGCTCGTAGCGGTGGTGGAGAGAGACTGCTCACCTCTCTCTGTCTGCTGCGCCCCTGCGGTTCACGACGCCGCCGTCTGGGAAGGGGCGAGGCGGCGTGCAGGCGGCTCGGGCACTGTGGTGCAAGCCGGCTTGCGGGGGTCGCTTTGGCGACGGCGTCGTCGCTCGCGAGAGTGGCGGCGCGTGGTTGGTGGGCTGCGGGGAATCGGGTTGGAGGCTTTGGCCTAGCTGCTCGTAGCGGTGGAGGAGAGTTGCCCACGACCTTCTCTCATCTGCTGCGCCCCTGCGGTCTACGAGCCGAGGTGAGGTCGCGGTGGAAGAGGAGTGTCGGTATCACGTCCCGCCGTTCTCCCTGTCCATCGCGACCTCGGCGAGGTCGCATCGCTGTTGCGGCGCGGTGGGGCCGCGGGGGAAGAGGAGATTCGGTATCACGTCCGCCGTTCTCCCTGTCCTCCGCGGCCGGTACGTTTGGGGGTCGCCTCGGCGACGGCGACGCTGCTCGTGAGAGTGGCGGCGTGTGTGGAGGGTGGGCTGGGAGGAGGCGGGCGGAGATCGAGCGTTGCTCTCTCTTCTTGCCACTCTGCAGCCTACGACGTCACCGCCCGAGAAGGGGCGAGGTGGCGTGCAGGCGACCCGGGCACTTCGGTGCGGGTTGGTCAGCGGGGAGTCGCCTCGGCGACGGCGTCGTCGCTCGCAAGAGTGGCGGCGCGTGTGGTGGGGCTGCGGGGAGGAGGAGTATCGGCACTATGCCGGCGCTCCGACTCTTTCGCGGTCGGCACGTTGGGGGTCGCTTCGGCGATGGCGCCGCTGCTGGCGAGAGTGGCGGCGTGTGGTTGGTGGGCCGGGAGGAGGCGGGCGAAGATCGAGTTCACTCTCTCTGTTTGCCACTCTGCAGCCCACGACGTCACAGTCCGCTAAGGGCTAGGTGACGTGCAGGCGGCCCGGGCACTTCGGTGCGGGCCGGTCTGCGGGGGTCGCTGTGGCGACAGCGTCGTCGCTCCTAGGAGTGGCGGGGCAATGGAGGGCTGCAGGGTAGCGGGCTGGAGGCTTTGGCCCGGCCCGTGGTAGTGGGGTATGCTCCGCTCGCCTCACTCCACACCCTGCGGCACATTTGGCGCGGCGGGGTATGAATAAGATCCTCGTCGCGCCGGTAGGCGCGCTGGTCAGGCGTCTGGTCGGCTGCGCGGAGCCTCCAGGCGGCAAGCTCGGGGGGGCTTGTCGCCATTGCACGAACGGAGGCAAGAGTGGCCCTCGGGCCTGGGGCGGGCTCAGTGCTCGCTCCCGAGGAGAGGTCGCCTTCGATGGTGGCCTGCCGCCCGGTGTGTCGCGCACGTATGCGAAAGCGATCCCGTGACACACCGACTAAGCGGTCTGGTGGTAGTTGGGCTGCGGCCCCGTGGAGTTTAGTCAGTAAGAGTCTGACATACCCTGCCGCCGCCCCCGCGGAGGTAGGGATCCATGAGGATTCTCCACGTTAAAAAAAAAAAAAAAAAAAAAAAAAAAAGGTTAGGTTAGGTTAGGTTAGGTTAGGTTAGGTTAGGTTAGGTTAGGTTAGGTTAGGTTAGGTTAGGTTAGGTTAGGTTAGGTTAGGTTAGGTTAGGTTAGGTTAGGTTAGGTTAGGTTAGGTTAGGTTAGGTTAGGTTAGGTTAGGTTAGGTTAGGTTAGGTTAGGTTAGGTTAGGTTAGGTTAGGTTAGGTTCTTTTTAAGGGATATATTTATATCCTAAAGTCCCCGCGAGGAATACGGGCGGCTTTAGAACATTAAAGCTTGTTGTGCTTGTCTTTAACTATTTGTGGATTTTGCCTGACATTACTTCTTGGTGAAGTGTTATGATATATATGTATTTTCATATATATTGTATATTTAGTATATATCTATATATATTATTATAAATTTTTTTTTTTTTTTTTTTTTTTTTTTTTTTTTTTTTTTTTTTTTTTTTTTTTTTTTTTTTTTTTTTTTTTTTTTTCCTGTGATATACTGTTTATGTATTGTTTATTTTCTTCAGACTATTTATTATGTTTTCAGTAAGAGTTTTGAATGTGTTGAGTGTTTCTGTTTTGCTTATTATTTCTAGTATGTTGTATGGGTTCACTTTTTCCATAATGCATGCGCTTTCATGATCCTGGCGGGTTTGGGTGAATATTGGACAGTGTTTTAAAAGGTGGTCTATTGTTTGTGTTTCTATTCCGTCGCATGGGCATTTATCGTTGTCTGTAATTTTGTATTTATAAAGATATTGTTTATGGTAGCCGTGTCCAGTGAGAATTTGTGTTAAAGCGAAATTTGGTGTGATGACTTTCCTTAATTCTTTGATGTGTCCAATAGTTGGAAGCCATTGCTTTAAATGTTGAGCTGTATTTTGTTGGATGTAGAATTCGTTGCTTTCTTCCTCTGTTTCCTTTTTTCTATTGGCTATGAAGTGACTGATGGGGAAATTGTGAAAGTGAGGCTTTCTGTGCAGATCGGCTGCTCTTTTTGCTTCCTGATCTGCTTCTTCGTTGCCGCTAAGTCCTTGATGGGCCTTGATCCAAAAGAATTTAATTTTCCTATTTTTCTGGATGCGTCTAATCTGTGTATGAATGTTGGTTATGATGCGGTTTGTACTGTTTCTGTTGGCTATTTCCTGTAAAGCTGACATCGAGTCTGTTAGTATACATATGTCTGATGGGTGTTCGTCGCACTGTATGCAGGCTTTTTCGATTGCGAGACACTCGGCTTGGAAGACCGAGCAGCTACCATGGAGTTTTAGGCGGTGGGTGTACTTTCTGCCGTTGGGATGATGGATTATTACGGCAGCACCTACTCTGCCGTCGTGTTTGCTGCCGTCTGTGTATATTATTGTATCTTGGGGACTGCAATTCTGTGTAATGTCCTCGGGTGTAATTATATTATTGAATTCGATTGTCGTCCGGTTTCTAGGGTGTGGGAGCTGGGATGGATGGACTGGTTTATCTAGGGTGATGTCGTCGGGGAGATATTTAGAAGTGCTGGTGAATTTTGTATGCTGTATTTCGGAGATTTCTTTGATTTTGATGTCGAGCGGGACAAAGTCTGCAAGCGCGATCGCTGCGGCTGTGGAGATGGTACGAAAACCGCGAATGGTTTTGATTGCGAATCCTCTTTGCAGAGATCTGAGGGCAGTTTTGACGCGTTGGTGCTTGCACGCTGACCCCCAGATCTCTGCGGCGTATGTAATGATCGGTTCTATTACGTTGTGATATATTATAGAAACGTTTTCTGAGTTTATCCCCCACGTCGGTCTGATGATTCTGCTGAGTTTATTGTATATTTTTTGGGCTTTGGCTATTATATGTTGAGAGTGTTTGATGAATTTCATGTTTTGATCTATTGTTATTCCAAGCAGTTTAATTTCTTCGCTGAAGCTGAGTCTGGTATTATTCATGTACAGTTTGGCTTTTTTGGCTTTAGGAGTGCAGGTTATAACTTGAGTTTTTTGTGGTCCAAATGTGAGCTTGTTTCGGTTTCCCCATTTTGTAATTTGTTCCAGGGCGTTGTGTGCAGTGGTCTCTAGCTCTGTTACTGATTTAGCAGTGACCACGAGCAGTACGTCATCGGCGTATGCCTGTATATGGTAGTCTTCAGGTTTGTTGTCCAGGAGATCGTCCATGATGATATTCCAAAAGATTGGACCCAGTACTGATCCCTGCACACAGCCGCGTGTGAGTTGTTTATTGACGCTGGCATCTGCGTAGTTTAAGGTTGCCTTTCTGTCGGTAAGATAACTTTTGATGATGTTGAACATATTGGTCGGGCATCCGATCTTGTGGAGCTTCCTCAGTAGTGCCGGCCACCAGGCATGATCGAATGCTCCTTTGATGTCCAATGATATTGCGGCAACTAATAATTTTTGCTGTTTGGCTTTTTGAATGGTCGAGATTGCTAATCTGAGGGCGTCTGTGGTACTTGATTGCTGTTTAAAGCCGAATTGTAGTTTGTTTGATGTGTCAGTGGTGTGCATATGATGGACTAGTCGCTTGGCAATTAATTTCTCGAATAGTTTTCCGAATACGTTTATTAATCCTATGGGTCTGAGTGAGTTGAGGTCGGTTGTGTCTTTATTTGGTTTGGGGATGATTTTGATAAAGGCTGTTTTCCAAGGCGTGGGGAAGTGTGATATTTTCATACACCTGTTGATTAAGTTTGTAAAGAGGGTTGGGAAGCAGAGTATGAAGTGTTGGCATATGTCAGAGGTGAGATGGTCGATTCCTGGGGCTTTTTTCGGGCTGAATTCATTTATGCAATCTATGATTTCGAGTGTACTGAATTCGTGATCGTCGTTGGTTTGCGGAGTGTTTAGGTATTTGGTTCTGATGTGTTGTTGTTCGGCATCGTCATTGGTGTCATCCGGGAAGAATTTTTCTAGTAGTGTTTTGGCAGTATCTTCGCTTGTAGTAGTGTAGATGTTATTTCCAATGTGTAGGGTCGAGGGTGGTGTGGGGGCTGGTGCACTTTTAAGCAGCCTGTTGGTGAGGGACCAGACATCTTCCTTGCCCTGTTTGCTGCAAAAGTCCCGGAAGCTTTCTGTGGACGCACGATTTATGGCCTTGGCATACTCCGATCTGATTTGATTTTGCTCCTGCAGGACATTTGTGAGATCTTTTCGTCCTCTTTTAAGGTCTCTCACACGGTGATGGATTTGTATAGTTTTCCTCTTAAGGACTTCCAGTTCGTCGTTCCACCACGGTGCTCTGGGTTTGTAGGGTCGTTTCCGTCCCATACTTTTGTCGCAGGCCCTTGTGATTGTGGTGGTAATCTGGTTTACGAACTGGTCTATTTGTTTGGCGTCTAGGGTGCTGAGGTCAACTTCTTCGATTCTGTCGGCGGCCACTTCACATTGGATGGCGTCGGATACTTCTTTCCAGTCTACGTTTTGAGTGTTGTATTTGAATGTTGTGTTTGTATTTTTCTTTTGTATCCAATTCTTATTTGAGTCTATGTAGAACTCGATGGCATTGTGGTCTGAGGAGGGAACTACGTTCAAATTTACGTGCCATTCTTTTATTAGACTTACTATGTTGTGGGTGGTGAGTGTGATATCGACTATTGAGGTTCTAACTTCTCCGTGTGTTACAGTTTCAAATGTGGGCTGTGTTCCGGTGTTGCAGACGCAAAGGTCGTACGCTGTCGCCAGATCTAGTATCTGTTGTCCTCTTCGGTTGGACTTTTCGGAGCCCCAGACTCTGTGCCATCCATTTAGGTCTCCGCAGATAAGGTGTCTGGTGTTCGTGCAGTTATTTAGGAGCAAGTCGAGCGAGGAGAGGGTGTTATTTTCATCGGTGGAGGGCTCTATATATACGCTGGTCAGGTATATTTTCTGTCTGTCAATGGTGATTTGTACGGTAGCCAGATTTGAGGTTGAGTATTTGGTGATTCCGAGAGCGGCACCGAGACCAGTTTTGATGGCTATACATGATTTGGTTGGGATGTTGTTTGTTGGAAATTGGTAGATGTCGAAACCTGGTATATTGCTGAGTGTGTGTTTGTTTCCGATAAAGGGTTCTGTAATGAAAACTATTGAGTACTCGTTCGTTGTGATGAATTGTTTGAGCTCCTGCATTGCCCTATAGCCGCGTCCCAGATTGCATTGAAGTACTTTGAGTTTGGGCTTGGATACATGTGTTATTTTCGCATTATTTTGCTGTGGTTGCACCTTAGCAATATCTTACTGAGAGCCTCGCTATCCTGTCCCACTTTTGCCACTCAGGGCAGTTCCAGCTATAGGCTGCGTGGTCGGTGTGCGCTGCACCCGAGGTCTGGCAGTTGGTGCACTTCGGGGGCTCACTGCGTGATGGGCACTCCCTGGAGTCGTGTGCTCCCGCGCAGTGGCCGCAGATTACCTGGCTTGTGCATTCTTGGGCCCTATGTCCGTAGCCCAGACACCGGTAGCACTGGGTTACCGGTGACTGGTCTACGGCTGGGACAATTTGGTATCCTACTCGGACTCTTGCTCCTGCAAGCACGCTCCAGAGGTTCGGGCTGACTTGAAGGATGACGTTTGTTACATCAGCGTTGCGTCCCTTAGTTCTTCTCAGAACTTTGACCTCGCACTCTCCTTCGGTGATCTCGGCTGTGATGTTCTTATTTTGTTTTGTGATGGCAGTCGCTAGCTGTTCATCACTGAGGCCTTTTGCAACGCCTATGAGCTTGATCATAGGGTTCCTCGTTTTGGGCTCTCCTACAGTGAGTTTCTTGTCATTCCGCTTGAGGGTTTCTTTCAGGACTTCTTGGCCTCTTTTGTCATCGCAGCATACCACGACTTTCCTGCTTTTCGTCTCGCGGATGCTGCTGATGCCTACTCCCAGCTCAATGACGTCCGCGCTGCTCCTGACTTTTGCCATGATTTCTTCACTCGTGTGGCGAGGGTCTATTGACTCGATGAGAACCGGGAAGGTAGGTTTCAGTGTTCTCGGGGCGGCCGTCGATAGCGCGGCTGCGTACGTTTTCGGGCCGATATATGTGGCTGTGGGCCTAGTCTGTGTCTGTGGGGAGGTGCTACTCTCTTGGGAGGTCTTTATGAGTTCTTTGATCTCTCTGGTTTCATCCTTGATTTTGTCGAGCTCCGTTTTCAATATGTCTGTGATGTCGGTTTTCAGTTTTTTAATCATGTTTTCTTCTTTTCCAGGTGCTGGGGCGGCGGCAGGTATCGGCACGAGCGTCGGGACCATGGCCACGGCTTTATTCAGCTCTTCAGCGGCTGCCACTATGAGCCGCTTGTTGGCCACCGTCACGTTTTTCGCATCGTATATCGCCGTGGTGATGCATTTCGTCAGTTTATGTGTGAGCGCCATGTATGTTTTGACGTCATTCACCTCCTCATAGGTGCCCGGCAGCGTGGGTGTAAGAATAGGCTGCTTTGTAACCGTGTCTGTCTGTAACCTGGCCGGTGCAGGTGGTGGCTTTGTGAGAGCAGCGGGGGTCTGTGGGGGCGTGCTCAGAGGCATCGGAGTTGGCTCGAGCGGCTGGCACAGTGTTTCGCGAAATTCTGCGGACTCGCATAGGTTTCGCCTAGCTCCGTGCCCGGTAGGCACGTCGGTTCTTGCTGGGGGCACTCCCAGGTCTGGGACAGGGGCGGGCTTTGCGGGGGGAGTATGATACATGTCTATAGCTGCAGCGGTGTGTCTAGAAACAAGTCAAAATGGCGATAGTTGTGTGGATTTTTGGTGCAAATATACGTATATTCAATTTTAAAAATCGAGAGGTGGTGTTAGATTTTTTCCGGTAACGTATTTAGAAGGGGAATTTAATGCGGAATCTAGAAATGTAGGAATTATATTTTTACGATTTAAATTGAGGTAGTTATGGCGGTTTTTCGGAAATTAGGTAATTTGGCAGAATGCAGTTGGGCCACAGAAAACTAGGGCGGGTGGGTGGGTCTTTATGAAAAAATTTTTTATTTTTCTTCAGGAACGTGTGCCGTTCGCCTCGGCTGGGTGCGGGGAACAACAACGAAGAAGATTGGTGAGTATTGAAGTTTATTTAGCAAATTTAATACGGATTTTATTGATGACTTTTTACTATGTATTTGTGTTTCAGGGAAAAAGAGCAATTTTCAGGGGGATGTTAATTGGGGGATGTTATTTATATTTTTATTAGGATAGGGGACGCTGAGAGGAACCTAGGAAGGTACGACACTTTACGATTTACAAGGATTTTAAGTTTTCAACTGACGTTAATTGTACTAGAATCGCAGGGCTAAGGTGGACTTCGTGTTAGGTATTTAATGAAATTTTTTATTTTTCTTCAGGAACGTGTGCCGTTCGCCTCGGCTGGGTGCGGGGAACAACAACGAAGAAGATTGGTGAGTATTGAAGTTTATTTAGCAAATTTAATACGGATTTTATTGATGACTTTTTACTATGTATTTGTGTTTCAGGGAAAAAGAGCAATTTTCAGGGGGATGTTAATTGGGGGATGTTATTTATATTTTTATTAGGATAGGGGACGCTGAGAGGAACCTAGGAAGGTACGACACTTTACGATTTACAAGGATTTTAAGTTTTCAACTGACGTTAATTGTACTAGAATCGCAGGGCTAAGGTGGACTTCGTGTTAGGTATTTAATGAAATTTTTTATTTTTCTTCAGGAACGTGTGCCGTTCGCCTCGGCTGGGTGCGGGGAACAACAACGAAGAAGATTGGTGAGTATTGAAGTTTATTTAGCAAATTTAATACGGATTTTATTGATGACTTTTTACTATGTATTTGTGTTTCAGGGAAAAAGAGCAATTTTCAGGGGGATGTTAATTGGGGGATGTTATTTATATTTTTATTAGGATAGGGGACGCTGAGAGGAACCTAGGAAGGTACGACACTTTACGATTTACAAGGATTTTAAGTTTTCAACTGACGTTAATTGTACTAGAATCGCAGGGCTAAGGTGGACTTCGTGTTAGGTATTTAATGAAATTTTTTATTTTTCTTCAGGAACGTGTGCCGTTCGCCTCGGCTGGGTGCGGGGAACAACAACGAAGAAGATTGGTGAGTATTGAAGTTTATTTAGCAAATTTAATACGGATTTTATTGATGACTTTTTACTATGTATTTGTGTTTCAGGGAAAAAGAGCAATTTTCAGGGGGATGTTAATTGGGGGATGTTATTTATATTTTTATTAGGATAGGGGACGCTGAGAGGAACCTAGGAAGGTACGACACTTTACGATTTACAAGGATTTTAAGTTTTCAACTGACGTTAATTGTACTAGAATCGCAGGGCTAAGGTGGACTTCGTGTTAGGTATTTAATGAAATTTTTTATTTTTCTTCAGGAACGTGTGCCGTTCGCCTCGGCTGGGTGCGGGGAACAACAACGAAGAAGATTGGTGAGTATTGAAGTTTATTTAGCAAATTTAATACGGATTTTATTGATGACTTTTTACTATGTATTTGTGTTTCAGGGAAAAAGAGCAATTTTCAGGGGGATGTTAATTGGGGGATGTTATTTATATTTTTATTAGGATAGGGGACGCTGAGAGGAACCTAGGAAGGTACGACACTTTACGATTTACAAGGATTTTAAGTTTTCAACTGACGTTAATTGTACTAGAATCGCAGGGCTAAGGTGGACTTCGTGTTAGGTATTTAATGAAATTTTTTATTTTTCTTCAGGAACGTGTGCCGTTCGCCTCGGCTGGGTGCGGGGAACAACAACGAAGAAGATTGGTGAGTATTGAAGTTTATTTAGCAAATTTAATACGGATTTTATTGATGACTTTTTACTATGTATTTGTGTTTCAGGGAAAAAGAGCAATTTTCAGGGGGATGTTAATTGGGGGATGTTATTTATATTTTTATTAGGATAGGGGACGCTGAGAGGAACCTAGGAAGGTACGACACTTTACGATTTACAAGGATTTTAAGTTTTCAACTGACGTTGGGTTAGGTTAGGTTAGGTTAGGTTAGGTTAGGTTAGGTTAGGTTAGGTTAGGTTAGGTTAGGTTAGGTTAGGTTAGGTTAGGTTAGGTTAGGTTAGGTTAGGTTAGGTTAGGTTAGGTTGGGCGGGGGATGAGCTAGAACCCCTAGGAGTGACCCCCAGGGGTCCTCCTACAAGGGTGCTAGCCCATCACCTACTTTGTTCACTTTTTCCGAGTGAGCAATTTGGCGTTGGTCTTGGGAGTAGCGCAGGTCGCGTAGATCCCCAAGGCAAGTCCGGAGCACTATCCTGCTAGAGGTTGCTGCCTGCTATTGGTCTGGTTCCCTCAGAAACAGACGTAACAGAAAGCTTCGGGCGCGTTCCACTATCCCACCTTCCCAATTCCTATTCCTTTCCCAATTCCGTGTGAAGGGTCACCTCGGGACCCCTCGCACACGAGGAGGGTGGCTGCGGGGATGCGGGCGGACTGTGTGGCCTTGCCCGGCCCGTGGAGGGTGGAGTACCGCATGGAGATGCCGGTTCTCTACTCGCCGCTTCCCGCGCCCTTGGTGGGTCGCTGCTGCTTCGGGGCTTTGGCCCAGGGTAGTACGCGACGGCCCGTCACTCACAGGGGTGGCGGGCGTGGAGGGCTACGTTGAAGCGCGCTGGGTTTGACGCGCGCCCAGCGCGTGGTGGTGCAGATGGACCCTGAGCAATGGCCATAGCCATTTGACGGCGCACTTGGCTCACATGGCCGGCGCTATGAGTCTCTGCACACTCCGGCAGCCGAGGTGGGGTCGCGGTGGAAGAGGAGTTTCGGTATCACGTCCCGCCGTTCTCCCTGTCCATCGCGACCTTGGCGAGGTCGCATCGCTGTTGCGGCGCGGTGGGGCCGCGGGGGAAGAGGAGCTTCGGTATCACGGTCCGCCGTTCTCCCTGTCCTCCGCGGCCGGTACGTTTGGGGGTCGCCTCGGCGACGGCGACGCTGCTCGCGAGAGCGGCGTCGTGTGTGGAGGGTGGGCTGGGAGGAGGCGGGCGGAGATCGAGCGTTGCTCTCTCTTCTTGCCACTCTGCAGCCTACGACGTCACCGCCCGAGAAGGGGCGAGGTGGCGTGCAGGCGACCCGGGCACTTCGGTGCGGGTTGGTCAGCGGGGAGTCGCCTCGGCGACGGCGTCGTCGCTCGTGAGAGTGGCGGCGCGTGTGGTGGGGCTGCGGCGAGGAGGAGTATCGGCACTATGCCGTCGCTCCGACTCTTTCGCGGTCGGCACGTTGGGGGTCGCTTCGGCGACGGCGCCGCTGCTGGCGAGAGTGGCGGCGTGTGGTTGGTGGGCCGGGAGGAGGCGGGCGGAGATCGAGTTCGCTCTCTCTGTTTGCCACTCTGCAGCCCACGACGTCACAGTCCGTTTAAGGGCTAGGTGACGTGCAGGCGGCCCGGGCACTTCGGTGCGGGCCGGTCTGCGGGGGTCGCTGTGGCGACAGCGCCGTCGCTCTCAGGAGTGGCGGGGCATTGGAGGGCTACAGGGTAGCGGGCTGGAGGCTTCGGCCCGGCCCGTGGTAGTGGGGTATGCTCCGCTCGCCTCACTCCACACCCTGCGGCACATTTGGCGCGGCGGGGTATGAATAAAATCCTCGTCGCGCCGGTAGGCGCGCTGGTCAGACGTCTGATCGGCTGCGCGGAGCCTCCAGGCGGCAAGCTCGGGGGGGCTTGTCGCCATTGCACGAACGGAGGCAAGAGTGGCCCTCGGGCCTGGGGCGGGCTCAGTGCTCGCTCCCGAGGAGAGGTCGCCTTCGATGGCGGCCTGCCGCCCGGTGTGTCGCGCACGTATGCGAAAGCGATCCCGTGACACACCGACTAAGCGGTCTGGTGGTAGTTGGGCTGCGGCCCCGTGGAGTTTAGTCAGTAAGAGTCTGACATACCCTGCCGCCGCCCCCGCGGAGGTAGGGATCCATGAGGATTCTCCACGTTAAAAAAAAAAAAAAAAAAAAAAAAAAAAAAAAAGGTTAGGTTAGGTTAGGTTAGGTTAGGTTAGGTTAGGTTAGGTTAGGTTAGGTTAGGTTAGGTTAGGTTAGGTTAGGTTAGGTTAGGTTAGGTTAGGTTAGGTTAGGTTAGGTTAGGTTAGGTTAGGTTAGGTTAGGTTAGGTTAGGTTAGGTTAGGTTAGGTTAGGTTAGGTTAGGTTAGGTTAGGTTAGGTTAGGTTAGGTTAGGTTAGGTTAGGTTAGGTTAGGTTAGGTTAGGTTAGGTTAGGTTAGGTTAGGTTAGGTTAGGTTAGGTTAGGTTAGGTTAGGTTAGGTTAGGTTAGGTTAGGTTAGGTTAGGTTAGGTTAGGTTAGGTTAGGTTAGGTTAGGTTAGGTTAGGTTAGGTTAGGTTAGGTTAGGTTAGGTTAGGTTGAAGCTCCGGGCGCTCTCCTTTTCCCACCTTTCCCAAAAAACCCCAAAAATCCTTTCTAAAAAATCCTTGTTCCTTTCCTTGTCCAATACCCATCCTAATTCCGCTGCGATGTAATCGAGGTCAGGCATCGCGGTCCTGCCATCTCAATCAATGTAGATGGGGGAGGGGGGACTGACCTCCCGCGTGTTAGTGCCGTGCGCGGGGACCCGTAATGGGGGGTGAAGGAGTCCTGGGGGTTGAGCCTGCGTCGTTCTGGGTAAATGTTCGGCGACGGCAACACACCTCTTTGGTCTGGATCTCCTCTAACACGGGAGGTTGGTATGTAGCCGCATACCGATCAATCGGCTGAAACCTCGTCCTTCTGACGAGGGGGGTGGCTAGAGCTCTGGGGGGATGGGGTCTGCAGCCGGCGGCGTAAGTGACTACCAAAGTGGTGGTAGGAGCGAGCGTCGTCCGTCTCGTAGGCAACTCACTCCGGAGTTCTATATCCCGGTGGTAGCCCTGGTGTCATTTCGGCATCCCCAAATGTGCGGGCTCCAAGGAGGGTGGGGAGCTACCGGGACGAATAAAAGAAGACCGTTTTTAATGGATCCAAAATTAAAACCCAAAGGTGATGAGGTGGTCGATGAGGTCGCAGTGAGCGGCAATGTCGAAGGAGTAGTGGTCGAGGAGGTGGTCCGTGGAGTAGCGGACCTCGTTCAAAAGGAGGTGCGTGTGGTAGTGGAGCGCACTCCTATGGCTCTCAGAAGCCGTAAGGAGAAAGGTGCCGAAGGGGGCACAAGTGAGGTAGAGTCGGAGGAGGGCAGGCGTCTATGGAGGGGACGTTCATCGTCACCTTCATCGGAGGAGGACGCGATAGCCCCAGAGCCCGCAAAAATGGCTGCGGCAGTGCGCAGCCGAAGGGCTTCGTCCACGCAGATGCGGGACAAGATGGGACGATTTTTGAAAGTCCCAGCCGTCCAGGCAATTGCGGAGGTAAGGGAAAAAGTGGCGGACAGCGAAGTGAGTTTCGCGTCTGCAGCGTCCGTCACTTCGGACCAAGAGGAGGAGGCTGCCCCAACGGCAACGGCTAAGGCCAAACCCAAAAAGGGGAAAAAGAAGGCCGCAAAGGCAACAGAGGAGGAGGCGAGACGCCAAGAGTGCGTCGACCAAGCCGTCGACGAAGCGGTGCGGCTCCGGGGTCCGACAGTGGCGGCCTTACACCACAGAGTGGAGAGCGAGGTGGAGGCCATCCTGGAGGTCGCAGCCAAGTCCACCCGCCTAAAGGGTACCTTCCAAAAGGCCCTAAAGGACGCTGCAGCCTCAATCAGGGAGGCGGCAGGGATGATGCAGGCGAGCTCCGTCTCGGACGAGACGAAGAAGCTGCAGGCGGACAATGACCGCCTGCGGAAGGAATATACGGAGCTCAGGGCGGAGGTAGCAGCGCTGCGGACCGAGCTGGCGAGGTCCAGGCCGCAGCAGCCGCAGCAGCCGACGCCCGTCCCTGCAGCATCTACCTTCGATGCTGGCAGTGTGGCCGCTGTCGTCATGGCGGCGGTGGAAAAGAAGTTCGCGGAGCTGGAGAGGCGACTACGCCCACAGCCCACTGAGCGCGTTGCGGCGTGTGTGGTTGGCGCAAAGGGGCCACCGCAGCCGCTCAGGGCTCCAGCTCCAGCTCCAGTGACAAGCGCACCGGTGGCAAGGGCATCAAGGAGAGGCAAAGGCAGGCGCGTCGCCCAGGCGCCTGTACCAGAACTGCCAGCCGTCTCTGCAGGAGGGCCACAGGAGGAGGCTGCGGCACCCGCCGCAACCTCGACATCTTGGGCTAAGGTGGTGGGCCGCAAGGCGGCTAAAAAGAAGGCAGGGCCCCCCAAAACAGCCAAGCCCGCACAAAAGGGCAGAAAGGGGGCCAAGTCAAAAGAGGCTCCGCGGGCTCCACAGCTGCGTACCCCTCGCACGGCTGCAGTGGTCCTGACGCTGCAGTCGGAAGCGAAGGAGAAGGGGGTAACCTACGCAGCGGTCATGGCTAGCGCCAAAGCGAAGGTGGACCTGCAGGCACTGGGTATCCAGTCCCTGCGCTATAGGACGGCAGCCACAGGGGCGAGGGTGCTGGAGATCCCAGGGGCCACCAGTGGGGACAAAGCAGAGGCGCTGGCCGACCGCCTGCGCGAGTCTCTCGGACCGGACCAGGTGCGCGTGTCGGTGCCAGTTAGAAGTGCGGAGCTCCGAATTTCGGGCCTCGACGAGTCGGTCGCTACCGCAGAGGTGACTGCGGCCATCTGCAAGGCCACGGGGTGCGCAGAGGGGGCCATCAAGGCGGGCGAGGTTCGGTTTGCCCCCTCAGGACTCGGCGCGGTGTGGGTGCGTTGCCCAATCGCCACAGCAAAAACGCTGGCGGAGTCGGGGCGACTACTGGTCGGCTGGGTAAATGCGAGGGTGGAAATCCTGCCGCCCAAGCCTTCCAGGTGCTTCCGCTGCTTGAAGGCAGGCCACATGGCGCCGCGCTGTGACTCGGAAGTCGATCGCAGCACCTTCTGCTACAGGTGCTCCCAACCGGGTCACAAGGCGCGGCAATGCGCAGCCAAGCCGCACTGCGGGGTCTGCGCGGAAGCCAGAAGACCAGCCGACCACGTAGTGGGTAACAAGGCCTGCAAGGCTTCGCCAGCCAAAAAGAAGGCTAAGCCAGCGCCCAAAGGGGGCAAAGCCCCAGACGCTGCCCAGCTAGCCGAAACGGCTAGCCAAGTGGAGGAAATGGTGACCGAGAATGGACCATAGTCGCCCATACAAGGTTCTCCAGGGTAACCTCAACCACTCTACAAGGGCTCAGGACCTTTTCCTGCAGTCCATGCTCGAGTGGTTGGTGGATATCGCGGTGGTTGCGGAACCCTACTTCGTCCCGACCAGGGCAAACTGGGCGGGCGATGTTACGGGAACCGTGGCCATCGTCGGTGCTGGAGACCTTGACGTCAAGGAAAAAGGCCAGGGTTTCGTCGTCGTGGCTTGGGGCGAGGTCGCCGTCATCGGGGGTTACTTCTCCCCAAACAGGCCCCTCGCAGAATTCGAGGTCTTCCTGGACGAGGTTGGGGCGGCGGTCCGACGTGCGTCACCGCTGCCGGTATTCGTCCTTGGAGACCTCAATGCCAAATCTACGGCGTGGGGCTGTCCAGCCACTGACGCGCGTGGCGAAACCCTGGAAGAATGGGCGACGTTAATAGGGGTCTCCGTCTTAAATCGGGGATCCGTCAACACCTGCGTGCGGCAGCGGGGAGGCTCCATAGTGGACGTCTCTTTCGCTACGCCTGCTGTCGCGGCGCGAGTTCGGGGTTGGCGGGTGCTCGAAGGGGTCGAGACGCTGTCCGATCACCTATACATTAGGTTCGACGTCTCCCCCACGACGGGGACCGGGAGGAGGGCACGGAGGAGTGCCTCAGGTCCGTCACCATTTCCTCGCTGGGCGCTGGCACGGATGGACCCGGATGTCCTTGAGGAGGCGGCCACTGTTCGATCTTGGCTTCCGCAGCCTCAGTCGCGCATCAACATTGAAGAAGAGTCGGCGTGGTTCCAAGAATCAATGATGGAGATCTGCGATGCGGCCATGCCGCGTTCGCGTCGCCGACCGCCTAAAAAGGAGGTGTACTGGTGGTCGGCGGAAATCGCAGAGCTCCGTCAGGACTGCGCCGACGCGCGCCGCGCCTACCTAAGGTGCCGAAGGCTGCGCGTGCGCGACGAGGCAAGCGGTCGTCGGCTGTACGAGGCTTACAACTCCCGTAAGAAAACTCTGAAGCTGACGATCGCAGAAGCCAAGACTCGAGGTCGAGAGCAGATGCTGGAGGGCGTCGATCGCGATCCATGGGGGCGGCCGTACCGCTACGCGCGCAACAAGATGCGCGGCCGGGCTGCCCCTCTCACGGAGACGCTCCAGCCCCGCCTCCTCAGGGAGATGGTCGCGGCGCTATTTCCGGCGAGTGTTGATTACGATCCACCCGGAATGGCGCCGCAAAATACCGGACGTGACACGGTCGCTGCCGTACCTCCCATAACATCTGGTGAGATGGGGGCGGCGATCCAAAGGCTCCGCGCCAAAAACACCGCCCCAGGGCCGGACGGGGTTCCAGGCCGCGCGTTGGTGTTGGCCCTGGGTGCGCTGGAGGCCCGCTTTAGGGGGCTGCTCGACGCGTGCTTAGCGGGCGGGCGGTTCCCTAAAGCTTGGAAGCAGGGACTGTTGGTCTTGTTGAGGAAGGAAGGTCGTCCTCTAGACTCGTCGTCAGGTCTTCGCCCCATCGTGCTTCTAGACGAGGCGGGCAAGCTCTTCGAGCGCGTCATAGCTGCCCGCATCAAGGAGCACCTGCACACGGTGGGCCCAGACCTGGCCACCAGCCAATATGGCTTCCGGGAGGGACGTTCCACGGTGGACGCAATACTTCGCGTAAAGTCCCTCTCCGAAGCAGCCGTCGACGGGGGTGGGGTGATGTTGGCAGTGTCTCTCGACATATCCAACGCCTTCAACACCCTCCCCCTCAGCTGTGTGGCTGAGGCGCTCCGCTACCACCAAATGCCGGAGTACCTCCGACGGGTCGTCGAGGACTACCTGCGCGACAGGAGTGTCGTCTGCATAGACGGGGACGGAGAGCTGCTGCGCCAACGCGTCGAGTGCGGCGTTCCACAGGGGTCGGTGCTTGGTCCGCTCCTGTGGAACATAGGATACGATTGGGTGCTGCGCGGTGCTCTCCCGACCGGAGTTGACGTCGTGTGCTATGCTGACGACACTCTAGTCACAGCGCGAGCGGCGAGCTTCGCCGAAGCGGCCCGGCTGGCGGAGTCCGGAGTTGGGGTCGTCGTGGACCGGATCCGACAGTTGGGCCTAAAGGTTGCCCTCAACAAGACCGAAGCCCTGTTCTTTCGCAAGCCTCATAGGAAGCCACCAGCGGACATGCAGCTTGACGTGGGGGGCACTGCCGTCGAGATAGGTACAGAAATGAAGTACCTTGGCCTTGTTCTCGACGGCAGATGGCGTTTTCACGCGCACTTCGCGCGTCTCGCCCCCAAACTGGTCGCTGCTGCTGGTGCGCTTAGCACGCTCCTGCCAAATACAGGAGGACCTAGTGCGTGTTGCCGACGACTGTACACCGGGGTGGTGAGGTCGATGGCGCTATACGGCGCGCCGGTGTGGGCGAACGCCCTGGATCGCCGGAATAAGACCCTGCTGCAACGTCCGCAGCGGGTCATGGCGACCAGGGTGGTTCGAGGATACCGCACTCTATCGCACGGCGCGGCCTGCGTGTTGGCGGGGACCCCACCCTGGGACCTCGAAGCCGAGGTGCTCGCGGCCGTTTACCGGCGGAGTGCTGAGGCTCGACGAGACGGCGTCGCCGCCGCGCCCGAAGATCTGAGGCGTGTGCGGCAACAAGCGGAAGAACACGCACTGGAGTTGTGGCAGGAGCGGCTCGCGGAGCCTGAGGCCGGGCGGGCTACCATAGAGGCCATACGCCCGGTTCTCAAGAAATGGATTAGACGAAAGCACGGGGCGCTCACCTACCGCCTGGTGCAGGTGCTGTCCGGGCATGGCTGCTTCGGGAAGTACCTGCACATCGTGGCCCGTAGGGAAGCGCTCCCCAAGTGCCATGATTGTGACTGCGACGAGGACACTGCACAGCACACGCTGGAGCACTGCCCAGCCTGGGCAACGCAGCGGAGTGGCCTCGTCGCCCATACCGGATTTGACCTTTCGCTGCCGGCTGTGGTCAAGGCTATGGTCGGCAGCTCCCTGACTTGGAACGCGACCGTGTCATTCTGCGAGGACGTGATGTCGCAGAAGGAGGCGGCGGAGCGAACGCGGGAATGTGACCCTCTCGCAGACCCGTGCCGCCGCCGAAGGACCGGTCGCAGGAGGCGCGCCGAAGATCGGGCGATGCCTCCATAAGAGGGCAGCGGGCGACGGGGCGGGGGCCCCGAAGCCTGCGCTATAAGTCCCTCGAGGTGATGGGCGCGTGAGAGTGTCGACGCGCCCTCCCTGAAAAGGAGCGAAGATGGGCCTTGCCCACACAGATTGAGGAGAGGCCGACCAGGCCGGACGCCGGGGGGGTCGCGGTGCATGCGCGAGCGATCCCGTAACCCTCCCACTAAGGCGTAGAGAAGAGACACCGTGGGTTTTTAGTCAGTAAGAGTCTGACACTCCCCGTCGCTGCCCCCGCGGCGGCGGGCGTCCTATGCAGGATTTTCCCACGTAAAAAAAAAAAAAAAAAAAAAAAAAAAAAAAAAAAAAAAAAAAAAAAAAAAAAAAAAAAAAAGGTTAGGTTAGGTTAGGTTAGGTTAGGTTAGGTTAGGTTAGGTTAGGTTAGGTTAGGTTAGGTTAGGTTAGGTTAGGTTAGGTTAGGTTAGGTTAGGTTAGGTTAGGTTAGGTTAGGTTAGGTTAGGTTAGGTTAGGTTAGGTTAGGTTAGGTTAGGTTAGGTTTTTTTTTTTTTTTTTTTTTTTTTTTTTTTTTATAATTCACCTCTAATATTAAGTTTAGAGACTTTGATGTAGCTCTTTATTTTCCACTGTCAAGTTTGTTTTTCTTGGTTTGTGTATTTTCTTCTTTTAGTTATAAGCTTTTCATTTTATTTTTCCATCTTTGTTATTTTTATATTTCTTTCTTTGGTTTGTTATTCTTCTATTTGTTTGTCACTATTTATTTATTTTCTTTCTTTGTCTTTCTGTATTGAGTTGGTTATTTTACATTTGTCACTGTTATTTACTTATTTATTTCTTGCTTTTGGATTAATTTTGATTTGGGTTTTGTTTTTTTACTCTATTATTTGTTTTACTGTTTTCTGTTTGTTCTCTAGTTGTTGATTGATTTTGCTATTTTCCTGATTTATTTTATTATTACCTTTATAAATTTGTTTAACTATTTCTGTTTATCTCTTGTTTTTGTTTTATCTATGTGCATTTTAATTATATAATTGTTGTTGTTTTTTGTATGTGTGTCGTTTTACTTTATAACGTTATTTTGTTGTGTTATTTATTACTTGTTTTTTTTTTTTTATTTGTAAGTTGTTGTTTTAATTTTTGTTTAGTGTATTTTATGTTTTTGAATGGGTGGCGGTATTTGTTGCGACTGCGGGTGGCCCTCAGCAGTATGCAGTCTTTGCACGGGCCAACGCATCCCACTTTTGTCTTACCGGACAGTCGGAGCTGAAGGCGCTGTGATCTGCCTTGTCCATCTTAGCTCCGCTGCAGTTACAACACGTGGGGGGTGCGTTGGCGAGCAGCACTGTACACTTTGACTGCATATGTGCGCCTCCGCAGTGGCTGCATTTTACGTCCTTCTCCTTGCAATGTTGTTTGCCATGACCGTACCCCAGGCACTGCGAACACTGTATTAGGGGCGAGTGGTCGAACACATGGACTCTTTGCAGGTCCACCTGAACGGCCCCCGCATTGGTCATCCTGACCCACAGTGCCGGGGACACCTTCATCGCGACATGATTGACCAGGGGGTTTTTCGCTTTGCGTCTGAAACGCACTGCCATACGCACGTCCTCGCTTTTTAGGCCTTCGAATATGTCTTTATTCTGTTTGCTGAGGGCCTTGACGATTTCTTCGTCAGAGACGTCGGCTGTCACGTCCCTCAGCATTATTTGCGGGTCCTGGTTTTTCAGTTCCTTGATGTTTAGTTTTGTCCCTGGTTTGGAGAGACGCTCCTTGAGTTTGTTGCGCTCTTCGATGGAGTCGCAACCTATAATGACCTTTTGGTCTTTGGCCTTTCTGACTCGTTCAACTTTCACCCATCCGTTTTTGGCGTCGACAGCCTCCCTGACGTGTGAAAGAACTTGGTCGCCGGTATCGGTCTCATCCTTTGAGGTGACCACTATTGAGTGCAGCGTTTTCTGGGTTGGGGCCGGCTTCCTAGGGCCCCCCGCCGTTACACTCGCGTACGAGGACTTTTCGATAGTGGTCACTTGTTTTTCCAGCATCGCCTGGAGTCCCACCATTTTTTCTTTGTTTTCCCTGAGAAGCCTCCCGTGCTCCTCCAGCTTCTCTAGGATGGCCTGCTGGTCGGCCGCTGCGCGCGTGCTAATCTCAGAGGGGGCAGGGGGAGAGAGAGGAGTCACTCCGACACTATCCTGTCTCTTCTCCCCCTTTTCTGTTTCCGCCACAACCTCTTTGAATAGCTGATATAGCCTGTCTAGTGCCTTAAAAGCTCCCGCCTTGATGTCGGTCTTCAAGTTGCGGGAGCCGTTAAGGTGCAGTTTGGCGCTGGTAATGCAGGCCCTCGCCTCTTCGCGCCGGCTCGAGTATGTCTTCGGCATCTCAGGGGAGCCGGGGCACACCTCTGTTACGGTCGCGGTCGAGGCCTTTTTAATGGGCGCTTTCGGTGGTGCAGCATTTTTGGTCTTAATAGAGGCCATTGGAGGGACTGCCGGGGTGGGTGTTGTGGCTGGTATTGTGTATGAGATGTTGAGTAGCGGCTTGGGGAGCGTTGTCTCCGGCTGGGCGAGTGTTTCGCGGAAAACCGCTGATTCACCCAGATTCCGCCTGCTTCCTGACCCGCTAGGCGCAACTGTCTTTGCCTGAGACAGCTCCGGGCTTGGGATAAGCCTAGCGGTGGGCTTAGTAGGGGTGCGCGTGAGACTCATGCTTGTGGACGGCGGTTATGTGAGGGTAAACACGAAAAATCGAACAAGATTGTGCAGAATTACGAAGAATAACTCGAATTTTCAAAGTTAAAATTCGAGGGGGGGAGCTAGATTTTTTGTGAATGTATAGATATATGGGGAGTTTAAGTACCTACGTACAGCTGTTTAAATTTTATTTTTAGAGCGAGAACTGAAGGAGTTATGACCGATTTACTGAAAAAAGCAAATTTGGGGAATGCAACTGGGCAACAGAAAAATAGGGCGGGTGGGTGGGTCTTTATGCTGAAATTTTTTGATTTATTCAGATACGACGGTGATTTTTGGGTGGAATACGGAGGGGAGGTAACTGAAGGGGATGACAAGGCAGTTGGTAAGTATAGCTGTAAGAATTTAAAGATATGAATTTTTGAACAAAAATTTGAAGTCAATGTATACCAAAATTTGCAGTTTTCAGGTGATAACAAGAAATTGGGAGGGAACACAACAAAACGGTTTTAGGTACACTATTGCAATTAACGAGCACTATCCAGAGAGGTACGACACAATATGTTAGGTTCAACTTTAAATTTTCACTGTACTGGTTAGGTTAGGTTAGGTTAGGTTAGGTTAGGTTAGGTTAGGTTAGGTTAGGTTAGGTTAGGTTAGGTTAGGTTAGGTTAGGTTAGGTTAGGTTAGGTTAGGTTAGGTTAGGTTAGGTTAGGTTAGGTTAGGTTAGGTTAGGTTAGGTTAGGTTAGGTTAGGTTAGGTTAGGTTAGGTTAGGTTAGGTTAGGTTAGGTTAGGTTAGGTTAGGTTAGGTTAGGTTAGGTTAGGTTAGGTTAGGTTAGGTTAGGTTAGGTTAGGTTAGGTTAGGTTAGGTTAGGTTAGGTTAGGTTAGGTTAGGTTAGGTTAGGTTAGGTTAGGTTAGGTTAGGTTAGGTTAGGTTAGGTTAGGTTAGGTTAGGTTAGGTTAGGTTAGGTTAGGTTAGGTTAGGTTAGGTTAGGTTTTTTTTTTTTTTTTTTTTTTTTAAAGGTGATGAGATGAAACCCCAGAGAGTCCCTGCGATTGGATACAGGCGAAACTCTGGGGTTTGTGATGAAAAATGGAAAGTGATGAATTCGAGAGGGGACCCTGCGATTGTTTACAGGCGTCCCCCTACGAATTGGTGATGTTTTGTTTGCTTTTCACCTCTGATATTTAAAGTTCAGAGACCTTTATTGCAGGTTTATTTTCCACTGTTATTTTTCTCTCTTTGTTGGTTTCCTCTTCTTTTATTGTATTGCTATTCTTTTATTTTACGCTTTTATTATTCATTTATTTTGTCACTGTGTTTGTTTAGTTTTACTTGTTGATTTCACTATTGTTTCTGTAGGTTTTCACTGTGGATTTTGCACTATTTGTTTTTCACTATTATTTTTTCTGTACTGTTCTACTGACTTTGGGTTGACACTATCTCGTTTTATATTACTGACGATTATGCACTATTATTTTCATTATTGTATTCTGTTATTTATTTATCTGTTATTCGTCTGTTTTTATGTTGTTTTTATTATTTTTTTTTTGTTCTTGTATGTATGTGAAATGTCTTGTGTGTATATGTGGTTATATTTATGTCGTGTCGTAATTTTTGTGTCAGGGTTCTTATTGATGGTGGTTTGGAATTTTTAGGAGTCTGATTATTAAGTTTTTAGATTTAAATATTTGACTGTCATTGGTTGGAGTGAGCGACTTAAATGTAGTTGATTCCCACGCGAGCGAACCGATCCCACCGCTGCCACTCGGGGCACTTTTGGCTGTAGGCAGCGTGATTTGCCTCCTTATAACTTTTCTTGCAGTTGCAGCAGGTGGGCTCTTTTTCACGATTGGGGCACTCGCGTGAGTCGTGTGGTTGGGCGCAGTGCCCGCAGCAAACACTATTGGTGCAGTCTTGGGCTCTGTGCCCATAGTTGAGGCAATTGTAACACTGTAGTAGGGGGGATTGGTCTATGACAGGTATGATTTGGTATCCGATTCGGATACGGGAGTCGACTAGATTGTGCCAAACTGCTGGGCTGGCTTGCACTATTATGTTAGACACTGTGTTGTTTTTGCCTTTAGACCTTCGGAGCACCTTGAAGTGGATTTCCTCAGGCTTTAGGTTTGCAAATCTGGAGTTATTCTGCTTCAGGACAGCCTCTTCAATATTGGTATCGCTCATGTCCTGGGATACGCCTATGAGTCTGAGCATCGGGTTTCGCACCGCCGGTATTCCGACTGTGAGTCGCCCGTTGCTCTTTTGCAGCTCCCGCTGTAGAGTGTCGCGCCCGCGTTCGTCGTCACAGGAGACGATCACTTTACCACTCTTGGTTTTTCTTATTTGGTTGACGCCAACACCGAGGCTGATGACGTCAACGCTGGTCTTCACTGTGTTTATGACGTCTTCGTTAGGGTCGCTCGACTCTACAGTAACGGGGAAATTTGGCTGCTGTGCGACTTTCCTGGAGGTGAGGGCCGATGCGTATGTCATCGGTGTATTTTGTGGCACTGTTATTGTTGGTGGTTTATTATTTATTTCGCAAACTATTTCTTTGATTTCTTCAGTATCCCTTTTTATTTTATTGAGTTCGCTCCTGATGGCCGCGATCACTTCCACCTTGATGTCCATCTCTGTGTTCCTCTGTGGAGAGGGTGGTGTGACGGAGGGGGACGGCGTAGGTGGTGTAGGTGTAGGTGGTGCGGCCACCAGGGACGGTATGGAGCTGACGATGTCTTTTATCTCCAGCGCCGCGGCTACTATGAGGCTTTTGTTTCCGCTTGTCACGCTTTTGCCTTCTTGGACTGCGTGTGTGATGCAGTCCGCGAGGTGGTTGAGTAGCGCGACGCAGGCGTTGACATCGTAGACGTCGAAGGACGGGCCACGGAGAACGACGGGAGCAGTTTGCTTCTTTTTCTTGGGAGCCGCCTTGGCTTTTGCCTTGGTTGCAGGGGGATTGGGTAGTGGAGAGCTCTCGACAGTGTCGTGGAACTCATCCACGCCACTCGACCTGCGGCTCATCGCGATGTTGTGCGAGAAAAAGAGCAAAAACTGCGGAAAACGGCTGGATTTATGGGCAAAATTTAGAAAAGTGCCTACCAAAAATTGGTAGGCAGGGATGGATTTTTTCTGAAGACTGCGATAATTAGGCAATTTATTAAGGAGTCCAGAGAGGTATTGGTTGTATTTTTCTGACTCAAAATGGCAGAGTTACAGCAGAATTACGAAAAAGTGAGAATTTTGAGAATGCAACTGGCCAACAGAAAAATAGGGCGGGTGGGTGGGTCTTTATGCTGAAAAATTTTTGTTTTTTCAGATACGACGCTGATTTTTGGGTGGAATACGGAGGGGAGGTAACTGAAGGGGATGACAAGGCAGTTGGTAAGTATTGCTGTAAGAATTTAGAAATATGAATTTTTGAACAAAAATTTGAGGTCAAGGTATACGAAAATTTGAAGTTTTTAGGTGATAATAAGAAATTGGGAGGGAACACAACAAAACGGTTTTAGGTACACTATTGCAATTAACGAGCACTATCCAGAGAGGTACGACACAATATGTTAGGTTCAACTTTTAATTTTCACTGTACTAATTTGTATGGGCGAATTCACTTACCAAGTAACCTCGGTTCGCTACACTGAATTTACGAAAAACTGTAATAACTTTTTTGTTTTTTCAGATACGACGCTGATTTTTGGGTGGAATACGGAGGGGAGGTAACTGAAGGGGATGACAAGGCAGTTGGTAAGTATTGCTGTAAGAATTTAGAAATATGAATTTTTGAACAAAAATTTGAGGTCAAGGTATACGAAAATTTGAAGTTTTTAGGTGATAATAAGAAATTGGGAGGGAACACAACAAAACGGTTTTAGGTACACTATTGCAATTAACGAGCACTATCCAGAGAGGTACGACACAATATGTTAGGTTCAACTTTTAATTTTCACTGTACTAATTTGTATGGGCGAATTCACTTACCAAGTAACCTCGGTTCGCTACACTGAATTTACGAAAAACTGTAATAACTTTTTTGTTTTTTCAGATACGACGCTGATTTTTGGGTGGAATACGGAGGGGAGGTAACTGAAGGGGATGACAAGGCAGTTGGTAAGTATTGCTGTAAGAATTTAGAAATATGAATTTTTGAACAAAAATTTGAGGTCAAGGTATACGAAAATTTGAAGTTTTTAGGTGATAATAAGAAATTGGGAGGGAACACAACAAAACGGTTTTAGGTACACTATTGCAATTAACGAGCACTATCCAGAGAGGTACGACACAATATGTTAGGTTCAACTTTTAATTTTCACTGTACTAATTTGTATGGGCGAATTCACTTACCAAGTAACCTCGGTTCGCTACACTGAATTTACGAAAAACTGTAATAACTTTTTTGTTTTTTCAGATACGACGCTGATTTTTGGGTGGAATACGGAGGGGAGGTAACTGAAGGGGATGACAAGGCAGTTGGTAAGTATTGCTGTAAGAATTTAGAAATATGAATTTTTGAACAAAAATTTGAGGTCAAGGTATACGAAAATTTGAAGTTTTTAGGTGATAATAAGAAATTGGGAGGGAACACAACAAAACGGTTTTAGGTACACTATTGCAATTAACGAGCACTATCCAGAGAGGTACGACACAATATGTTAGGTTCAACTTTTAATTTTCACTGTACTAATTTGTATGGGCGAATTCACTTACCAAGTAACCTCGGTTCGCTACACTGAATTTACGAAAAACTGTAATAACTTTTTTGTTTTTTCAGATACGACGCTGATTTTTGGGTGGAATACGGAGGGGAGGTAACTGAAGGGGATGACAAGGCAGTTGGTAAGTATTGCTGTAAGAATTTAGAAATATGAATTTTTGAACAAAAATTTGAGGTCAAGGTATACGAAAATTTGAAGTTTTTAGGTGATAATAAGAAATTGGGAGGGAACACAACAAAACGGTTTTAGGTACACTATTGCAATTAACGAGCACTATCCAGAGAGGTACGACACAATATGTTAGGTTAGGTTAGGTTAGGTTAGGTTAGGTTAGGTTAGGTTAGGTTAGGTTAGGTTAGGTTAGGTTAGGTTAGGTTAGGTTAGGTTAGGTTAGGTTAGGTTAGGTTAGGTTAGGTTAGGTT